>CM077115.1:583281642-585781642 GCA_039619475.1 Icerya purchasi
AAAGAACGTAAATTTATAACTTTTTAGACTTTTTACCGCGAGACGAAGAAAGGCTTCGATGCTATTAACTAATTTTTCAATAATCGATAGACGAACACAAAAAAAATTGTGGCCTTCAACTCACTCTTTTTCACACACGTTCACAACGCACATAGTAAACATAAATATATTAAACATATTAGTAGTTATTCGTAAAAATACTAAATGACTAATTTCATAAAAAATGGAATGAAACATGAAGATAGTTATCGTATTTGTCAATATCATAGATAACCGAATATTGTATATTCTATACGTTTGCAAGGTTCATAACTGGCACACAAATAATGTGCTTCGTTTATTCCCAGTGTATCTTTATCTGCACAAGGTGGATACGAAAGTACATTCAATTACACGCAATTCGATCGTTTTGAAATATTCGCTACATGAATAAAAATTTGATTTGTCAGCAGCTACAAGGCAGCTAATGAAAATATATGTGTTTACTATTCGATAGATTTTGGATTTAGCTAAAGAAGATGGCTGTGTAGAAATAGAGCAACATATTCTAAATAAAAAACCACTAGCTGTTACTGCATATTACGGAACGTTAATTCAAGGTGACGAAAATAACGGCGATGAATATTAAAATATTTTCTCATTTTCACGATATACCTTTACTTCTTTTTCTCTATATTATATAACTGTTGTCTTTATTGAGACTTATTACTTTTGAACAATTATTTTATCTTATTAGTGTATATTCATTTTAGAATTTTGATCTTTCTGTTTTTTCCATATTGTAATAAATAAACGTTATAATAGTCTAATTTTTGGGTGTGATTTCCTATATCGATTTTTTAAATCGAATTTAAACACGTTAGGCAGGCTGCATTAAAAATACGAGCGCGCTATTATTTTAAGTTGGCTTTAATGATTTCAAAAAAAAAAAAAAAAAAAAAAACATTGTTACAAACGATATTTTTTCGTATAGTACAATATAATACTTGTAGTATTACATTTATTTTTGCTTCGCGGCATTATGTGGCATTAATTGTCTCCTCCATTTGCGATAGAGATCGTAAAGTGCACATGGGGGTTGCTTAAAATATTTCAAACAAATGGAAATACGAATAAAAATTAGAGAGGTTAACCAACAACAACCTGTCATCGGTCGCATCACACGGTCTTCTAGATCGAGAATTGTTACATTCGCGAATGTCAGCAGTTACTATCTAGCAGACGGTAGCGATGTAACATTTTAATTAACTCTCTTTATAGTTCGCGCAAGAAGTAAGAAGGGGCTATATTTCAGATCAACTGTACCGCGCGAATTATGAAATTTTTCTATCCGAGTTTGAGGTTTTATTGTTCAAATCGCTTTATCGGTGTTACTCCGGTTTTATTTATTTTGGTTATTCTTATTATTTTAAATATTTCAGTTTTATTCGTTTTTTTTTGTTTTTTTTTTTCGGAATTTCAAAACGCATTTTAAACAGAAAGTGAGCTATAAAGGGAAGAAAATAATAGTCAATCCCTTTTTTACAACCACATATTTGTACCCCCGGGCGCTCCAAAACCCCCAAAATTCGGGGATAGTTTTTTTCGGGCGTGTGATACAGTGATGGAAATCAAGCTCCCTATTTAATGGTAACGTGACCATACTTCGATTTCTTAACGAAACTCGCGAAAATAACGTGTGACCTATATCTTTACAGTGCTGGTTTTATACTTTAAAATTTCGAGGCAGTTTATAAACGTGCCGATTCGATTTTTTTTTATTTATTTATTTATTTTTTACACTATACCAGTCTTAGGTGGACATCATTGGCAACACTTTCTCTACTATTATCTTACCTTAAACGTTTGATTTATTTTATTTGTTAAACATTTATTTGTGATTTGTAATGCGTATGTAGTTGTTATAAATCACTCCTCCGGAAAATCTATCATAAATTCAACTTAATCATCTATCGTTTAAAACATCCTTACACCGCCTTCTTTATTATAGTCTTCTTTGCGGATTTCCACGAAGCCAATCGCAGTGCATATCAGTCGTATTCGGATTAGAATTTTCATTTAATTGATCACAAAATTTGCGGGGCACTGTAACTTAAATGCATGCTGAACGTGTGCAATTTTTAAATCAGCGTGTAAGGTGCTATTTGACCGACTAAAGTTCTACCAGATTCTTTTAATGTTGCTTTTTGCAAACGTAAATAGCGCCATCAAGTGATGAAATATGTAAGTTATTCGATATTTACGTTTTTGTTACATTCGTGCCCAACACAGAGTGGTCTAAAAAAAATACTCAAATTTAGTAATTCAAATGTAATATTTGTAATAAACTGTTAAAGTGGAAAAGGCTTTTATATGAACACTTAAAGAATATTCATAAAAAACAGTTTCCAGAAAAAAAAAATACAAATTTAAAGTGTACTTTTTTTATACCTGTGTTTAAGTATTATAATGATTATAAGGAATTTATTTTTTTTTTAGCATATCACGATTTTCATTCGCTTAACGAAATATTACATAAAAAGTATTTTGGAAATGTGTCACGCAGTAATTGAAAGTTACGTGTTTAAAAGCACTTTTATTTAACACGACAACATGTTACACAAAAATCACTTCTATAATTCCGATAACGATATATCTAGTATTTTACTGAAATATTTTAAACATTTACTTTCAATTTATTTCTTAATGTCTCTTTTGCAATTAAAAATATATGAATGCAGGCATATATAACTTTTTCAACATTTATTATAATTTAATTCGTTTCAATTGTGAACAGAATAATTCGAATTACCTTCTATGAATAATTTCTTATAAGTAATAGCTTTTAATTTCCTTTAGATTTCGTAAATTTGTTATAATTTTATATATTTCCACATCTACAAATGACAACCCAATCAGGACATACAAATTACCCCCTCCAAATATAATCATTGCATCTCTGAAACAATTTTCAATTTTATTACAATGTAGTGCGTAAGTAAAACACTAGAGACGAAAAGAAATGAAAACTTACTTAAAATGTTTAGCTGTTTTTTTGGATCACCACTTAATTATATTGAATGAAAATAAAAATAAGGTTTTATAATTTAAAAGTAGTCATAGCTGAAAGGCAATATGTAACGAAATAAATCATGACATTGTTAACGAGTTTATTATAAAACACTAAAAAAAAGAAAAACGTTGCATTAAAAGTTTGTTTTATTAGTTCAAGACCAAAATAATCTATACTTACGCTTATGTCTTTTGCGTAATTATCGTAATTACTATTTTTATTTAAATTATGTAGCAATTCTGGAAAATACAGCTGAACAGCAAGACATGTGCAAATGAAATATTTTAACAGTTTTCATCTTTTTCCGCAACGTTTGCGTATTAAACTTTGTCTTTTTTTAAATCGACCTTAATGTATATTATGGTAAGAGGGTGGCTTACCTTCTAACGTTTTGTTTTTTTTCAATCTGCTTTTTTAAAAAATTTTGAAATACAAATTTGGTTTTTAATCAACATTATTTTTATACATAATAAACTTTAAAAGTATATTATGCCATCATTAAGTGACATGGTCATTATAATCATTTGTGTTGTGCTTTAAAAAACAGATTCGTGAAAGCCATCTTGCACTACTACTAATATTTTTCTATCCGTCCCTTTACTTCCTATAGTCAACCGGATGTCGTCCGATTCTAGACGTGTATACATTCCGCTTCGATGTTTTGGTTTATAGTTCTTAGCAGTAGTATAATATGCGTGCTTGTCAAACAAATGTATTTCCTGTCAAATTTAACTTTCCCTTTTCTGTCGTTTTAGTGTTAACTAGCTGGTTAGGTAGGTGTTCGTGTATGTGTTGCAGAGAGTGATCATGTATCTGACAATAACGTATTTTATTATCTCTGATGTTGATTCCTTTTCTTGAGTGATCTGTCTTGATGATGCATCCGAGTAGTGGTTGTAACTTGTGAGCAGTCGTCGTAATCGGAAAACAACCATGTGTGTTTTTGGTTGAACAAGTAACGATCCAAGTGTGTATGCTATTTTTCAGATTTCATTAACAACTTTAATTTAATATCGCTAAAAAAAGTAATCGTTTACTTCATAAATAAAAACTTGTAATATTTCGCAGTTTATTAAAGTTAGAAATACAAATTTAACGCTTAAAACAACAGTACAGGACAAGGCCGCAGCCAGGAATTCATTTCGGAGGAGGAGGAGCATTCCTAACAATAAGCAATACGTAACATTAAATAGCATGATATTACATTTTTTATATTTTTTATTTAATTATTTCTATAAATATAAATTTTATTAAAACTGCATCCGACGATAATGTCCTTGAGAAGTAAAGCGCCTGACAACTCTACCTCTGGATCAATCTCGATATCACAATGAATGCTCATCAGCTCCAATCCTCTGAGCCGCTCCTGGCCCATGCTGTTTCTCAGAAATGTTTTAAGTCTTCTCAATGAAGAAAAAGTCCGCTCTGGTGTCGCTGTCGACACAGGTAGAGTCACAAGTATTGAAAGCAGCTTGTGTGAATCATTGGAAATATATCTGGGCTGCAATTATCCAGCACTTCTATCGGTGTAACGGGCAACTTCGCGACCTCTATTTTTGACCATTTTGATTTCCAAACCACGAACACTCCTTCAAAACTGGTTGCATCGCAGGGAAGTGAACTATAAAATTGCACTGCGCTCTGAAGTTCGCTGGTGTTGACTGGAAGCTTGTGCGGCATTAGCAACAATAGGCAGACTTGTAGTCAACGAACCGTTCCTCCAGATGACTAATAATATGATCAATAATCAGAATAAATAAGGCGCGTCTATAGTACTTTCGGCTTCGATGGTGTTGGCGCCCTACTCGTCGTGGCTTAGCTATTGTGAAGTCATCGCCATTCGGTTGTCTTGCCTGATCCTCAGCTTGCCTATATATTACCGAGAACTAAGTCTCTGCTTGCGTCTTTATTTTATATCGTCGACTTCATGACACGCCGTTGCGAGATCACAGTTAAAGCTTTGTAAAAATTTACACAGATTAATTGTCACAGAGACGAGTATATTCAGATTAATGAGAAATTCTTCGCATTGAATAGCAACTGATTAGCCGCTTGCGAAGTCTCACTATTTCCTGAAGTCTTCATTTCTTCGAAAGTAACTGTAATAGGCAAAAGGATTTCATTAAACCGCATTACACTGTCGTGTTTTTGGACCGATCGAGTTTCGCGTATTAACGTCGTTTTCCTAGAATCAGGCATTTGCTTTGCAATTACTCCTCTTAGCATTGTCGAACGTAATGCCGATGTGCGAAAAAAAAGTTCTAACAGACTTTATAGTGCCTAAACAATTAGCCAAACTCCGCACTTTGCAAGTACCTACAATGGCCAGATTCAGCAAATGGACACTACAATGCACGTGTAATGCTAATGTATATTTTCTTTTTATTATGGCTTGAGCACCTTGAATAATGAATTTGAAACCTGGTTCAAATACGGAAACTATTTTCGAAATACTATAAATTATATTAATACAATAATGAAACAAAAAAGTCTCTTCCTACCTCTTTGCGTAAACATAATTAATCAATGAGAAAATGAGTTAAAACAGAAAGTTAAGAAGAGTACAGAAAAACAACCGATTGGTAAAACAATCTCTTCTTTATTTTCTGTTATTTACAATAAAAAATAAAGGAAAAAACAGCTATATACACTCAATTTCCAGCAATCGTACGCAGTACATTTCTTTTTTTTTCATTAGCGTCACTAGTAACCACTCGATACTATTTGTTGTGCGCGAGTCGCAGCCAGTAATGAATTCAGGAATCTGTTTCTGGGGGGGGCAATTTATGTTCTTGGGGGGAAAGTGATTTTTTTTATATTTTTACTGAAAATTTTTTTTTGGGATATTCTTGAATAAAATCAAATTATACAAAACATGATTTATTACGTAATTTAAAATAATCAAAAAGCAAGTGTGAATGATAAATTTCAAGTAAAATAACCGATTATAAACAAGAATGTTTTCTCAATTGGTTTTAAAATGATTAATTATAATGGTAGCATTAAAGAACATCATATTAAGCAAAAACATTTTAACGGGTTCATTATCTTTTTATAATAAATGAGTACGCCGTGGTGTTTCAGCTGTATTAAATGGACTTTTCTTGGAAATAAAAAACAAGAAAAAAAACAACAAAGACCGAAATAAAGTTGTCTATAGATCACATCGCTTTAAAAAAAAAAAAAAGAATAAATGAAAACCGAAAAGAGAAATCTTTAAAAACAATTTATTGATATTAATGATAGATCGATCGACGTAAAATGTGAGAGTTCCCGTTTACGCTAACCAAAAATATCAACTGCAGCGAACAATTGTTTCAGCTTGCGAGTATTTTACATCTTTCGCGCATTTGCAATGCAAGTATATATTAGTTTTTTTCATAGAATAACAAGCAAACATCAAAGTCAAATTTTAAAAGATCATTTTTTTTTATTGTTATTTTTAAAAGTTCCATTTTTTCGTCAAAAATAAATCTCGTAATTTTGAAATTTAAAAATATACGACTAATTGAACCAGTTCAAAATGTTTTGGCAGTAACTTTTGACATAACCGTAAACAAATCGAATAAAAATAATTTTATTTCCTATGAAATTGCCGCATTCTTAAACAGCTGGTATTAAGTTCGGGGGGGGGGATTTCAGAGTTCTGGGGTATTGCCTCCCCCGGACCCCGCACTGGATTCATCCCTGGTCGCAGTGCATCTATCGAACAACCGTAACTTGAAACTTCCGTTCAGTTTAAAAACTCATAAGATAATGTTAGAACATGATAGAAATTCTGCCTCCGCTGTTTTTTTTTTTAAATGCCTACTGTACTTCCAGGAACTGGTCACTGCATCGAGTTAAATAGCTAAATAAAAATAACCGAAACCGAATAACAAGCAGTCAAATTTACTTCAATTTGTGTAGCACATGTGTTTTTCTTTATTTTATTCATATTTTTATTTGAAAAAAAAAAAAATCCAAAACATTTCGGGAGGTTTTGGACCCTTTAAACCCCCCTCACCGTTCTTACTACCATAGTACACGACAAATATTTAAAATAAATTTCTAAACTTAAAATTAAAATTCAATTTTTTGACAAATTTCTATTATAATTTTATTTTTTAAAAACAGTAATTTAATGCTAAATGGAAATATGTTCCGAAATAAATTTTTTATAATATTTATAATATATATCAAACATTTAAATTATAATAAGTAATGGTGTGTTTTATGATATATTTGTAATTTTATTGGAAATAATCATTACTGCATATTTTTCATAAAACCAACATAATTTGTCTTTACAAAGTTTATTTTTTAAGGGTGTTGTTTCCTTTACATTTTTTTGCCGTTACACATGATGTGAAGAAATGCAAAAATAACTGTAAAAAATAATTTCTTCAATAAAAGTAATCATCAAAACAATTCAAAAAGTCTCCACGTGATAAAAAACCTCAGCGAAATCGTTCGCATTCACAAATCGTACGATCCAAGATGTCAGTTGCCTTTTATTTCGAAAGTGTTCGTTAGAGACAATCGTCTAAAATGTTCCGTTCGGTGAAGGTAATTTTCATCCGGATCTTTGGGTTCTGTGAATTCTCAATTCAGCCAGCATCAAGTTTAGGTTGAAATTTTTAATAAAATTGTGAAATATTGTTAAATTTTTTTATAAAAAACCCTTTTTTTACATTTATAATACAAAACGCCAATAATTTAATTATTATTATTAATTTTATTTTTTATTTCTATAATATTTTTTAAAAGTTATTAGAAGTATGCAAAGTATAAATACATGCAGAATTATTTTAAAATTAAAAACATAAGTTAATTGATTGTTTTCCATTTTAAAAAAAAAAAAACAAATTGTAACAATTTAATAATTTAAAATAAATTTATGTTCGTTAATTTCTTAAAGATAATTATTTGATAATCATTTCTGTTCCTCTTTTGAATCATTTTCCGTCTTTCGTTTTTTGATCGTTTATTTTATGAAAAAATTTTAATTATAAATGAATATGAATTAATAACAGATGATTAATTTAAAACTTTGTTTTAAATGCTTTTATCTATGAATATATAAGTTCTAATTTTTAAAAATTATTAATTTCTGATAATGAATGTTTATTCATTATTTGTGTTAAATATGATTATATATCTAAGTTAATAAGTAGTAATAGTCTTTAATTAACTCCAGAAGTTTTAGCTGTAATTATTTATGAAAACAAAATACATACTGCATAATTATTTAAAATTTTTTTGTATAACATAATTCATTATGTTATATAATACTTAAGTAAAAGTATATATTAAAAAAAGTTTTACAGAAAATTTGTCATATAGTTCTTTGAATATTACATTATATTCTGTTTTATGAAAATTTTATTTATCCTCAATATTTCGCACTTTTCATACCTATATTTGTATCATTCGTCAGTAATGGAAGTATTTATTAACTTTTACTTGCATAATTTGCTCGTTAAGAAATGTTAGAAATATTCCATGTAGAAAATGGTAAGTGGTTTGAAAGAGCTACTTTAAAAATATCAATTAAAATAAAAAATGGTATTTAGGACATTTGTTATGAATGATCAAACATTACTAGCACTGACAAAAAATTCAACGGATCAACAAAAGATGGCTAGAAAACGAAAGTAGTGAATTAATAACGTTAAAAGTTAGAATGAAAGAACAGAGCAAAATGTAAAGATTTGATAAAAAGAACATATTTCTATCAATAATCAAACAAAGTAAAGAAAAAAAATAAATGGGTTCTTTTAGTACTCATATTGAAATAATTCTTATTACTGTTAAAAAAATAATCTTTTTGAATTTAAATAATGCACCGAGCAAAGGAAAATACCCGAGAAGAATAATAAAAAATAATAATACATTTAGCAAAAAAGTGGCTTCTTGCAAAAATACACATTACTTATTAGAAAGAATGGATAAAATCTGCAAAAAAAATGAATAACATCTATGTATAAATGAAATGGAAAGAAAGGATCTGGAGGCTACAGAAATGTGATCAAATGAATAGAAAAGTTAAAAAATGAAGTCATTAATAGAGTGAAAAAACTCACAGCTTATTGAATGCTGGAAATCAGAGATAATCTAATATATATTGTGAGAGGATGAACTGCTAACCAAAATTATAATAGACAAAACAGACAAAAAGAGAATAAAGGAAGATAATGAAACAGCTTCATTTCGCAACCGTTTAAAGATTTCAAATATGTAACATAGAGCATTGAAAAGCACGGAATGAAAAAAACGAACCATAAGGTTCAATGAATGATGATCATGACGATGACCAAAATTAATATAATCAATTTTGCGTTCTTAAGTAAAATTCTATTTCAAGTTATAGTTATGTGATTTTAATTTTAGGGTCTAATTCAGATTGAAATATCTAACTAGTCCATGTATTCAATATTTTTGGGTAATTATTTAACAGCAATATAAGATTATTGCCGAAGGTAATTTAAGTTCCTAAAATATCAACTTTTTCCAAGATGGTAAATAGATTTTGAAATCTTTAAATGTAAATATATCTTAACATTAAAATTTCATCAATAAATGCGAATTTCCCAAAAAATGGACAATATGCAACTTCATTTTATGAGATTACACCTATTGTAATTTGCAACTGATTTCAAATTACATACAGTTAAATTATTTATATCACTAAAATTTTAGTCGATTTCAATGTTTTTGAAACTGTAAGTGGCGACTTTAAAGGGTCACAAAAGGAAAGAATTTTTGTCATTATCATTAATCAAGCAACTAAAACGTAAAACTTAAATTTTCAAAAAAATTTTTATTAAATTTTGTACGAAATAGCATTAAATGTACTTTTATTCAATATACATACTTACGGGAAATAATTGTTTTGGTTTTAACACTTATTAAATGTAAGTATTGTTCAAAACTGAAAAACACCGAAGGTGTTTTACTACCATGGTTTAACTTATTATGCAGTAAAAACAGGTTCTTATTCAAAAGTACGATTTTTTGTTCATTATAATTTCTCTATACTTGAAATCAACTATAATTTTTAGTAAATAAATAAATGATTTGACTAAAGATATTTATTTTTATATTTTATTCTATATTTAATACTCTTGGAAGTCACGAAAGAAGTTCAAAAAGTGCAGGTCTATTAAAATGATAAACGTATTATGTTCGCCATTATCGATGAAAATTACCTCTCCGAAAATAATTTTTTCCTTCACCGAATCCCCTCCAGTAAAGTATAAATATCTACAAATAACATTATTTATTTTTTTCTTTTATTTGTTCACTTGTTCAACCATTGATTCTTTTGTAAGACTTTAGATTTTACGTAATGTTACAATGGTAAATTTTCATACAGTTTCTCTAGTGATGTGAGTTGGATTGACTTGGTGTACTGAAATTTTGAAGTATCTTGTTTTATGAGAAATTGTGTATTTAGCTCTATTTTTGGTTTAATAAAAGAGAATTAAACGTACACGTACTAAATATGAGCAGATTTTATGTATAGTTAAATTCAATAAGTAAAAAGTCATAAATCGTTTTAAAACAATTCTACTATTTTTTTAATATCATCTCCACAAATGTCATAAACCGAGGTTCTTTTCATATCTTTTTTAATAGCCAATTATTTTGTTTGCGATTTTAAATAACAAGTTAAAACTTCTCGTGTGAATAATTTCACCATTTCAGACTAAACGGGATTAGTATTTTTTGAAAGATATTTGCCAGAAAAAAATTCGGATAACATGGTTTTTTAGCTTTTAAATTTAAAAAAAGGAATTCTAGTCGCCTTTTACATAACTTGTCACTATTTTATGTATGTTGCATAAGTATATTTCCCCGCTACAATTAATTTATCCAGACCTGTTTTAGAGACTTTCTGTAAAAATTTTTTATACTTTCTTTTTTGATTATAATTCTTCGTTTTTTTCAAAAACTGTATATTCCTGTATACTTAGTATAGTACCATTGGGAAGCAAACTGAGAAAGGAAAATTTTTTACCTGGTAGGAAATACTGATAAGCCAATATGAATAATTTTTTGTTACTGAAATAATTTAAAAAAAGAAGGAAGTATTATTAAATTGCGTGTATTGTGTGTGCAAAGTTGTATTCAAATTCTAAAAAATTACAGAATATCGCATTAACGGCAACCAAATTTTCCTTCAGGAGAGCAAAAGATGCAGAAATTTTCTGAATTCGTTTATTTTGATTATCGTAGGACGTTGTTCGTGAAAATATACTGTTAACTTTGTTCTCTCATTTGGGTTTTTTTCTGTAATTTTGAGATATATCTATTTTTTTATGAACTATTAACTTCTTCTTTTTTCTCAGAAAATGTTGTAATTTCAGTCTTATTTGCGAAACTAAAGGTAAAATAAAATTTCAATAAATTCATTGAGTGAGAACTTGTAGGGGCTTTGACTTGTTTTTAATTTTAAACGAAACTTAAAAATTTCAAAGAATAAAGTTTTTGCTCAAACATGATGTAATTAGCTGAGTATAATTATAAAGTAAATACATTGAAAATCGGTTATAACAATAACGAAGGAGGTGGATAATTTGGTCGTTATTACCGATTCGTCTTTACTTCCAGCAATTTTTGGATATGCAAGATTAACTGTTATGGAGCAGTTACTTCGTTATGACATATTTTATGGAATAACTTTTCAGGAATTAAAAAAATAATCATTTATTTGTAATTATGTTTTTATTGCATTCAAAAGCTCAAACACTTAATTTTTTTTTTATACATGGAAATGGAATCTAATATAAAATAAAAACTAAAAAAGATAAAGAAATTTCTACGTAAAAGCGATGGTAATTGGTTTTTCGTATTTCTGAAGAAATTTATGTTTATGTTTATTATGACGATATAAGTAGCAGTCTTTTATTAATATTTCTTATAATACGCTGTACATTTTCAGCAATTCCATTAAATTTACAGCATGCATTTAACATGTAACATTATCAGTATAACCTGAACAATGAAGTTGTTCATTCAGTTTTACAAATATAACTTTTGTAAAAAACAATCCAGATTTTTTTTTTGATATGCAAAACTTTTCAAATATGAATTTTGTACCCTCACGTTGTTGTAGGCGGTAATTTATAAGCTATAGACAAATTGGTCATAGTACATTTGTTCCTTTTAACCGATGTCGTTATAATAAACAAAAATTAACATATAATTTTATGTAATTCTGCCGCTTCCAGCAATCTTCGTCCTTATAAGGGATTTCACTGGGTTTTTAAATCGAATAAAAAGTTGTTCTATTGCCATGTTTTGTTTGCTGATGTTTCATTAAATTCGATTTGTTGGAAAAATAAGTAGTAAATAGCGAGCAACAAAAGGCTTCCATTACAATGAAGATTACTAACAATAAGAATTAAAACGAACTAAGAATAAAATAAGTAAAAACAAACAAAACAGAAATAACGAAGAAAAATAATAACAATTTCAGAAAAGAGTAGCGATTATATGCAAAAACCGGGCAATGTCCAAGATTCAATATGGCGCGGAAGACATCTTGCAATTTTCAAGAATTATTTGCATTAATATAAAATCGATTGTTGATTTCATGTAATTCGGTTCTTAATCAAACTAATTCGTTCAATTAAAAGTTGGTGGTCGACAATTTACTTCTGACTTATGGAACTCTATATAAAACCTAAAACAAACAATTGTTTCCCAGATTGTAATGCCGCTCTGATGGTCATTCTTCAGATCCCAAAGATCTGGATGAAAATTACCTGCACCGAACGGAATATTTTAGTTGCTTCTTTCGTTAGAGTGTATCGATTGTTTACTGCAATAAAGCCGCATCGAATGTTTTGCCGAAATTTTTATTAAAAAATTGCTGTTATTGAAATTGCATTAAAATAATTGCTTCATTTTTTTTAATAAAATGACGGCACAACCACAAAAAGTACAAAAGTTACTAATTCAACCTGTAAACCTTATTTTCCGGTATGTAATATTAGCGTTTGTAAAGTAACGAGCGTTAAGTGATCGCAATAATTTTATGTGTATTTTTATTCAAAAATTGTATATATTTTTTTTCTTTCTACGATACTTCCAATAATTTGAATTCACTTTGCACAAAATTACACCTTTAGCGTTAATCTGTTTTTAACTTTATGTATACATTACACAATATTTTTGTGATATAAATTCTAATGCGTATTATAAATTAAAAATATTTAATTATTACATTTTTAGCTATCTTCAAAATCAAGAACGTGTTTCAATTTGGCTTCACGAAAACTGTTCCGAACGAATTGAAGGAAAAATTATCGGTTTTGATGAATATATGAATATAGTACTAGATGAAGCTGAAGAAGTTTATAAAAAAGGCGACAGAAATTCGATAGGACGAATATTGCTTAAAGGAGATAACATTGCTTTGGTTCAGTGTGTAACCAAGTTTTAAGTTAGTATATATAAATTTGTATATATAATTTTCTGAATTATTTTTTTTCCTATCAAACTAATCACTAATAGTGAAATTTTATGCTTTTTCTTTAGTAAATTTAAACAATTATAAAATAATACCTAAGGATTATAATTCCCGAAATTTTTAAGAGATTTGTTTATTGTTTATTTTGTTAACTTACAAATGTATTTCTATTTTAATAATTTTAAATTTACCTTAAGTGCTATATGTATTTTTATTTTACCTACCATAATTATACCTTAAAGAAATTTTCTTTCATTTATTTAACTATGTATACTAATTGTACTATCAACTTTACACTTGTTGGGAATTTATAAATAGATGAGTAATATATTCATGACTAAACGTTCCAAATGTAATGCAACCTTTTAGTTAAACTAAATGCACGTTTTATACTTTAATTTTCACAGATACATCTATTTTCATGTATATATAGGTATATAGATATATAGGAATGTGGTACTACTGCATTATTATGATATTTTGAAGTCTGAAAATTAAACAATAATTTAATTTTTACCGATTCATTTTATAATTACAAATTTTTATGTTTTTGAATTGTTTATTTTTCTTTTTACTAAGATGAATTTATTTTTGATATTAATTGCGAGATGGTAAAAATTTACTATCTATAACCGCAGATTAATTTTATTCATTTTACTTTATACAATTATTTGTGTCAGCCGTTTTCAAATAAACTTTACGTTGAAATAAAGATTTTATTAATAATTCCATTACTTATATCTACGTTTTAGTTATGATTTATATTTCTATTATATATTCATAATAAAGGCGTGTCAAAAAAGAAATTTCCGTTTAATTTTATTTTCTATTCCTCTGATTAAGAAAAAATAGAGATCTACCACAGTTTCCAGCTGATTACTAAACGTCAATTTAAAATTTATGTTATTAAAAAGTGATTCTAAATTTAATAATCTAAAATGTTGAAAAATTATAAAGTAATATTTTAATTTTGTCTAGTTTGTTTCTTATGATTGTTTTATTTTACAATGAAAAATGTAATTTGTATATTTAATTCGATATTAAAAAATACATATTTTAATTTTACAAATTTTTTTAGCATGATTTATTTATATCTAAGTTAACTATGGGACGTATAATTGTTTTGATTATAGAGCGTCGTTTGTAGGTGTATTCATTAACGGATAAATAACTTTTTACATACATTATTAAATTTCTGAATAATAAATCTCCATCTAACTGCGCCTTATAATAATTTATTTTAGTAAAATTCTAAAATATCTTTCGAATAATCAGTTTATTATAAATTAATTTTTACGACATAACGGGGATATATATGGTACAATTTTCTAACTTTACGCGTTGTTCTCAGGGGGAAAAAAAAACAGAAAAATAAAATTATGAAGTAAAGGGCCTTGACGATCATTTTTTTTTTTTTTCTAACTAAACTTTATTATTATACAGAAATTTAGCCAACACGGTTACATAATTTTTAGATAATTTCTGTAAAAACATTATATGAAGAGAAATTGAAGAACAGAAGTAATTTCATAGATTTTTGAAGCTGTCAGTATAAACGTATCTATTCGGGAGCTCTAAGCTCTTAAATTATGTACTTTAAAAAAAGTATTACTTGAAACTGCTCTCTTCGAAAAGCAACGGTTGATTACCTCCTGCTCTTTTTTTCTGCCGACTGTTTAAGTTCATAATGGAACATGTTAAATTAGCGATGTAAAGCACGAATATGCATTTAATAAAACTAGAAAATCACAAACAGATAGAAATGGAAGTAGAAGTGGTATAAATAAAGTAACACCAAAATAAATGAAATAGAAAGATAATGGTGATTAAAGTTTTTGATAATTTACCTGATTTCTTTTTTTGATAGTGTAATTAATTTCATTGTTGTTTGTTTTTTTTTTTTTTTTTTTTTTAGATAACTCCATTTTTCAATCAGATTTAATTTTAGTGAAAAGAAAATTATTCATTTCTTCCGTGTTCTCAGGTACCCTCGAGTTCTTGACGTCCACTTATCGTACAACAACTGACACCTCCTAATGCTCAGTCTAAACGCTTTTCTGGATGAGTCTGGTACCCCGCAGTGAGGAGGAAGGAATTATTTGAAAAACATTGGTGTACATGAATTGTAAAAAATATAATTTATAAACAAGAATGATTTTCACAATGCAGTGTACCAAAATATATTTAAGTAATGTGGTAAACAGTATTAAACAAGTATATTGTAAAATTATTTTACGGCCGATGTTTTATTTCAAGTTGAGAAAATAAACGGTTTCGACTAAAAAAATAATATGTAACATTTTTTTGAAAAATGAATCAATAGCTGCTCTGGTTGTGACAGAATGTTTCTTTATATTACAATTACTTTACCGTTACGTTTTTATGAATAAACTTTATGTTATAATAGCTATCTTTACTGTATTATAGAGAAGGAAAGTTCGACTGTTTACGGTAATTTGAAAAGGTTTTTTTCTGTAACAGCGTTTGAGCTATACTTTATTTTCTAAAACTCAAGTTTCCGCCCGAAATTCAAATTTAAAAAAAAACAGAATAAGCTATTTTAGAATTATTCTTTTTTTCTCTGTGTGCAGTTTTTTATTTTTTATTTCTACCATTGCTATTATGGAAAATAAAATTTTGGATTATTATTTCTTTCGTAATTGTATTCGTAACATTGGTATTAACTTCCACAAAAAATAATATTTACAACATGCATATTTTAATAAAAATAAAATAATAGCGCTGTATCCATTTATTCTTTAGAAGATAAACAAGTGCAGTCAAACATGATGTTCCATGCGTTGAAGATTCCATATGTAAGACTATAATTGTGTTAACATAATAATAAATTCAAAACAAAGAAATTTAATTTTTTACGCCATAAATAAGGAGAGATATGTCATTTTTTGCGCTTTTTTTAACTATTCGCCAACATAGAACTTTTAAAGAAATGAAATACGGTTTCGTTCCTAACAAATAGCTTTCTTTTCAACGATATATCACATATCTGGGGGGGGGATATATTTTTTTTTAAAATTTCGAGCTTTAATCGCTTCAAAGGCCCACTATTAAAGTTGGAAATTCATATGTTCCAAACTAGAGAAATATACGGGGATGCGCATTTTTTTAAATCTTCAAAATTTTTAGCTAAAATACCCGCGTCACAAGGGGACTACACATCATTTTTTACGTTTTCGCTATTTATGAAAGTTATGTTAAGAAAATTAAATACGGGTTTGTTCCCGACAAATAGCGATCTTTCCATCAATATATCACATAACCAGGGGGGGGGGAAAATCGAAATTTCCGAGCTTTCGGCGCCCCGAGAATCTAAATGCTCGGTTATAGTTTCCCTATAAAGCGGTCCTTTATGCATATATTTGAGATACGGTTTGATTTCCTCAACTTTTTTGCGCAGGCTGTTGCTTACGTGAACATCCTTTTTTTTTGTTTTTGGGCCCAAAAGGGGTCTATATAATTTTTTAATTGTAATTTTTTGATTTTACGAAAAAGCTCCTGCGTTTTGTTTTATATTCTGATTTTCACTTTTAAAGGATTACCTGGTGACGAGTTATGAATTTTTAAGTGATTTCTGACGTTGTTTTAAATTTCATATTTGACGGTTTTTTGTGTTTTTTGCATTCCGGTGTGATCGGTTAGTTTGAAGGTATAGATTTCCTTAAAGAGAATTTTAATTGTAATTTATGATCCAATTTTGAAGTTTATAAATCAAACCGTTCGTGCGTTATTGATTATTTTTGATATTTTTTTCGTTTCTGAACCACCTTATATTACGACTCCGTACATTATATGTGCGGAATCCTAAAGAGGAAAAAGCTTGCTTTACGAAAAAAGTATAGATATACATTTTTTTCAATTTATCCTACAGTATTGTTTTTCAATGTATCATTTTGCAGGATTTCACTTTTTTTACATGATGTAATGTTCAACTTTAAAAAAAAAAAAAAAAATTACTATATAAAGTATATACCTGTTTATGAATGTACCGTAAGCCTCATTAATACTTGGACGCTGTATTTAAGAAATAATTTATAGACTAAAAAACCTGGAAAAACAACTTGTTTCATTCAATTAATTTCATTGCCACTAAAAAGAAAATCTTTTAAATGTGTATATTAAAGTAATTTTTAGAAAAGGTGGGAGGGGAACTCACTGCACCAGAACTGAAATAAAGACAAAACACGAATTCTTGGTTAGTTGGAAGTTGCCTTATCAACAAGACTTTTTAGGGCGCTCAAAACGTTCAGTATACTAAATTACGTACAGTATATAGTAGTATTAGGGAAAATTTGTTGAACTTTCGTTGTGAAAATATTAATTGTATCCCGTGAATAATGGCAAGTAGTAAGCGTGATTAGCGAAATGTCGCTCAAGGATTGAAATGCTCACAGACTGCGCCAATCAGTAATTTTTAATGAAATTAAAAGTTATCAATTTTAGCAGAAACAATATGTAGAGCTATAAGTTATACAGGCTCATTTCTTAAATCACTAGTTGAAAACTTTTATTATTTTAAAATTTACAAAAAAAGTATTAGTTCAATGATGAGAAATTCAAGAAAATTGTCGTTTTTAACGATCAACCGAAATTTAATGTTATGGCGAATGAGAGCATGGCGTGAATAAAATTTCGAACTGAAAGTTTAACAGTTAACCGCGTTCATAAAACATGCGGCAGCTTTGGAGCGAATAGCGTATATGCACTAAAAGCAATATGACTACCAAGATGTACATTGAGATTTATTAAGGATAACAACGTCAAGGCACAAAAAAATTAGAAATGATGAAAACGTTTCACTTTTGCCGAGGCTACGAATAAAGGTTACAAAATTAGAGAATTACTCCTTTGTAACTTAATCATTATTGCAACGCTATTGCAATCTGCAGATTGTAACTGTAAATAGAATTCATTGAACTATTTGAAAAATGCGTGAACAGCCGGCTGCAAGCCAAACTGAGTCAAGAGAGTCTTTAAAAAAAAAATGTAAAAAGCTAAATTCAAATTTTAAAAAAATTAAATTTTCATTTTTTTTTGAAAAATATGTATTTATTATTTTTTACATACAAAACTTTCGTCGAGCTAAAATGCTTGTCGACGAATTATCCTATTGAACACTTTACCATTTTAAATTAACTTATACATATACATATTTGTGTAATATTTACTAATCTTAATTTATCGTTTTACTTATTAATACTTAATAATCTATTTCTATCTTTTATATTCAATGTTTTTGTTGTTTTTTTTTTCAGTTTTTTTGTTGCGCCTTGTCATTTTATTTTATGTTTATTATTTTTTTTATATTTTCTTCCTGAAGTCATTCCTTTATTTTCCTTTTTCTTTCCCCTATTTTTTCCTTCTCTATTATTTATATGGGTATTTTATTCAACATCTGAGTTATAATATATTTATCCGTTTGCTCCTCTATCTTTGTTCTTGCTAACGGCAGTTGGTACGAAAGTTTTTCCCCAAACTCGTATTCTATGCTTATTCTTTCCTCTAATTCAATTTTCTTTTCTGCTGATATGTACTCCCATATCTTCAATAATAAGTACATTCCTCTTATGCTCATTACGTTTTCTTTTTTAATTATTTCACTATCGGTTTCTCCCCTTAAGGATTTCCTATTAATTTCAAGCATTTAATTTGCAGTTTATTTATTTTCCCCCAAGTACGCTTTTCTCGCCATTCCCCATGTCTGAATTCCATATCTGATCCTCGACTCTACTAGCCCATAATAAACTACTTTTAATGTTTCATTTGTTGCATATTTCTTTAATGTATATAAAGCTGGTAAAACTGCTCTTATTTTCTTTGCAATGTATTCCATATGTATGTCCCATCTTGAGTGTTGGTCCATCATTACTACCAAATATTTATACTGCGTTACTATGTCTAACTTTTGCCAGATTTTCATTTCGCATTCGCGTCTTTCTCCCATCGAATGTACACATTCCTTTGAGTGTGCACTATTATATTTGGACAATACAAATCGCAGCTGTCCCTTTTTTCCGCAGTACCATTAGTCTTTTTTACATTTATTCTTAAATTTTCATCGTGTGCCCATTTACTTATTGTTATTAAATCTTTTTGTATCCTTATTTCTGCCTCCTTAACATCTTTATGTGACGTAACTATTGCTATATCATCCATGTACAAAACTACCTCACTGTAACTTAATTCCTTATATAGACCATATGTATATACAATAAACAGTATTGGCGCTAAGTTGCTACCCTATGGTAGGTACTCCTACATTCATCTTCCCTTTTTTACTTTGCACATTTAAAATATTTACACATGTTTTCCTCTGTGTTAAATAACTTTGATACCATTTTGCAAACTATTCGTTATTCCTATTTATTCTAATGCGTTTATGATTATTTTATGATCAACCATTTCAAATGCTCTAGTAAGATCTATAAACGTTATCGACACTTTCTTTCCCTCTTCGAAGCTATCTCTTATATTTTTGGTAAGCTCACTGATTGCTTTCGATGTGGATTTTCCTTTTTGAAACTCATATTGTGTTTTGTCAATTATCCTATTTTCTTGTAAGTACTTTGTTAGATTATTTGCTACGTACTTCTCTAATATTGTTGTAATCACATTGCTTACAGCAATTGGCATAATAGAGTTTTCATATTCACTGTGTTTCCCTTTTTTATATATTGGTCTCGTTTTCGATATTTTTAACCCATTTGGTATTTTCCCTTCTTTTAGTGCCTGATTAATAAGCTTAGTAGTTTCCTTCACTATATATATTTTTACTGTTTTTATGTTGTTTATTCATTGCGGCATTTACAAGCGCATCACTGCGGGAAATGTGTTTATATTACTGAGTCTATCTTTTGAATTGATTCCTTCCCTTTTCAATTGTTTGTGGGTAAAAGTCCCTAGTTGGCAAACCTAATAAAACAAACAAGGGGAGTGATTGAAAAAATTGTTCATGTATTAGAAATTGTATTGGTCTGCAATAGTTTCAAATGGGTATATTAGTAAGCATCCGAGATTATTTATGAAGGTGTCATTAAAATAAAAATTCAAAAAACGAGTCTAGAGATGTACCTTGTTTAATATAAGCAGGCAAAAACTAGCCAAAATAGCTCATCAGCAACAAAATTTGAAAATTACTCTTAGATCAATATCTCCCATCCTTATACAGCACCAAAAGAAGCACCAGTTTAAGTTAGTTTATCCATTGAAAGATATTTACACTGAAAATGGTGAAATAAAATTCTTAAAAAAAAAAAAAAAATCAGCGTCATACTCGGCTTCTGAATATTAGCGACTACCCATACATTTCAACTATATAGATATAGTAGTATACTAGGCAATTGTTATATGCAACAGTAGTGTACACATGCAAGACTACATTTGGAACTAATTGTAGCCCCTTGTTATCATACTACAAATGCAGTCCTGTGTATATTTGTTGTGTGCTAACTAATATGCATATGATGGTACATGTGATGGTTTAGCATTGCCTTCCATGTGAAATAGTGAGGGTTTAATTCAATTTTTTGTCATCATTTGTATCATCGCTCAGGATCAAACAAGACTTTCATAACAGAAGCTAAGGGTTCTGGTAATTAGGCTATCACAACAACAAGAAATTTGAATTATTGCACCCATTAGTGGCATTCTAGAAATTTTATTTCAAATTAAGACTCGTAAAAACTACTTCTATCATATTTGTATATCTAAATAATATGTAATATTAATAATTATAAAAGACTACATTGGCATATGATTTAAAACATGTTGAATGATTTTTTTTTTTTTTTAAATAGTAAATTTATAATATTTTACTTTTTATAATTGATTTGCAAAAGACCACCATAACTGACTCATACATTTGATATCGCAAAAGTTGCTATAAAATTATTGGTTCTTTGTACAAATTGAAAACATAAAGTGGAGTCTAAAACTCACTATTAATCATATATACACTGCAATATAAAAATCAATTTGTAGATAAATAATGAAAAAAGTCTTCATTTAAGCAATAAATATCTTCTGACTTTTAACTGATCTAGGAAATTGCATCAAAAATTACAGTCTACTCTATATATTATTAAAAAAGCTAAAGCCAAACATAAAGCTTAATTTGGCTTTTTTAAAAACGCAGCTTAAGCTTTTGTGTTTTGGCTGTTTAAATTTTGAATATAGTTTAAACGTTAGGCTTTTAGCTTATAGAAACTTAAATATGGCTTTCGGATTAAACTTATGACATTTAAAAAATGATTGGCTTTCAGCTTTTAGTTTTTGGCTTTCGGCTAGCTTTCAAGCCCTACTCGCGAACAGTGGAAAACACTGAAGAGTGAAGAGCATTAATTTTCAGGATCATATTCTTGCTCTTGGTTGTCCAATATGGACTCGGACTAATACGCACATAAATTTGCGACTAAATCTTGCATAATTGGGCATAAAGTGTAATTTGTATTTTTTATAGAAAGAACAGTTTTTCATTTAATATAATCTATTTTTATATTTCCATTTTACATTGATAGTCTCACGTGATGTGTATAACGAATTTTTTTTTTTTTTATTATTATTTTTTTAACATAAATATACACATAAAATAAATGCTTGGACTGAATCTGCGTGCAATTACCAGTGTTTTGAAATCAAACATGACTACTGGAAAGTTAAAAAGATATTTAAAATAAAGTAAAACAATAATTAATATCAAAATTTATTTCTATTTTGAAATTAATTATTTTTATATAAATTATTTAAAAACATATCATTTAGAACGACATTAGGTAAAAGATTTTAAACTGATCGCAATTTAAGCGCAGTAGTATTATCTGTGGAAAAATGGCGTCGATTTTTCATTGTACTCCCGTGCACCATGCTTTCAGCTTTGTTATTTCGGGATAGTAGTGCATGTGTTTGTTGTTAAAGTAGTCGGTAAGTGTTTAAGATTTTCAATTTATGGTTTGTGTAGGTAATCATATTTTGTTCATAATTAAAATTTAAATGTTTAAATCAGCATGCATCAATTTAAACGTACGTTTTAATTAGTATTTTTGTTAATATTTAAGGGAAAGTTTTTATGTGAACTAATGATTTAGATGTATGTATGTGTTTAGCTCTAGGTAGAAATGTATTCGGTATTGTTGTGCTAAAGTTTTAATTTCTATTTTAAATTTACATTTTGTATATAAGTACGGTTATTAACGGTTTACAAAACTACAAATATACTAATTGAAATATAGTTGAAGTTCCATGCGACTATATTCGTGGTGACAGTTAATAATTTGTGCATTCGAAATGTTTCTGGTAAATCATAAAATTTTAAACAAACGCGGAAGAAAAAAAATGAACGTATAATTTTTTATTTTTTATTTATTTTCATTAATGTAAAATGTTTTTTAATCTGTGACTAAAATTACGTACAAAATTAAGCGGTAAAGCTATATCTAAACGCTGCCCGTTTATTTGTTCCTAGTTTAAGACATTAGCATAATTTAATTTTAAATTATTATTAGTTTCAAATTATTTACAGGTATATGTTAACAATTTAAAACTACTTTATAGTTAAAAATAAAATTCTAAAACGATAGATTTTTGGTTAGATTTTTTTTTTAGTAAATTTTTGAATTGAAGTAATTTTGTATTGCTTTATGTAAGAATCGCAGATACATCCAAAAACTCCTTCTCTAAAATTTTAACTTGACTGTTATCGCAATTAATTTTATATTTGTATTAATTTGTACATTGGTTGAACTAGAAACTGTTAACTGGCGGCATTTAATCATAGGCTTACCGATTAGGAAGTAAATAGTATAAAATGGCAGTTTTTTTTTATTATTACGTTAGTATAGGTGCTAGTCATCGTATACAGTTGCAGTTTCTAAGTTTCTGCATTTCTTTTGGTAAGAAAGATATTTATTATACAGTATTTTAATGAATTTTGCCTAAATTTGATCGATCATTTTGTATAAATATCTAGGAAGTAAAAATTTATGTTGTGTAAGTATTTTATTGTATTAAAACTAAAATTTGTAATATATGTGTTAGTGTACATTGCTCGTCAGTTGTACAATTGGTGAATTATGCACAATTTTTTTTGACCGTAGTATATTCTATTTAACTAATTTTATCCACGAATGATTTAAAACGGAATGCAGCTATATACAAAAATTGGGTGAAATAAAAAAATTTATTTCTACTATCCATTAATGCGCGAGTGAAATACAAGTTACTTATATTAAAACTGAATTAATGTCGAATATTTATAGTTTGACTGTTTGGCTCATATTATTCTTCGGTTTATGCGAGAATATTTACGTTTACTGATTAATATGAAAATTTCAAAAAAAGTAGGTTATTCAATTACTTCATGAAATTACATATAATGCAACTTCAGTGGAAATCATAATTTTGACGTGATTTTAAAATGAAGAGTTAACGGTTATATTCAATACACATAATAGAAATAAACTTCAAATATAATTAATTTGTTCATTACGATATTATTTTAATTCAGCTGATGTAGTCACCAAAATTTAACATCGTTTTGCAGTATTATGCATAAATAAAAAGTAATGATAAAATGAAATTGCGAGAAACTATTTAGATTTAAAAAATATTGTTCAAATATAATTTATAAAAGGAATCCGGGGAGTAATGATATGTAGAGTTGTGTAACATTTTACAAATATATACTATTAGAAATTGACCTCACTAAATTCTGTGAATGTAATTCAAATGTACAGTTATATGTAAGTAATGGCACTTGACAATAGCAGATAAAATTAGTAATTAAGGGAACAAAATTACAGATAAGTAAAGTACAAAATGTGGAAAACCCCAATGTGCACGTTTTAAGAAATTATACAATTACAATTATTGAAGTTAATAAAAAGTTTTTTATTTCATGAAAAATGTAATGATAGTATGAGAACGTAACGTATATAATGTATTATAGCAAAAGTCGATTTCGCAATCTACTGTTTATATAGACAATACTGAAACAAAATTTTGTTTAACTGTTAATGGACTTCGGTTATTACGAATAAAAATTTTGTTAATGGTATAAACGTTATTACTAATAGCAATATAAAAAAAAAACAAAACATGATAATAAATTATTTATTATTTCTCTCTGAATGATTGATTAAGCATCGTTTGTTTGGCGAATGAATACAATTATAGTGATATGATTTCATCATATTTAATTGTTTATTCGAAGTTAAATCAAAAAAATTTTCTTAGCAAACTAGAGAGGTTTAAAATAATAATGCTCATTCAGTTATTCGTATTTTAACTACATTTAAAAACAACCTGAAAACAATATTCTGATAAACGAGCATTCGTATAACGTTTGTGGTAAACTATTATCTTATTTGGCGCGAAAAATTAATTTCAAGCCGTATGAAACGATGAATGAAAATTTAGCATTTGTTGCAGTTTTGATGGAGTTCTTACTGTCATTTTAATATAGTGTGTAGAAACTTGGATTATAGTTCATTAAAAAGTATGTTAAAATCGGATTTTTATACTTTTTTGAAAATATTTAAAAACTACTTTTTTTTTTAAAGAAATAATTTAAACTAATTATTTTTTTAAGAATATTTTTATTTTATAGGGTTTAATTACAGTCTGAAATTATTATAATTTAATGTTTATTTTTTCAATCAAAAAAAGTTTGGTAAACATTTTATAGAAATATCTCTAACAAATAATTTTTTAGTTGGGGTAAATAACAAATAAAACATACATTAATTTGCTGAATATCAATTAGATTATTCATTAATGCCATTGCATCATATTTTCACTAAAAATCAACTAACAAGTTAATAATGTATGTATTTATATGAGATTGAATTATGATTTTTACTTTTGGTTAACACTGTGGATTATCACATGGAAGGTATAAAAAATTATCGTTAATTGCGTTGAGTTAATAATAATTTTTTGATCTTTTAAATTAATGTAAATTAAATATATTTGCATAATAATAAAAATAGCACTTAATATATATATATATATATACATTTTTGTTCCTTTGTTTGGGTTTGTTGACTAATTTCTATTTAATAAAATGAAATTTTTCTTTTTAATTTAATAATTGTATATTAAGAATTTTATTTTACTGACTCTTTAAACCGCTTTATTTATTCCATATTTTAATAGTTTCTCTTCATAGCTCCGAAATCCATTTATCCTATTATTTTAGTGTGTTTCTTATGCGATCTCGATTCTTTATCTTTATAGTATACAGTACCATTCGAATGTTGTTTTTTTTTTAATGGAGTTGTAATGCGTTCTTTAGTTAATTTAATTATTAGATTTCATTGAAATTTATATAATAAAAAAAGGGGGGTACTTTTTCTCAGTACATTAACATCCTATTCTTTAATTAAACGATAATTTTACCTTTTTTTCCTTAATACTGTGATTTAATCGCGTGAAAAACTCATTTCGGAAAAATCTAGATTCCAATGCTTTTTAAATATAAATTTCCTGTAGCTTATTTTATATGAAATTATAACTTGTGCGTGTTGATGAAATTTTTGGTACATGTTAACATTGTGGCCATATTTGAAGGTGGTTATTACTAGAATTCGCATAATATTTATTAGTATGCAAATTCAGACAGCTTATTTATGAACAGTAATGTATACGAATTATGGTTGTTTCTAAAAAAATCATATCATAAAAATAGATTTAATAGTTTTTTGCATTATTTTATGTACTAGTAATGATCGGGAAAAAAAAAGGATAAGGAACGTTTTACTATCTTCCTGATTTCATATGTTGAAACTACTTTTCCTGACTATGATTTATGTGATTAATCTCTTTCGTTTCATAATTTTGTTTATAGACGGAATATTATTACAACTGTTGTATTCATCCTTTACATTGATAAATAGTTTAATAAATTTAATTCTAATTACAATTCACCACTTGTGCAATTATCACCATTTCCGAGACCTAAAATGTGAAAGATAATTACTGCTTAAAAGTTATTATTTTATATTTACCGTGTGAATTCGCATTCTAACTATGGTCTATGTTTGCATTTATATATTAATATGGATATAAAACAAATTGAGATAAACGTAAAAAAACATACGCATTTACACTAACATTTTGGTGTGGTTTAAATCTTTAGCGTTTGTTCAACATCGCACTAAATGAGTTACAAAAATAAAACTTGTTCAGTTTGTACCTTAAATTTCGAGAACACAAACTTTCCGATTAATTTAAATTCAATTCGCGGTAGATGTGTATTACTAATTTAGTTACCAGTGAAGTACTTCAGTATATTAAAAAGGAGAGAGAAAAAAAGATCAAGATTAAAAACCAGGAGTTTTTACGGTCTATTCGTAAACTGCGAGGTAAAATGTTAAAATTGTTTTAGTTAATTTTTCATGTTATAGTTGTTTTTTTTTTCATAACAAAAAAAAGTTTTTAAGAATAGAAGACCCTTTTCCCTTCTACCAATTTGTATCCTTTTTATTATTCATTTTCTCCAAAAATTTACAAACAAGTATAGTCCGCGTTGTTTCGTTAAAAAATTCTAATTTACGCCTATACAAACGCTTCTGTCTTTGTATTTATTTTTCAAAACTTGTCATAGGTGTAGACATTTCGATAAAAATTGAATTTGTTTTACAAAAAATTCAAGCATACGTTTTTCATTCTGAAATATTTTATATCTTGTACACTCATAATTGCGGATAAATTATTCTAGGCGCTGCTGTTATATGCTCTAACATAGAGCCTTTCAACGGGGTACCTGACGTAGCTTATTAATAAGTGGAACTTCTGTATTTTTTTAATATACAGTCGAATATAATTAGTGTTATTGATGATAAATACACCGGAAATAGTTCTGCTACCTTCTTATTTGCAGTGTCAGCCATTTTATTACCCGTATTACCCCAGAGTAACATGGTGATTGAGTCGTCAGCTCTGTATTTATGGTATAACCGTTTCAGTTTTAATTTTTTTTTTTTTTTTTTTTTTTAATTTTATAGTGAAATTTTCAATTTTTTTACATTTTGTAATTTTAAAAGTAAACTTTTCTAATTGCGCTTAGAATTTTTTAAGATAATTAAAGATTCCATTATTGCCGTTAGTTTTAAAACTTCCAGTTATTTTTGAAATACTAAAAGTATCATTTCTGCCATCGTTAAGATCAAGAGAGTATTTATCGTAATCATACAAAAGGTTCTACTATGTATATCCGTTCTTTATTTTTCATTGGTCTATATTAATTTGTTTAGAATAATTTATATTTCAAAGTTTTGTAATGGTAGAGTAATATTTTAATATTATTCAATCGATTGTTGATCAACGGTTTAATAGTATTAATTGAAGACACCTTTTTTTATAATTTTGTGAATTTGTTTTGTTTTGTAATATTGTTAGTATTTTACAGTATATTTTACTACAAAAATTGTTGCACCACGAAGTTAGCTAGATCAGTTCCATATACTACTTTTCGAATAAAACATTAACCCACAACTAAACACGACTATTCGATTTACTTTTGGATGACTATAACATACGTTAACGGTTTAGTAGATCGGAATTTTTATCTCCCCTTAATTTTTTTAAACGAATGAGTGAAATGTATGTTTTTTACAAGACGAAACGAAAAATTAATTTTCTAATACAGATTTTAAGTTTTCGTGGTGTTTGTTATTAACCAGTCGTCGATTTTTTTCGGTAACAACCACGTCCATATTTTTTTCTTCGGTTGACGTTTCGAATAGTAGTGCTCTATTCATCATCAGAACCATAAATGAAACGACCAAGGAGGAAACCAGTCCTTAAATAGATAAGCCAATATCACATCCGACCTTCTGATTGGCTAATGTTATTTCCACTTTTTATTAGGCCGATAACTGTCTTCCAGTTTGAATCAACTTTTATACCATCATCTTTATTAAAATTTTTATATTTTTCTATTTCAATCGCCTCTCTGATAAGACGTTTACTTGCGTTTTCGATCTTCGCTATTATTTTTGCGTCTTGAAACTTTATCTCATGTTTCGTGCGCTCTACGTGTTCGGCCACCGCGGATTTTTCAATACGTCTATGTCGACAGATTTTCTTACGAAATATTAAACAGTACTAAATTAAGATAATATTTCATTTACCCCATATAATAATCCATTCGTGGTCATTGATTTACAGAAGGAGAAAAAAAGTTTAAGCCGGCACGCGGGAAACAAATAAAATATTTTTTATACTTACGTTTAAAGAAGTGATAGTTACCCGAAACTATTTGTTAATTGCGTGAACAAGCAGGATAGCCACTTTCTGAAAGAGAAATTTATTTTTAAAATAAAAATGGCCACATTGATTGAATAAAATTGCATTTTAAAAGAATTTTTTTGTGAGGCGTCAACCATGGACACTGAACGAAACGTCATTGTGTAACTAACTACGTTACGGTAACTAAGCTTTAAAGAATTTTAGACTATTATTTTTAACTGCTTTCTTTTTGAACGGGAACGCACTTTTATCATGCGTGCGTGTTTTATGCTAAAGTAAGAGAAGTTCCTTTAATATTATTTTTTAACGGTGTTTTTTTGTTCTTTTCATTTTTGGAATATTTCTGCTACGCGTAGAGGGCTAATGGGGTGGCCACTCAACCAGGAAACTGGGAATTTTGCCTTAAAATCGGGAAAAAATAAAAATAACCAAAGAAATTTTCGGTAAGTGAAAAATGAATCCCTTTTTTATTAATGTATTTTACTGAATAATAAATTACATCGCTCTTTACATTTTTTAATTGTGCAACTCAGTTTTATTGAAAGGGCTAATCCCTTTCTGTAAATTTTTTGGAGGAACTTGAACTCCGTAACCCCATGAAGTCGACGCTTATGATTACAAATGTAAGATGTCAAATAAGTTTTTATGATTCAGATGTGATCAATCTGTTTCATAAACTTCATTATTAACTTTTATAATTATAAAGTAAGCGTGAATTGGTCGAGTTAGTAGTTATTATAACGTTAGCGCGCTATTTAAAATATGAATATAATAATTTTAGAAAATTGAATAATTTAATTTGTAATTTTTGTTATTTATATTGATATTTTATTTGCTTTCGCGCAAGATTCGTGTAAACTCTTCTGTATAGTTCTAAAGACTGAGAAATCAGGAAAATTTGAACCAAAAAACAGGAATTTGAAGATGATCATTGGGTGGTTACCATGACCAAACAGGCGATGCGCAAAGTAGTTTTGACGGTAAGACTTCAGTTTAAAGATTTTTAAATTGATAATTGAGATTTTCTACCAACTGCAGGATTGTACTTTAATCTTTTCATAAAAGCTACGACAGTTTCCTAGTTGAACTAACCCGAATTTGTTTTGCGCGTTATAGTATGAGTCGAGTGATTTTCTAGTTCCGATAAAAGTCGTGCCCCTTCTATTTGACACGTTGATTCGAGATTTTTTCCGAATTGTGCTCATACTCGTATCTGTAATGAACATTTGTATTCTATTTCAATAAAAATTTGAAAGTAGCAATAGCGGACGATAATAAGAATATGCTCTCGTAATGAAGATGGATAGGTGCTGGACAAAACTGCCTGGCTTCGTGATTTTATTCATTTTCTTTTTTTAAACGATTTTAAGAACTGGAGATAACGTACTTTTGAAAGAATCGTGAGAAATTATCCTCAAAAAAAAAAAAATTAAACTGCATTGTTTTAATCAAAAATGTAAGTTTAGCACAGTGTACATTCAATTATTTTGTTTTTATCCGGTAAATTATAAAAAATTCTATTTCGTTTTTGTACCTTTACAATTTCCTGCTTGATAACATAAAATATATCGCACAGTAGAAGCGGGCATTTTTTTTTTTATATATATATATATATTTAAAGTTTATTAACCAGCGTACCTATTTTGCTTTTATTAGCGTGCATTTTACGCTAGAAGGCAACCATCAACAACAAACTTAATGAAGATTACCATGTAGATCAACGCCACTTTTATTCGTTGTGGCTTCTGTTGGTAGTATCAGTCATTTCCTTCGCTGGTTGTAATTTGTATTAAGGACGTTCTTTCTTTTTCTTCTTCTTCTTTCTGGTGAAGAGAAACTGTCGTACTAATAATTTTTTAATGATGCCGAGTTTAACTGCAAATAATTGAAGGTAAGCAAAATATTTAAATATAAATTTTGTCAAATTAGTATGGATCAGAGGTTTCCAAATACCGTTATTTTAATGAAGTTAATGATTTTAATAAAATTAATAAAAAAGTTCTTAAAACGCATTTAGATTTATAATTGAAATGTTTTTCATTTTGATTTTTTGTAGCCGTTTTTTATTTCAAGTTAATTGTTTACACTCTGCTTCTAAAAATAAAAAATTTATAAAACTTGAAAAAAAATAATTCTTGGAAACACATATATTATTCGTTTTTAAATTTTAAAATGAAAAATTTTATACATGGTAGTACATAACCGCGTAGCATATAAGAACTGCGACTGTAAGCATTATAATGCTACGTATTTATATTTTCAAGAAAGTTTGTTTAATATATGCGTTTTATAACTGTGTGTATATATATAAAAACAGCGAAGTTTCCAACATTAAAGTTATCTTAGATTCTACTGCCCTCACCCCTGATGATCAAGTAGTTTATACTTATGTTTTCATATGGTGAGCCAGAATTCCCGATCGCCATTTATATTTGTTTGGCTATTAAACTACTATAGTAGGATAAGTATATTAAAAAAAAAAAAAAATTGGGTAATATTTTATTGTACCACTCCGGTTTTTCATTTGAGAGAATGTCGTGGTGGAATTCGCGGGTTCGACCGGAATTTATTAAAAACGTCCACGTCATCTTCCGTTAAAAATTAGATGACATTGCGAATGTTGTGGTAAGCGTTGTTGCACATATTCAATGTTAACGTGGTGTCGCTCACTCTATTTCCATATTTTCTGACTGCTACATTTTTTTCCCTCGCAGAATTAGCCAACACTACATTAAAATTAAATTTAGCCCAGTTTTGCATTTCGTTTCTATGTTTCCCGAACAGTTGCTAGTAGTTGTGTTGTTAAATATTTCCACTGAGCTACGTTCACAGTGTAGTAATAGTCTTGTATATAATCGTGTAAGGCGAAAAGATTTAATAAGCGTATTAATATGTCCGTATTTATTTTTCAAGTGCGTTGTTGCATTTTTATATGCTTATATATAAAAACGCGCTTAATATCTGTGCCATCAAATTGCCGACATTGGTTCTATTATTATATTTATAAAAATGACTATCGACCACATTATTTCTAACATTTCGTCGTCGTACGCTTTGGTTAACTTTACCAGGCATTACATGGAGCGAGATGCGGGTCCTCTCATATCCGATAATAGACGTAAAATTTACATTTACTGTCTTAATTGCCTGGTAAACGTTTAAAACTGGAAATACCCGTGTCGTTTAACTGGAATTTTATCTGCAACTTTTATTGTTCGATGTTCTCATGACTGCTTACTCAATATGCTATCGGGCAATGAAAAGAAGCGTTATCTGAAAAGAAGGGAGGGAGCCCCGCTGCCTAACAGTTATGTAAAAATAAATCTTATTCTTTTTTTAATTTTTTTATATTATGATATTTGTCTAATAATTATGGTGAAAATTTTAGTACAGTTCGTTTTTTGATTATTTTATTGACTTACAAGCGGATAGAAAAAGTTTCAATTATTCCTTCTTTTTTTTTTCTTTTGGAATTTATTTTTACTGGGGAATTGTATTAAATATCTTTCACCCATATTTTATATTATAACATTTTGCAAAATCATTATAGCAAAAATGTCTGGTGAGCACTTAAACTTTTTGTCGTCGTATAGTTATTAGAAGTTTAGCGTCTTTAAAATTGTATTAAGTAATTAAAACTTATTTTCTGTTATTTTACTAAAGTCGGAGTTGATCAGAGTTATACGATGTGCGCTGTAAGTTAATATTTTTTCATCCTAGGAAGTTGCTGCAGTATATTTCTGATCATTCAAATGATACTTAAAATCTGATTCATTGGAATGGAGCCGTTAATAAAGTATTGCGTACTATTTAAATTGCTCTTAAAAGCAGTAGAAACGGGAAAGCACGATATATACATTAATAATTTTGTCATCTTTACACCATGGAAAATTTGATGTCTATTAGATGTGATGTTTTTATGAGACGAAAGTGAAATGACCAAAAATTGCCACTTGTAAGTCGTACATTAAAAAGGGAAATCGGTAGTGAACTAAAACCATATCTTCTATAAACGTTATAGAAGACTATCATCTAAGAGTCGAGGAAATGCTGTTTCCAGGCGAAATCCAAAGGATGCCGAGTTATCAATATAACGAAATAATAGAAATTTGAATTTTCTAATGAGGCATTTGTGACCGTTGTGGTTGATTTTTAATAACAACAAAAAAAATTATGAACTGTGCGAAGAATTTTTGAATTTTTTAAATGATGTTTATCCGCAAACGTGAACGGTAAATATCGAAGAAATATGAAAATATCTTAAGTAAGCTAATGTTTTTCAATGAAATAATTAAAATAATCATTACAGTCGATGTAAATGTTACTTTTGTAGTCGTAGTCGGTAAAAACCGCGCTTTGATAATCTTGATTTTAAGTTGATAAATTAAAATCGTTTTAGAAAAACAAATACAAATAAGAAAATACCACACAATCAGTTAATCCCGTTTTTTATTAAACAGTTTCTACCAAAAATCGACCGTATTTTTTCAGTAGAAAAACAATGGGCGTTAGCTTAAAATTTAAATTTTGATCAAGAGTAAAGATTTTTCCACTGACACGTTGAAAGTTTTTCTATTTAAATAAAATAAATACATTATTTTCGTCTTGTAGTTTTGCAGAATTTAGTACAAATCGAAAGAAACCTTATAATTTCAATTGGTAAAGGAAAATAGAGAATTAATATTACAATTGAGCGAGTACTTGAATGAAAATAAAACACTTTTTTCTGATAATAAATGTTACAAAAATTTTATATAACAATAACTCGTAAACCAGCAATTGCTGCGAATGTTTGAAACGAGCGTAGAATGTATTTTTCCTTAATTTCCCTGCAAAAGTTCAGTTTAGTAAAGGAATGTAGTTGTCTTTTTTTTTATTTTATTTATTAATATATACAATGGGTGTTCCAAAAATATTGAAAGTTCGCTACCATACAGCGAGCAACGCTATTTACCAGATTATCGATAATGTAGGATTACCAAAAGCAATTCAACTACCGATAGAGTTCTCACCGTGCAACAATTTCTCGGTCGTCATGCGCATTTAAATTAAGGTATAACCCCGTTGGACGCTGTAGATTTTACGAAAAATTTTATTCTACAAAAAATTATTCTTAGCCATTATCGTTAGATCCATTTCGATCCTCTCGCAAATATGTACCATTGTGCTTTTTTTTTTTTTTTAGTATTGGAAAAGTCAGTAGTCACCCAATACAAGATCTGAACTGTAAATAGAATTTGGCATAATCGAAATGTTGAATTTCATCGAATGATACCCGCCATGTGAGACCGCGCATTGTCCTGAAGTGTTTCGGTAATCTTCAGGCTTTTCTGTAATGTTACAAGATTGTTACGCTAATGAAAGACGTTTACGATCGTTTTAGGGAGTACAAAATGCTGATATATTTTCAGTCAATAATCGACAAACACGCAATTAATTAGCATATCTTTTTTTGTAGCAGTGCTTTGTCAAATCTTGTTGATGTTCGAAGAATGTCACAATTGTCATGCCACACTTTCTTAATGGGTAAAAGGGTCAAAAGAACACAGTATATTCAACTGTCGTCAATGATGATTCAATTTTTTGAAAATTTTCGTTTTTTTCGCATTATTTTAAACCGTTTGTTCTAGAATTGCACCTGTTTTTCTTTTTTCTCCCCGTAAGAAAGGAAATGCGTTAATCGCATGCGGTTCATTTGTAGCTCGTTCTTCAAATTTTGACGTACCAAACTTTCTGGAATATCAGTGATCTCCATGAAAGCTTCCTGCGTGATATATGTTGATCTTCACGAATAGCCATCGATATCGTATTTTCATTTTCTTTGGAACATTCTGTTGAGGGCATTCACCCCGTGAAAAAGTGCTATACAAACTCACGACCTATGCATTCCAGCGAAAAATCGTCGACTGACCTAAACATTCATTGCCATATAGGCTAACATCGTCAGTCTCTGTGGTCATTTTTTTTTCAGATGTATTATAAAGTTTGATCGTACACGCAGAAAACAAAAAAAAAAAAAAAAAAAAAAAAACGGAAGGAAGAAGAGAAAAATTTACAACTATCTCGATAATAAAATTCATTCAAACTGTGTAATAATGTGATAAGGTAACCGATACATTCGGCTCTGTTGCTGCGGTTACAGGACGAACTGTACATCGGTAATCAGTTGTTTACTTTGTGTTGGTCAGTAATTGTAAATGATTAAAGTCTATGGGTTTCGACGCTTCTATCTTTATTCAAACATCTATAGAGAAGTGACGAATAGTACCACGCACAGCGAGTATTCTATCAGTAGAGTTAAAATACTATATTATAATCCTGTATCACAACGGACTCGTTCGCCGCGTATCAAAGCGAACATAGTATTTTTGGAACAGTCATCGTATGATTTGTGAACCCGTGAAGGCAAAACGTAATTTAATTGTTAAAAAGGCATTTTTAAAAATTAATTAGAAAAGTGAAGTTTGTCGTTAACGCGTATATTAATTTTTTGCGAAAGAGTGATTGAAACGCGTTTAGGGGCCAAAAATGCTGGATACACAAAAAATATCGCTAACATAATTGTTACGCAGACTTCCGATATACCGTTTCTGCATATATTAGTGACATTTATTTACAAAAACGAAGAAAAGCTTTATTAAATAAGGATAAAAGACGGTAAAATACACCCTGCAGCTCTTTAGCGCTTTGAATAATTTTTTTGTGCTTTGTTGATACGAGTTCTGAAGATTAAATGCATAATAATAATAATAACGGTAAGAATAAACACTACTGCCGCTAATTCCGTTTCAATTCTTTATAACACAAATAAATTAATTTTAATTAATTCAACACTTTTATTTATATAATTCATATTTCAATTTAAACAACATTCTACGTTCGTATTATTTCAGTTACAATTAAGCATCTATGTCAATGTAATTATAACTTACTCGTAAAATCAGTCGCTTGCTGAATATCGATGCACGAACAGTTTAGTTTTGAGAACTTCAGAAAAGCCTCTAATTGAAATATAAATATCGTAAGGAATGAACATATGCGTTATTAGGAGTTAAACTATTTTTAGCGAACAATATATGTATATTGCTTTAAATTTAGTTGCATATTCCGTGCCGTTTATTAATGCATTTTCACGGAATTGAACATGTTCGGTTAAGCTTTGTTGTACTCTAATTTTTTGTTTTTATGCAATTCTTTAAACGACTAATTATATAATCTTTTTAATTTTAATTGTATTGCAGCTATGTTATTTACTATTATATGTATTTTGAGTCTCTATAAACGTGTTGTTATTTCTCCCCTCGTATGTTTTGTTTTTTTCATTTTTTCATTTTTGCTGACGCAGATGTTTAGCAGCCATTTTACGAATAATGATACAGGGAAATAGAGGGCCTCCTGTTCACACTGGTTTATAGGAGGTGACTAGATCCACACACGGGTTCTTTGATAATGTTACCCGTGCGTTTGTCTAGTTTCCTGCTGTAAATATTAAATCATCAGATAATAGAAGGAGCCCTAAAATTTTTGACCGTTGTCTGAAGATCGATGAACATATATAATAAATGAAAAATTTAATAAAAAGAACTTTAAAAGTTGTTGTAATAATTTTAAGAATGTAATTCGTTAACTTATAAGGCTGTTAACTAATTAAAGTACGTGTGTATGCGTGTGTAAGGGTTGGTAAATTAGTTTTTAAAATTCGCCGTATTTTCTTGAATAAGGCTTTGTTTCGTAAATCATCTAGTGTTAGTTTTAAATTAATATTTTCTAAGGTAATCGATACATTTTTTACGTCGCTTTGGTGAACGGTCGAATACAGGTTATGTTTTATATTTTATTCAACTTTTTATAATAACCGTTTTATTTAGTGCAGTTGCCAATGATGTTAATCTATTTTTGTTCAAGTAACGGGAATACGAAATGATAATGGTAAAATTTAAACTTATTGTCTCCTCCCAACTACACGTATATAAAAAATATTTTCCAATATTACGCTGAAGGAATCCTCTTTTGAAACGCAAAATTACCGATGGTTTTCAAATTTATAACATCTAGTATATACATACGTTCGTCCTAAACAGTTTTTTTTTTTTAAGTATTGTTTGAAATGTCGTTTTTATTTCAGGAGCACCCTCCGTCCATGGTCGTTCAGGTGTGCTACACATATATGCAACGGAAAATATATATGCATTACGCTGCAAAAAATCATTTTTCGAAATATTAAGAAATTATGTACAATTTTCTCTTTGTGACCACAGTTTTATAAGTAAGAGGAAAGTTTAAAAAATCCGTTAACCCGGGTGGAAATCGAAAAAAATTATTTTATAAAAAATTGCCTACTTTAATTTAAGTTTGTTTTTTATAGAATCTTTGTGATGCCTTTGCGAAATTCAGTTTAAAGGCGATGATGTAGAAAGTACACTATACCTGCTGTTTCTTGTATTAAATTAGTATCATTTGTTGGTATTTTTACTTTATTGCTGAATTATTTTACAAATAATGCTTTGGTTGTGTTTCGAATTCAAGTATAAGTTTAATTTGTGCCTTAATGTACTTTTTATTTTTTATACGGTTTAAAATAGAACATCCTATCTGAATCAAGAGATATCTATTATAATCGATAGAAGAAAGCTGCTAGTGACCAAGAGCAAAAAAAAAAAAAAAAAAAATAATTTTTGTTTAAATATATCATCGGAATATTTGATAAAGGATTTTGGCTATATTCTATTCGCGTTTTGTTTTTTTTTCCTCGAGAATATAACCTATTAATTTGTTAATTTATACTCTAGTGTAATAAAGAAAAGAGATACAAATAATTTTGAACTTGAAAAATACATATTAAAAAGTAATTAACTAAATTTTTGTTTACTGCGTAACCTTCAGCCGCGACCCCTTCCCTGCACTATAGTTACACGCGCTACGACCATCTGTAATACTTTTCTCATTAATATAGTGATAAATTTTCTGTTATTGTATAATATATATTAAGGAAATTCTGATTTAGTACATGCGATGTATAATGTGTCGAATTCGATTATCGATTAGTTGTTTTGTTTTGTTTAAACAAAAGTTTTTAAAGTACATTTTGATGAATAATAAATATTTCCGAAAATCAAATTAACAAAAATGTTTCGCTTACATATAACTCTACATTGAATGTCGAATACTTTCTGTTACTCCCCCCTATATATATATATATATATATATAATATTTATAATTCGTGTAATTTACTTATCTAATATAGATATTAAATAATAAGTATTCTATATCCGCGTGAAACAGATACATGTGCTTTTTCCGGTTTATAGTAGGTGACTAGATTTACAGACGGGTTGATCTGATAATACAACTCGTATGTTTGTCTAGTTTCCTACTGTAAATACACTATTCATCGTCAGAAAATAGATGAAGCCATGGTTTGCTATTCTGCCGTCCATCAATCAATAATAAACATTTATATATGCTGTGAAATTATAAATTTTCAAAATTTTTAATAATGTTAATGTTAAAGTAATTAGTTTCTTTTTATTTTTATGATTAGTATTATCAGTTTAGTCTAAAACATGTTTTAATGGAAGTAGCGAAAGCGTATATCATTTTTTTTTTTTTCTTTTTTTGATTTTTTTCCCGTACTAATTTTTTCCTCTAGGATTTGATTACTTCTTTCACAGATACACATTAATAATATTAAAGATATATTAAGTCAACGTTTAATTAAATTTAATCTCATGTCGCAGTTGAGAATTATTTAAAATTTTATTTTACTCCATTGAATTTGGGGCTATGGATATTTTTAACTCTTGCTTCCCTTTTTTCTTTTCTTTTTTTTTCCCCAATTGCCCTAGCCGAAAGGTACGCACTTGTTTTTTTCATCGGAAACTTATATTTAAGCTTTTATATTTTGACATTTGTTTATCATTCATTTGTGACACGTGACGAAATTGTCGACATTTTGAACTGGGGCAATTTCTAAAAATTATAAATGAAAATTTTTTAACTATTGACAACACGAGATTTGTGCATTTTAAAAGCGTTCATAAGTTCATAGTACCGCGAAGGCGATAGTAAAATTAACTCTGAAAATAGGTTTTATTATTTTTAGTCGATTAAATGGCGTTTTAAAGTGCGAATATCGAAATGATCCCTTGGAATGTCAAAAAATTTATAGCGAGTACAAAAAAAATTCAATTTTTTAAATTTCATTTAAGAATTGCAACAGCGTCCAAATCTGGAATTGATGGAAATGCGCTTAATTGGCAAGCAGTAAATTCTGCATTTAGTCGGTATAGTATCGAATAGAGCGTAATTAATTAGAAAGAAGAAAAAAATGTTTCACGAAGAATAGGCCATTTTAGAAATTATATTTAATCATGAATACATGTATTGGAATTAAATAGTAAGCGATCGGAACAAGTTTCGTCTGTCATAATAATCTGATCACTCGACGAAGATTTAATCGTTTTACATGATCCCTAAAATATATAGTTTACTGCCATATTGTAATAAAATTATAAAAAAAGGACCTATATGGTTACTAAATTATTCTGTCTCCACAGATACCACTATTGAGAAACGGTTACTAATTTAATGATTCGGTAAATGCTTGAGATTTGGATAAATATTTTAAATAGATTGACATGATTGATGATGTAAATATTTGCAATTAGAGTCCATATTCAAAATTTTATGTAAAAATTTTATTGTTATTCAGGGTCATACGCATATATTATTTAAGAGATTTATTCTGTTTTACAATTTTGCGGGAATTTTAGTTGTCTTGCGATATATTCCAAATAGTTTTTTTTTTTTTTTAATTTAAAATTTTATTCGTGTTTTTTGGGGGTGGGGGTTCTTAATTTAAACCTATCGAGTGGTCATTTAATGTAGTCAAAAAATGTTATATTTTTAAATACTTCATCGCTTACACAATTATGCGCATAGATGGAAATTATGCAGTAATAATAATAGTGACCTTTTATTTGATTTATTTGATAATTATAAATTCGCTTCTATAATAGTTGAGGTAAGCTTGCCTAGCACACTGATAGTTGCGGGTTCTAAACTCAATTTGCTTTCGGATATGTAAATCGAACTGAGCTCTAGAAAAATTTAGGCAAGTACAGGAGAGGGAACTAACCCGCAATATTCTCTTCGCATATTCTTAGTATATTATGAAAAAAAAAAAAAACAAACCATGATATGTACATATTATCAAGGGGGCTCGTGAAGTAAACTTTATTTTATCTTTGTGCTTTGTACCTGTTACGTGAATAATTTTAATGCAATTTTGTTGTAATATCACGTTCATAAAATGAGTTTTCGTCCGGAATTTATTGAATTTTATTGTTTGTTTTTTTTTTTTTTTGATCTAAAAAACGTTCTTTTATCTATTTCCAAAATTAGGTTACAGGACGTAATGTACGAGATAACGAAAATCAAAAATTACATTTTCTAATCGTTCTCTTGTAGATTTTATAGAAACTGCAAATTGGACTAGAAAATTATCAACGACCGTGTAAAACGAATGTGAACTGAATTTTTTGATGGTTCGTTTTTATTTGGAAATCTGCAGTTACCATCCAGGTACCTCCAGAACACTTACTAGAGTTTTTTACTGCCAGTTTCATCTTAATGTAAGAACAATTTGACTACTGCTCTAGTGCGAAAAATTTTATTTATAAAATATTACACAACTTATTTTTCGGATTATTGCGTGATATATAAATAAGAAATTTTTAAAAATTGATCAGAGTAGTGGTAAGTGCGTGATGGTGACAATTTCTAATTGTCACATTAAATAGTTAAAATTAACGTTAAGTACGTATAGCGTCGAATTAATAGTTATGTGCGGAAATTTATTCTACGATTTTCAACTTTAAGTGGCAGTTGTGGTGGCATCAAGGCACACATCATGCTCTGGTTTATAGGAGGTGACTAGATACACACACGGGTTGTTTATTGTGGTACCACCCATGTGTTTTTCTGGTTTCCTGCTGTAAATACACCAAGTCATCGTGCAGAAGAAACGGAAGAATAACAATTTTTGAGGTTATCATTGGATTCCATGCAAAATACACATTAGTGTATAACTTGTTTTACGCATCATTACCAGTTTTGACCGCTATCAGCAGTGGCAAGAAGGATAGAATATATGCCAGGACTATTGGTAATTTACTAATTTACACGAGGTGACTAGATACACAAATGGGCTATTATTTATATCACCCATGTGTATGTCTAGTTTCGTAATGTAAATATGCAAATTCATCTCATCAAAAAATAATGCAGCGATACTTGAAGAATCTACTAAGCGTGTGCCGAGCCTTCATGTTTTACACTTCTGGTAAGTTTATGCGTGAAAATGACTAATCTGCTTTATACCGATAACTGTGTTTTCATAAATTAATTGAAGGAATGAAAAAAAAACACGGGGAAAGTTAATTTCTCTCGATATATTTAATTCCGTTTTATTATTTGCATCTTTTCGCCATGTTAATATATACATTATTGTGTATAGTCTGTCAAGCGAAAGAAGTGGACGTTCGAGTTTCGTTGCCGAGTATGATGCTCAAAGCGGTGTACTAGCAACAGAGTGCGTACTGATTGACGCGTATTTCAGTATTACCGAAAAAAATAATTTTGCCGCCCTCTCCTGTCATACCGCTCCTTCTCGGACACGGTAACCTCGTTTTTGTTTCATCCCTGTTCGTTCATTTGTTCCTTTTGTACGACTTGTTCTGATCCAGACGAATAACGTGGTGTTAACGGAATGACTGTTACATCTGATACGTGATCGGCTGAAAGTTAATCTGAGGTTCCCTGATTTCGTGACGTCAGCGTGTTTCGGTTGCTTTACGAACGGACTTCTTTCGCTTGACACGCTTATACACGTGTACGTCTTAAGGTGCTAATGTTTGTATTTGTTTCCTTTATATTCTTTAAAACGATCTGCAACCAATCGCCGAATTTTTAGTATTTATAAAATAATAATTTTACCGATTAAACATTTTTCTACTTGTAAATTTTTTTATTTGTCCATCTGCAGAAAATATTTTAGTATAAACATATTTATGTAATTATATTCGTTTATGTTATACTCTGTCAATGATATATGTAATATTTTAACGACTAAAATGTATTCCACGTTGAAATATACTATTTTAAGATTTCGAGTAGAACGAATGATGAAAGCTGAATGTGGTTTCTCTCTCTTCATTCGTTTTTCTTTTTTTCGTGTTTTTTTTGGTTCAGAATGTATATAAATTTTTCGTTGCAGATGCTAAACATTTAAATAACATACGAGTTAAAACATAATTGTGCGCATTTTATATTATAGATAAATTTTATTATATTGGTATATACAAGTATTAAATTTTTTTTTTAAAGATCAAATGTTAGAAATTTTTGCTTTATTTTATTTTATTTATTTGGGGGGAGTTTGAAATTTCTTATATTATTGGAAACAATTGCGGTTTTATTATCTTCTAAATTTTATTACTCCCGTGAATTTAAGTAAACGTTCCAAAAAAAAATAGAGTAATGAATAATAATTTTATTATATAGAATGATGTCAAAATTTAATAATTTTCAATTTTATTAATTCATTTTTTTTTTTTTATTTTCTGGAAAGGTGCGTACAATTTTTTAAGTACTATAATTGTTAAATGTAATTATAATTTTACCGGCTATACTTTTATATTTTTCAATGTCAAAATATTCTCAGGTGGGAATCAACCCAACATAAAGATTCGTATTACTGCTCCATTCTCATTTTCATCCGAAACAGAAGTTTTGGATGAGAATTGGATGCTAAAAAAATCCACGGATTCGGTCCATACGTTGCCGAACAGCAGAGCCCTGAACATATCTCTGCCGTTGAACTTCACATACACATTCCATACATAAACACGATAGCGATTGGTACTGGGACTACAACATATACCCATCCTTGAAAATTTAAATAAAACTAGTAGTATATTTCAATATATTCCGGTAATAGATACTTTTATAAATGCATTAGATCAAAGAATAACAGCCTATATAGAAACTGAATTGAGATTTGGATTTTCATCTAAACTCGATGAATCTTGCCACGCTGAAATTTTAGCAAATTCTCAGCGATTGCTTGAAATTTATCCAAACGATTTAGACTCTGACGTTGAAATCGAATTATTGCAATTTCAACAAGTTCCGTTAAGCATGATGTTTCATACGCTGAAGGTTCCGTATGTTAAGCTAAAAATAATTATAATTTACATTTACATAACACTAAACTCAAAATAAAGAAATCTGATTCTTCGCGCTGGAAAGAGGGAGAGCATATCATTTTCTGTGTTTTTTTTTTTTGAACTCTTCGCTAACTTTAAAAGTTTTATTAAGAAAAGGAAATACGGTTTTGTTCCCGACAAAAAGCGATCTTTCCACTAACATATCACATGCCGGAAGAAAAAAAATAATCTAAAAATATCAAGCTTTTGACGCTCCGAGAGATCAATTTAAAGTTGGAAACCTGGATGCTATAAACTAGAGAAATATACGGGAATGCGGATAATTTTACCTTGTTTAGAAATTTTAACTATAATACTAGCGGCGCTGACCATGTTATTTTTTACGCTTTTTTGAACTTTTCAGCAATTCCGGATATTTCGTTAAGGAAATAAAATTTGATTTGACGAATGCAATCGTGTCAACTATTATATCATGCGCTCGGAGGAAAAAAATATTTTTTTCAAAACTTTCGAGTTTTCGGCGCCCCCGGGGGTTTAAATATAAAATTGTAAGCTCGGCTGTAGTGTTCCCATAAAGCTGTCTTTTGTGCATTGTTTGAGATAAATTTTGGATTTCTCTATTTTTTACTCGAGCTATTGTTTATGTGAACATAATTTGTTTGCAGTTTTTGGGCCTAAAGGAGGAGTATAAATAATTTTTTAATCCTAATTTTTTGCTTTTATAAAAGAGCTGTGTTTTGTTTTATATTTCGATTTTCATTTTTAAAGGTTTATCTGGTGACGAAATGAATTTTTAAGTTTTTTTTTTTAGGTTGTTTTTTATTCCATATTATATATTCTTGGTGAGTTTGGGGGGGGGGGCGTCTAAGGTTAACTTGAAGTTATAGATTACCTTAAAGAGAATTTTAAATGTAATTTACGATCCAATTTTGAAATTCATAAGTCAATTCGTTCGTGATTTACTGATTTTTATTTGATACTTTTATCGTTTCTGAACTATCTCATTAGGAATACATACATTATATGTGTTGGGAATCCTAAAAATGATAGTTTGTGATTGAATTATTGATTCATTTTTATTTTATAATAACAATTTAACGTTTTAATTTATTATTAAATTTATCATATATACGTAAGTGTAATAAATTAAATATGCTTTTATTCAAAAATAATTAACTTTTTGTGTATTATCTATATTTCTTTTTTTCACTATACTGGTAGATAATACTAAAAGTAAATGTTTTTTTTATATATATATATATATAAAAATTCATAATTTCCAACTACTTTAATTCATTTCTCCACTTTTAAATAATAATAAGTTAAACTAAACAAGTAATAGCATTGAAATCGCAATAGCAGTTGTACTAGCAGTTAATAAACCCCCAATAGCACTAGCACTAGCAGTGGCTAAACACAATGGCACTAACAATTACGCTAGCAGTTAATAAACGGAATAGCAGTGCTAATTCTGACGCATGCGCAATACGAACTAGCAATAGCCGCTACAGTAAATCCGCGATTATCCGTGTGTTTTAACCGGTTAACGGATTAATCGTGCATCTATTTAAACTCGCGTGTTTCCTGCAAAATATGTTCCAAATTGCGATGGGGAGGAATTTGAACATGTTGATGATGAAAATATGGAGTGGATAGAAAGCGATGAAATTGATCCTGGTTACCATATTTTACTGATGAAGAAATTTTAAATGAAATCAATTCAGATTCAGAAAATCAGGAAATGAGGAAGTCGAAACGCTAGTACCGGAACAGCGAGTAAGTTGTAAAACTGCGTTGGATTGTATGCATACTGTGATCACGTATTTTGAGCAACAGACAGATACAACGTGCACAGACATTCTGCAGTTAAAAAATTTCCAGACGGATACGGCAAAGAAAAAGAAATTCCCGACAGACAGAAGAAACTGGCTGATTTTTTTTAATAAAACTTAATATCTAGTCTAAATACAGTACACTATTATACATATTTATTATAAAGCAAAACAAAACAATACAGAAAATTATACAATTTCAATCGTAGATGGTCAGCTGTCATTTCATAATATGAAATGGAGTGAAGAACCTCCCGACCCACATATTGCGTGGGTCGCAAAGCCCGGGATACATAAAAATTCGCGGAACGGCCGGCGGCGGGTTAACCGTGTTTTCCTGTATCCGTGCATGATGAATCTCAATTAACACGGATAATCGGGGTTTTACTGTATTTGGATAAACGAATAGCAACTGTTAGTGCTATTCTCTATCAGCTATTGCTATTTTTTTTCATCTCTAATCTACACTTAGGATGGCTGTAATCAAACAGCGAAGGTAGCTTTTGATTTCGTACCAGAATATCTGCAAAGTAAATTAAATATAAGACAGACCCCAAAACATTACCTTAAGGGACACCAGCTTTATAGAGAAAATTTGATTCTTGTCTCCGAATTTTACAAAAAAGTATTGTTCGCATAAGTGTATGCTCGTAGTAATTCCGAAAACTAATTAGAAAAATGCATCTGAATTTTGTAGAATAGCTCCTCGGGCCACATTTTATTAATTAACCGGCTTCATCTATAAATACCGTTTCACGTATGTTTTTGATTTCAATAGATTTTTCAATTGGACTGACTAAGCAATGTTCAATGGTTCCATACCGCGATCTTAAATCCGAATTTGTGCTCGGAAATTAATTTCTTAAATCACAAGATGGATATCATTTTACTTAGCAGTTTTTCGTTTGGATATTACAGGTAGTACAGAAATTGACTGGTATGATAATAGTTCTTCAGCTGGTTTCTCAGATTTTTAAATTGTCACCATCTGTGAGAATTTGAGCTGGATAATATTTTAATCGTATTATTGTATTAAAGATTGCTGCTTCTTGAACAGTTTTTATAAAATATTTTACCACAATTTCAATATACTGTTCAGTTTTTAATAGAATTTTTAAATTTATATTGTTTTTTAGTTCCCGAAATTTATTCCAATCTGTTTGTTTGTTATGTAATTCTCGGATTATTTTATTTCCAATTACAAATAGAACTGGAGAATAATAAATGAAATTGTTATCTGTGGGTATATTAACGAAATTAGTAACTCGTTAGTTATAAAGAAATCCAACAGGTCTAGAATTTTTAGTAGATCAATAGGAGTAGTCAGTATGCTGGTGTTGCTAGAAAGTACACATTTATTTTCATTAATTGCAAATTTTAATGGATTTCCAGAACCACCGTGATTCTTGATTTCTAAAAACTATTTTTTTTTTTTTGCATTAAAGTCGCCTCCAACTATATGTATATGCGTTACCAAGAGTTTTGAAAAATTTATTAATTTGTAATTTCATAATATTGTACTTCGGAGGGCAATAAATAGATTTGTGCGTTGTCCTCAAAACTAAAAAAAATTTTCCCGATTTCTTTTTTCAAATTGTTGAAATTATGTGCTAACCCTTTATTGCACTCGGAATTTTCTGTGCATAAAATGTGTTGTTTTTTTTTTTTTTTTTTAATTGATAATACCATACGTTTAGAAAAATTGTATGTACCGCGAGAGAAAAATATCCCACACTTATCACACAATCTGACTCCGATGATTTCACAACTCCGGTAGTAACGAAAGAAGCGGTAATAGTATCATTTTAACATCAGCATGTTTTGCGGATATGTTTAATGATCGTTATACAAGATTATTTTCTGTCCATAGAAATTTCTTTTTGTCCACAAAAAAAGATCAAAATACGGCTTTTCTTAAATCTATAAAAATTTTTGAAGTTGAATGTGAGCCGTCACGCTACTATTATCAGGGATTAATTTTTTATCTGCGTGTCAAAATTTTGGTCGCAATAACCCATAAAATTTTCCACGATGATGACTTTGAGCAAATGCATACTTTAGGGAAGACTAATGTGCATAAATTTAAAAAAAAATAAAATAATTTAATTATTTATTTATCAATTTTATTATTAAAAATTATTTAAAATGAAGTAAAAATAGTATCTTCGTACAAAATATGCGTGCTAATTATTAAAATACGTGAATGACTTTAAGCTTGATATGTAATTATTATGCTCAAGGTTAAATTATCACTGATTCAACGTAGTTAGCTGGTAATAAGCCATATTCTCCAGTACGCTGAACAATGCCGGACATCCAACCTTCGTGTATGTGAAAACAATTTAGTATAATATCGCCATCCAAAAAGGATACTTCATCTGATTCTCTAGCTTCGTAGTCGTACATTGCCCGATAAACGTTCTACACCCCAGAAAAATAAAACAAGTAATTATTATTATTCCTTAATGGCAGCTATATTTTGACAAAAATCTTATTTGCTGAATTAATGTTACTTGGCTCTTTAAAAATATCACTTACTTTTTCATATATACATGCATGTGTGTTAATAGTTACGTCATTCGGGGATATAGTGAAAAGAAGTTATGAAATCACTTTATTGTTTTACGTAACGCTGTTATCTGATATGTTAAATCACTCTGTTAGGCGTATTTGTTATTGGTTTAACGTTTTTGCAAAATAGTGATTATTATATTGCTGGTAAAAAAATAATCTTGTCTATAAGCTTTATGGAGTGTGTAGGAGAGGTCAAGGGGGTTTACCTCTCGATGAGGTCCGAAGGGCCATCGAGTTACATACATTATGGCATAATAAACCATTTTTTTTTTTTTTTCGTCTATTTAAATTTAAAAATTAACTACGGCAGTTATAAAATGTAAATATGTTAAATGTATAAAAGGAGAAAAACATTACAATTTAAAAAAATGCAAATTATAACATAAAAAGTGATGTGTCAATAATCAACAGCGATTCGCTTATCAAGAACATTATTTTTGGTTGTTTGTGAAAAGATATTTTCTAGCATACACTTTACTTACTAATTGTATGTAGAATTGTGATTATTGTTTTTTATGTTTGTATATTTTTTTTATTTTAATAAAATTACATGACGCTACTGATCCCTCACTTGGTGCATTACAAACTATCTGCGCAATGTCCATTGAATGTGTCATATACAGTCTCTCCCTTTCCGCGTTATTCATCTTGTAGTTCCAAATTATAAGTTCAATACAACGTACCTGATGATCACTGCATTAGAACAATTCTGAGTTTATTCAGTTAAATTACCACTGCCGATCAGAGTGTGATCCTTTCTCAGTTGTACGATACACCGAATAAAATGATGTTATCAAACTAAATAAACCGATAGCGAGTTTAAAACTACAGCTGAATAGTTAAATTCCAGGGGGTAAAAAATAGAAGAAAAAAATTACGTTATGTATTCTACAAATGTTACGAACTGCTTCAAAATCCTTTTATAATATTGAATTTGTACCTTTTTTTTAAATTTTATCGCGTTTTTGCCGACAGAAAGAAACATGATACGTTATTTAGTTCTGGTTTGGCTACAGTATAAGTCATTAGTAATTACGTAATTTACAGCCTTTAGGTGGTAATTTCCATCTTAATCGGTCGTATAAAATTAAATAAAAAACTTACCCCTACTAAACCGCTGGTCAGTTTCTGTTGCTGCGGTAGATTCGTTATTCCGATCTGTGTGGCGGTGCCATCGCTATTATTATTCGGTAAAGGACCAAAATTATTACTTATCGTATTCGAATTTGCAGCTGGTGGTTCGACAATGACATTAGGCCTACAGTAGGCGTATCCTAAAAAAGAAAAACATTATTAAAAATATAAATAGCATATACAAAGTCATTTATTGTGGGACGACATGTATAATTTCTAGTATGCACATTAAATATATACTACGAAGTTTCAAGAAGTCGAGAGTTCTCGATGAAATTGTGTTTACGTAGGTAAAGCGAATATGACCCGCGATCAAAGGAGAACAAATGATTGGAGCGGATTATATCAGCTCACTTCAACGTGAAAGAACTTTGTAGGATTAGTTCAGTTAAAGTTTAGTAATGCAAAAAACTAAAGTGGAAATGATTTTAAAACTTCATCAGCATACCTGCTGACACACGAAAGATGAGATCATTCTTGCAAAATATTTCAAAACATGCAAAGGTATAAAAAAGTAAAAGAGCAAATCGAGAAAATAGTTTAAGGTTAATATAACCGTTAAAAAATAAATAAAACGAGAAAAATGGATTGCTGAATACTATAAATTTAAAATTAAAATATGCATTAAAAAAAGAAAGAAACGCGGGGATTAACAATAATAATTAAAGAGGCTATTTTTATAATAAATATCAGAAACTTTGGATTTCACCATGAGGACAACCAGCGGAGTCTTATAGACGAGTCGATTTTGACTGGCTGTGCTATTTTTTGCGCAATGAAATAGATGTCTTATAAAGTTCAAAAAAAAAAAAAAAAAAAGTTACAGATTAAGCGTTGCATGATTTTTACATTATTCCTCGAATAAAATTAAAGTCTTTAATATATACACTTTTTTACTTTAAATTTTTGTCCTCTGCTCGCTTCAATCGCACCCGCGGAGCATTGTTACTTGCTGAACTATCAAAAACACTATTTGAGTGTTCACATTTCAATTATTTCTGGCTATTTGATTAATATTGAAGTATTTTACACAATTTCTACATTACAAAATAAAATAAGGGGAGAAAATAAGGAAACTTTTTTTATATTTACAAATACATCCATACATACAGAAATTGAGGGATCGGAATAGTCCTAAAAAAATTTACTGAAAACTTTAAAAATGCGAATTGTTCAGTGGTGTAAGCAGTAACAAAATACGTGAATAATGTGTATTTTTTAAAAAAAAAAAAGAACTAATCCAAAGAAATCACACTCGAAATGACCTGATCACTGATAGATAAGTAAAATTCTGCATTGCATTATTTGGGTGCCATTACCACATTTTTCGCTGATAACGGCATTTCTTTAAAGACGTTTACGACTGAAACAAAATATTTAAACGCTATACTTTTTCAGTCATCTGTTTGTTACTTAGTAAGATTTTTATAGAAGTACCTATATATATTTTCAAATTTTATAATTAGCAGAATGATGCATAACAATGATATTGTATAAAGATAAAGTAGGGGTGAAATATACACACTTACACCCTGTCAAGAAAGTATCGGGAATTGTTAAATAAAACGAACAATTTTTAATTTTCATCCAAATTTATTTTGTCACCTTCAAAATAACATCCATTCGAAGCGATGCACATATGCCAACGCTTTTTCCACTCGGCAAAGCACTTCTGATAGGCGGTTTCCGGGATGGCCTTTAGCTCTCGCGTCGCATTCGTCTTGATGTCATCAATCGATTCGAAGCGCATTCCCCGTAGCGGAAATTTGAGTTTTGAGAATAGGAAGAAGTCGCAGGGTGCTAAATCTGGTGAATACGGCGGTTGTTCGATGATATTTACCGAGTGTTTGGCCAAAAACTCATTCACAATTATGGCTTTGTGAGACGGCGCATTATCGTGATGGAGAATCCAAGAATTGTCGACCCACAAATCGTTACGTTTACGACGGATAGCCTCTCTCAAACGTCTCAAAACACTTAAGTAAAACTCTTTGGTGACTGTCTGTCCGGCTGGCACATATTCATAGTGTACCACGCCTCGAATATCGAAGAAAACAATCAACATGATCTTCACTTTCGATCGGCTTTGGCGAGGTTTTTTCGGCTTTGGCGCGCCAATTGGCCGCCATTCGGACGATTGCTGGTTCGTAAGCGTGTCGTACTCGTACACCCATGTCTCGTCACCAGTAATTATCTTTTCCAAGAAGGTAGGATCCAAATTGGCTCGATCCAGCATGTCTGCAGCTACCTGTTCTCGGTACTTTTTTTGAAAGAAATTCAGGTCTTTCGGAACAAGCCGAGCCGCAACGCGTTGCATACCCAATTTTTCGTGCACAATCGTACGTACGCTCTCGTGTGACATGCCCAATCCATGAGCCATCTCTCTCAAGCTCACATGACAATTTTCAGCAACGATTTCCTTGATTTTATCGACGTTATCATCGGTCACACTCGTTGAAGGCCGTCCAGAGCGAGGCATGTCTTCGACCGTCTCCCGACCATCCTTGAACGCTCTGTACCACTCGTAAACCCGCGTTTTTGATAAAGCAGATTCACCAAAAGCCTTCTGTAACATTTTCAGTGTATCGGCACAAGAAATTTCGTTCGAAACACAGAATTTAACACAAGTACGTTGTTCAATATTTTCACTCATTGTAAAACTTCGACAAAACACTTCAAGGTCGACTGATTTTAACAGCTGCTGTAAACACACTGGTTGACAGATCGCGCTAAAAATAGGCATCATAATACAAAACAGTTGTACCAACCTGGAAAAAAAAAATTATCTGCCTAGCTATTACCCGGGAGATTTAAATTGACAATTCCCGATACTTTCTTGACAGGGTGTATATTCCTATAATCAACGTAGAAAATCTTGCGAGTAATATTTAAATATTTTTACCTGTAGAATTGTTAGGCAGCTCGTTTTCGTTGGTAAGAATTCGACGTTGTTCCATTTCTGCTTTCTTTTTTAGATCACCGTGATAAGCTACATTACTAAGAAGAAAAAAAAGTATTTGTAATGTGTTAGGTAAACAAAGTTTCCATATGTATTGATCTTTGCTGTACATACATATATATGTGTGTGTGTGAGTAGCGCGACAGTCTAGTTGACTCCCAAACTAGAGGTGTCGTAAGTCATCGAAATTTGTCTCGTTCCGGATCCAAGCCGCTTTCAGGTTAATCCAGTCTGAAATAAATAAGTAGCAGAAAAATCCGGGAAAGTAAAAGCGGCCTACAGAAAGGAACAAGCCCCAATATTCTCTTCAGATCCATTAGGCTTAAAGTACATTATGAAAAACTTAATTTCACATTCCGTGATGCCTTATCAAAGATATATGACACTTACTTTACTATCATGGTTGCCACTTAAATATAATTTTTAAATTCTCAGTTTTCCCGGTCCAAGTCTTCCCAATTTCCTGATAACTACAAAAAGAATGGAATTTTTTTGGTAATATTGATATTTCACCGCCGCAACGTATTATGAATAAAACAGAACTTTGTAATTATTTTGAGTAAAGTGCAGTAAAAAATGCATTCATTTTTCGCTTCAAATGATTTTCTCTTATTAAAAATATCGTTTTTGGCTATTTTTATTTTCCCCTCGGTTTTGTGACAAAATTCCCGGCTTTTTCCCGATTTCCCGGTTAAGTGGCCACTCCCTGGTATATCTTTTTTTTTACGTAATTTTTTCTCATTTAACAAAAACCTTTATTCTAATAAAATATTTCACTTTTAAGAAATTTCAATAATCTTTTTTTGAAATAAATTACTCTTTAAAAGAGCACCTACAGAAATTCTTATTTGTTAAAATCCGCGCGAATAATTACAGATATTCCAAGTGTAGAAAATATTTAATATTTTTTGCCCAAGTCATAATTTTAAGTGTAAGGTATAAAATGGAAATAAGTAAATGCTCCCCCTCCAAAAAATTATTCGAGAAAAATAATAACTGCAACAAACGCGCGTGCACACTGCTGAGTTATTGAAAAGTAGAAAAACATGTACTTAAACAGAATAGACATTTGACAAAACCGTCTTACGGAAAAGCTAAAAGCGTGCTGATACAAAAATAATTCGCTAATAAAAATGTTATTATTTTATAATTTTTAAATGTTTCCACGTCCTATTCATACAACTAAAATACATAATACTTAGCTTCAAAAGCGTTTTCCAAAACTCATCAGCAGCTAAAGAACATATGTAACGAAATTCTAAAATAAAATCTGTCTGTTTAAGACCTAAGCTAAGCATTTGATTTATATCTCTGTATAATAATAAAAAAAGTTTTTTTTTTTCGATAAATAATTTTTCCTTTTTCACTCACGCTAGTTGTTGAAATGGATTTAAAAAAAAAAAAAAAAAAAAAAAAAGTATAGTACTGATTTGTTAATTTGTGTATTTATTATATACGTATTCATTTATTCGTCAATTTTTTACAGTACTTTTGTTTTTATGTAAATGCAAGGGTTGAAGACCCTCACTTCGCTTGGATTTTAGATGCGGAGCCTGACTAGTATTTTAATATTACAATATTTTATCATCTTTAGGAACGAATAAAATAAAATACGCATATTCGCAAGGAGTAGTATGATTTGCTTGATATATACTGTGAACAGCGTGTTTTGTTTTATTCGTTTTCATTTGTTTATTATGTATTTTAGTTATTCGGTTATAATATTTATAATTTTAGTCACAATAAGACGCTATTCTGATCCATTAATGAAGTTATTTACTCCAAGCGAAATAGAAAATTTTCCATGAGCGCATATTAAAAGCATACCATAAAGTTGTTATTAACCTCTTCTATAAAAACATTTTTAGCTGCAATCTCTTATTTTATTAAAAAGTCGCAAAATTTATTGGTATATTAAATGCATGGCTGAAAAAAGTCACACCGTACGGAAAACCAATAAACAAACAGAGAAATACCCACACAATGCGACGGAGTTATTTATTAATAAATGAGCATAGATAAAATATAAGAACAGAAAACCGGAATTAATTTAAAATAATAAATAATAAGATCGCCATAGGATTTCATAATCGTGTCATGGCTATTAATAATATTGTTAAAAACTTTTTACCATTATTATTAATAACCACGAGGTAATTACAACAAAGGGACTTCGAAGCATGTCTTCTTCTTACGCCATCTCCGAACGAAGATTGGCGATCTACATGATGTAAAATTTAGACACCGCTGCTCTGAAAATCTCCTCAGGGGTACGTTGCTGGCAACGACGCAGATCTCCCATCCATGAGTTCCGTCTCCTAGCTTTATTATTTATTTATTATAAATTAATATATTATTTGTGCTCATTGTCTCAATACAGAAGTACGGACTAGTTTTATTATTAATATTAGAATAAATGTACAAATTAGCATAGCTAAAAATTATTTTTCAAATCATCAACAAACTATTAAGATCGCAATGAATTAAAATTAATACCTGATTTTTAAAAAACGTGTCATAAAAAATGGTAAAATCTAATCAAGAGGATTTATAAAACAAAAAAAAAAAATAAAAGTGGAAAAAGAGCAACTCCTCATCCCTTATTAAGCACTATCGAGATATTTTAGTTTATACATGACAATAGTTGACACTTGGGTGCTGTAAATATGGGATAATAATTCGAATTTTAATTAAATACATTCGAAAAAAGGAAAATAAAAAAAAAACTGCTCAGAAATTAATCAAAAGATAGAAATTTATATTAATAATAAGTAGAGGTATGTTTAAAAATAAGAAGCTAAATTTGATATTTCTGATACGATAAGTTATGTTAGAGAATTGTAAAAATTCGCGGGACCAACGAATATATCGGTGGTTCAAACGATGAAAGCACAATATAAATTAAATCATCACATCCTTAACAACGCCGCAGGATGTATTTACCTTATAATTTGCGAATTTTGTCTAACTCGTAATGTTTCTGGATCATCTGCTATTTGTGTTAACTTTCCCTTGGTTTTCTCAAATTCAGCGTGATATTTAACCTGAAAATAGATCGAATCAAGTATGCAAAAAGAAAGTAATAAATATATCGTACGGCTTTACTTAGTATAATTCCCCCAATACTGAAAATGGTGAGTGGGGAGCAATAGAAAATCATCCTGCCGTTATTCTTCAACTATCATAATTTTCATCGACTTCCTCTGTACACTCCCACCGCAATGCGCAAGCCGTCTTGCCATTCACCTAGATTTATTTTTATCACTCTGGATTGCATACGATGACTAGATGGACAACATGGCGCCTGTTACGTACCAGTTTGAATTCAATTTCCCGTGCAACTAGTTAGCATCGTCTTTGTTTTCTAACTTTCCTTACTTCACACTTTTGACACTCGGGTTGCTGCTTCTTCTCGCCTCTTTTTTTTTTTTTTTAACAAATCCCATCCTCTAATCTCCTTTCACCGTGCAAAAGTTTTCATCTCAGATTTTGCGTCGGATATATGCACTTCCTCTTTTTCTAACAATTGTTTCTTTTATCCGTTTGTTCAAATTAGTCTTTCTGCTAATCTGTGGTTCTTTTTATTCCCTTCACTACGTCGTTTTGTTGTTGTCTCCATTATTCGTCTGCGTTTTAACCATTCCCTGCTTCCTTCCTCCCATTTTCATTTTTCCTTGGTTGTGTTATCTGTTCGTATTGTTCTTCCCACTCGAACGATGTGCTTTCTTGCGATGCAGATCATGTGTTCTTTGAGTGTTTATCTCTTTCTGTTGAGTGTTCTGCTTTATACTCCAGTTTATTTAGACTCGATTTTCCTACTCCGCATTGCGCCTTTTATATCTTGTCTTTTCCTTCGCATATCATTCCCACCATTTGTTCCTTCCTACTAACAATATCTGATCGCATCAAGATATAATTGATTATTCCTTCTTTTTCTAATTGTTTCTGAGTAAAAGTGCTTATTTGTCGACCCCCCCCCCCAAAAAAAACAACTAATTTTATACAATTTGACCATTAACGTCGATTTCTTCTTAATAAAATTCAATAAACTTCTACATCCAAATTTTGCCTTGTTAACAGCGACAACAATTTAGAAATACCCCGTACATTTTAGAATCTTCACAGACACCACTAAAGCCAGAGATTGGATTGTCATCAACTGTCTGTTCCTTTGAAACTTAAAACATAACATAAAATAATTGACTCAATGACAGTTGTTCGTTTTTTTTTGTTCTAAGCATTTTTGTGGTTCCCATTCATTTGTTCGTTGGCGCTTTTATATTTTCGAAATATTTTCTCTAGTTCAGATTTCCTTGTATTTTTTCGATTTTATCTTAATCCCCTTATTCTTATTTTTTCTTTCACTAAACATCTTTATTTATTTATTTATTTATTTATTTCTAGAAACAGCCCTTCTCATGACTTCTGTCTATATCTGCAATTTAGTGGACGTGTTTAAAATTTAGCAGTAAAAAGAAGAAGAAAAAAGACAAATATTAGTGATGAAGAATTTTTCTACTGCATGACGAATAATGATGAGAAAAGTATTTATAATATTAAAAAGTAAATTAATTTGTAGAATGCTGCGAAAAAAAAAATTAATAACCGGGCTATAATCTTTTAATGAAAATATATATAGTAGTACATCGTTGTATATTTAGGTTTCTATGAGAAAGATGAGTACTCAACTTTAAAGATAATATTTGGTGAATTTCGGTATAAAATAAATTTTCAGGGTTGTAAAATATTAGAGTGGAATTAAAAAAAAAGTACGAAATTTAAGAAATTATCAAACGGAAAGAAATTTGATATAATAGCCACACAAGCAAAGTTTTTACACTGAATGCATAAAATTAAAAAGACCAGTATTTTATTTAGAGAGACATGGGTTAATCAAAATTGCAGCCTAAGTAAATTCGAACAGGATAAAAATCAAACGGTGGACTAAAAGTTTCACTTGGTAAAGGGTGGATGCTTAATTTTATTACATGTAGGTTCTGCAAAATTAGATTTCTTATACAAAATTCAGTTTTATAAGCGAAAAATAATTCATATTATCAAAATCAAATAAATTACACTGTATTTAAAAACTGGTCTGTAACTTTGAAGATTTAAGAGAAAGTTCTATAATCGCGATAACGTTAGTTATTATTTAGTTTTAACGTATTCGGTATCATGATTAAACTGGAAGATATACAAGCATGGTTTAAAAGCAATAATATACCATTTTCAATTAATGAAACGAAAGCTGAATTATTACAACATGCTAGGATGAAAAATACACCAAAAATATAATTGTGACGTTCACCACTGTGGTGCGAAAATATCGGTTTTGAGTTAAACACGGATTCTCTGATACTTGAAAGTGTTTAGAATAAGACGCAAGATGTAGTTTTTACGCAAATGTTTATTTAATGTCTTAAAAGGTACAAAACTGACTGAAGAAAATTAGAAAAAAGTGGAAAAACATTAAGAATTTTTAAAAAATCGTAAAACTACTTTTTTCTTTAGTTGTTGGTTTTTTTGACATTTTTGATAATTTTTCATTTGCTTCGGGTATTTTTTGAGCATTGTTTTTTTTTCTTTTTTTTCGGAACTTTGGTTTTTTCTTTGTTGGAGCTTCGGATTTTTCCTTTTTTTTGATCGTTAGTTTCCATTTTCTTCTTTCTCTCTCGTGTCAACTTTGCTGCAGACTCCTCTGCAATTACCCTCGTTGCATTCGATTGTTTTTTCGGCTTAGATTGGTCAGGTTAGGAGCTACAGAATTGCGGTTTTTTTTTTTGGATTGGTACATAAAGAAAGAATATTATCGTAGAGGTACCACACTTCCTTTCTAATGATATAGGCGGAATCAAAGGGAAGGAGTAAATTGTTTGCTAGTTTTTCTCAAAAACTAGTGTTTTCGCACCACAAATTCCTTTTCTCGGCTAACGTCACATATATAAGTTAGAAAAATTGATAAATGAAAAATTTCATGAGATTATTTCGATTAAAATTATATGAATATCGCAAATATCAAGTATTTTAAAATTTTGTTCACAAACTGGAAGAACAGTGTGACATCGTAGTACGTATGACACGTAAAGGTTGCTATTTGGTACTTTAGTCTAGAGGCACTCGTAAAAATTCGTTGTAGGTCTTATTCCTAATTTTAACGTACATCCATATCAGCTCGAATTATACTAAAATTTCCTTCTCACCTGACACTCCTTTTTTTCTTCCGATACTAATATCGTTTAAAAATCCTTCAACTAGTTTTATAAGTAAACTTATAAAATACGAACTGAAGATTTCGGTGTCGTAGTAAATAATCAAACTCTGCAGTTACAAATATAGGGATTACAATTGCGTCTAACTCACTAGAATAACTAAGATGTGATAAAAAGATCTGATAATGCACAAAATGGAATTAAAAAGGTAATTCGAAAATAGGGCGTTGAACTATTTAAATTTAAAAAAAAAAAAAGCAAACCGTCCTAATAAACATACACTCTTTACTTCACTAAATTATAAATAAAAATAATTATAAATGACGGGACTAACTTAACTTTCTTTAAAAACGGGTTTAAACCGCGAGTAAAAAACTAGTGTGTGTGTGTGTGTGTGTGTTATGGTCATATACTAAAATAAAAATATGCTTTTAATATACGTACATTAGACTGTATTTTTGTATTTTCTGCCAATCTCCTCAACTCTGGCGTTTCAGCTACGGTCGTCGCTTTTGCCTTAGGAATGTGTCTATTTTTTAAATAACATAAATTTCACCATTAATAGGAAAAAATAAATACGATATATATGTAATTATATTAAAATAATCTTCAATTTTTTATCGGTTTTCCAAACAAAAAATCAGTTCGGAAGTTTTTTATACTGCAGTAGAGTCACGCTAATCCGGACTCCGCAAGTCAGGACATCCGGTTAATCCGGACGAATCGGGGAAGAAAAAAAATCTCCGGCGTCCGGGACGCATGACAGATGTGAAAACATCGAATTCGGTTATTACTGACGGGAGCAAATATACAGCGAGCCCTATTCTTATGAACGTACAATTATGCGCGTACTTGTCGATTTTTTCGAGTGAATTGTACATACAAAATGTTTTTTTAACCTTTCATATACAACAAATAAAACGTTAAAAATGGGGTGTGTGTATCATGCGCTAGAGGAATCGGGGAATCAGATATGGAATTCAGGCATGGGGAATGGCTAGGAAAAGATAGGTGAGGAAAAAATAAGTAAACTGCAAATAAAATGCTTGAAATTAATATCAGATCATAAATACGAGACCGAAAAGAGGAATGTATATTTACTCATAAAGAGATATGGGAATACATAATGTGACAGATAAGGAAATAGAACTGGAGAAAAGAAGAAGAACAAAATGCTGAGGGAAAATTATCTGTACAGACTGCTGTTAGCTAAAACAAAGATAAGGGGAAGAAGAAAAAAAATACGTTATAATAACTCAGAGTTGTTAAATAAAATGCCTAAAGAAACAATAGAGGAGGAAAAAATTGTGGTAAAAAAAAATGAAAATAAAGGGGAATGTTAAAAGAAAAGAGGGAAATATAGGAACAATAATAATAAGCATTAAATAAGAGAAGAGGGTACGGAAATAGTGAGAAAAAAAAAAGTGATCAAAAGGGGAAGGAAAAGGGACGAAATAAAATAAATAATAGATATTAGTTATATAGCTAAGTTAGAAATAAGGGGAAAAATAGGATAAGTTTGTATATAGTATATAAGTAGTATAGTGTATAGATATTTAGATGTAAGAAAACTCGTCGACAAGCGTATTGACGAGAAAATGTGTAAATTTCGATAAATATGAATGTATTTTCAAAAAAAAAAAAAAAAATTCTTTTTACACTTTTTAATTACATATGTACAATAATACATAGGACATACATATTGTTTTATATGTAAATAGTTTTCTTAAGTACATACATAGTTTATAATGAGCAAACGTTCATTTTTAATCATTAAGATTTTTTCTTTTACCCATAATAACACTTGTTTCTGATACATTTTAAAGTTGATTCCGTTTAATCCAGACAAGGTCCGGGTCTCGTCAAGTCCGGATTAGCGACGATTATTCTACTGTTAACAGTTCTTAAATGGGTTATTTAAAATTGTTATGTCGTTGATTCTCAATTGTCGTTTCTCACATTGATATTATTTATCGAGCGGCGAATGAGTTCTGTAAAAGAACTATATTTGGTTGTTATTGCAAAAACGAAATTTCCAATTTTTACAACTCAGTTAATTTGCAAAAATATCGTAACGTTTATCGGTGGCATCAAATCGACAAGTTTCGATTTTTAACGCGTCAATGTTTCTTAATAAAAACGTAAGAAATTTAATGCGAAAGAATAAACTAAATAGTTAACGTAGGTGTATATGACTCTGGCTATAACAGTAAGCAAAGTGAACTTCGTAAAATAACCAGCGGGGCCGGTCAGACATTTTTTAAGGTATAAAAAACAACGGCAAATGTGATGCGGTACAAATTTGTAAGGGCCACCTTTAAGAATACACAACGAGAAAAGAGTAAATGTTAAACGTTTTTCGCTAACGTATAAGTATAACGAGGTTATTTAAGATTCGAAGTTCATCGTTCAAGTTGTTGAAAAGCGAATTATGTTTCTTTCGGATTCAGACAGCTTTTTGTCTTTAACAATATGCATATCTTTTTTTAACTGAAGACGGGGGATATTCACCGGGGAAAACGGTTTCTAGCATATTTTATTTTATGTTTATATTTTAATAATGTTTTCTGTTATTTAGGTTTATAATTTTTAGTTTTTACTCAAATTCTTCGCTAACTAAAGTTCTTAACTCTCTTAATAATATCACTGTGCTTTGTTACGCTGGGCTTTGAAGTAATATGGAGACTTTGCTCGTTAGGTGTACTAGTAGTAGAGAGCACACGGAATTATTCACTCTTAAAGTTGAAACTCTTAATGAATACGTTTTGTTTGGAAAACTGCTCGACTGCTGTACCTCCCCAGCTTCTAGTATCAAATATCAATGTGTGTATCTTTATATTTCATTTACCATACTTTATTGTAACTTGTTTGTAAAAAGACGATAAAAATATCTTCTTACCAGTTTGGACGGATCTATGAAATTTACGTAATGCATTTTAACATGCGTGTACGACGATTTGAAATTTTCTTAAAATCCGCATAAACTATAAAAAATTAAATACGGCCGATTTGTTTAAGAATTACACGTTTTTAATAGTCGAATAATTTGATTATGCCTCGATTTGGTTCCACCGATTTCTTAATTTGTCCTCGGTCAGAATTCATCAGTGAAATCGTCTATTATTATTACCTCAATGCTAAAATCAAATGAAAAATTGAAGAGACCCGCTTCCAAAATATATTTGCCGATCATACGCTTAAAATTCGGCCGACATATTTTTGACATTGCGCATAAAGTTTCGAATCGAAATGTACAATTGAAGCATAATCGATTCATTCATCTGTATTATTATAACTAGGGTTCAGATTTATATGCATTAAAAAAAAACACTAATATGTACGCATTATTAAAACAAGCACTAAAAAGTTCACAATAGTGTATTATATCAAAAAAAAAATTAAAAAACACGTCTTAAATTTATATTAACACGCTGAATTTTCTCTTATTAAATAAACATACATTAGTAACGGCATTACGTAAGAAATCTAAATTTAAAAATTATTACATTTAAGAACAAGGGAACTTTTCTGAAATTTTTAGCACGAAAAAATAACCTAACGATTGTTAAAATAGCTTTCAGTACAGAAAATAACCTTTCTACATTTTAGGAGATTACCAGTGAATGTTTATATGTATATATATATATATATTATATATGCACGGGCGGATCCAGAGAGACATTTTGAGGGGGGAAATTATGTAATTCCTAAGTAATATCTTTTACGGTAGGCAGTAGATTTCGGAAATACGTTATTTCGTAAAGAAAATCAAATAACGACCGCTTTAGAAATTTAAAAATGTTTCAAAAATACATAATTATTATAATTTAATTTAAATTTTGTTTCGAGAAGAAAGAAGTGTGTTCTGCGGTCTTCTTCCTGGATGTGGCCCAGGCGTTCGACCGAGTTTGGCACATAGGGCTTTTATATAAACTGACAACGAGAAAAATTCTTCCAACAGATATGTACTTTTAGTTTTTTTTTATCTTATTTACGAAATAGGACCTCCTTTTTGGTAAGAATCGATGATACAGTATCCGAGGGGGAAAAATTCTCGCGTCTGTTCCGCAAGATAGCTATCTTGGCCGATTCTCTATTCGATTTATACCTCTGACTTGCCAGTATCAAACCAAACTATCATGGCAACATACGCAGATGATATAGCCATATTAGCTTCGAACCTGTAACCAACCTGGAACCGTTATAAAGCTAGAGGAACACGAACCGCCGAATCCGCAGCAAGAAGGTGAAGCGGCGCCATCAATAGCAAACAAGCAATCCTATACACGCGAGTATGGCCGTACAAAACCATACAGATAGAATACAGATTTGAGCTACTGACTACTGGAGGATTCAATTTTGTGAGGAAGATTTACAAATGGATTTATCACATATCCTAAACTAAAGATAAACGACACTGAGGACAAACAAACCGATTCGGTTAAGTATCTGGACATGTATTTGGAACATCGACTTACGTGGCGTGTTCATGTTGCGCAAATCCGTAAGAAAATCTTCACACGCGCCAAACAACTGACTCCGTTAATAGGAAAGAAGTCCACTATAAATCTAAAGCTGAAAAGATCTGTCTACTTGATGGCCATAGCGCCCATAAAGAGGTATGGACTTGAACTATACGGGAACTCTAGTAAAAACAATCTCTCCCAGATCCAAAGGCAACAGTCAATTATTCTCCGAATAATCACATCAGTTCCAAAGTATGTCTTTAACTTAATTTTACATAATGATCTAAACTGTTTATCAAAGATTCTTCGAAAAATTAAATACTAACCCGAACATAAATAGAATGTATATTAACACTCTTCCGGATAATCCAAGACGAAGGCTTAAGAGGAGGAAATGGTACCGTGACGTCCTTCCTATCACTTAATAGCATTTATCACTTAAATTATTCCGTGATATCGTAATATTTAAACCGTTACCTCCATAAGAAGGTACACATACTTGCTTTATTGTAGTTACAACAATGTTAATATCCTTTACTCGGAACAGCTTCTACCAGTACTCTACGGGCAATGCATAACCGCATCTATCGTCAAAGTGTGAGCTAGAAGCTTTATATATTTCCGGGCTCCTATGGGCTATGCCTGTAATGCATTTGTTGCCATGGTATCCGGGTGCTATATGAAATACATTCTTTAGCCAGGGTCCTACGGGCAATTCCAAGACGCATTGTCGCCACGGGGGCCGGATACTGATTTTATATATCTCCTAGCATATGCTAGCAGCAGAAATGGTATATTCTCTCGTTAGAGGGGTTGGCCTGATTTATTTAGTAAGTTAAAGAGACTGACGCTGTTTATGGCCTCGTAAAGCCAGTGCGGTGGAAAATAAAAATAAAAAATTTGTTTTATTTTTAGGTAAAAAATAAAAAAATTCTAGCTAAAATGGTAGTTTAGAATTTGAATAGTAAAAATTAGTATTTTTATTAGACCTTGCACTTCTTTTTTGTTTTTGTTAGTAATCCGATCCGAATTCTCTTTGTTCGTGAGCAAGTTTAAATATATATATATATTTCTCTCCGAACTCTATTTTCATTTACATTACAAAATAAAAATTAAAAATAAATAAGAAAGACAAAAAAGATCGATGATAATTATATTTAAAATAAAATAAAAACGAAACATTAATCGTTTTACTAGAAAACAGTATTAAATATTAATTATTAAATCCATAGGTAAAACATTTATAGAAATCTTCTATAGTATAAATTAAGCGTTTCTCTGTTGTAACAAATATTTTCAAAAAAGCTCTGGTTCTTTGACGAGGGAAATGTCCCCATATCCTCCCCCTGTGGATCCGCCACTGATATATATACATATAAGATGATTCAAAGGCTCTCTTTACCTTCACGAAATCAAAGATAATATGTACTATTAACTAACAATCATATACTAACGTGAAAAGGTCGGTCAATATTTATTTTTATTTATTGTCACTATTGTTCAGTCCTGGCTAGTGACACTAGAAATAAGCATGTTGGAATCAGTAAAATTTCTAGAAGATCGAAAACTAAAAATTATTCTGTTACAATTCCTTTCAGTTATAAAGATAAAAAAAAAAAAAAAATGTCGTAAAAGATGAGTTTGTTTTTTTTTTTTTTTTAAAGAGATATTCTATCTGTAAAATAATACAACAGTGATGGCTACAAGATGGGCAAGGAAGAATAATTTATCGATCATTAGTTGTATAGTAAACGTTTCAGTGCATAATTCAAAGAAAATTTACAACTTATCTATGGTGATCAAATATATACATATGTATTCCAACAAAATCAAATTGCTTAACTATGTTTTGCTGTTTAATAAACATTTTTCAAAGGCTATCATCTAACAATAGACTTACACAATAAATAAAAAACGATAACGTTTCTTGGATGCCGTATTTCGCACGAGGAGTTAAAAATGTAATATATTTACTCCGACCTTTCTGACTACGTCGAGTACTCGTTTTCTTCATGTAAAATCATTAAAAATACGTAAAAACCTTTAAAATATGCAAACTATGCGCAAAATATTCAAAATGTGCATTTATATACATTAACGCGTCCCCGGTGGCGTGCCAACGTTTCACAACCAGGGAGGGAAAAAACATAAATCACCCCTATACAACATAGAGAAGCCTCATTAATTAATAAAAAAAGAATGCAAATTTTTTTTGTCACTGCTGATAATATTTCATATAAATAAAAAGAGTATTTATTAATAAAGTGAAAACGCTTTTCCTTTTTCTTTAAATGATTTTCTTTTATCTTTTATCGAATTTTTATTTTTTCCGAGTATCCGAAATTCGTAGTTTTCGTTTTATTTCTGCGACGACGATATAACATTTAATGTGGCTGTTAAAAAATTGAATTGTACTAATTCAAACGATCTCTCTTCGCATTTATTTAGCATTTCGTTCAGTTTTCTTGGATTTTTATTAAATAACTGTTACACATACACAGTCTGTACAAAAAGTTCTCGGACTACCGCTTAAAAAAAAAAAAAAAGGAAATTGAAACGTATTTAATTTTCAATATACAACCCATTGCGATCTACACATCGCTTCGAACGTTCGTAGAAGCTATCAAACGCGCGATCGAAGCCTTCCGCCGGTATCGCCTTCAAACGCTCAGTCACTGCACGTTGAATGTCCTCAATGGTGTCAAATCGAGTCCCTTTCATGGTAGTTTTCAGTTTAGCAAGGAGGAAATAGTCAACCGGAGCGTCATTGAGTAAGGGGGGTGAAGAAGCTCAGTGACTCGATGTTTCGCCAAAAATTGCTTCACGGTGATCGATCGGTGCCGCGATGGCGCATTGTCATGAAGCACAATGTCCACTGTTTCGATGCGTACAGCTCGGGCCTAACCCATTGAAGTTCGAAAGTCGACGGTACTCACGTTTAGTTCATTTGCGATGAACCGACACGTCACTGGCCGATTTTTAGCGAGTACAGCTTGCACACGAGCCACGTTTTCGTCGGAAGTCCTCTCTCGGTCGTCCTTTGCGCGGATCGTCTTCCAACGAGCTCGTCCACTTTTAAATCGGCGATACAAGACACGTTGTTGTACGGCTTACACATTCATCCTTGTATGCTTTATTCATCAACTCGTACGTTTCTGATGCGGAATTACCACACAGAAAACAAAATTTAATCGCGGCTCTTTGTTCGCAAACGTGACACAGTACACAGAAGTTCACTCATAACTAGCGGTCTGCTAAGCAAAATGATGTAGGTAGCAACCTGAAACTTTCGTAATCATCTCTTCTCACAACATTGAAGTATAAGTACCGTGAATTTCAGATAAACCGCGCCACTAGTACGAATTTTATAGCGATAGTCCGGGAACTTTTTGTACAAACTATGTACATTTCTCTAAGGGGACGAGACTGCCCTTGTTCCTCTCCGCGTCATTTGGCACGCCACTGTTAACGTCTAAATATGCACTCATATGCATTATTAACTTGTTGTATTATGAATCTACACAACCTTGTAACGCCTAGATATAATCATCAAAGTGTCAGCTATAAGCAAAAAAAAAAAAAAAGTATGTATTACATGCAAAATCCGAACCCTAATTACCAAATTTAACAAAAATTAAAAAAGAAAATTTACAGTGGAACGCAAGGTTTATTATTATAAGTATGTAAAATTTTAGATATTTATTGTACAATAGGCAGCGTGGTAGCCTAGTGGTTAAGGTGCTTGGCTACCAAATCAGAGGTGTCATAGAGGTTATCGAGACTTGTCTCGTCCCGGATCCAAGTCGGCTTCCAAGTTTATACCTAATCTGAAATTGAACTGGATACCAGAAAAATCTGGGAAAGTAAAGGCGACCGAGAGAAAAGAATTGGCCCCAATATTCTCTTTAGATCCATTAGGCTTAGTATAACATGAAAAACTTAACTTCACAATTCCCGACGCCCTGTTAAAGGATATGACTTTACTTTTTTTATTGTACAATAAAATCTCTTTTTAAAAGTTGTTCGACTTTCAGAATAAAACTGACCTTTCCGGAGGGTAATCTCCTCTATTCATTGACAACATTTAAAACAATTTCAATAATAAATACTGACCATTGCCATAATATGATGTACAAACACAAAATAGTTGAACTTCAAATTAACGTAAATAATAATTATCAACATATGGCCTCCGACTTATTTTCCCCTGAGAAGTTATGTCTGCTCTTTTTCCCCATTACGTACGTGTTCTACTCGTACACTGTTTGATTCTAAAGAAATAACGTTGCGCGCGCTAGTGAGGATTTATACGGTACGCTATCGCCCGTTACCCGTTTATAGTTTCCAAGGATGTTTTTTTGGTGGCTTCAATAAAGAAAGTAAAAATAAAAACAACCGCTGATATTTTAATTTTTCATTCAAAGCGTATTATCGATTTGCGATAAATGCCCCGGAACGTGATTTCCCATTATCCACAAATTGTTCACCCCGTCGCAGCAGTAAACTCTTCCGACCTTCTTATTTTCACAACCGCCATTTTTGTTATTTCCCCATTTCGTGTAAGATAATACGCGCCTTCTCTCTTAAAATGGCGTCTAGTTTTTATTTAGGATATACTATTTTTAAACGATTTAGCAATAATATTTCTTCCGGATAATGTTTTTTATTTTATTCCGGGAACTTTTAAACCAAGTATACTTCAATCGGCGGCTTTTCTATTCAACGTTTCAAAGCGCTCGCTGCAATTGATAAAAATGAATGCATTTTAGAACAATTGCAAAAAATTAAATTAATCAGAAGATCGAAAAGAGAAGCGCTTATTTTCACACGTTGAATAATCGACTGCATTTATTTTATTTCTTAACTGTCGAAAGAATTTCGAATACCTTTTACTTTTTGTCGAGTTAAGTTTCGCATGCGATATGTTGCTGATAATTTATACACATTTGTGAATATTTTAAAAGAAATATCGTAGAAAACTGAAATGACCATTATAATTTTAATAATAGTCTAAATTTGTTATTATCTCGCACAATGTTGACAACGAAGCAACACATCGATCGATCGATAATATTGTTTTGTTTTGTTTATTTTTTTATAACGCAAACTAAAATAATGGTAGCGCCTATAGCAATTACAAAAAGCATACTTCTAGAACTAGCTTATTACCCAGTTCCTTTTTTACAGTTCGTATATTTTACTATTCAAAAAATCTTTGCGAATATTCAAAAAATTGATTGGCATTGCTGAAAAAATAGACTAAGGAAAATATATCGGAGATATACGCACGTGTATTTTTGTAATAAAGACAATCAATAAATACTATCGAATATAATTTAATAACGATAACATTATCAGCAATAAAAAAACTTACAACATCGTAAAAATAAAATTTAAATAATATATCGAATTGTTAAATGCCGCCCGCGCTTTGGGCACAATTTACTCCCTTTCTCGCTTTTCCGTTTTTCTCTTGTGCCGTCTCCTTATTGTCCATTTTCCCCTCCAAAAACTAATTTATTTATGATCCCGAGCACATAATGTTTGGTTGTTCGTCACTTTTAACTGAACAAACTTCTTTCTATTATTTTGTTTTACAGATTGATATTCCTACTTCGTGCAGTACTTCGATCATTCTTTCCCTTTCTTCTCCTTCTGTTATCCAAGCTTTTGATTCTTTTTTGTCGGCTATCTCTGATCGTGTAAAGATCTGAGTCTCTTGCGTCCTTTTTCCTTTGTTCTTGAGCCAATGTCCTTGTAGACGAACTCAAAAAAATAAATAAATAAATAAATAAATAAAAGGTGTTCATAAATAAATGATACGAGACTTAAAAAGTTAAATGTATTCCCACTCTTCTGTGTATACATAGGTCTATCATACACATTTTTACCTCTTCCATCTAATATAAATAGCGTTAAAATCATACAAATTCCTTTTAATTTTCGTAACAGACCTCATTATCGATCATCCCGTATATTATTTAATAAAATCAAAGACCCTTCGATATAATCAATTTACACTTAATCGTAAAGCTGCCTTTTAAATTAATATAAAATTGTAGCAGATAACTTTTTCATACGCTGACAAACTTCATTTTCACAGTTCTAATTTTTTCTACTACCTATTGTCCGTTTAATTTAATTTACTTGGTCGCGACAAATCGACTGTTTCACACCTATTATCCTAAAATCCTGTCATTATATCGTGTTTTTTTTTTTGTTTTTTTTTTTTTTTTTAACCCTCAAGCGGGCGCGCTGCGATATGCATGCCACAAACATCATTCAACTAGCGACATTTATTAAAAGGATTAATGAAACATCACGAACTGTTGGGCATGCTATGTCTAGAGTGTATTTCGCAAGTCGTCATTTGATTGTATGAACAATAATAAGTTTATAGAACAGCGCAAAGTGAGTTAAGTTAGGTTTTGCGGTACCAGTACCCCTACGCGACTACGAAGATAAGTAAGTTTTGTTCAGTATATGCAAAGAAATCTGCCAAATATGGCCTAAAATTATACACACTCTGTGTGATAGTAAAACTTTTTATACTTTCAATTTTGAAATTTACCGTGGCAAACAACGCACAGGGCAATACCAGACATCCAACAAACCTTCTGATATTGTCAAGCGATTGGAAAAAGCATCCAAACAGAAACTTGACTACAGATAACTATTATAGGTGTACAAGTTATCCTCTCGCTGAATATCTGATTGGAAAAGGAATAACCGCATTAGTATATTTAATATTTACCTTTTTCGTATATTTTTTTTTTTTTTTATCCAATTTAATAATCATTTTGCTGCTTATCTGAGATTTTTCAATGGAGCATTTGAATCCGATATAATTTTTTTTTTTTTTTTGATATTGACAAATATTTTTTTGTCACTAAAATTTCGCAAAAAACCGCACGAGGTTTTTTTGAAAGTTTAATATATGTAGAAGCTCCCTTCTACCGCATAAGATGCAAACGATATAATGGAAAATATCGTTACAATTAATTTTCAGTGCAAAAAGCTGTGCATCGTATTCCAGTTAGTATTCAATTCTATTACATTCGCTGTTATTATTATTATTATATAATGTTTGCATTTTTCAGGTTAGTAAGCATTTAGCTTTTGATTCGGTTAAATATTGTACACATTCGATTAATATGGAGGAAAACAAATTAATATGGAAAGAAATTGATCATGGCACCCGGATTCATTACTATTAAACCAGAAAAGAGTGTTGCGAAATTTAGTTAAGTAATCTTAAACGAAATCTTTAGGATGAACGAAATTATTTTTTGCAACGCACAATCTATATTTGCATATGCTCCTTTTTTCTTCAAAAAAATCATCCGAAATACGCAAAAATTATTAATTTATTCATTATTGATTAATGATGCAAGAAAATCAAACACGTTTCTCATTTAAACATTACTTACTAAAATTTACAATAATCACTTACCGACTTCAACATCGCTCAAGTCTATCCGACTTATCAGACCGTATACACACACATATCTATATCTATGTATCTATATATTTATTATATGTATGTATGCATGTATGTATGTATATATACGGTCTGATATACAATGCAGTCTCTATTTCCTTGCACAGGTGTAACTAGGAACCTTTTCATAAGTGGACCAAAAATTATAAATCCTAACAGACAATAAAGAAATTTTTACTAATAAAATAAAACCGTAAAAATATTTTTTCGCGTAATGTATGTTAAAATTCAGACACGGAAGTGAAGAAAAAAAAAAGATAATATTGCTTTCATTTAACATATACAAACAGAACACGAGTACGAAAATTATCTAAAAATCTTGTTAAATATATCAAAAGACGAAAACCATTTAGAACTGTGTTTTATTCTCCGATTTTTTTTTTAACTCCAACAATACTTTAAATATTCCGTTCAAAAAAACATAATAGTTTGACAATTAAAACTTATTACTATCAGGGTGGATTGTTTTATAGCTGTTTTTGCTTAGTTTTTTACAAAACAAATATCTGAAATAGTAAGAAAAAAATATCGGTCAACTAAAGATAAACTGAAAAGGTGTTCACTTTACACGTAAGCAACAAACAAAAATGAAGAATAGTTGGAAAAAAAAGTTTAAAAGTAACACTAGCATATGGCCAAATGAAAAAGGTGAAATATACATTGCTGGAACCAAGATGCAGGGGTTGAAGTCTATTCTCATCATTTTGAAAAGTAAATTAGTAAAAACCCGAAAATCAACTTTAACTTTTTTATGCGGTTTTTTACTAATTTTCAAAATGATGAACATAGACTTCATCCCCTGCATCTTGGTTCCAGTCATGTATATTTCCCCTTCTTTATTTGGTCACATGCTAGTGTTATTCTTAAACTTTTTCTAGTTACCCTTTATTTTCATTTACATATATATCTTTATGTATATAATTCTTCTGTGCGTGTGTATATGACTGAACTCCCCCTAAACGGCTGGACCGATTTTTTATGTGTGTTCAAGTGGATTCGAGAATAGATTCACAATTCGGTCCACTACAAAATGTTTTTACGAATTTATGAAGAAAATTCATTTTTTTTTTTGCCGTTTTTGGTTCAAAAGAAGGAGGATTTAAATAATTTTTTATCCGTAATTTTTGAATTACATGAAATGGCTACTGTGTTTTGTTTTATATTTTAAATTTCACTTTTAAAGGGTTATCAGGTGATGAGTTATGAATTTTTTTAAGGATATTTTTGAGATTGTTCTGAATTCCACATCTATATATATGTATATATATGAAACAAAGTCGGATTAGTTACACCACTTGTATAACTCAAGGATGGCTGGACCGATTTTTATGATCTTTGATTTGTTGAATTTGTCTCCGCTCCGAATGGCAGAGTACGAAGTAAAAAAAATATTTATAAAGAAAATTCATTTTTTTTTTTGCTGTTTTTGGTCCAAAATGGGGGTTTAAATAATTTTTTAACCGTAATTTTTGAACTTCCATAAAGGGCTTGTTTTATATATTGAATTTCGCTTTTAAAGAGTTATCTGGTGACGAATTACGATTTTTTAAAGGGTATTTTTGAGGTCGTTCTAAATTCCATATTATATATTCTAGGCAGTTTTTTGCTGCCCACGGTAATTGCTCAGTTTAAAGTTGTAAGATAGAAGTTTAATTGTAATTTATGATCCGATTGCGATAAGTTAAACCGTTTCCGAACTATTGTAGAAATAAATATTTTTGTTCTTTTCTGAACCATTTTATTCGGATTATTCCGTATTTTATAGTGTGTACCGGATCTTAAAAATCGGTATAAATTTACTTTAAAAGAAATTAGAGATCATTAGAAACACGTTTTTTCGTGTATAGCCCATCATCAGCTAACTACATAGAGTACACACTCTTATTTAATAAAGTATATATAAATTAAGTGTGTGCTCTGTGTTGTTAGCTGATGATATCGTCCGAAAAAACATGTGTTTCCAAAGTAAATTACTTTAAATTTTTAATATAAATTTATACTGATTTTTGTTATTAAGGTGAATAATGCCTTGCTGCCGCGCGTAATTAAAATACTTTTCAATGTAATTAAAATATTTGTCTTTTTGGTTTTTGCACATTTATTGAACTTAATTCATTTTGAGTATTAATTTTTTCTTAATAAAAAACTAAATTTAATTCAGCTAATAAGTTAACACAAAATTTATTGTTTCTATGGCGGTACGAAGTTCGCCGGTTCAGCTAATATATATATATATAAAAATACGAAGAGGATTAATGATATCTGCGAATAATTACAGATTTATAATTAAAGTTAGATATTAAACTTGATCGGTGCCATTATTTTTCGGGAGGGGGTTTAATACTATTACCTAGCGATTGTATTAGACATGTCAAAAATTTAGTAGCATAAAAACGATAGAGTTACAATTAAGAGTATACTTAAATAAAATGAACGAGAAGTTACGAATGAAATATTTATTAGGAAAGGGCACTTCTTTTTTAGTAATTGATCAAATAAATACTACCTTCATAGAAAATTTTATTAACCTGTTTGCTAGACTTATAATATTGAAATAAATATAATTACGGAAATAACAAATAAAACCGGTATATAATATACTTATCCGCGGAAACATTTTTGATTGTTGCTCTCGTATGATAAAGTTTATTTGCGTTTTATTTAATTGTCCGTTGAAGAGATTGCTAGATCATTTAAATAACTTATCTCTATTATCTGCTTTTATTTTTAATTCTTTAGGCTAAACCTCCCCCATATCTTCCTCGCATTGTTGCTAAAATCGTTACTAACTAGTTTGCACGGGTTAAAGCGACCAAAAAAACATATAAAACAGTTCAACGATTACTTTCTCCGTTCTCGTTCAAATGATCTACTTCGAAAAGCAATGTTGCGGTAGAGACTATTAATAAGCCTGCAAAGATAGACATTTTTATCAACCCCAATAATTCTTATAACGCTAATTCTTTAGATGTACTTAATAAACCTACCCTTACTACCGCCACTTTTTCCAAACATTATTATGTTGGGCAAATCGTCGTTTTACAATTAATCGAATATTTAAAGGGAAAATATAACCCATCTTCATCCGCCAAGTTTCATAATAACATCAGTAGTATCCCTATAGTCTCTCACTCGGGTAAAAACTTAAATTACATTTCATATCAACAGCGACTGCTAATAAATTTTTGCTCTCCGACGACGTCTATAAAAAACGAAATATTCAATAATTTATTCCCCAATTTCTTTTATTCCGATTTAGTATAGTCCATGATGTTCCCGTCGATCTTACTGTTGAACAACTTCCATCCGATATTCCAACCTCTAATATTTGACGACTGAGCACAACTGATAATTCTTACATTCCACATTTCTATTCCCGTTGCCGAGAACAAATTAATGAGATTTATTTCCCCCATCCTTATTCATTTTTATGATTCCTATCGAGTTATAATGCGTAAACCCGAACTCTATCACAATTGTCTCCGTTTTGGTTACTTTAGTAATTCATGCCGCAGTAATTACTGTTATTTTATTTATGGAAATTCTTCTGGGTCTCTTCTATCCAAGCTCGATAGTGTCCAAAATGCATGTTTACGCTTCTGTCTTGGAGCCCGAAAGTCTACTCCGATTCCTACTAAGGAATCTCACATTTCTCCTCTTTTCATTTGAAATTTATGTCTCGGCTACCACTTTCTTATTAATACTTTTACCTATATCGCCGTTCATTATTTTTTCTTTTTACTCCTCTATATATCATAATTGGAGTTTTATTGCCAATAAAACTGTAATACTAAACTGCCTCCTTTCTCAGCATACTGTTAAATCGGAATTCTTAAATATCTCAAGCGCTACGATATCCACTGATGGCTCTAAGGAATCCTATAGGGCCGATTTTTAGCCTTTTTCTGTCCTTTGCTAAACTATTCTGAATCATTTAATCTCTTTCCTTCTGTTCAATTTTCTACACTGCGTCTACTGCTATTTTACGGACCGTTCTCTTTATTCCTTCCTGTCTGATCTTTCAGAATGTCCTTGTTATATCAGATACCCGGAGTTTCCTACAAGCCAATATCACCTCCTCCTCTACACTGACTATGTAGTTCTTCTTATACGTTCTCTAATTCTAATCTTTCCTTTGTCGCTCTATCTAAACTGACTTCTTATAGATACCTGTGGACACTCTAGGATCAAAGGCAATAATTTAATCTGTCGCCTACTCTTTCGGCACAGTTTTGCTTTTCTCATCGTAATTTTATTTCTCCGTTATATCTTATCATTTTAGTTCTATCCAGCCTTCCGTTCTCTTTTTATATTTATTATTCAAATTAGACCAACTTTCCGAACGCAAATCAGAAAAACCAGTATAGCATTAAAAATTAGAAGAGTGGAGGTTAATAACGCTTTATTTTTTAAACCGATATTTGATAAGTGATGTCCGTTATTGGCAATACAATTTTTTAGCCTTTTTACAAAATTCATTGACACTTGCTACAACATTCGCGGCGAATATTATTCTTCAATTCGTCTAATATCCTTGGTTTGTTGGTGTAAACCTTTGATTTTAAGTAGTCCTAAAGATAAAAGTTACAGCTCGATAAATCCGGCGATCACGACGGCCAAGGAAAAACGGTGTTAATGGAGATGATTCGGGTACCGAAGTTTTTTCGTAACAACGCCAAGGTTTCTGGAGCCGTATGACAAGTTACGCCATCTTGCTGAAACCAAATGCGGCTGAGACGATGTCTGCGCTTCAATTCCGGTATAAAAAACGTCCGCAGCATGTCTATTCACTATACCGTCGAAGAAGAACTCTTCACACGAGCAGTTCGAGCTCGCTCGATGTTTCCAAGCGTACGGACACGGTCCAGGCATGGCCCGGAGGTTTGGTTTTATTCACAGAACCCGTCTTAATTCTCCGCCCGCACTTTTACAATGTTTCACGAAGGTATCCCGGATATTTCGGATTTCACTCGAAATAGTTTTAATCTACGACCGATTCTTAAAATACTTCTTAAAAACGAATACACGGTATTGCACGTTCCACAAATCTATGTCGGACAACTACTGGAGAAAAATAAACCTTTACACTCATCTACTTTCTATTGTCGTGTTACGTTTCTCTCTCCTCCCACTAATTACGGCGTTACCACTAAACGAAACTTGTTAGGTTTCTTTACGCAACCCTGTATTTTTTAAATGTTCTTAATTGCTAAACATCCCTCTCTTTAGTTGTCACTTTTACAAATGGATCTTTCTACTCCTTATAGACTATGTCCTTCATACACTCCTTTCCTTCTTCTTTTGTTATCCCTGCTCTTATACTCTCTCTGTTTGCTATCTCTGGTCCTATACAGATCTAATTACACTTTCCTTTCCTTCCGTAGTTCTTGAGCCAATGGTCACGTTAACACTCTTCCCCACACAAAAAAAAAAGAACCTTTCCGGATCATGTTGTTGGGTCAAGGCCGCCGGCGTACCCAGGGTAGGGAAAACAAAAAAAAAAAAAAAAACAGCCCATTATCAGCTGTTGAAAGTGGAACCTACTGAGATATATCAAAAAAAAAAAAAAAAAACAAATTGATTTTATTTATATCGTAAAAACAGATTCGGAAGTGTGGGAATTCCTAACGTATTAGTAAGTGAAATGTTAAAGATGAAATCAATTTTAAAGAAGACAGAGTTAACAACGTAAGAAATTTTTGATGGATTTTAAAATATTGGGCTAGACCCAAAAACGTTTCTACAGATAAATAAATTACATACTGTTTCCGTTTGTTAGCTATTTACGTAATTATATGTTTTTTAATATTTCACAATTATAGCAAACAAGTTATTAGAATTCTCTATAATTGAGCCGATGTAACAAATTTTTTTCTAAAGTTCAGTTCTTAAATTCAAACTAAATAAAACCATTAAAAATTCCTATTTTTCAATAAAACGAACATAAAAGGTAATGGTTGTTACTTTAAAAAATAATAAAAAAGAATTATGAATAACTTTTTTGAAGTAATAAAATTAAAATATAACCGAAAAATAAAAAATCATAACTAAAATGTAAAACATATGAGATTAGATAAATTCCTTATTTTTAAAACCTATCAAAAATTCTCCACCTTTTTTAAACTCCTTCTTTACAATTAATCGTCTTCGTCCTTAAAATTCCGTTTACCGATACATGTTAGGAATTCCCACGCTTCCGAATCAGTTTTTACTAAATATTTTTTCAGCTTGTTTCATTTAATACATTTTAGTAGGTTTTCACTTGCAGCTGATAATGAGCTAGACCCAAGAACGTTCCTGAAGCTAAAAATGTATTATTATATATCATTTTTGTTTGTTTATTATTTCCGCAATTATTTTAATATTTTGAAATACTTTGCTTGTCTGGAATAAAAATTGCACTCTAGAAATACATAACCAGCACCTGTAACCCGATCCGAATGCAATGGATGGGAACCAAAAAAAATTACGGGATTAACTTTTATTGATAAATGGAAGACGATTAAAATCCATTTTTGACCTACATAGGGTAATAATATATTTCCTCGTTTTTAAATCAGAATAATAGGATGATAAATACCAAGGGAGTTTAGATATTAACTTTTGAATTTTTTTGTATTGAACATTTTTAGATTCTCGGTGTTCTTTATGTGCATATTTAATAATATTCAAATCATTGCTCGCGAAACGACGAACAAAAATATCAGAATAGCAAGTTTCTTTGGCTGCAATATAAGTGGCTTCATTGTCCCTAGGTTATGTGTACGGTTATTCCTCGTTCATCTAAACTGATTACTAGGTTTCTATAACGTATATAAAGAGGAAATTTTGTAACGCTAATAAGCAACACTCAGGAAATCTGATAAAATCAAGATATTCTTATTAATTACGTGGCAATTAATTAATTATAGATTTAACGATTGCTGTAGATTCGGAGCTAAAAACAGAAAAAAAAAAAACGAAGAAAATATTTGTAGAAGCGATTCAAAGAAGGTGTATAGAATTCACTCTATTTCCTGAAAGATGTTGAGATTTATGCAAGGGTTTGTAAAATTATTGTCGAAACTAAGGTTGCAATATATAAATAGAAGAGAAATATTTTATAATTAACGCGTAATACACTTAAAAGTGATTTTGAGAGTATAATTTTAGTTCCAGTTTCTAAAGCCGCGGTAGGAGTGGAGGAAATAGTACGTCAAAGACCGTACTTTGGGGCCGTTATGAATTTGTATTAAATAAGGTTTGAGAATAATTATAATGAATAAAACTTTGGCCGCCTCTTTTTATACTGAACTAATAAAAAGAAAAATGAAGTATGTCCAAATTTTTATTAATCCGAATCGACATCGGTATAAAATTGAATGAATTTGATGTTTTCTTCTTTTCTTTTTCAGTTGTTAAATAATAAATAACTTAACTGGTAAACAAAAATTAACAAAACACAATAATAATGATAATGTGTAAAACAAAAGACTTGACTAATTAGTTATGAAAGAAATTTTGTCTGAAAATCTTAACTTGACTAGTGTTATCCTTGACTAATTCAGTATAAAATAAAACTTTGACTAAACTAAAAAAAAAACAAAAACAAACAACATCACAGTCTTAATCAAACTGAAGCGGACGATAAAAATACCCGAAGAAGTCAACAAAGCAACCAAATTTTGTTATTTAGAAAATCAAACAATAATTAGTTTCCTAAATGCGATTTAATTTCATCATAATAATTCATACATATTGTTCGAGCGAAATTCATACATTACAACATGCAAGAATTACAATAACAGTGAAAAGTAAAAAGTAAAAAAAAAAAGGTATGCGCTACGCAAAATTAAAAAATAAGCAAACGAAAACGTGCATTTTATCATCATTACTGCTAGTTTTTAGAGTTAATCATAATACAATTCTGTACAGTTATAATGCGTTAAGAAAAAAGTTAGTATCATAAACATACAAAACAGCACAATATGTTTTCTTTAGCTGCAATTCTGTAAGAAAGTATCTTTCTCATATTTAAAAATGATACCAGTTTAAAATTCTAAACAGATCTAGGCACTAAAGGAAAACTTTTGAAATCTAAAAGGTAATACAAAAAAGTACAAAAAGGTACACTGTACTGTTACAAAACTTTAGCATCCATGTGACCTTATAGTCAACACAGAAAAAAATTAAGCAGATATGACTATACATGATAAAGTTCGTTGTCAGAAATGCTGAATGAATAGCTTTATATTTTTTATCATTTATTTTTTAAATAATTACTTCTATCAGATTGGACTAGCTAATGAACTGAAGCAGATGCGCCCATTTTCTACAAAGCACTGTTAACTACAGAATAACATGATCTTGAAATCCGCAATAAATATACATATATTATACAAGTTGCGAAATTTCAAAGAATAGAAAAAAAAAAAAAAAAACAATACACATACACACACACATTGTGTTTTTTTTATGATTAATTTTATTACAAATAAATGAAAAAAAGAAAATAAAAAAGAAAGAAATAAAAACGATATGCAGTGACTTTATTAGTAAGCAAAGGACACACAAAGAAAATGCTAATTGGTCATCCAGGTAGTACACAAAAGGCAAGCCACAATAGTCTGTAGGTCGTCACAAGATTATATATTTATAAACGTATAATTCTATAATTTTAATAATTAATAAATTAATATGTTATAAAACCTAATAACAATCGGTTAAAATATATAATAAACATTTATCCTAGGGACATTTTCGGAAATTTCCCATCATCAGTCAAAAAACATGTAAATGAATCTGAAATAAATTACAAGCAAATCTTCGCTACTTTCAAATGGTTCTTAGCTGCTAATAGGATATTTCCGAAAACCTTAAATATTTATTACATACACCTTCATCGCTTGTTATTAAATTTTAAGTATTTATTTATTAACCAATTGTCACTGAATGGGAAATTTCAGTTTAATATTTCATTTTAATAATATTAAAAACATTAGCTATCGTTAATGTTTCCGATAACCAACTCTTCAAAAACGCGTAGAAAAAATTGTTTTTATTATATGTATATAAAAAATAAAAAGATATTTTTATAAGAAATTGTAAATGAAAATGTGCCGGGCAAATAGGCAAAGGGAATTTTTAAAAGGAACTCGAGAATAGAAAACACGAACATACTTCTTAAATATGTACTAATTTAAGAGAAAATTATGCACAAGCCGAAAAACTGTAGTAAGATAGACTGCCTTTTTTTTTTTTGCTGGACATTCAAGTTTAACAATTAAGTATTTTTTTTAAATTTACACGCTGCAATTCAATAATTTAACGATTAAATTTTTTAGTAAATTGATGTGATTCGAAAAAATTATAGGAATAAAAATTACAAATTAACTTACGCTTCGCAATAAGGATTTTTATTAAATCCTTTGTAAGTCCGCATATTTAGTGTCATGTTGCAAATTTGACATTTAAAACACTGTTTGTGCCATAGCTAAAGGAAATGAAATTTTTCGATTAGTCAGTAACGATAGAAAATATTAATTATAAAATTAGACTACAAAAAAAAAAATTCCAACAACAAAAACACAAGTGAATCATACAAATTTTATCCCAAAACTATTTTAATTCACGCATTACCACAGTTTATCCCATAATGCATGATTAAAGATCAGTTTTAAAACTTACATAGCACAAATAAGTTGTAAAATTACAAAGTACTCCTTTTTCGCAGTTAGAAGCAATATTATTTTACAAAAATAAATTAGTGCATAAACCCCCTCTTCTTTCAGTTATCATTTCACGAATTGAAATTAGTAAATGAAATTGTGGAGATTTTTTCTTAAATGTTCGAGTTTTATTCGAGACTATAAATGATAATGTATTAAGAAATGGAAAGGGGGAGTAACACTTAACGTTAAGAAATTTTGCAATTATTAAACAATTCAATCCGCATGTCACGGAGGATTTATATTTTGCGATAATTTATAAATTACATATGTTTAATGGATAAAAAAAAAAAAAAAAAAAAAAATTAAACTTCCGTTTTAGATCGATAGGAACTGTATTTATCTGTATTAAAAATTCAGGTGAAATAATTTCACTTTAAACTATTAAAATAGTTTTAACAATTTGACTATTGTTTCAATTTATTAACATTAGTAAACACATAAACACAATTCAACCACAACCAATAAATATGATTATTCGTAATAAAAAATTGTGGCAAAAAATCAGGCAAAAAACCAAAACACCTTAAATAGTTTTCAACCAAACGGTCATTAACAAAATATAATTTATAATCGAAGAATATAAATGTTTTTTCTATATGCGCTGTTAATATTTATATGATATAAACTATTAAAAGTAAAGCAGTCTGCATATGAAATTTCTTTCAAATTTTTAACTGTATAAAATTCGATATCAGATTTATCGCCGAAAGAATAATAATACTTTTTGTACGTATAGGTATGAAGAATAGCTGTTGTAAAAAATTGGCACATAACATTGCTTTCGAAATATATAAATACACTGACAACTTTAACGTATGAAAACGGTAAATCTAAAAGAAACACGCACAATCTCATTCCAGTTTAGGAGCTGTTATGTAAAATATAATAATAATGAAATATAATAATTTGGAAAACTTACTTTGTCTAAACATTTTAGTTCCTCAGTAGGATACACTATTTTACTACACTTGGAGCATATTTTATTCATTATTTGATAAAAATACGAAAAAAAAAAAAAAAAAAAAGATACCACTTTAATTTAATTTATATAAAACATAAAATTAATAAAACAAATATAAAACGCTAATGATAAAAATAAATAAAAAACTGTCCCAAGGTACAATAAAATTTACCTACATCTGTTACTGAAACCTACAGATCTGGAGTGCAAATGATTAAACAAGAAACGAAACCAGTTGCTGGTCAGAAGGTTTAGTGACGTCACTTCGATGGTAGCGCTTGCGGTGAATAATTAAAGATCGCGCGCGAACCGTACTAAAGCGACATACATCCCCGAATGACAGTGTCTGGTTCGAACGCTACACACTGACACAAAGCGATTATTCTGGAGAGTTGTACGTAATTACTAAAGATAAATACGGGGGAACCATTTAATTAATGAAGCGTGTGTGTCGAGTACCATTGTAGTGATTAGTAATACAGTATTTCACAATAACTTCAGAGCTAGGGTACAATAATATTTCTTGGAATAGTATGACCGGAAGAAGTAGAAAAATTAATTACTCGATACAAACGCAGATACAAAGTTATAATCTGTTCCATTTTAAAACTAGACATGTCCATGTTTGCAAAGAACAGAGTATTGTACTATTTTATAATACATCAGTAGCTTATCCGTAAAAATTGTGAAAGATAACTAGTGATCGGACTTTTGAAATATTTTTTACCCCCGCCAAACCTTGAACTTGTCTGTAAGATTTTTACCAACCTCTCAACTACCGACATATTACGAGCAGGAAAACATAGGGGGCGTATCGTTAATAATATCTAAAAGTTTAATATTTGATCATTGAACTCTTTCTTTCCGGTATATAAACTAATCAATGGTATACTTAAATCTTTCCCGATTTAGCTTCGGATTAATATATTAGAATTTTAATCTATTAATGCTTTTTTAATTTACGATTATAAATATAAAGTTGATCAAAGAGAGACGTTTGAACAAACGAGGTGGTTCCCTGATTAACCTATGCCCTTTTATTCATCTGTTTCGTACAGTTAGGCTGGAATCTGATCCAACTAGAATAGAGCCAGCGTATTTTGTCAAACCATTAAACTAGTGTTCATTCAAAGATCGCATGGTACTTTCAGTAGACGTTTAATGTGCCAGTATTCTAATTACTTCGCTTGAATTATTATATCTTTGCCACTCACTTGCATAGGTCTGGTGTTACACGTAAGCTAGATCTGGAGACGTCTAGAAATTTAGTCGTTTGCTTTTTAATAATTCTTCGTACTGGGGCGTAACAATCTCTTTTATTTAAACAACTCACATCTTTGGCCATTACCTACCTTTTAATTTAAATCCGTACATTCGTGTTTCTTTAAATTTATTTTAAAATGTAAAGAGTCAATTTATAAACATTACTTTTTTATGCCGTAGCATTGACTAATTAGTTATTTCCAAAAAAAGTAATGATGATAATATAAAAAAATGATTATCTGTTTAGAATTTTTGAGTACTCGTCAACAATAAACATTAACTTTTCTAAATTTTTAATGTGCAATAGTGAAATTCGGACCCCAGGTTTTACAAAAGCAACTAAAACGCTGGAAGTGAGCAGCCAAAATGGAATAATCTCCTCTTACGTCATCGTTGTGTAATAGGATAGCAAAATTGTTAAACTACATCGATTGCTTATAACAATTATCGACTTTTTTGAATTTTTAATGCTGTCTTCAGAAATTGAAAAATTTCTCACGTGCCATTTGGCTCTATACGGTTTTTGCGGTTACATTTTGCTGTTGCGCTCTTGCGAAATTTACGGTTTAAAACGATTTATCAGATTATTGAATTTCACATTTATTCATATTTAATTTATATATATTCAACATTACATTACGTTAATTTATTTCATTATGTTACTTTAAGTATTAGTATTTAAATAATTTGTTTTGTAAATTAACATTTTATCTTTTCTTAGGTATAGGTGGTACAGTTTAGAAATTTTGATCCGATTAGTGTATTACTTATAAAATTGTTTTCATTTAATTATATTTCATATTGATATTTCTATTAGAAATTTGTATCCGATTAGTGTATTGTTTATAAAGTTGTTTTCATCTAATTATATTTCATATTGATATTTCTAAATTGAATAATTTATTACAAGTTTATCTAGTTTTGTTTTAGGTAAAATTTGAAATAAAAATGACGACTTGTGAAATTTGCGGTAAATCGTTTACCAAACTCGCTAATTTACCTAGGCACTTAAATTTAATACATGGTTTGTATAAAATAATAAATTTATATTACAATAACTGATTACTCGATTCTAACCCTATTTTTATTGTAATTTATTTTGTAGTTTTCGAGTATTTATTATGTTTAAGTGATGGAATCAATCCTTAATGTCAAAATTATTTAATTAAACATTTTCCTGTAAGGAAGTAAATTTTCATTATTGTTATAATATTCTTTATATAGGAATATGGAAAGATGGGTATCAGTGTGTCAATTGTGGTTATACATTCCAAAGGAAAGAAGATATCCGGAAGCACATACGTAGCGAACATTTGAAGGAAACCCAGCGAAGTCATCAATGTGGAACATGCAAAGCTATATTTCTTTACAAACGTAATCTACAATGTCATATCAGAACTGTTCATAATAAGAAAGCGGAAAGGTTATTTTATTATATATTTTTTTAACACATAACCTAGTTATTTTTGATTGATTAATAATATAAACAAATCTGAACATTTTTTTACATTGCAGTGAATGTAACGATTCTTTTAATGATTAAATGTAAATAACAAATTTAGATGTGTATTGCATATTATAGTAATTTATTGTGATAGAATTGGATAATTATATACAAATTAATGTCATTGCAATTATTGTGTTGACTGAGTTTGTTTTCTTATTTATATGTAAATAATTATATTTTCAGCCTGAAATGTGATATTTGCAGTAAGAGTTTTACAAGGAATTATAATTTAAAACGCCATAAGAATAGAATGCACAAGTAAGTAAAAGAAGTAATAATTCATCAAGTTACAAAATGCATGTTTTGAACAATTTTTGTATATAGTAATTTTATTCTAAATTTTTATTACCAGAAAATGTAACGATGGAAAAGGAAATAAAACGAATAAACATAGTCAGTGGATGAATTGTGGAATGTGTAACTTATCTTTTTCTGTTCATCGGAATTACACAACACATTTACAAAAGAAACATAATATTAAAATGGTTAAGTGTGAATTTACATCTGAAAAAGGTAAATCATATACATTTCAGTGAATATATTAAAGTAATGTACTGTTATATCATTTTTTAAATTATATAATGTCAACAGAGAAGTATGTTATGTGTAAAATTATTGTTATAGTTCACAATCATAAATATAAAATTTCTTATAAATTTAATGACATTAAAAATTATGTAAAAATATTAACATTCGTCTATTTACATGAAACTTTTAGAATTTAATATATGGAAACAGAAGCAGGAATCGAGTAAAATAGAACGGTATAGGCTGTGCCATGTCAGTACAGGGGAAAAAAAAATTGTAAAGCTGTTTATTTGTAATCGTGTTGGGCAAATAAGAACTAAAATACAAAGAAGTTGTATGCCTCGTAGGAAAGGTCTCTGTAGGATTGGTAATATACACATATATATATATATGTATATATATAATGTTTGTTTATTAATAACTATAAAAAATGTAGTAAAATAAAAAAATGCTTTTGATACATAATTAATAGATTATGTTGCATAATTGTATGGGTGCAATGTGCCCAGCCCATATGACAGTAACAATTATAAATGGAAAATTCTTTGTTGAAAATGTCACAACACACTGGTTTCATAAAAAAGAGCTAAGCCATATAGCAATGAGTAGAGAAGAAAAAAACGAAATTTGTGGTAACTATTATATAGTTTTTTATAGAATATTGAAATTCGCATTGGAAAATTTCAAACATTTATTATTTTTAAAATACATATATACACACACACATATATATATATATATATATATATATATATATATATATATATATGCGTATATTCTGCAAATGAAAGATTACAGTAACTGAAATTCATATGTTAAAATTCTTTTGTAAGCCTTCATTCAGTATAAATTCATGTGTAATGTAAAGTATTTATGATAAATACTGAATCTAATAAAACATGTAAATCTTTTAATATTTAAAGACATTCTGAACTTAACTCGAATTTAATTGAAAATGCTCCTTTTTAAATGCTTTTTAATATTTAAATAAATTGAGGTGGTTTTCCTGGAATGACTACTGTTTATTTTCATGTCTTAAATGTTTTTTTGTAATTTTAAATTACAATAATTAATTACATTTAAAAAATCATTAATATTGGGCGAAGTAATAATTTCTGGATATTAAGAATGCATTATTTAAGATAAATTTGCAATAAATAGAAGTGGACATGTGGTAAACTTTAAATAATAAGATGAAAAATAATTATATAGTTGTTAATTTAGGTATGTTTCATGTTTATTAATTTATTTTTATCATTTTCGTTTGCACGTTTTGTTCTTTTTTAAAAAATTAATATGTATTCATACGTGAATAAATAGGTGATTCATGCAAGTTTTATCTCACAACTACTCTTTTTTTAAGATACAGGTTTGTAAGCAGTTAGTAATATGGATTAAGAGGAACCAAAGATATATTAAAAGTATGTGTTTAAAAAAAAGTTTAATTATTTTAAAATATTCAGTAAAATTATTTATAAAATTTAATAACTTTTTTATAATTAAAAAATAATTATATTTATAATATCCGATAAATGCAAACTTATTATTTTGGAACAAAAAGGAATATATTTTATGGAATACATTTACATTCCTTTTTTATTTAAAAATTATGAAAATTTTATCAATGTAGTTGAATTAATAAATAGAAAAACCACAATAATTTTCATAAAAACACTAATTCAGATTATCCCATAAAGCACTACCCTAAGTGTAAAGCAATATCCTCTTTTAACCTTTAATTGTGACTTTATTATTAATCAATGAAATTGTTATTATTTATTAACATAATTTTGCATTAACTTCCTAAGAATAATATACTGTATTTAGTAACAATAAGTAATATAAATAATTAGTAATATTCTTCAACTTTATTTCTTAGCATAAGAATTTATTTCAATAATAAAATAATCTATGCGTGTATGTGTCTTAGGTCTTATTGTTCCAGCTTCAAATGGTGTAAACACACACTGTTCATACATGTTGTAATAAATGGGCAGCATTCAAAGCAGTATATAAATATGTATGTGCATTAGACCAACATACACAGATTGATCATAAACACATCTGATAATATGATATCAGTATGATCTGTTAGTGTATGTCTGCACCATTTTGCACATACATATTATTATAAGTAGACTATTACTGTCTTAAATGTAGATTAACACTTATTTTGATAAATATTAAGTTATAGCTACCTTACATTTGAAATCGTTAAGCCAAAATGACGAGCAAAAATTGTTTGTTAGGTCTAATATATAAATATAACTTTAAGACTAATGTTTAAGGTTATAATAAGGATAATTGCTTGTATTATAATAAAAGAAATTATAAGTTAACTTCGTATTTAGAATGTTAAAAGAAAGAATAGAAAGAAGAAAAAAACAAAAATAAGAGAAATAGAAAAAAAGAAACAAAAATAAGAGAAATAGAAAAAAAGAAACAAAAATAAGAGAAATAGAAAAAAAATAAAAACATTATTACTTGTAATGTTTAGTATATGATTGTAAGTTAATAATTTAAGCATATGTGTTATGTTAAGAATAATTACTAATTAAAATTTCATACCTGTATCTATATAATAAGGAAAATTATAAGTTATTAGATTTTGTATTTGAATATAAGAGGAAAAAAGTAAACTATAAAAAATGGGGAAATAAGAAAATTTTTAGTTAAGTTTAATTGATAAATATAATTGTAAGACTTGAATGTATACAATTATATTAAGAATAATTGGTAATTCAAATTTTGTGTACATGTCTATATATTAAGAATAAAGTTAGTCAGCATGATGTTTTATGCATGAGGGATTCTATGTTTTAAGTTAAAGAGAGCTGATATTTACACAAATAATACTAAATTCAAGATGAAAGTATCTATGAAATTTGTAATGTATACATTTTTCACAGCATTTATATACTGTGACTGACCAGCTTCCGCTATGAACAAAAAAAATATGAAAATATTGAAATAAAATAAAAAGAAAGTTCCAGGCGCCAACATTGCTTCTTCGGTGCAACATAGCCGTTAGCTCACTCCGGCAGAGCTTTAGGCCTTCCTAGGGTTTAACGAAAAAAAGGAAAGGTCTCCGCGGCGGAGATGGCACGAAAACGTGTCCTTGCAACGAAATAAACAACAAATTTTTTGGTAAGACGAGTAAATCAAATTATATTTGAGAAAAAAAAAAGCATATATAAACTGATCACCAAAGAAAAACGCCAAGGAATATTAGAATCGGTACTATTTGCCTCAAGCGGCCAAAGCAGTGAAAAAATATAAATTTTGCCTCGAACGGCGTGTAGCTGTGAAAAATACAAGAAAATGCCTTCTGGCCAAAGCAGTCGAGATCTGCCTGCGACGAGCAGCAAGCGAGAACTGATTAGCCCGAATTCACAGTGAATTCGACCACGATCTTATTGCACGGCCATTTTGCCTAATAATAAAAAATATATATATAAAAATGAATATGCCACCGATTTTTCTAGAACATTCTCAAAATCGGTTGAACGGCGGGTACCCTGCGTCGGTTCTTTCGGGTTCTAAGAAAAAATCTTCTCACGCCTCGACGTAGCTCGAATTGCATCTCCGACGCACACAACGCCAGATCGGACAAACATCGGACGAACCACCCTCATATAATTAACACACACATATGCACGGATCGCCAAATTGGCGCCGTGCACATTGGCAATTCCCACGAAATTTGTCGATCTAGCATTACGGTCGGAGAATGCTCAGTTTGCACGCTGCCCGAAGAAATCGGAGAAATAAGCCTGAGAAACTGTCAAAACACAGAGAAATGAGGAATTTAGAATTTAGAAAAGAGTAATCATTATCATTTTTTAATTCGGTATAGCGTGATAAATATCGAAAGTCATGGTGGCCGAATCCGTCACACTGCCCCACCCTTATTTTCATCCAAAACAGAAGTTTTGGATGAGAACTCAGGTGACCCAAGAGCGACAAAATTCGGACCACCTGTTGCCGAGCTACGGAGTCCCAAACAGATCTCCACCATCTAACCCACTCATATACACCGCACGTTGCACATTATAAAGTTATGGGTATACCACTGAGACCATATCCAGTCAAGACAAGATAAACAAAAAAAAAAATTTTGAATAAAAAAAATTTAGAATAAAAATTTATGTAAGGGTAGTAAAAAAAATTATATAAGGGTTGCAAAATGCAAAAAATAAGGGTTGAAGAAATTAAGATAGGGGTTGGAAAAATTTTAAGAAAAACAAAAAAAAAGTTTTCACACAAGTTCATAGCCTCTGAGGAATATGGGAATAACTGAGGAACACAATAAAAGTTTTCCTAACAAAGAGAGAGAGGCCCGGCAGACAAGACTGGTACTCCATTTGGACAAGTAAAAAAAATAAAAAAACAAAATCCCAGACAACCCCTGACACAAAATATGCGCGACTGAGCCACTTGAAGCAAAAACGACAAATAAAAAAATTTGCCCATGGCCCGAAAAGCAGCGCTACTCGAAATCAAATAACAAATAAACATTGGCACATTGCCCGAAAAGTGACGCTACTCAAAATGAAACAACAAATAAAAGATTGGCACATAGCCCGAAAAGTGGCACTCAGTCACGCGCAACACAAAAACCCCCATTGGCCTATGCAGTGGAAATTTAAACCCCCCAATGACACCCCCTGACAAAAACATGGTGAGGGAACGTACGAACCAGGCCACCCGGCATCTTTCTGGCAGTGCACCCCAGCGACGCCCCACATGGATCCTTTCCCTCCTACCTGGCCTACCCAACCTAATGGTGGGCTTGACTGGGACCCCCGTTAATAGACATCCCCTGAGTGCGAACACCATCTTATTTCATGGGACTCAATGAATGTCCCCTCGGCGTCACAAACATCCAACATATTCCAACCATCTGCATAACATCACGACCGATCGGACCGCTCGAGGGACATGAACTTGGCTTACCTAGAGGAACCCTCCCAAAAAAAAAAAACGGTGGGGCCCCCTAAGCACATCTATGCTCGCAACGAACATCCCTCTTGATTAGGGAGCCACCTGTGAACCGGACACTACACCGATCTTCGGATTCCTTAGGCTCCGGAGCTGCCTTACAAGCCTTCTACGGCGCTTGTCACCGAATATGACAGGAACATGAAGAATAGAACAGGAACACTCAACAGGATCATAAAAAAAAAAAAAAAAACGTATGAGGATAGACGACTGGAATTACACTTAACCAGACCATTGAAACTTGCGGGGAAATTAAAAAAAAAAAAATTAGAAATTGGGAAATTGTAATTTTACGTTTAATTTGAAGGGGCCTGGTGTACACGCTATTCACTCACGCTCCGACCTCCAGAACTTACAGACACGTGTGCGTAAGCCCGGAGAATTGCACAATTATGCTCACACACTGTACCAGCGGCAATATAAACGGAATTAGCGTATTAAATGATCGTATCAAAATAAATAATAATAAAAAATGTAAAATGTTTAAGGCGACACTCTACTGATTGCGTAGAATATATCGACCAGATGTCGAATAATAACATTTGAAATGACGAAGAAATTAAAAAAAAAAATTAAGAGCATATCTATAAAATAAATAGACACATGTTGATAAAACATATGACTCAGTTGATCATAAACTACCCTACAATGATAACATCGAGTGATACCATAAACGAAAATATAGATATAGAAAATAAAAAAACCAACGTTAATAATTATCGATCCGAAACTGGACCGCAACCCGTATAAAAAAACAAAATAATAAACAAAATAACAAGAAGCTGGACTCAATTGCTCCCTTATACGTTCCATCCTTGGAGGAAATATGTCCTCCGGCGTTCCCACCTACATCCTCTATGCACGTTCTGTCTTCCGATTTTAACATCAATGAACTCCATTCTTCCTTAAAGAATTCCTCCTCCTCCTCTAGTCCGGGAGTAGACGGCATTCCTTTCCTGGTTATTAAGAGCTTATCAATCTCTGCACTGAATACCTTGCTTTCTATCTACAACTCCTTCTTGCATACCTGTACTACGCCACCAATTTGGAACTCCTTTATTGTTATTCCTATTCCAAAAAAGAATGCTAATTCTTTCCATCCTATTTCCTTGGCTTCGTGTTTTAGAAAATTGTTTGAACAAATGATTAATAAACGCCTAGTCTGGTAGCTGGAATTCAACAATATTCTTCCCAGTAACATGTTCGGTTTCTGTACGGGACTGGGAACGGCGGACTGTTTATCGTTGTTTTTATCTGACGTGTACAAATCCCTTATTCGCAAAGAATACACTGTCTCTGCTTTCCTTGATGTTACCTCCGCATTCGATCATGTTCACTTACCTTCTCTTCTACATAAAATGTGTTCCATTAATGTTCCTTTACAGGTCGCTTCCTTAATTCTCAAGCTTTTCTACAATAGATCAATTCAGCTCTCCACTCCCTTCTTCTCGGAGTCTAGAGTGGTCTTTCGGGGTCTTCCGCAAGGATCATGTCTTAGCCCTACTCTCTTTAACATCTATTTCCATAGCCTAGCTACTCTTCGGATATCATCTACTTCCTTATTCTTTGCCGATGATATACTCATCTACTCTTCCTCAGTTAATCTTTCTTCCGCCGTCATGGAGCTTAACAACTCTCTTTTCTCTCTGGATAATGTGTTATCCGATCTTCACCTTTTTACTTCTCCTGAGAAATCAGCAGCTATGGTTTTCACTTATCGTCCTTATAGTCGTTCCTCAGTCAATCTATCCGTGTGCCATCTTCCTATTCCTTTAGTTAGTTCTGTCTCCTACCTTGGCATTGTTCTTAGCAGTAACTTGTCCTTTCATCATCACATAAATTATCTTTATACGTCGGCTCTCAAGAGGATTAATTGGTTGAAGGCTCTCTCCTCCTGTAATTGGGGTGGGGATCCTTATATCCTTCTGATGCTATACAGGGCCACTATCCTTTCTAAATTCGATTATTGCTCGTTCCTTTACGCCAGTGCTCCTAAATATCTTCTCCTTAAACTTGATAAAATCCATAATATGTGTCTTCGTCTTTGTATCGGTGCCTTGAACTCCTCTCCTATTGCAGCCATTTTGGCAGAAACTGGTTCCTGTCCTTTATTCATCCGAAGACTTTATCTAGGTGAACGATTTCTGATTAAACGTCTTCATATTTCCAATTCCTACTTACTTAATTCCTACTGGTTTATATTCAACAACTGGCGTTTCTCTCCTCGTAAAACCCCAAACCTTTCCTTGATTTCTTCACGACTCAGGGCCTTCTCTCCTTTTGTTCTATCCTACAACAAATGCCCTTATTTTACCTATAATTTCCTAGATTTTATTTACTCACCCAGTTTACTTTTTCTTCCTTCGTATGTCAAGTCTCTTCCCTCTCCCGCTGCTCATAACGAATTTAACTATGTTTTATCCTCGCTCTTTCCTTCGTATACCTTAATTTTTACAGATGGCTCAAAGTCAGCTTTGGGGGTTGGAGCGGCTTTTACTTTGCCGGATTTCGGCTATTCTGAGTCGTTCAAACTCCCCTCGTTCTCCTCCATATTCCTAGCCGAATCTATTGCGATCTTACAGGCAATCCTTTTTATAGCCTCCTCTAACAACATATCCAAGGTTCTCTTATCTTCTGATTCAAAAGGCGTTTTACAAGCCATTGCTACTCCCTTTCCTAAACCATCCGCTGATCCTATCGTACTTCACATACGTTCCTTAATTTCACATCTATTTCATTCCCGTTCTGTCCGTATTGATCTATTGTGGATTCCTAGTCATTGTGGAATTTCGGGCAACGAGTTAGTCGACTCGTTGGCACGTTCGGCTGCTTTAAACGGTCGCTTTATTAGGCATTTCCCAGCTCAAAGTCTTCTTACTCTTTCCTCGCGTTGCCATCGTGACTGTTGGTCTGATCTCTATCCTTCTTCTTTTTCCAATCCTGCTTCCTTTTACTTATCCATACAACCCACTCCTCCTCTTTTTCCGTGGTTTGTTGATTTCCCCAACATGAGGCGGTCAACTATTTCATCCATAATTAGACTTCGGTTAAACCACAGCTTGCTTCCTGCTTCGCTCTTTCGTTTCTCCATTACTCAGTCTCCTCTTTGTCCATTTGATCCGTTAGAAGCAAACTTCGTTTGTGATGCGAACCACATTTTCCTTGAATGTCCTTCCATTTCTTCAGAACGCGCGATACTGTATTCCGGTCTTTTGCGTCTTGGCCTCCCTACGCCCTACAGCGCTCACAGCATCCTTTCTTTTCCGTCTCCTTTGGTTATTCCTTTGTTAGCTTCTTTCGTATGTTCCATTTGTAATATTTTTCCTTTATAATTATTAATACCATCATACCGTTGAAGTGAGTAACGTCCTTAGCCGACATGCTCAAAAAAAAAAAAAAAAAAATAACAAGAATGCCGATTATAAACGACAAACAAAAACAAAAAAAAAATGTTTGCTCGTGATCGTCGACTCTGCGGAATACCACCGCGCACACTTGACTCCAGGGTAATAAAACGTAGATAACAGAGAAGCGAAAAGGAATATGAAAAAGAGGATAATAGCGACCACCGGCACCCGAAATTCTATATATATTCCGGCGTCACATGTTTTTATAAAAAAAAATGTTATTAGACTCGGAAGAAGAGAAAAAATTGTTCGAGTGTATGGATCGGTCTTTTGTTCTCGTGTTTAATCTCTTATCGTGTTCGACAGCTGATAAGGATTTTATTCGGTGAGTTCGTTCCGTTTCATTATCATGTCTTCGCCTATCTTAATTTACTCCTGATCTATATTCATAATGGCTTACAAACTTAATATTCTGCAATGGAATTGTCGCAGTCTTAGAGTCAACAAGGATGCTTTGGAGGGCTTGCTGGACTTTCACAAAATCGGGGTGGCTTTGCTTTCTGAGATATGGTTAAAGGATTCTTCTGACATCAACTTTAAAGGTTTCACCTTAGTCAGTTCCTGTCGAAATGATGGCTATGGAGGAGCTGCTGTTTTGATTAGAAATGACATTCTTTTCTATTCTCACAATATACGCTTATTCAGTTCATCCTCCTCCCTACTTCCTAATTTAGTTCATATTTCCATCCCTAACAACTCTGCTTGTCCTCTTAACTTTATCTCTGTCTACATTCCTCCTAATTTTGATCTTCGGAACTTTCCTTTTTCTGGATTTTTTGATTCGCTTCCTTCCCCTTCTATTATAGGAGGAGACTGGAACGCTCGTTCTCCTTTTTGGGGTTGCTCCAATTATAATAGTAACGGTGTTATTCTTGAAGACATTTTTCTCCATAATAATCTTTTTTTGCTGAATGATAATTCTCCTACCTTTTATAGGAATCCAACTATGTTTAGTTCAATTGACTTAACCTTTACATCTCCTAACCTCGGTTTTAACTGTTCGTGGAAAACCTTAAATGTCACATTTGGAAGCAACCATGTTCCAATTATCATATCCCTTAACAACTTTTCTCCTCCTGTGCAGCCTGAACTCCTTCATACTCCTCAATGGTACCTTCCTAAAACCGATTGGTCGATGTTTCGCCGTGTTTTCGATTCATTTCTTCCTTTTATCAATGTTGACAGGAATCCTATATCCCAATATCAGTCATTCACTCAATCTATTTCCTTTGCTCTTTCCTTATCTGCTCCTCCGTACCATTCTTCATTAAAAAATAGATCTATATATGCTTCATCCCTGTGGTGGAATAATGATTGCAAGTCTGCGTTCGATCTCTGTACTTCCACTTTTAGATCTTTTCGCTCCTGTCCTTCTTTTCCCAACTTCCTTGCACATAAAAGAGCTAATGCTAAGGCTAGGTTCGTTCTTAAATGCTCAAAAAGAGCCGCTTGGATAAAGTTCTGTTCTTCTTTCTCCCGCTCTACTCCAATGACTCATGTCTGGAAAATGGCTAAAGCGTTTAGAACTCCTTTATCGGAACGACCTTCTTATCTTAATATCCCGAAAGATAGTCTCATTTCATTCATGGACTCCGTAGCTCCTTCCTATGTCCCTAGCCTCGAAGAGTTTCATTCTCCTTCTCCTTCTATTAATTCTACTTCTCACTTTTTATCCTCTAGCTTTAGTCTTAATGAACTTCGTGCTTCTTTAAGTAAGTCCTCCTTCAAATCCTCCCCTGGTATTGATGGTATATCTTTTCTCATTATAAAAAACCTCTCTATTCAATCTCTTGAGACTCTTCTTAGTATATATAATTCTTTTCTTCTTTCTTGTTCCACTCCTCCTTCTTGGAATGCCTTTATCATTATACCCATACCAAAGAAAAACTCCTCTTCTTTTCGTCCTATCTCACTTGCTCCCTGTTTAAGGAATCTCTTTGAGAGCATGTTAAATAAACGGCTTGTCTGGTTTCTCGAACACAATAACTTAATTCCTAATAATATGTTCGGTTTCCGTCCCTGTCTTGGTCCTCCTGATTGCATTAGTGTTTTCCTTTCTGACATTTATAATTCCTATATAAACAAAAATTTTACTATCGCAGCCTTTATTGATGTTTCCAGTGCATTTGACAATGTTCACCTCCCTACTCTCAGAAATATAATGCTGTCACTGCATCTTCCGGACTGTGTTGTTTCCCTTATTATTAATCTCTTCCAAAGCCGGACTGTACATCTATCCACTTCTTGTTATTCCACTTCAAGAAAAGTTTTTTGTGGTCTTCCTCAGGGTTCCTGTCTTAGTCCTACTCTCTTCAATATCTATACTTCTCATATTGCTTCTCTTCCATTAAATTCATCGTCTCTATTCTATGCTGATGATATCCTTATTTACTCTTCTTCTCGCAACTTAACAGATGCTGTCTTAGAACTAAATAGGTCATTAGTCACTATAGAAAATGCTCTTTCCAATATTCATCTTTTTGTCTCTCCTCATAAATCCGCGGCCATGGTTTTTACTTTCCGTTCATATAATCCTTCCTCAATCAATCTAACCTTAAGTCATTATCCTGTCCCTCTGGTGGAGAGTTTCTGTTATTTGGGTGTGCTTCTTAACGGCCGTCTTTCCTTTCACGAACATATTAGTCGCCTGTATAATTCTTGTCTTAAAAGGATTAATCTTTTAAAATCACTCTCATCGTACAGGTGGGGTGGTGATCCTTACATTCTTTCCTTATTGTATAAGTCTCTTATTCTTTCTAAGTTGGACTACTGTTCCTATATATATGGCAACGCTTCTAAATCTCTTCTGTTAAAGCTTGACCGCATTCTAAATTCCTGTCTTCGTCTTTGTCTGGGTGCACGTAAATCTACTCCAATTCCTGCCATCCTCTCTGAATCCAAATCACTCCCTTTGTTCATCCACAGATCCTATCTAGGCTATCGTTTCCTAATCAAACGCCTTCCCTCCTTTTCCTCTAGAATCATAGCTGCCTATTGCTCTATTTTTCACAACTGGCGTTTTACTCCCAACAGAATTCCAATTTTATCTTTCATTTCTGTTCGTCTTGCCAATTTTTCTCCTTATATTTTCTCCTATGATAAATCTCCGTACTTTTCTCTTAATTATTTCAGTCTCTTACATCCTCCTTACATATTTCATTTGTCAAGTTCCGCCAAATTCCTTCCTCACTCTATAGTTAGATCTGAATTTCACATGGTTTTAAGCTCTTTATATCCCAATCATTCCGTTATTTTTACTGATGGTTCTAAGAGTGCTGATGGGGTTGGTGCCGCCTTTGTTTTTCCTTCTCACAACTACTCCGAATCCTTTAAACTTCCTTCCTGCTGCTCTATATTTACTGCTGAATCTGCTGCCATGCTTCATGCAATTCTTTTTATCTCTTCCTCTTCTATCCTTTCGGATAAATTTCTCTTAATAGCTGACTCTGAAAGTGTCTTGAAGGCGGTCTCTTCTCCTTTACCGTTGCCCTCTTTTGATCCTTTCATTCTCCTTATTCGCAATCTAATTCACGAATTATTCCTGTTCCGTTCGATCCAAATTGATTTATTGTGGATTCCTAGCCATGCTGGAATTGAGGGTAATGAGGTGGCTGATTCCTTGGCTCGCTCAGGAGCTTCCAATGGACATCCTCTTCATAAATTTTCCGCTCATAATATTAATCATATTTCCAAACAGTTTCACCTTAGATTATAGAAGGATATTTATTTTTCCCTTTTCTCAAATCCGAATTCCTTTTATCTTTCCGTTCAGCCCTTACCTTCTTTGACCAGATGGTTCGACATGTTTCCTTCCCTTTGTCGTCCCCTGATCACCGCTATATGTCGTCTTCGTTTCGGTCATACCTTTCTTCCTTCGTCACTTTATCGTTTTTCCCTCTTCTCTTCTCCGCGGTGCCCTCTTCACCCAGAGGACTCCTTTTTTCTGTGTGATATCAATCACGTCTTCTTCGAATGTTCCTCACTCTCTTCAGAACGTTCTCTCTTTTATTCTCGGCTTTTGGATCTTCGTCTTCCTACTCCATACAATGACTCTTATGTTCTCTCATTTCCTTCCTTGTCAGTTGTTCCTATTCTATCTTCTTTTATTCATTCAATCTCACACCAGATTGAAATCTAATATGTTATTCTCCTTTTGAACTATTACTTAGATTCCTTGGCTGATTGGGCTGTTGCTCTTCGTTGGCGTACCCATAAAAAAAAAAAAAAAAAAAAAAGGAGAGAAATTATTTAAACAAGGAATGGAGAAATGCAAGATAAAGAAAAAGCAATCGATAACAAATTAGTAGGTTATGAACAACACTAAAAAAAAACAAAATTTATCATTATTAGATCGCGATCACAGACAGAAATCTCAGCCGAGTAACTTTAACATATTACCATACTTCCCGGCACCCTTGGCGGGCGTAGCGTCGTGATGCTTATTATTCTCGGTAGCACAATTGGCTATACCGAAGTTGTATTATTTGTTTTTAGCAGAGCCAAAATCTTTTCCGCGTGTTTTATCGAGGCTTAAATCCAATGTCGTGGCCGCATACGTTTTATGTTGCCGTCCATTACACCGAAAAACTCCCACGTCGGAATGGGAATAAAAAAAAAATACAGATCCCGCTAGAGTACCAGGTATCCATTTTCTACTCGACCGGACCCATCGTGACGCTATGGACGAAAATTGAAGAAAAATAAGGAAGGAAAGAAGGAAAAAGTGAAAAAGGGAATAGAGAAAAAGAAAACAAAATCGATGCTTGTAGAAAAGGAAATGATGAGGGATTCCTAGGAAAAATTAAGTAGAAAATAAAGAATTGATAACACCTCGCCGTGAGTAACTAATCCTAGTATGGTAACTCCAGACTTAACGTCCACCAACAACTAGAAAATTCCACCAAAGTGGCAAAAGGAGAAATCTGCGGATGAGAGGGAGTGAATCGGAAGGAAAGCGAAAAGAGGGTAAGGAAAGAGAAAAAACAAGAGAAATAAAAAGTTAAACAACCACGAAGCCAAGAGGCCACGACGAAGCCCATAAACTAACGGCGACCGACAAAACAAATAAAAAAAATAAAATATATAAAATAAAAGGTTATTGCGAGAACCAAGAGAAAACTAAAAAAAAATATCGCAATAGTTTCCCTAAACAAAAGAAACGTAAATGTAGGCGACCAAAACCAAGATATGGTCAAAAAGTAAATCCAGCATACTAAGTTGGATCAAATATCTAAAAAATATATATAAAAGAAATAAAAGGGATCACCCTAAACAATGATACATGAGAAAAATAAAAATAAAAAAAACAAATGAAATCTATTTACATGTATGCATCTGTCGCTCCGTAGTTCGCCATGCACTCCCACACACCTAATGCAGGTACAAGAGGTAGCGGATACGAGCACAAGCACTAAAGTGGAACGACAGCGTTCATACGGGTAACAAGTTTTTGTTGCATGGCAGGAAAAAAACCGAAAAAAAAGCTGCACTCCGAAGCGTGTTTTACACCCAGACAAGGTATTAAAAAAATACATATAAAATATAACATGACGTAAACATAATAATGCATACTTTCGATAATATATCCTCATCTACACCTCACATAAACGCGAGAGGTTATAGACCAGAGTGGTAAGTATGAATATAGATTTACGGGGTAAACAAAAAAAACCCAACAAACACAAAAACAAGTTTTTTAAACGGGAAAAACTGCAAAAACCGAAATCCGAAGCATTTCGCCCAGATGAAAATATAAAAAAAAAATAAAATAATTTGAAATAAGATTTTGAGCGAGTACACACATAAGTCGAGCTCTTTCTCGCGCATCGTATACCTTCTGCCTTATCAATACCAAATGTAAACATAAACAAAACTCTCCGGGCAATCGGCAGCGAACTCACAGCTAATCCTGACATCCAAAATAAACACAGATCTCAGAGCACTCCAGGTCGGCAAAACATCGAGAAAAAAAAAAAAAGAGAAATAAAAGATCTGTTAAGTTGGTCGCAGATCGACGACATTGCGTAAAACTACATCGCGTTCATCGGAAACGTTCTTCAACGTGTAAGCATTCTGATGCCTTCGCTCTATGACCTCATAAGGTCCGACGAACAAAAGTTCCAATTTCTTCATCCGCTTCTTTGATTTGCATGACAACACATGATTTATAATATAAACTCTTTCACCGACCTGGTACTCTCATAAGTTCGCCGCTCCATCATGCTTAGCACGACGCCGATAGTTGTAGTCATCAATTCTCTTTTTTACCGATTCTATTATTTGTTCTCGAGTTTCGCTGTCGTTTGATACCGGAAAAGACACCACCTCAGGGGGACCGCTCTTTCGGGCGCGATCGATCGGGCGCAGCCTCTTTCGGGCGCGATCGATCGGGCGCAGCCTCTTTCGGGCGCGATCGATCGGGCGCAGCCTCTTTCGGGCGCAGGCGAGCTCAGACCTTTTTACAGACCACCTACGGTGATTTTCAGGTATCATCCGTTAAACGTTGTCACCTGTGTTAGTGAGAAATACGAGTTACCAAATACTGCTATCAGAAATTCCGTCCAAAAAATACCGTTCTTCGTTAGCGATTTAGTTTTTCCGCGCGTACAGCATGTTATATATGCATATATAATCACAAAACACATATTTTACATGATTTTGTTTGGTTATTCGCTTTTTTAAAATATTTTCTATTTTTTTTTTTGAAATTACGACTTCAGCGTGAAATACTGATAAACAGACTTTTGCGATGTAAATTTAAGAGTTCTGTTAGCAATGGTGACACGAAACGGACGAAAATTATTATTATTAATAACCGGTCAAATGAATTCTCGGTTTTCTTCGTTTTTTGTTTTTTTTTTGCTTATGTATAGTCAACCGTATTTAAAAAATTAAAAACTATCAACTCTACGCCATTTAAAGTGTAACATAACTGGATTGAATTTGCTTCTGATACATATTCCTTATATTATCTTTCTTTTTTATTCGTATCTAACAAGTTTATTTGGGGACACGTTTATTGAAGTTTTTTCTGTTATCTACAATTTTAATTATATATTTAATTCCTTGACGAATCAACCCTGGTTTCAAAAATATATCGAAAAAAACAAACAAAGGCGCAAAAATTTTTAAACATAAACACATTTATGTTAATACTGGGCGAGAAATGAATACGATATTTCAAATTAAAGATTAAATATCTTTGTTTTGAATTTAATATTATGTAAATGTAAATTATGGTAATCTTTAAATTAACTCACAGAATGTTTAGTACATGAAACATCCTGCCCGGTTAACTTCTTTTTTTTTTAGTTCGTTTAGAAAAATTTTAAATCTTCAAAACATTGGACTAATATTATTTTCATAAAAATTTTAATAAAGCCTATAAGGAAGAAGCTTTTCTTGTTTTGTTTAATAATGAAGCGAGCGGCTCATAAAAGAATTATAATAATTAGAAAAATCGACTCGGCAATACTTAATGCGTGTTTTGTTGGGAAAAAGAAAAAGTAAAGTAGTAAGTTGAGAAACAGAAGCGATTAATTAATTTTCTACTGTGAAATAGTTTTTAATAAAAAAAGGAAAAGAACCGTCAATGGCTGCAACCACTTTGTAATTAACACGTTTGTTAGTTACAAAACGCGTTTTAACCGAATTTTTCTCTCTAGAATTTCGTTTTGTTATTAACTTATCACACTAAATTGCAATAATACTTTCTAAATATTGTCAGTTCAGGTGGGTTGGATTTGAGTAACACAAAGCTTTAAAAGGAATAATTTGCAGGTATTCATTATTCGAATCATCGTTCTATTAATTTACATTAAATATTTATAATAGTAACTTTTTTGACTTCTGTTTCTCATCATATCGGCTTTCTTTACTAAAGGTTTTTTGGTTTTATTTTGAAAAAAAAAAAATTCTTTAGTGACGGTAGTGAATAATATGGAAGAAGCTGTATTTAGTTCTCTATATCTGCTTATTGGTAATGACCGCAAAACATAACTGAGAATTACCTTTTTCGACCTCAGTCTTATTTATTTATTTGGGCACATCAATCAAGGTCCTTTACCCGGTTTGCATTTCGATACTTATGATATGTTGTTGCAAATACTAAATTATCCGTACGCTTGCTTGTTTTCTTCTTGTATTTGCTGAACAGAAAAGTCGCGTTGAGGCAAAATGTGATCAAACAATAAATGAGTAATTGTTAAAATGAGCACGATCGCCTATTTGTTTTTATATAGTTATTTCATTAATTTATTCAGAATGATTTGTCAGTTAGCCTTAGTATATTTGCTTTTATTTTTGTTCGAATCCTTTAGGTTGCTTTTTCAGATTTAACCTCAGTTGGCCTAAAAGTAAAACGCACAGAAAGAAAAAAATATTTAATATTTATGAAAAAATGAACTTGCTCCTGCGTGCATATTTTGTAGTAAACGAAAACATAAAATGTCGCATGAAGTAGGCATGGAGAAGAGAAGAGGATAAATTTTGAACATATTTATAAGAAAAATAATATTCTAGTCCGTCGTTTTTTTTTGTTTCTTTTTTTCACATACGGCTTAAACACAACTGTGCCGATATCAAGCTGAGCCTGTTAAATTAGCTTACAGCATACTACACAAATTACAATGTTTGGTCGTTTAGTAATAACTGAAATTTTCAAAAACCACAAAAATTGGAACAATATCCTCATTATTCTTCGATAAGGAATCAATCTTTCTTATATGAAATGGATACAGTTTTATTTAATAAATAGGTATTTTCTGTAACACGCATAAACAATATTTAAGTTACCAACAATTTGAAACCTATAGTATGTATTGCGATAAAACTGTCGCAAAAAAATTATCCCCTCTTTCCACAGGAATGATAATTTCTCAAACCCTATATACAAGGTACAACCAGTGTTCATACAGCTGGTCGAATTAGAAATTATGTTTTTCCTCTTTCACGTTTTCCCAACAAAATAAGAGTTTGCAATTATAATATAATAATAATAGCATTAATTACAAATATAGAAATAAACGATTTCGAAATCTTACATATACACCTAAGTAATAATTTTAATACCTATAATACATGCAAACACTAAAGTTAACTAATTACATTATGTGCTACACCACGAAGATAATCTTCAAGCTGAAGCTGATTATAATTTGTTGCGACTTTCAACAAACGTTTGTCGCAATCGTCATATTTCTTTTTTTTACTCGGTTACTTTTATCAATAACACTATGTTTTCTTAATTTTGTTGATATTATATCACGTTCATAGACGAATGACAAAAACCATTATGTGTCAACATCCTTTGCGGCATTCTTTTTTTTTCGGAACAGGAAAGTAAAAATAACAATAATGGCAAGTTTTACACGCATTCATTGTACATTTTGTTATGTTCTTCTGTTAGGAAAATTAACCATTTTCTTAGAAATTAAAAACCGAATAGCCAATCGTACAGGTTATGAACAATGCAGGTAAATAAATTTCACCCTATTGAGGATTTGGTAAAATAAACAAACTGAAGCACTACACTTATTTACAGAAAACAGTTTCATTCGTTAATTCTCCGTACTACGGTCATTATTAACAATAGTCTATTCGAAAAATATTCTAGTAATTCTTCTTCCGCCGAAATAATAACAACTGCTTTTCCATGACGGTTTTATCACTTTTTCTTCTTTTAGTTCTACAAATTCGCATATTGTAAAATATTCGAGGTCCTATTCATTACCTCTTTTCAATCACTCGCAGGAAATCCCCCATGGTGAGAACCGAACCGACAAAAAAAAATCGACGCCCGTTTGAGAAACATGAGTAGTTTACAATATATCCATAAAATTATTTTCAGCATATATGTTTTTAGTGCTGTTGTATTTTTTTGGAATACTCACTGCCGATCAATATTTACTTGTTTTCTAAAATAATTACATATAACGGTTATAAAACAAATATATACTTTTAAGAATGTCAAATAGTTGTTTAAAAATCGGAAAATTGTTGTTACTTAATTATGTTAATTTTATTACTAAATGAGCTGCTTTATTGATGTTTTTGCATGGTTTAAAAATGAATTCTGGTTTATGTAGGTCATATTTCACAGTAATAAAAAAAAATGATTCCAAGTAATTAATCCGTGTTACATAACGTGCAGAATTAAATATCTAGCTCTAAAATATTTATTTTGCAGGTAACTGTATTTTAGAAAAAATAAATAAATAAATAAAAAATAAAATAAAATATAATTTTATCGCAAATACAGCAAAGCAGTTGAGCATAATGTGTCAACCGCCAAGGATTTAATATGATAAGTATGAATTATCGTAATTTCAATTTACATAATACTAAATTAAAAACAGGGCCAGTCGGTTTGGCTCAAACGAATGGGTTCCGTTAAAAATAAACATAAAAATAGAAGAAGAATTTCTTAAAAGTAATAAACGATTTTTTTTAGTAGTTTTTCATAATCATTAAAGTTAATTTAATTTTATTTTTTTGCGAATGTAAAAATTTATTATAAAGAACATGGATTTCCTTTGAAAGCAGAAAATCTGTCACAGAGGGAAATTATTCCTATGATCTACTAATTCCTTCTGAAATTTTTTATTGAAATAACCCGCTAAACGAATACATAATCAGAACTTCAAGTCTTTATAACCGAAAATAATTCTTTTTGCAATATACGAATGCAAAAGAAGCATTGAAAACAGCTGGTTTATTTTCTAAACAAATTAATTACTAATTTCACGGGTGTTTTTTTGATTCATTACGCCTTAAATATGATAATTATAGAAGAAAAAAAAATTAAAAACTCACTAAGGCTAAACTAGGTCTACTTGGAAAAAAGACGAATTCGAAATGTAACGAGACGAATCGTGTTGCGGCCGAAACGAAATGACGCTCCAGATAGGTATAAAAAGATTATAAAGAATGTGATTACTCCTACACCCGGCATAAACATGTAGGTTACTAATTAAGACTTAGTAGCTGGAAAATAAAAAAGAAAATCGCGATACTGAATTTTTAATTTTATGAAAACTATAAGCCAAGGCACGCCAGTTTATTAATTAATAAATATTCTAAAAACTTTCAATTATTATATGTATAAAAATTTTCACTGACTGCTTTTACTCGGACTTGGGTCGTTAATGTTCACCACACTAAGGTTAATGAACCATTATATAATTACTAAGTCATTAATATTTTTAAGTTAATTCTAAAAACGAGGAATATGTCAATTTATATATTCTTGCTTGTACGCAATTTCAGGTAAATACGAAAAGGTTATAAAAACTGTGATTTTAATTCGTCATTTAATTTGATGAGTCCATGCTATTCAGTAGAAGCGTTATTCTGGGTTGATTAAATCATTTTGCAATGTAGATGTATCTCATATATTTACAGTTTGCCACTTCAGTCACGTGTATATAAATACTAGCGTTCCCCCAATGGTCCAAATTCGACCTTAATTATCATTAAAAATTTTAGAAAAATATATACGAATTTGTATATTTCCAAAATTTTTCTCCCACTCTTATACATTCGTTCATTATATATCTGAGAACATATACTTTTATATGTACTTTCAATACAAAAATTAAATAACACCTTAAGATTTAGTACACTTTAAAAAAGCCAATAATGATGATTATTAAGAAAAATTAAAACATTTCAATAAGAACAGATTTACTGGCTGCAGCGACTTCCTTTTTCAATTTTTGTATTACTTTTTTATTTAAATACGAAATAAAAAGTATAACTGTTTCCAAAATTTTGTGTACTGATAGCTCTAAAGATCATCAATAGTTACTAAATAGAAAAAAAAAGCAAGAAAATCGGTTAATAAACAGTGGAGAAGAAGGTACTGAACCGTTTTGTCTTTGCCTATTTATATACAGAAGAAGATTATCCATTATTTTTAAAATAGAATTTCCCGCAGTGCATTTATCGGGAATATTTAAACAAATTCAAGGTTCGAAAGATTCTTCCTTATTGGCTTTATTAAAATTTTTATGAAAATAATATTAGTCCAGTGTTTTGAAGATTTAAAATTTTTCTAAACGAACTAAAAAAAAAAGAAGTTAACCGGGCAGGATGTTTCATGTACTGAACATTCTGTGAGTTAATTTAAAGATTACCATAATTTACATTTACATAATATTAAATTCAAAACAAAGATATTTAATCTTTAATTTGAAATATCGTATTCATTTCTCGCCCAGTATTAACATAAATGTGTTTATGTTTAAAAATTTTTGCGCCTTTGTTTGTCTTTTTCGATATTTTTTTGAAACCAGGGTTGATTCGTCAAAGAATTAAATATATAATTAAAATCGTAGATAACAAAAAAAACTTCAATAAACGTATCCATACGTTAGCAAAAAAAAAAAAAATTAAGAAAACCGACAATTCATTTGACCGATTATTAATATTAATAATTTTCGTCCGTTTCATGTCACCATTGCTAACAGAACTCTCAAATTTACATCGCGAAAATCTGTTTATGAGTATTTCACGCTGAAGTCGTTATTTCAGAAAAAAAAAAAATAAAAAATATTTTAAAAAAGCGAATAACCAAATAAAATCATGTAAAATATGTGTTTTGTGATTATATATGCATATATAACATGCTACACGCGCGGAAAAACTAAATCGCTAACGAAGAACGGTATTTTTTGGACGGAATTTCTGATAGCAGTATTTGGTAACTCGTATTTCTCACTAACACAGGTGACAACGTTTAACGGATGATACCTGAAAATCACCGTAGGTGGTCTGTAAAAAGGTCTGAGCTCGCCTGCGCCCGAAAGAGGCTGCGCCCGATAAATCGCGCCCGAAAGAGGGTGACCCCCACCTCAGACACCGGATCGCGCGCGACACCGTCAAAAATTATCTCGCTCGGCACGCGACCAGTCACAGGACTAGGTAGACTATTCATACACGCCTCGATCCCTTTGATGTGTCTCAGCCAATCGGTATGACGTCGATGGCACAAACTCCTGATCATCTTTCCAAGCTCTAAATTCACTCGCTCTGTCGGGTTGTTCTTCGGACAATACGCAGCAATATGCCGCACCTCTATACCTTGCTCTTCAAAATACGCACTCCAACGCTGACTTCTAAAAACAGTCGCGTTATCCGAAACAATCTCATTCATCTTTCCGACAGTTCTTAAAAAGTCACTGACCTTTTGCAACAAGCTATTCGAACACAATTTCTTCATCGGGTATAAGCGCACATACTTGGAAAAGACGTCATACATAACAAAAATTTGACACATACCTCTAATGATGGGTAGCGGACCGAAAGCATCGACAGTGACAACATCAAGGGGACCTTTTGGAGAATACGAAGTGAGAGCGCCAGCCGAAGATTGCGTAAAAGGCTTAGATGTTTTGCACACATCGCACCGACGAATCACGTTATTGATTGACCGTCTCATGCGAGGAAAATAGCAAGTTCGAGAAATTAGCAGGTGCGATCGCCACTGGCCAGGATGTCCAAATTGCGTATGAAACATCCACACGGTTTCTTCCACATGTATACGAGGCACACACAATCTCCACTTCTCTCCCGGACCTTTGCGAAAAAACAACAAATCACGAAAAATAACATAAAATTTCTTTAATTTATCTGACGAATCCAACTCGCGAAAAGCATGACACCACGACTCATCATCCTTTTGATCCTGCGCCAAATTACAAAAAAGATCCCTAAAGTTCTCAGACGACCTACCAGATACGAACGCAATCATAGCACAATTCTTTTTCCAATCATCCGACGGACCCAAATTTCTCGTAAGGGTGTCGGCCACAACATTCTCTTTGCCCGGCAAATTCCGCACGTTCAAATCGAAATTCTGTAAGAACAGCATCCAGCGCGTCAGCCTATCATTTCGCCATTTCGAGGCGTGCAGGAACTTCAGACTCATATGATCCGTCAAAATTACGACCGGAAAACCCTCGACAATTATACGAACCTTCTTCAAACAGAAAACAACACCTAACAATTCTTTCTCCGTGGTAAAATAATTACGTTCAGCCGCGGACAAAACGCGACTAACAAACATAACAGGTCGCGGATTTCCTTCTTCATCCAATTGAGATAACGAGCCGCCTACCGCTCTATCCGAAGCATCCGAACAAACAATAAATTCCTTAGTGTAATCTGGCACCTGAAGCCTCACATGTTCCGCAAACGCATCCTTAAATTTCATAAACGCCGCCTCATGCTCCTTTGTCCAAATGAACGGAACCTTGCGCGCGACCAACTCAGAAACCGGTTGAATAATTTCGGCATACGAACAAATAAATTTACGATAAAAATTGCAAAGACCCAGAAACGACATCACCTGATCACGATTAACAGGCCGCGGAAAATTACGAATTTTTTCTACCTTTTCGGGCTGCATGGAAATGCCCGCCGCGGACAACTTATAACCAACGAAATCCACTTCCTTCTTTCCAAAAACCGACTTTTTCAAATTTATAGTCATACCGGCGTCTTTCAATGACCCTAAAACAATCGACAAATGTTCCAAGTGTTCGTCCTCCGAACGAGACAAAATAACCAAATCATCCACATACGTTAAAACAAATTCCGAACATCGCGGCAACAAAACAAAATCCAACGCTCTCACAAACGCACTCGTACTAATTTTTAAACCAAACGGGACAACATTAAATTCAAAACACCGACCATCAAAAACAAAAGCAGTATATTTGCGTGAATCCTCTTGAAGTGGGACCTGCATAAAACTCGCAACGAGATCCAGACTGGACAAACATTTAAAATCAGAATACTTATACAAAAGTTCATCAATCGGCGGAGGCAGATTATTTTCGGCGACAATAATTTTGTTGATGTCCCGCGCATCAAGACACAATCGAACACTACCATCCTTTTTGAAAACAGGCACCAGAGGTGACACGTACGGCGAAGAAGAGGGGCTAATGAGACCAAGCCGCATCATATGTTCAACCTCTCTACCAACAGCTTCTCTACGGGAAAAAGGAATCGGATAATTTCGCATCCGTCGATAGACTTCATGTTCCCGAACCGTGATTTTATACACGAAGCGGTTACACAGTCCCGGAGCATCAGAAAAAACATCAGAATTCTTATGAAGACACAAACCCAATTTATTTTTAAACGCATCGGAAAAATCAGAACTCGCGACACAACCAGAAAAACAATCATCCAAACTCGAGCCAGATATAAAAAAATTACGAATAACAAAAACCGGACCGACATCATCAGAATCGTCATCACACGCCTCTAAACTCTTCCATTCCTTCGATATATCAATAAAACGAACTAACTGACTGCAATTTTCCGTAACCAGAGTAAGAGCCGAACTTTCAAAATCAAGAGACACACGATACTTTTCCAAAAAATCAACACCTAATATAACCGACACATTTAAACCATTCACGACGACAAAGTTACACACGTATTCCACATTCGCTATCCACAGAGTGACCAGTACCTGAAATCGCACTGCTTTCTTAGCTTTTCCGCACGCTCCTAAAATTCGAATTTGGCTACCCGGTAGTATCGGAAAAGAACCCTCACATTTTATACGCTCAATAAAATTCCATGCCTCTGTGCTCAATGCGGAAATCTCGGAGCCCGAGTTAATAATCGCCTTAAAACTCTTTTCTTTGATGGAAATAAAAATTTTTCGGAATAACACTCGGCTTCGTGTGAGACAGTTTCTCTTCTTCTCTTAATTCATCAGTATCTTCTTCACATGACGTAGGATGGCAAAAATTCACGTATTTAATCGCGTCCGCGGACAAAATCTTATCTGATTGATTAGGCTGGACGTCATACCTCCTCAGTCCTGTCGAAAAAACGTGCTTACTAATCCGTCCAGCCTCTGGACTCCAGCGCGACTCAATCTACAACAGAAGGCTTTACTTTCGTCATAAAGCCTGTCATTACACCGAGGTAACGCTTCCGATCCATCTCTATTTACCGCAGCGGGCGGTACAACGAACTCGTCGAACACCTCAAGCATCCTCAACCTTTCGCCGCACATCGACCTAATCTTCTCGTTAAATGTCTTGATGTCACTCCAATGTCCTGCTAGCACTTGGCGTTCCATCATCGGAAAAACCGGAACCACCACCACCTTCTCAACACCTCGCGACCATAACAATTCTAACAAGTTCTCAAAATCGCGGCACATTTGCTCCACAGACTGGCGATACTTCAAATCGGTCCCTCCTACCATAAACAACACTCTCGACTTCGGTTTAATTGACGCTCTTGCCAAGTCTCGACGAATTTGTTCTATTGTCCGATCCCTGTAACAAAATCCAATGTAATTTCTCACGGTAAGTTCATTCCTCTCTGATCTCGGTGTAATGCCAGCTGGTATAAAGGCCCCTCTCCGATACACTGGTGCCCTTCAATAATGGGAGCGTTCGGATTAAAATTATTTTGATTTGCGCTCCCACCCGATCGATAATTATCTCCTGGTGCCCTTCCGGTATTATTATTATTATTATTCCTATTATATGAAGGAGCAACACGCATATTATCTACCTGCCTGCACCAACCACTACTACCGCTTTCATTCTGATTTTCACTCGTTAAACACCCTTGACGCGAAATCGTCCGTATATTCTCGTAAAGTTCCCTGGCCGTAGCGCTCTTCATAACTAACAACAGTTTCTGCATCTCTTTCGAATATTTCCGTATTATCAATTGAATAAATTCAGCGTCTCCGATCGGTGGATCAAGATATTTCACACGATTCATCCATTGCATTAAGTAAACTTCTGGATTCTGCGATCCTTCACACTTATCCGTCGGGGAATATAATTTTCTTCTGACCTCCAACTGGTCCTTTTCACTCCAAAAATTCTCGATCATCTCGCTTCTTATGTTCTCCCACGAATCACATTCCTTCAAAAATATACGAGCCCACTCGACAGCGCTTCCATCCATTTTACTTAATAACAATTCTAACCTCTCTTTTAACTCTATTACGCCATACGTCCTAATCTTACTTTCGATGCTTTCTAAAAATTCTACAACGCTAATAGGTGGATGTTTCCTCCGAACCCTCTTACTTCTACGTCTAGGCCAGGGATCCTCATAACTGTACTTGTATGGTTGGCGCGGGCACTCACATTCGCGCATTGCTCTTCAACGATTTTTACACGCTCATATAATTTTTCCTCTATCTCGTCGCTATTTTGTCGAATTTCCTCACATATTCCTTCTACCGATGATTTTACATTCTCGTTGATGCGCTCAATGCGAACCTCGTTCGCTTCCGTCTTACTTTGCATCTGCTCCAGTGAGACACCGATTTCATCCCGTACATTTTTTAATTTGTGAGTGATATTTTCTTCGACTTTGGAGATTTTGTTATTTACCGTATTATTGAGTTCTTCTTTCATTTCAATTTTTTGTTTCTTGAATTTTATTTCTAATTTGTCTTCGAAAACATCGATTTTTTTATTTAAAACTACATGATTTTTATTCAGTTCTTCAAATTTATTATTTATTTTGGTATTATTTTCTTCAAGTTTTGCGTTTATATTCTCGTTATTTTCCTCTAGTTTATTATTAATTTGTTTTATATTATAATCCAATTTTTCGTTAATATTTGCGTTAATTGTATTTAATTTTTCTTCGAAATTATTTATTTTCGTCTCAAAATTATTGAAATTTTTATTGTGTTCTTCAAGCTTGTTATTTATTTCTTCTTCTAGATTATTGTTACTTTCCACGATCTTTTCATTACTTTCTCTCATTTCTTCTTTTAAATTATTAAAATTTTTATTATTCTCTTTTAGACCGAGTATAAGTTGTCTTAAATCCTCGAGGGATGGTTGGGTACAGGATGTCCCCGGGTTCACCAGCGCGCGACGCGTCTCTTCCGAATTCGCCTCCGAACTAGCCTCAGAAATACGATCCGATGTCTCATTCTGCATATCCTTTTCACTTTCATCCATATCACGATAATTTCCCCTGGTCACCACCACTCTAGCTAAATCCTCGTTCTCCATTTTGACGCAGGGTAATTAAAATAAAATAAGAAAATTCGGGCCTAACTATCGGCAATTAAATATTCAAATTTTAAGTAAAATAAAATAATTTCGAAACTCCGGTTCGTTAAAAAAAAAATATTTTAAATAACTCGTGACGCGAGAAGAAAAAAAAAAACAATGAAAAATTTAATTTTAAAATTTTGAATGTATAAACCACGAGAAAAAACGTATATAAACTATAGCAGGCCGAGGAGAGAATTAAAATAATATAAAATCTTATCTGTCTCCACTTGGCAGATCCTTCTCCGATGAAACCGTTGCTTCCTTTTTCGTATCAGGTAATGTATCTATTCATATCCTATCGAGTCCCTGTTCGGGCGCCATTTGTGACTGACCAGCTTCCGCTATGAACAAAAAAAATATGAAAATATTGAAATAAAATAAAAAGAAAGTTCCAGGCGCCAACATTGCTTCTTCGGTGCAACATAGCCGTTAGCTCACTCCGGCAGAGCTTTAGGCCTTCCTAGGGTTTAACGAAAAAAAGGAAAGGTCTCCGCGGCGGAGATGGCACGAAAACGTGTCCTTGCAACGAAATAAACAACAAATTTTTTGGTAAGACGAGTAAATCAAATTATATTTGAGAAAAAAAAAAGCATATATAAACTGATCACCAAAGAAAAACGCCAAGGAATATTAGAATCGGTACTATTTGCCTCAAGCGGCCAAAGCAGTGAAAAAATATAAATTTTGCCTCGAACGGCGTGTAGCTGTGAAAAATACAAGAAAATGCCTTCTGGCCAAAGCAGTCGAGATCTGCCTGCGACGAGCAGCAAGCGAGAACTGATTAGCCCGAATTCACAGTGAATTCGACCACGATCTTATTGCACGGCCATTTTGCCTAATAATAAAAAATATATATATAAAAATGAATACGCCACCGATTTTTCTAGAACATTCTCAAAATCGGTTGAACGGCGGGTACCCTGCGTCGGTTCTTTCGGGTTCTAAGAAAAAATCTTCTCACGCCTCGACGTAGCTCGAATTGCATCTCCGACGCACACAACGCCAGATCGGACAAACATCGGACGAACCACCCTCATATAATTAACACACACATATGCACGGATCGCCAAATTGGCGCCGTGCACATTGGCAATTCCCACGAAATTTGTCGATCTAGCATTACGGTCGGAGAATGCTCAGTTTGCACGCTGCCCGAAGAAATCGGAGAAATAAGCCTGAGAAACTGTCAAAACGCGGAGAAATGAGGAATTTAGAATTTGGAAAAGAGTAATCATTATCATTTTTTAATTCGGTATAGCGTGATAAATATCGAAAGTCATGGCGGCCGAATCCGTCACAATACATATGAGTTATTGTATTTTATTTGATTTTTTATCATTTTTGTGACATATTATTAAGTGGCATGGTCAGTTAGGCAGCAATATTTTGTCTTTCAAATGAATCATTGTTTGAATCTAGCTACCATACACTGAAAATTTCAAAAATTACATCTGTATAGATTAATATGCATAGTTAACCAGGGTAAAAATATATATATAAAAAGGTTAATTTGCACTATATAGTACAGCATGATATGATAACTGTGCAATAACAACAGAAAACTGATACACATTCATTGTAATGTTAGATACTAATGTAACTTTGATTTTTCCTTGAGCGCCTGCAGATGTCACTAATATAAATTTTATAAATTGCAAGTTTCACTTTCCTTGTACCAGTAATGTAATTCTGTTGAATTTCAATTATTGATATGTTTTGATTTTGTGACATATTCCAAACTCCCAAAAGTAAAAATGACAGAAATTACTTTTTTCATTTAAATTTGAACACTAGGCTTTTCCGTTTTTTAAAAATATATATAAAATATATTTCTGAGATATTTTTAGATGTAGATTTCCTTGGAGGGGACTCAGAGGGATCATATCCCAGTGTCCGTAGTTGACTTTAAATGGAGCAGTAATAAAAACGAGGTCAGTCAACCATAGTGTAGCATACATTGAGAATTACTACAATTTACATTTATACAATAACTGATTGAAAACAAATAATATTTTCGGTTCAGACAAATTTGTAATGACTGGACTAACAGACAATAAGATAAAATAGATGAAAAACAAAAAAATTGTGATACATAAATTGTTTTTTAAGGCAAATGTGACTTACTGTGGCATAGTGACTAGGTAAAAATTTAAATATATAGTCAAACTTGACAATGTTTACAAATAATGGATTGTTAATTGCAAATGCCGCATCAGATAATATACTCGTAATTGTACTTGTTAGAATTAGGATAATCTTTAACTGTTCTGCTTTTAATGTGCAATTCATACAAATTTTCACAGTTTAGTACTACTTGATGTTGATGCATGTGTTGACGGTAAATGTTGTAATAATGCGTTATATTAAATATATTTGCACTGTATTCTTTTGAATAACGTACATCAAAGGTATTTATGGTATCAATCATAAATACTATCTTAAGGGGTAACATCACTGTAGCAGCCTAAAAAAAAAGCGTTTTTGAGCATATTCTTTTTTGATGGATGAAAAGGAAATAGAAAATTAATATTCAAGGTAGTGATTAAGCATATATTTAAGTATTTAACAAAAAAATTTTGTCAAAAAATATTGCAAAATTTCGAATACCGAGCCATTCTTGTAAGGCATGTTGATTTTGAGACGTACTGTAGCAATTGCAAATTTTAATGTGGGGAAAATTTTAAAAATTTTACTTCATCAATATGCTAATAGCTAGAGAAATACATACGGGATTTGGAAAATATTGATTTTTATATGATTGATAAGTATTTGTTTAAAAAGTTTAATTTTCAACCAAAAACTATTGCAGTTATTTGATAATAACTAATGTTCATATTAACTTTTCAAAAATCCCGTTCGTATTTCTCTTTGAAATGTTATTTTAAAGGTATAGTTAAAATTTCAAACAAAAAGAACGAAAATTGTTTGAGTTATGCTGCGTGCCGTTTTGAAAAATTAAGTTTTAAGAAAAACGCGTTTAAAGTTTTAAAATGTGTTATAGACATGTAAAAATAATAAATTCGATTGTTTAAACATATTTACCATTAACCTGTGATCCTTGGACCATAAAGCTGTCCTAAATTTAAATATTTGTCCTCATTCTCTCTCGATGATTTTTTGGTAGAGCGTGCCTCTTTTGCCGCATCTGTTGTAGACCATACTTGACCGTGTTTAATATTGGCTTCAAGGCAAAAATTGTATGTCTGAAGGCCAATATCTATCTGTAAAATTTGCATGATTCGTAGAATATTCATCAGACCTTCATTAAAATTGCACACAGCAATATCAGCCGCCATATTCAAGACTTTTTTGCCGCTTGAATAAGATTTTGGAGCTAAATTCCAAACCGTAGAATTAAAACTTGTTTGCTATTTTGTGTGTACCCCCCCCCCCCCGAACAACGGAATAAAAAATCATCTCGGCTCAGGTCCTCATAAATCGGTTTGATTACTTCAAAAACTTCCTTAGAAAGCGGCTCCTTATGACGGAAGTTATCCAAGGAACCTACTGTTTGCGCCTTCTTCCAGGCACACAAGACTGAGCACTTCTTGTGTTGCGGATTTTTGTTGCTTGATATTTTATGAAATAAGGTAGCCCAAATTTGGTTCTTCATATTTTCCAATGAGTTCCGATTTTGATGTATCGCCAAGCCATAATAAATTGCTAACTGATCAATTAATGTGCCAATTAATTTACCTTTTCGTCTGAGACCTTTCATTGTTTTTTTCAGTTTTCTCAATCGAGTACCCATTCTATTTGGCAAATGATTAATGCACTCATATTTGTTTATTTTAAAATTTTTATACGGTCTTTTATCCATTATGCCTTTAAAAGTTTTGCTATCACCATCAGTGATGTAGGTTGTGCATTTTCGGATCGTTCAAACATCTCGACAACAGCATTTACCTCCATCTTACCAGATGAACCTTCGTGGTTCACTAAACATTCACCAAAGTGTGCTTCATACCAGGATTCATACTACAATGTTTCTAATTTATTTTTCCAGTGTTCGCAAGTTTTATAGTACTTAGACTTTACTTCAATATCTACAATTTTGCCTGTTGACAGGATTCTAAAAAGCAATTGATGCGTCAAAAATGATCGCAAGAGATCTTTCATTGGCGAGCAAAGCAAAGAATTCAAATTGATTTGTTTTCGTCTCTACATTGCTTTTATTTCATTCCATTTTTTCTTCACATACCACAACTAGATTATCAGTTCTAGCATACCACGACACTTTGACGCGTTTACCAAATGAAAAAAATTTTCATACATCGGATAAATAATCGTGCATATTCTTGGAAAAAAGATCATATTTGTCTGATCATTTTTATTACATCTTTAATTTATACCTATCGACTGAGAATACTACTGCGCTGTCTGAAACGCTTTACCGTTTCCTCTTCGTTATGTTCTAGACTTCACTATGTGTCAACATTCTCTAATCGACGCTATATTCCTTTTTGTTTTGTTCGTTTACTTATACCGCAGCTCTCCTTATTGCGTCACTATGTGTTTAGCCTTATACATGTACTTACGCTTTACTGGCCTACTTTTCATTTGAACAGTTTGTAACTTAACATAAATACCTTCTATCAATATTTGTTGATGCATTAGGGAAGTTATAAATCAAATAGCAGGACATTAGAGTACCTTTTGAACAAATATTTATATAAGGCGATAGTCGCAGCGGGTATGCATTTTGGAGCAGCCTGCCGCGCTCAAGAATGAGCGCGAAATTTTAAGGAAATTATTTTTTCCAGGTAAACAACATATTGCCTCATATTCAGAAATGTTCAAAGTACATTTTAAGCCAATGAAAAAAAAAAAAGTTTTTCAAAAAGTGTACAGTGGCATACACCCCTAAGCTATTGTGACAGCTGATTATGTATATAAATTATTTTATATATTTAACTTAAATACTTATTATAATTTTAATCAGTTGACTTATGTACATATTTCCAAATTACAAAGATATGATTTATTTTATAAAAATTATAACTGCAATGATTTTGGAAGTAGCTTCATACACCGGTTATAATTTTTATAAAGTAAAACATGTCTATGACTAAAAATATGTAAATAACATGAATTAATGAATACGTGTGCGTGTGTGTGTGTGTGGATGTGCAATTTTTTTTTCTTATAGATCAGCTGAAATTAGGAGTACCAGTGAGAAAAATTGTGGAAAACATTCGCATGAAATATAATGATGAATTGAAAAGGAGGCACATTATTGATAGGCAAGATGTTTGGAATTTAGCGTGTCAATATCATGTAACAGTAAAAAATAGATTACATGATGATGACTACACAAGTGTTGCTTTGTGGGTGAAAGACAATGAAAAAAAAGATGACAACCTAGTATTACTATTTAAAAATAAGGGTACTCAACACCCACTTTTAAATAATAATGAATTTATGTTGGTGCTCAGTACTGCAATGCAGAGGGATATTTTGAAACAATATAGTAACAAAAAAATCTGCATTGACACAACTTTTGGCACGAATGCATATGATTTTCTTGTCACTACACTGATGGTAACAAATGAGTATGAGGAAGGTATTGCAGGTGCCTTCTACATTAGTACCTCAGTTACGCAAGCTGTGATGAAGGTATTTTTCAATGTAATAAAAGAAAAGGTTGGCATATTGAAACCAGAAGTTTTTATGTCTGATGACGATAAAACCTATTACGATAGTACTGTGCATTTGGCATGTTCTGCGTTGTTGGAAAAAAAATGCTAATAAAATACCAAATAAAGAACTTCGTGGAGATATATTAAAACAGCTGCGTGCTTTACAACAAGAAAACGATCAAAACAATTTCTTCATTATGATGAGAAATTTTGTAAATAATATGAATGACCATCCGGGATTATTAAATTTTAAGGAATATTTCAGTAATTATTATGTTAATCGCATTGAGATGTGGGCACATTACTATAGAAAATCCGCTGGAATAAATACAAATATGTTTTTGGAGTCCTTCCATCGCCACTTAAAATATATATATTTACATGGAAAACGAAATCGAAGGCTAGATAAATTAATAGAAGCCTTAATAAAACAGGTCGCGGATAAAGTATTGGAAAAAAATATAACAGGTATTAGAAGGAAAGGTACATACCGCATACATGAAGTACATCGATGCCATAAAAAAGGGCTAGAAATTCCTAAAAATGGTATAGTTTGGAATAATGAAATTCAAAATTGGATTGTAAATTCAAAGTATTCAGTAAAACAAATAAATAGAACATGTAACCAATGTAAATTGCAATGCACTGCATGTAAAGTGTGTCGCCATATGTTTGTCTGTAACTGCTTCTACTATGAATATAAAAATGGACTTTGCAAACATATACATGCAGTGTGCATTCATTGTGTATTAGAAGATGACAGCACAGAAGTATATAAAGAAGATGTATCCGCCATAAAAAAATTGAAGACAGCACTAGAGAGTAATAAAAATAGCAACAGTATATCAGAAATACATGAAATGGCTGTTGCTATCCAAAAAATAACTCAAAATAAAAATGCATCTTTTACTGATCATGAATTGGCAAAATGCAAGCAATATTTACAAAATGTGTTGCAAATTTTATCAAAAACTAGCAATGATAGTAATGATCAGAAATTGCCCAAAAGTTGCACACCACATAATAAAAAAGTTGAGCACCAACATAGATGGGAGTATACAAAAAAAAAAGTAACAAAGGAAGTATTTGATAAAAATGAATCAAAAATAACTAAAGAAAGGCTTATGACTACACTTCCTAGTATTTTCCTAATTCAACACGATCACTGTTATTTGGCTAAAGACAGATTTTCCAAAGAAATAATTAAAAAAGTGGAGCTGAATAAAGTTGTAATTAGTTCTGCAAACAATATTATAAAAACATATCATTTGCAGTCTCTGGAACCAAAATTAAACAACAAAGAAAAGAGCCAAATACAGTTAATAGATCGAGGTTTCAATCCCGGGTGGCTTTATGATTGTATTACAGATGAATATGCCCGTACATTATGTAACCAGGCTAATAAAGGCTATGTTGTGCATAGCGATTTTACACAATTAATATCACGAGCACCAGAAATTGTAAGAAATCAAATTACAAATGTCCTTCTTGCTGAAATAGCATTCATTCCCAGTAATCCAACTAACGATCATTGGCTTTTATTAGTTGTAACACCAACAGATAAGGAAATACGTATACTTGACTCAATGAACAAGAAAGGACATGGAAATCAATTGGAAAATGTAAACAAACATACCCAACATTACTTAAAATCCTGGCAAAACGCATTATCCTCTGTAAGTGGCGATGTGGACTGGAATTTGCCTTATGGAGATTGCAGCACACAATCTGATAATAACAGCTGTGGAGTATATGTGTGCTGGTATATAGACCAGATTTTAAAAGGCAGATCAGTTACAGAATTTGTTGATGCACACACATACAGAAGGAAGATATATATGGCACTAACAGATCAATAATAAAGGTAATTTTTTTAAACTATGACGTACTTTTCCTATAACAATTATTAAAAAATACTAATTATTAATTTTAATAAGCAGGTTTCATGTAAACCTTTCTATTTTTAGGTTTTATCCTGCATTTGATCCAGTTTTAAATAAATGAACGGAGGGTTTATGAAATGCCGTACGGTCATTAAACCCAATGATGGGAAATTCCCAAACCTGCACTCTAGCAGGCGGGGACCGAGTGTGCGCCGGTATAAGCAAACACCTTAATCTTTGGATTAAGCAAGGGCATTATAGTGTCCTTGGAATAAGGAATTATTCCTAAAGTCAATGTGATCAATTCTGGTGCTATTCGTAGATTATATGCGATAGTTATGTTGGTGTTGCCAAGAATCCAAACTGGGAATGGAAGTTCAACTGTAAAATAAATCTCACGTATGTAATTCTTGCACACTACAATAAGTATTTACAGTGAACTTTTCTGTTTTATTTAACGCATTCCTATGTAATTATTATTTTAAGCGGGTTAAATTTATTATTATTATTGCAGACTGACACGAAAGTAACAAGAAAAAAATCCCTTAGTAGTGAAGCATGCCAAGAATCCGAACAGGGAACAGAAACTATTATGGAATAAATCTCAGGTAAGAAATTCCTACACTATATAATAAAGAAACGTCTAAAATAAAAGTATTTGTTTTATCTATCTGATCCCTTTTTAAATTATTATATTAACGAGGTTTTCTTTTAATTTTTTGAACGCTTACAGATCGTCAAGAATATCCCATTAGTAGTGAGGCATGCTAAAAATCCGAACGGGGACCTGAAGCTCTACTATAAAATAAATCTCCCATATATATAATTCCTGCGCAGTACGGTAAGTATTTAAATGAACTGTTTTGTTTTAATACGTATAGGAAGAAGATATATATGTCATTAACAGATCAATTTTAAATTCAATTCTTTTTTGAACTTGTATATATGCGGGTTTTTTCAAAAGTCTCCGACACTACTCTGTGAAAAAGTCCCTAATTGAGCTACAAAAGAAATGAATTTGGAACTTGATTCGTTATGAAATTCTTTATTTCTCAATTTTAGCGCCATTATTATTTAAACATTTGTCGTAACAATAAACGTGTTTTTCTATGCCGAGCGGGTACTGCTGCGCGTCTAACTATTGTAACTAGTTTATCAGGTTATTCTGGAGTTCTTCATCATTGTTGAATTGTTGTGTACCCAAAAACCGTTTCAAAAAGAGGAAAAGATGAAAATCAGACAGCGCAAGGTCCGGCGAGTATGCTGGGTGTTCGAAGACTAACCATTTCCATTTTTTGATGTGTTGGAGCGTCGCGCAAGAGCAATAAGGCCGTGCGTTATCGTGAATCAAGATTGATTTTTTCGTCAAAGGCCCGGTCGCTTGTTTTTTAGGGCTTTTTTTAATTTATCCAACGTTTGACAGTAACTATCGAAGTTTATTGTGATACTTCGAGGCATAAATTCGATCAAAAGAAACCCGTAGCAATCCCAAAAGACCGTTGACATAAGCTTCTTCGCAGACTTCTCTGCCTTGCATTTTTTTCGGCTGTGGTGAATTTAGCTGTTCCCACACCATGGATCGATTTTCTTGGTTTAAAGTGCTGAATCCATTCACGAACGGATCAGTTCGACATTGCATTATCAGCATATGTATTTTTCAACTCGTGCATTTTTTTACTGGAAAAATTTTTCGTAACGAGCTTACGAATAACTGCACGTTGTTCAGAAAAATCGGACGTAGCTCCATGGTTAAACGAACACTGGCGGCACGCTAATTGAATTAAGACCTTGAAAAAATTTTACCAGTTACTTGCACAACCGTTTCAAATGTAATGTTGTATTGTTCATCTCGCCAGTGTTACCACAAGCTGAGATCTGAAAGTGTAGCAGAGACTTCTGAAACGCCCATCGTACCTTTCTTATATTACTTATCATAATCACTGATAAAGAGTAATTATTAATAATTTTGAATAACGCTTTTAATAAGTAGATTGTATGTAAAACTTTCTATTTTTAGGTTTCATCCTGCATTTGATCCAGTTTTAAATAAATGAACGGAGGGTTTATGAAATGCCGTATGGTCATTAAACCCAATGATGGGAAATTCCCAAACCTGCACTCTTGCAGTCAGGGACCGAGTGTGCGCCGGTATAAGCAAACACTTTAATCTTTGGATTAAGCAAGGGCATCGCTGTGTCCTTGGAATAAGAAATTATTCCTAAAATCGGTGTGCAACAATTCTGGTACTGTCTTCATAGATTATTTGCAATGATTATGTTGGGGTTGTCAAAAAAACCCAATGAGAGATCTGAAGATCCATTATAAAATTCAGTGTCCATGTATGTAATTATTATTTAGTATAATTTTTTACGATGAACCTCTTTGTTTTATTTAATTAATTTCTATGTAATTTTTTTTTAAACTAGATTACATTTATTATTATTATTATAGGCTAGCAAGAAAGCAATCCCTTAGTAGTGAAGCATGCTGAGAATCCGAACAGGGATCTGATGTTCTATTATCGAATAAATCTCATGTATGTCGTTATTCTTATACTGCATGATAAAGATGTGTTTACAATATTATTTTTTTTTATTTTATTTAATTAATTTTCTGTAAATTATTATTTTAACCAGGTTACATGTTCTTTATTACTTACGGCCTGGTTACTACATGTGTTTGCCAAAAAAGCCTGAGGGGGCAAGGCAGGAACCTCCACGTGGTGCCTCTGGACAGCAAATGTAGAAGGAAGAATTTTGTAAATTTCATTGAATTAAAGCTGACCAATCCTGCCACCATAAACATATTTAAAGAAAAAAAGAACAAGTAAAAAATTTTCCACATACATTTTGTAATGATTTCGATAATTTACCGTTAGTTTATAAGTGATTATCAGGCCGATCTGTCTAGAAAAATCGCCGTTAGTTATCGTTCGTGTACGTTGATTTGGTCATCTGTGACCGTTGATAACACTTGGCTGTGTTCGAGTGACACGCCTCTGGGAGGTGTGTCACGTCCTCGCAGTGGTGATTAAGGAGTTTTCGTTTTTATATCTTTTTTTGTTTAAATCTAAATAAAAGCCTAATGCTCATCCTTGACCTATTCATGTTACGGGTTAGTCAGTAAGTCCGGGACTCCGTATTTTCAAAGTCTGGAATTAGGGACCCAAAAAAACATCGTGGGAAAAGAAAACTTCCATTAACCCGCATTGAGAATCCAGAAGAGAAGGATTTGTTTCAATATAAATTGCTTATAAAAAATTAAGAATAAACGTTTATTTATTCACCTTTAGTATGATAACTACAAATCTAGATTCAAAATATAATTTGAGGTACATTGTTTAATTTTTTTTTATTTATTTATATTTATGTTTTATTTGCAGATTTCGTATGGCCCGCCACACAGCTGTTTGAGTCCATTTGTGATGTGAATTGCTGCTGTTTATTATTAAATTAGACATATATGTATTTTATTTTAATTTTAAGTCACTGTTGTAACTTACTGTAACTCAAAAATCTCACGTTTTCTAAATGTGTAATTTATTGTGATTTATTTTTTCTACAGATTTATACTAAAAGAATTATTTATGTATTGTAATTTATATACTATTGTAACAACTAAATATTTTAAAACTTTTTTACAACAAACATGTTTTATTCACTTTTGAAAATTTTATTATTCCATTGATTTTACAGTGTAGATCATTTAATTGTATTTAATTTCAGAATTTGTTTTTTACATTTATTCTATATTTTGTTAATAATTTTTATGTCTGCTGTATTTCTTAGTAGAAAAGGTGTGTGTACTACAAATCTCCAGTTTATTCATGTAATTCAACTGTGTATTATATATCTTTAAAGTAAATCAATCAAGTATGATGTTTCATGGGCTGAGGATTCTGTATATTAAGTTAAAGATAACTATGATTTACATTTACATAATGTTAAATTCAAAACAAAGAAATCTGATTTTTTGTGTCGCAAAAAGGGAGAAACGTGCTATATCTGGCGCTTTTTTAAACTTTTTTCCGATTTTGAAAATTTCAATAAGAAAACAGAATATGGTTTCGTTCTCAACAAATAGTGAACTTCTTATCAATATATCATGCTGGGGGGGGGGAATATTTTTTTCAAAAATTTCAAGTTTAGACACCTGGAGGGCCTAAAATAAACCTGTAAGCTCGGATATAGTTTTCTTATAAGGCAATTTTTTATTCATATATTTGAAATATGTTTTGGTTTTCCCAACTTTTTTATTTGAGCTATTACTTATGTGAACATCCTTTTTTTGTTGTTGTTCTTTTTGCCCCAAAAGGAAGGGTTTAAATTATTTTTAACCATAACTTTTTGGTTTTATGAAAAACCTTTTGCGTTTTGTTTTATATTTCGAATTTCACTTTTGAAGGGTTATAGGTCGTTCTAAATTCCATGTAAGTTCTTGGAGATTTTTTCAGTTTTATGCTACCCGGAGTAATCGACTACCTTAAAATAATATATTGTCTTAAAGAGAAGTTTAATTGTAATTTTTGATTCGGTTTTGAAGTTTACAAGTCAAACTGTTCGTGAGGTATTGATTTTTATTTGATATTTTTGTTGCTTCTGAACTATCTTATTAGGATTCCAGACATTATGTGTACAGAATTCTAAAAATAATTTAACAGTCTCAACCGAAATTGTTTATAACAATTTTTAATACAATTATTAATAATATTCGAATTTATTAACACAAAACAAATTAATTATTGGTGTATTTTTAAAATTTAATAAACTATTTGAAACTAATTCTGGTTACAATCTTTAAGAGCAAATCATTTTTTATTTTGATCTCATAGGTGAAATGTTACTACCAAATGTAAAACTAACACCTTTGAATTAATTTTAGTAATAATTTCTTTTAAATTTATTTCAGGAATGGAAATAAATCTTAACCGTATTGGGAATAATATATAAAATTATAATCAAAAACAAACGATAAATGGGATATATTATACTGTAAGAACTATCTTGAACATTAAATAATTCTTAACATTTAATAATCATGTTTTTGTTATAGTAGATTAAAATCATCTGAATTTTCATGTCTTTATTATAAACATAATAAATAGGAAAAAGACACTGATCTAAAGTAAAAAATTGTGGTTTATATTTCTCTTCACAACGATATCCCTATAACAGAATGGCCATTTTCAATTCGCTGTAGAATAATTTACCAGCTGACTTTGAAGTTGTAGTTTTAGACATTAAAATAAAACAGTTTTTCTAGGGGTTACTACTGAATTCAACCTACAAGAAAGCATGCATGATGAATTAAACGATTATTACAGAACATAAATAAATAAAATTTCTATAATTCAAATGCCGAGCAGTGAATATTTACTTCCTTCAAATTCAAATTAATTCCTGAACAGATGAGTAAATAAAAAGACAATTTAAAATAATTGAGGAAGTAATATTTAATTATAGATTTAATCTAAATATAAATATTTGAAATTTTTTTGTATACTGTTTTCAGTAATAACTATTAAACGATATAATGTATTGTAAGAGATTATTGTCTCCCTTAAATAGGAATTTGTCAGATTAACATTACTCCAATTTGTTCCATTAATAGTCTGAACAATGATCGTGAATATTTGCAATCCTTTCATTATTTTGAATCGGACCACACTTAAATTTTGGTAATCATTGCGTAAGAAATGAATCGTAAAGTAAAGAAAGTAGCACAAATTAATATAAACAAAATTACGCCATTTTTTTTTTTTTGTTTAATGGACAATTTGTGCAGTTTGCCTAACAGATGCTTTAATAAATGTTACGAAAATGGAACTTGGAAACAATAGAAAACTTAAATAAAATGTTAAAAGTTTAATTTTTTTTTGTAATTATTTTTTAATGGAAAATGTTAATTACTTTCATGTATTTATTTTGCAAAGCTATATACCTTCATCGGGTATAATTTGATTTTAAAGTAGCGATTTATAGAGTAAAATAAGAAATCTGCAATTAAGACTTAGATATACATATGTTTACTATTCTGCATTTTCTTAAGTAAAACAAGTGTTCTTAGTCCTTTAAATAGTTCATAATAACGTAGGAATTAATTTTTATATAATGGTTAATATTTCTGTAATATAAAATGTCCATGTATTGTGTACGGTCATAAATTCTATTTGTTACATATACATATAATCAGAGAAAAAAAATTTGTTTCATATATTACCTCAAAAATTTGGCATTACAGTGAAAAACAGTTATAGTAAATAATAGCGTCGAACAGGTCATAGAAACGAAAATTGCTGTAAGTGGAAGAAGTGCATAAAACTATAGGTTAATTTTTATCCAATATTGCAACCAAAATTTATTATTAAAGTAATAAATTATGGTTTATAATGACATGGCTAAACATGGAGTTTTAAAAGCTTTTATAAATGAATTTAACTAAAATCGTCATTTGATCTTTTTTTTTCTTAAAAAGGAAAATGATGACAACTCATACCAGTACTAAACAACAAGTCACCAGTCAGATTTTGGTGAAATATAGTCAACCATATTAATATTCGGTCACGACGTTATAGAACAAATGAACGCATCAGATAAAAATAAAGTTTTATGAGTAATTTTTTTAATACATGTATTTTAAGGATTTTTCTTTATGTCATTAATGTAGTTTTATTTCCATCTGTTGGTGTGTTCATTTATACCACAACGCCGTGGCCGAATAATAATGTGCCTGACTGTATATTATCGTGTTCTCATTCCTGATAGTTCGTAAATGCGGCTTCTCCACACTATTCCAGTGTTACAGCTTTAACAAGAAGAAAAAAGACGGAAAAATTATTCAAGCTAAAAAAGCTATCTTACGGCGGCTCGGACCGCCATATCCTTCCAAATTATCAACCTCGCCTGGAGGCTTGCGTAATTGACACGAATAAATTCAATTGTTAATCAAATAAAATGTATATATTCACACAATTAGATAACTGTAGTTACTCGGCAACGAAAGTATTTTGGAACTAAGATCAGATGATCAGAGTGTAAAACAAGGATAAGCAACAACAAACAAAAAAAAATAAATATTTACAAAAATTCTTCGACTCGTATTAATTACTATGACGACAGGCAATAAATTTAATTCGAGTGTTATTATGAGCTCGCCGACCACGCAATCGCAATATCAACGGTAACCGTGTAACTAAAAATGATTTAATTGCCGACGAACCGAAAGTGTCGCTAAAACCCCGGTAGTAAATCAGCCGTCAGTATTGCCCGACCAGTCGCACTGACACTTCATCGCCAACACTCACATTTATTCTTATCATATGCGTAATTTTGAAAAATAACGTCGCTTATAGCCGGGCAGTATCTCTATGCCTAACCTTTGTTTATTTACGTTAAATATCTTGATAGTGTTGGTACGGCATTGAAATAAGATTCCAACTTCTCAATCATTCAAACCATTCAATATGAATTACATTACTTTCCTTGTTTCGAGACTATGCCATGTACAGATCTAAAAATAAGATAAAAATATACAATTGCGTTCACGTTTTTCATTTCTCACAGCATAGTAAAGCCAGAATTCCAAAAGGAAAAACCAGAATTTTATTTATGTTATACCATAGTAGCAAGGGCGTCACCAGCCGCCAGGGGGAGGCAAGATGATAGAACGAAGATATGAGCTATAGGAAAAATGAAATTTATAAGTTGTAAAGGCTACAAGAATAAAATCTTAATTAAAACATAATTTTTGTGAGTTTCTGGCAAATTATTCTTTATTATAAAACTCTTCCAAATTTTCCGCAATTACGCGCCTATGAATCATTATGGCCAGTTGATTAAAAAGTTTCAAGGCTCCAGGGGGGAGCAGCTGCCCCCCCCCCACTAACGACGCCAATGCATAATAGGATCATGACAGTATAGAACCTTTTTTTATAAAAATCATTAAATTTTTATATTCGATTAACTTTGATTATTACAGCTTTCTTACTATTATAATAAAATACAATTATAAATAGACTGATTCGATTTCAGACTAAATTTACATTTCATATTAAGTAATTTCCACTTTATTGGTATTTTTTTGTTTTATGTATACAAGTGCGAAGTTCATTAGCATATTTTATTTCGACTCCATCATTAAGACGGATTTTGTTTAATATGTTTTATCAGCAAGTTTATTCAATAAAACATATTTTTGCGATATGCATAAATGTAAGATACTACTCGTTACAGAAAAAAACTTATGTTACTTTACATTTAGAAAATGAGAAGTTCATTAAAATTTAATAAAATAGTTCAACGTTCCTCATACCAAAATTTTAAAATTAAAAAAAAAAACAAAACTGAAAAGAAAAGGTAAAACAGAATAAAGGAAAACTGGTTGAAGTAAATGTACTGAATTTTAAAAACAATTTTACATGGTTTTAATTTCATTAAAGCATTAGTGTTCATACTATTGAACCAAATTTTATAGAACAAACCAACAAATTTGCTGAAAAACCAAGTATATGTATATAATTTTTAGTGTTCATTTTCATGAATACAGCAGTTCTTTAATTTCTATTGTATTGCTTCTTTAAAAACCACTGCAGGCAAATAATATTCCAAATGAAAATTTAAAAAATTGATTAGTGTTCGACCTCAATTTGTTTTGAAATGTTATGCACAAACAATTCAGTCTTAGAAAAAAATGTTTATAAAATTTTGAGATTACAACTCACTCCTTCCATACATCTATCACTGAAATTAAATTATTAGTTTAATAAGTTAAAACTTATTCTGTATATATTTTATAAAAGTTTATATCACAGTAATCGTTCAGTAACAGTAAATTTTCAAATTAAACATGCGTTTTATTTAATTTCAGGCATAATGATGAACCATTTAAAAACTTTTATTTATCTCTACTTAGTTTCCTACTTAAAAATAATATAACATAATTGAATTTGATATTTTACATTGCATACAAATTATTTACATATATAAAAATCATTTGTAAAATTTATATTCGGCATAACAAAATAATAACTCAACTTTTTTATTTCACACATTTACTTTCTCTACTTATAATATTTGCTATTGAAAACTGTTTATTATGTATATTCTGGGTTATTTTTCATTTAGTATTATTTTATTAAGTTATGTGATTTTTAATCTTACTGCTTTAAGTCATTCATAATATATTTAACTGAAATCAATGTTTTTAAGAAATTTACACAGTATTGGGGAATTTATATTGAAAATTATCCAATAATACAGATCTATAATTTTCTTTAAATATTTCAATTAAATTTCTATTCTCATTTAACACATAATTTTTCTCAATAGTTTTGCATAAAATAAAATCCCGTATTATAATTTTGTTATACAATAAACAATATATTTTTCAAATTCGTTCTTCATATTACTGTTAATCATTTTTAAATTTTTTATACATATTTAAAAAACTAAAATTTATTTTTATGAATTAATATTTTGCCGTCAGTTTTTATGTTTTTTAAAAACGAAAGCAATTTAAAATATATATATTTCATTAACAATTTTATTGCATCTAATAACTGTTAATTAGTAAATATAAAAATAATATTTTTTATTATATTTTAAGTATTTCTTTAAATATTTAACACTAATTATGATGAAAAAAGCTAATTTGTGTAAATTCACATTAAAAGCCTATAAAATTTAAGAATATTATCAAATAATGACGTAAGAGGTTTTTCTTTCATTACGGCTGCACAAGAGTCTCAAAGTCAGACCAACTCGAAATGAACCTACGTCATAGATTGGTAGTTTCACTGATCTTCTGCTGGGCGCTAATGTCGAATTGTTTAAAATCAAATATCGGTTTATCGATATTAGAAACTATGTAATTGTCGAATCGTTTTAATTTATATGTGCTGCATTGTTTTGAATGTAGTCCGTTTATTTACGATTTAAATTTATTTCCATATCAAAAATTAGTATTCCATTTATACTGAAAGCCGTCACGAGTTTTTACTAAGCAGAAATTTTATTACAAATACTGAAAATGCTTGATAACTGATAATTTTTACTTGGAATATTTTTAAAGTGAAAAATTTTATTACAAAACCAAGAACAAAATAAAATTAGAAACAGTGCCGGATTAAGCAAGCGCGGGGCCGGTAGCAAATTCTATCGAAGGGTCTCTGATCTACTGAGTTTTTAAGTATAAAGTGGTAAAACAATAATTCAACACTCAGTATATTTATTTGCCATCTATAGGTTACAAATTATGTTAGTGTTTAATAGTAAAATAAATTACAATAGGCCCTGTTGGCCTTTGACAAGTACAAAAAGCCATAGTATAGTTCAGATTGCCTTGGAAATTTAGAATAATTTTGATAAGAAACTAACATTTTATAACTTACGATTAATAACGACGAACTTTTATTTGTTAAACTTTTACAAAGTAACTTTTCTAGATTTAATGTGGGCGAATTTAGAAATAATACCATTCGTATCAATTTCTCTGAGCAAATCATATTCTATATTCATCAAAGAGAGACAATTCAGACGTTCTTGACTCATTGTGTTCTGCCTTAATTTATTTTTTATACGTTTCAATGTCGAAAATGAGTGTTCGCCATTGCAGTTAGTCATGAGAGACAAATAAATGCACAAAGCAATTTCTAAATTAGGCAAACATGATTCTAATGAATTTTCCATTAGGAATTTATAATATTGAATTTCCAGAGCTTCGTTTTTTGAACTGTCAATCGCACTAGCCACATCCGTTTTCAGTAGCTCGGCAAACTGCACTAATTTGTCGTCTAGTCTGTCTTCCAAATCATTTGCTTAAGTACTGACCATAATTGGAGTTTTTTTCAAAATCTCTTCTGCTGTAATAGATTTTAATGATGGAAAAATTCCGAAAACACTACTAAGTTTTTGATATACTTTCATGTGTTTATCTAAAGCAGATAGTGTGATATCAATAATGACAACAAACACCTCAATTTCAAACTGTTTACTAGCTGTTTCATTTTAAACAAATTCGTCAAGTGTACTAGAACCGCTAAAATGGTCATACTTTGTGTTTCGCTTGTCTAGTCTTGAAGTCTGTTGCTGATATTCATGACAACCTGTCACATCTTTGGCTTTTGCTTCATCCTACCCTGTATTAAGATCTATATTAGACGATTGCAGCGACGCACTAGTCGCTTGCACACGTTCTAGGATACCATTCCACGTAATTGCCATTATTTCTGTTTCCAACTTATTCACCTTTAAAACTAGTCCGTAAGTTTAATTACGACACTCTGTCCTTTTGATCTATATTATTGCAAATGTCACTCAACACTTGCTTAATAGTGGTAAAACCACATAAAAGTGCCTTCGTAGCATCAGCTCTGGCGGACCACCTAATATCTGACAACCTTTTCAAAATCAGAATTTTCAAAGTAGGAACTTTCGTAAGAAAACTCCAACAACATTTAGAAGCAGAAAAAAAATTATTAAGATTTTCAATAAAATCGAAAAAAAAAAAAAATGCTTCTGAACAACAATCTACAATGCACTTAGCAATTAAATTTAATGCATGTGCAAGACAGAATATGTATTCTACATACTTACTTATTCCTTTAATTCGTGCTTGCAAGCCGCTGTATTTTCCACTCACGTTGCTGGCATTATCGTAGCTTTTTCCACGAAAATCTTTGATATCAATGCCATTCTTACTTAAAAAATCTAGCAAACTTTGGGCAAGTTGTTCAGTAGTATGGCCTTCCATGTCTAAAAACTTAAAAAATATCTTAACTGGCTGAAATGGGGTAGAACATAGTGCACTATCAGTCAGTCGATCTACATGCGATATATCTGGAGTAGGATCTAATGACACTGAATAGTACCTGGATCTCTTAATTTCGCAAATAATTTGATCCAGCGTGCTTGATGCAATTACTTTGATAAATTCCTCGCATGTTGTTTTAGATAAATATGACGTGTGTCTTTTGCCTTTATGGGCATAAGTTTGAATATGTTGGGCCATAAAAACGTCAAATTTGGAAAATAATTCTAATAAACCTAAGTAATTCCCATTATGTATTGAATCAATAATTTTATCACTACCCCGAAACACAAGATCTCGTTCTGCTAAAAACTTTATTACTGCAATAATTCGTTTTAAAAGCATCTGCCAATAATTTTGCTTAATTTGAATTTGGCTCACAAGTTGACGATCTTACTATGTCACAATTACGAAATGATTATAAGAAATTTAATAGCAGGAAACCTCTCATTACTTTTATAACTTACATATACTTATTACTAAAAAATAATTTTTCGGTATATGATTGCTAAATTGTAATAAAAATAATCTGAACTGTAAGTCTTACAAATAAATAGACAACTTCAACATTTTGAATTGGGCTATTTCAATTCTACTACCCATCCACACTGAGTGTCGAATAAGAGTGCTTGCACACGTCAGACTTTTTGTAGAGCCAATTATCAGGCCGATTAAAATTCTGTACATTTATACGAGCGATTTTTTGTAGAAATTTGTGCGTTTACCTTATGAAATTATGTGTTTTATTTTCACCAACGAAATAATCGGTTACCGATTGTCTGCAATGGATTGTCTTGGTTGGAAAAAGTGTAACGTTTTAGTGACATCAAGTAAATTCAATATACCACGACTTAATAAGTTTCACTCAAAAAATTATGCTCAGGCGGAGGCGGGTCTGGATATGCGGGGCCCGTAGCTATTGCTACTCTTGATACGTGGTTAATATAGCACTGATTAGAAACGAATTGTGTTTTTATTCTTTTAAACAATGTATCACTGTACTTTAAAATAACCGTTTTGACAAACCAATCTGGTGCTTAAAAATTATTTTTTTGAAACTAAATTTATGAGACATATCTTTATCTTTTCACATTGAATGTTTTTGGAGTGGAGCTCAGGAGAAAATTTTCACCATATTTTTCTGCACAATATTTTTATCAGAAAAGAAGGGATATAGAAAATAACAAAATTTCAATGAATTTTATGTAAAAAAATTATTTTAAAACTAGGAAATACGATTTCATCACAATTTGCCTTTCAATTGCAAATTATATTTTAGATCGAAAACTAATAAATTAGTAACAAAATATACACAGCTTATATAAATTGATTTTGATTTCATTTTAACACTGCAGGTTATACCAGTTATAATTTAGAAATATGAAATCATTTCAAATACAGTAAACCTTAACATTCACAAGGGATACGTTTCGAAATTTGTTTTAGAATATTCAGTATACTTTTCTGTGTTATGCAGTGATGGGGCAACAAAAAAATGTTCTTTAATCCAACATTATAAGAACTTAAGGTTAGTTTTAAAAAAGAAAAATGAATATTAATTTACTGAGTTTTCTATTACAATATGGATGACAAATTGCCTAAAAATGTGCATAAGATTAAATTTTAAATAATCATATTAGCCTGGTTGGAAAATATTATGCTGGCACTTTTTTATGCCGCTGCGAAAAAAGCTTAAACAACGATTAAATATTTTATTACATCAATAGTAAGTAAATTGAAAATTTTAAACAAGTATTTTAGGTTTACTTGTTATTACAATCTGAAAATAAAACGCACTGAAATTCAATCTACATTTCACTGAATGAAGCATGTGCACATATTCAGAATTTGCCTTTATAAATTTTAAAATCGATTGCTATTTCTTTTTGTTCACTAAAGTGAAGGGTTTACTGTAATAAAGTCAAGAGATAATAAAAATCCAATGTAATTGGTAAGGGGAAAAATAAACTAGATGTACAAACTTCCTGTAAGATACACATTATTGCATATGTTAAAGTAATTTTAATATTTTTATTTTGAAAAAATTACTAGTGTACTTTGTACAACAGAAGTGACACATTTTTTGAACATTTAGATTGCATTTTTTTCTAAAACACAATAATGCAGAAACTGTTTGTGTCAAAAATTTCATTTTTTAATATGGCAATACATAATGCAATAAAAGCGATGAAAAAGGTTACTAAATATGTATAAATAAATTATGATGGAATATTTATATTTGCAAACCTGTACTTGCCTTGACACCAAATAAAATCATAAAATGAAATTCATTGTGCTAAGCAATAATACATGATTCATTAATAAATTTAAAAAGCATATTCAAACAATACTATATGCAATAAGTTGAATGGAATAAAAACAAATATTTTTCATTTTACCCATTTTTCATTCCTTTAGTTCTAAATTTACAAAATATAAATCAATTTTATATCTATGAGAACTTAAAACTTTAAATTTTATAATTCGCAATTCCCTGTTTAATCTTTAGCTTGAAAGTTAATTTCAAAATTGCAAAATACTTACTATGGGTGTTAGGCTAATTATAAAAAAACATTTAGTCTATTATCAGTATATCTAAACTTCCAATGTTCCTTTCATCAATTTTATAATTGTAAAATTTTATCAGATGTAAAATAAGGCTGCTTTTTTGGTAAAGACGATACGTTTAGTTCAATTTATAATTTTCAGTTATTTATTTACCAACATCACCTTAAACTGTAATGTTTCCTCTTCAGCTTTCCAGTTCTGAACTTTAGTTAAATGTTGAACGAAATTACTTTTGTGATAAAAACATTCTTTACAATCCGAGTATAATTATTTGGAACGGTTTGTACCACATAAATCCTGAATTTATCTGATTAAAGAAAATTTAGTTCTGTAGCTTGATTTACACAAATTACAGTACATTTTATAAAAAGAAAAGAAACAAATGAGAAAAAATTTAAATATAAAAGTAGATTATAAATGATCAGAAATTGCAAAATAATCACGAAATATAAATGATATGGACAGATGAAAATAAGCAAGTAACAAGAAAGGTAATTTAATAAAAGCTTATAACATATTATAACAAAATAATGAGAAATTAAAATATGAAATTTAATACAAATAGCTAATCAATAAATAAAAACTGTAAAACATGTGAAATTGAACAATAATAACACAAAAATACATAATAAACGATAACTAATTAAAAATATTTTAGGCGAGTGTTCTAGAATTCAAAAATCAATGTTATCATAATTGCTAATAAACGCATTTAAATAATGTGTACAAATTATGAATAAAATGGAAAATGAAATATCCATTTAATTCATAAAAAATCTTGTTGTAAACAGTTTTGGTTGAAACATGAAGAAACAAATTATTAATTAGACAGTTCTGTTTAAATTTTCTGATAAACAATCACATTTGTTAAGAAGTACATATTTTTTACATCTGTTTATTTTCAAGAGCATCTTATAAAATGGCAATGTAGAAAATATCAGATTTAACATTACATAGGTTTAACATTAATTCTATATTATTTAAATTAAGTTTAATGTAATATTATATTATACTAAACAATCATGTAATTGTAAATAAAGTGACAGTTAAATCTTCAATATTTAATTTCATAAAAACAACCGCAATTTTGCTTTCATTAAATGTACATAATTACTTTACAATGTTATTAAACAGCATTGTGTAAAATTTTCAAACATTGAATTCTAAATTGCAGCGAATTATAAACAATATTCCCAGTAACTATGGATGGAAAAATAATTCTTATTGCTTCAAATTAATAATACAAAAACATAACTGAAAATAAAAATACTATTGCCGATTAATGAAAAACTTCGTTTCGCTTAACTGTAACTTAAAATTAACTGATTACACTTCTACATATTAACAATCGTTGTATCATCCTCATACAAACATACTTTATATTAAAATCCTGTTTTATATTTTTTTTCATCAGATGCATCCCATCAGCAATTGTATTTCAATTTCTTTGGAAATCCTATAACGTTTTTGTATTAGCAATCCCATGGATACTATCTGTAAAAATGTATATAAATCGAAATAAACTAGTGTACACTAACATTCATATTAATATATTATTAACTGTTTTAATTAAAATTACATTAAATGAATATTTATTATTCAAGACAGATGATTTCTTCCAAATACATAAAATTAAATGATACATTAAACATAATTAAATTTTGTGTAATGATAAATTTAAAAAAAAAGCGTTGATTATGAAAATAGAAAATTTCATTTCTTTATTCTACTTTTCATTTTTATCCGAACAGAGATTTGATGCTAAAAAAAACATATTTCAACCATAATGTATTATATTGTTTTTTAAATAATTATATAACTTACAAAATTAATTGAATACAAATGTTACACTTCTCTAATCAAATATACTGAAATGTGTTCATGTTAGTTTGTTACTTATTATTTCGAATAATTAATTAATTTACAAATAACAAATTTTGTTACATTTGGAAACGCTAAATAATCATTTTGATAGATATTTCATTTGTAAGTTTCAAAATAAACTCATTTTCTTCTTGAAGAAACTTTCTTAAATATGATCATAATGTAAAGGAAGCAAACATTAAATATTTGTAATTCGTTAGTTAGAAATTCAATTTTTATACCACAAAAACTAATTTCTTAAGCAAATATTGTACTCACTAATTCCATACAATATTTTTTTGAAATTTCTGTTTAATACCACAATTACCTAATTTTGTTTTGTAATATTCCACTATAATTTTGGATTTATTTTTACTTATTACCATTCTCAGCACACAAGTATAGCCAAATTTTCAATTGCCTTATGTGCTTCATTTTTCTTTCATTACTATAGTACCTATCATTCAAAACATAAAAACTCCAATAGTTTCCACGAGTTTTCTTATATTACAATGTCGGATAGTATAATAGGTTAGTAACATTTAAACATGCAATACAATGAATTATAAGATTAAAAGTTTATACTCGTGGTAAATAACAGCTATTGCAAATGAAATACTTCTCTATACTTTATGAACGATTTTTTTTCATCGCGTTCTAATTACAATTTTCAAAACGTTTCTTTTAACATATAATACAATTGAAAAAATTAATTTTATATAAAACAAAATATTTGCAACTTACCATGCACATTAGTTTTATAGTTGAAAAGTAAAGGTGTATTACCAAATTTGTTTTTACTATAGCAACAAAACAAAATTTTGCATTGAATCTGATTTTTGATTCTGAACGTTTACAAGCAGAGCAGGTTTATTTGAATTCTTTTTGCAATAGTGCAGAGCGCTGTACAGAATTTCGGTGAAACTACCAGTCTATGACGTAGGTTCATTTCGAACTGGTCTGATTTTGAGACACTTCTTTCGGCTGCTCACTTCCATCGTTTTAGACGATTGTACATTGAAACCGGTGTAAGCTAAAATCTTTGGGTAAGTAGTTTTAATTTGATTAAAATTCGTAAAGTACGTTATTATGTTTAAATATTTAGTATTTCCTCAATCGTTTAAAACGTTCTGTGCTTAAATTGTAAAGACATTTAACATTCTATATTACAATCCGAGGAAAAAAGGCAAAAATGAGCACATCAATAATAAAACTAAGGTGTCTGCCATTTGGTAACCTATTATTTAAAAAATACTATTCACTTTATTCATCGTCGCTCCGAGTTGCAGTGTTTGATATTTTTTGAATTCATTCGTGTTTAATATTACGAAATATAAAACTTTGTAGGAAAATTATCTGATCAGTTTTTATTCTCAAAGACTTTAGATTGTAATATTGAATTTTATGTTACCGGATTTTATACTGTAAATTATTTACTAATCCATCTGAAATAAAAATATTTAGTTTGCGAAACTTTGTAAATTACAATAGTTTTTCGCCACAGACTGGATGTGTTTTTGTTTACTTTACAAATTATAGATGGTACAACCACTTAAAAACGTAAAAGTTGCATTTTTCGTGCGTATAAATATTTTTTTTGAAGTTATGCAAATACAGTTAAACTATTAAATACAAAATAGATTATGGATTGATAAATAGTCGATGATTCTTTTAAAAAAAAAGTACAAACATGAAATTATCAAAAAATAAATATGAAAATTTCGATTGTTAAAATAAAAAGTACTTTAAATTTTCATTAATCTTGTAAAGACCAGGTTTTCTCTTTTCTCGTGTTACACGTAAATGCAGTGAAGAAAACAGAAACAATACAAAAACGTTAAAACAAAACTTGTAATGTCACGAGTAAGAAAAAGGGTACCCCCCGTTCAGATAGATGGTATGCTTCCATTTCGGAATGTTTAATTAACTTAGGCTAACGTTTATGAAGTATTTAAAATAAGGTTTGGCGAAAAGCCCGAAAAAATCAGTTTTTTGAATTTTTCGGGAGGCCCTACCGAAATCCAGTTTTCTCATTAAACCATCGTATTTGCCACAAAAAAAAAGATGTAATTTGAAGGAAAGAAAAATATTTGCAGCCCTTTTGATAAACAAAGTTATTGTATTTTAAATACTTCGGAATTTTTTGAAAATAGACAAACTGCATATTATGATTTTAAAAAAGTCACATATAATAGTCCTAACATGTTATATAAGTCTGATTTTTTTCATAAAGATATTTACTTTCAGAGAAAAAAAATAATTTTTAGAAATGATGGTTTTTAGGTTATACACAGGTTATACCAAGGCATCGGAAGCTACTAATATGGTCAAACCTTGTCTTAAATATTTCATAAACATTAGTTCAAGTTAATTTATACATTCCGGAATAGGGACATTTCACCGATCCGAACGAGGGGTACCTTTTATTCAGCGATGTAAAATTAAACATCAAAAAAGATTGATAAAACTATTCATATGTAATATTGTTTTATGTGAAATCGAAAAGTGAGTATTGACATAGGATTTAACAAGAATATTAAAGGCCTTTAAGATGTAATATTAAAAATCGATGCCTCCGATATCCTTAAAATAAAAAATGAGTGAAATACCAGTGATAATTTAAGAAAAATATTGTGTTATTTAAATATTAACCGAGAAGAAGCCACGAACACGTTTTAAAACGCCAGAAATTACTGATAATTGAAAAAAAGATGAATTAATAAAAAGAAGGGACGAAAACTTAAATTAAATTGAATAGATCAAATTAAGAAGAGAACTGGCATGAATTATAAACGAGGAATACAAAACAGCAAAGGCCGAACAGAATGGGAATTAAATATGAGCTGCAACGACAAAATTACTTCTACGCACATCTATATACACGTTATATTATATTATATTACATATTGTATATATCTACATGTATGTACATATTTGCATTATTTAAAATTTAATCGATCTTCAATATTTTAATTTCACTATTATCAGAAGCAATTAAAGTTAATTGTAAATTCTCCTACATCAGTAGCAAAAACCCAAAACTTTTAAAACATAATAAAATTATAAAATTTGTTGATTATTTGCTTATTGCTCTGTTATTGTATATAAGTATATTTATATGAAGGAGAAATACCTCTATTTTGCTCAGATTTATATATTTCTAGAAATTGTTTTTTTTTTTAGTTGATCTCTTCGTTATATACAATTACTTTTCTGTTTGTTATAGAAATGAATAAACTGCTAAAAAATGTATACTCAGCCATACACAGAACAAGCAATGTTAACAGTGGTTTCTGCAACAAAATTCAGAAAGTATCCTGTAGTGATAAATCTGATGAAAAGAGCAAATGGTTAAAGTATAACGATATCACATATCCGCCTATAGGTCCTGATGAAGAACCTCGACCAGCTGTAAGTTTTGAGCAATACTTAATTTTTGGAATAATTACTTAATTATGATAAAATTTTTATATAATATGGAAAGATGAAATGATTAATGCTAATGATATTTTTACAAATCCTTGACTAACTTGTATATATGTCATAAATTATGCTTAAAAGTTATAAATCCGAAAGAAATGAATTAGTTGAAGAACGGTTATTATAATTAGTGAAAGTTTTTGATTATATTCTATCATTAACACTACGCGAAACCGGCCGAACTACTTTACTGTTTTTCATATATATTATTTATTCGTTTTATATATTTATTGTGTTTTATTTATTTTACAATTTGCCAGTGCAACAGCTTACCCCAATTATTGCACAGCACAATATCATAAAAATGAAAATAAAAGAAATCGTATGATTGGTAATACATAACGAAAAGGAATTAAAGTACTAGTTAACACACACACACACGCACACACGACAAATCAGCACAAAGTATATCCACTCACTCTCACATGCTCACGCATGAACACACACACAAACACAAATAAGCACACAGATGAAATCCAATTACCCACACACACACACACAGATATTCTCAACGAAAGCGGATAGAACATCTCAGCCTTACGTCGTTAAACTTTTGATGATTTTTAAAAACTTTCCTGAACGACTATCAAATATGTCTAGTTCATGATGTTCCTTCTCTAGTTTGTTGTATAGTACAAATAAGGAGCGTAGAGGGAAGCATGCATACTTTTGACTCCTTGCGAACTGTACTACTAATACATGAACACCTGAAAAGGGTACTTAAATAAATATTTTCTTTAAGGAGATTGAGACAATTTATTTTACCATGTAACAGATTATGCAAAAAGCGAAGCGCTATCTCCTTCCTCCTCCCCTCTAGACTGTTCATGTTTAATTGTCATAAGTGTTTTTCTGTATTCGAAATGTCTACCAATGAGTTTACTAAATCTATATAGTAAGTATTTTATAAACTTTATCGCACTCTTTCGATTCCATCTACTAAATCAGCAGACGTAAAATTCTAAATCGACGAGCCAAATTCTAAATGCGAACGAACCAAAGCGGAGTATAAGAACAATTTTAAATGATTTAAGTTTATTACAACATAAATAATGTTATATATTTTGTGAATGTGAATGTCGTTCGGATAATAAAACATTGGTAACCGCATATTAACAGTTATTATTTACAATTATTTACATTTATAATACCAACAATGTTTAAAATGTGAAAAAATCAATATTCAAAGTCAGTGACTGGCTTTTCTTGAATCTGAATACAATCTTACAATTCGTCTATAACGTCAGAATTTTTATTTTGTTTTAAAATTTAAAATTATGTGTTATCGAAAGTGTTTTCCAAAAAGGCGTATTTTAGCATTCTTATTTATAATATGTTGTATCATTCCTGTGTACCATGATAAAACAGAAGTATTACACTAAAATGTTCCATTACACTTTTAAATAATTAATTAGCGATCGAAAAATGATTTTAGACAGGTCAGTCGACAGTTTAAATTATCATCATCAGACCTATTTCAATTCTCGTTTGATGCACAAAAGTTTTTAAAGGTGAATAAATTCTGTTAAAGGATAGTTTTTTAATTACCTTATCACTTCTAATTGTGTATTAATTTTTTCTCTCTTGGATGTGATGTGTTTGACTCGAAAACGTTACTGCAGATGAGTATATATACAAATGTGTTAGACTGTAGTTCAATTCACATGTGTGCTATGTTTCATGTTATTTTCATTTTAATTTATTTTTAATTTAATTTTATTTTAGCTTCAAAGTGAAGTTTTAAATTGTGTTCACTGTTACACTATGTTTTTAATTTAGTTCGATTATATTTTAGCTGAAGATGGGTTATGCCCGAAAACGTTCCTAAGATAACAAGTTTGATATTCTTATATTAATTTTGTTACTTACGTATTAGTTTGTTATTTTAGCATTTATTTTTTATACTATAGTTACTAACAAACAGGATGATAAAATATTCTTTAATGAATTTGTAATTTTTTTCTATATGAGTAATTGTTTTTAATTATAGAAAATAGGATGATAGATTTCTTTGTAATATTATTATTATTGTCGAGGTATATCAGCACAGAACTTCACCGTTTCTACTAAAGCATCCTGAGACCAAATAGCGTTTTTCACCTTAATTAATGCACAATTTTTGTAGAGTGAGAAATTCTTACTACCCTACAAAATCCTAACGTTTCGCGCTAAAAATTCTTTTTAACTCTGGCATTAGATTTAAGTGGGTTTGATTCTGCTGTAGAGTCCTAGGCCTAAAAGGTACTCGGGGAATCCAAACCAGATACGCACTACCTCGAATGACCTCTTCAGGTACATCTTGTGGGTCCAGCATTTTCGTTTGCAATGTGAATTTTGTACATATTTATCCAAATTATTACTGATTTAGAAAAAAAAAAAAACATAATTGCAGTGCCATAGTAGAGCACAGAAAAACAACGCAAACAGACTCTCACGGTGTCTATTCGAAGCCTATAGAGATTAATTAGGAGTACAGCTGAGACAACCGGTCTACAAGTTCTGGAACAATGGTTAGCTGCAGCCTTATTATGATGATCAGCAAATATTTATGATATTGAGATGAATGAAATTAGAAAAAAGTGTACGTTTCAATTAAGAGAAATTGATGAAGAAAGGGTAGAGAAGCGGAAAAAAAATGTTATTTTCTAGCGATACTTTACGTAATACAAAGAATTTCAAACAGCAGATATTGACTTCATTGAAGCCCTTCTCGTAATAACGACAACGGGGCATTAGCATTAAAGAGAAGATCTAACAAATCATACAGAAACGAGAAAATGTCATAACCGCTGATGAGTTACTAAGAACGCTAGAATTATTACTGAACGATGGTTTAATCATTATCATCACCGGATACCAGCTTTTTAATTTTGGGAAATTTAAAATTTGCCATTTAATTCTCTACATTTTGCTTATATTTCGTGGATTCAGGTAATTTGTAAAAAGCGTCAATGTAATTACCAGATTTTCTCTTTGTTATTACATACCAGTTTACTGCTTCCTCCTGTCATAAAATCTAGCTTCAAGAAAATATATTTACAGAAAATGCATCAATCTCAATTACCCAACAAAAATATTTTCTTTTTCCTTCGAATATTTCACACATGATATTAAATTGAAAAATTAAAATTATTATTATATACACATTAAACAAATGTAATTTAATGCGAAGTTCGCGAAGTAAGAATGACATTTTTGGAGACGGAGTTTTACAATTCCAAATGGAAATATTATGCCTTAGATACTGTAATCTATCAGCATTTATTAACGTAAATAAATACAAGTTTATGAATCAGATAGAGTATAATTACGGATCAAATAATTACAATTTGCTAAACGATATTATTTGGTTTTACTATTTCCTTACATAACTAGTAATTTATTCGGAATTATACATTTCGTAATGTCAAATTTATTATTATATACGAAGCTTTATAATAAATATTATTTTTGCGGGGCCTTTTAAACAAACGTTTTCTGCTTTATTTTTAAAAAAATTTGTTTTAATTTTTATTTTTTTTATCCACACTGTCTATACCCATAACCAGCGATGAGGGTATACAAAATATAACTTGTTCTTCGCCCCTTCTCACTATTGGAAGTAATGGAGCTTTTATTACTTAAATCGTTACATAAGTGTCGGATATGAAAGATTTAATCATTGTCGTATAATATTAATATTAAAACGGTACTTCCGTCTCTGTGTTTGTAGGACATCTCAACACTATATTTTTTCTAATCGTCCGTGTGTACATTTTCCTAATGTTGGCGTTGCCGTGGGATTGTAGTTGATTAAAAAATTTTTGATACCGTGTACCATGTGAAATTTATCGATAGATAGAATGCGGAGATCGTGATGTAACGTCTCATTGGATACGTATATTTTGCTGCCGATGTTATCACGAGTAAAATATCTTGGACTGTTGGCGCTGAATTATCCGCGTATTTGACCTGCTGGCGCTACCATATATTTCGATTTCGTATTTCCATATTGCGGCGATGACCGTCGAGTAAAGAAGTTTTTTTTCAAATTTAGGTTTAATGAGGACTTCCGGCCCAATAACGGGTAGAGTGACTTGGCACGCACTTGCATCTTCGTTCGAACTTGAGCAATGTGGTGAAATCTCCAACAAGACGCTTATCTCTAGAATAATACCCGGATATTTGACTGAACCAGATTGCTGAATTTCTGTCTTGTTGATTTTTATATTACGGTACGCTCTGTTGATCTATTAGTGAAGATGACGTGTTGGCATTTCTGTTCATTGATGAAGATTCTCCAATTGGTTGCCCAATCTCGGATCCAGTCTACGTGTTGTTGGGCCGCATTGTTCGCAAAATCTGCGCACTTTTGTTGACAATATTGCTATATCATCGGCATATGTAGCCAAAATAGTTTTATTTGAAATTGGGATATCCGCCGTGAATATCGAGAAAAGTGTAGGGCCGAGGAGACTGCCCTGCGAAACCGTTGCTTTTATTTTTTTTCAACTTCCGAGACAGTGGCATTCATTTTAACTAAAAATGTACGATCACGCAGGTATGATGATAAAAATAAGAATAGTACATGTTTAACTTTGTACAGCAGTCCAGTGTGTCAAACTCGATCAAAAACATGAGAGATGTCCAGCAAGACTGTCGAGCAAACTTCTTTTTTCTCCACTACCATCGATATCCATGATTCTATGACGTTGGTGTATTGTCGAGTGGTGCGGACGAAATACGAACCGGTGATTTGGTATGATATTCCGTTGAGCAAGAATAGGCGCGGTTCCATCTATAATTAACCTTTCCAAAGATTTTGTTTAGTAGACTAATTGGCCTATGTGATGACATGCAAACTGCATTTTTGTTTGATTTAGGTACTATTATTGATTTTTCCCATTGGTCCGGGAAGTGGCCTAATCTAATAATAGCATTGAACACGTAGCAAATGAATGTGACAGCTTTCTTTTAAAAGTGGGATAAGATTTCTCCTGTTATTTTATTTATGCCTGGTGCCTGTCTGCGAGAAGCTTTCCTGAAGCATTGAAACGAAAAAGGCCTTAACGGAAGTTCTAGTTGAAGAGGTGCTCCCAGTGATTCTTGTACTCTTTCTGTAGATTTGTTATCTGATAATAGGGTTAGGACTAAAAATCTTTTCCAAGTGTTCTCCAAACGTTTCAACTTTTTCCTTATCTGATTTGGCCCAGTTGTTATGATATTACACTGTTTTTTTGGGGGTTTTTTTTTTTTTTATATTTCGAAGCAATTTCTTTGATGTTGTCCAAACGGAATTGTCACGGATGTTTAATGATTCTATGTATTGCTTGAATGTGTCATTTCTAAATTTCTTAATTTCATTTTTTAGTTTGTTATTTATCTGATTATAAAATATCTTATACGAAGGGTAATGATGTAGCTGCCACTTTTTCTGGCTATTCTTATTTCTTTTATGAGCTTACGGATTGCTATTGGAACGTAATTTTTTCTGTTACTGAGTTCGTCATCATATTGGGTAGCCGTGCGGCACGCATTCTGAATTAATTTGATTATGCTATTAACGGTCTCACCGATATCTTCTGCACTTTTTAATTTTACTTTCAGGTAGACATTATTTTCGACGACTGTAGCACAAAGCTATTCCAGTTTGTACTTTTCTATTTAATAGTTGCTGTTCTTTCTGTTTCATTGAAGGATAAATATCAAAGATAGCAACGACTGGTACATGGTCTGAAGATAAATCATTATTTGTTTCACACGCTTCGTGGTAAAAGTGTAGTCCTCGACAAATGAAAAAATCTAGGACATCTGGGTGTCTGTTGAGGTGTTGGGGCCAGAGCATGTTGGAGCGAATGGTGATGATATTGAGTATGAGTTTGAACGGACTACTTTGTCCAATATTTTTCCTTGTTTATTTATTTTTTGTGATCCCCAAGAGGGGTTCTTTGTCAGTTGAAGTCTCCTCCACAAATGAACTTCCTGCCAAGCCCTTCGAAATATTGCTTTGTATTCGCTTTCTGGCATATTAAACCGCGGGTGGCAATATATAGCAGCTACTCGTAAATAATCCTTTCCTGTTCCAACGTTTACTGCAGTTATTCGGTAGGCACGTGTGTTGTATGTATAGTGTAAGTACTGATTTATAGGATTTTTAACTAGTACCTCATTGAGCCACCATGGGCTGTGTTCCATCAAGATGTTGAGTGGAATATGTTATATATCCTGCTGTTATATGGAAATTGTTAGCATAACACAGATGAGATTCAGTAATTCATGCTATATCGATATAGTCCTCATACAGAAAAATTTCCAGTTCAGTTTTCCTTTGCCTGGCACCATTTGCATTCCATGTTATTATCACTAGAGATTGCTGTATGATAATATTACAGTTTGTCAGCATTAGGGTAGAATTTTTTCAATGACTTTGGTGAGTAATGCAATTAGTGGGTTTATTATTGAGCTAAACTCGTTGATGAAGGTGTTTAATATTTTCGAGATGTCATTATTTTTTTCCTTTTCATGTTATATTATCCCGTGGTTGCTAATCGATTTTATCCCTTGGTGCTTTACTTTATTCGCATCATATGTTTGTGTTAAACGCTTGAACTGCAAATGACTCTTTCCCTGACTAGAGGTGTAGTTTTCAGGTTAATACCACCCGTATACTCGTTATTTACAAGATGATATTGTTCACAATTACTGAGCTCTTCCGCATCATTTGTTTTAATTAGGCGATTTAAATTTGGTAGTAGATTTTCCCTACGTAGAAAGGGGTTGAGACGTATTTGTTCCTCTTATTGCACGCTGGACAGCCCACCCCCCCTGTAATTCATATGCGGACCTCCACACAAGGCGCACTTAGCTGCTTGTGTTCAGGTAGTTTTTTGCAGCTGGTGGAGTTGTGCTTATCCCCCCGCATTTGACGCATTGGAATAGTAAATTACAGTAATGTTTTGTGCGTCCGTAGTAATTCTGGCATCTTGTGCATTGCGGTATCCGGCAATGCTTTTTTGGTTCTTTTATCGATATGATTGAGTACAGGATAGAATTAACTTTGAAAATTTCTTGATTTTTCGGTGATTGGTGAAGATCAAAGAAAAATAAAGGGAACGGATACTTTGTTTTTGCATGCAGGACATTTTTGATTGCTTTAACTGAAAATCCTAGTTTTTCCCGGTTCATTCTTAATTTCATCTGTCGGAGTAAAGTGGTGTAAATGTGACGAATGACAACACGAAAAGCCCGATCTTGAGATAGTGTTGGTAGGCATAAAAGGAAGTGTTTTTACTTTTTAGTAAGTGGACTAGAGTTCTGTAACTCTCCGGAGTGCTTGGTTTGATGGTTACTAACCATTTGCAGCCCCTTACAATCGAATTCGGGTTCTGGATTATTTTCCTTGAATTGTTTGACGAAGTGAACATAGTTAGTTATATATGTTTTACTAGGATAGATGATGTATTTGGATATGACTCGTTTAGTTTTGACTGATGCTGAGGGGGGTGCCATCTTTTTTCCATGGATGAATCCATTTTAGAATTAATGTCTTGTTCTGTTAGGTATTGAAATCGATTGTATTTGTAAATGGTGTAGGCTTACTATTTGGATTTGTTAGAAATTTTCTGTCGAGATTTCGTGCTGTGGAAGAACTTTTTAATTGTTTGTGTTGTGATGACAATTCTGCATCACTTGTATCAGTTACAATTAGATGTGTCCGTTTATTTACGCAATGAAACCCACTACGATTAGGAATAATTATCAGAAAAATGAGTCGGAAAGTGCCGTTTTCCCCGTAGAAAGTCGATAATCAGAAATCGTATTTTCCGTATTGTGATCATATGATGTAATAGCATTATTGCGATCATTGCTCTTTGATTCTGTTTACGATCCGTTTCGCAACAGTGGCGGAGTTCGAATGATTATTTACAAGTGAAACGGTTTAAGATAAATAATAATCGAGTATGTAATCGTAATAAATTGATAAGCGAAAAATTAAAAAAAAGAAAGAAAAAGTAGGTAGATTGTTTTACAGGCTCCTCGTATATTTCATCGTAAATAACATACTTTTATAAACCATTTAAAATCATCGCTATATATTAGGTTGCTGTATAAACCGTGAATATATCTATTTTATTATGGGGAAAAAAAAATTATACCAAGAACACACCTATAATCTGTACGCACCGATGGAAAAATAAATTTGCGTTATTGCATATGTATATATATATATATATATATTATATTATATGTGGGTGTGTTTTTTTTTTATTATTTTGTAGTATGTTTGTTACGAGAAGAAGAATATAAAATATCCCGCAGATAAAATGTGGTACGTGGCAAATTTCGTTAAAGGAATGTCTGTAGAGCGAGCACTAACCGAACTTAAATATGTGCCTAAAAAAGGCGCCTTTATTGCTATTGAAGTTATTCAAGAAGCTATAAATAAAGCCGTTGATGAGCATAATGTAGAATATAAAACAAATTTATGGATCGGTAAGTTAATTATATATCTAAATTTTTTTTTTTTTTTGATTTCTTAATGAATTAATATATTAGCAATGAATAAAGTCGGTATGGGTAGCTGATTAAGGAGCGCCTAATGAAAACAAGATTAATATGGCTGTGTGAATGTGTATATATAGGGTGCAGCGCCGGAACTGAACGTATTTCAAATCGCTATAACTTGGGAACAAATAATCGTAGAGAATTTTTTTTTTACCAAATGACGCGGAATTTTATAAATTTTTATTTGTAATTAATCACTATTACAAGAGATTAGTTTATCTTAAAAATAACATCGCATAAATAACCACACCCTTATTTGTGACTGCATTCTCGGCTCGTTTCTGGAAATTTTCGGCCACCTTTTTGGGCATAATGGCGGAAATTTGGGCTACTTCGCGTTCTATGTTGGTCCTGAGTTCTGCTAGGTCACGTGGTTTATCGATGTATACCTAGGATTTTAAATATACCCATAAGAAAAAATCGCAATGCAACAAATCGGGAGAGCGTCACGGCCAGACGAGATCAGCTTCACGTGAGATTAGACGGTGGCCAAAATGTTTTCGAAGCAATTCGATCGTTTTGACACTGTGGTATGACACATTATCTTGCTGAAACCAACTAGACGACAGGTTCCTCTTTCTCCGCAGCTCCGGCGCCAGAAACTCGACCTACATCTTTCGGTAGCGGTCGCCGATAACTGTTTCTTGGAAAAAGGTAACGGCCGATCACACCGAATGACGCCGCGCCCATCCAGACGATTAACTTCGGAGAATGAAGCGAATTTTATTAATTATACCGTTTTCGCGACATTTTCTAACCCCCAAAGATGGACAGTTTTTCCGGAAGGAACGCGGGTTTTGCGAGGTTGAATAGAAAAACGTTTTCGAAAAGCGCGAATAGCACACGTGTATGATTCTTGACTCCTGAAAAAGGACTCGACGGCAAACGCGCGCTATTGTGTGTTCCACTCAGCCATCGTGATTGAAACTACCAATATAACTAAAACTTGATCGACTGGACTACCACCAGCTGAAATTTCGATCCCCCCACTCCATTCGTTTAGCTACAGTAGCGATTTGAAATACGTTCGGTTCCCGCGCCGCACCCTATACGTGTACAGATTAAATGAAATTTGAATCAAACCTTTTTTTTTCAAAAAAAAAAAAGTAAGCAAAAATGAATGCGAGGTGTTTGTTATTGGTCTTCGCGATAGCCTAGTTGTTAGAGCACTTGACTTCCGTTACGGAGGTCACGGATTCGATCTCGGGCGACGACAGAATTTATTTACGAAAAATTAAATAAAAATATTCGCTAATAATCACGCGGAAGGCAATAGCAAATATGCATACCATCATATGCGCGCTAGTTTAGTCCATAAAAGGCATAAATAGGAGACTGAATTTGTGTAAATCGGTAAAAATCGAACGATTACTAATCAGTTCCGAATGTGTAGTGTTGCATGTGTACACATTCGTACTGCATATAACAATTGCTATGAACACTAAATGTATCTGTACAGCTGAGATGTACGAATAGGTAGTCGCCGATGCTCAGGAATTAAGTATGGCGCTATAAAGAATAAGTTTTTTATTGATGAGCATTGCTTGGCAGAAGTAATATTAGGAAATTTTATATACGTATAAAAATATGGATAAAATATATTGTGAAGTATCTTAAATAAATGAAAGAAATAAGAGAAATTTGTAATGATAATTATGTAATTAAAACTCGATCGCACTAAAAACCGTGTACATATGTTTAGATTGTTTTGAATTTCGAAAAAATTAATTTTTTCATTTCAGCTGAATCTTATGCTACAAAAGGACTAATAATAAAAGGTTTGCGCCGTCACGCAAAAATGAGAAGGGGAGAAATAAGGTATAAATATTGCAATTACTATGTTCGTTTAGAAGAAGGGGAACCTCCGGAAGTGTTCTTATTTAAGGACAGATTCCGTTCGGGTCCTGAATTATTGAACGAATGGCTACAAAACATGAGAAGTCGAAGAATTCAGAATTCATTATAAAATTGTTTTTTATCATTGAGAAAAAAGAGGAGAAAAGAAAATGTAGCGCATTAAGAATAAACTAAGAAACAATTTTGCAATACCGATTTTGATTACAAGATATTTTTTCTGTTTTTATTTCGAAAACGTGTATTTTTGTTACCTACTGTATAGCAATAACTCATTATTATTATGGACCTTCTAAAACTAATGATTTTTTTTCCGTTGCAGTTAATTTTCTTATATTAATTCATTTCTATTTATCAGTTAACGTTTCGTACTTATAATCTGTGTTGCGTTAAATTTTAAATAAGCTGTGTAATCGTAATATTTATGTGTGTATATATATATATATATATATATATAAATGTGTGTGTGTGGATGAGTGGGTGGATGTAAATATATTGTTTTACAGTCTTTTTTTTTTTTATTGTTTTAATTACATTTTTTTAAATATTTTGCAACCCCCAAAAATATGTTTGAAGCCAGTGCCTACTAGAGAACATGTATGGTTTTTCCCTTGAGGAACATACAATCTTCTGTAATATAAATAGGCAAAGACCAAACAGTTCAGTACCTTTTTATCCTCTGTTTATTAACCGAATTTCCTTCTTTTTTGTTTTTTTTCCCCGTTTTTGTTTAGCAACTATTGACGATCTCTAGGGGTTAACAGTAAAAAAATTTTGGAAACAGTTTTTTTTTTTTATTTAAATAAAAAATTAATACAAAAAATGAAAAACTAAATCGCTACAGCCAGTGTAAATCTGTTCTTATTGAAATGTTTTAATTTTTCTCGATAATCATCATTATCGACTTTTTTACAGTGTGTACTAAGTCTTATGGTGTCATTTAATGTCAGTTAAAGCAACGTTTTTAAATTGTAGTTTATTGTTATTTTATTGAATTTATTTTTTATTCAATTTTAATGGTACTGAACACTGTTTGGGTATTGTAAATATATATAAAAGTGTATGTTCTCAGATATACAATGAACGAATGTACAAGAGTAGAAAAAAGAATGTTGGAAATGTGCATATATGTTTTTCTCAAATTTTTAATAATAATTAAGGTCGAATTTCGACCAAGGGACGCGAACACTAGTTATATTTAATCTGCACGAATAATTAATAAAAGCCTAGCATTTGTAATTTGAAAATATTCTTTCCTGATAACAATATTTAATCGTATTTCTGAAGACAGCATTAAAAATTCAAAGTCGATAATTGTTATAAATAATCGTTGTAGTTTTACAATTTTGCTATTGTACTATGCAACGATGACGTAGGTTAAACGTTGGCTCCAAACTTCCAGCGTTTTAGTTGCTTTTGTTCTTAAATCCTCTGAAATTTGAGAATATTTTCTTGAGCAAAAATTATTTTGGCATTCCGTCAGAAAAAAAGAATAAAGTAAATATAACTGTTTCTTAGATTATAAAGAAGTTAATACTTTTACTTTACTTTGCCGAGAAAATAAACGTTCAGGAGGGGTAGCAATATACATTGCTCTTGTAATACAGCTTTCTAGAGTAGATATCAGTATCACGACAGGAAATGCTGTACTCCTTCGCATAGCATATGCAAAAGATCAGTGGTTTTCTCTTATGGGGGTTTACCGTTTTGCTGACTCAAATATAAAGATATTTCTGGATGAATTAAACACAATCATAAATAAGTGTGACAAAATATCAATTCTAACAGGCGATATAAATATAAACTTACTCCAGCAAAACCAATGTGGCGACTACCTCAATCTGTTACACTCGGCGGGGTTTGCGTGTCAGATAGATACGCCAACCTACGAAAGAAAAGCAGAAAATTACAAATCATGTTTGGATCATTTTTTTATAAGAGGCATAGAAAATAGGGCAACGCATATTAATATTTTTTGTGAAACTTGGGATATCTCATACAGCGATCATTTGGCTATAAAATCAAGTATTGCAATAAAGGGAAACTATTTCCAAGAGTTAAATCAAATCAAATCTCATCTAAATAGGAAATTATTCAAAACTCTGTTACAACTATTAAATATAACGTACCTATATACAAGCCCGGGAAATATTGATGAAATATTCAACTGGTTTATTAATAACATTATTATAAATTTAAATAGGTGTAAATACAGTAATAAGCAAGTTTCCAAAAAAGGAAAAAGAACCCCATGGATTTCTGATAATGACATAGTTTTAATAAAAAAAAGGAGGTAGCATATGCACTACATAAAGCTTACCCAGATAGGGTGTACCTGAAAAATCGTTTTAAAGTTATTTCCAAAAATGTGAAAAAATCACTAAGAATTTCTAAAATGCAGTACTTCACAAATCTTCTTGAACAATGTAAAAGGAACCATAAAGACTATTGGTCAATTATAAGAGGTGTTATAGGTAAAAGTGACAGATCAATCAATCAAATTAAAGTAAACAATGAAAATGTGACAGTGAGTGGAAATGAATGTAAAATTGCAGAATATTTTAATCAGTATTTTGATGACTCAACTAAACCACCTTCACCACATTGTACAAATGGCACAACCGAGCAGGAGACTACCTTTAAGTCACACTGTGACACCTTTGTTTTCTTCAAATTTACCTTAGATGATATCAGAAATGCAATTTTGTCAATTCTAAATAAACCATCATTTGGGACAGATAAAATATCAATATCACTAATTCGGGAAAATTTGGATTTCTTTGTCAAACCCTTAACATTTTTATACAACAAATCGGTAATGGATGGAAAATTTCCTGATATACTTAAGAATAGTATCATTACCCTGGTTTATAAGCAGGGAAATAAAGCACTAGTCGAAAATTATCGCCCAATAAGTATTATTCCAACAATTGCAAAAATCTTTGAAAAAGGGATGAAAATAAAAATGCTCCATTATCTAAGTAATAACAACTTTTTTAGCAAAAATCAATTTGGATTCTTGGCAGATAGGGGGACAGATGCTGCCCTCTTCGAACATATATCATATCTTACAACTAATCTAGAAACTGGGCAAACAATAGCGGCTGTCTATCTTGATCTGCAGAAGGCATTTGATTTTGTGGACCATGGTATACTCCTGCATAAATTATATAGATATGGGTTCAGAAGTAATGTCCATGACTGGTTTAAGTCTTATTTAATAAATAGAAAAATTTCTACAAAGGTAAATGGTTTCTGCAGTAATTTTAGATCATTACGCTCTGGAGTGCCTCAAGGTAGCATCCTGGGACCGTTTCTATTCCTAATTTATGTTAACGATTTTTGTGACCTCCCTGTACATGGGAGAATGTTCTGCTATGCAGATGACACGGTAGTTGTAGCTAGCTCTCGTTATCCACATTTATTGGAGAACCTTATACAAACTGATATTAACAAAATCTCATATTGGTTAGATAAAAATAAATTAATACTGAACATCAAGAAAACTAAATATTTGCTATATGGCTTCCAACACCCCAGATTATACTCGAACTTTAATATCCATTGGAAAGGAACACTACTGACAAAAGAGCATGAAGCAAAATATCTTGGGATAATTCTGGATACTAAGTTATCATGGAATGCCCATACACAATATTTAGCCAGCAAAATTAGAAAATTAAATTATTTATTATTTTACCTATCACAGTACTTCTCATCAAAGCATATGCAAGGAATTTATTTGGCTTTATACCAATCAGTTCTTGCTTGTGGAATAATACATTGGGGGGGAGCTGCGCAGAACCATATAAAATCAATCAAAACTTTACAGAATTCAGCCCTCAAATCAATTGGCTACTACAGCACAACTAAATCCAGCTCTAATATATTCCCCATTAGTCAATTATACAAAGTGCAAATATTAAATTTTGTTTGTAACAATAGAGACAAGTTCCCAACTTTAGTTCCAAAACGAAGTACAAGAAGTGCTCAGACAGAAACAATCCAAATGCCAGAGTTCTTTAAATATCACACTCGAATACAGACATCCTTTATGGGATGTAAATTATATAACAAGTTACCAGAAGTTTTAAAAGAAAACTTGAAAAACTATAAAAAAGGGCGTAAAAAGATTATGGAATATATATCAATCAATCCCAATTAAGTATAACAAATCCCAAAGAGTAACAGTAAGGGTAATACAAATGGGAATAACAATAGTAATGGAAATAATAATAGGAATAGTGATAGTGGTAAGGGTAGTGGTAATAATACTAATAATAAAAATTAATAATAATAAGGTTAATAATAATGGTGGTAATAATAGTAGCAAAAATGGTAATAATAATAAAAATTAAAATAGAATTGGTGATAGTGGTAAGAATAATGGTGTAATAATAATAATAATAATAAAAATAGTAAAAATAAAAATGATAATAATAACAAATTCTAGAATAATGTAGATATACTTTTCTTCAGTAACCACAGTCTCGCGCAAGATATGTGCATTTGTGGTTACTGACCTCACAGCTTTCATACAAACTCAAATATCATTATCAAATATGGTGCAAGTTACAAATTGTATTGCATTGTACTGTACTAAATTGTTTTGTATTATATTGTATTGTACTTGTATCGTATCGTATTGAACTTGTATTGTATTGTAATCGTATATAAAGAGTTGTAATCTCATGTAAATTTAAATAAATTTGATTTGAATTAAAATACAATATAATGAAAAACAGTAAAGGAAGAATGTTCCATAACTGTTAAAAGAGAATGGTAATGTAAATGAATTGAATTGCCATATAATTATTGAGGAGTGTTTGATTGTTACATTTTTATTTCTACATTTTTAATTGGTAATTATTACGATGTAAATAGTGTTATCTAAAGATCGTTTTTGGAATTATAAAGATAAACATAGTTGTTGAGTATAACAGAGAAAGAGCAATGAATTTGTAAGATTAAGTATAGGTCGGAATTGAAAATGAAATTTCTTTATCATGAATCCAGCATCCATTTCAGATTATTAAGCAACTTTTTTTTAACCTTTGCGCACTTCACTGCAGTAATCCAGTAAACTCTATCGTTTTCTTAATTGACGATTACCATTTTGTTACCAACAATATATTTTTAAACCATCAAGAAACTTTCTATCATTTTTGGAATTATAGCGGTTAAGCAGCGAGATACCTGTATCACAAACAAAATTAGATCTAAAAAAAAAGTGAAAACAATAGTTCACCATCAGATGACAAAATAACGAGGCAAAAAGATTGAATGTATGAAACAATATTATATATTACACAAGTACTGAAAATAGAAATCCAAAGATTTCTGTGTATTTTAACAATTTATTAATCTATACAATTTCAGTTTTTTTTCCTTTACTCTGTCTTTCTACAGTTCTGTCATACAATACAATGTTGTGTATGATACCAACTACGCAATAAAATTACTCTCTATTATAGTATTATTTCTGTTATTATTTATTAATCACAAATTCAGAATATTCCGTTGGGAGAAGCAAGTAGCTAACTGCTCCATTTGCCAGCTTCTTCTTTCCCACGGATATGAAATGTACATTATTTTGATTATCCTTTTAAACCTCGATTTTTCACAATATGTCAGTTCATCACTCAATGTTCTGATGTAATTTTAATCTTTTATCATTTGAATATATTATTACTGATTTTATCCAGATTTACTCCTTTACCAAGAGGGGGCGGGGCAGGGGTGGGCATCTTCCCCCCCCCCCCCAGAAACTAATAGAATGGAGAAGTAACGAAATGAAGTTTCGTTATATAATTGTCGAACTGTGTATTTTCCTTAGAGCCAGGATTTATGTAAAGCATAATACGGAAGTTATGTTTTCTTTATTTAATTTATTAAATAACTTTATTTTAACTGTTATACAAATGCTAAAATATATATTTATGATTGTTTTAAATTCATTAATTAGGGTCTTTTGTGCTGATTATTAATTTCTTCACATACTAATTGCAACGAAAAATGAAGAATTGAGTTTTGCAACAGTTCAAAGAAAAACAAAATTTTACAATTTGAAATAATCGTATTTCGATTATTGAGAATTTTTTAGGTAAGGGTACGTTTAAAGATCAAACTGCCTCAAAAATGGATGAAATTTCTATCCAAAAAAAAAAAAAAATTTCAAAAAAGCACTATAGTTTAGACTACATTTATCCTTACTTTGTAATATGACTAATTTTGTAATAATTCTTAGTTCAGTTTCAGTATCGGATTTCCTTCTGTTTTCTCGATTTTCTCACTAATATCTTTAGCTTGTAAATATTATATATTAATATGTGTACATTTGGTTTTTAGTGAACTCAAACAGCAAAAATGATAACGAATCAAGCAGAGATAGTGATGAGAATTTGGGAATGCGCCCCAAGCTAACAACTTTGTCTCGGAAACGCAGAATCAAAATTATTATGCGGGTAATGTGGAAAAACCGACGTCGTCGTCCAAATATGTTAATGGGGGAATCTTATTTCCTCTAAATCCAAGTTCCGTTAGAGGGGTATTGTGTAATCATTCATAAAAAATCCATTTTGCAGATTTAAGGAAGTATGTGGAAACATAATTCCATAAGGCGGTACTGGAAGCTGCTGAATTATTTCTTGAAAGTTTGCTAGTAGATGTACGGCTCGATAAATATTCGCAGAGCGTTATTGAGGAAAACAGAAAAGTTATTAAGTCGATTATATCTTGCATTATATTTTGTGATTTCCATGACTTAGCTCAGCAAGGCAAAACCTCTTCCAACGGAATTCTTGAAGGCTTATGCAAGCCATGAGTTGACGCGGGCGACTTGGCCTTAAGGAAACACTTTGAATGTGGGGAAAAATTGATATACAGAATGGAATTATTAATAATTGTAGTGATGTGCTTATGGTAGATATTGCGACGAAAGTAAAAAAAAAAAAAGCAGAGGCACATAGTGTATTGGTCGACGTAACAGCTGACATTTCTGGAAAAGAGCAATTATCAATTGGAATAATACGATATTTTGGTAACGAGAAGAGTGAAGTTCAAAAAGTAATTATAGGATTTGTTGAGCTAAAATGTTTGGATACAAATTCTATTGCAAAAGTCATTGATTTTTTTGGCAGCCCGAGAAGAACTTAATCCAGATAAATGCGTTGGATGGTATTCAATGGCTTTCCGATAACATCTGAAATAAACGGTACCGTACGAGCAATCTAAAGTAAGAAATATACCAAAACTCTATTATTCCATTGTTCTTCACATAAACTGAATTTGGTGTTGAATGATTTTAATGTTCTACCTGAAATTAGAAACACAGCAGGAATAACTAACGAAATAATAACATTTTTTCAGGAATTAGTTTTGAGAAGGAAGTTAATACTAAACATTTCCAATCTTTGTGAAACCAGATGGAGCAAGATGCACAAAACCATCAAGAGTTTTTATGGATAATTTTTGCACTATAACGGAAGTTTTAGAAGCCTTAACGAAATAGAGAAACAGCACGATCCGGAATAAAACATTCCCCAGCTCCATGCCGCCACTTCCGGAGCTTCATTTATTTTGTCCCTTTTATTAATAAGCAAGTGTATTTGGCTATGATAGAACCTGTGGTAAATGTTCTCAAATCTATAACATCGGATATATTGTCAAGGCAGCACAGCATATTTAGCGCATTTTAAATTTGCTAAAAAGGCACCGTAAAAATCCCATAAACGTCACGGATGAAATTATCGGAGATTCCACAGCTGTTGTAAAGAGTTCAGGTTAGAAGAAGATTTGACATCAATGCCAAGTATTGTTGGGAGCAAGCGGTATCCAAACAATCAGCCAGCAGAAAGCCCTCGGGAGTTCTGGAAGAAGATTTTGATTATACCATACTTAGACTCAATTATTACTTCTGTTCGGGAGCAGTCTGTTTTGAAGGAAACATTACATCATTCGCATTGTCTAAATTACAACCAGCGAAAATGCAGGACGTGTCCATGAAAAATCTTAAGAAAGCTTGTGCAACCTTCTCAAATTTTTACGATTTGTCGAACTTGAAAAATGAAATCGAACTTTGGTAAAAATTGTGACAGGACAAGACGAACCTCAAACTAAGTTTAATATTGTCGAAGTCATAAAAGAAACAATAGACTTTTTTTCTAAAACGAGAAAAGCATTGAGGATTTTGGCCTCAGCGGCCTGAGGCGGATTAAAACCTGGCTAAAAAGTACTATTATCGAAAGTAATCTCAATGATTTTTCAATGTTGAGTGTCCATTGAGAGAAAATTTGCGTTGAATTCTAAAAGATTATGTTTTAATTTAAATTTTCGAATTATTTGGAATTATTTCTAAAATTATAATAAACTTTTAAAAATCGCATTTATAATTACAATTTACCTATAATATATTTCATTTAAATAAAGGATTTATTTTTACAAAAAACGGTGAGAACTCATCCTGCCTCCCTCTAGCTAAAACCGGCTGGCGACGCCCCCGTCCTTTACATCTATGTGTAAATCAGTTTTCTATTTTATTATTTGCTACCGTTCCGTGCAATACCTTACTACATTCAGTAAATTTGCACAACATAATTTTAATTCTTGTTGTTGGTCTTTACATATATCGAATACCATATATGGTACAGACATTGCGAAATTGACCGCTAGGAATTTGAAATGCGAGGTGTAAAAAAGATAATCATAAGCAAAGCCCTTAGCAACAACTAATTAATATATAGAAGAAAAATTAAAAAGCATATATCAAATACGTTTATTCGGTAAAATAAAATTAATCTAATCCACTATTTTTCTTTTCTTTAGTATTGTTTTCACATATTATTTTTCAGACAAAAAACTAGTCTTAATTTTATTACAACACAAGCACCACACATCTTCAAAAAGAGTCCTTTCATTACAAAAATTAAAACAATGCTGATAATCTGTAATGTTGAAGCTTACGAGCAGGCATGGAATTCCTCCTAAACTTCCAAGTGTTTATATTATGCAGCGAATTTATGAGTGTGATATGAGAATATAATATATTTCCAAACTTAATCACGGCTCCCTGTCACAACACATCTTCACGCTTTAGATTTCGCCATTATCCTGCCGGGAACAGCTTGTTCTATTTAGAGTCTCCTTATCTAGTAAGCAGTTACTCGGCCATCATAATATGTTGCTAGTTTCACTAGTAGAGAAATAAAACAACCGCTGAATTTCTATACGCCCAGGTCATGGTAAAGGTTTTGTTCAGCAGACTTAGCACTGGCCACAAAAGCTAAATCGGAACTCACATAAATATATTGCTAATAGGAAAAAAACGAAGGATGGTTTACTTGTTGAAGGTATTCCTCCCAATAAGTACCGTTAATCCATCAGGGGTCGCATTCAAATCTTAACGTGTGAAGTCAGATACAATCGAAAAGACCACAACACATAACATAATGTAGTACGTTACACAGATGCAGTTAATATTTTTCTCTTTTCTTTTCTATTATACCGGGTGCGACATAAGTCAGTTGTCCGATTTCCAATTAAAAAAAAAAAAATAAAATACATCGAAATACAATTTATTTCCTACATTGTATTCATTCGGTTCAAAACTGAGACGACACAACTCCTCTATACTACTAAACAACGATAAACTAGTCAGACAACAAAATTCGCCCGAGTTATTTCAAGCGGTACAGCTGCAAAGGTCACGAAACTAGCGCACGTGCGATGTTCGAGAGCGACAACTGACTTATACCGCACCCGATATATACATATATATATATATACATATATATACATATATATATATATATATATATACACACACATATATATACATATATATATATATATATATATCAATTACAACGTAATTCTTAGGCTACCCCCCATTCGAAAAAATGTCCCAAAAAAATGTCCCAATTTTATGTAACGCTAAATGTCCCAAAAAAATGTCCCAGAAAAATGTCCCAATTTTATGTAACGTTTGTTATATTTTGTAGGATTTTTGTTATTGTTATTTAAAAAATGTCACAATTTTATGTAATGAAATATGTAACGAAAAATGTAACGAAAAAATGTCTTAATTTTATATAACGGAAGTTAAAGTTAGAATAAGATTTTTGTGGTTATGTTATTTTTTGTGTGTGTTGATGCCAGTAAGAATTACGTTGTAAATTTTGATCATTTTATACAAAGTATAGAAGAGAAAGAGACAGAAATGAAAGCAAGAGGGGTCAAGGGGCACAGCCCCTTGCGAGGCCAAAATGGCCCAGTTTATATATATATATATATATATTTGTGAAACAATAGCTATTTTATAACCATAATAACTATAGCAAATTTATATTCAAAAATATAAATGCATTTGTAAAAATGATGTTATTTGTAAATAAAAATAACTATGTAAATGACAAAATATTTTCAAAATTAAATGAATTTATATAATTTTATTTGTTTTTATCGTTAGTTGAAGATAGTTTACCATATAGCAGGTCCTTGCAAATGAATTTTTCACGTTACCCAGAAACCTTTTTGTTTTCTAATTTTTGATGAACGCTATGAACTGAAATCCATAAACTTAGATTTTTATTATAAAGATTAAACGAAAACCATTTAAAAATTGACTTTTTTGACTTTTACATTTAGTTTTTACCATTTAATATAACATAATCACTAATACTGGAAACATTTAAAAGAGAAAAAAATAAAATTAACGAATACATCGGTTGCTCGTTTTCTTTTTGAGCGCGTCAACAACAGACATTAACCTAGCGCAAGTGAAATTTTTGGAAATTACGGTAAACCCGACCCTATCCGAACAAAACATCACTTCCTAACCAAGTATACCCCGCTAGCTCTGGCTAAGTTGCTCATTCTTGAAAAACAGAATGTGTATTTTCAAGTTCAACAACCACATCTACAACACCACCTTTAGTAATATTGTAAAATGTTAAAATATCACGTTTTAAGGATTCCTTAGGATTTTTCATCGATATCGCATATTTCGTGTATTCTAAGATAACAGTAATATGACTTCGCTTTTCATATACGAACATATGAAATCAGCCCGGAATTGTTCCTAAGACCGAAAATACTGCGCTGCAGATAAGTTTATCCTTATGTTCAACGATCGAAAATGGTATCTCTCTTTATTTGTTTGAAAAATCCACACCACCGTTAATTTATTGCCGACCAAATACTAACGCGATGGGGTGTGAACATGACAAAAATACCTCCTAAGAAACACAAGTCAAGCTTCTGATTCGTTGCTCAGTCGTCCACCTTTTAATTTTATACGGGTAATTACTGGCCTCCAACTCGAATCGATAGTTAATTTCTCCATTAAAATTGGATTTGAAAGACAAGTTAAGGTCGATTCACACACATTCGTGACGTGACAGTGACGTGTCCGTAACGAGATTGTCGCCGGCGGAAAACTACATTTCTCGTTGCAAAGTTAGATGGCGCTATTCACACACGTTCGGTGCGAGACCGGGACGGCGCCGACAAGTACTCTCGTCGTGAAACGTGACCTGATCTCACAGTGATTCGCGACGATTTTTTACGTTTTCACGACGTGATGACGACGACATTTCTTGTGTTTTGTATTGCGGAACGAGTTGGTTCGTAATGATGAATGACGAAAAATTGATCGTAATTATACTGTGCTTTATGATCAATCTGATGGACGGTATATGGACACAGAATATAAAAATTTGTTCGGCGTCAAGGAGGCGATTGGGTTCGTAGTGTGTTGAATGATGTGTGAAAATATGCCGATTTGGTGTTGTGTGCGCGGGTGGTGCAGGCAAGTTATGTCGAGGCGTGAGAAATTGTAAAAAAAACGGAAAAGTGGTATAACGTTATCAGTTCGCGGAGAGGAGTCGGTTGTGTTATAAAATAATTTACTTTTTTTTTTATTTCTATTCTTGTCGAGAATCCCTTGGTCTTCCGGAAATTATTTTTACTCACTCACAAAAAAATATCTATTGAACAAAACTTTCTTATATATCTATGTCTCTGAATTATACACGACAACGATTTAAAATGAAGCAGCTGCATAAAAAAACGTACACTGATTAACAAAACATGATTATACATACACATCTAAATTCGGGTTTTTTTTTTTTTTTTTTTTTTTTTTTATTGGCCTGAACAAATACAGTTCATTTGGCCAGTTTCAGTTTTTTCAATCATTTACACTACTATACTCACAAATTATTACAAAAAAACAAATATAAATTTATATATATTTTCAACATAATTCTCTCGCCTGTATTTTAAACTATTTCATCATTTATTATTTACAATAAATTTTATTTTCTCATCGACCCTATCGTGGCTGGAACGCCATAACGGATAGGCAGGACAAACACCGCCCTAAATAGTTTAGAATTGTGAGAATGTATGAGAAGATTGTTCAAATGATATGTTATGAAATTAATTTTCGTATTTTTTTTTTTTTGGTTTAAACTCCTTGCACGAATTTTCTTATATATTTTTTTTTAAATTCTAAAAAGCCTAATTGCTCTGCACGGTAGAGTTATTCCGGTCGTGGTATGCCGTGATATGCCATTGGCACCGGTTATATTGAATAAAAATTTTCGGTAAATACAATATTCAACGGAAAAGCAGCGGAATAATTGTGTCTCTTACATTATCAGCAGATTTTTAAAAAAAATATAGAATTATAAAATCTAGTAAAAATAGGTTCAAAACTTGAGGGGATCTAATTAACTTATGTTGAGTATCTACATCATAATTATTGCGAACTCTTACCGCAAGAAGTCTTTCTCCAGGAGAGATAGCTCTTCTCCAGTGTGTATCTTCTTTTTTAAAGTAATCTTGCTAATTTACTCAACAATAAATTGAATGAATTTTCCGTCATTCGAAAATATTCGTGAAATTTTGATCCATCTTCTGCCAACTCTTTATACAGAGTTACGAATTCCCCTTCACCCCCCCTCTTTTTCCATGCTTCATGAACCCATTTTCTTCTTTTACGTTTAACTTGCTCTTCTTCTTCATCCAAAATTAAAGCAATCGTAATAAGTTCGTCATCTGAAAAATTTGCCATTCTATATAACACGATCACTGCACGAATAGAACACGTTCCGGTGTGAATTCAAATCACTTGTGGTTCACGTTGGCCGACGTACGTTCCGATCACGTCCCGTGTACGTTACTGATACGTCACGAATGTGTGTGAATCGACCTTTAGTCTTCACTGTTAAAATTAATATTTTTAATTCCAATTTTAGTGGAGAAATTAGCTATCGATTTGAATTAGAGATCGGTAATTAACCGTGTGATATAAAAAGATAGACTGAGAACGAATCAGAAGCTCGGGAATAATTATTTATTGAGGTTTTCCGTATAGCCGTAGTTGACTTTTTGTTTATGCTTTAGCTGTGAATAATTTGAGCGTGATTTGTATCGAAAGTAGACGAATATAGAGTCAGTACAAAAAACCGTGAAAGTTTAAAGTTGTCTCGTCCATAAAATTTAAGTAAAAAAAAAAAAGAAAGTAACAAGTAAGAGTTTAATGAAATTAATTAACAATTCGTATTTTATTTTTAAATTGTTACGCAATATTATAAAAAACTAACTATTAATAAATTATTTACAAACAAACGCAGTTTTTTTATATATAAGAGAACAGTCACTGACAGTGAAATAATATTAATATCTCGTATACTGATACTGTTCACGTTGATACGGCACAGGTCTTCGTCGATTGTAGTTTGGTCTAGCAGTTTGTACGTGTCTCCTAAAATGTTCATTAATTATATTTGAATAATTATATTGCGCATTACGTCTATTTCGTCGAGACCGGCTTCGATAATTTTGTCCGATGTATCTATTTCCATACGAAGATAACGCACTACTACTGGACTGTCGAACATCTGCCGATCGACGAAAAGTACCGTCGTTGGATTCTTCAGCTTCAGTCAGTTTAGTTCTTTCTGAAGGGGGGTAGCTTTTTTTCTTTCTAGAACATTCGAACTGTTTAAATATTATTTCTTCCATTTTACATAATATTTCACGATCGCTTTCATCCGAAATGCTGGAATCCGGAGAACATTTCCTACTCCTTTTATAATTTGATTGAAACAACGGACCGTCAAACGGAAACACCGATATTTCCTAAAAACAGAAAAAATACATTTCTTTTGGCGAAAAACGCAAACGTGTCAGAAACACAAATTAGCATTATAAACATAGCGTATGCTATCCGTATAATTTTTATTTTGTCGTATCAACTAAGTGAGCTTATAACAACGCTAACTATATCAAAAGCTATACAGGAAAAAATTACAAAGTAAAATAAAGGGATATAAAATTACGAAATGTTATCAGATTACGAATTAACGTTTGTTAGCCAATTTTTATTGCATCTTTTTTTCAAGAGAATTAAAATTGTTGTATATATTTTATACACGAACTAACAAGGTACTCTGAATTTTTGAGTTTCGTCATAATAATACAGTTCCGACTCCGTGAAAGCCTCCATTTGTTTATTAAGTCATTACAGTGATCCTAGTTAATTCTAATTTGATTCAAATTATAGCACACTTTTCTGTTGATCTCAAATCTGCACACTTTGATCAGCCGGGTTTATAATTAGTTACCCGCTTACTGGAGATGTTTACAGCGTAATTCTTTCCAGCTGGTAGTCGCGTCGTTCTCTGTTCATACTAGCCATCATCCTTGCCGCTATTTTAAATCGAAGGCGCGTTTTCAATTTTCATTTCGGTGTATTTGAATTGTGATGATGGGTGGAAGAAGGGGCTATTCGAAACGTTAATGTAAGCACCGCGATGTGGTTTTAACCGAAAATTTCAATGATGTATATTACAAAAAGAGACCGAGAAAGTTTTAAATTGTTTCTTTTTTACACCTAGACTGGTTCCAGTTCGATTATTAAAACTAACTTGTCGATAAAAATGTTCTCGAATATTTTTATTAATATTCCTTATTAATTAGACACTTATAAGGTAAATAAAGTACGCTTTTAAAATTTAAAAAAAAAAAAATTAAAAATCTTAACGTTAAAAGCGTAATATACACATTTATTTTTCTATTCGTATCCTTCAAAGCTTACGATTTTTTACTCGATGCGCAAACCAGTTTATTTAGTATAGGCTAATAATGATGTATAAATTTGGCACAATTTTCTTCATTATTTTTTTTCAAAAGTTAAACAAATTTCAGCTTTTTTCCCCATTTTCAATCCAGCTCCAGTTGGAAATCTTATACAAAAAACCCTAGCAGTAACTTGTTCCGGAAATATAAAGTGAAAACGGTTTTAATTACCTGAATACTGCTTCTGGTTTTAAAATACTAGTAACAATTTGCCATAGAAGAAACAATACGAATTCCGATAGGAAATTAATCTGGTTTTCGAAATATTGTTTAATAGCGATAAATAGTTTTTTTTTTTTTTTTTTTTTTTTTTTTTTAATGATTATATAATTAACTAATAAAGTAGGTGTAATGTTATAAAACAAAAAATATTATATTCTAGATTTAGGTCGGTAGCTATGAACAGTTAAAATTTAAAATCATCTACATTTGTACATTTATTTCAAATGAACTATTAAAGTTTAATTATATATATTGAACCGATTGACAAAAAAAAAAAAAAGCGTTTTTATTTTGTTCGAAATTCAGTTGACACGTAATGATACATTTGCTACTTCATTAAAGAGACAGATTGAACATACATGTATAACTGTGAAACAGTGATCACTAGTAAAAGTATACAAATAATTTTTGATGGAATAATAAGATTTTTCCAATAACCAAAAGTAAAAAAAAATGATTCATCGACACAATGAATACAAACGAACGAACGAAGAAGTACTATTTATAGTTTCTTTATTAGCTAGTGAAAAATAATCTATACAAAATTAAACTAAACAAAATTAGTATAATTATTCATTTTATAAATGTAGAATATTATCGTCCGCAAACAATTTTACAATTTTCAAATTAGGAATATAAATATAGCTTTTAGTTTACTCGGTTACGTAACTCTATTTCTACAAATTTATTCTTCCGTTAATCATTAAGAATAACGGAAATTCGAGGAAGCTGTAAAATATTATTTTGTAATGCCACTAATTTTACTGACACACTACATTTGCAATAAAATTGAAAATTGTTTCAGAGATGCAATGATGTTTTGATGATAATTTGTATACTTAATTTTGTCTTGGCATTTATGGAAGCGGAAACGGTAGAAAACTATAATAAATTTAAAGGAAATTAAGAGGTAATTACTTATAAGAAATTATTTGTAGAAGGGAAATCGAACTATTCTGTTAAATTGAAACGAATTAAATTATAATAAATGTTGAAAAAGTTATATATCTATATATCTATATATATATATATATATATATATAGCCGAATACATTCGTACATCCTAAATTGTAAAATCGGCATTAAGAAATAAATTGAAATTAAATGTTTGAGAATTTAAAATATTTCAGTAAAATAATAAATGTAGTTATTAGAATTACAGAAGTAATTTTTATGTAACATGTTCTCGTGTTACATAACAATGCATTTACACATATAACTTTCAATTACTGCATCGCACGATTACGATGTACTTATATCTATCCACTGCTGTATGTAAGCAGTTACCCTTTTCTTCGAATTATATCGATCGCAGGCCTTGTTCATCCATCTCACTCTGGCGGACTTTTGTATATCATCCTGCCATCTAGTGCACGACCGCCCTTGACTCCGTGTCCTTCTCTTGGTACCCATTGGTTATTCGTTTGGTCCACCTTTCATCGGTTCTTCTTGCCACATAACATGCCCAGTCCCATTTCAGTTGTGCTACACGTTCAACTACATCCGTCAGTTTAGTCTGCTGTCTTATCTATATATTGCGTTTATGATCCAACATCCTGATTCACAGCATTACTCTTTCTCGAGCCCTCTGCGTCACAGCAAGTTTTTTAACGAGACATACTTTGTAAGGCTCCACGTTTCCGTTCCATATGCGAGCACTGGGAGGATGCACTGATCATATACTTACTTTTTTAAGCAGTTAGGTACATCTTTCTATTTTTTAGGACGTTGTTTAGTTTTCCAAAAACCAATCCTTACGAGATGCGTGATTTCTTTGTGCACGGCTTCCTTGTCTGTGGTTATTACCTGGCCTAAATATATATATATTCACTGACCTGTTCCAATATTTGTCCATCTATTTTTATTTCTGGCTGACGGGCAATATTTGTCATGACCTTTGTCTTACCGATATTTATCGTTAATCCTACTGTTTTAGAACAATTATGAAGGTCTGTTATTATTTCCTGTAAGGTGTCGGCATTGCTGCTAATTAGTACAAAATCGTCGGCGAAACGTAAGTAACTGATTTTTTTCCCATCAATATTAATACCTTTTGATTCCCAGTTTAATTTTCTGAACATGCTTTCCAAGGATAGCTTTGAAAATATTGTGTTGTCTCCTTATCTAACACCTCTTTTTAATAGTATTTTACTTGTTTTTTTTGTTTTTTTTTTATAAACTGCACTTGCATTGTTGGCGAGTTAGAAATGTTTTTTATTGTCATGATATATTACAAAATACATTTTATATAATATTTCGTTGAGTGAATGAAATTCGTGATATGTTATAAAAAATAAATTTCCTATTATCATTATAACACTTAAACCTAGCTATACAAAAAGTACAATTCAAATTTTTACTTTTTTTCTGGAAACTATTTTTAGGAGAATATATTCTTAGGGTTCACGTAAATGCCTTAATATAACATTTGATTTCAGAAAGATTTTGTTGATCCTAAAGCGTGTCATTGCATTTCAAAGGCTTTCTTAAATTTAAAATGACCTTAGTCCGAAGTCGAAGACATATTTATAGTTTTATATTTATATTTTTAAATTAAATCATTGTGTTTTTAGTGTTTACTCGAGTTTATTCATTTAACACAATAGTATGGACGACAATCATATTACACATTTAATTATTACTCACAAATATTTCACTGGAGTAATTGTTCTAAAAGCGCAAGCGTTATTATCGTTAAATACCAAGTTTTAGAAAATTAGTGTAGAATAAACCATTTACTTTATCCCGCGGTACTGGATAGCCACAAGATCCTAATAAAGAATAGCACAAGACAAAAGTACGCATAATCATCGTAACAATATGAATTGCGCGGATTTCTGGATACATGGGTTCTGAATTTTCCGGAGAGTTCGGGAACACATTGTAACACTTTGCTATCGTTGCCATAAGTGCATAAATTTCAAAGTCCCGCAAAGTTCCGGTACCCTAAATAAAATTATTTATGTATATTGAGAATTTTTTCATTTTTTTATTTTGATTTAAAAAATAAACTTCTAAATCTGTAGTCATCGAAAAAAAAAAAAGAAAAAAATAGAAACAAAAGATTTACATACACAAAATAATACATATTCAGGGGGAAATTTGTATTTTTTACGTCGACTTTTAAAAGACACCATAATTTACCATCTTTAAATTTTTCAGTAGTGTTCGTCTCTCCATTCTACGCAAAAAAATTACGCAACTTACCAAAAACAAAATTTAATATAGACGTTTTACGACAATATATCCCCCTCTATTAATATCAAAATGAATTGTATCTGCAGCATCATTTTTTAAATTCGTAATTAATTTTTTCTTATCGAATTAAAGAGAAACCTGTCATCATCCTATTTACCAAATTGTAAAATATTAAAACATTATTACCAATATAGGAAAGAACTAGAAATACTTTATAATAATATATTTACACCCTGTAGATTTTACTCTCAACTGTTGATGGGCTCAAGCCGAAAGCATTACTACAAGTAAATACATTTCTGTTTAAAAATTTCTAGTTGCTTGGTACATCGTAATTGTATTTATTTTAATAGTTTATAATTATTTCTTATATTTCACATGGACGATTTTGCCGCCATCTTTTTAAGCTAAATTTAAGTAGAGCCAATTATATATATATATATATTTTTTTTTTTTTTTGACACGTCTTATGCTTAGGAATCAGTCAAAAATTCGTGAAAGGCTCCAAATTCAACATTCTACAAAGTTAAATATCTGATTCAGAATACTAAGCAAGACTAACAATAAGTATAATAAGTTAATAATAACAGATATAAATTATATCTGTTATTATTAACTTATTATACTTATATATTTAACAAACAGTATGAAAAAAGATTCTTCATTAAGCAAGACTGCTTTTCAAAAATTACTATTACTAAGGAACTAGCTATTAACATTCACAAATACATTACTTAAAATGTCTAGAAGACCTCTTCAATTGAGTGTTCTTAACTGTTTCGAAGATGGAAACTATGAAGTACCAAAGGAGAGTATAATTTACGAAAAAAAAGTAACGGCATACAAAAAATTAAAAAAAAAACACTTGACAGAAAAAAGGATTTCATGTAGTTTCTCTCTGCGTCCGCCGTTATTTGTTACATGTCGAACATTCATTACTGACATGTTTTTATCGACTTCAAAAAAGGAAGAGGTATTCAATTCGACTGTATTTTTTTTTTTTTTTATTTGTGTTACCTAAGAACTTTCTTCTAGATGAACCGATTTTGATGGGCCTTCTTTTATTTGAAAGGTGGTGTTTCTCAAGTGGTCCCGTTTAAATTTGATCAAGATCTGACCGGTAGTTTTTGAGTTATCCTTAAGCTATTTCCGATCGAATTAAGTTCTAATTAGTTAACTCTTCTTCCTATTGTTCCTCGGTGGGGATCCCTGGTTGACGAGCTCCGCCTCAAAAGGATAAAGAAGTTAAAAGAAAAAAAAAAGAACAAACAGAAAACAAATTGGGAAATGTCAAAGAATCGAAGAAAAAACACGTAACCGATGTCATGTAATTTGCTAACCCATGAAGGTGAGGAGGATCTTAAAAGAAAAATTAACATTTTATAGTAGTATTAGATTATAGTGCTTTCAAAATAGATACTGAATTATTTGTTGGAGAAATAAAAAATTTTCTTATTTAAATAAAAATTTTTTTTATTTCTAATGAAAAATGAAATAGCTAAAGCCGGTAAATCTGTTCTTATTAAAATGTTTTAATTTAATTGAATAAAAATGCACTAAAAAGTAACGAAATAATTACTCCCGATTAGAAAATATCAGAGTGATATACCCTTAAAGGTGACATTATCGTAATTTTTATACAACACTGATACCTTAATTAGAGTTGACATCAAATTCATATTAAAAGAATAATTAAAAACTGCGTTAAATGTTCATTAAATTGTTCCTAGATATTTTAATATGTAATATGAATCCTAATCTGATTAAGATATTAATGTTGTATAAGAATTATGAGATATCACCTTTAAGGGTATACTCGTATCACTCTGATATATATTTTCTAATCGGGAGTAATTATTTTTTACTTTTTAACGCATTTTTAAATTTTTATAATATACCTTCAAGTATCGGTATTTATTTTTTGTAAAAAAACATTTTATTTTTATATCGTTGCATTTATAGTCAGGAAAAGCTTAAATAAAACCGAACGAACTTTTTTTGATATACCGCGTCGAACTCTTTTATTCTCGTCCTCATAGCTTACTCAAAATATGTGGCAGATCCTCACACATCATGGTAGACTGGGACAGTGCAACCGCTTTTCTTGCTGGTTTAAACTTTGTTACATTATTTTTTTTTTAACCTCCCTTTGGGCAAGTCAGCAACAGATTTTCGCCCAGAAATGACACGAGGGAAAAGGATCAGTTAGATGTAGAGCCGGTGTCAAATATTGATAAGATAAAAGAAGTGAGGATAGGAACGGAGATCGACGGAAACGATAAGATATACGGAGCGCAATAAGGATTAGGGAGTTTGAGTAATAACAGATCGGAGTACAAAGAAGTAGATTACATTAACGAAGGATGGACATTCAAAGAAGATATGATCAGGATCACAGGCGGCTTAGTCGTCAGAATGAAGAGGATAATTAAGGGGAAAGAGCGCGAGATGAAAACGAAAATGTGAGGAAGGAAGAAGAGTATGATTAAAACGTAAACGGATAATAGGGACAATAACGGAGCGGCGAAGCGAAGGAAAATTGTAAAACCAAGGCCGGGTAGGAAGATTAGGTTGGATGGAAAAATAGAAAGAAGGTTGATTAGAAAAGGAAGAAACGTAAAAATCTGACCAAAATCTATTACACAATGGGAGTAAATTAGAAGCGGGAATTTTAGTGAAATAAAAGCGGGAGGATACAAAAATCTGAGGTTACGACATTTTTAAATTCAAAAAATCAAATGTTCAGAGCAAAACAGAAATTTTTTTAAAATTTTCCTCGAAAAAAGAGCGAAATTTATGTTTGTTAATAGCGCCGCTTTTTTATAACGGAAAGGACATATTTCGAATCATTTTTTTTTTAAAATTATTCGTTTCTACTCAATACTTTTATCAGTGGAAATCAATTAAATATTTGAACTACTGCCGCTGAAATTTATTATATAATTGCAAAATTTTACATTAAAAAAATGTTAGAAAAATTTATTCAACAAAAAAAAAAAAACAAAAAAAAATAGCTGTTTTTGAATAGACGGTGATATAATAACGAGGTGAAAATGAAAAAAAAAGTAAATAAAAAAAGTTTTAGCATGAAATACGCTGCTGCAGTGAATGACATAACAGGAAAAGACTATTTCAATCGTTAGATAAAATTTTAATTTAGCTCAGGGATGTTTTAAAAATAAATAAAATTAAGGACGAGATAAAACAGAATTAAATTACGAATAATAGAATTACACTATATATTTCAGAACAAAGGGAGAAGTGATATTTATCAGTGTAGAATTTTATATTATAAACAAACTGGCTAACTACTTTAAAAATTCGTCATTTTGTTAATCAGGATATATTTTAATTCCGTATCGTGTCTAACAGTCCGGGAGAACAAGCGTAAAATTCAAAAAATATTGGCTACCTTCCATTAAGAAAGAATTTGTTTAAAAAAAAAAAACAACATATATTTACTCTCAGATAACCAATACTGGCGGTTGGTAATACTAATCGTGCCGGCAATTTTTCCCAAACTGAGATGTCGCATGGTACATAACCTAAAATGGCTTCCAAAAATAAATTCCATCTGTGTCTACGAAAATCCTTATCAGGACCCCTCCACAAGTTTATCAGACCAGGATGATTAGCTGAAAAACGAACATCAGAAAATTCACGTAATTTTACAAAATGTTAAAATTACGAAGAAATATGAAAGTGCACTGTAAAAATAATGTTAAAATGCAAAATTGAAAGAAAAAAAAGCAATTCTGGACATAATTTATACATAGCGAATAATTCTTCTTCAATTGTTAATCAATACGCATAAAAAAAAAATGAAAAGTCTATTTGTTATTTTTCAGTTTATAGATAGTTTTCTTTTTTAAAATAAAATCTTGAAGGCAGCAGTGAAGCAACTGGACATCGTTATCGCAGCAGGAAGAAAAGACAACGTCCATTGACTATTCAGTGGGGAATGAAGGGACCGATAGAAATGCGTTAAGGGGGGAAAGAAATAAACAAGCTTAAAAACGTCGATTTTAAATTAAAGTTAACACATCTTTTCGGTACAGATAGTTTTATAAGAGTTCTTTCCCGCCATCAACGAAGTGCTAAAATGCAGAGTGCGACAGCAGTGTAAATTTTACCGAAACTTCTCTTTGTAGTTTTGAAACTAGAAGTGAATTTTGTGTATCATGTAATCAATTCTAATCTCATGTTCTTTCATCAACAGTAGAGTATACGATATAAATAAACGATTAGTTTTTGCATTCAGATCAGTAGCGGATTGTATTTGGTTGTTGCAAATTTTTCGAGCAATACCATACTCTTGCATTTCGGATTGTTGAACTGTTATCAAGAAAACGATGTCTGTCTCGGGTTTCAGTAGAGTATAAAAGAAAAGTACCGATACGCCGTTTTCGCTCCATGACATCCGAGCGTTTACAAAATATAAAGTTTTAATAATGATAATCTTTGAACACTCGAAGACTGAAAAATTAAAAAAAATTTGACAGAACATGGATTCAAAAAAACAAATTGTCCGAATGTAAATGAAAACGAAACCTTCATAGAAGTGATATGTTCAGTGTTATTCAGACATTACTTTTGTAAAACTTTATTACCGCTTAAGTAATATCTTAAATCGATTAATGAATTTATGTGGTTAAATTTATGCTAAGTTTTTTTTAATATAAAACAAGTTATGTTGTTACTTAAATTTTTGTTTTTACCCTGTACCGGTATTTATTCATACCACAAACAGCGGTGTTTGTAACATATTATACAGACCAATTTTGGATAACCAGAGTACAGCCCAATCTAACCATTGAGAGACTTGAATATGTAACGATTCATTTCTCTCTTACTTTCTATGTCCAATTAAAACGGAAAGTTAGGTAATTGGAATCGTATCCCGGCGCCATTGTCTTTTTAGCCTCCCGGCTGGATTTCCCGGCAGAGTGCTTCTATACATTTTTCTAATGTTTGGGTTACAGTGATGTGATAATTTGTTGAAAAAATTTTCATACTGTTCTTTATGAGTTTCTTCGACGAATGGTATTCTTAGATGATTGTGCTAGGTCTCGTTAGATACATACTTTGGGGCTGCTGTCAACGTTCGCAAAATCTTAGACTGTTGTCGTTGTATCCGCTGCAAGTTTGATGTCCTAGCACCACCATACAGCTCAATTCCGTATTTCCATATCGGTGCGATATAGGTTAAATATATTTTCCTTTTTAACTTCAGACCTAGTGGTGAGTAACAACTTAGTAATGGATATAACGTCGTCGTGGCACGCGAACTATCATCTTCGTTCGCACATGTGCTATATGATATCGCCATGTGAGCCGTCCATTCAACATTATTCCTAAGTACACTTCATCATTTCTGTTTGTTGTATTTCCATATTGTTAATTTTTACTCTGGGACACACTACCCGTTTATTTGTAAACATAACCTGTTTGCATTTCTGCTCGTTAAACCGGATACGCCCATCTCTGGCCAATTCCTGAATCCTGTTTGCTTGTTGTTGTACCGTTTGGCGAACGTTAGATTGACATCGGAGTATAAGATGGTCACATCATCAGCAAACGTAGCTAATATTATTTGGTTTGATGTAGGCATATCAGCTGCGTAAATAGTATACAGCATAGGACCAAGCAGGTTGTCCTGCGGAACGGATGCACGAATTATCTTTTTTTTTCGCGTGACTTTAACTATAAATGTTCGGTAATTCAGACATGAGACAACGAATAAGTACAAATGTGATCGAAGAATTCTTTTAATTTGAAAAGAAGTCCAGAGTGTCAGACATGATCGAATGCCTATGACATATCAAGGAACAGTGTTGAACAAAATTCTCTTCTTTTCAACACCGTTGATATTGCATCTACGATTCTGTGGCATTGATGCACTGTTGAGTGATGGGCCGGAAATTCAAATTTGTGAGATGGGATTATATTCTTTTTTTTTCTAGGATTGGAAACATTCTATCCATAACGAATTTTTCCATGATCTTTGACAACGGACTAAGCAGACTGATGGGCCTATTCATTCATTCGGTTCTAGTCAGTTCTGACCGTTATGACCTGCGAGCTCTCTCCACTGTTTCCGGTCTTGAGCGGTGTTAATCGCTGTTGTTACCTGACCAAATTGACTTCGTAAGCCGTCAGTCCAACGCGTGGGTACTCTGCCCCTTTCTCGTGTACGGGGAGCTTTGCCGAGCAGCAATGTTTTTTCTAGATTTTCACCTGTGTGTGTGTTACGCGATATGTCCAGAAAATTGATGGACTCTTCTTCCACATAATCTGTGCAATTCTTCCGGTTCGTCACTTCAGCCCGTATTGAAAGATTTTCTTTCCGTCCACGCTATATGCAGTATTCGTCGCCAAATCCACATTTCAAACGCATCAATGCGGGAATTAATCGGCTGCTTTGATCGTCCACGTTTCGGCTGCATACAAGAAAATTGGCAGAATTAGCGTTTTTATTAGTTTCTGGAGGATTAATTTGACTCGGGTTTGTTAGATTTTTGTATCATTAGGATAATTACTTTCTTCCACGACTCCGGATAATATCCACTTCGAATGATTGCATTAAATATCGTAACAAATCATAATTGCAGCTTTTTTTGAGAGTTGCGACAAAATCTCTCTCGTTAGTTTATCAGGACTCGGTGCCTTTTTCTTAGGAATCCTTCCGAGACATCTGTATATCTGTTTTGGAGAGAATGTTTTTGGTTGGAAGTTCTAGTTGAAGCGTTTGTTCCACTGAGCTTATTACAATTCATTATAGCTGTGTGAAGTAATGGTATTTTCCGAGGAACCAGCACAAAAGCTTCCGCCTTCTGTTAATCTGTTTTGGCCCATTCATTATTATTAAGTTAAATATTATACGGTGTGTGTCGTATCCTGAATTGTTTTTTTGCAGCCGTCGATAAGGAGTTATCTTGCATATTTAATGAATTCATATAGCATATTTGTAAGACCCCTCCGGGGGACACCACCTTGACGAGGTGGAAGGGCTTGAGTATTCCTAAGAAGTTAAGAGCTATGCTGACGGTAGTGTAACTACCAGAAGGGTCTCCCAGGTCAGACAGGTCTTAACGGAGGAATGAGACAAAGCGTGTCCTGCGCGAAATCCAACAACGTCTGCATTCCATGTTAGGAACGGCTTGTGTTGGTCAACGTCTGTTCTCCAGCCTAGGATCGGCTGCATTATAGGAAAAAACCTGTAATGCTACAGTAAGTAAGGGAAAACTACTGTAGTATATTCCCGCGTATATTATGAAATGTTCAAACAAATACCCGATGCACCATATGATCCGGTTGGCAACCGGCGCTTCGACTCTCGAGATCGAAATGTGAAATTCGTAGAATGGGTTTTCTACTGGCCCACAACAGCGATCAGTGGCGACATATTATACCTCACATGGATAGATCATAATTACGATATCTCCACGAGGGATTCACGACTACTCATCGATGATGATTTGTAAGACAAGTTTTTATATTTTTTGACTTCATTTTTCAATTTATTGTGAAGTAGATTATAACTGGTTTTATATGAAGGATATCGATACTGCTGCTGATTTTTCCTTGCTGATCTTGTACCTTTTATAAGATTGCGAATTGCGGCCGGTATAGGTTTGTTATTATATCCATCTTCGCCACATTTGGTACAGCTGTAACAGGCGGTTTAAATGGTGGCAGTAAGGTTATTAACAGCTTCCTTGATATCATTTCCATCTTTAAGCCTCATTTTTAGATCAATGTTGTCTTTGACAAGCATAGCGAATTTATTCTAGTTGGTGGTTTTAATGGTCAAATGCTTGCTTTTCTGTTGTCTTTTTGTAGGTTGTATATCAAGATTTGCAATGGCCGGTACATGATCCGACGATAGATCGTTGCTAGTTGTGCACAACTTATAATATCCTAAAAATCTAGTATGTCCGGTATTCTATTGTAATGTTGCGGCCAGTAAGCGGGCGTAATTAGGATGGATAATGACTGTATTTCTGCATCTAATATCCGACCCTGTTTATCAGCTCTTTGCGAACGCCAAGAGTGATGTTTTGAGTTGTAGTCACCACCACAGATAAATCCATGTTACCTAGGTTTTTAAACTTCAGGGTATATTCACTCTCTGATATGTAATACCCAGGATGACAATAGACTGCAGCTATGGTGTTAGGTATTTTTTGGGTATTTTGATGTTTACTGCAACTGGTTGGTATGCATATGTACAGTAAGAGAAATGAAGGTGGTGCGTAAGAGAATTTTTGACCAATACCATATAACTGCCGTGAGCCGTTCCATCCGGGTGCAGTATCCCGCAGCTTGTGTAGACAGCCATCCTAAAGCTTTTTCCATTAAGTAAGTCTCTGCGATCAATGTGTAACATCAATGTGGCATTCTGATTGAGGAATATTTTTAATTCGTTCTTTCTTTGTGCAATAGCATTTGCATTCCGTATTGTGATATCACTAGGGGGAGTGCTGTGTGACATTGCTTCGACTTGACTGCATTTATGGCATTATATGATTTATAACTTTGGTTAATAGAGATATTAAGGGATTTATAATTATTTTAAATTCCGCGATAGGAAGGATATAAGTATATCTGAGATGTTATTATGTAGATTATTGGCCATTTCGTCTATGAAATTTGTGTTAGTTTGATTGATGTCGTGGAGTTTTATTCTGCTGGCACACGAGTTGTTGCGATTGGTTCCCTCTAGAGAAGGGAATTTTCGTTTGCAGAATAAACGTGTGGAACGCTTTTTGATTTAATTCGAATCTGTATCGTGTAGTAGTTGCTTTATTTTGATAATATACCTGCTCCTTATACATAGGGCAGATGCTCTGTAACTCATTTGGGCGGTTCCTCTGGATTTTTCCCACATTTATTAGTCTCGTGCCTCTTGGCGCACTTCACACAGCAGGAAGGTAAGTTACAGTAATTAGCTGTGTGTCTAAAAAATTCGCAACGCTTGCACTGCATAACACTTAAATTGCTCTGTATTCAGTAAATTTGTTATTTTGAATATGTCTTCGATTTATTTTTTTTTTTTTTTTTTTTGTGGATGACTTAATGTTCACAAAAAACATGGGAACGGGTAATTTTGTTTTATGTTTTAATATGTTTACTATTCGTATAACTTCGAACACCCGTTTTCCTCTATCGTATTTTTTATGTGACCCCAGTGAATATTTCTTAAAACACAACTCTAAACGGTTTGTCTTCCGATAGTGAATATGTGTAATAGAAGTTTATCCTCTGGTGCTTTTATGATATTTACCATAACTGGTTGGATTTTTAACAGTGATTCCTGTCAATGTAGATTTCAAGGAAAAATTGGCATCGGGAATACTTAAACGAAAAGTTCTGAAAATATTGAAGTTTAAGCGGAGGTTTAGAGTTTCTGCTTTCTAGAAAATCGCGATTAAGTTTACAAGTATTTTTATTCATTTTTACGCAGGAATTATCCTTGTCTTTGGTATGAGCCATTAATTCATCCGTTTCCTCTTCTTCGGTATTTTCAACACTTAAAAATTGGTAAATATTACGTCTTCGCTGACCTGGTGCATCATCTGATGAGGTGGTAGGCGAGTAATGTGGATTTCTTCTTTGGTTGGGCACTATTTTCCGTTGGTTATCATTTCTTGACAGGGAAATTTTGTAACGCAGATGAAGAGATATTTAAGTCATTTATTGTATTACCTGGCGTTCATGTGTTACGGAGGAGGACGTATTATCTTTATTTTCGATATTAGCGCGCGAACAATTAGTTTGCGGAGCATTTATATGTTGTTATTGTTAGTAGTAAGTAATTGGACATTATTACGTGAATCATTATTATTAGAGTTATCGAGCATAACGGACGATTGCGATGGAGAAGCATCAGCTGATCGCGCTGTTGATAAGGACACACGTGCATTATATTTTTACTGATTAGAGATGGCACGTCCTTGCATGATTGCAGTTTTGATGTTTGCAGGGGCTTCGACGGTTTCATATCTGCGATCACCTGGTCTGTAGAACGGCGGTGAAGCCGTCGTCTACGCGTGAAGCGCGCGATGGGAACACCGAATACACACACTACTATACGCTTTTCGAAACGTAGATAACCCGAAATCGCAAAAATAAATCGAGATCTAGTACACAATAGAAAAGATTATCTGAGAACAAAGGACCATCAATATTAACTTCACTCAATACGCTTCGGCGACTCTCAGCAATAACCGATTGAAATTTAAATGCATTATCTTTTTTCGCGTCGAACTTTTGAATTCCGTAAGGAATTTAAAAAAAGCAAAAAAAGAAAACCGTATCTATTTCTGCCGATGTCATCTTTTTCTTTTTCTCCTTGGTGTCATACTCTTCGACGAGCATTGAAGATCACATATGTCAGCATCAAAAACTTCTATTTCTAACACTTTGCATGAGTCTTCCTAACAACCATCGTCCATACCTTGATGTCATCTAACCAGGTGTCGTTCTCCGTCTTTGTCGGCTTCTCTTTCCTGATACTTTTCCGCGAATTCGCATGAGCAGACGGTGAGATTCTTTGTACCCTGTGCCCGTTGAAGGGCTGCACCGGACTCGGCGCCATATTCATTTTATTTACTGCCATTGTGATAACCTGGCGATGAAGGTACAGCAGTGGTTTCCCTTTTACCTTCCGCCGGATTTTCCGTCAGGGTTCACTCCTTTAGCCGAAAGGACCCAGTTTTAAGGCGCTGACTACTCGCCTGCCCGCTCTGCGTTGATAATCAACTCGACTGTGGGCACTTATGTCACGAGCAAGTTGCTGACAGTCTGCTGTTGGTATTGCAGCAAAAAAAGCTTAACGGTATTTATTGGTCAAAGCACCTTCGGCAAGTGCATCCTCCTCTGTTTTCCTATCATCTATTTGTTGTGAATTCCGATTTAGCTTTTATAATCAGCGCTAAACCCGCCGAAAAGAAATGGAATATAGTTAATATTATTTTTAATGATCTTATGGATTCATTAAAAGTGCCGTTCTATTGTTTAAAAAGCATTCCGATAAACTAGCAGTGCTAGAAACTGTCTCTTAAATTCGTCCGCGTGCTATATAAATCTTTGTCGCTTTGTTCTATTAAAAATATTATTTTTTCTGAAAATTTTGTAAAATATTCTGAAAAAAAAACAAAAAAACAGTAGATATCATAGTTTCACCGATTTTCGGTAAATAGTGAACGAGATCGTTGATGTTAATTGTTGCCGTCAAACGTTTTTAATTCAACTACTTATCGTCTGGTACCTCAGATTAGACCGAACGTGCACAGACAAGTCGATCTGTGCAGAACGAATGACATATCTCATCGGGTTGCACGCAGTAATCGTTTGAATAAAATTACACTGCATTCATCTGCACGTGTAGAAAAGGATCAACTACCGTTCAGTAATTTCTACATAATATTTTGTAATAATTTTGAAAAAAATCTGCATCATACCAGTGTGTAATTCTGGTAACTGTTAATTAACTAACAGAAAAAATAACATCTGTGCTCCTCTGTTACGCAATGTACACGTAAATCATTAAAAGAACCGCGCGTACTCTTTTTCATAGCCTAGTGCTGAAAATAGAACATATGTTACATTTTAAGAATAACATTTTGAAAAATTTAATTCCGAAAAAAAACAAAAAACAATGAAATACGTCAGTATGTGAAAATTACGATAATTATTTTACGGATAACGAGGGAATTTCAGCAAATAAATCAATACTATTACCTTTAGGCAAGATGGGAGGTACCGTAGATGGCTGAATCTTGTTACTATAAACTACCCACTCTGTAACTAGCGGTGGTTTACCTGTAGGCGGTTTTTCGTATAACAGTATACCGTAAAATCGTTGCCGCAACGGCTTTACTGTAATACCAGATGGTTCTAAATCTTCGTCATCGTACACTTCCATAGCCGGATTACTTTCGTACAAGCTATCATTAATCACTGACCAAATTGACGACGCATGGTACATGGACTCGTGGTTTTTGAGGGCAATCTCTTTTATTCTTAACCAATTATCATCTTTTTTCGAAATTTCTATTAAAAATACGGAAGAAAAACAAGAACATTTATTAATGACCATTATCTTCCCGACCTACCGAAATACATTCAATAGAAAATGACTTCAGCAAAGTCACTTCTAACTTCGTACCGGAATCACGCGTGCAAATAGTAGGCAAACAGGAAGTCTAAAAACGGCAAATTTCCACGTCACTCGCAGAGATATACATATACAATGTCTTTGAGATTTGATATATTCAAAAAGGATATAACTCTAGAGTGTAGAATTGTTTTAGCAAGTAAAAAAGAATAAATCTCAAAGCGTACCGTCGTTAATTTTTAAATTTTTAAATTTTTATTTCATATTATCTATCATTTACAACATTCGAATTAGCAGAATTGCAAGTTATGGATAATAATGGACGATGGCTGCGGTAGTATGTTACATAGATTCACGTGTTTCGAGATTATCCAATTTAACAAGAGAATGTAGCATCGATTATTTTCCTGTTGCGTGAGGTAGATATGGCGAGATCGTTGTTTAGCTATAATGCTAACTTGGTGTGCATAAATTCAATAAATTCCGGCTCGTGCGGTCCTCTTAAATCCAGATTAAAGTTTCCACTAACGAGCATCGGTACAGCGTGATCGCACGTTCTTCGTTTTCGCCATCAGAAAAAAAAACCGACACACGTTATAACAGCGGTTTATTGAAATTTTTTAATTTTGAAACAAGTGTCCACCGCATTGAATAAACCGAAAATGAAAATTTCACAATGCGTATTTTTTTAAAAAATAATAATCACTTCGTTTAAGTTTAAATTTTTGGCAACTTTTCTAAATGCAATAATGATGTTACGAATAAAGGGTTTTCCAATAAGAGCGGGTGGTCGATGTTGGCAGTCTGCGGCAGCCATGTTGTTTTGGTGGCGTCTGTCTAGTCTGTCGTTTATTGTTTCCCTACAAATGCCAAAACAGCATGATAAGTTACGCGACTGAGCAGCACGTCCAAATGATAAAACTTTAATATCAAAATGAGTGTTCGTTAGCACAATCGTTGCGCGCGCTGCGCCCATTTTATGGCAGACGCGGTTGCCCTTCAAAGTCGACTCTCTAACGGTCGGTGCCCAAATTTGAGACGACCGGTTTGGTAAACAATTACCTGTACGACAAAGGAATACCAGATCAGCCGAGAAGTTCGCAAAAGTGTGCAGGAGAACCCGAAACAGTCAATTCCTCGCCGTGCACAAGAACTTTTGGACTTTCGCCGACTTAAACATAGCGAATTTTACGTCGGGACTTGGGCCTATACCCGTGTATAAGATCCAACTGACCCAGGAGCCCAAAGTTTATATGACCATGGCCAACGTCGTTCGTTCGCTAACTGGGTTTCAGAGTGTTTGGAGGGGGACTCTGATTTCGGCCGAAAAATCGACTTGAGCGACGAGGCGCATTTTTAGATGAATGGCTATGTTAACAAATACAATTGTCGTATATGGGGTGATAACGCTAATCTTCACGGGATTCACCAGGTGGTAACGCATCCACAAAAAGTTACTGTATGGTGCGGATTTTGGACCAGCGGCGTCATTGGTCCGTACTTTTTTGAAAATGACGTTAGTGAGGCCATCACCGTCAACGGCGAGCGTTACCGAACTCTATGCTAACTGATTTTTTTTCGCCCAAATTGAACGAAATGGAGGTAGACGACGTGCGGTTCGAACAGCAGCGAACGCCACGACGGATATTCTGCATGAACAATTTGAGGATCTCTCGCAGAGGTGACGTGAATTGGCCATCAAGATCGTGCAATCTGACCCCGCTAGACTTTTTCTTATGGGGTTTCCTGAAGTCACAGGTCTATGTCAATAAGCCGCAATCGACCAATGCCCTTAAAGTCAACATTACCAATGCTATCACTCGAATTCAGCCAGATCTACGCGGCAGAGTCATTAAAAATTGGACCACTCGGATCCGTGCCATTGTGAAAAGCCGCGGTGGACATTATATTCCACACATAATGGCATACGTGGGTCTTTCAAATAAAAAAAGAATTTCGTTAATACCTCACACGCAGCTTGTTTTATTCCATTTCAACACTGTCCCGTCCTTATTGGAAAACCCTATATAAAAGAAGAAACAGAAACGTGTAGCAATTACTTCATAAGAAGGAATAAATTCGTAAATTTGCAATTTCTTTTCCTTTCCATCGGATGTACTTGCACATTTTGCTGTCAATGATTGAAGGAAATAAACGGCGTCTCCTATAAAATAAAATGTCTCAAGATGGTATGTTTTCGTTGGAAACAAATGGAAAGATTCTAAGCGAGGCACTGAGAGGCAGAAGAAGAAATACGATGTTGGATAGGATAAGAAGGTTTAATCGGATGTCGATTGCAACTCCGGCATGAGAGATGCTTACCAAGAAGAAGAAGAACGCGTCATTTGAACTCATTCACAAAAAAAATAATAAAAAAACAGAATATAAAGTTGAAAAATATTAAAGTAAAAAAAAACAACAAAAATACAAAAATACTGATAATCAGGCTAGTTATCAATGAAAAAACAGCGCATAGCAATGCGCAGTATTTACAAATTTCCATTTTATTATACACAAGTACATAATCTCGTACCGCTGTTTCCTCCCTTTAGAACATTTTGAATGCAAATAACTACAATAAAACATATACACGCATATATAATAATACATGTGTATGTATTATAAATAATTACCGAGATTGATGTAGTGACACCAACAAAATGTGAAAATTAAAATTATATCTTGAAACGATTAAGAGTAAAAGTTTAGATTGATCGAAAACGCTAACTAAACTCGTATTAATTCTTTATCAGATAGGCAGATGGATAAAAAACTTATTAAAATAATATACAAAATAAATTTTCATATTAAACAGGAATCATATATTTTTAACGGTACGTTAATTTTAAGTTACCGTTCTAAATCATTTAAAATAAAATTTCCCCCAAAAGAAAGAAAAAAGAAAAATAAAATTAAAAAAATATAATAAAATGCATATGTATATCAAATATCTGTTTGTATTCACTTTTATATTATTCAGTTATGACCCTTTTAATTTAATTATCAAAAAAAACCGTTTTCTTACCTTCTCTTCGTGTAATTCCACGATCCGCCATGTACTTTTCAAAGACTGAAAAGAAAACAGAACAAAACAAACATTATTAATGCATATAGTAATCATAAAGTGTATATATATATATATATATATGTATATATATGGTGTTATTATTTTCCGTATCATTCGGCTTGATGTTGTCCAAAAAATAGCTTCAAAATAAAAAATGGAAAAGTGTTTTTATGAAGGAAAACGTCTCTATTTATAAATATACTCTGTAAAAAAAATCCATAGCGTCTTCAAAAAAAAAAAAAAAAAAAAATTAAAATCGGTTTTAATGGCAAAAACCGAACTTTAAAAGTAAAAAAAAGTATAAAAAATCAATTCAAATAATACGGAAACGTAGCTTTTGATTATAAATTATTACATGTTTCGAGATGTTTGATGTGACGAAAGAATACAGAGCATGAATTATTTTTCTGTTTCGTGAAGTAGATATAGCGAGATCGTTGTTTAGTTGTAATGCTAACTCGGTGTGCATAAATTCAATAAATTCCGGTCCGTGTGGTCCTCTTAAATCCAAATTAAAGTCTCCCCTAACGAGCATCGGTACATCGTGATCGCACGTTCTTCGCTTTCACCATCAGAAAAAAACCGACACACGTTAATTCAATTTTAATTCGTTTCTCTCTCTCACTAACATAACCTAATGTTGGGTAATGCCCCCGACTGGCGACTCCCTCCCCCCAAAAATTTACTGTTATAATCGTTGTTAATATAAATTATGAACGATGACGTATGCAAATACATAACTTCATTTTAATATCGATATTTATATATTTGAAAAAAAAAAAAAAATGCTAGTTAAATGTAAATTTAAATCAATTATCATCTAAAACGGTAAGTACAATAATTAAATAAAATTAACTACCTGACATTGGTTTAATTGCTGACAACGTATAACTCTTCATGCTTAAATTCAAAAGCTCGCAACTTTGGCCATTTTTAAAAACATCCAACGCTATTTCAGACAAATCACTGTCAAACTGGCTCGAAGGTAACTGTTTGATGTAGGCGGCCACATTTTCCACTTTTGAATATTTACCATATTTACTAATTTTATCATGAAATTTCTACAAGGTTAACAGATCCAGATGCACTATTAAATTTATGCTACAATTAACCGATTAATATTCACATTTTCATAAATAGAGCGTGAAAATAGATATTTTTTCTTAATATTATTATATATGCACTATAAAAATATACTAGTATACGAATTATAATTTTTACCGACTTCCAAAAAGAAAGAGGTTATATGTTCGGCGCGTATGTTTTTTTTTCTTTTTTTTTTTATCTTTGTTCAAGCATAACTCTTGTCCATATAGACTGATTTTACTTATTCTTGGTCCGTTCGAAAGAGTACCATTCAACTTAGGTGCCATATGATAGCCGAGCTTCTAACTTTATACTTAGATCCTCGGGATGCCGAAAGCTCGAAAGTTTCGATTTTTTTTCCCTGTCATGTGAAATATCGTAGAAAAGATTTCAATTTGTCGGGAACGAAACCGTATTTATCTCCTTAACGAAACTTTCAAAGTTGCCGAAAAGTTCAAAAAAACGCAAAAAACGACGTGTCCTCCTTTGCGGCGCGAGTATTATACTAGCTAAAAATTTTGAACAATGTTAAAAATATGCGCATCCACGTATATTTCTCGAATTTGAAACATCCGGATTTCTAACTTTAAAATTAGGCTCTCGGGGCCCAAAAGCTCGAAAGTTACGATTTTTTCCCCCAGTCTTATGATATATCGTTGAAAAGATCGCAATTTGTCGGGAACGAAATCATATTTCATTTCCTTGAACGAAATTTCTGCTGAAAAGTTTAAAAAAGCGCGAAAAATGACGTGTTCCTCCATTTGCGGCGCGAGTATCTGGGTTTCCAATTTTAAAATCAGCCACTCGGAGCGCCGATAGCTCGACACTTCTGAAAAAAAATATTTTTTTTTGCCGGGCATGTAATATATTGTTGCAAAGAAGGCTGTTTGTCGGGAACGAAACAAAAAAAACACAAAAACAAAAAAGAACGTATCATCTCTTCTTCTTTATGAGGCATAAAATCAGATTTCTTTGTTTTGAATTTATGGAATTCTCAGCGCATAAAAAATCATATAGAACTTGTTTTTTTTTTTAGCTTAAAATACTCGTATGTCGAATAATGTGACAAAAAAGTTGATTTTTAATAAGGAAAAAATTCAATCATAATGCTAAAAATTGTAAAATAAAATGTTTTTTTTAAAAAAAAAAAAATACCGACTTCAAAATTTATTATAAAAATTTAATAAAAATGTACTGAAAATTAAAAAATAATTATTCGATAAAAAAAAAATATTTCAGAGTGTTATACCTTATTATAGTAATTCTAATGCAACATTAACTTTTTGGAGTCGACATCTAATTCATATTAAAATAATAAATAAAAACTATATTAAATATTCATTAAATCGACCCTACATATTGTAATATGAATTTGATGCCAACTCCAAAAAGTTAATGTTGCATAAGAATTACCATAATATCTCCTTAAGTTATATCACTCTGAAATATATTTTTTATCGAATAATTATTTTTTTCTTTTTAGTGCAGCTTTATTAAATAATTATTTTTTACTTTTTAGTACATTTTTATTAAACTTTTTTATAATAAATCTTGAAGTGTTTTTTTTTTTTTAAAAAAAACATTTAAAATATAATTTTTTCAACGCAAAATTGATGTGTCATTCAGTAATGTTCTGAATTGTCGAAATAATATTTGGTAATGATGATGACAACCGCTAAAACTAAGAAAGTTATAAACCGCAGTTAAACAGATTTTTCGACGATACTGTACATCCATCTTATTGCGGGCAGTACCTGGCTAGACTGCCGGGACCAGGTCGTATAAATTGGAATCCTAGTATAGGTGTGGTGGTGGCTCTGTTCCATACAAATTGGCGCAGGGTGACTATTGGCCAGGCTCATCAGCAAAATTTCCACCTCCTTCTCTGACATTACCCCTCAGGGTAGAGGGCGTATCTCTATTGTCTTCCCCTCCATTTCCACCGCCAACGACTTCCTAAACAATCGCTCCTTCTTCAATTTTAACGAGCTGAAAGCTTTCATTCCCCATAATACTCTATACAGAATTGGTGTTATTTCTGGAGTTCATCCTTCGTTCTCTGTTGAGGAAATTAAAGGGAACCAGTTGTGCGTTATCGCGTTTTTCGTCGGCAGATCGGCAGTGGTGAGATCGTTCAATCATTGTTTCTTTTGTTTTCTTATCACTTGTTCATCGGTTGCATCTTAATTGTAACACGTTCAGCACGATAAATTAACTTTTTGTTAATCGTCGTGTTGGAATTTTAGATTTAATTTCACTTTAATTATTTTGTTCAATAGCTTCAATTTATTTATTTATTCTTTCTCGTTACTTTTTATTTTTATTACTTTTTTTTCCTTCTTATTATGATTATTTTTTTTTTCTCTCTTCTTCTTCTTCTTTCTTCTGCTTGTTAAATGAGCGTAGTTAAGGCCTCCTCCCAAAACCCGACTAAATCAATTGTGTGGCAGGTAAAAATGGCGCTTCATGGTGGAAGGAAAACAAAGAGTTATCACCGAAAATGATGTAATTATCATAGATTGTATGAATACAAAACTCAAAGGACACTTTTACCTAGTATAAATAGAGAACGGGCAACGAGAAGTTCTAAAAGTACGTACTTTATGTGGCCGAAAGGCATAAACAGTAAAATCGATAATGTTGATGAGTTGGTACTGATGAAACTAGTAGACGCTATACCACGTGATATACTTGACGAATTGAAAATAGGGCTGTGGAAGAATAAAGTTAAATTGTGGTTGATAGAATGGTGCACGCAGTAGGCGAATCAATTCCAAATGTTAAAAACACGTAATTTCCCACTTCAAATGCGGGATCCTTCCCGATTAAAACCTTTTTATCCGTTATACTCCTTTATACTCCTTTATCCGTTATCATGTTAATAGTTAAGTTTCAAATTCTGAGGAAAACGGGATCTATGTACCAAATAACTTGCGTACAAGAAGCTTTTTTAATTCAAAATATACATAAACCTAATAACCCATTATCAATGTATTCCCCGTCGGAATAGGCGTTACGTTAATACCGTTAGATGTAAATATGTAACTTTATATCAATGTACTATAGAAACATTTGTATATTTTAAGTAACTTTGTTAATAAACGTTGATAGGCTGATTGGGCACTCGCACTACGGGCAGCATTGCTCAGCGAGACCCTCAACTTATTTATAATAAAAAAAAAAAAAAAAAAAAAAAAAAACCCCATCCAACTTGTCCATAAACATGGACATAGACCTCAACTCTAAACGTAAATCGGCTGATCCCCTTTCACCGATTTCCACCACTCTACCAAAGGAAATCAGGCTTTCTCAGGCTGATCTCGCTATACCGGCTCCTTCTTGTGCCCCCGAGCTCAACAGCAGCAGTAATAATAGCAACCCCAATTTTAATATCACCAGCAACACTAACCTCAATAGTATTAGTAATAATAACAATAACAACAACAATAACAATAACAATAATAATAACAATAATAATAATACTATTTCTGATAATAATCATCATCATCATAATAATAACAGTAATAATAATGATGCTAATAATAATAGTGGTGATAATAATAATAGGAGTAATAATAATAATGCTAACGATAATAATAATGATAAAAATAATTCAAAGAATAATAACTTCGACACTGATCATGTTAAAAACTTTTCTTCCGATCACCCGGGTCCTTTTACTGTTTTCGTTGAAAGTATTTCCGCCGATCAGAATTTAGGTTACTTTCATCCACTTGCATTGGCTAAAGCCATCAGCAAAAACTCTACTTCTTTCACTGACATCAAGCCTCGAGGCAGAGGGCGTATTGCTATTTTTTTCCCTTCCGCTTCCACTGTCAATGCTTTTTTAAGTAATTCCTCTTTTTTCGAATCCAACAATTTAATTGCTTTTATCCCCCACAACTCTGTATACAGAATTGGAGTAATTTCCGGAGTTCATCCCTCCTTTTCCGAAGAGGATATAAAAGAAGGAATTGAATCTTGTATTCCGGTACAATCTGTTAGACGAATTTTGCGTTCCTCTGAAGATGGCAAAATTCCTACCAGAAGTGTTGAAATAAAATTTTCTAAACCCGTCCTGCCTGAATTCATTTCCATTTACCGACTTCGATTCCCTGTCTCTCCCAGCATCCGCTCCCCCACTCAGTGTGCCAAATGCTTTCTCTTCGGACACATAGCGCGTCATTGTCGCAGTTCACATTCTATTTGCTCTCACTGTTCAGCTAAACATTCTTTCAATGAATGTTCCAATCTCCAAGAGCCTCCTTCTTGCCGTAATTGCAAAGGAAGTCACAGTTCCTCGAACCGTCTCTGCCCAGAATGGCAAAGGCAAAAAGATATCAAGCGAATTATGGCTTTTGAAAATGTATCTTTTCAAGAAGCCGCTAAGCTTAAATCTTCCAGCGCTGCTACTCAGGCATTTACTTATGCTAATCGAGCCGCATCATCTACTCTCCCTTTGAATACTTCCAATGTAGCTTCCAAGGTACCTTCTCCTCCTCGTCCAAAATCCCCCACCTTCCATAAATTACCTAAGTCTAAACCTCATCCCAAACCTCTTCCTCAATTTCCAACTGTCACATCCTACTATACTCCTTCTCCCTCAGTTGGATGGGCTCTGAATAGTTCTTCTCTCCCCAACCCTTCCTTACCTTCTGAACACTCCACATCTTCACACAGAAATTCTAACAATCTTTCTTCCGATATCTCTTCCAATATCTCCAGATTGTCTGCAGCAATTACGGAGCTCCTTTCTTCTTTTAACATAGTTTCTTCTGCTTCCTTTGTTGATAACCTTGCATCCTTCTTGTCCAACAATGTCCAGTTTAGTTAAATTATCTTCTCTCTTTACACTTTTCTTAGCCAAATTTTTCATTGGCCCTCCTTACATAATCTTCCATCTCTTTTGTTTTCTTCTTCTTTTTCTTCCTTTTTTCTTATCTTATAAATGACGCCTGTACTTAATATTATTCAATGGAACTGTCGTAGCATCCGGGCGAATAAGGCAGCCTTAGAAGGCTTGATAAATTTACATAATATAAGTATAGCATTGTTGTCTGAAACATGGCTTCCGAAATCATCAACTTTTTCAATTAGGGGTTTTCATGTAATTAGATCAGATCGCGAAGATGGTTATGGTAGTGCAGCTATCCTCATTAGGTTCGGCATTCCATTTTCTTCCCACAATTTAGACATCCCAGGTGGCTCTAGTCCTTCTTCCTCTCCCAACTTTGTTCATATTTCTATCTCACACACATTCGCTAATATTTCTCATCCCCTTCATCTTGTATCTGTCTACATTCCTCCCCTGTGTAACCTAAAGGATCTTTCACTTTCCTCCCTTCTTGACTCCTTACCTCACCCATTTATCATAGGCGGGGATTGGAACGCCTGTTCTCCCGCCTGAGGTAGTTCGTCACTAAACAGAAATGGTTCCTTTCTTCAAACTCTACTCTCAAACTACAACCTTGTGGTTCTCAACGACGGCTCTCCTACATATTTCAAAAACCAAAATTCCTACAGTTCTATAGACTTAACTTTCTCCTCTCCTAATTTAAGCCTGAAATGTGCATGGAATACCCTTGATGGAACCTTTGGTAGTGACCATGTTCCTATCATTGTGTCCGTTCATGGGACTTCCTCCTCTCGTGTAAAAAAAGAATCCCGTTCTCCTAGTTGGAACGTTTCAAAGGTTAATTGGTCTGATTTTCGTTCGTTCCTGGATTCCTCTTCCTACAGATTTGATCCTAACTTAGATGTTACGCCTCAGTATGAAAACTTCGTTCAGTTAATATCATCAGCTTTAGATTTGTCTTCTCCTCCACAAAAATCTCCTTCTGGGAGCATCAGGCGATCCTATGCCTCGTCCTTATGGTGGAATGCGGAATGTTCAATTGCACACCAAGCCAGTGTATCCACGTTTCGTATTTTTCGAGCTGCTCCTTCTCTGGAAAACTTCCTAGCTCACAAAAGAGCTAATGCCAAATTCCGATTTACTCTCAAAAAGGTTAAAAAGGCGTCTTGGGCTGCTTTCTATTCTTCCTTTTCTAGATCTACTCCTCTCTCACAAATCTGGAGGTTGGCTAAGGCTTTCCGAAACCCTCAGTCCTTAAATCCCTTTACTTCCGGCGTTTCGGAGAACAAGCTAGCTGCTTTCTTTGATTGTGTTGCTCCGCCCTATGTTCCTAACTTTGATGAATTTGACCTTTCTATCTCTGCCGCAAGCCATTCTGAGCATTTTCTAACTTTTCCGTTCACTTTTAATGAATTATTATCAGCGTTCCCGAAAAATCCTAACTCTTCTCCAGGGATAGATGGATTATCTTATATTGTTCTTAAGAATCTTCCTAAATATTATCTTAAAATACTCTTAAATCTATTTAACTCTATTCTCCATCTAGGTTCCGCTCATCCGTCATGGAAATCCTTTATCATCGTTCCCATCCCCAAGGGTATTAATTCCTCGTCCTTCCGTTGCATTTCTCTTGCAAGTTGTCTGAGGAAACTTTTCGAATCCATGTTGAACCGGCGGCTGGTTTGGTGGCTGGAAAACAATGATGTCTTGCCTAACAACATGTATGGTTTTCGTTCTGGTCGAGGTCCTACTGATTGTGTTTCTTTCTTCTTGTCCCACATCTGTAAATCGTTTATCCAGAAAAATTATACCCTAGCTACCTTTGTTGATATTTATAGTGCCTTTGACAGCGTCCACCTTCCAACTCTTAAGAGCAGAATGTTATCTATTAATTTACCTTCTCACTTCACATCCTTAATCATGAGTCTTTTCCTAAGTAGAACTGTTACTCTAAGATTTCCTTCCTTTTCAGAGTCACGAAAGGTTTTTCGAGGCCTCCCGCAAGGTTCCTGTCTTAGTCCTACGCTCTTCAATATTTATTCTCTTGGTGTCGCCTCTCTTAATCTACCTTCTACTTCCTTATTTTTTGCAGATGACATTCTACTTTTTTCAACTGCTCCTAGCATTCTAAATGCTTGCAATAACATGCAAGAATCCTTGTACATTCTGCAGAGTTCTCTTTCTCAAATCCATCTATATATCTCTCCTCCAAAATCTTCATGCATTGTTTTCACATTTCGTTCCTATAATCCTGAGTCAATCAACGTAAATATCGACAATACACCTATACCTGTTGTTTCCTCCTTCCGCTACTTAGGAATCTTTCTGAATAGCCGTTTATCCTTTACTGAACACATTAATTACCTCCATTCGTCTACTCTAGAACGTTTGAATATCTTAAAGTCTTTATCTTCTTCCCATTGGGGAGGTGATCCTATGATACTTCTTATGCTCTACAAATCCATTGTTCGATCCAAACTTGATTTCTGTTGTTTTCTACATGGTACTGCTGCTCGTTCTCCCCTAGCTAAATTAGATTTAGTTCAGAATGCAGCCCTGCGCTTATGTCTACTAGTCTTAAAATCCACGCCTATTCCTGCGATTTTAGCAGAGGCTAATGTGGCTCCTTTATCCATTCGTAGATCCTATCTCGCGTATCGGTTCCTTATTAAACGTCTACATATTTACCCAAACAATCTTGTCCCTGCATATTCTTCTCTCTTGCAAGATTGGCGTTTTTCCTCTAATAAGGTTCCCATTCTCTGCCACATTGCCTCGCGTCTTATTAAGTTTTCGCCCTTCATCCTAACTTTCGATAAACTTCCATTTTTCCAGTTTGAGATATTAAATGTTATTCCTTCTCCTAATCTTTTTTCTTTGCCTTCTTATGTAAAATATCTCCCTGCTCATGCAACAGTTTATGAATTTAACCAGGCAGTTTCATCATTCTTTGCTAACCATACCCTAATTTTTACGGATGGGTCCAAAATGGCACACGGAGTGGGTGCATCTATCTACATTCCTGCTCTTGACCATTCCGGCCTGTTCAAAATTCCTGCATTTTGTTCAATTTATTATGCGGAAACATTGGCATTACTACGTGCCATTGAGCTCATTCCATCTTTTCCTCAATGTAAAATGTTCCTCCTAATTTCTGATTGCAAAAGCGCCCTTCAGTGTATATCCTCTGCATATGTTCCTTCTTACTCTGATCCTATTATTCTGCGCATCCGATCACTGATTTTCAGTCTTTGCAGATTGCACTCATTAACCATCGACTTTCTTTGGATTCCTGGTCATGCCGGAATTGCGGGCAACGAAAAGGCGGATTATCTTGCTCGTTCGGCTATTTCTTCTGGGCGGCCAGTCGGACGGATTCCTTCTCATGAATTATTAAATATAGCAAAAAGTATCCAAAAGGCCAATTGGAAATCTTTTTATAAATCATCCTTCTCCAGTCCTAATTCACAATATTTTTCCATTCACCCTAATCCACCTACTCAACCATGGTATCTACATTTTCCGCACCTTCCCCGACTCATCAAAGCTGCTATCTGTCGTCTTCGATCTGGTCACAGTCGACTTCCTGCTTCATTGTATCGTTTCTCCATAGTGTCCTCTCCTATTTGTCCGCTGTGTATCGATAACACAGTCGTATGTGACTCTGATCATGTATTCTTTGTATGCTCTTCTTTATCATCGGAAAGGGCAGCTCTATACGCGGAGCTTCTCTCGCATGATGTTCCAACTCCATATTGTGTGTCCTTTATTCTCTCATTACAGTCAACGTTGATCATACCAATTGTAGCAAAATTCCTATCCTCTGTACTACATTATATTAATATCTAATCCCTTCAGTATTTCCCATTTTGGCATTCCTAACTTATCGTGTCCAGTGATTTCCAACGAACTCCTCTCTAAACGAAGAACACGCACTGATGTTGCAGTTACAGTCACAAACAGGCACAGCTCGCAGTTAATATTGCGGGCTCGCTGTCGCATTTGCGGCCCAAACGGTAGATAGGTGAACTCCTTGTTAGCCGGCACTGCGGGCGCTGCTGTTGCAGTGTGGCCATAGTGTTCAGTGAAAATTCTGCTCATTTCCTTTTAACAGAATGGTAGGCGCTGTTTCTGCAGTCGTCGCCATAAATATGATTAATGTTTCATAATTAAAAACTATAAACTTTGCTTTATAGTGATGGAGAAAGTCATTGAACTTTCGGATAATTGTTTACGGACGCTAAGCGCTGTGTTCTATATAGGTTTCGTGCTTGATGGATCTAACTGCTTTTTAAACATCCCGTGTTTCTTCTTCCTTAATTATTTATAGCCAGATTCCTTTGTCCGTTTGTACTGTGGGCTCTGTAATTGCAGATGTGACCATGGTATGGGACAGCTAACTCCTTTTGCTCTTACCTTCGTCATTTCTTTTCTTTTCAGGATACATACGTTTGGCATTTTTCGACGTTGATTGTTATTGTTTCTCCATCTTTGGTACAGCATTCTTTATCAGATTCCATTCCTTGTTACTCCTAATTGCTGCTATGTACACATGTTGATGGGTAATCGTCCGTTGCTGACAAGCCCAGGGAAAAACCCAAACAAGAAAAAAAAAAAAAAAAGTATCTATTCGTTGCATCCTTCGCTCTTCCGATGGAACCAAAGTTCCCACCAGAAGTGTTGAATTAAAATTTGCCAAATCCTCTCTCCCTGAGTTTGTATCCATTTACAAAATTCGTTTTATAGTGTCCCCAAGTATCTGTTCTCCCACCCAATGCTCTAATTGCTTCCTTTTCGGGCATATTGCACGCCATTGTCGCAGCTCCCTTCCTTCATGTTCTCATTGTTCCTCTAAGCATTCTTCCTCCGATTGTACGAATCTCCAAGATCCTCCTTTTTGTCGCAACTGCAAAGGTAGTCACAGCGCTTCTGATCGAGCCTGTCCCGAATGGCAGCGACAGAAGGACATAAAAAGAATCATGGCTTTCGAGAACATCTCTTTTCACGAAGCCGTTAAAGTTAAATCCTCCAGTTCCGCCTCTCCAGCCTTCTCTTATGCTAATCGCGCCGCAGCCCCTATTTCCTCTTCAAACATCTCTCCAAAAGCTTCTAAATTCCCCTCTCTTCCACGTCCTAAATCCCCCACTTTCCACAAAACTTCCAAACCCAAATCCTACTCAAAGCCTTCTCCTCAATTTCCTTTTGTTCCATCCTTTTACTCTCGTTTACCATCTAATGGTTGCGCACTGAATCATGACGTCTCCCCCAATCCAATCCCTCCATATCTTCCAGTCCCTTACCAGTTCCTCCTAGTCTTTCTCCTAATTCCTCTCTAAACGATCCTTCTTTTTTTGTTGTCTCCCATATCTCTGCAGCTATCATGGAACTCCTTGCCTCTTTTAACATATCCTCTTCCTCCTCATTCCTTGATAATCTTTCAGCCTTCCTATCTAATCACGTTCATTTCAACTAGATCATCTCTTTCATCCTCTTTCATTTTCTTTCCCCTTTTGACCATCTTCCTGCATCCCATTCTATATTTGTTATCCTTATTTCTCCTTCTTTCTTTTGCGTCCGTTTCGCCAAGGATAACTGTTCGCTCAGGAATCATTAACTCAAAACTTTCCTCAGTTCGAATTTTATTCCATCTTTTCTTTATGCTGCATAGTTATCTCATTATGGAAGTAAGCCTACAAACTGGTCGTCAACCCAGTTCGTGCAGGTGTTTCTCCCGTCTCTGGTTTAACACTATTTCGGAAGGAAGCCTACAAACTGGTCGTCAACCCAGTTCGTGCAGGTATTTCTCTCGTCTCTTTTTCAACACTATGTCGGAAGGAAGCCTACAAACTGGGCATCAACCCAGTTCGTGCAGGTACTTCTCCCGTTTATTTTTTATTACTGATGGTACCGCTAATGGTGAGGTACCTTCAATTTTGCCTGTATCCAACTTCGGACACGTCTTCTCTCTTCTACTTATTTTTCCACTGTCATCTTCTCCTTTAAGTTGGAAGATCGTCTACAAGCGATCTCCTCTCATGTATTACAACCTTCCTATTACCCTTGCCTTCCTTTCTTTTATTTCAGTTTCAGCTCTGTCTTCTCCCGCTGCTTTTTCTCATTCTTTTAATTCCTCTTCTTCTCCTTTTAAATAGAATGCCGCGGTCTTGCGCCATAAACATCCTTCAATGGAATTGCCGCAGCTTACGAGCTAATAAACTAAGTGTAGAATGTCTATTAGACTTCTATGTATAATATCCATGTAGCGCTGTTATCTGAAACTTGGCTTAAATCCTCCTCGTCTCTTGATTTCAAAGGTTATTCTCTAGTTCGATCTGATCGTATGGATGAGTATGGTGGTGTTGCAATTTTAATTAGACACGATCTATCCTATCTCACCCACAATATCCTATTTCTTCCTCCGCCCCTTCCTAACCACCCTAACATGATTCATATTTCTCTTGAAAATCTTCTCCCGAATCCTATACATATTGCTTGCGTGTATATCCCCCCCAACTCCAGCCTCTCTAGTCTTCCTTTGCCCTCATTCCTTTCATCCCTATCTGATCCATTTATTATTGGTGGAGACTGGAATGCGCACTCCCCTATGTGGGGCTGCGCAGGGCGCAATCCTAACGGTGTGACTCTGGAAAATCTCATTCTAAACCATAATCTTTTTCTCCACAACGATCGTTCTCCTACTTTCTTCAAACATCCATCTTCTTCTAGTGCAATCGATCTCTCGTTTTCATCTCCGAATCTTGGTCTTGTAAGCTCCTGGAGAACTCTCGACGGCACTTTTGGTAGTGATCATCTCCCCATTCTCCTAACTCTCAACAACGCTCTTCCTCCTAAACCTTTTAGGCCCTTGCACGCTCCTCACTGGCTTCTCTCCAAAACAGATTGGACTAAATTCCGATCTTTGGTGGATTCCTCACTCCCCCTTATTCTGGATTTTCCCGACCCGTCATCCCAGTACAACTTCTTCATTCAATCTCTATATTCTGCTCTTTCCGCTTCCTCCCCTCCTTCTTCCTTTTCGCGCGGTCGTTCTTCCTCTTGTGCCTCCTCTCTTTGGTGGAATGAAGAGTGTAAAGTTGCCTTCCAAAGAAGCACCGCTACCTTCAAAGCCTTTCGTTCTTGTTCCTCAATATCCAACTTTTTAGCTCACAAAGAAGCTAACGCAAAAGCTCGGTACATTTCAAAATCTGCCAAGAGGAACTCTTGGAAATCATTTTGTTCATCTTTCTCTAGAGATACGCCTCTCTCTAAGATATGGAAAATGGCCAATGCGTTCAGATCTCCTCCTTCTGAGCGTCCCCACTTCTCCCATCCTTCTTTGCCTAAACTTCACTCTTTCTTGGACTCCATTGCTCCTCCGTATGTCCCCACTTTCGAGGAATCGTACATTCCTTCACTCCCAAATTCCTCAGAACCTCATTTCCTAACGTCTCCTTTCCGCTACGAGAAACTCTTGTCCGTCCTTAATAAAACCTCTCCTTCTGCTCCTGGCCTGGACGGTCTTTCTTTCCCTATTCTTAAAAAACTCTCTTCTTCCTCGCTACTCTCCTTTCTGAATATCTTCAACTCTTTCTTACTTTCTGGTTTTACTCCTGAGTCTTGGAACGACTTCATCGTCATTCCAATTCCTAAAAAAAAACAGTGTTCCTTCCGTCCTATCTCCCTAGCCTCATGTCTGCGCAAACTCTCGTTTGGTGGCTTGAGCATAATAATCTAATTCCTTCTAATATGTTCGGTTTTCGCCCCGGGCTTGGCCCGGTAGATTGCATCAGTACCTTCCTTGTAGATATCTATAAATCATTCCTTTCTAAGAAATTTACTGTCGCTTCTTTTGTCGATGTCTGCTCTGCATTCGACAATGTGCATCTTCCTTCTCTGGGCTCCAAACTTCGCTCTCTTAATCTCCTACCGGTTTTTATCTCTCTTATACTCAACCTCCTTCAACATAGAACTCTTTATCTATCTTCTCCTTCTCTTTCCACCTCTAGATGCGTCTATCGTGGGCTTCCCCAGGGATCCTGCCTTAGCCCCACTCTTTTTAATATTTACTCTTTCGATATTGCTTCGCTTCCTATTCCCTCTTTCTCCCTCCTTTTTGCTGATGACATTTTAGTTTATTCCACCTCAGATGATCTGTCCTCTGCCACCAACGAGTTAAACCATTCATTGTCCCATCTTAGCAATGCTCTATCTACACTCCACCTCTCTCTTTCCCCTTCCAAGTCTTCCTGTATAATTTTTGCTCTCCGCCCCTTTAATCGTGCTTTTATAAACATCAGCGTATCTGGTACACCTATTCCCACTGTTAATTCCATATGTTATCTAGGTATTTTCTTAAATAGTCGCCTTACATTTCATGAACATATTAATTATATCTATAATTCCTCGATCAAAAGACTTAATCTCCTCAAATCTTTATCACCGCTCAGATGGGGTGGAGACCCGTGCATTCTATTAATTCTATATAAATCGATTATTCGGTCCAAACTCGACTATTGTTCCTTCATTTATGGCAGTGCCTCCAAGTCTCTCCTTTCGAAACTTGACGCAATTCAGAATTCCTGCCTTCGCCTATGCATTGGCGCTTTAAGATCTTCTCCTATTCCTGCGATTCTATCCGAATCTTCCACTCAACCTCTTTCCATTCGTCGTTCACTCCTCGGTTATCGATTTTTAATAAAACGCCTCCCCATTTTGTCATCCAATATTATCCCTTCCTATCTTTATATCAAAAATCACTGGCGCTTGGCGCCTCATAGAATTCCGATTTTATCGCATATAGCTGCTCGTGTTTCCAATTTTTCTCCCTACGTTTCCTCTTATAACAGTCTTCCTTACTTTTCTTTCGACTTTAATAGCATATGGCACCCCATCAATTTCTCCTCTCTTCCAGTCCGAGCTAATTGTTCCTCTCACAATGTAGTCAACTTCGAATTCTTTCAGCTGCTGAACTCTTCTTTTCCTTCCCATGCCTTAATCTTCTCGGATGGCTCCAAGAGTGATGGGGGCGTGGGTGGTGCGTATACGTCTCCTACGTTCCTACACTCTGAGTCCTTCAGACTTCCTTCCTTCTGCTCTATCTTCTCGGCCGAGTCGATCTCAATTCTTCGTGCAATTCATTTCATATCCTCTACGAGTGGAGTTCACAAATTCCTGATTGTCTCTGATTCCAAAGGCGTTCTTCAAGCCATCTCCTCTCCTCCTTCTTATCATTCTGACGGTATCATCCTTTCTATCCGATCTCTTGTCTCCTCTTTGTTCTCGTTCCGCTCCATTTCCATAGACTTTCTATGGGTCCCTAGTCATTCCAATATTGAGGGAAATGACTCAGCTGACTCTTTAGCTCGCTCGGCCGCCCGCACTGGTCCTTTCCTCGACTCTTTCCCTTCCTCAGACATTCTTTCTCTATCACGCTCTAATCATTCCAGACTTTGGACTGACATGTATCCATCTTTATTCTTAAATCGCTTTTCACAGTACCGTCTTATTCAACCGGTTCCTAGTTTCCTGCCTTGGTTTCAATCTATTCCTACCTGTCGTCGTTCCACTGTTGTTTCCTTAATTAGGCTTAGAATCAATCATTCTCTACTCCCCTCTTCTCGCTTTCGATTCGCTTTGTCCCCTTCTCCTTTCTGCACGCTTCACGCTTCTGAGCCTTCTTGTGTTTGTGACTCAAATCACATCCTATTCGAATGTTCTACACTTCCTTTCTTTACGCCCAACTTCTAGTTTTGGGTCTTCCTACTCCCTTTAACGATACCTATATTCTTTCCTTCTCATTGCCTTCAGTTATTCCATTGCTGCTGTCCTTTGTTTTTTCCATTTCTGACCGCTTGGCTATTTAGTTATAACTCTTAACTTTTCATGTTGTTGGGTCAAGGCCGCTGGCGCGCCCAGGGTAGGAAAAAAAAAAAATACTAATAGTGCCCGCAGATAAGTACAGTGGAAAATAGCGTATTATTTGGTGTAGGTATAATAGATACCATGATACCACTCTGTTCGCTGAAATCGACGTTAAAGCACACATGTTTCAATGCCCATACATTTTTTTATTCAATTTATGTTTTCCAAAAATGAAAAGTAAACTTTTTTTGTTGAGTCATTTTTCTGGCACCCGAACTTAAATTAAGATTGTAGAATCCCCCTTCCATAAAAAGGACAGACCGTATCAATTGGCAACCCAAATTAAGAAATACGAAGGAAGGACCTGCGTGAAGAAAAACATGAAGACCAAGATGTCAGTTTTAATGTCGTTGTTTAATGTGCACGTTTTCATTTTGTTTACATTTGTCATTTATTTATTAATTATTTTATGTGTTAAAATTGTTGTCGCATAAAAGTTTCTGCAATATAGACAAGGATTTAGGATCTTCGTCTATGTTTAATGAGATCGGATCTATGTCAGAGACTGAAAAGGCCAAAAATAATGTTGTAGATCAGGAATATCGTGTGCATAAGGAAGCATGTAGTATAGTGCAGAGCCAAGAGCAAGAGATGTTAGTAAAATTGATAAGAGCGATGACTTGGAAATTTTCGTAAGATTTAAAAAATTATAATAAAATCCTATAAAATAAAATGGGTTATACTCAAAACAAACTGGATAAAACTACGGCAAAGTTAAATAAAAAGATCGATGACAAAAGATTAGAGAAAAAAATATAAGTTATTGAAGGGAAGTTAAAGGAGAGTGAAAAGATTTGTAATATAAAATCCGAGAGTGTAAATCAAATAATAGAAGAAAACATAAAAAGAACCGCTGAAGAAACTGATAAAACTTTCAATTAAAAATAAAAAATTAACACATGATTTTATTAACGTAGTATATGAAAAACCGTATTTTATTAATGGAAATAAATTATTTAAATTAGAGAAATTAAAAAAGATAATAAATGATTACTATATTAATAAATTCCAGGAAATATAGAAAATTGCAATGGGGTAATAACATTTCAGTTTTTTATAAGCATAACTGAAAGAATTAACAATAATACTTATGCACCAAATTATTTTAACGTGCAGTTCATATCTGATTATGAAATATGTACGGATTATCTAAAAAGATTTAAAATTTTAGAATCAGATAGATGTATTAGATGTAAGTTACAAGATAATGTAAGACACATTTTACAAGAATGCAATAGAAATAATATAATATTGATATTCGGTATTCACAAAGCTATCCAGCGATGATGTCGAGTTAGAAATTATTCTCCGATTAACTTTTTTAGTACCAGGGTGGGTCGGGTCGGATCCGATCCGACGGTTCATTGGTTGTTGGCCAGTGCATGAGGTGGAAGGGAGAACGTTCCTTCCTCAAGGGTAACCTTTCCTTCAGCCTCGCTCTAGCCATCAGAAAAGTCACGTATCTGAGGTAAGAGCTTCATTCCATTCCTTTTGGTTGAAAATGGCGTCTCGCATAACGGGTCAGATCCGACCCCGCAAGGTCTTTCCGTTATAGTTTTCGTTGTGCGTAAGGGTCGGATCTGATCATTCAAATTAGGCTTTTTCTTTGTTTAATAGTTTGAAAATGTTTCCAATGTGGATGAGATAAGCTTTGTGACCTAGTTTTGAGCTTTATCTCGTAGACTGTACCACGAAAACTACTGAATGAAATATTTCATGTTCATTATTACTTCAGAAAGTTTGAAATTTCTTTATTTTTGGTAGGTGCCTATTACATGAAAAGTATAGATGCCTATTGTGCATTAAATGCCAACGAAAAATGTGTGGGCAACACAAAAAAACAATATGTCTCCAATGTGCTTTTCAGAAAGAAAAGACTGTATAGATAAATAGAAATATTTCAAATGGTTCGTTATTAGTTTTTCATATTATTTACCAAATTATGCAAATTTCGTATTTTTGACATTAGTCGACTTTGAATTCCTACATTTCATTTTATGTGATATTAACTCTAGTAAAGTGGTATTTGTATTTTTTACGAGGTATAGAAGAAGTCTGAATTCGAAGTATTTAGGGGGGAAATAAATGAAAAGAATTCTATTTTGCTGTATTTTGATAATAACTAATTTTGTGGCATTAACAAAGGAGTTTATGTGCAATTGAAAAAGGTGAGGAATGCCAATTTAATTCTCTTTTGATGATCACTCTCCAATCTATTTCAGGAATCCATCTATTTATAGTTCTCTCGATCCAACCTTTGCTTCTTTCACTATTGGTTTTAATTATGGAGAACTCTTACGGATTCTTATGGTAGTGGCCATGTTCCTATCTTAATAACTCCTGTTAATTTTTCTTCTCCGACTTGCTTCAGGCCTCTACATTATTCTCGGTGGAACCTCTCCAGAGCAGATTGGACTATGTCCGCGTTCATGTATCGATTCATCACTCCCTAGTACTGAACTCGACTCCGATTACATACTTCTGTATAATTTATTTTTAAATTCCGTTGAGTCTGCTCTCTCCCTATCTTCACCTACCCGTCATCAGACATCTAATAACCACAATAAAGCCTCATCTCTTTGCTAGAATGAGGAATGCAACCACTCATTCCACCATAGTCGTGCCACCTTTAGAACTTTTCGTTTAGATCCTATAACTGAAAACTTTCTTGCTCATAAGCGAGCGAACGCAAGAGCTAGGTATACACTAAAGTCCCCCAAAAAGGTCCTCCTGGAAGAATTTGTGTTCTTCATTCTCTAGGAATACCCCTATTTCTCATATTTGGAAAATGGATAGAGCTTTCAAATTCCCATCCTCTGAACATCCCTTCAATCTCAACTTTTCTACAGATAGCCTAGAATCCTTTATCGATTCCGTTGCTCCTGCTTATGTTCCTAGTGTTGACGAACTGTATCTAACTCCACCTCCGCATAACTTCTGCTTTCAATATTTATGAATTAAAATCTGTCCTTTCCAAATCTTCTAGCCCCATTCCAGGTCTTGACGGTAAACCTTTTCTGGTCCTTAAAAACCTATCTGAACAGCGCTTAACCTTTTTCCTTAATCGTTTTAATTGTTTCCTCTTCAGAAGTATAACTCCCTACTCTTGGAATTCTTTTATCATCATTCCTATTCCTAAAAAAAGTTCTTTCTTACGTCCTATTTCTTTGGCATCCTGTATCAGAAAACTGTTTCGAACACATCAAGTATCTTTCCTCTTCAGCAACCAAAAGGCTAAACCTGCTGAAGGTTTTATCTCCAACCAAATGGGGTGGCGATTCTTATGTCCTTATTTCTCTATATCAATCTATCATCCGTTCTTGATTACTGTTCACTTTTTCTATGGCTGTGCCTCTAAGTCCCAACTCTCTAAATTGGATGTAATCCAAAACTCTTGCCTTCGTCTACGTCTTGGTGCTCTTAAATTCTCTCCAGTTCCAGCAGTCTTTGCCGAATCTAGTACACCAGCCCTTTCTATTCGCAGATCTTATTTAGGCTATCGTTTTCTTACTAAGCATCTCCAGCTCACGTCCTCTACTCTTATCCATTTCTATCCTTCCATTTCTAGGAACTGACGTTTCGTACCTAGGAAAACCCCTATTTTATCTTTGATCTCCCTTCGGCTCAGTTCATTTTGTCTTTACATAATGCCCTTTGCCAATCTCCCTTATTTCACTTTTAATTTCGCCGATCTCTGCCATCCTCCAAATATGTTTACTGTACCTACGCCCTGTTTCTTCCGCAGGCCCTAATTAGACAGGAATTCCATAGGTTTATCAATATTCGAATTTCATTCGCATGAAAGCGTGTTTACAGATGGTTCGAAGAGGCCGAATGGTGTCGGTGCCTCGTTTATCCTCACAAATTCTGATTTTTCAGAATCTTTTCGTCTGCCTCCTTTCTGTTCGATATGCATAAACGATTTAATAACTATTCTACGCTCCATTATATTTATTTCCTCCAATCATCTTTCCTCTAAATTCTTGATTATATCTGACTCCATGACCGCCCTTTAATTTTCATTCTCCCCTACCTGATCGTTCTTGTGATTTTATCATACTCTGTATACGCTCGCTTATTCACGTTCTTTCTTCCCTTCGTTCGATTTATATTGATATTTGCTACGGGCTTCTAGTCATTCGGGCATCTTCGGTAAGGAAGCGACGGACTCCTTGGCTCGGGTTGCTGCCTCTTCTCACTTCTTTTTTAAAAAAGTCCCATCGTCCAATCTCCTTGTTTTCATCTCAAATTTTGATATCGAATGTATACGTTTCCTCTTTCTCTAACAATTGTTCTTTTTATCTGTCTGTTCAACTCAATCTTCCTGCCAATCATCCGTGGTTCTCTTTATTTCCTTCACTTCGTCGTTCTGTTGTTGTCTCCGTTATTCGCCTGCGCTCTTAAGCCATTTTTTATTATCTTCCTTCCGTTTTCGTTTTTCGTTGTTGCCTTTCCGTATTGTCCTTTCCACTCAAACGAAGAGCGTGTTCCGTTCCTTGAGTGCTCATCTCGTTCTGCTGAGTGTTCTGATTTCTACTCCAGTTTGCTGCGACTTGGCCTTCCTACTCCATATCGCGCCTTTTATGTCCTATCTTCTCCCTCTCCTCAGATGATTTCTATTATTTGTTCCTTTCCCCCCTAACAATATCTGATCGTATTAAGATATAACTGACTCCTTTCTATTCTAATTGTTTCTGGGTAAAGGCTCCCGGTTGACAAGCCCAAAATAAATAAAAAAAAAAAAAAAAGATAAGGTCAGATGCGACCCAACCTAGTCTTCTGGGTCTCTGATCCTCACCTAGTACTAGAAGGGTTAAAATCATTTAATTTTCGATCTCTCGGTATCATTGTATTGTTCGTTGTCAGCGGAGAATATGGCCCGGGATGCTTACACGGTTGAAAATGTGAATTCCGATTTTCTGTCAAAATTTCGGCCTGTATAGAGTAAATGGCCGTGTAAATGTCCCGAAGTGTGTGTTCTGTGACGCAGGGTAATGTCTGTCCTCAGCGTGTACGCTTTGATGGATACTGCCAGCTACGTGAGCCCTGAGATATAATTAGGTATTATGGCCGGCGTGTGTGTGTGTGTGTGCAACCATTCGATCGGCTAATAGGCACATAGCCACTTTTGGTAATTAATTCAGCGATTTACCGTTAATTGTTCAGATAGTCTCTCACCGCTCTTGCAAGGTACATCGGTCATCGCCAATTATCGTCCGGTTACCGTTGTTTTGTCTGGTCCACGCAACGTCACGTGTCGATATCCGTTTTTTCTTGCAGTCGCTTTAAGCCGCTTTTCTCGTTTCATGTAAATGTTTTATTTATACTCCGTTTTTTTTTGTTTGTTTCCTAAAAGAGGTGGTAGAACGCTTCGAATTTGCTCTGCGAATTTAGTGAATAAATTGAAATACACAGTTTGGCTTGTTTTTTTCTTTTTTTTTCATTACGGGTAGTTGTAAAAAAAAAAAAAAACGCTCGGCCCGTGTCTGGGTGGATACTCTTCCGGGAGGAGTCTCGCGTTCGTGCATTGGCGGAAGGAAAAATAGTGTATCCGCAGGTTTTAATAGAAAAAGTAAAAGCCTAATGTTCGCCGGAAATTAAGTGTCGTGGTTGGTTGGATCATCCAAAAAATCCAGACTATAAATATCCGGAGTCCGGGTTAACATCACGATAGGAGTGAAAAGTTCATAAATTCGTGTTGTTGGTTTCCAGAAGAAGAGCCCGAAATTAAAAAAAAAAAAATAGATTTAATTTTAAAAACTCTTAAATTCCTTTTTTTTTTTATTATTATTATTATTATTATTATTATTATATTACAGTCCCCGTGCCATCTGTAACTGCAAGACTATTACGGCACATATGCTATCTGGTTTATATGAACTTGCCTAGTTTGTTTATTTTAATGAATTTCAGTGTTCACTGTAGTTAGACATTGGACAACATTGCTTCAACGGAGTCGTTAGACATAAGTCAGACACGTTCATGCGTAAGCAATGTTCAAGTATATGATTCACTTGGGGTGGAACGGGCTGCAAGCAAAAAGGACACGCTACAGGAAGAGAGGCACGTTCAAATAGGTAATCGTATGATACAGAAGTATGTCCCATTCTAAGCCTGCTCAGAATCAAAAATTCCCTCCAATTTTAGATTTACTTCTGCCTAAACGGTATATGTACACTTTCTTAACACAAACGCAAAACGAAATGTTTTAGTAATTGTCAATTTAAAATTTTGTCGAGATTAACTCCTACCCAATTTTCAATTCAATTCAATTCAATTCAATTTTATTCACGTATAAATTAAAATATAAAAATTGTAATCAAATTAATATAACCGCAAATACGCAAAGGTTGCGCGAACAGCGGAATATATATCGAAATCACACTGGTCAAACTTGTATCTAGCGTAATAATAATAATAAACCAGTATCAATGAAGTTCGACATATTCTTGCTATTGTTATTAGAAGAAAATATTTTACACAAACAGATTTTTAACGACAGATTTTTAGATTCCGGTGCTCTAATGGATAAAATGAGATAAATATGTAAAATCAAGGAACGCTATTTCGATGCCGAATGTTTAATGTAGATATAATATTTTGATAAGAAAAAAAAGTAAAAATTTTCATCGAATTAATGACGCAGTGCAACAGTAATAATTACGAGTATTTTTAAACAATTTATACTATTGATAGTGAACATTACTTTCACTTACTTTTAATAAATTCCTGTCAATTAAATCATTCCCAACTAACGAAGCCAACAACGGTAATTCGTTTTGTTTTATTCCCAAAAACGATGCTAAACGCTTTCCATCATAAACTTTGGTAGTCATATTATTCAAGTTTAAATGATTCGAAGAGAAGTAATAATATTCTCCTTGTGAAATGACAAAATCACTGTCTTGAGCTAAAATAGCGAAACATTTCCGATCGTGCGCAAACATCATAATTTCTTCATCTGCTTCTTGTACCGAAACATAAACCTGCAATATAATTAATTCTCCTTTATCAAAACATTAATAAACCTTCACATTAGCTAAAGTACTACATATTTCGAAAATTAATTGTTAGATATGTCGAACAGTTGACGAAACCGGTCGAACTATTTTATTTTATTTTAATGTTTTAATGTTTTTAACACGCTTTTATTAGCTTGACCTGTATGTAAATGAGTAATATGTAAGTGTGTAATGGAATTTTACAAATCAATTTTCACTGACTTTCCGACGTCTGAATAATTTGAAAATTTACATACGTATTCATTTTGGATGACAATTCAATAATTTCATAATTTTGTCCGAATGTCCTAACCAGGATCATCAGAGGAAAACGTGTTACTATAGTGTTCTGTACACACATTTGTTTCCGCGTTTCTATTGTCTGGTGTAATCAGTAAGTTATAACCTCAACTTATCGCTTCGCTGTTATCTTTTGAACAATCTACGGCAGTGTGGTAAGTTTTATCTGCTTATTTATTGTCGTCGCTTCTTTAAAATCAACGAGCTCTTAGCTCGTTGATATAATGTCCTTACAAAACCTATCATCAGATCACATCGCACAGAAAACATATCAACATGCACCATCATACGCCGATAAAACAAAATCGAAAATCGTACCGCTAACAAAAATCACACATCCCGAAAACGAGCAAGGAATAGTATTTAATTGCGTCCATGACTACAAAATCAGGGATTACCTCTATGCAATCATGAACCTCGTAAACGGTCCAGGAAATATAATCGCCGCATCAAAAGTCAGCCGGAACAGAATAATCATACACCTCAAATCCAAAGAACTCGTAGACGATTTTTTTCAAAATCATACTGGTTTTAAAGTTGAGTCGCACTATGTCGAGTGTAGAAGACTAGCGCTTTCTACCAAAAAGATTGTTCTTTCGCACGTTAATCCCTGTATACCAAACTTAGTTTTAGAACAACATATTACGAACTTTTTAAAACTAAAAATTACTTCCGACATTTCATTCCTAAGACTAAACCCCCATGATCAATTATTTGGCCATATAATAAGTTGGAGGCGACAATTTTATACTAATAGTGAAATAAAACAAGATTTACCGGGATCCTTCTTAATAGATTTCAATGATCAGCAACATCGGATATTCATTAACTACGATGGGTTTACTTGTTTTAAGTGTCAAGGAAAAGGACATCGAATGGAAGATTGTCCTACACATACTGAAAACGACCAAGAATATATCTCAAATCAAGCTATTGAAACTTTAAGTGCTGAACCGACATTCCAATCCCCAGAAAATGACGTTATAACCAAGCAGCAAACCGAACTAAACTATAATTCAAATTTTCAGCAGTTAAATATTGATTCACAAAAACGAGCACTTTCCGAAAACTCATTTTCTACACAACCATCCGATACATGCACCGAACAGCCCGGCAAAAATAAATTCGGTAAACCACCGAAGAAGAAAAACAAAGCAGATAACAAAGAAATGGAAGTAGAGACCGAAAGGAATGTCCATTCCCCAAATGACTCAGATGCGGACGTATCATCAACCGAAATCCCTTCAGATACGGAGAACCCATCGCTTAAAGAAATATTTGCACCACTTCAAGAAAACATGGAAAAACATAAGGATAAATACGCCATATCCTTCGAAAACCTAAAATGTTACATAGACATGTGTAAAGAAAACAAGTATGCCGTCGAAATAGCAAAAGATTTTACACCCAACTTGGAAGGACTCCTTATAGCACTAAAAGAAAACCATAAACTTATAAAGCATCGAAAAACAAAAATCAAATTCACAAAAATCATTCGCATACTGGAAAAAGAACTCGCATCTTAATTTATTTACTTCTGCAAATAAACATGATAATGAACTATAACGTATTTTTATCATGGAACTGCAATGGCTACTACAGCCATTTGGAGGATCTTAAAATCCTTATCCACCAATACAATCCAATAATCATCGGTCTTCAAGAAACCCATCTCAAAAACAACCAGATCTGCAATCTATCCAACTACAACACAATTCAGACTACTAGCGCGACCGGTAATACAGCTTATGGAGGATTCCTTCTCGCTGTGCGATCAGACATTCATTTCGAAAAAGTAAACCTTCCGACAAATTTACAAGTACTGGCAGTAACTACTTTTTTAAAATATCCATTAACTATCTGCACAGCCTATTTCCCGCCTAACGAGGACATAACCGAAGATCATCTTGTCACCATCATAAAAAATGTACCGTCACCGTTTATTTTAATGGGCGACTTTAATGCTCACAGTCCTTTCTGGAATAGTTCACGGTACAATAGAAACGGTAAAATCCTAGAAAAAATACTAACTTTACTAGATTTGCCGCTACTAAACACAAACACACAAACCTATTACAGTTTCTCTTACCGCACATGGTCCAACTTGGATTTAGTAGTATGCTCTCCCCAGCTACTTAACTCGTTACTAGTCTACACTCATACCGATTTAGCGGGAAGCGACCACAGCCCAGTGATTATTCATAAAGACAACTATAATCAAAAACCAATAGTTCTAAATAACAAAATTAACTACCAAAAAATTGATTGGAACAAGTATCAGCGCTCCTGCATATGTAATTATCAACAAATCCAAGAAACTGATGTTAATTCGGCAGTCAACTCATTTAACAATCAACTAGTTTCGCTAGCAAAATCATGCAGCCCAAATCCTAATGGAAACTCAATGTCTATGAAATCACAACTAAAGTTTCTACCCTGGTGGACAAAAAAATGTTCAGAAGCCGTTAGAAACCGCCGAGCAGCATTGAAAAAACTAAAAATGACTCCCGATGAAAAAAATCACATCGAATTCAGGAGACAGCGAGCAAGAACTAGATGGACTCTAAAGCAAGCCAAACGTGATTCTTGGCTGAACTTTATTTCAACAATAAACTCATCAACTCCGATAAAGCTCGTTTGGCGGAAAATCAAATCGATCGAGAATAATCCGACTTTTCATGTACCCACTAGCATTCGCATAAGTACTAAGCTGATCGCAGAAGAAAGGTTAATAGCAAGTGCTTTCGCTGCGTACTATGCCGAATTCTCGAGTGATAAAAATTACACATCAGAATTCCGTAAAATAAAGATATCCAACGAGATTAATCACCCGGATTATTCCAGCGACAACCGAGAACCGTATAACTCACAAATCACTCTTCACGAAATAGAAACTGCGATAAGAGTCACAAAACCAGCCGCAGTGGGTCCAGACAATTTCCATGTCTCTTTACTCCAAAATGCGCCAGATGTAATCAAGAAGAGGTTACTTGATATCTACAACCAAATATGGATGTCTGGACAATTTCCTTCATCATGGAGAATTGCAACAATCGTCCCTGTCCTTAAGCCAAACAAAAACCCAATTCTCCTTGATAGCTACCGTCCAATCTCGCTAACATCCGTTCTGTGTAAAATCTTAGAAAGAATAATTTCCACGCGATTAACATGGGAAATTGAAAACAAAAAACTTTTGTCAGACTAGCAATGTAGTTTCCGTCCAGGCCGATCTACGACAGATCAACTGCTATTCCTACAAAACTCCATCCACGATTGTTTTGCCACTAAACGCCATATGTTAGCAGTCTTTTTTGACTGCTCTAAAGCATTCGATGTCATATGGCGCTACAAGGTTCTAATAACCTTATATAAACTTGGTTTTCGTGGAAGAATGCCTGTATTCATACGGAACTTCCTAGCTAACCGTTTTTTTACCGTACGTATTGGCCAGGATTTTTCAGATCTGCGAGAACAAGTTAATGGGTTACCTCAAGGCTCCGTACTGAGTCCAACATTATTTAACTTAGCCATTAATGACGTCATTGAACAAATAAAACTTCCAGTGAAATGCCCCTTATACGCGGACGATTTAACGATCTTCATGTCCTGTTCAGATATCATTACGGGCCAACAAATCTTACAAAAAACTATCAACGCATTATACAGATGGTCCGTTTCAAATGGAGTCTCGTTCTCTACCAGGAAAACCACCGCTGTTCACTTTTGTAGAATTAGAAACTGTAATCACAATGTTCAACTCCATTTAAACAACATGCCGATTCGATCAAGCGAAGAGGTAAAATACTTGGGCCTTACATATGACCAAAATCTTACATGGAAATCTCACATAAACGGGCTCAGAAGGTCATGCCTAAACAAATTAAATGTTATGCGAAAACTGTCGCATACTTCATATGGAGCAGACCGTAGATCCTTAGTACACATCTACAGAAGTTTAATCCGAACAAAGTGTGATTACGGCGCAGCAATTTACGCATCAGCGAAGCCCGCCATCCTGAGCAAACTGAACGTCATACATCACACCGCAATAAGATTGGCGCTAGGAGCTTTCAGAACTTCTCCAATAATTAGCATATTATACGAATGTCCAGAATGGCCCCTAGATGTCAGAAGACGATACCTTAGCGCAAGACTATTAATACGTATTTTATCCTCTCCAAATACTCCAGCTTTTCTGTTGCTTTCCAATAAAAATCCCAAAACATATCACTTCCTATCCTATGCGACGAAATCACTAATGTCAGATATCATGAATTTACCAAAAATCTATGAGTCAACCCCCACCATACTCCCCCCATGGAAAACTACAGCTTTGAATATAGACCTCTCACTCTTAGAGCTGAACAAACATTCCCCTACTAATACTATTCTGAGCGCTTTCCATGGACTTCTCCTGAAATACCCGTCCTCGTTAATTCTGTTTACCGACGGTGCCAAATCAAACTCTCTCGTAGGATGTGCCGTAATCTCTGAACAGATAGGTACTATCCGTTACGTTCTTCCACATCTTTACTCCATGCTCTCTGCCGAATTATTCGCAATTAAACTGGCAGTTGAAATCTGCGTACAGTCCAAACAAAATTGCCTCATCTGCACTGACTCTTTAAATTCTTTAACATGTCTGCTAAAGTCCCACGATAAGTCGCAGCACCCGATAGCTAAAGAAATACTATCTACGATAGCTAATGTGGACATCAAGATCATATTTGCTTGGATACCAGGACACAAAGGTATTCCACAGAACGAATCAGCAGACCGCGCCGCGAAAGAAGCAACGTCATGCTTTCCTGTAGCAAACAACCGAATACCTGCCAACGACGCTGTTCAAGAAATAACCAGTAGCCTATCAAAGGAATGGTTCGACTCGTGGCTCAACACCCCAACGTCGAATAAGCTTTGTTCCATCAAAGAGGACACTAACTTGTGGCAATCGTCGTTCCGGCCAAGCAGAAAGGAGGAAGTAGCACTGTGTCAACTGCGCATTGGCCATACACGGATTACTCACCAATTCCTCTTGAACAAATCCTTATCACCTCTATGTGAAACCTGTTCCTCAGTTCTCTCCGTCCAACACATTCTATTAGACTGCAACAAATATAATCACACTCGCACCACGTTTTTCCTTCCGTCTACCTTGAAAGAACTCCTAAGTAACAATGAAGTAAATATAAAAAAATTATTCGCTTATCTCAACTCCACTAACATTCTATCACAACTATAGAATCCTAACTTTCCGTGCCTCTGGCCTTTGTTGCAGTTCATGGCACGTAAATGAAGAAGAAGAAGAAGAAGGATCATCAGAAAAAAAAGAAAAACAATGACCCCTTCTACAGGTCACAAACATGATAGCACTAGTGTCCTTTGTTTATCAAAAACTTGATATGGTTCGCGAAACTGATCTCATAGATGTCGTTAAGTCATTTTCTTTACGCGCTTTTTATTTTATTAAACTTTACTTTAGGTGTTAAATATATATATTACAGTCTAATGCTTCTGTTTTTTTTTCCGAACCACGGTAAAGTAATTAAATAACAGAACTTTAAGCAACGAAAGAAAATTATTCTTAAACCTTACGTCTAACGAGTCAAAAAATGTAAATAGTGTAGGTAAAGTCCGAAATATTATTTGAGAAGAGAAATCCCAAGTCCTATCTGGGATAGTACAAGTTAGTATTTGTATGCGCTGTTGACTTCATGGTAGGATTTCCATGAGAAAGGTCGATATATTGCAGGGTATAAAAGCAGATAGTGTCGGACCGAGGACGAATCGGAGAAATTACAAGTCGAACATAAAAAAAGGGCTATATATTTGTGTGTTTGATTAGGAGAGAAGAAAACAGCCGTCAAATAGTTGGTTTTCAAACAATTAGAGATTTTGCGGCACTTTAGTGAGAATAAATGTTAAATAAAATTATAGTTTAAAAAGACTAAAAAAACACGCTTTTATAGCGATGTGAACACTAAAAAGTAAAAAAGTAATTTTTAAATATAAAGATAATATTCAATACAGTGTGATGAAAATCTCCCAAGTCACTATGTATTTTAAGTTTTTTCGAATAAGCTCAAAATGAGAATAAAGTAATTCGCAACAAATGTTAACTCTTTAATCTAAAAGAAAGCGTGGGGTGCTTACTATATTTAATAAATTAAATCGACCTACAAATAGTTAAAAAATAAAAGAAAAAGTATAAACAATTGTTGATACTTTGAGAATATATCTGGTTCTAGCGTTCGAGCTCTTATAAGCCAAAAAGTCACATTAAAAGTAAGTTGAGAGCGGAATGATCTAAATCTGGACAAACTTTGATTGACAGCAGCTGTGCAGTCGCCATTCCACACAGCAGTGATGGAGCCTTTAAAGAATGACTTTTTCGGGCTTGGAGATAAGAGTGGGGAAGACAATAGAGCAGAGGAGATGGAATTAGTAAAGGATGAATATTAGGAAATAGCATCGTTTTCTACCTGTATTGCAGGAAAGTCCAAGTCCACATTAAACCGAAATCTATTCCGATCAGTTTTACGGAGGTTCCAATCGACATGGAAGAGAAGTGTTATTTTATTTATTTATTTTGTTTTTTGTAACATTTATAGAGGGTTTTTTAACATATTTTTCGCATATCGTTCTGTAATGTGCTATTGTATGCTTTTTTATTAAGCCATTGTTTGCGGAATACTGTGCATTTACGGTTATTTTCGTTAATATTGTAAACTCTTTTTTTCCCCATTGTATGTACAATGGCAAACCACCACACATATACCATCATATGCGCGCTAGGTAGTGCACAGCAGCAGACGCACACGGGGGGACTGCACTTGTAGCGCGATAGCAAATAATTGTTGCTCAATGTAAAAATTCGTAAGGGACGCGAATTGTACAAACATATGAAAACCCGTACAGAAGATGAGCAATATGAATAACTTGATTTCACCGTCCATGCGATCATTCGACAAACAGTTCGCGAACCGAAGCACAAATAGACGCGCCGATGTAAATTGAAATATGGCAGTAATGAACAAATTAAGGGATATACGGAAGAACAAATAGAAACTGCGTGGAGAAAATATAAATGTGCTCTAGAAAAATATCGTGAACCGATAAAAAGTGTACTTCGGCAATTATGCGACGACTGCGAAAGGTTACCAAATGTGCGTACAGAAGAAGCGCATCCGTATTCAAGCTTGACGCGACGACAATTCTGAGCACAGGGTTCCTTCCTTTCATGTCTTAACTGAAATAAGAAACGCAACGCAAAATCAATAGCACATCTTAGTCTTCCGTGGCTCTCGTGAAATGTACCATTGCGCCAGACGTGTGCAAATATTAAAACATTACCAGCAATCATCAGAGTGTAAGAAAAATCAGTACATGCCAGTGCTTCGTTTTTCTAAATATGTATAAGCAGCGCGCAGTTTGTCAACAATATCGACAGCGCCCTTTGTCATCGACGACTTCTTAGCTGCATTCTCCCATTACACTGCCATGTACTACAGTATATAATGGAATTACGCATTCATTTTTATCGCAGTAAAAACCGACAATCCTTCAGAAATCGAAATATTGAATTTTACAGCGCCTTCAATTAACAGGAATAAACACGGTACTTGTTTTAATTCTGTGGCATTTTAAATGGCAATATTTGCAGAATATGTTACACAGGAAAAAACAAAAAATCAAAAAAAAAAAATTAATAGCACACTTCGAACACTAACAATTACACAACAATGCAAAACATATTTTCCATTTGTCGTCGTTGTGACGTAGACGGCAAGTAAGTAAAGCACTAATATGTTCCGTATGCTTAACAGAGAGTTAGGCTGTGTGAAATTAAAGTCTACAAAGTGGTTAAACCTAAGAACCTAAAGAGAATGTTGGGTCAGTTTCATTTTCCCAGTGGTCTTTACTTTCCCAAACTGCTCTAGCGTAACCAGTATTAGACTTAAGTTTGGGTATATAAGAGACTCGAATCGGCAATGAGACAAGTCTCTTCAACTCGTAAACTCCGTTTTAGTAGTCAAGCATCTTTACATCATATTAAGCCCGCCGCAAATTAAACTAAGTCCACGCACAGCCCATGGCGACGAGCGAGTCACCTATATGAAGAACACAGTTTCGTGGGTATGCGCATGTTGGTTTATACATTTTAGTTGTTAAAAATTTTGATTTATTCATTATTGCTCTTTATATACAACAATATGGCTATGGGCTGCGTGAGTGTTGGGTTCAATATGCGGCGGACTTTAGGCTACCCCCCCTAGGCGAGAGGATAATAATAAATTACTCGCTATAAGTATACGAACTGGAGAATGGCTTGCTTCAATAAAATTCTAAATCATTCTGTTTCGTTACAGGGGATCGATCGTATGTTTGGCGCTACCTCTGGTTTATCAAGAGAAATAACTGAATGTAAACTTGTTGAATACGAATAAATTTTACGTATAGTAATAATTTCGTACGCGTTAAACAACGGTGGTACATATTTATTTCTTATCGCGATTAAAAGCGTCCAGTAGAATCATCGTGATACCCCAGATACGCCAATTCTGAAGTAGTCGCGACCGATTCAGCCGGCAGAAATACATAAACACACATAAACTGAATAGAGTGTGCACAGTACACGTGTAGGAGCAACTGCACACTAAATGATTTTAATTTCGTGAGTGCCGATAAAAAGCGGTGGCAACATTGATTTTCTTTATTTGAGCGGTAATTTTGCTTCTGACAAATAATTTGGTTCAGTCATTGATTTCTTACGTGTATCATCGCATGTTCTGCAGATCAGTCATTAATTTTTCTAACCAATACCGAATTGCTGTGTATAAAATGTAACATTGTATCCAATTGGATTTTTTTTTTTTATTAAACATCGAAATACGTAATCATTGAAGAGGCGCGAGGTTTATTTTTCCTTATTTTGTTGTATACTAGGGCAATCTATCAGTGAAATAGGTAGCTGTATTTCCGAAAAGGCCACTGAGACACCAAAAAAAACAAAAAGTTCTACATATCTTTTCGTTTTTAAGAGATGAAATATCATCATTGATCTTCTAATACTGAGCCCATTTCGTTGAATATCCATACTCTAAATAAATAGATCAAAATTATCTCTCCGAATTCGTAATAGCCGCTTCTGGGAACAAGATTAATCATAATTCATAAGAATGTTAATGGCGACGTCATTGTTACATAGGGGAAAATATAAAAAAAACCTTAAAAAACATGAAAATTACCCCTCTTATGAAACACGTTATGAAACGTATTATGTAACATACGTTTTAAAATAAATTTCTACGCACACTGTAGTTATTGATTTTTTTTTTTTTTTAAGGATTAAGGTATATTCAACTGAAATTTATTCTTCTATTAAGTATTAGGGAACAACTATCATCTGAGGGGGCTGTTCCCGTGGCGAGATCCGAACGATCTAGTTTTTCCCGTTTCCATCGAAACAGTTTATTAGTCTACATAATATTATTAATTTCTACTTTCATTATCAGCGTTCACTTTACATGAAATAATTCTTTTAAAACTGAAGAAAATTCTATTGCGGAAATAAAATTTTCACTGAAATAAAAACAAAATAAATCCCACCTCTCAACATACACATCTAACGTCTAAATGTAATACAATAAATATTAATATATAATGAGAAAAAAAAAACTTAATTTAATAATTCACAAAATATTTATAAAATCGACTTGTTTTGTAGTCGCGTACTACATGCGACTACGGAACAAGTCGATTTTATAAAAATATTTTGTGAGTTATTAAATTTTCTGTTCATACTAATTTATATTAATACACGGAAAGTGGACAATTATAATTTCAATATTGGTTTGAAAACTATAAATATTATTTGTATACTTTACCTCACAATCTAATATATGCTCTAATATTAGCATGGCGAATAAAGACATATTGGGAAAAATTACATCCGACGAATTTATTGTATCCAACTTTGCATGACTTCTTATTTGATTAAATATTTCTTCCAATTTTTGCATAGAAATTTTACGTCTCCTTATCCATAAAGGTCGTTTCTTCTCTACTGTGGTACCTCCAAAGTAAAATATCAGACCTATTTCGAGTTGTTTAAATGCATTTACAAATTTCGTTAAAACACGTGAAAGTTCGGCCATTTGATATCCGGAAGAAGGATTTTTTAAATCGCTCAACCAGTTACGCATGCACGACTGTGCGTCTATTACAATTTTTGCATACCCGTCTTTTTCTGATCTGCAAAATAAATAAGAAAATTTCGTTTTGTATTCCCAAAAATTATACATTTAATAGCAGAAGCTAACAAAACTATACATAATATTTTAGCTAATTAAACATACAACCAAAGGGAAAAATATAAATAATATTAGACGAAGCATTCTATCAGAAAACAGGAAATCGTTGAAATAAGAAATTAGATCTTTGTTCTTATTGCATGCTATCGCTTTCTAGTGCTCGCGAATTATATCAGTTAATATAGATTTGCGATAAGAGCGTCATAGTATGATGAACCATCCTCCCCGGCTAACCCGTTAGCTGATTGGTAAAACTAAAATGTTTTTTCTAAAAACCGGATTCCCGTACATAAGAAGACTTAACAAATCGATCTCATGCAACAAATACAGGGAAACGTTGGCGTCGATTTCTAGCAAATGTGATAAACGATAGAATTCGCAACAATAACTCTGTGATTATGCATCTCTCTTCTTCGCGCTGAATTCCTTTTCCGAAAAATTAAAAACGAAAAAGAAAATATCTCTTTGCCGGTTGATTTCAGTTACCTAGCGGAAGAGATACTTGCTTTTCGGACAAGCGGCAATCGCGTCTAATTCTTGGCTCTAAAAAAACTAGTCAGCGAGCCATCAAACATAATGCCGCCTCGACAGTCAGCAGAGATCGAGTTGTATTTTTCAAGTCGAAAAGCAAGTTGAATTTCGAAAGTTGCGGTAGAATCAAAATAGACCCACGAGCGATCACAGCTCGGCGTTTAAAAAACTCATTCAATAAACTAATAATGTCGAATGTCTCGCCCATCATTCCCAACTAGTTCATACTGAGTAAACCCAAATGATGCTGAATTCAGACATACTGCCAGTTGGTGTAGAAGCGGAGTTCTTTCTAATCGCTCATAACGGATATGAACAGCAGCGCATATTCCTGCATTTAGATGATCATTCATGCCACAGTTGCATAAATCGACAAAAGTCACACTGCACTACCAGAACAAACAGATAGTCCAGCAACCTAGTTGGAACACAAAATCACATCGATACCATACTCGGGAAGAAAAGATGTCTCGCAACAACAGTTGCAAACGAAAAACTTATTTTAACCCGCCAGTACTCGCTGCGTGAGATTTTCTCTCACATGTCTGGATAAAACGGTGTTTCCTAGGGTACACGAAGGCGGGAAAGTTGGGGCCCTGTATAGCTGGAGGGGAGGGGCACCGCTAGGCAAAGGACACCCGATAGTCAAGGTCAGTCACCTCTAAGCTTCGGAAGGAGATATTTGTTTTTGTTAATAGCGCTGAGTTGTGAGAAAAACTCTCACACGCGAGTGCTCCAGTTTCAATTTTTTCGTCAGTGCCTGTGAAACTTTTTCTCACATGCGAGTGCTGCCACACCAATGTAAGTATTTCATAAAACCGTGTCAACATAGTTATTTCTGTAGTATGTAAAAGTTTTTTTTTTTTATTGCAAAATTCATCAAAATGTTTCGTGGAAAGGTGCTTACCGAAATTGGGAGGGCTGTTTTCGAAGCAATTGGGGTATGTTCTCCTGCTTTCTGCTTGTATTTTTTTCATCATTATTTCGTTTTACTTTGCTTTACTCGCGAATTTTCAAAGAAAAGGATGTGTTACTTTTGTAATGCGACCAAAAAGTTGAGTGGTTAGGTGATTTTGGCTTATTATTCTTTGAATAATACACCTATGTAATCGTATGGCAAATTTATTTACAACCCCCCTCCAACTTTGTCACTTTACGTTTCAATGAGTGCAGATTCCAAATCTGCAATGTCCGTCCGCTGCCCGGGTCACATTATATTAATATATGTAAATAAATATTATTTTAGTTTTGTTGTTTTTTAAGTTAATTTATTTTTGAAGAATAGACGAATATTTCACGACTCAGCTGTATTTATTATTCTCATATGACGGATCTAAACATAGACTATGGCGTTTCTAAGTATAGCTACCGGTACCGATTGAAAAAATTAACCAAAAAGTCGTTCAAACCCTTAATTTTTAGAAGTTGGAGTGTAAAAGTAAAAGAAGAGAATGATGAATGAACAGACAATTATTTTCAACCAGACTGTTCAAAAACTGGGTAGTATTTACATAGAAATCACATGTGAAAGAAAATCTCACGCGCCAGTACTGGAGTCCTGCTATGCTTAGCGAGTACTGGCGGGTTAAATCCCTTCCCCCGACCACCAGACGTACAACACGTCATTGGATGCAACTATAACCAGAAATCAAAACCAAAAAAAAAAAAAAAATATGCAAATATCGATGAGATCATCGTGAAAGTCAAGCCGATATTTATAACAAGCAGTCCAACTTTATCACAGACTTCATGGGTTTCAAACACTTTTCTAAGAATAGCCTCTAAATCTAATTGCGTAACACATGCACACAACTTTTCGCAGGAAAAAACTAGCTGATTCATTTAACTGCAGAAACTAAATCGCACCTGAAGAACACGACTTTAAAAAACAGATGCATTCACATACTAAAACGCTTGACCAGCTTATCCACAGACGGTGACAAATCAGAAAACAGCTCTACCCATTAGAAGTACAAATGATAATTCAGCTCCAGCAACATAACGAGAACCATATACTCATGCAGGGGAACTGCAGTGGTCTTCTCAATGATCAAGCCGAACTGGAACACCTGTTTGTAAGCACGCACTTACTACCAAAAACAAGTCAAATATAAAAGACTACAAAATATTCCGATGCGGCTATACTAGAAGCGGTTGATTAAGCAGAGGAGTAGCAATTCTTATACACTCTTCACTCCTAGCTGAAGCACAGCTAGAATAAATACATCTCTTCAGTCAGGAGCAATATCTATTCACTTACATAGTTTATCAAGACCTCAATAATTATTTGCAGTTGCTATCTCTCACTCCCTCCACCAATGTGGCAAGCAGAACCTTCAGAACATATCCCCATTGAAAGGCTCAATTATTGTACTTGGACACTTCAAGGCTTACTTCCCCGTATGGTGGGAAACGCCGACAAACAGGAACGGATCAATCACCACCAATGTTTTAACTAAGCATAATTTAAGCATTGTCCCTCCACTTAGCCATTTTTCAACTACTGACATAGCAATAGCGTTCTAATTACTAACAAGCTCTTCACAGTTTTCGTTTCAATTTATCCGGAGTAAAAAAGTGCTTGGAATAGTTTATCCCATCCATCTCCCCTTCAAAGTCTACCGAACCATATGAACTAAAATGAAACGCCTCAATGGAATCCACAGTCCCTAGACGCATCACTCTAATCCTGTAACTAACGAGTCTGACGTTGCCAAGGCGTTTGCACACCACTTTTCCGAACCGTCGGCATCCAAGAGGTATCCTTCGACTTCCTCAGCAAGAAATAACGTGTAGAATAACAGCCAACTCTTCCCGCCCGACTCTAACGGAATATATAACAGCGATTTTACCATCTCAGAGTTAAATTGTCAACTTAACTATCATACATTCAACAGTATACTTGGCTCCAAATCCATTTACCTATATATGATATATATATATATATATTGATACGGATTCGGTATTTACGGCGCTATCTAGCGATGATGTCGAGCTAGAAATTATTTTCCGATTAAAATCATTAATTTTCCATCTCTCGGCATCAATTCTATTATTCATCGTCGTCAGAGAATACGGCCGGGATATTTACACGACCGAATAAGTAATTTCCGATTTCTGTCGAATTTCTCGGCTCGGGAAGTGTTAAGGGGTTATGTAATTATCCTGGTATGTGTGGTCTGCGACAACAGGATAGTGCCTGTCGGCCACGTGAGCCGTGTGTGAAGATGAGCGCTAGAACGGCTGTGTGATTAATTGATAAGGATTCGGTAATGTACCGTTAGTTTAGAATAAAATCGAGAGCCGATTGTTGCGAATGTACAAAGTTTAGTCGTCGGTCTTATGTGTTAATCTTGTTGTGCGGTCAATTACCTGTGTTACCGTTTAAAATAGCGTACTATCTGGTCGTCGGGTTACTTTTCCCGTGAAATCAATTTTAATTCCGGTGAAGAAATTTTATGTTCGGTCACACCTTTTTTTCGTATAATTTTCTAGGCTGCATCAATGCGGTATGCGTCCGTTTGTTTGTGTTTTTTTTGGTAAATTTTGAAAATATACGCGATACGTAACATCCGAAATATTTTACTGAACGCGTGTGTTTGGGAGATCGTAATATCTCTTGAAATTATGTTACCATTATCTACTATCGCCCTGTGGGGCACAGGTTGCTGTAATTATAGGTTCAGTCTCTAGTAAGTAGTCACTCGACCATCACACAGGTGCTAGTCTCATAGGCGTCGAAATGAAACAGTAACCACGTGAGTTCTGTACGTCCACGTCGCACAGGGTGGTAATTTTCTAATTGGTGGATTTAGCGTTGATTAGAAAAACTAAATATCAAAACTCACAAAATACATAGCTGGTGGGAAAACGGAGGAGAGTTCACTTGCGGAAGGTTTTCCTTCTAATAAATACTGTTAAACATTATTACTGCATTACAACACGGTAGACTACCAGAAACTCGCTCGTGACAATGTGCCTTAGTCGGTTTGATGATTTCGATGTAGAGCGAGTAGGCGAGTATCCAGCGCCTTCAAACCGGGTCCTTTCGGCTAGGGGAGTAAACCCCAACAGAAAATCCAGTGAAAGGTAATGGGAAGCAACCGCTGTACTTATTTCTCGATAATTATGGCGTGTCAGAATAATAATTTAAATGTCGCACCTATGGGATACAATCGAAAGAGGGCATCAGGCAATAGGCGGTCTTCTGTAGCAGTACAGAATGACTCGTGTCCTCCCGTGCCCTTGATGGTATGGCAATCTGCAGGTGAGAACAGACACGTTGGAAAATCGAGATTATGTTTCCTAGAATCATCGACGAACGATAACACTAAGAATATAAGCATCGACGGAAACAAAAATAAAAAAGTAATAATAGAATCAGCCAGATGCCGACGTATATAGTGTTCGTCATGTGCAACCTCCCGAATGGGAGATGTTACCCGTATGATGATGATGATGATATCTTTTATCGGTTGCTTCTTTGCTGTTATCCCTCCGGGTCGAATATGTCCATTTTCCGATAGCTGATCGAGAACTGTTAATTCAATTGCTACGAAACATGAAGTTATAACAAAAGGCGAAAAAGAGAAAGAAAACTACGAAACTAATCACAGAACGCGTAAAACAGAACCTCACTTGATCTACGAACGTTATTCATGCAATTCAGATAGTAAACCAGATTCAACATTAATATTTTCCTTGTAATTATTATATATGTAATCATTATTTAGTTTATAATTTTTTATTCATGTTTGTTTTGCGTACATTTTACATCATTAAATTAATCGCGATATAATTTGTATATATCAAAATATTGTAAATGTTTTGTTTCGTTTGCATTTCTAAATATATTAGGTCTGAATGAGACGATAAATATTTTCAACTGAATGTCGTTAAATATATTACGTTTTTGACATTATGTAGCATTAAGGCACGCTCTACCTGTCTGGATTATTTCGATTACCGGAAGCCGTTATACACGCTGGTGTTGTTTATATAATTACATTCAGTAAAAATTCAAAATACTACAACATCGAAGTGCCACAAACTAAAAATGATTACTGTAAAATTAGTAGTTTTAAACTTGCAAACTTTGATTTTACCAGCCGTAACGCTTTAAAAATGCTCATATTGAACTTGCTATTTTTAACTAATAACGATCAGAACGTTTAATCCCGCTCAATAAAAGAGATACATATAACACCGGACAAATTGTACAAATTGCCGTTACCGGTATTTATTCGCTAATTCTCCAATATTTGCGTTATAGCAGCATCCGTCTGATTCGTGATTTTCTAAAAATGTCTGCAATCCCCACACACCCATATTTCTAATTCTAAGTGAAATGCAACACGTAAAATAAACAAAAGGTTCGAAAATAAAAGTTGATACGCAATTTCGTTTATATTATAGATGATGCCTTTATTTATTGTATCTAAAAGAGGTTAAAAGAATATATCGATAATTTACCAGTCGATCGATTAATGACCGCACAAAAAATTTATTTCATAAAACACCGCAAAATAAAACAAGATATTATAATTCAAGTGATAATGTATAAAAAAATAAAATAGAAAAAAGCTAGTCCTTATGTTTTGTGATTTTTCGTCATATTTTACAGCTTCAGTAATCGTGCATGTGTACACATTTAACTTACAATGCTTTATTCGGTAGTTTTTACTGTCACTTATGTGTACATTTTAATAAAATGTTAGATATTGATTTTGTGTGAGAAAAACATATATTACTGAGTACCTTGGAAATACGGAAAAATCAGTATAAAACGTTTTGTTTTATGTAAATAAAAAAATATACTTAATAGTAGTGATGACAAAAAATTGTACTAAACGTGTATCTTATTAAATGTATTAATAATCATAAAAATTGCTATTTAATATTTAAATTAATTTTCATAAGGTAATAAAAAGCGTTAAATTAATCATTGGTCACATGGAATATTTGAATTATCAGAAAAAATTGTAAAATGTTGCATAAATCTAATATGAATAAAAGTGGAAGTTAGATTTGGAAATTCCACTTACAAAGTTTAACCAGTGAATATAATATAATTTTAAAAAAAACAAAAACTTTTAAGTTTGTTATAAATAAGTAAAATACAAAAACAAATCCAACATTAGAATATCTGTAACCTAGAAACTAATTTGCATAAAGCTTTTTCATTTTTACTCAAGAAATGTGATTATATTTATGATTAAATTTATAATGTATATATATATAAATTTCTTGTAACAATTTTCATCAAAATGTAATTTTTTATGTGCAATATAAAAAAGTGCATTGAACTGCCAGTTGTTACTGCTGTTTACTCGTTATTGTAATTGAGATTTCGCGCCCGATTACTAATGTAAATTATGTCGAAAAATCACTGTACATGAGGACTAGATAGAAAAGCATGGGAAGAATTCTGCGCATGCGCAATATTTTAAACGAACTTGGAAAAAAACATCATTCTCTCAGTCACACTTCTTTTTTTTTTTTTTGTGAACTATTAGTCACTAAGCAGTCTATACCGGCTGAATAATTTTCGAGTTTAGCGCTGAATAGGTGTAAAATGTTATAAAATACGAATTTCGTATTGGAATGAAACGCTTAAATGGACGATGAAATTGATTTAGTAGACAAATTGATTGAAAAAACTGGTTGTTTGGAATTTCATGAGAAAGTTCAGGTTAGTGAGTTTTAAAAAGTACTTGAAGTATTTTTATTATTTTAAAGGTTTATTATTAAATTTGTGTACCACCACTCCTTCATTTGATAAGTTATTATTTCAAAGTACATTTATTATTAATCATAGATGTGTTTATTAGACTTACAATGAAATTACGTGAATTCAAGTCATTGTGAATAATGGGATATATACAGTAATATTGAAATTAATTTAGTTACGGTAATTGAACTGTGTTGAAATTATATTTATACATCGACGCATAAAATATGACAACGGAGATCACGTATTCAGCCATTTAATTTTTTGTTTATATTGAAAAAAAAAAATGTACTTTGCTAAATGTCCTTTGGAATAGAGGTGTATTATGGGGTTAGAATTCAGTGGTTTTCCCAAAAAGTAACAAAAATCGACAGTTTTTTTATTTATTTTTTTAAAACTTTATCGCTCGATGTGTTCATCATTTTCAGATTCAACTTGTCGGGTTCGCGTTTGGACTTTTTTTCATTTAGATTTTTATTTCTAATAATATTTATTGGCTCGTTCAGCGTTGTTTGTTTTTCTTTTCTTTTGAATACATTTTCAGTTTTTAATTCCTTATTACAACATCAATTGCGGGTTTCGACGGTTTAATTTTTTTAAATGTGAAAATTTTCTTGAGATAGTTATTTTGAACGAGAATGGAGTATTCATCTTTTTCTACGTGTTGGTTTTTTTCTCGCGATCGATAAAATTAATAAACGATACTTCTTATATAATAAAATGGATGCTTTATTTTGTGGTATCGCATTTTTGGCAATGTTATTTATTTGCGTGAAGTAAATTTTAAAATAGCCTGTAGCCATAAGAGACATACCCGTGTCAAGAAAAGAACAATTCATAATGTGATCGAATAAAATATGTTTGAAGTAAATATAAAAACATTTATTTTAAAAATGTTTATTCTTTCTCCGTTCGCATATTAAAAATACGTTAAAATTGCACTGCAGTTACTGCTGCTAACATAGATACGTCTTCTACGTATGTTACGTAAAACAATAAACTTGTTTTCAGATATAGGTAGTAAACAAATTTTGGTAAAAGTGCACAACAGAGCCTACAGTTCATATTAGTTGTTTAGTTCATATTCTTAATTACGATGTTATTATTGTTTAGTTCATATTCTTAATTACGATGTTATTATTGTTTAGTTCATTACTAACCCATCGGTAAATTTATTTGTGTAAAAAATTTATTTTATATTTTATTGAAAAATGGAAAAATATACAAATTAGTATTATTTTATATCTTATTAAAAAAATTAAAAAAATACAATTTATAATTTTTCGGTTTTAAAGTACTTCAAATCTAATGTAAGTAATTTTTGTAATTAGTGGAATTCGGAAAAAATCTTAGTATATTATTACAAAATAAGGAAAAAAATTAATGCAAAAAATTAATAAAAATGTTGAACGCTTCACAATTTTACGTGTCACCCTTGCAGGGGTCAAGCGAATCTGCATTTACCGTTTCAATTTTAGTATATGTGGTTTCAACAAATTATTACAAAATAAGGAAAAAAATTAATAAGAATGTTGAACGCTTCACAATTTTACGTGTCACCCTTACGTAGGGGTCAAGCGAATCTGCATTTACCGTTTCAATTTTAGTATATGTGGTTTCAACAAATTATTACAAAATAAGGAAAAAAATTAATAAGAATGTTGAACGCTTCACAATTTTACGTGTCACCCTTGCATAGGGGTCAAGCGAATCTGCATTTACTGTTACAATTATAGTATATGTGTTTCTGAAAAATTAAAATTTTACATTAATTTTAAAATATAAATTTCAGCACTTCACAATTTCACACATCATCCTTGCGTAGGGGTCAAGCTAATCTTTTCTGTTCGTTACAATTGTAGTATATGTGTTTCTGAAAAATTAAAATTTTACATTAATTTTAAAATATAAATTTCAGCAATTCACAATTTCACATGCTATTCTTATGTGGGTGTAAATTTAATCTATGTATCATTGCAAGTAGTATATTTTTGAAAACTAATTGTAAAAATCTGAATTCAACATTAGCATGAAATCACATTTTAAGAATAGTTAGTGTGATTATTTAATTTTACTTTTAATAAAGTTATTATAAATTTGACATTAAAATTATTTTACATTGAGTGGTAAATTTATTTTTTATTTTAAAATGTAAATTATTACTTCAAAAACATTTACAAAATTTTTAATAACATAAGTGTTAATTTAATTTTAATTTTATATTTTAAAATTATATACCTAAGATCATTAAAATACTGTAAGTACATCTATGCAAACAATGTGATTTATTGCTCTATTTTTATTGTTTTGCGGTCATTTACATTACAATACCGGCATAACCTGTCGCGCCGGTTCTATTATTTCCTTCCGGTCAAGTGCATTTCCGTTTTTTTTTCTTTTTTTTTCCGAAAAAATATAGTTTGTTAAATATGGAATTTTAATTCCCACATCGAATACCAAACTCCCGACAAATACATCAATTTTTTAACACCGCCGTAGAAATATATCTGGTTTACCAAAGTATGTAAATTTACTATATTTATGTAATACGCTATTTTTTTAAAATAACTAATTATTTATTTTTATCTTATTTTAACATTATTCTCGAATTTTCTTTTCGTTACTTTACAATTTATCGCGCTAAATTTAATATCTTCGTTTTTTTTTTCGCGCTAATTTCATTTTTGGTCGAAATTTTACCTCGTTCATTTTCGCTCTTACTCATAATTTGTGTTATAGTTCACATAATATGAATAAGACCAAAAATGAACGAACTGAAAATTTCGACCAAAAATGAACTGGAGACTCTGTTATGCACGCTTACCAGTATTCAACATAGAAACAACTTCAAAATATTAAATAGCAGGATGGGGTAACTGAACCATTCCAATAGTAATAACGTGCTACTGTATCCAACTGGCTAGACAAAATTCTCCTGTTTTCTACTATTACCAGAATTAGCGTTTAATTGTGTTTGAAGAGATATTATTTTCTTTGAGTATTAAAAAAAATGTTTAATTTCCCGGATTGTTCTAAAGTAACTGCTATTAGAAGAGATTTTCGTTTTGAATCAGAGATTATAGGATTTGCGGAATGAGACATACATTAGATAAATAGAGTGAATGGATACATACATTTTTGATATTGCTTCGGCGCTATTAAATATTCTACTTGTAGTTGAACCGTCATATCCTTGAACGCGTATAAATTGTGAATTAATATTTTATTTTCTTTTAACCTAAATGAAATAGTATTAGCTATAATATGATCCCAATTGTACCTTTAAGTTGCTGAAATTGAAAAAAGTTTTCACAAATATATAGGCCTAACTAAATTTTACGCTAAAATCACATTCGTCTGTATAAAAAAAAAAAAAATAGACGAATTCAATGATTGTAATAATAAAGTACATTTTCTAAGATCCTGATAGTGATTCAGGTACGCGTCAAGTAGAATGCAAATGAAAAAGTCAAAAAAATAATTGACGATTTTTATCGCGGAAAGAATAAAAGGACCACCAGGTGGGAGAAAATCTTAATTTTGAAAAGAAAAAAAAGTATATCAACAACAGACTTTACATATAACACAAAAATCTAAAATATTTAAATTTTACCGGTGAAATATTAAAATTGTAAACTAAATACACGTTTAAAACAGCAATAATTTTTTCTAAATTTACTGTAAAAATTTAAAAAAAATATATATGTGTATATTTAAATATGTTAATTTTATTTTTTAATATTTAAAATTAAGTTAAACAGTGTAATGTAAATTCTATTATCTTTATCTTAAATTATTAATTTCATATAAATATATTAGGGTTTGCACTTTTTTTAAAAGTAGAATAGTTATGAAATGCTGTTTTTTTGTATACTTAAATGTTATATATACTATTTGTGGAATACCGAATTTTTAATATTTTCAAGACATAGAGTACATTGTTTTTTTCTTTTTTGCAGATTCTTTCATTTATATGTTATATTTAATTAGCTGTCTTTTATAAATCATACTGATGAATACTTTAAACGTTAGAAATTATTTCACCGATGTAAAAAAAAAAACAAAAAAAAAAAACTATGATAGGTGCGGTATTAAAATTCAAGAATAGGTAATATGAAGCAAATGGTTAATTTAATCAAATATACGTGATAACATTTGATCAATTTATATTTGAAAAGTGAATTAAAAGAAATTCATGGTTTGTATTAAACAACGATAGCGCCATTATTTTTAGTTGAATAAATAGTTTAGCTTTAATGAAATCGTAGTATGTTTTTTCGTCTTGCAAACATTTCTCGAAACCTACTGGTGATAGTTTTATGACAGAACTAGAAGACTTTCTTCTTTTGACTTGTTCATCCAGAATTCTGATATTTTCGTTAATGCTTCAGACGGTAAAAATAGTATAAGTGAAGACGTGATGATCTGTATATATAGATCGGAAAGGTAAAAAAACTGTTGAAATATATACATATATATATATATATATATATATATATATATGTATATATATATATTTAATAAGTTAGTGCAATTTTTTTTATGTTTTGCAAAGTCTTTGCGCAATCGCGAACTAATTTTCATATTAACAACTTCAAAGTGATTTATCGAGGGCTCTGTTATTATTCATTTTTTTTTTTTTTTTATTCAGTTTTTCGAACTGTTGTTATATGTTTCTGCTTGTTTAATTTCAGAGTTGTGCTGCTCAGCATAGAGATTGGCGAAAGTGCAAAGAAGAAGTTAAACAATTTAGAAGTTGCATGGACAAATACTACGAACGGAAGCGTTTTGAAAGAAAAGTTGAAGCTAATTGAAAAAAAAGAAAAAAATGGGTACATTTTCGCAAACCTTAGATCTTTTTAAAAGCGTTGGTATCTTCGGGTTAGGATGTGGAACCGGAATTGGAGCCGCATTAGTGCTTAAAAGACCACTTAGGTTGATATATTTAATGGGAAAAATTCTAACAAACAAAAAATTAGGCTCAAAGTTAAAAATGGTACTAGTAGTCCGAGATGATGCAAGTATTGATCGGGGGAAGCTTGCTTGCCATTGTGCTGCCGCAACTATTTCTAGTGCAGGCGCTGTTCGACAGCATAATATGGAACTTTCTCGATCCTGGATATTTCAAGGAATGCCGAAAATTGTTCTGCGGTTAAACGCTTCGAATGAAGAAGGATTGTACCAGCTATCGAAGAGAGCTGAAAAGTTAGGTATTATTTCGGCACTGATAAAAAATTCTAGCGGTAAAATGCATTGCGCGACAGTTCTTTGTTTAGGTCCGGCTGAAGTAGCCGATATAGATTCCGTCACTGGTCATCTGAAACTCCTCTAAAACTATCGATTAGTTGTTTCGCGGTTTTATTTAAAATCATTCTAGTTTTACGTTTTTTGTCTAATTAAATATTTTTGGTTATCGATAAAACGTATCATTCTTTTTTAAGTTAATTACGCACGAACAGAAGTTTTTACTGGTAATACTATTGCGCGTTAGTTACAAATCTTGGCTGCACGGCACTAGTGATAGGAAAAAAAAATCAAACTTTGTAAAACGAATTCATTTGAATTTTATTATATGTACAATAACGAATTTTATTATAGAAATTTGATATTCGCGCTAAAAAATGTCATGTCCTACCGAATTATATGTAATAATAATTTCAAATGTCTACGTAAAAAGTTTGCATAAAAAAATTTCTCCCTAATAGGCGGAAGAGCATTCTTTAAAAAGTTCTGTGCAAATTATCGATAGAAAATTTAGTTTACCGTACGTTTTTAAATTTAGCATTCTGCTTAGGGAGTAATTTTCAAAACAATAAAATATCAAGCGAAATATTCGAGCGACCTTTTATATAATATTAGTCATACATATTCTTTTTTTTTTTTTTTTTTTTTATTTATTAGTAACTCTACTGATAAAATTAGTAGTGTAACATGAATTTAAATGGGGGGAAAATAATTCAGGAAGTGTTTTATAAGAAATTTAAAAATGTTAGTAATAGTATCGATATACACACGATTGGGGGTGTTGATCGTGATTTTAAGGTTTTTCTGATCACATTGACATTTTTGATTACTCTTAGGATAAGTAAACTTTTGACGTAATTATCAAAGTAACCTAATGTGTATTGATTCACGATTTATAAGATACTGAATAATTTCGGATGTTAAACATCCGTGTTGGTTGTGATGTATTAATTGGAAGAACATGTTTTTTTTTTTGGTTTTTTGCAGTAGTTTAATCGCTAAATTCTGTGCACACTTAATTCGATTAACTATTTGAAAGTATAATTACAGTTTTTCTAATTAAAGCAACGACGTATTGTTCATAATGAGACTACTTTTTACCGGTAAATTTAAAGCGCGCTAGATGCACTTATTTTATTACAATGAGTCTATAGGTGTTACATTAAACACGAATCAGCTGCAGATCCGATTTTAACTGCACCATTGACAATCAATCTTCAATAATAATGTCATACGTATATGTATTGTAACGATTCTCGATTCTGGTCCCTACACGACGTTTTTCAATTGTACAAGTCTAACTCTCGTCGTTTTGTCTTCAATACTACGCTTGAGTTTGGGGCACCACGCATCGTCTTGCGACACGAATAATATTATTTTCTTTTATTTCCCTTTTAATTCAGAAAAATGACAAGCAACTTCTGGAAACCTCTTTATTTCATTCGAAGAGTGTTTTCAACGCGACATTTAATAAAATGCAATAATCATTAAAACTTTAAACACTATATTAAGTTGTTTTTTTTTTCCTTTTTATTATCGGGACTAGATTCTAAAATTTTGCGGCAAATTACATACACGTTTAATTCGAACAACGACCGTTACTGTTCGCCGAACGAATATGCAGAAATGACAATAAGTCCGACTAACAGCATCAATCAACCGCCATTAAAATTAACAGCTCTCGGTTGCCAGTTGCGCTACTTATGTTCTTATCTATTCGTAATAATTAGTCATCAGGTAAATAATTGTCATCCGAACTGCGGAGCCGCTTACAGGGACGCAAATCTGCTAGACGAAGCTGAAAGAATAGTTTCAGCCGCTCGTTTAAATTAACGGAATGTGCGACATAAATAAAAACCTCCGTCGGAACATGACGAACTGAATCGTTATTTACGAATAAATCAAAATCGCTCCGTCCGAGTTCGTATCAATATTCTGTGATATTGTAAAACTTGGTTTTTAGTTAAACGTTTTAATTCGAAGTTTGTATAATTTTTAATCAGTGTGATATACCGTTTTACAAAAATGATTTCTCGTACGGGTTTTATGTTGTTTTTTTCGTTTCTCTGTAAGGTAAAAATTTACTCTTTTGCTCAATAATAAAAATAAAACCGGGACCAGAATTTATAAAATAAAATGCCTAATGTGTGACAAATTATATTTTGTAATTCTGGAAATATTTAACTGAAGAGAACATGTAATTGACTTATTCGTTATCGTTCTTAGCATTGAATCAAACAAAAGCTTACTTAAAGATTTATGCAATGTCAGAAACGATTATCTTTATTAGCTGCATTTAGTATTCGAAAAAGATTATTATCAAATATAAGGAAATAACTATCTTTTGTAATGTGTCCATTACATTGCCTAACATATAAAGTAGATCATCATCATCATCATCATAGTGTGCTATACTTAGCTTCCGAGCGTCCACGACTACCTATTCGCACATTTCAGCTGTACAGATATAGGTGGTGTATTAGGCATTCGTTATATGAAACACAAGTATACGCACATAAGGCACTACATTTAGAATTGACTGCAAATATTTGACTTATCGCGCTAAGAATGTAGTCTTGTGTATGTCTGCTGTGTACTAACTAGCGCGTATGCGATGGTATAACACATGGGCTGAAAAGTCCCGGGCCTAACAAAGAAAACACAGTTTTTTTGGTTTAAAATTAGCTTTATTCATCAACGTAATCTCCATCAAGAGCAACGCAATCATTCCAGCGCCGCTCTAACATTTCAATACCACTTTTGTAGAACGATTTATCTTTTGCCTCAAAATAGGCCTCAGTTTCAGCGATAACCTCTTCATTCGTGCGAAATTTCTTACCGGCGAGCATTTTTTTCAGGTCTGCGAACATCCAGTAGTCGCTGGGAGCCAAATCTGGCGAATACGGTGGATGTGGGAGCAATTCGAAGTTCAATTCATGCAGTTTTGCCATTGTTTTGATTGACTTGTGACACGGTGCGTTGTCTTGATGGAACAAAATTTTTTTCTTTGCCATATGCGGTCGTTTCTTTGCAATTTCGGCCTTCAAACGCTCCAATAACGCTATATAATATTCACTGTTAATGGTATTTCCTTTCTCAAGATAGTCGATGAATATTACACCACGCACATCTGAAAATACCGAGGCCATAACCTTTCCAGCCGATTGTTGTGCTTTCGGGCGCTTTGGACGAGATTCACCAGTTGCTGTCCACTCAGATGACGATCGTTTTGATTCCGGAGTAAAGTGATGGATCCATGTTTCATCCATTGTCACATATCGAAGCAAAAATTCCGGTTTGTTACGTTTAAACATGGCCAAACACTGCTTAGAATCATCAACACGTTGTCGTTTTTGGTCAACAGTGAGCAAACGCGGCACCCACTTTGAACAGAGCTTTCTCATATTCAAATGCTCATGCAATATAAAGCCAACACGTTCTTTTGATATTTTTACGATGTCAGCTAACTCACGCAACTTTATTTTTCGATCATTCAAAACGATTTTGTGGATTTTTTTAATGTTTTCTGGTGTTACCGCCTCATTTGGATGCCCACTGCGTTCTGCATCATCGGTGTCTCTACGACCACGTTTGAAGTCAGCAAACCAACGTTTTATTGTTGTTTCTGATGGAGCGGAGTCCCCATAACACTTTTCAAACCATTGCTTCGCTTGAACGGTATTTTTTCCCATCAAGAAACAGTGTAAAATTAAAACACGAAATTGTTTTTGATCCATTGTTCTGAAAATAACAAAAGTAGCGTCACTCTTAGCACAATAACTCACAAACTAATGAATAGAATATCATGAAATTTTAACAGCTGTCTTTTGAAGGTTAGTATTAACTGAAAAAAAGGTGACCGCAATAAAACTAGCGCCATCTATGTGTTAGGCCCGGGACTTTTCAGCCCATGTGTTATATAGTGATTTTCCATTGCCTTCCATATGATTCTATTAGTGGTTATTTAATTTAATTTTTCATAGTAATTTCGGTCGTCGCCAGGAATCGAACCCGAGACTTCCGTAACGGAAGCCAAGCGCTCTAGCAACTAATTGCGACGAAGAAGTAGAAAAACAAAATAAAAATAAAAGATGTCTAACAAAGGCCAGATTGTGTTGCGAAAGTGCATGTGTCTATATCTGTGATGTTATAGCGGGCTGAGGTAGGAAAAACCATTGTTCAGGGATGGGAAAGCAAGAAGCGCACCAGTAAAAAATCATCGATAATAGACTTCGGTAGTGGCGAAGGGGAAGTTAAAAATTGACAAAGGAAAGAGAACACGAACAAAAACGATCAATTTTTAAAGTCTCCAAAGAAAAAAGTCGACGCTTATCTCTCTCGCCGTAATAATCACTTGTAATCAAAATAACTTTCGATGAAAAAAAAAAAAAAACGGCTTCTGTTTTTTGTACAGTTTCACATTCGTGTCAAAAAATATCTTGCGACAGTATATTACAATTGTAGTCTCTGGAAATTCAAAGTATCATATTTTCACTGCCCAAGTATCACGATTCGACTCGGTCCCGTATCTGAAGGGCAATACTCGGTCGACCCGGCGCCATACGTACAATTTTATTCAATTAATCATACTTCATTGATTACGTTTGCATCGTTTATTCATCTAATTGTGGGTTTTTTCAGTGGTTGGAGTCACAGAAAAAGTGGTATAAAGTATTATTAAATACATAAATAAAAACTGATCGGTAATTTTGTAATAGTAATAGAAAATTAACAGTGAATACATAAAATGGACGATAATCGAGAGATACGAGAGATATTGTAGTTCGCATGTTTGAGGGCTTAAAAAGGTAACGGAACCGTTTCACTTTTGTATACAATGATATAATACATTTTTACTAAGAAGAACCAATGATCGAAATAATGCACAAAAAGTGAGGTATTCTGTGTTTATTTTAATTTGTAGTACCCTATATATTTTTTCTCTGTTGCTTAACGGACTTTTATATGTATATACTAGCTGTGTCCCACGGCTTTGCCCGTGTATTAATGTCCGCTTAAATCTGTACTTGGAAATTCATAAAAAATTTTTTGCTTTATCTGGAATTGTATTTATGTTAAGATTTTTTCTCTCTTTAGGAAGAAACATATTTATTACCGTCCAACAGAAAATAGTCTTCACGTTCCACGTTTAGCTGGAGTTTATCGATCTTTCTTTAACCTGTCGGTCTTGATCTAATAAAAAGTTTTGCTCAACTAAACAGCACACACAGCCATCGGTTTGGAGTTACTCACACGGTGATCTCCCATAATTACACATTTAAGAGAACATCTTCTTCACTCATATCTTCCGAATTCTCCGTATCGAGCATTTTATTAAAATTAATTTATTACCGCAACAACAAACTGCAGTAGTTGAGTATAAGAATTTTAATACTCCTGGTAGAAAATTATTAAAAAGAAAGTTAAACAGTTAATTTAAAAAATTTATACAGCGGTTTTGGCCCAAAAGTTCGAATATTTGACATATCAGTTAAATACTCTATTTATTTTTATATGTTATCCATTAAGTCCAATAGCGTATATGGCTTAAACTTCTTCCAGTTTTTATAAACATATTGAACAATACATTTTCATATTTCGACTCTTAATCATTCATTATTATACAATAAATAAGATAGAGCTGAAAACAAACATGTACCATCCCTATCTATGTATTTAACATAATGGGCAACTATTGTATCCTTAACACATATTAATTCTACATTCGTAATTACAGTGAGTATTTATATATTAAAATACTCACTTCAATACCGCACAGAATTTGCACAAACTGAAAATAAAATGAAATATTTTTGAATATTAGACACCGCGATCCTCTGCCATTCCAACATCAACAACAACTTTTCTTGCGACCTGCCTGTCTTCAGCATTTTATTAAAATTAATTGATTACCACAACAGCAAACCAATATACGTAGTTGAGTAAAGATTTCAAATTTGAATATAAATAACGTTCCCGGTAGTAAATTCCGCTGCAGGATATTTTAGAAAACACCACTTTTTTTTTTAACTCTCCGTAATGAGTACAGCAGCTAGCTAGGAGCGCGCGACTTGAAAGTTTAATAATTTCAATAACGCAAAAAGTGAAGTAACAGAAGCGTCGCATTTACTTACACCAGAAACTAATAAAATAACCATAGTAATCATTTTATTTAAATTTTTAGGTTTAGTTTATTTTTACCGTGGTAATCATTTTATTTAAAAATTAATTTTTTGTTAATTTCTTTTTATTCGTCCCATATACATTTCTGGTCCCCCTGGTCCCATCTCAACTATTTAAAACCCTCATATTTCGTGTAGTGGACCGAATTATGAATCTAAACCATTCTTGAATACCCTTAAACACACAAAAAATTTCATCAAAATCGGTCCAGCCGTTTAGAAGGAGTTCAATCACAAACACACGCACAGAAGAATTATATATATAAGATATATATATATATATATATATATATAGTTATTTTTATATAAGAAAATTATTTAAATATAGCGCGTTTTCTATTTTGAAATTCACGCTACATTATCGGAAATAATCAACTAAAACAAAAACACGAATAATTTTTAAACTTGTTTTACGCACATATCTGTTTCGTTAAATTTTTTATTATTTATTGAATGGAAATAAAAAGAGATATTAATTATAAATACAAAAAAATATTTAAGGTACACTTCAAATAAATTTTCAATTAAAAATATCAATAAACAAGTCCGTGACAGCGAATTTCCGAAGGCGCCCCGAAAAAAAATTGTTCTGCGGTGAACTTCATAACTCGTTACTGGATCATCGGAAACAAAAAAATCGAAATACGTTAAAAAAGTGATATGTTTTCCGAGGTAGTCAGAGGGAGTTTTTTTTTTTTCAATTTTTTTTTATTTTTGGCAGCATTTAAAAGTGAAAGACGCGATTTTCGCTAAATAATTTCGGTGAATTTGTTATTATAAAATGGGAAAAAATTGTGAGAAAAAAAAAACTCCCTCTGATTACCACTTGTTGATTTATGTGTAGAAATAGTGTTTAAAATTTCAAAAGGATTGGTCGAGTAGATTTAGAGTTATAATGTTCACGAACTTCAAAAATGACGTTTGCGAGAAAATCGATTTAAAGTTCTTTATACTCCAACATTCAAAATTAAGCATCAATAAAAGGGTATAATTTTTTATTCTTATATAGAATCATCAATGCCAGCTCCGTTTAGCGAAACACTGTCATTCAGGATGTCCAATGCATCTTTTTGCTCTTGCCTACGTTGGATTCTACCCTCTTTACTTGTACGTGCAGCTTGTTCGTCCGCTCTGGTTATTTATAGTTCGTCAGATGCGCGCACCCATTGGTGAGCACTTGGGCCTGTAGAGATGCTCATTTCATTCAAAATGGACAACAAAGCAAAAGATCCTTCATTGTAAGTGCATGCTGCTACATTTGTTGCAATTTCAACAACGATTCCAGTACCGCTCACTGATTTTGGAGAAATTTTCCAAATAAGTTGATTGAAACTCTCGTTGTTATTCTGCGTGTAACCTCCAAGACACCGCTGCAAAAGTGCGTCCTTGCTCAAATCTTCGTAGATTGGTTTTATCGCTTCTGTAACATCTCTAGGAAGAGCACTGTAGCTGTGTTTGAATGAATCCAGAGTGTTTGCAGCTGCCGTTTTTTGCCATTCGCACCAAGAATCCTCACCGCTCGGGCATTTGTCGTGATATGGTTTCTCGTCTGTCGAGCAGTAGCGATAGTATGTCGTCAAAATCGCATTTTTCATTTTTTTGACACAATCGTGGTTGCGTCGGATGGCCAGTCCATAATATACGGTCAATTTGTCGATAATTTTTGCAGTGAGTTTACCGTTTTCCAGAGAGACTTTTCCTTTTTATTTTTTTTCCTGTTTTAGTTCCACTATCGACCGCGGTTGTTTTTACTAGTTCACGTAAACGAGTACACCCATTCTTTTCTGCACATGTCCTATTCACTCTTTCTTATTTATCGTGTAATCTTCACCATACGGTTCAGCATTTACCGCACCACTGTAGGTTTTCGACTGGCCATCTCCTATACAATTTCTAAACATCATTCTAAAATATTCTAAGGAGCGTTTGAACATCTGAATGATGGCGTCTACTTCCATGTTGTCTGATGGACCAACATGATTTATTTTACAGTTTCCGCTGTTGACGTGTTCTTCGTTTCATTCTTCGAATTCGGCGGTATCTAGTTTATTTTCCCAAATTTTACATTGGTGGCAGACAGAACTTTTGACAAACACATCAAAAACCTTTCCCGTATAGTAACCGATCAAAGAAGCGACACCGAATAGCGAAGTGAATCCCAACGTTTCTTCCATGTTCCGGCGCCTGATACTGTTAATTCGTTAGTATCTTGTACGTTATTCGCTTTGCATGTTTTCTCTTTCCCTTCTTTTACAGCAGCAGCAGCAAAAAATCTTTTCGCAACATTTTCTACAGCCGTATGTATCTTCTATATATGCGTGTTATAGCTTGGTTTTGATACGAAAGACTCCGCTAAATCCATCAAACCGTAAAACTTATCACATCCAGCTAAGCCTAAGCCTAACACCCGCATGACGAAAGCAAAACGATGATTCACTTCATAATGCGATTGCCTTGACCCTTCTTCCACTCTTTCACTAGACGGAACATACCGAGGCTCTTTGCATTTTTCACATGACACTTTGATTTTGAAGGCTAAACCTTCCGTTTTGCATGTGCGAAAAGACATTTTCTCATCACAACTAACGCACTTCACTAATATAGATAAAGTTGAAAATACTAACAGGAAGTCTATAATTCTGTAATGTTTCTCTAAATCTTGCTCTACACTTCCTACTGTACTCAGTTTTATTTATTTACACGATGCGCTGGACGCTTCCACAACGTCATTTTTGCGTTTTGGGAATTTCGCTTTTTTCGGTCGACCCAAGATATCACCACCTTTCTGCCGATCTTGTCTTGTCACTTTTTTTTTTGGTATTTTGAAAAAAAAATAAATAAATTTATCACGACACAACACAAACCGAGCGAAAATACAGCTACAAGCGAATGAACACAAAGAAAAATTAACAGAAAACTATGATAAAATTTTACCGTCTCTGTACACATCCGCTCGGCTGAAATTGGGCCTGTAAACTGATTTACCGGAAATATACTGTATACAATTTACGGGAAATATACTGTATACGATATACCGGAAATACACAATATACGATATACTGAAAATACACAATATAATACGATATACTGGAAATACACAATATATGCAAGGTCCGTTTACATACTTACGATGACCTATGAAAGTAGAAAGTAATTGGGAGTTTACAAAGGGATTAAAGCAAATTCCAGGTAGGCGCGTCAAGCAGTTGTCAGGCAGGTATAAAAATCGAGCATAAGGGTCGGTTGCTTGAAACGCTATATCTTCGTTAGTTTTTCTCCGATTTACTTGAAATTTTGACATAATACTCTCGACATGTTGTAAAAAAAGTTTTAAAACCTTACCCCGCCCTTAAGAAAGGAAAATATAACTTTACATAAACAGTTAGATGATTTTTTTTACTGAGGAAGAAAAAAAGGTGTATATACGTTATAAATTGTAAAGAATAACATGTTTCTTCATAACTATGTATACGCAAATGTACAATTTAAAATCTCTGTAAACAAAAACCACGCACTGAAAAACTTTTGAAAACATAAACAATATTAAATCCAATTTCTAATTCTGTATATACTTTTAAAACAAAATATATAAAGATATTTTTCAATACTGTAGTCTTTCTATATTTAAACACATTAATATATTTTATTATTATTATTTTTTTTTACTTATTTATTGTATTACAAACTGGCCATGTAGGCCAATTAGCAATATACTTAACTGGGAAAATATTGAGCATGAAGGGAGAAGTACCTACCTGATAATCTTTACTTTAAACAAGGTCATGAGGTTTCTTACGCTTCAGCCGCCTCAAATAGTTAACAGTATGTAGCATTCCAGCAGCAAGTTTGTTCAGATGTCTTCCTGCGTGTCTTTAGGCTTGAGCTTTAATGACATCTGTGTCACGTACTCTATACCTAAATCCTGATGCAAGGTTAGATTTGTTACATACTATGGCGCTTTGGTTACGAGTTCAAGGATATTATTCTGCGCAGTCTGTATTATTCTCAGATTTTTTGTCGGTTTAGCACGACTCCAAAGCTCTGTACTCCGTAGGTCCAAATAAGCTTCAAGATACTTGTGTATATCAAAATTTTATTATCTATATTTAAAATGATATTTCTTCCTGTGAGTCAGTACATTTTTTTAATACGAATCTCTCTATTTCTCTCTTCTTTGCCTATATGTGCTGCTTCCATGTTTAGCGACTATCTAGGCAGTGTAATTCCAAGTACTTGACTGTTGTTGCCACAGGCAACTCTGTTCTATTTACCCTGACAGTTGGGGTTACGACTTTTCTATATTCGTGGAGTGAACGTTTACCGATTTACTTTCGTTGATCTGAACTTTCCATTTTTTAAACCAGCTTTCCGCTTCGGTAAGGGCTTCCTGAAGATTATCGCTTGCCATTTGTGTATCTGAATGAGACGCAAGTAATGATGTGTCATCAGCAAATATAGCCCCACCTGTACATTTTTTTCGTTATTAGTGCTGTATATATTAAATACAATATGGGGCCCAGAACTGGTCCCTGGGGGCACTCTTGCTAAAACTGAATATAGTTCTGAATACGCGTGTTCATAGCGCACCTGGAAATACCGGTTATGAAGATATGAACTCAACAAGAGATATAAATTAGTTCCTAACAGAATTTTTAATTTATATAGTAAACCATTAATGATAGACTTTATCAAAAGCCTGTTGGATATCGAGAAATGTCGCTGTACACACTTTTTGTCTCCAAAAACTTTTTTCAATGACACTTACCACTCTGTGCAGCTGATTCACCGTGGAACGCTGTTTTAAGAAACCGAATTAATGTTCTGGAATTATATTACATGTATATGGCTGCAATCTATTTAATATCAATTACTCCGTTACCTTCTACATAACAGGCAACAAGGAAATGGGACGATAACAGCTTGCGAATTTTTTCCCGGTTTCACAATCATAATAATTTGTACGAACTTCCATTGCACCGGAAAATAATTTTAAGAGAAGTATTGCGTTACATATAAATGCCAACAACATTACAGCCTTCCACGGAAGTCTATTCAATAGTTTCACGAACAGCGTTTTAAGTATGTTTTTCACCTCTTGAGGTGACGCTAACTTGATCGAAGATGATAACTCCGGCCATGATTTTTTAAAAAGTCATCGACTTCTATGTCCATAGCAACCGTTAAGTTCGGCTTAAAGACTTTGTTGCCAAGTAGGTGGCAAATAAATCCGCCTTTTGCCTTGGATCTTTCGCCCAAGACCCGTTACTGTGTTTCATCGGAGGAATGCGATTTTTTAGTTGTTAAATTATTCTTTTGTACACTTCCACCGCTAATGACGAGAGTTTAAGTAAGTAATTATTAAAAGTTTTATTTTTAATTTCCGCTAATAATTTTTTGAGTTCTTTGGTTTTATTATTAAGTTGTTTTTCGTCCGATGGATTCCTTGTGTGAAACCATTTTCGCCTAAGCCTTCTCTTTTCTAAAACAAGCTGACGAACTAAAATAGGATACTTTTGTCCTTTTTTTTTTTTTACATCAATAGGAGTATTCAAAGTTGTTGCTGTTTGAATCTCCCTAGTTAGGTATCGTACGGCATTCTCCATGTCAGTTTGTCTTACTAGGATGATGATGATGATGAGCAGTACATAATTAGACGGTATCGAACATCTCGATAGGCGAACATTTTGATGGAAAATCGCGCACACAACGATGGTTTAAACAATTATCCAACTATGCGAATTATTAAGTGTAAGAGATGCGTCTTTTAAAGGTTTTACTTTCTCTCGCGCTATCTGATAAAAGTTGCGGTAGATCTGCTGTCGGTTGCCACAGTAACATTTAGAACGTCTGGGAGCGCGGAAATTAGTAGTATAGTTTCTATTTATTTTCTTTTTTTTTGTTTTCACTTAGTAAAGAAGGCTTGCTGAAGCTAATCTCTAGTCTGAATAAAGAATTGATTGCTATAGTTTTTCTTCTTTCTTTTACACGGTTTGTCGTGAAAGTTCCCGAACTGGTTCAATAAAAATACATGTACGATTCGAAAAATTTATTTTTTACAAAATTCATTCAAAATAATGTCTCCCTGCAATGAGATGTAACGATCAGCATGCGTTTTTAACTTTTCCGTGGCTTTGAAAAACCGGTCTTTTGGAATCTTCTTCATCTCCGCGGTTACATCGGCCGGATGGACGGAATCGCGTAAGAATCCTTTCAACTGTAAGTTCTGAGAATAGAAAATAGTCCGAGGGCGACAAATTTGGAGAATAGGGTGGGTGGTTCAACACCTTGGTCATTATCTGTGACAAAAACTGCCGCACAATTGTCGAGCAACAGGAAAAAATCGTGTCACTCATATCTCTGGCCGGAAATGTTGTGTTCTTTTAACTAACCGGTCCATAACATCTAGGTAATACTGAGCATTGATCTTGGAACCTTCTTCTATAAATTCTTTGTTAATTATGCCGCTACGATCGAAAAAAGTGATCAACATCGTCTTGATGCGCCACTTTTGAAATCGAAGTTTTATAGGTTTCGGCGAATTCGGTATTTGGCATTCTGGCGTTTGGTTTCGTGGTCGTAAGCAAAATACCAACTTTCATCGCCAGTTATTTACCTTTCTATGAAAACTAAGTCCTTTTTGTGCCGCTCAAAGCAGCTATTTTACCTTGACATGAGTCACCAAAACCACATTTTAATTGTTCGAACATTTCTGTAACGGTAGAACAGCAGTTAACAAAAAACTTAATCACGATTCGTTTATCTTTAATTGCATCTATGTCGATTTTGTAACCGCGTAAAAAAACGCGTCGCACACGAAAGATCACTACGTCCATGAGCGTTGCCAGCGGTGGGCAGGGAGCAGTTGCCCCCTCGGAACCCAGAAACTTTTTAATCAATTGGCCATGATGAGTATTCATAGACGCGTAATCATGAACAATTCGCTAGAAACCCACGAAAATTATGTGTTTTAATTAAGATTTTATTCTCGTTAAATAAAATATTAAGCCTTTACAACAGTTATAAATTTTATTTTTCCTATAACTTATATCCTCTTTCTATCATCTTGCGGGGGGCAATCGGCTGGCGACGCCCTTGACTACGTCACAACTATTCAACCGAATGTAATGAAACTTCGTAATACACAAAGGTTAGAACTATCGTCACTAAAAATTTTTTAAATTTTATGAAGATCGTGCCACTAGTTTCGATTTTACGCGATCAATTTGGGAACTTTTGAAACAGACCATATGTACATACGCTATCATTTCTTTCCTGCTTTTTTTTTTTTTTCGAATTTTTGTATCTTTATGATTTATCATGTTCCTTTTTTGGTTCATTTGATATTTCTTAAATAATAATAAAAAATCTCTGTTCAATAAACATTCATATAAAAATTAATTTAAGCAATAATTTCGTATAATTCTTTTTGGTTCCTTTAATCTCTTGGACATTCTATTACAGTCGAATCGTTCAAAATTATATCCGCCCGATCAGAGAAATTCGTAGCAGTAATCAAATACAAAGTATATTAAAAATGTTTCGTCTTTTTTGTTAATTACACTTCTTGTTTACTATTCGAAACGTTAACCATCGTGTTTAAACTAAAAAATTTGATAAATTAAACCGCCCCTTTTAACGCTTGTTTGAGACTTTTCTTGATGAGGTTTTTTACTGTCCCTCCCCTAATTAATAATTTTTATTGTGAAATAAAAAAAAAAAATTATCTTTCATCTAGTTTAGATTTAAGATACTCCGTACATTTTTAATAATTTTCAGAGGTTAAAAAATAATTTAAAATCGGAAAATCGGAATTGGAAAAATACATTTAGTATTTCTCCGGGATTGTTTTAATCTTTCACGCACAAAAAGGAAATTAAATCTTTGAAGGCAATGTTTATTTCGAATTATCTGTTTCTCTTTTTGTGTATTTAATTTTTTCAAATATATGTTATTTTTAATTCACAGTAAGCCAAGGTTTGCCAGCGGATTCTTAAACAATAATAGTGTCCTCGCAAGAAAAAACAGATTTAATTTAGTTTTTTATGCGTAAAATGTAATAATTGCTAAAATAGAAAAGCGATAATTAGATGTTATCATGCGATTTTACACTAAGGATTTTTTAAAAACATTTTAGTGATCTTAAGGATAATTCTCTTCTTCCTAAAAAATTGAGCCGCGCAGTTATTACAAAAAGCCGAAGTATGATTAAATATATATATGTATGCAGTAGAATGCACTTGCGATATCTACATTCCCCGGTTTTCACATTCGCAAAGTGCAAAATTTTTTATATACATCTTTGCTTCAGTAAAATCTATGAACATATATTGTGTGATATTTCTCGATTACAACAGAAAACATCGTCTGAGCAAATAATTATTTAAAATTCTTAATTTTCGTTTAATTATTGTAAATAATGAAATATTTAAATGATGTTTGAATCGGTTAAAAATATTCTTTCGCTGTCTCGGCCTTTATTCCTATATAAATCATATAGGAAAGTACACACTTATCTTTCGCGAAAAATTTTTGGAACGTATCTTTCACGAATGTTAAGGATCCAGCGGTAGTACTAAAAAAAAATGTAGTAAAAGCGTAATTTCAGTTGTAAAATATTTTTAATAAAAAATTTTTGTAAAAAAAAATCAAATTTGAATTCTACAATTATTACATATACACAAGCAAACTAAAAAAAAAAAAAAAAAAAAAAAAACAAATTCAGTTTAAGGTACAACAAAGACAATTATTTTGGTATTTATCGAAGAAGGCAACGGTGAGTTAACCCGCTTGTTATCGTATGCACGTATAAGGGGATGCAAATGTACACATTCGGACCGCACTTGCATTACCAGTAAACACTATAAACAACTACAATCAGCATCTAAAGCGTATTTCATGCTTTATCCTATGTTGCTTATGGATTTGCCGAGTATGCCATGTCAGTGTGAGGTCTATCAATCTTCGGTTTTAGTACTAGAGGAAGAAAAAGATTAACGTTTCGAAGATCAAGCAGATACATTTGAAAAAACAATAATTGATTCTACTGTACAATTTCGTACAGTTTTTAACGAATTCATCGGGGTAGATTTTACAAGAAATAAGTAAAATGTAGACTCGTATAACATTTCCGTTGCCGGAAACATTACATTTTGCGTGAAAATTATTAGCGGCAATTTTGATATTTGTGATTACATAAAATGAAAATTATCTTTAATACGTTCGCATGGTGGCCACTCAAGTATAATTTTTAAATTCCCAGTTTTCCTGGTCCAAATCCTCCCGATTTGCTGATTATTAGAATTGTACAAAAAGAAGAATGGAATTTTTTTGTTACTGTTGACAATATTTGACCAGCGCAGCATATTTTATTAGAAATAAAACAGAACTTCGAAATTTATTATCAAGTATATTAAAAAATGCATTCATTATTCGCTTTAAATGTTTTTCTCTCATTAAAAATATCGTTTTTGGCTATTTTTACATTTTCCCCGGTTTTACGACAAAATTCTTCCCGGCTGATATAGGTTCCCGGTTGAGTGACCACCCCTGGTTTAGGTATTTTTTTATGCTCAGAATTGTTTTTTTGAAAATTATCGAAGGCACTGTGCTATAATAGTTTCAGATAAAAAAGTTATATAATAATCAATAAAGAACTTTAAAAGCAATACATAAGCAGTGTACAGTTTATAAACGAAGAATAACGGATGAAAGCTTAAATATAGCCAAGAATTAAATAAATATCGTTAAAATATCTCCTTTAAAAGTACATACCTAATTCTCAAATTGATCAAAATCGCTGAATCTTTCATTGGCTCTAGTGCCTCAGCCCCCATTTTATTTCACAAGGTGGACAAACTCGACCTCATCCAGCATTTAGCCGATTTAATCAATTATTTGAAAAATTTTGTAACGTTAAAATACACAGCGAAATGATTATGTTTGAAAAAGATTATATTTTTTTAGTATGTATGGTTAAACTTCTGCATCGTCATCTGATAATGTTTTTTAGTTGTCTTTTAAAACAGTTCAGGTTACACTAAAAGAAAGACGACGAGTCTTTTTTTTTTTTTTTTTTTTTTTTTTAGCAAAAATGTTTTCGATATAGTTGTTTATATTAAAAGATTTCGATCAATATATACAGGGTGCGGCAGCATAACTTCCTTTTTTAAAATACGCCACTTTTTTTCTTTTAATGAAATAATAACAGAAAATCGAAATAAAATTGCGAGAAGACAAGAAGCATTGCCCCAATGGGAGATCTAGAGTATGTTATTTCGATATTCTGTTATTATTTCTCTTTAACAAAATTTAGCAGAAAAAAAGTGGCGCATTTAAAAAAAAAGGAAATTATGCTGCCGCACCCTGTACTAATTACTCGTATAATGTAATTCTTCGGCCGGGCCCCATTAGATTTTGTAACGAAAAAATGTCCTAATTTTATGTATCGAAAGTTGAATATTAAATGGAGACATTATTCTTAATCACGCGCCCTTTAGATTTTGTCACAAAAAAATGTATCATGTCGGTAAGAATGACGTAAATTTTGATCATTTTATACAAAGTATAGAAGAGAAAGAGAAAAAAGCAACAGCGGTCAAGGGGCAGAGCCTTCCCTTTCGAAACAGCCGAGTTACATATATATTTCATTTTTCAATTTTTTTTCCTTTCACTTAATTATTTGCACTTTTTCGTTTATCCTACCCCCCGCGGTATATTGTTCAATTACTTAAAGTCTAATACGATTACAAATTATATAATACGAATATAATGGTGTAAAACATATTTCGATTTTCTCTACATAAATTTAAACATAAACACATGCGGAAATATAAATACATGTAGAACGGGAGACAAATGGTATTTATTTACACATAGAACTGATAAATACTTACATAGTGTCGATCGTACGCACGTATATTAAAATTTGAGCTTGGAGTATTTGTTATCAAATAACATCTCTAATAACTATGAACACAGCTTTAAATAAAAAAAGACCGCGCGCTTCCGCCATCGTCCATTCAAAGAGGAAAAAAGGATCAGTACTTTATTACACAGCAGCAACCGATTTATTTACAATAATCAGATAATAATGAAATCATCAGATGACCGTTTAGTCATGTCATCTATTGAACGTCTCGCATTCGAAGCAAATTCATCTAGAGATTTTTTAGTTTGCGTGATTATATCGTCGGTGCTTCTTACAGCTGAATTTTTGATCTCGCTTACTTCAGATTCGATTTTTCCAATAACCCATTCGATCGCTTGTCGCCCCTGTAAAATAAGAAAAAAAAGAAAACCTTTCAAGCATTAGAAGTTTACAATGAACAAAAAATGGTTATATGGTTAATTCACATTCAGCGACGTAAAATTAAATATATTCATTAAAAAATACGTAGAAAAGAAAATTTCACTTCGGTGATACAGCTAAGACACCAAAAATTACAAGTTTTAGGAAAAATAAATTTACCGCCCCCCCCTTTTTTTTTGATTAAGAAATGACAATAGTTCATTAAATTCACAGTGTAATGAGTAAATTAAATTTAACGATAATGGTTCTGTTATAATATACTGTGATCAATAATAATTTTACTTCTATTATTAGAGCAACTGATATTTTTTTATCGGGGGAGAAAAAAAAACTTGAAATGAAAGCCTTTATATTATAATATAAACATTTTTGCAGTTTAAAATTATTAATAATGCCAAATGAAATTCTCTTCATCAGCCGAATTCCATATTTGGAAAGTAGAAATGTTAGCTTGGATCATCCTTTCAGCATAAATGTTACATTTGGTAATTTTTTATAGAGGGATATCAAATATACATAACATTAAAGCTTAAAATGATTTCTATTATATTTTCAGAATAGACCGCTTGTTACTAACCATACTAAAAAATCCATTATATCTCGAAGAAAGCGTATTCTGATTATTATTTTGCCGAGGAGTATATTTCGATGTAGTTAGCTTTAATCTTATGTGGTGTTAAATAAACAGACATTTATAAAATCTTTTACAACTCAATACTCTTTTTTAGTTACTAATCACCCAACCGAAACAAATTCCAGAAAACTAATTTTTGTTTCTTATTTTCGAGAAAGAAAAAAAAAAGTGTGCTTTAAAACTGTTCTTGACATTACCCATTGCCAAATGTAAAGCAATAATTTTATTCACTAATGTTTTAGAAAATATTAGAACTTCTCTACTCTTTTATTTTAGATAATTCTTGGAAAAATCTATTACTCTATTAAACGTGTTGCGAGCAGGATAATTTATGCTGTATTGTGCATATTTTACAATAAATTTATATTTTAAATTAGCGGTAACTCAATTGAAAAAAATTAATATATTAAAATGTGAAAATAAATGTGAAAAATAGTTACTGTAATATCGAAAAAGGGATTCACTGCTTACGATCATTTGTACATTAACGCGAATACAAAAATTTGTTGATTGCTGTCTGCTGCCAATTAATTCGAAATGTCGAGGCGTTGTTTACATCATCTTTATAAAGACGATTTCGTTTCGTTTTCACTAAATGTTTCAAAATTAATTTTACCTCTTTTTTTTTTTGTCTATTATTTCATAAAGTAAATATTTAAAATTTAAATATAGAAATACACGCTGCCGGTAGTGTAATTTGTCGAATAATCATATACAATCAATACGCCGCTAATATATAAGATTTAATTTGACCACGTATGATCACCAGAAATTACATCGGTATGGTATGGTATGTACTGCAAATTATTTATATAATTATTTTACACAGAACCCGGGGTTGAATTATTTTAGTGGCTTATTTTTCAGTAGTCAACTATTAAAGAAATATGTAATTCCGATATTTAGTTAACATTTAATAAATGAATAATAATAAACGAGTATTATGCACTTAGTTTATGTTAATTCAATAAATTGTCCCTCACGATGAGCTGCCCTTCAGGAGCTCAAATTCAAAACTATCGTTTTGGTTCATTTTCTATGTACGATAGGTGTATATAAAATAAATTATAATTTTTTAAAATTTTTATTTCGTTTGGTATTACTACTGCTTAAATTACTGTTTATAATTATTTAGTTGCAAAATCTAATTTTAATTAATAAATTTATTCATTTATTTATGAATTTTTTGCTTTATTAGTACACCATTGTTGCAAAATGAACAAAATACAATTAATTTATTGTATGGATATGTATATTTCAAAAATTTGCAATAAGATGTTTTTTTTTTTTTAAATATTATATTGTAAGCATTTTGACATACAAATAACATGTTTATCAAATCAATTATGTGGATATGAGCATCCAATATATTATGATAAATTGAAAATATAAAATATATAACAACACTGACTAGTATTGAATTGTACTGCAAACTATGATCATGAACGAGACAGTTCGAAACTAGCCAGTGTTTTTATACTTTTTATATTTTATATTTTGTAATTTATTATAATATATCGAGTGTTCATATCTATATGATTAAAATATTATTACAGGTGAAACCTAGCAAACACTTTTGGTATATTTTGTTTTACTATTTTAATTGAATATTATGTAGTTTAGACATTACAAAATTGCGTTAAATTCGTGTCTCCTAGTATTAAAATAAATTTTACGCATATAAATAGAAAAATTGTTGCTCTTTATCGATTTTTATAATGTTTTTAATATAAATACACGGGATAATTGAAGCTGTAATATTCAACACTTCTAGCTAATACAACACTACTTTCTTTACTCGCGCTTTAACTGATTTCCTCTCCGCTACGATTTTTTTACAATTTGCCTCTGTTACTATTCCACCGTAACTTAACGTCTGTACCGATCTCGTTCCTTCATTTTTATTCTTACTAGGCAGTCATTCCCTATGATGCAACAATATTCTAATTTTTTCCGATTCTTCTATTTATTGAAAGTTCTCTTTTTTGTAACTTTCCGCGTCTTAACCCTTTCCAACTTCATCTGTCGCCGCATTTGTTCTCTACTCCGCTTTCAATATTTATCGTAAAACTACTGGTTCGAGACTTTTATCGTTCCGAACCTAAGTCTTTATACTTAATCTGAGATTGGAATTAATATTAACTATATTTGTAATTTAGCATCGGCTTGAAATAGATATTCACAAAACAAATAATATTCTAAAGAAACATTAACTAATTACAGATATCCTACGAATCGAGAAAATCATATAAAATACTAGTCAGATTGTGTTCCATGGCAAATCTAGTAGCAATAGATGGTTAGTTATAATTTATCACTGACACATCTTGTTATTTTCATATGTTTCCCCTATAATTATTTCAATCCGCCGATGTAAAATAGGAGAACAGCGTCACAGACTTAATAATTGAACATTAAGATAATACTTTAACGAAGTAGAACTCCGCCGTGTTAAATTTTGAGTTTTTTGCAATTAAAAGTCGATATATAATTTTTATAGAAACAACTTACTTATTAGGGAGGCTGATCTTAAATGAGCAAGTAAAACTACGAATTTCAGTCTAATATGTAATAATGCCGTTTGTATTAACAGTATTATATAATTAAATATTTTAAACAAATTATTTCCAATGTTACAATTAAATATATTTGGCGAACTATAAATTATTCACCGAATTATTAAATGCGTTGTACAATTTTTTTGTATTTAAACTTTATTAATAAACTTTGTATAATAATATGGATGAGTGAAACAATGGAAAATCATTTTTACAGTTTTTAATGCGCACGGAAAAACAAAAAATCGTTCAACTTCACTTGTTCGTTAAACAGCGTCTAAATTCTACGCTCACACGATAATTAGAGCGAATAGTGGAGATGTTTTTTACTATTTAGAATTCAATACATATGTAGTGTCCAGAGTGGTTCTAGTAATCACCATCATTGTGCATTAATATCCGAAACTAGTCGGTGATTTATAAAATTATTTTAATTATATTGTGTATTAAAATTTGTGTTGTTTGTTTAAACGTCAATACAGAACTTAACAAAAATCATCAGCCGATAATCTATTAAACTTCAAAACCAGAAATATATAACAAAAGTCAAACATTTTATCATAACAAATTAAGACGTATTTTTAATTTTTGCAGCCAAGCTACCCCACTTATGAAGGCGTCTAAAATCTGATATTACAACTTCGAATTTGGACTTTTTAGGCTTCAAGAACCTTTGATCAGCTAGGAACCTTTTTTTTTTTTTTTTTGCTCCCTAGCGTGGTTCTATATTGACAGAACACGATAATGTAATGAAATCATATAGTTTAAAATGAAAAACTTACGAAACTTATCAAAAAGTTCAAAAAAGCACAAAAAAACTTAGATTTGTATCGGTTCCCCTTCGTCTGTAATTAGAAATTTTAATTTAGTATATAAATGTGCGCATATTGAAGGAGAAATTTTTCCAGTTAATCACAGCCAATTTTAGAGTTAGGGCCCCAGAACATTGAAAATTCTGAAATTCTGAAAAAAATGATCTTTTCCTCCCTAGGCGTATTGTACACTCGTTATTCGGATATGGCAAAGCTACATAGTTTTTGATTTCTCAACGAAACCTTTTTGATGTTTTCGAAAGTTTAAAAAAGTGAGAAAAAGTAGGATATCTGCACCCTCGAGACATAAATATTATTCTTTTAAAGATTTTTAAGCACTCTATTATACATATTCAAAATAATCCGAACTTACTGGAGGAGTCTTTAGGAAATTACATAACACGCTTGATTGAAATCTGCTTTTTTAACACATTGCTGCATTTGCTGCTACTTGGCGACTAGCTGTAGTCAAGGACGTAAATTTTTAATGTAAAATTCTTGATCTTGTCTTAGACAATTCGGCTATTACATCGAATGTTAGGAGGTATTTTTAATTTCTGAAGAAAAATTTCATCCGGCTTTAGATATTATTCTTTTTTTATAGATTCCTTATACAAAGATTTCGTATTGTATTTTGGACAGTATAGTTTTAAAACATTGAACCCATGTGCAATTACTTCTAAAAAATCTTTGTTAGCTGTTCTGTCTTAGCTCACCGATTGGAATGAGGCATTCAATTTTTTTCTTCTAAATATATAATGTGCTTGATGAAACTAACAACCCAGCCTTCAAATCTACATATCTCCCTCTCTGTAATTCGTGAAAGATATCAAAAAGATCGAAACTGAAATTTAAGAAAGTTTGCTGTAATATTATATTCGGTCGAATGAGAGCGAAGCCATGAGGTTGATGAAGAAAGCGTTCAATCATTATACTGCAAAATTTGAAGACAGTATCAGGGAAAATGCAAACAGGTTTTGATCTTATGTTAATCATAGACGAAATCGCACACACTGCAAACCGTGTTAACAGGCAATACGTTTCATGTATAATAAGGATAGACCAATTGCCACCAGTTCACGCGGATAATCATTTTTTATCTTATAATACTAATATGATACTAGTTTTTGGAAACTTGCTTCCGCATCCATTGAAGAGTATCGTGAGTCAATAAAGAATCTAAAACTAAAATAAAGTGTTGGGCCTGATAATATACTTGCATATGCGCTCAAATTATGTTCACTTACTTTAGAAAAGTTATTACTTTATTTTCTTAATTTAATTATAAGAACAGAAATCTGGTCACATTTCTTAAAACTGCTAGAATTACTTCTGTACTCAAGTTGAGCAATTACTTTTTCATCGAGAACTACCGTCACCATATTTACTTCTTTTAAATTATTAGAAATACTACACGCCAGGTTTTATAAATATTTCACCAAAAATCATTTCTAAAGAATACCGTTTCTTGAAATGTAAGTCAACTATAACGAATCTGGCGACATATGTGTAATTCATATAATAGAACTAGACGGAATATGGTTTCCGGGTTAACATCGCCTACACTGATTTCATCAGAGCATTCGATAAAATGAATCACACAGCTTCGCAGTTACAAGCTCTCCAATTGTTACATTCATTTACACACGTGTATCCTACGTGGTATTATAACGATTACTATTGAGAATACACCTATGTCTGGTGTGTCTCCCAAGGTTCAAACGCAGTCTCTTTATTGTTTACGCTCTTCTAATGTTATAGAATCCAATCTTAAATTTTTATTTCTTTTACTCGTCGACGGTTTAAAAATGTATATTCAATACATTCCGCGAATAGCTATACGGAACAATAAGAATATCTTAATGAATTTATGCTACAGAGTAAAAATAACGATTTGGTATTTAATTATGAAAAATGTTCTCAATTACGGTGCAGTCGTAACCCAATAAAATACAATTATAACGATACTATGAATAGCAATATAAAATCAATTGTAATTAACAGTGACCACAAATTTTCTTTTTAGATTAATTATATTGCTAAGAAGACTTATCGAACATTGGGTTTTATTACTAAATTTCCCTGGGGTTCTGTAATCCCGAGAACTGTTTTCAATCTTACATTTTATTTACTTCTTTATTTTTAAAACGTACTATATCATGGTGTAATTTGTTTTTCTCCATCATTATGTATTTTCTCAAAATACTTTAATTATTCCTTTATCAACTGGATTTGTTTAAAAAAAAATTAAATAAATCGGGAAAACAATTATCGAGTAATACTGTCGTTATTGTAAAACAAAAAATAGCGTATTTTTTATCGCACCGACCTTACGACCATTAAATTAACGAGATTGACGCAAAAATTATATTGAACTAATTCAGTTACGTTAGCTACAAAAACCATTTTCCTATTTAATTTAGTTACAGCAGCATCGCATAATTATATTTTCTCGTATAGGATTATATAATTTAACGATAATAATCTCTAAACCAAAAAAATTCTTGAACTATGTTAAGTAAAATAAAATTACTCAGCTACAAAAATGAATCTTAGGGAATATATAAGATTTCAAAATTGTATTTCATGATTATGGCTCTATGACGTAAATTTATAATTAGTTATATATATTTCCTAAAAACTGTGTGTTTATTATTACTTAAAGAAAAAGAAAAAATGAACGGGCATTCATTTATTCGTGGACAACGAATAAAGTAAATGAGAAAATCTACGTTAGGCGTTTATTAATCGCAGAAGATGACAATAAAAACAAATTAATTTGAAAATTACGTAATATCAAAGAATTATTTTTCAGAATTAAAATGAATATTTAATTCTCTAAGTAAAGTGATGGAACACAAAGTGAAATCGTAAAATCTAGTCTACACGATTTATTTAAATTATGTTGTTACCCTAGTTCATGACACCTGCATTTCTACATAAACTGCATTTATAACGGACTCATCGGGTGATTTTGGTATGTTGTAAAGTCATGAAAAAATAGTATAACATGTGCAATATATATAAATGAATCGATAACCGTATTTGGTCTTTATAATACGAATGAATTTACCTTCGACGCGTTGTATGAAATCTTATTGGTTAATAGATTTTCTACATAACTACACAATGGAATTCCTTGCACGGTGACTACAGCTTCTTGCCTCAACAACGTTTTCGAAGAATCAACCGGATGTGGTTCGTACGTTAATTTTTCATCTACAGCTACTAAACTACCCAGTGTAAGCTGCAATACGAAAGTGACAGATCAAAATACGATTATGGGACAATTGAATAAAATAGAACAAACAACTATACGGAGATAAAAATTATTTACGTGTAAATTTGAAAATACTAACATTACGCGTTTGTAATGACATTTTTTTCTCTTTCATATTAACTTCAGATTTTTCGCTGGCATAACATACTCGATGATCGTCTCCGACAATCTACAAGCAATACAGGAATACAAAACGGAAAGGTTATTGATGATCATGTACATTATGGATATGTACATTTCATATTTTAAAACATATTTTAAAATAAAAAATTAATTACAATTGCATAGGATAATAAGAGTACGATTCAAATAAATGACCGATGTTAAAAAAAAAAGAATTTCGAAAGGTACATATATTAAAAATAATCTAAATTAATTCGAAAATTAATGTACTCGTATCTGCTTTAAAAAAGAATGAAATGTGTAGATAAAAATGTATGTATTTTCAACAAACATATTTTCTCTAGTTTACTGAAATAGGAAACACTTGAATATTAATTAAGCTTCTGCGTACAAATGACGGATTAATTTGCATTATTTAAATAGAAATTACAAATTGATTACATTGAACGCCCAATTTGGTAATCCGAATTCACTTGTGACAAGTCTATGAGTAAACAGAACACCATTAACAACTTTTCTGTCAATTATATCGGTGCCGATAACTGCTGGATTCATTGGATTTGGGTATTTTCTCCATGATGCTTGTACTACCGTTTCCCATGAATGACTAAAAATTAATAAAATGTATCATCTTACCATATACATATAATAAATATGTAGGTGAAAAAATTAACGAAGTTTTAATGTCTATTTTGAATTCACCAAAATCCCGTATTCTTTTACATTGTACTTCTAAACTCTAAACACCGAAATCAAATAATCAAATTTGTAACATTAAATTTTAATTTGTGACATGATATTGATGATAAACTATACTAGAAGCAAGTGAATATAACTGAAACAACTATACATTATTTTCATTAACTTGTAGAAAATAATTTACTACGAACATATTTCAATAAAATAATTCTTTCATTGAAAAATACGAATTATTCCGGAGTTTGAAATGATTTGGAGAAATTTTTTAGCCGATTGACGTGAACTTTAATCCGTGGAAATGGAAACTAGCTGAATATCCGACAAATTTAATTTACCAGAACACTTATATGTATTGTATAAATGTACACAAACGTAACTTACTTAAATGTATGTTCGTACGTCCAAATCTTCATTACCTAGTGTTCGTATTGTAAGTATAGGGTACTTACAACTAAGAAAAATTATAATTTGAATTTCGACAACTAGACTCGGTTAATGGGAAACACGTACAACCGTAATTTAATAAGAATATTAAAAAAAAAAAAGATCAAAATGTTCATACATCAATTACCCAACAATGACATTTGTTGCAACTATTTGGCTTTGCATCAACTGATGTTCGAATATATTATTAACTTGAGTGATAAGAGACACAGGTTACCCGGGGCTACTTTATACGCATATTGCGCATGCGTAGAAGTTTTAAATATAATATTACGTGAGAATTTTTTAATTTATTATATAACTCTGAATCTCTAAAAACTGTTCTAAATTGTTAGTATCCAGTTTATCAATTTCAATTTTTTTTAAAAAGTATTATAAACACAAATATCTAAATTGCATACCGGACAAGTGTAACATCTTCGAAGTGCGCATGCGTTGAATACTTGTCTTTGAAACAACCCATGTGTTAACTAAAATCATGCAAATGAAAGGTATCGAACTAACGAGCCTTTCGGGAACACACTTGTGCAAGTACAATAATACTCATTAGAGTGATAACGATACGTAGCAAAGTATTTAAGAAGAATCGGAATTGGAATTGAATCGAAATAATTTTTCCTAGATATTTTGTTCATACATCGAATAACTGAATTACCCGATGCGTTATGCTATGGGAGCCAAAAAAAGGGAAAAAGCTGCATTAATTTATGCAGACATTTAATTTTTCAATTACTTAACGTTTTTGTTGTATTTTGATGATTATTATTGTTCAGCTGCGCATATTTTACTATTTTTATTTATTCATTAGCTATATTATCTTCTATTATTGTTTATTTTTGTATTCATATTTATATTTCGTGATTTCTATTTGGTAATTTTTGTTCATTTATAGTTTATTTTTTTATTTTTGATTTAGTGCTCTTTGATTCAAAACATAATGTACAATAGACAAACAGACAGATAAACATAAATTCTGAAAAATATGGTTTTATATTTTAAGTTAATTGTAAATAGTGGTACTAAATGCCGCGGTTTATTTTGCTTTAAATAATTAATTTTTATTCAGCTTTTATTTACTAAAACTATATAGACAGGTAATGCTCGCTGAAAATAATAGTATAACTATGAATGTATAACATACATTTTTAAGGAGGCCTTAATAAGTTTCGGTTCTGAATTGTTAAGAACAAGTTGTAACGTGAAGTAGCTCACAGTATCAGCCAAATCGCACTTGCAGAGTTTTTACAACAACTAAAATGTACCTTGAATTAAGTTCAATGAGGCAACAAATAAAGCTTCGTTTAACAGAACTTAAGTAAATTTAAACTATAACAAATAAAATGATATATTCTTATGACGGCTAATTAAATTATAATTTTAGTATTAAAACATATTATTTCGAGAACGTATTTACTCGAAAAATAAGAAAAAGCTTCGCAAAATTTTCATTTAAAGTAATGTTTAATTTAATTGTTCTAATTGCATGTTATTAGTAAAATGTGAAATACACTATAATGATCTGATCCTTTATTTAATGACTGAAATAAAGTCTTTAATAAGAGAAAATTTCTGTATAATGTCGAGTCATTTATAATGTTAAAAAGAGATCCGACAATTTGTGAAATAATATTTTAATTTACAGTTCAATAATCGAATCAACAGTTTGAATAGGTAATGATATGCAATCGGAGAAGAAATAGATTTCTTTTGCACGCTGTTGAAAACTTTTGTTATGTGAAATACTTAACTAATAGTAGTATATATTCAGTGTATTCCCAAAAACTAATAAAACAAATATAATTTGAATGTTAATAATTACAGACAGTAATAGCGACAACCACTTTTATTACTATAAAACAATAAACTTTTTTTAGTTCGTAGACTTCTTATTTACATCTAGTTTAGGTAAGTGAACTTTATTTAATATTTTTTTAATGTTGCTATAATCAAAGATATATACAATGTTACATACAGTTACGAAATTTTATTTACTATGTTTTACAATGTTATTAAATTAAATTGTTTTGTTACTTTATTTCTAAAGTTCAGTTTAATAAATTTCCTGTATTTTAACGGAAAAATATCTTAATAAAATTGTTAAAAACTTTTCTCCCTTTATTTACTTAAATTAAAAATCTGGAAGAAAAAATTACATGTACTTTGATTTGAAATAAACTAAAAGTTAAAAATTGTAGTGCATAACATGTAAATAAACAACAAAAAAATGATTTATTATTATTAAAAAAAAATATTGTGTATTTTTTATTAAGAAAAGTAAAATAATTATTAATTTTTCAATAAAATTGAAATTTAAAGTGATGAATACTACAAACGATAATCGAGTCTTCTTAAGTACTTTTCGATGCTTTTTGAGTATTTTTGTACTTGCACAAGTGTGTTCCCGAAAGGCTCGTATCGAACTAATCATCTAATACAGTAATGGCGAATCTATGACTCGTGGGTCAGACATTGACCCACGCAGGCTTTTTAAGTGACTCACTTGTAGGTTTTTGTAAACTTATTTTTTATAACATAAAAGAGAAAACAGACAATCAAAAATATTTAAAAAAATAAAATACATCAATCTAACGTGTAGAATTTATAAAAAAATATTTCTAAGCAGACGACAATAGCTAGCTGATTGTCTATTGTTAATACTTTTTTGTATGATGTCAGTGGCGGCTCGTGACAAGTAAATCTGGGGGGCTCTAATGTAAAATTACAATAATTTAAAAAGTGTAATGACATAAACTTATCTTGCTTTTTTGTCTACATTTTAAACTAAATAAAACTGGTTTAATGCATTCAAGTTCTGATTTAATTAAAAAAAAGATGTGAATGCATTTTGTATTTAGATTGAAATTTATTAAATAATATTTTCTAATCTTTTCCTTATATAATGTACAATCCTTTGCGTTAAGTAAGTTTCACTGTTGACGTGTCCACAAAAAAAAAAAAAAAAAAAAAAATTACATGTGGCATAATTTTGTGAAATAAGGTAAGCCAAAATATAAAATCCGGGTCTTCTAAGGTTCTTCGTAAACTATATATGCTTCCTTGCACGTAATATTTTTATTACATTTTTCTTCTAGTTCTTCGAAATATTCTATTAATTTTTCTCGATTTTCGAAAACAATATTCACTGTACGCATATTATAGTTCCAACGTGTATTCTAGGTAATTTCCGATTTACAATTTCTTGCAGTAGATCACATCTATGAGCAGAATTTGAAAAAAAGCTTGCTACAGCGGAAAAACTTGAAAAAAAGATTTTAATTTTAGAATCCTGGCTTGTTGCTTTTTGCATAATTAAATTCAACTGGCGCGCATAACAATGAATAAAATGACAGTATTTATATTTTTGTTTTATCTTCGCCTATACGCCATTTGTAGAATCGCTCATTATGCTCCATTGTAAGTTTAAGTAATTAACTTAAAAGGTTAGTCCCTCCAATTAATTTATCTAATTCAGTTTCTAAAATGTTGAACGTTTGAAAAATCACCGTGTAAAGCAAGTGTCGACAAAAAGCAGTGCTTCTTGCATTCAAAAGTAACAAAATCCAGATCACAAAATGTATTATTTAAAGAAGAAAAGCAAGGATAGAAATAGAACAAAAAAAGCAGCAAATTAAAACAGTGCGCTTCACCGGATAAACGGACGACGCAACGCGCGACGCGGACATATTGTTAAAACCGGCTATAATCACGTGTAAAATTGACGAGGGCTCACTTTTCTAGAGCCCTCAGACGCCTTTAAGTTACGCTCGGGAAACTTCGGCTTTATTCGTTTTTCGTGTGTATTTTATATGCGGCTTGGAGGCTCAAATATTCTGAGCCCACGTACTATATTATTGGTTGTTAATATCATGTGATCAAAAAATCAGCTGTTAACGACCTTGACAGTATACTACACTACGAGTGGATCGTACAGTTCCAGCGCAGTAAACATGAACCCGACAACTGTTATCGGATGTTTCAGCTGTTCGTTTAACAAACCGCGCAAAATGCTTATTTTGCAATTATTTTTAAAATGCACTCTTGCAAAAAAAGTTATTTTGAAATAAAAAATTCGTAACACTGATTTTTTTTCTTAAAGTAATTAAATATTATGTATTTTTTGAAAACACACAGGGAGGCTCGCGCCCTTGAGCCCCCTAGGACGAGCCGCCCCTGTATGATGTACAGGGTCATAAAACGCGTTTCGCCTTTTTTTTTTATCACGAAGTGTGTATGACACATGACAGTTAATCAAACTTGACACGCATGCATGTTCGTTGCATCGTAGAACAAGGAAATGTACCAGTGCTGAACTAAATGACAGCCTTTTTTTACGCATCTGGAAGTGTTTGATAATTAAACATTATTATTACTTTTTTAACATGAAAGTTTCTCATCTATATATGTATGTAGATATATGTACTCGGTACGTTAATAAGAAATTTCTTCTCAAATTATTATATTCTAAATATAAATATTTTTAGTTGTAGTGTTGTGTCAGCGGCTAAAAAAATAAAAACAAACGATACAAGTGGAATGGTTTGATAAATATGGTGTGATTGAAAATAATAAAACGGTTGTGTGTGTAATTTGTAACGAAAAAATCACTTCACGTCATAGGCGTACCCAGGCCAGTTTTTCGAGTCGTTGGGGGGGGGGGCATCTAAAAAAAAACACTTGACAGAAAAAAGAATTTCATGTAGCACCTTAAAATGCACAGTAAATAAAGCACAGTTTTCCAAACATTGTTAGGATTCCGTAATAACTTACGGAATCCTAATAAGATGGTACACAAATGACAAAAATATCAAATAAAAATCAACAACTCACGAACAGCTTAACTTATAAACTTCAAATTTGGAACATAAATCCCAATTAAAATTCTCTTTAAAACGATCTATAACTTAAAGATTACCGATTACCCTGGGCGGCAAAAAACCCAAAAAACCGTCAAGAATATATAATATTGTACATAAAACGCTTAAAAAATCATAACTCTCCACCGGATAAATCTATAAAGCTGAAATTCAAAATGTAAACCAAAATGCAGGAGTCCTTTCATAAAATCAAAAAATTATGCTACAAAAGTTATGTAAAGTTGCCGAAAAGTTCAAAAAAGTGCAAAAAATGATATGTCCCCCCGCTTAGCGATGTGAATATTAAAGCTGAAAATTTTAAACGCGGTTAAAAAAATGCGCATCCCCGTATATTTCTTTAGTTTGTAACATCCGGATTTCCAAATTAAAAACTCTACCTTCGGGGCACCGAAAGCTCAAAATTTTGGAAAAAATATTTTTTTTTCCCGGGCATGTGATATATTGTTTGAAAGATTGCTATTTTTCGGGAACGAAACCCTATTTCGTTTTCTTAACTGAACTTTCAAATTCGCCGAAAAGTTTAAAAAGCGCGAGAACTAATAAGTAGCCCCCTGTTTGCATCGCGAATATTATAGCTATAAATTTCGAATGGGGTTGAAAATATGCTCATTCTGACATGTTTGCGTAGTTTATTTAAAATTTTGTGTATATATCTAAATAAATTTTATTTAAAAATCATAATCTAATAAATAGTGACAAACAAGGAAGGTGGTTTAAGTAATAGTATTCAAATATAACTATATAGAAGTTGGGAAAACAAACAAGTACAATTGCAAATTTTTAAATATTTATCGATAATTAATCCTTCCAAAAATCTAGGACTAAATAGCGTTTATTTATTAGAATTTATTTTTTTTTGCAGTACAATACGATGACACTGCGTGATGTGTGAAAAAGAACTGGACTAAAAATATCTGTTTTGGAATTATTGTTGTTTTGAATTTAGTATTATGTAAATGAAAATTATGGTTATCTTTAACTTAACATACGGAATCCTCAGCGCATGAAACCTCATGCTTGACTGAACTTGTTATTTGTATCTTCATCGGTTAAAAATATTTAAATATGTAACCAAACTCTATCACTTACCGTGCCGAATTGCTTAAAGAAGTCTTTGAATTATTTTGCGAAATGGCACACACAATTCGAAACGCACAAGATGCTTGTATGAAACTAATGTAATTGACATCTACAACTCATTGACAGTTACTTAGTTTATACCAGCATTTTTAGCTGATTTTAACAGCTGATTTTAGGATAAATCACCAAAAATCCAAGAGTATTAAGAGATTAGCAGCAAAAGTTAAATCGGCTATTTTAAGCTGATTTAGTGTTAAATCGATTGTTAGGGTTTTCGTTTTTGCTACTTTTATTTTTTGAAAATGTTATTTGCTACTTATACTGCACATTCTGCACTATCATTAAGACCAAAATTTAAGCGATTTTTTCTGTAACATCTGACCAGTTTTGTTCATTCTTGGGAAAGCTAACCGTAATATATACCCCGGAGTGATACACGAGCGGCTAAAGCCTGATAATTTTACTCTCAGAACCGACGTCATTACCCAAAATTTTGATGTCTGTATTCTGTGACGTCATACACTGGTCGTCATTGAAAAGGGAACAAAATGGTATAACGATTATTGGGCATGAGTTATTTTCGTAGAATTTTTCACACGTTTCAAGTATTACGATTTTAGCGTATTTTCAGTGATTTTTCATAGTATATTTTATAATGGAATTGTACTGTAATTTGTATTTTACATTGCGGAAGAAAAAGTTAACATTATTTGGAAACAGAATATAGTAAAAAAGGAGAGTTATTGTAACTTGCGCAAGATTTTTTGCAAATATTGTTAAAACTGTGATTATTATTAATAAAGTAGTTGGATATAATATTTGCACTGGGAGTATTACTGTTTGTAATATTTGCAGATATAAGGTAAAATAATTTAAAATGTTGTAAGTGAAATGAAATTTTAGTTTTTGCCAATGATTAAATTCACTTTATTTACATTTTTAGTTTAACGATTCCGCTAGATCCAAGCCAAGGCCGTGTCCTCGGGCGGAGGGGGTTAAACCCCCATGAGAACTGAAATGGTTATTATAAATATTCAAAAATCTGAAAAAAATCAAAAATTTAAAATAAATATTGATGATTTTTTTAGTGTGTTTTTACCTTTAAAAGAAAAAAGAAAAAATATGCTCCATATTTTTAGGTACTTCATTAATATTTGGTGCAAACTTTTTTATTACGAGTATAATCAATAATATATGTAATTTATTAATGTTTATACGGTAATTCATTTATATAAACTGTTAATATATAAATCAAAATGATGGAGATTATTAATAGTATCAATATTAGTGAAAAACATATTGTTATTTATAAAATGCTCTGTAATAGTTCCAGGGGTAGCTCGTCCTAGGGGGCTCAAGGGTGCGAGCCTGTCTGTGTGTTTTCAAGAAATACATATTATTTAAATACTTCAAGAAAAAAAATCAGTGTTACAAATAGAATTTTTAATTTTAAAATAATTTTTTTTGCAAGAGTGCATTTTAAAAATCGAACAGCTGAAACACCCGGTAACAATTATCCGGTTCATGTTTACTGCGCTGGAACTGTACGATGCGCCGATCGTTTGCGATCATCATCACCGTGGCGGCCGGTGGTATGGTATCAAAAATGTAATGTGCTCTGCTTATTAAAATGCACAGATTTAACTGGAATGTAAATAATGCCGGCTGATAATAACACGATATAAAGAATCGCCTCACGGCGCACACTTTGGGAACCCCTGACATATTTTTATTTATTTTTTTTATTTTCTTTTTTGAGTATGTCAGCTAAGGACGTTACTCACTTCAACGGTATGATAGTATTAATAATTATGAAGGAAAAATATTACAAATGGAACATACGAAAGAAGCTAACAAAGGAATAACCAAAGGAGACGGAAAAGAAAGGATGCTGTGAGCGCTGTAGGGCGTAGGGAGGCCAAGACGCAAAAGACCGGAATACAGTATCGCGCGTTCTGAAGAAATGGAAGGACATTCAAGTAAAATGTGGTTCGTTTCACAAACGAAGTTTGCTTCTGACGGATCAAATGGATAAAGAGGAGACTGAGTAATGGAGAAACGAAAGAGCGAAGCAGGAAGCAAGCTGTGGTTTAACCGAAGTCTAATTATGGATGAAATAGTTGACCGCTTCATGTTGGGGAAATCAAGAAACCACGGAAAAAGAGGAGGAGTGGGTTGTATGGATAAGTAAAAGGAAGCAGGATTGGAAAAAGAAGAAGGATAGAGATCAGACCAACAGTCACGGTGGCAACGCGAGGAAAGAGTAAGAAGACTTTGAGCTGGGAAATGCCTAATAAAGCGACCGTTTAAAGCAGCCGAACGTGCCAACGAGTCGACTAACTCGTTTCCCGAAATTCCACAATGACTAGGAATCCACAATAGATCAATACGGACAGAACGGGAATGAAATAGATGTGAAATTAAGGAACGTATGTGAAGCACGATAGGATCAGCGGATGGTTTAGGAAAGGGAGTAGCAATGGCTTGTAAAACGCCTTTTGAATCAGAAGATAAGAGAACCTTGGATATATTGTTAGAGGAGGCTATAAAAAGGATTGCCTGTAAGATCGCAATAGATTCGGCTAGGAATATGGAGGAGAACGAGGGGAGTTTGAACGTCTCAGAATAGCCGAAATCCGGCAAAGTAAAAGCCGCTCCAACCCCCAAAGCTGACTTTGAGCCATCTGTAAAAATTAAGGTATAAGAAAGAAAGAGCGAGGATAAAACATAGTTAAATTCGTTATGAGCAGCGGGAGAGGGAAGAGACTTGACATACGAAGGAAGAAAAAGTAAACTGGGTGAGTAAATAAAATCTAGGAAATTATAGGTAAAATAAGGGCATTTGTTGTAGGATAGAACAAAAGGAGAGAAGGCCCTGAGTCGTGAAGAAATCAAGGAAAGGATTGGGGTTTTACGAGGAGAGAAACGCCAGTTGTTGAGTATAAACCAGTAGGAATTAAGCAAGTAGGAATTGGAAATATGAAGACGTCAGAAATCGTTCACCTAGATAAAGTCTTCGGATGAATAAAGGACAGGAACCAGTTTCTGCCAAAATGGCTGCAATGTGAGAGGAGTTCAAGGCACCGATACAAAGGCGGAGATACATATTATGGATTTTATCAAGTTTAAGGAGAAGATATTTAGGAGCACTGGCGTAAAGGAACGAGCAATAATCGAATTTAGAAAGAATAGTGGCCCTGTATAGCATCAGAAGGATATAAGGATCCCCACCCCAATTACGGGAGGAGAGAGCCTTCAACCAATTAATCCTCTTGAGAGCCGACGTATAGAGATAATTTATGTGATGATGAAAGGACAAGTTACTGCTAAGAACAATGCCAAGGTAGGAGACAGAACTAACTAAAGGAACAGGAAGATGGCACACGGATAGACTGACTGAGGAACGACTATAAGGACGATAAGTGAAAACCATAGCTGCTGATTTCTCAGGAGAAGTAAAAAGGTGAAGATCGGATAACGCATTATCCAGAAAGAAAAGAGAGTTGTTAAGCTCCACGACGGCGGAAGAAAGATTAACTGAGGAAGAGTAGATGAGTATATCATCGGCAAAGAATAAGGAAGTAGATGATATCTGAAGAGTAGCTAGGCTATGGAAATAGATGTTAAATGTAACCCCTGACATACAATGTTGTTTAGTTCAATCGCTGTAGGAAGAATTATCGATAAATTTATTTCATGTCTTATTGAAAAATGGAAAAACATACAGATTTGTAATTTTTGAATGTTAAAATACTTCGAATTTAAGGATAAATTTATTTTATATCTTATTAAAAAATTACAACACATACAAATTTGTAATTTTTCAGTTTTAAAATACTTCAAATTTAATGTAAGTAATCTTTGTATTCAGTGAAATTCGGAAATAATCTTAGTATATAAGTGTTCTTGGAAAATTGTTACAAAATAAGGAAAAAAAATTAACGATTACATGTATCAAGAAAGGTAATAAAAATGTACTACGCTTTAAAATGTGCAAGGGTCAAGCTAATCTTCTTTGTATTGTTTCAATTTTTTTTTATTTATTTTCCAGTTTTTCCTGTTTTTATGTTTTCGTCATTTTTTTTTTTTTTTTATTTTCGCGATTATGCCCGCCGAAATGGAGTCATACGACAAGTCGTGTAATCTCACATTTTATCGACTGATTAGATTTATGTAAAAAGAAATTATTCAGTTTTATATTCGCTATCGTATTCTTTTGCATTTCGTCTGAATTTCATTTTTGTGAGTTTCTTTCAGCTACATATTCTTTTTTCTTCAATTTATTACCTTGTTTAAATTTATTTTTTTTGACAAAACATAATTTGTTATATACTTTCTCAGGGAATTTTACTTCCTACAGCGAGTACCAAAATCCCGACAAATACATCAATTTTTTAACTCCGCCGCAGACGTGTGTCTGGTTTACTAAAGTATTTCAATTTACTATATTTATTTAATGTGCTGTTTTCTTAAAATTACTCCTTTTTTTTTTTTTGTATTTTTTATTATCGGCCTGAACAAATACAATTCATTTGGCCAGCAAGCTACACTATAAATAGATATGAAAAATTAATAATAATAGAAAAAAGGAATGAAAAGCAGGGAAGGAAATTTCATTCTACAGTATGGCCGCAACTGCAGAACAGTGCCCACAAATAAGATTTTTCTTTCAGGAGAAAAAAAAAATGAAAAATACAAATTAAAAAATTAAAAAATTCCCATCTTACAATATGACCACAGTTGCCTGGCAATGTTCTCAATGCCTGATGGGAAAAGGAAGTTGTAAGAAAAATAAATAATTGAATGAAGAATGTATAAATAGATTGATAAGGAATAAAATGAAATAAAACCAACTGCTTTCATCAATAAAGTAATAAACTCCAATAAATGAGAAAAGGAACGAAAAAAAAAAAAAATTAAATTCTGTTTCCTTCAATAAAATCTTTCTTTAATGTTCTTTTTTCTCCTCTATCCTGTTTACTTTTTTTTTATTATTATTATTTTTTATTTACTATTATTATAAATTAAATCAAAATGTTATTGTTAATTATAAAGCGAACCATAATAAAAATTGCTGTATGTCCAGAACAGAGTAAATAATGAACATTATATGGAGGGAACAATCCGCATGAAATTAATTCTTCATAAAACCTTTTCCTATTGTGCTCGTATTTGTCGCAGCTAAACAGCAAATGATTAATGTCATTAATGAAGGTGGACCTAGTGTGATTACTGTTGCACCCAGAGGAGTCTGCAAAGTTTAAAAGCACTCGGGAATGCCCCATACGCAATCTACAAACTAGCGTGACTTACTTACGAATAAGACGACCGGGAATCTGTGGAATATCAAAATACCAAGGAAGCGAAGGTATATCAGACTGAACTATATTGTAATATCTACCAGTATTCTGCCTATCTCTATAAGTTATCCAATTCTCCAAGGCAGTGGCCTGACTCCTGTGATATAAGTCTGAGGAAGGAATGAACGGGAATATAATTCCATTCAAGGCAGCGCATTTAGCCGCGGCATCAACGTCATCATTTAGCCCAATCCCGCGATGACTGGGAATCCAACAAAAGTTTAAACAGCCATTGTTATTAATAATTTGAAGGTATTTAGTTTTGATCTCGTAAATAAGCGGGTGACATTTATAATTAAACGAACTATGATCTAGGGCGATCAGGGCACCCAGGCTATCGGAGAAAATTGTAAATTTATTATCCGGGTTAAGAACATTTAATATGAAATCAAGAGCCTTATGGATAGCCAACAGTTCGGCGGTAAAAACAGACGCATCAGGAGGAAGCTTGAATTTTTGAACTGTAACGTTAGCTACAACGAAAGCGGAATCAGTTAGACTGTAGGGACCTGTGAGCTTAGCACCATCTGTAAATATTTTGATGCAGTCCGGATATTTGTTATTAATAAAATTATTGAACCACAGTACGGATAACGATAGATCAGTATTTTTAATTTTCTGAACTAACGTGGTGTCAATATATATATTTATTATACACGTATTAATAAAAAACGTATAAGAGAAATAGTGAGATGGAACCTTAGGAATAAGAGCGAGGCAATACTTGTGATAGATCGAGATTCGGCTTGCTAATAATGGTAACTTAGAAGAAACAAGCCTTGCGGGGCACAGGTTGTTGTAACTGGAGTCACCTTTTCGAGTAAGTAGTCACTCGACCGTCATACGATGCTAGTCCCATCGACGGAGAAACGAAACAACAACCACGTGAATTCCGTACGTCCACGTCGTGCAGGGTGGTAATTTTCTTTTCGGCGGGCTTAGCGCTGACTAGAAAAGCTAAATCGGAATGCACACACAATGCTGATAGGAAAACGGAGGTGGAAATACTTGCCGAAGGTGCTCTTGCCAATAAATACCGTTAAGCTTTGTACTACGTTAACAACAGCAGACCATCAGAAACTCGCTCGCGACAATGTGCCCCAGTCGGATTGATACATATCAATCTAGAGCGAGCAGGCGAGTATCCGGCGCCTTCAAACCGGGTTCTTTCGGCTAAGGGAGTAAACCCTGACAGAAAATCCAGCGGAAGGCAAGAGGGAAACCACCGCTGTAACGTCCCTAGTATATCATTTAAATGGCGAGTGAAACAAAGAATTAACCAAGCTTGCCATCAGATGAGCCTAAGATCGAGAACGGTCATGGCACCGAAAGAAGAAAAAAGAAGAAGAAACAAATCTCCAATGGGTGCAGATAACTTCGAGCTATTGCACTAGAGAGGAGAATCGGTAATTAAAATATTTGAGCGCATATCGATCAGTAAGAACATTTCTTCTTATAAATAAGGGAGGTGTTTTATTCTCGATCTGGAGACAAGTAATCGAAGAAGATCTCAGATTACCGGTAATAATGCGCGGGCAAAGGTTTTGTATAATATCAAGTTTAGACAGATTAGATCTGAAGGCCGAACCGTAGAACATAGAACCATCGTCAAGACGAGAAATAATTAGGGTTCTAAAAATTAAGTTAAGAATTGCTGGATCCGCGCCCCTTACCAATGGCTTTAAGCAAGTTAGTTATTTGTAAGGTTTGTTTATGGAGTAGTAATATGTGGCGAGACCAGGTAAGCTTCATATCCAAATGCATCCCCAAATACTTAACGCAGGTAACCATGGGAATAGGCTCACCACCGATGTGAATTGCAAGATCACGAGAGAAGGATAATCTAGTCGTACAGATGAAAAATGCTGACTTAGCGGGAGATATATTAAGCCCAATATCACGAAATGTTCCATTACAACGAGATACACAAAGTTGATTTTCGCGAACACGGCGAGAGACATTCTTATGAATACTATAGATAACAAAATCATCAGCATATGAAAAAATTCGTGAGTTTGGGGGTATCGGTGTATGAAATAAAGCCAAGACATAAAAGTTAAATATTATTGGGCTCAAAACAAAACCCTGAGCCAGACCTGTGTAAGCATGCTTAATAATGAATTCGTGTTTGCCTGGATTAAGGAAAAAAAGGGTTCTCTTAGAAAAAAAGTGAATAGATGAATTTAGCAAAACATCCCTGATTTTCTTAACCTTTCTACTAATATGGGAATCGATACATTATCGAAGGCTCCCTATATATCCAAGAAGGTCGTAACTAAAAACTCTTTGTTTAAAAAGGGGAGGTAGATGCCATTAAGTAGATGGGCGATGTAATCGATGGTTCCTAGGCCAGGTCTGAAACCAAACAGACCGTGCGGGAAAATATTATTATTTTCAGTCCACCATGTGAGTCTGTTCTTGAACACAATCTCGAAACATTTCCTGAAAAAAGAAGCCAGAGCAATCGGTCTGTACGATGATGCTTTATTAAAAGGTTTGCCGGCCTCGGGAATAGCAACTACCAGGAATTTCGACCACTGTGGCGGAAAAACACGTTCGTGTAAAAAAACATTAAATATATCCAGTAAGTACTGTTTAGAGTTTTCACCCAGATTGTTTTTTTTGTTTTTTTTTAAATGATGTATTTAGAGAGAAAAAAAATGTGTATAAAGGTGCAGGGAACTAGCGTGCTTAAATCAGGAGTGAGTACATGTGCCTGTTTAGTTAAAATAACGTATTAATAAATATAGAATCTTGTGTATGGTAGTTTCCTGCTAAATGTACTTAAACTAAGGTGGTAAAAGGATGAAAAACATAGTCCCTTCACTCACCAAGCGTGAGTGTTGATAGATGAGTTTTTTAAAGTATAACTTAAAATAACTTAAAAATATTATGTGCAATGATTTAATTCTTTTTGGATATTTACAGGAAGTGCATAAGATAGAAAAACAACATGCTACATTTGCGGTTTCACGATTGAATTTGAGTTTAGGGAGTTAATAGTGTATTAGTTTTCGTTTATGAACTTCCTGCGAATTGCAGACTCCATATACAACAGGAGATTTGTAGAATTTTCTCTTCACCTAGATTGTTTATGACAGGGTATGTTATGCCATCTAAACCCGGAGAACTGATAGGGTTAGACAAAAAGTGGGAGGTAAATGGGGGGATTGTAGAATCAGGTATTTCTTTTACAGAGGGGACGTAAGGAGGAGCAACTCTATTTGTAAAGTCTTCGAACCAATAAGTGTCTGCAGCATCTTTAGAATGATAGTTTTTGTTTTTAAATCTCTTGGCTAACGACCAAATTTCTTTCAAGGGGGTGTTTCTATTGAACTTCGCACAATAATTTTCCCAAGAGTCCCTTTTAGCTCTCTTCAAAATTCTACCAGTTTCAGCTGAAATCCTTCTAGAGTTCAGGTATGCGTTCATTGAGCCATCCACTCGAAATCTCCGCAGAGCAGCATTACGCTCATTAATCTTATTTCTACAGTCTTCGTTCCACCAAGGAGAAGGAGATTTCGTCCCCTTATATGGGCAGCAAGAGGCACAGAGTTATTTAAGGAACAGTTCAGAACTGTACAAAAAATTCTATATTTCTCTAAGAGCGAATTCGTGGATTCAACACTACCAATATCTCGTTCCATCAGATCCCTCTAAATCTCCAGGCCTTTCGGTTGACAACTCCTCTAGTATTATATGGATTCGAGGTACTTGAAGTTTCACAGTAGATTTCAATCATTATTGGGAAATGGTCACTTCCTAGAGATAGGGAAGCGACCATCCATGAGCAGTCGAGATAAATATCGGATGAGACTAATGTTAAATCAACTGGATTACTGGTATGAACGGGACTATCTATTCTAGTAGGAGAACTATCATTCATCAAACAAAGCTGAGAATTAGTAATCATTTTTAAAATTTCCCCGCCCCTCGTGTCATTTCGATTGTAGCCTCATAGGAAGTTTAACGCATTGAAATCACCGGCGAAGATAATAGGTATGTTGCCTAGACTGTCTAATTCACTGAGAATAAATGCCGAATCAATATTATGCCCCGGAGGAGAATAATATGAGATAAAAATGCCTTTGAACTACTGTTTATAGCTAACGTAAACACAAATGGCGTTTGATCTTATATTATTATTACACTTCGTTAAGTCCATGGAAAGGAATTTATGGTTAATACCATTTTTAATTAGTAATGCTACTCCACCGTATCCATCCTCCCTGTCATCCCAATAGCAGTTATAGTTGTTAATGTTGAAGGTTTTTACTGGCGATAACCAAGTTTCTGCTAAAAGCACGATATCTATATCATGTGTTTCCAGAAATATTTCTAAATCACCTTTATTCGAGAGAACACTTCTCGAATTCTACTGTAGTACTTTTAGCATATTTGGAAGTAGATAAAGAAATCATAAACTATAATAATAATATATGTACACAAAAAAAAATCAGGGTGCGAATGTCTTGTGTTTAGGTATCACCGATAAAGTTTAGCTTTTTATTTTACCATTGGATTTTGTTAGCGTTTGAGCAATGTTTTTCTCGGAGAAAAATTAAACCAGTTATTTAAAAATAAAAGGAAACTTCTGTTTTATTAAAAGATATATGAATATATATATTTTATTATATTGGTTAAAATTCCTGCTTCTAATTTGCCTCCACTGTGTAAAAAGTTTCATGTTAGATTTTTACGTTTCTTCCTTTTCCAATCATCCTTCCTTTTATTTTTCCATCCAACCTAATCTTTCTACCCGGCCTTGGTTTTACAATTTTCCTTCGCTTCACCGCTCCATTATTGTCTCTATTATCCGTTTACGTCTCAATCATACTCTTCTTCCTTCCTCACATTTTCGTTTTCGTCTCGCACTATTCCCTAGTTGCCCTTTTCATACTGACGTCGAAGCTGTCTGCGATCCTGACCATATCTTCTTTGACTGTCCATCCCTTATGAACGAATGTACTTCTTTGTACTCCGATCTGTTATCACTTAAACTACCTAATCCTTATTGCGCTTTGTATATCTTATCGTTTCCATCGATCTCCGTTGTTCTGATCTTCAGTTCTTTTATTCTATCAATATTTGACACCGACTCTATATCTAACTGATTCTTTTCCCTCGTGTCGTTTCTGGACGAAGATCCGTTGCTTGCATGCCCAAAGGAGGGGATAAAAAAAAAAAATTACATTAGTTAATGTAATACATAGTTAACTTGTTCAAAATAATAGTAAAGTAACTCAGAGAACTTGCAGAATTATATTTCGTAATATGTATTAGAATAATTTTTATTGAAATATTGGGGAGAAATAATAATATCGAAATCAAAATAATTACTTCTGGCTTATAGATTTTGTATTTATCGTTCGACGTTCTTTCATTTCTCTACCATACACAGATTAATTTATGTCCAAATTACATAAAAATTTTTCTTTTATTAAATAGAGATGTGTGTTATACATGCCTCGGTTGGTTATGTACCAAAAATTAAGATAGACGGTATTACTTATTCGATTCTGAAAAATTTAGGAAACAAGGCGAAAAGCGTTCTGGTACACATATTTAATGAATTGTTATTCAACTCAATCACTCCACTTGAATGGACACAATTCATAATAATTCCTATTTTAAAATCCGGTAAATCTCCGTTAGAAGCTACGTCTTACAGACCGATCTCACTGGCTTCTTGTGTTAGAAAAACATTCGAAATAGTCATTAATAATAGTCTGGTTTGGTGGATAGAGAATAAAAAAATCTTCCCAGCCGGAATGTTCGGATTTAGACCGGGCCTTGGAACGTTAGATTGCACTGCTCATTTAGTAAATGAAATCTATGCTTCTTTTTTGAGAAAGGAATTCCTTTCGGCCATTTTTCTGGATATCAAGGGGGCATTTGATAATGTTAGTATTCTGACATTACATCGGCAGCTAGTAAGTATAGGAGTTCCAACAGTCTTGGCTAAGTACATCAGCAACTTGTTTCTCAACAGAAAACTTAAATTTTTGAACCCGGTCACCAAGGAAATGGTTGGTAGAGTTGCTTACACGGGTTTGGCACAGGGATCAATTTTAAACCCGGTTTTGTTTAATATCTATGTACATTCAGTCTTCAGCATACGGTTGCCACATAACTCACAAATTTTCTCCTATGCTGATGATTTTATCATACTGAATAGAAATAAAGAGATAAAGGAATGTACAGTAGAGGGCAATCAGTCAGTCTACTTATGTGGCAAATTCTTTCAGGAAATTAGACTGGAAATTTCCCCTGCTAAGTCTACTGTTGTCATATTCACATTAAGACCCTACAACGCAGAATGTATTAAGATAAAAATAAATGGGATTAATGTCGCGCATAAATCTTATGTGAAGTACTTGGGATTGTATTTGGATTCAAGGCTTACTTGGGCTCGTCACATCCAAATACTTCAAAGTCAAATCTTGAAAACACTGAACCCCCTGAAGGCTATTGGAAACGCTTCATGGGGATCCGACCCTGTAATTATAGCCTTGTTATATAAATCACTGATACTTTCCAGAATTGATTACGGCTCGATATTTTATGGCTCAGCCTCCAAATCGAACCTTAGGAAACTAGATACTCTACAGAATATCGGACTTAGATTTATAACAGGAAATGTTCGATCCGCTCCAGTATCGGGTCTTGAAGCGGAGACGAAGATTGCCCCACTACAGTTAAGAAGAAATATGTTGGCGGATAGATTTTTATTAAAGTACTGTAATTATAGTTATCCGCATCTGCTTAATATTACTTATAGTATTAGTAATAACTGGAGATTTCTTTCCTCTAAACTACCGTTATTATCAGCCAGAATTCCTCAATACTATAAATATTGTCCGGCCCTAATTCCTAAATATCCATCTAAATATTTCAGAATTCCATACGAAATTAACCTTATTAACTTAAATATTAATACAACATTATTTGACAATATTAGACATAATCAGAATACTCTTCTCGGTCGGGAAGCAGATCTTACTACCGCATTAGAGACAGCATTTTCTGGATATTTCAAAATCTTCACTGATGGCTCCAAATCCGGTCGGAATTCCGATCCTGTTGGTGCTGCCTTTGTTGTTGACGAAGTTACTGTACAAAAATTTAAACTCCCACCTTTGGCATCTATCGTCTCAGCCGAGCTGTTGGCAATTTCCAAGGCCTGCGACTATATACTTAATGTACTTGGTAGCAGGGGTACATATGTTATATGCAGCGACAGCCTTAGCTCCCTTTTAGCGCTACAAAATTGCCTCTTTAAACCCAACTATCATCCCACTGTTTGGGAGATAAGGGAGAAATGTTCGATTATCATTTTACAGGGCGGTGTTGTGGAGTTTTGTTGGGTTCCAAGTCATGCGGGGATAGAACTAAATGAGGTGGCCGATAGGGCCGCCAAGGATGCGCCTTCAATGGGCATTGAATTTCCTTTTATTCCAGCTGGTGATTTAAATTCTGTAATTAACCGCAATCATTATACGTCCTGGAATAAGCATTGGCGATTGGCCAGGAAGGGTTCATACTTTAATATCGTCCAACCTTCAATTCCGACACACCCATGGTATCTCCACGTGTCAATTTCAATGTCACCTCATCTTCTCCGCAGATATGTTACTATATTGTGTAGACTGCGTATGGGGCATTCTCGTGTGGCACATAATTTTATGCATGCTGATAACCAGGGTCAATGCAATAACCATTCGTCTGTTAATTTTTTGGAGGACATAAATCATCTTTTGTTTAATTGCGGGAAATTTGAAGACAGTAGACATACTTTTTTCAATAAATTGATATCCCTCGGTAGGTATCCGCCGTATTCCCTGCATCATTTGCTAGCATGCCGAGAGAAGGCTCAATTTTTGATTTTTAAGTTTATTTTTCAAAACAAGATTGTTATTTAACTTATTTGTGTGGAGGAATATTTTATTTTTTATTTTTTTTTATTTTTTTATTTATTTTTTTTTTTTCCTTCGCTCCCGGAGTTTGTTTATCCTTACTATTCACAGGTATTTATAATAATAGTTCTGTCAAGTGCGTCCTATATTAATTGAATTCAACCAGAAGATATGATCATCGCCGACCACGAAGATATGGTGCAATTTGTACCATCTTAATCTAACGAGCAAAATATTATGGCTGTTCAGTTGAGTCTGGAATTTCAAGTTCCCGGGTACTGACCGGAACAGTCAGGTTATTGTATAAATGATTCCAGGCAGACAGGCTGTGGGTAATGTTAATTCATTTACGGCCATAGTTGTCCGGAAATTCAAAAAAAATATATTTATCTTGCTCAGTTGGTCCGGATAGATGGCTGGTGAATTGTCCTTGTCCTTAGATTTTCATTTGCTCATTTTTCCAATACGTTTTTCTTTATTCATATAAAAAAAAAGAGAAAAAAAGAAGAGGAGAAGAGAAGAGAAGTGGAATAATTTAAACTTATTTTGATATGGAAGTGGTCAAATGGTAAGCTACTTAGCCGCTAGGTCACAAAAAAAAAAAAAAAAAAAAAAGATCGGTTAAGCAACAAAGTAAAAATAAATTCTTTTTAATATTTATTATTCAAATTGCGTACACGAGTAGTACAGGTATTCACGGACGACGGAGTCTGCTCTCCTCAAAGTTACGCCATTATTTTCTCAAAGGAAGGACATAAACTGGTTTCTTTGCCGTTAGCCACAGCGAAAAACAAAGTATATTCCCGCAATCTCTACTTGTCGTGCATCAAGCGAGTATTGGTATGAGTCTCATTCTGTCCTTACATCACCCTCTCTGTAAATATACATTCTGTGGAAAAAAACTGAAACTAACGCAAATGTATCGTGTCGAGAAAAAGAAAAGAAAAAAATAACAGTAACGGTAAGGATGAAAGAACACGTTTCAATGAAAAAGGAAACACACAAGGTAACGTTACAGTTTATACAGTATAACGACTGAAAATCGGCGTATTGGAGCTTATAACAATGGTTTTGCCGGATGATTTACTAATTTTAATATTTATATACAAAGTTGAAACAATAACTACATGTACAAACGACGTAAAGCACAGTATGGTATCGGCATGTGATGGATCTTCATGATCCCTTTAAATTAATATTATTATTTTTAATAATGATGTACGAACTACGTCAAAATTAAAACACACCAAAAATAACACATATTTGCTCGGAAATTTCACTATTCGCCTGCCCTTGGCACGCTGCAAGGGTGGTATTGTAGTGGACGATGTAAGAGTGTTTGCCCCGCTCTTGTGGTTCCCCAAATTTGTGCTGTTGTCGTTATTGGTTATGAAGGGGGCGTTTTTTGGAGTGATTTGTTTAGAAAGTCTATGTGAAAATCCTGCTTAGTCCGCAATTTGGTCTGCCATACCATATGATGGCATGTGGATCGTTTTGGATTGACCTTTGATGTCCACAGTATAAAAGTTCTGTGTTCTGTTTATTACTCAGAATGAGCCTTCATACGGGATCTGTGACGATTGTCGAGCAGTATCCAGGCATATAAATACGAGGGAGCAGATTTCCAGAGCGAGATGTACAAATACTGCACGGCAATGTTTTCAAACTGGTGTCGAACGTATTACTTCCAGTATTAATCTAATTGACCGCAGAATTTCGTACTGGCCACGATTATCAGACGGCAAAGAGAACAATTTGTACGGCAAGTGTAGTGCCGAAGCAAGAATTCGGCGGGTGCATAGCCCAAATCTAACACGTACATCCGAATCCCCTAATAAAATCACTGGTAAACTGACGTGCCAAGAGTTTTTGTAACAGTGCATCGCTTGTTTTAAGCTTCAGTGTATTCGCTCAAGTTTTCCATTTCCTGTATCGATTCTTTCAGTTAAAATGGAAAAAAAAAACATTTGAAGTAAACCGGGCACCCCGATCTGTTGTTAAGAATTTGTGTGCTCCAAAACGGGAGATCTATCCCATAAGAAATGCTGTTACTACCGAATTTGCGGTTGAATCTTTGGTTGGAACAACCTCTACCCAGCCGGTGGTACGATCGGCAAAACTAATTAAATATCTGTAACGATTTATTGCCGGTAGAGGTCTTACAATGTCACAATGCCAGTGTTCGAACTGTCCCGTATAGGGAAAGTGCCCAAACTCTGGATATGTATGACGTGGCACCTTTGAACGCTGGCAAGGTAGACATTCTTTGGCCCAAGATCGGATGTTTGAGCTCACGCGAGGCCAAAGATATCGTTTACGGACTGATATCAGGGTTCTTTTACCGCTTAAATGATTTAAACGGTGTACTGATTTGAAGTTTTCCCTCCGTAAACTCGCTGGTACAAAAACCCGGTCAGCCTCATCAACCAAAATAATGATGCCGTCAATGTGCTTTGGTTTTAATTGGACTTTTGGATGGCCTGCGGATAGGAAATGCTTCATTTCGTCGTCTTTTTGCAGTTCTTTATGAAATACCTGCGGAGACAGGATTTTTGTTACGTGCACCCATTCGATTCTTGAAAGAAAATCAGCAACGATGTTCGAGTCCTCTTCAATATACTCGATGTTGGAAGTGTATTCAGATATAAATTGTAACTGGCGCGCCTGCCTAGTCGACTTTTTTTTTTTTTTTTTTTGAAGCATATTGTAACGGTTTGTGATCGGTTATTATTTTTAATTCTCATCCATCAACAATGTCTTTAAGGTGCTTTATTACAGTGTAGATCGCTAGAAGTTCGCGGTCCAACACGTGCTATATTTACATTTTGATTCCGAAAGTTTACGCAAAAAAAAACTTTATGGTGTTAATTAAGAGAGGTGCCAGTCGCAGTAGACGATGCATCTGACATTAGAATAAGTTCTGCGTCCGGAATCGGATGTATTAGAAATAGCTCACCTGTCGCCACTGTTTTAAGACGCTCAAATGCTCATTCTGCCTTATCGTTCCACAGTGTTTATCATTATTTTTCGGCATTTTTTGTCAATTCTAGAAGGAGGCATTGAAGCTCGGCAACTAGCCTGATAAATCTGTGGTAAAAATTGACTATACCGATAAATCTGTGCAGTTGGTCAAGAGATGCTGCTTTCTCGAATTTGCGTATTAGTTTTGTTTTAATGGGATCTGGGCGGATGCCGTTTTGTGATATTACATACCCCGTGAAAATTGCTTCCGTCGCTGCAAACTTACATTTTGTCTTGTTGATTTTTAAACCATTTTCAACCAGAATTCCGAAAACTTTCTCTAAGTGTGTCATGTGTTCCTCCTGAATGGACTGTGACGTTATTAGAATACCGTTCATGTAAGGGATGACGAACACAAGTTCACAAAAGATGTGACCCATAAAGCGTTGGAATGTAGCTCTCGCGTTTTTTTAAACCAAAAGCTATAACTGTAAATTCGTATAAACCGAATGGGGTTGTGACGGCCGTTTTTTCTGCATCTTGTAGAAATATCAATATCTGGTGGTATGCACATAGCAGATGGATTTTACAAAGAAAAAAATTGCTTTACAGTGTAGGAAGGCGTTAACATCGCGTGTATGCGGAAACGGGTAACGATCCGGCATTGTTATCAAATTTAAATTGTGATAATTGCTACAGATAATCATCATCCGGTTTTCCTACAACAGTAATGGAACTTGCCCATGCTGATTTGGATGGAACACACGTGCCACCATCACGCAGCCACTACTGAAATTCTTTTTTGCAAATTCCAGCTTACTTGGTGGGAATCGTCTAGGCTTGGAAGTTACAGTTAATCCGGTTGCTGCTATGTGACGGAATACTGTTATTGCATTTTTCGTATGTCGTCCCAAATGGCCGAATATTGGTGAAGGAGAGCCTCAATCGTCAGAATATATTTGATACTGGACAGTTCCTCTGATTTAACCGTTTCACATATCAAAGCTTCGTTATTCGCCGAAATTAAGCACTTGTTTCTTAGATCAATCGAAAAATGATAATGTGACAGGAAGTGAGTGCTTAGTACGGATGCCGTAACCTCTGCAATAATGAAAGTTCATCGAAATTTCATTTTGAAGTCTAAATTTAAGTCCAGATTTGGACTTTACCATAAGTCTGGATTTGTGATCCGTTAGCTGTGAGCAGCGGCAGCGAGCCAATGGAGGTGTTAGGTGCATGCAAGATGACCGGTGTTACCCAGTATCAACTAAAAATTGGTAACCCAACACTCCTCAATCACATAGGAAAAGACGTTGTCGTATAATAAGTAAAATCAAAACCACACTGCTAAAAACAATTAATTAATGTTTAATTACCCAGCTTTGTCTTCGAAACGCATCGTCGGGTAATTGAATATTAATTAATTGTTTATAGTAGCGTGGTTTTGATTTTACTTATCATACGATAAACTTAAACAATATGTGACATTAACCTATATAACAAAAGAAGCTGTGCTAAAATACTATTAGGAACAGTAGTATTTGTGGTTTGTATTTTCACGGAAGCGGAACTTCGGTGCTTCATTCCCAAAGGTGGTATAGTACTAACAAAATTCCGCATTGCCAAGCTGGCCATCAGGTGACTCTAATTTTGCTCGCGCCGGAGACCTTTGCCGATCTTTACAGATCGGAGAACACGTAAGGCTATCGACTTGGTTGACGTTAGATGGAATAATTGCGTTTGAATATCCATGAGTTGTTTCTGCTAGGTAGCAATGGCGTCATCGGTTGAGATTCGCAATGGTCGGCACTGAAGATTGTGCCACAGACATAATTTGGTCCGCGGTATCAGGTAGAGTTTCCAACGATACAGTCTCACCCATGCTCATTAAAATTGACTGTACTGATGTTGGTAGTTGTTCGATCTGCATAGTTCGTATGACGTTATCTTAAAATTTCCATTCTTCATTTGTGTCAAGAGTTATGACGGTTTTAAATCTCCAAGTGAGAGATCGTGTAAGAGACGACAAAGATTTTTTTTTTTTTTTTTTGACCTGAACAGTATATAGTTCATTTGGCCAGCAAGCCAACGTTCAAATGAGACTGAATGCATGGAAACAAAACGAAGTAAAAAAATAGTAAGAAAACATTTTCTTGCTTTTGTCCAACTGTTCAAAAACTACTTATACAATACTAGATAGTAAGTATAAAGGAGGAAACTTCATCTTGCAATATGGCCGCAACTGCAGAGCCACAATGCTGAGATAAAATTTAAGGAAACAGAAAGAAAAAGAAACGACAAATTAGCATTGATCACATATACTGCAATATGGCCGGAGCTTAACTGACTCAGATTCTCAGTAACATTGAAATAGGGCGGATTTTAAGGTGATGTATTTGTTTTGTTCGTGGGGACTGACGACTACGACTTTCGCTACTAACAATACATCTTCTTCTAGCATCGTTAAAACATACTTGTACTTGAAACGAGTGTTGTCATCGAGAATCCTAGCTACAGTGGCATACTAACGTTTCACAACCAGGGAAGACAAAAATATAAATCACCCCTATACACAGAGAGGCCTATATAGATGAATAAAAAAAGAATGTATCTTTTTTTTTTGTCGCTACTGATAATATTTTATATAAATAAAAAGAGGCTTTAATTATGAAGTGAAATAAAAACGCTTTTATATTTTACTTTAAATGATTTTTGTCTTATCGAATTTTTATTTTTTCCAAGTGTATCCGAAATGTCTATTTTCTCGGTTCGACGCCCACTTTGTTTTACTTTTGCGACGACGATGTAATATTTTTAATTAATTCAAACGATCTCTCTTCATATTTATTTAGCTTTTCGTTTAATTTTCTCGAATTTTTATTAAATAACTGTTATGTATACTGGTACAATATGTATTTTTCTGATAGGGTGTAGCTCTCACAGTTTTCTCTCTAGGAGGCGACTGCCCCCCCCCGTTCGACACGTCACTGCCCAGGTAATTGAAATTTACGAGTATTATTAAATATTAACCGTGTGCAGTCGATGTTCAAGCGTGGCTCACATTTAGACTTCATCTTTACTGTTTTACTTGTCGAACGTGTACAGACTTAACCCTAGTAGTAAAATGTGGTGACGTAAAGGCGATAGTTTCAAAACGAACGGAAAAAAAGTTAAAAACTAGAGCAGTAATGATTTGTTCGAAGTATTTCTTTTTGCAGAAAAATCGGCAATTTTGTCACGGTTACGAACGAGAATCTTCTAATCGTTGTGGCTTAACTTAATTTTCGATAGGCGAAAATATAGTGTTATTACACACCTGGTATTAGGTATGTAATTCAAACATGTAAGCGTCAATCGTTATCTCGTGTGCGTTCGCGTTCCCGTTATCAGCTCGGTAATCAGTTGTTTCGGCAGACCGGTGAGACCGCTTCATTGTTATCTATTTAGACAAATAATTTCGGTTTCTTCGCTGCCGCATTTAACTTTTACTTTTTTTTTTTTTTTTTTTCCCTACCCTGGGCGCGCCAGCGGCCTTGACCCAACAACATGAAAAATTAACAGTTATAACTAAATAACCAGGCGGTCAGAAATGGAGAGGACAAAGGACAGTAGCAATGGGATAACTGAAGGCAATGGGAAGGAAAGAATATAGGTAGCGTTAAAGGGAGTAGGAAGACCCAAAACTAGAAGTTGGGTGTAAAGAATAGAGCGTTCGTTAGAGAGTGCTGAACATTCGAATAGGATGTGATTTGAATCACAAATACGAGAAGGCTCAGAAGCGTGAAGAGAGCAGAAAGGAGAAGGGGACAAAGCGAATCGAAAGCGAGAAGAGGGGAGAAGAGAATGATTGATTCTAAGCCTAATTAAGGAAACAACAGTGGAACGACGACAGATAGGAATAGATTGAAACCAAGGCAGGAAACTAGGAACCGGTTGAATAAGACGGTACTGAGAAAAGCGATTTGAGAATATAGATGGATACATGTCAGACCAAAGTCTGGAATGATTAGAGCGTCATAGAGAAAGAATGACTGAGGAAGGGAAAGAGTCGAGGAAAGGACCAGTGCGGGCGGCTGAGCGAGCTAAAGAGTCAGCTGAGTCATTTCCCTCAATATTGGAATGACTAGGGACCCATAGAAAGTCTATGGAAATGGAGCGGAACGAGAACAAAGAGGAGACAAGAGAACGGATAGAGAGGATGATACCGTCAGAATTATAAGAAGGAGGAGAGGAGATGGCTTGAAGAACGCCTTTGGAATCAGAGACAATCAGGAATTTGTGAACTCCACTCGTAGAGGATATGAAATGAATTGCACGAAGAATTGAGATCGACTCGGCCGAGAAGATAGAGCAGAAGGAAGGAAGTCTGAAGGACTCAGAGTGTAGGAACGTAGGAGACGTATACGCACCACCCACGCCCCCATCACTCTTGGAGCCATCCGAGAAGATTAAGGCATGGGAAGGAAAAGAAGAGTTCAGCAGCTGAAAGAATTCGAAGTTGACTACATTGTGAGAGGAACAATTAGCTCGGACTGGAAGAGAGGAGAAATTGATGGGGTGCCATATGCTATTAAAGTCGAAAGAAAAGTAAGGAAGACTGTTATAAGAGGAAACGTAGGGAGAAAAATTGGAAACACGAGCAGCTATATGCGATAAAATCGGAATTCTATGAGGCGCCAAGCGCCAGTGATTTTTGATATAAAGATAGGAAGGGATAATATTGGATGACAAAATGGGGAGGCGTTTTATTAAAAATCGATAACCGAGGAGTGAACGACGAATGGAAAGAGGTTGAGTGGAAGATTCGGATAGAATCGCAGGAATAGGAGAAGATCTTAAAGCGCCAATGCATAGGCGAAGGCAGGAATTCTGAATTGCGTCAAGTTTCGAAAGGAGAGACTTGGAGGCACTGCCATAAATGAAGGAACAATAGTCGAGTTTGGACCGAATAATCGATTTATATAGAATTAATAGAATGCACGGGTCTCCACCCCATCTGAGCGGTGATAAAGATTTGAGGAGATTAAGTCTTTTGATCGAGGAATTATAGATATAATTAATATGTTCATGAAATTTAAGGCGACTATTTAAGAAAATACCTAGATAACATATGGAATTAACAGTGGGAATAGGTGTACCAGATACGTTGATGTTTATAAAAGCACGATTAAAGGGGCGGAGAGCAAAAATTATACAGGAAGACTTGGAAGGGGAAAGAGAGAGGTGGAGTGTAGATAGAGCATTGCTAAGATGGGACAATGAATGGTTTAACTCGTTGGTGGCAGAGGACAGATCATCTGAGGTGGAATAAACTAAAATGTCATCAGCAAAAAGGAGAGAGAAAGAGGGAATAGGAAGCAAAGCAATATCGAAAGAGTAAATATTAAAAAGAGTGGGGCTAAGGCAGGATCCCTGGGGAAGCCCACGATAGACGCATCTAGAGGTGGAAAGAGAAGGAGAAGATAGATAAAGAGTTCTATGTTGAAGGAGGTTGAGTATAAGAGAGATAAAAACCGGTAGGAGATTAAGAGAGAGAAGTTTGGAGCCCAGAGAAGGAAGATGCACATTGTCGAATGCAGAGCAGACATCGACAAAAGAAGCGACAGTAAATTTCTTAGAAAGGAATGATTTATAGATATCTACAAGGAAGGTACTGATGCAATCTACCGGGCCAAGCCCGGGGCGAAAACCGAACATATTAGAAGGAATTAGATTATTATGCTCAAGCCACCAAACGAGACGGTTGTTTATTAAACCTTCAAAGAGTTTGCGCAGACATGAGGCTAGGGAGATAGGACGGAAGGAACACTGATTTTTTTTCGGAATTGGAATGACGATGAAATCATTCCAAGACTCAGGAGTAAATCCAGAGAGTAGGAAAGAGTTGAAGATATTCAGAAGAGAGAGCAGCGAGGAAGGAGAGAGTTTTTTAAGAATAGGGAAAGAAAGACCGTCCAAGCCGGGAGCAGAAGGAGAGGTTTTGTTAAGAACGGACAAGAGTTCCTCGTAGCGGAAAGGGGACGATAGGAAATGAGGTTCTGAGGAATTTGGGAGCGAAGGAATGATCGATTCCTCGAAAGTGGGGACATACGGAGGAGCAATAGAGTCCAAGAAACAGTGAAGTTCCGGCAAAGAAGGATGGGAGAAGTGGGTACGCTCAGAAAGAGGAGATCTGAACGCTTTTGCCATTTTCCATATCTTAGAGAGAGGCGTATCTCTAGAGAAAGATGAACAAAATGATTTACAAGAGTTCCTCTTGGCTGATTTTGAAATGTACCGAGTTTTTGCGTTGGCTTCTTTGAGTGCTAAAAAGTTGGATATTGAGGAACAAGAACGAAAGGCTTTGAAGGTAGCGGTGCTTCTTTGGAAGGCAACTTTACACTCTTCATTCCACCAAAGAGAGGAGGCACAAGAGGAAGAACGACCGCGCGAAAAGGAAGAAGGAGGGGAGGAAGCGGAAAGAGCAGAATATAGAGATTGAATGAAGAAGTTGTACTGGGATGACGGGTCGGGAAAATCCAGAATAAGGGGGAGTGAGGAATCCACCAAAGATCGGAATTTAGTCCAATCTGTTTTGGAGAGAAGCCAGTGAGGAGCGTGCAAGGGCCTGAAAGGTTTAGAAGGAAGAGCGTTGTTGAGAGCTAGGAGAATGGGGAGATGATCACTACCAAAAGTGCCGTCTAGAGTTCTCCAGGAGCTTACAAGACCAAGATTAAAGGATTCGGGAGAAGATTTTCAAGTGAAATGTGGATCATGTTAGGGTGGTTGGGAAGGGGCGGAGGAAGAAATGGGATATTGTGGGTGTGATAGGATAGATCGTGTCTAATTAAAATCGCAACGCCACCATACCCATCCATACGGTCAGATCGAACTAGAGAATAACCTTTGAAATCAAGAGATGAGGAGGATTTAAGCCAAGTTTCAGATAACAGCGCTACATGGATATTGTAGAAGTCTAATAGACATTCTACACTTAGTTTATTAGCTCGTAAGCTGCGGCAATTCCATTGAAGGATGTTTAAGGCGTAAGACCGCGACATTCTAGTTAAAAGGAGAAGAGGAATTAAAAGAATGAGAAAAAGTAGCGGGAGAAGATAGAGCTGAAATTGAAGTAAATGAAAGGAGGGCAAGGGTAGTAGGAAGGGTATAATAAATGAGAGGAGATCGCTTGTAGACGATCTTCCAACTTAAAGGAGAAGTTGACAATGGAAAAAAGAGTAGAAGAGAGAAGACGTGTCCGAAATTGGATACAGGCAAAATTGAAGATACCTCACCATTAGCGGTACCGTCAGTAATTAAAAATAAACCGGAGAAATACCTGCACGAACTGGGTTGATGCCCAGTTTGTAGGCTTCCTTCCGACATAGTGTTGAAAAAGAGACGAGAGAAATACCTGCACGGACTGGGTTGATGACCAGTTTGTAGGCTTCCTTCCGACATATTGTTAAACCAGAGACGGGAGAAATACCTGCACGAACTGGGTTGACGACCAGTTTGTAGGCTTCCTTCCATAATGATATAGCTATGTAGCATGAAGGAAAAATGGAATAAAATTCGAACTAAGGAAAGTTTTGAGTTGATGATTCCTGAGCGAACAGTTATCCTTGGCGAAACGGACGCAAAAGAAAAAAGGAGAAATAAGAGTAACAAGTATAGAATGGGGTGCTGGAAGATGGTGAAAAAGGAGAAAGAAAGAACAAAGGATGAAAGAGGTGGTCTAGTTGAAATGAACGTGATTGGATAGGAAGGCTGAAAGATTATCAAGGAATGAGGAGGAGGAGGATATGTTAAAGGAGGCAAGGAGTTCCATGATAGCTGCGGAAATATGGGAGACAACAAAGGAAGAATCATTTAGAGAGGAATTAGGAGAAAGAATAGGAGGAACTAGTAAGGGACTGGAAGATATGGGGAGGTTGGATTGGGGGGAGTCGTTGCGATTCAGTGCACAACCATTTAGTGGTAAATGAGAGTAAAGGGATGGAACGAAAGGAAATTGAGGAGAAGGCTTTGAGTAGGATTTGGGTTTGGAAGTTTTGTGGAAAGTGGGGGATTTGGGACGTGGAAGAGAGGGGAATTTAGAAGTTTTTGGGGAGACGTTTAGAGAGGAAATAGGGGCTGCGGCGCGATTAGCATAGGAGAAGGCTGGAGAGGCGGAACTGGAGGATTTAATTTTAACGGCTTCGTGAAAGGAGATGTTCTCGAAAGCCATGATTCTTTTTATGTCCTTCTGCCGCTGCCATTCGGGACAGGCTCGATCGGAAGCGCTGTGACTACCTTTGCAGTTGCGACAAAAAGGAGGCTCCTGGAGATTTGTACAATCAGAGAAAAAATGTTTAGAGGAACAATGGGAACATGAGGGAAGGGAGCTGCGGCAATGGCGTGCAATATGCCCGAAAAGGAAACAATTAGAGCACTGAGTGGGAGAACGGATACTTGGGGACACTGTAAAACGAAGTTTGTAAATGGATACAAACTCAGGGAGAGAGGATTTGGCAAATTTTAATTCGACACTTCTGGTGGGAACTTTGGTTCCATCGGAAGAGCGAAGGATGCGACGAATAGATACTATAGGGATAGACGTAACAAGCCCTTCTTTAATTTCCTCAACAGAGAAAGAAGGATGAACTCCAGAAATAACACCAATTCTGTATAGAGTATTGTGGGGAATGAAAGCTTTCAGGTCGTTAGAATTGAAGAAGGAGCGATTGTTTAGAAAGTCGTTGGCGGTGGAAATGGAGGGGAAGATAACAGAGATACGCCCTCTACCCTGAGGGGTAATGTCGGAGAAGGAGGTGGAAATTTTGCTGATGAGCCTGGCCAGCGCAAGCGGGTGGAAATTTCCAATGTTTTTATTGTCAGAGGTGTTCTCAACGAAAACTTTGAATGGTCCTGGGTATTTGGACGGAAAAGTGTTTTCAAAAGTATCGTGAATATGATCGGAGTTAATAGTGTTGCTGTTATTATTAGTGTTACTGTTATTATCGTTATTGTTACTACTATTATAACTGCTGTTATTATTAATATTATTATTATCATTATTGTTATTGTTATTGTCATTACTATTATTATTATTAATATTAATATTATTATTATTATTATTATTATTATTATTATTTTTACTATTATTATCGATAATATAATTCTCGACAGCTGTATTAGGACTGTTGTTAGGATTATTTAAAGTGGCAAGATTAGGTGAATCGGGTCGAGATAGCCGCAGATCCTTGCTTGGCAAAACCGCGGACGGCGAGAGAGGGCCGGACGGTTTGCGCTTGCCGACAGCGTCAACCTCCATCAAGTTTAGCGAAACATTCGGTTTCGCTTTTAAATCTTTGGAGGAGGCCGCTGGGCGGCCCCCACTAGACGAGCTCATCGATCAACTGGGTTAGAAAGAGAGAGGAAAATAAATAATAATAATAAAAAAAAAAAAAAAAAAAAAAACGAAGTGAATTTAAACGAACTGAATTATTAAAATGTAGAAGCAAAAAAGAAATGTAACATAAAACGATATTGGTTACTAAGTAAAAGTTAAATGCGGCAGCGAAGAAACCGAAATTATTTGTCTAAATAGATAACAATGAAGCGATCTCACCGGTCTGCCGAAACAACTGATTACCGAGCTGATAACGGGAACGCGAACGCACACGAGATAACGATTCAATATCTTAACATTTTTTACTTAGTAACCAATATCGTTTTATGTTACGTTTAAAAAGGATTACATAATCAGTAGAGTGGGGAGGCAGAGGAGATGCAACAGCCTGTAGCACGCTTTGAGAGTCTGATAGAATAAGGAAATTATTAGAGACCTTCGATGATCTGATGAAGAAAAGTGCATGGAGGATAGCAATAGACTCGGCACAGAAAGTCGAACAGAAGGAAGGAAGTTTAAAGGATTCAGAGTGATTTAACGAAGGACAAAGAAAGGCTGCACCAACTCCACTTGGGCTCTTGGAACCGTCCGTGTAGATTGTAACGTGGTTAGAATAGTGGGAGTTTAAGGTATGTAAAAATTCCGATCTAACGGCGTGATGCAGAACGGCTGTAGGGGGAGCAGAAGAGTAAAAGCAATTAATTGGATGAAGAAAGGAGGAAAAGTTAAAAGAAAAATATGGGAGCTTATCGCAAGTGTGAATGTATGGTAATGCGTCGCTCCAGCATCTCGGCAATATGCCGCCTCCGCTTTGGGCACAGCTGGCTTCCCTCGTCGCTTTTCCGATTCTCTCTCGCGGCATCTCCGTATTGTCCTTTACATCCTCTTAACAGTCAACATGTATGTGATCCTGATCACATAATGTTCGGATGTTCAGCACTTTCATCTGAACAATCTTCCTTTTACTCCTCTCTCTTATCAAACAATGTTCCTACTCCCTATTGTGCTGCATTTATTCTTTCCCTTCCTTCTCCTTCTGTCATCCAGGCGCTTGATACATTCTTGTTGAATGTTTCACGCCTCATAAAAATCTGATTTTTTCTCTATTCCCATTTCTTGGGCTAATGTCCTCGCTGACAAACCCATAGTAAATATAAAAAAAAAAAAAAAAAAAAAAAAAAAAAAAAATATGTTACGTTTCTTTTTTGCTTCTACATTTTAATAATTCAGTTCGTTTAAATTCACTTCGTTTTTTTTTTTTTTATTTTTTTTTTATTATTATTTATTTTCCTCTCTCTTTCTAACCCAGTTGATCGATGAGCTCGTCTAGTGGGGGCCGCCCAGCGGCCTCCTCCAAAGATTTAAAAGCGAAACCGAATGTTTCGCTAAACTTGATGGAGGTTGACGCTGTCGGCAAGCGCAAACCGTCCGGCCCTCTCTCGCCGTCCGCGGTTTTGCCAAGCAAGGATCTGCGGCTATCTCGACCCGATTCACCTAATCTTGCCACTTTAAATAATCCTAACAACAGTCCTAATACAGCTGTCGAGAATTATATTATCGATAATAATAGTAAAAATAATAATAATAATAATAATAATAATAATAATATTAATATTAATAATAATAATAGTAATGACAATAACAATAACAATAATGATAATAATAATATTAATAATAACAGCAGTTATAATAGTAGTAACAATAACGATAATAACAGTAACACTAATAATAACAGCAACACTATTAACTCCGATCATATTCACGATACTTTTGAAAACACTTTTCCGTCCAAATACCCAGGACCATTCAAAGTTTTCGTTGAGAACACCTCTGACAATAAAAACATTGGAAATTTCCACCCGCTTGCGCTGGCCAGGCTCATCAGCAAAATTTCCACCTCCTTCTCCGACATTACCCCTCAGGGTAGAGGGCGTATCTCTGTTATCTTCCCCTCCATTTCCACCGCCAACGACTTTCTAAACAATCGCTCCTTCTTCAATTCTAACGACCTGAAAGCTTTCATTCCCCACAATACTCTATACAGAATTGGTGTTATTTCTGGAGTTCATCCTTCTTTCTCTGTTGAGGAAATTAAAGAAGGGCTTGTTACGTCTATCCCTATAGTATCTATTCGTCGCATCCTTCGCTCTTCCGATGGAACCAAAGTTCCCACCAGAAGTGTCGAATTAAAATTTGCCAAATCCTCTCTCCCTGAGTTTGTATCCATTTACAAACTTCGTTTTACAGTGTCCCCAAGTATCCGTTCTCCCACTCAGTGCTCTAATTGTTTCCTTTTCGGGCATATTGCACGCCATTGCCGCAGCTCCCTTCCCTCATGTTCCCATTGTTCCTCTAAACATTTTTTCTCTGATTGTACAAATCTCCAGGAGCCTCCTTTTTGTCGCAACTGCAAAGGTAGTCACAGCGCTTCCGATCGAGCCTGTCCCGAATGGCAGCGGCAGAAGGACATAAAAAGAATCATGGCTTTCGAGAACATCTCCTTTCACGAAGCCGTTAAAATTAAATCCTCCAGTTCCGCCTCTCCAGCCTTCTCCTATGCTAATCGCGCCGCAGCCCCTATTTCCTCTCTAAACGTCTCCCCAAAAACTTCTAAATTCCCCTCTCTTCCACGTCCCAAATCCCCCACTTTCCACAAAACTTCCAAACCCAAATCCTACTCAAAGCCTTCTCCTCAATTTCCTTTCGTTCCATCCCTTTACTCTCATTTACCACTAAATGGTTGTGCACTGAATCGCAACGACTCCCCCCAATCCAACCTCCCCATATCTTCCAGTCCCTTACTAGTTCCTCCTATTCTTTCTCCTAATTCCTCTCTAAATGATTCTTCCTTTGTTGTCTCCCATATTTCCGCAGCTATCATGGAACTCCTTGCCTCCTTTAACATATCCTCCTCCTCCTCATTCCTTGATAATCTTTCAGCCTTCCTATCCAATCACGTTCATTTCAACTAGACCACCTCTTTCATCCTTTGTTCTTTCTTTCTCCTTTTTCACCATCTTCCAGCACCCCATTCTATACTTGTTACTCTTATTTCTCCTTTTTTCTTTTGCGTCCGTTTCGCCAAGGATAACTGTTCGCTCAGGAATCATCAACTCAAAACTTTCCTTAGTTCGAATTTTATTCCATTTTTCCTTCATGCTACATAGCTATATCATTATGGAAGGAAGCCTACAAACTGGTCGTCAACCCAGTTCGTGCAGGTATTTCTCCCGTCTCTGGTTTAACAATATGTCGGAAGGAAGCCTACAAACTGGTCATCAACCCAGTCCGTGCAGGTATTTCTCTCGTCTCTTTTTCAACACTATGTCGGAAGGAAGCCTACAAACTGGGCATCAACCCAGTTCGTGCAGGTATTTCTCCGGTTTATTTTTAATTACTGACGGTACCGCTAATGGTGAGGTATCTTCAATTTTGCCTGTATCCAATTTCGGACACGTCTTCTCTCTTCTACTCTTTTTTCCATTGTCAACTTCTCCTTTAAGTTGGAAGATCGTCTACAAGCGATCTCCTCTCATTTATTATACCCTTCCTACTACCCTTGCCCTCCTTTCATTTACTTCAATTTCAGCTCTATCTTCTCCCGCTACTTTTTCTCATTCTTTTAATTCCTCTTCTCCTTTTAACTAGAATGTCGCGGTCTTGCGCCTTAAACATCCTTCAATGGAATTGCTGCAGCTTACGAGCTAATAAACTAAGTGTAGAATGTCTATTAGACTTCTACAATATCAATGTGGCGCTGTTATCTGAAACTTGGCTTAAATCCTCCTCATCTCTTGATTTCAAAGGATATTCTCTAGTTCGATCTGACTGTATGGATGGGTATGGTGGCGTTGCGATTTTAATTAGACACGATCTATCCTATCACACCCACAATATCCCATTTCTTCCTCCGCCCCTTCCCAACCACCCTAACATGATCCACATTTCACTTGAAAATCTTCTCCCGAATCCTTTACATATTGCTTGCGTGTACATCCCTCCCAACTCCAGCGTCTCTAGTCTTCCTTTGTCTTCATTCCTTTCATCCCTATCTGATCCACTTATTATTGGTAGAGACTGGACTGCGCACTCTCCTATGTGGGGCTGCACAGGGCGCAATCCTAACGGTGTGACTCTGGAAAATCTCATCCTAAACCATAATCTTTTTCTCCACAACGATCGTTCTCCTACTTTCTTCAAACATCCATCTTCTTCTAGTGCAATCGACCTCTCGTTTTCATCTCCGAATCTTGGTCTTGTAAGCTCCTGGAGAACTCTCGACGGCACTTTTGGTAGTGATCATCTCCCCATTCTCCTAACTCTCAACAACGCTCTTCCTCCTAAACCTTTCAGGCTCTTGCACGCTCCTCACTGGCTTCTCTCCAAAACAGATTGGACTAAATTCCGATCTTTGGTGGATTCCTCACTCCCCCTTATTCTGGATTTTCCCGACCCGTCATCCCAGTACAACTTCTTCATTCAATCTCTATATTCTGCTCTTTCCGCTTCCTCCCCTCCTTCTTCCTTTTCGCGCGGTCGTTCTTCCTCTTGTGCCTCCTCTCTTTGGTGGAATGAAGAGTGTAAAGTTGCCTTCCAAAGAAGCACCGCTACCTTCAAAGCCTTTCGTTCTTGTTCCTCAATATCCAACTTTTTAGCACTCAAAGAAGCCAACGCAAAAACTCGGTACATTTCAAAATCAGCCAAGAGGAACTCTTGTAAATCATTTTGTTCATCTTTCTCTAGAGATACGCCTCTCTCTAAGATATGGAAAATGGCAAAAGCGTTCAGATCTCCTCTTTCTGAGCGTACCCACTTCTCCCATCCTTCTTTGCCGGAACTTCACTGTTTCTTGGACTCTATTGCTCCTCCGTATGTCCCCACTTTCGAGGAATCGATCATTCCTTCGCTCCCAAATTCCTCAGAACCTCATTTCCTATCGTCCCCTTTCCGCTACGAGGAACTCTTGTCCGTTCTTAACAAAACCTCTCCTTCTGCTCCCGGCTTGGACGGTCTTTCTTTCCCTATTCTTAAAAAACTCTCTCCTTCCTCGCTGCTCTCTCTTCTGAATATCTTCAACTCTTTCCTACTCTCTGGATTTACTCCTGAGTCTTGGAATGATTTCATCGTCATTCCAATTCCGAAAAAAAATCAGTGTTCCTTCCGTCCTATCTCCCTAGCCTCATGTCTGCGCAAACTCTTTGAAGGTTTAATAAACAACCGTCTCGTTTGGTGGCTTGAGCATAATAATCTAATTCCTTCTAATATGTTCGGTTTTCGCCCCGGGCTTGGCCCGGTAGATTGCATCAGTACCTTCCTTGTAGATATCTATAAATCATTCCTTTCTAAGAAATTTACTGTCGCTTCTTTTGTCGATGTCTGCTCTGCATTCGACAATGTGCATCTTCCTTCTCTGGGCTCCAAACTTCTCTCTCTTAATCTCCTACCGGTTTTTATCTCTCTTATACTCAACCTCCTTCAACATAGAACTCTTTATCTATCTTCTCCTTCTCTTTCCACCTCTAGATGCGTCTATCGTGGGCTTCCCCAGGGATCCTGCCTTAGCCCCACTCTTTTTAATATTTACTCTTTCGATATTGCTTCGCTTCCTATTCCCTCTTTCTCCCTCCTTTTTGCTGATGACATTTTAGTTTATTCCACCTCAGATGATCTGTCCTCTGCCACCAACGAGTTAAACCATTCATTGTCCCATCTTAGCAATGCTCTATCTACACTCCACCTCTCTCTTTCCCCTTCCAAGTCTTCCTGTATAATTTTTGCTCTCCGCCCCTTTAATCGTGCTTTTATAAACATCAGCGTATCTGGTACACCTATTCCCACTGTTAATTCCATATGTTATCTAGGTATTTTCTTAAATAGTCGCCTTACATTTCATGAACATATTAATTATATCTATAATTCCTCGATCAAAAGACTAAATCTCCTCAAATCTTTATCACCGCTCAGATGGGGTGGAGACCCGTGCATTCTATTAATTCTATATAAATCGATTATTCGGTCCAAACTCGACTATTGTTCCTTCATTTATGGCAGTGCCTCCAAGTCTCTCCTTTCGAAACTTGACGCAATTCAGAATTCCTGCCTTCGCCTATGCATTGGCGCTTTAAGATCTTCTCCTATTCCTGCGATTCTATCCGAATCTTCCACTCAACCTCTTTCCATTCGTCGTTCACTCCTCGGTTATCGATTTTTAATAAAACGCCTCCCCATTTTGTCATCCAATATTATCCCTTCCTATCTTTATATCAAAAATCACTGGCGCTTGGCGCCTCATAGAATTCCGATTTTATCGCATATAGCTGCTCGTGTTTCCAATTTTTCTCCCTACGTTTCCTCTTATAACAGTCTTCCTTACTTTTCTTTCGACTTTAATAGCATATGGCACCCCATCAATTTCTCCTCTCTTCCAGTCCGAGCTAATTGTTCCTCTCACAATGTAGTCAACTTCGAATTCTTTCAGCTGCTGAACTCTTCTTTTCCTTCCCATGCCTTAATCTTCTCGGATGGCTCCAAGAGTGATGGGGGCGTGGGTGGTGCGTATACGTCTCCTACGTTCTTACACTCTGAGTCCTTCAGACTTCCTTCCTTCTGCTCTATCTTCTCGGCCGAGTCGATCTCAATTCTTCGTGCAATTCATTTCATATCCTCTACGAGTGGAGTTCACAAATTCCTGATTGTCTCTGATTCCAAAGGCGTTCTTCAAGCCATCTCCTCTCCTCCTTCTTATCATTCTGACGGTATCATCCTCTCTATCCGATCTCTTGTCTCCTCTTTGTTCTCGTTCCGCTCCATTTCCATAGACTTTCTATGGGTCCCTAGTCATTCCAATATTGAGGGAAATGACTCAGCTGACTCTTTAGCTCGCTCAGCCGCCCGCACTGGTCCTTTCCTCGACTCTTTCCCTTCCTCAGACATTCTTTCTCTATCACGCTCTAATCATTCCAGACTTTGGTCTGACATGTATCCATCTATATTCTCAAATCGCTTTTCTCAGTACCGTCTTATTCAACCGGTTCCTAGTTTCCTGCCTTGGTTTCAATCTATTCCTATCTGTCGTCGTTCCACTGTTGTTTCCTTAATTAGGCTTAGAATCAATCATTCTCTTCTCCCCTCTTCTCGCTTTCGATTTGCTTTGTCCCCTTCTCCTTTCTGCTCTCTTCACGCTTCTGAGCCTTCTTGTATTTGTGATTCAAATTACATCCTATTCGAATGTTCAGCACTCTCTAACGAACGCTCTATTCTCTACACCCAACTTCTAGTTTTGGGTCTTCCTACTCCCTTTAACGCTACCTATATTCTTTCCTTCCCATTGCCTTCAGTTATCCCATTGCTACTGTCCTTTGTCCTCTCCATTTCTGACCGCCTGGTTATTTAGTTATAACTGTTAATTTTTCATGTTGTTGGGTCAAGGCCGCTGGCGCGCCCAGGGTAGGGAAAAAAAAAAAAAAAACGAAAAATGGAAACACGATCGATTATCGAAAATCGCGAAAAGCTAGTTATACTAACATGAAATATAGAAAACAAGAAAATTAAACAAACGAATTTGCACATCATGCCCGAACCGAAAGTGCATGGCACACATTTGCATTGAACGGTTATCGGCGTTAACGAAACGAAGAATGAAAAAACAATCGGGTTTCGGCATCAATATTTGTGGTATACATGCCCCGCCCCGGTTGGTTATAAACCAAAAATTAAGATCGGTTAAGTAACATAAAATAAAAATAAAGCTTCGTTCTTTTTAATATTTACTATTCAAATTGCGGACATGCGTAGTACAAGTATTCACGGACGACGGGGTCTGCTCTCCTCATGTTACCCCATTATTCGCTTAAAGGAAAGTCAAAAACTAGTTTCTTCGCTGCTGGCCACAGCGAAAAAAGAAAAGTATACTCGTACGACTTAATCTCCTTAAATCTCTCTCTCCCCTCAGATGGGGAGGCGATCCGTTTATCCTTCTAATTCTTTTCAAAGCCATCATCCGGTCCGAGCTCGACTATTGTTCCTTTATCTACGGTAATTCCTCCAAGTCTCTCCTCTCTAAACTTGACGCGATCCAGAACTCTTGCCTCCGTTTGTGGCGATTAGAGCCTTGAAATCCTCCCCTATTCCCGCAGTTCTATCAGAGTGTCGGTTACCCAACCACTGTTTATTCGCTGTTCTCAGCTTTTATATCGCTTCTTAATTAAACGGCTCCCCATCTCCTCGTTCAAACTTACGTTTCCTTCTATCTATATATCAAAAACTGCTGACGTTTTTCTCCTCATAAAATCCCAATCCTGTCGCTCATTACTACCCGTCTTTCTAATTTTTCTCCTGTTGTCCTTTCCTACAACACTCTCTCGTACTTCTTTCATGACTTCAATAGACTATGGCAGTCTACCAAATTTTCCTCTCTCCCATTTCGAGCCAATTCCTCCTCTCACGGTGCAGTCAACAATGAATTTCTTCACTTGTTGAATTCCTCTTTTCCTGCTCATGTATTGATCTTTACTGATGGTTCCAAGCCCCCCCTCGGGGGTACACAGATATGTGTAACCGAGGGACCCCGAGCTCAGGGGAAGGGGCGCGTCCACAGGCGGTGGATAGTGGAACGGCCTCCAGATATGAGGGTTAGTTGCGAATAAGTCGTTGACAAATAAGCAACCGCGAACCAAGAGCGACGGTGTATCAGGGTGCAGTGGGGAAGACTTGGGAGAGCTTCCCTTAAAAACAAAATGCTGCAGAACCCGGAAAGACATCGTGTCAAAGCGAATATGGCCGCTATAAGCCAATCTCATTCAAATCCAGAAGCGTCTGTTTTCCAGGTTAGGAACGGCTGTCTGGTCAACGTCGGTTCACCATGTTAGGTGCGGCTGTTTAAAGATGGAAGGCCATGGGAAACCACCATCAAAACTATATCCCCCTATGGATCAATCATGACAAGTACAAGAAATAGTAAAAAGAATGCTGCATCCAAGGAGTATATCCGAAAGGGTATATCAGGCATTGGACGGTCGCTGGTAAACATGCCAAACGACTCGAGCTCCCCTGTGCCCTTAAGGGTGTAGAACTCTGCAGGAGGGAGCATACTTGTTGAAGGAGGTCAAGAAGAGGATTCCTCAGGAAAAGTAGCGGAAAACCGGACAAAATAAAAAACAAGGATAGGAACTTGGAACATCAGAACCCTTTTAAAAACGGGGAAACTAGAACAATTAAAACTGGAAATGTCAAAATTAAAATTGAATATACTGGGATTGTGCGAAATAAGATGGGAAGGTAACGGAGACTTCCGGAGCGGAGAACACAGGATAATATACAGCGGAAGGAACAAGGGAAGTAATGGAGTAGGATTCATATTAGACGTACAAAACGAACGTAGTGTCAGAACAATAGCAACAATAAGTGACAGGATAATGATGATAACCTTAAATACGGAACCGATAACAACAACGTTAATCCAAGTATATATGCTGACAAGTAATGCCACAAATGAAGAAGTAGAGGAAATTTATGAGAAATTAGACAGCCTATTACAAATCATAAAGAATAAAGAAAACGTAATAATCATGGGTGATTTTAACGCAGTGGTAGGAGAAACGGAATATGGAATAATAATCGGTAAATATGGACTGGGACAAACAAATGATAGAGGCAAAAGATTAATTGAATGGTGCGATCAACATAGTTTAACAGTGTGCAATACCCTCTTCGAAAACTATAAGAGAAGAAGATATACATGGATAGCCCCAGGGGATACGAATAGATACCAAATTGACTATATTCTAGTCAGACAAAGGTATAGGAACCAAATTAAGAGGTGTAAAACGTATCCGGGAGCGGAGATAGACAGCGATCATGTTCCGGTGATTGCTAACTGTAAATTAAGACTAAGAAAGAAGATCATTGATAGGAATAAAGGAAAATGGGATCTATCAATTCTAAAAATGAAAGAAAAAGAATACAAACAGGAGCTGGGGGAATTGATAAAGGAAAAAAAAACAGGAACAGACAAAAAACATAGAGGAAAAATGGAAAATAATAAAACAAGTAATTACAAGTGCTGCTGAAAAGAAAATCGGTAAATATAAAAAAAAAATTAAAAAATCCTGGATAACAACGGACATAATACGAGATATGGAAGAAAGAAGAAAATGGAAATCAATAAAAATTGAAAAAGGCAAAAGAAAATATAAAGAAGTCAGAAATAGAATCACCAGAAAATGTCGAGAAGAAAAACAGAAATGGATAGAGAATAGATGTAAAGACATTGAAAAAAAGTTCGAGGAAAACAGAATAGAAGAAGCGTATAGGGAAATAAATAAAATGATCCCAAAACGAAAAATAAAAACAGGTCATGTCATAAATGATAAAAAGGGAAAAATGCTAATAACGGAAGAAGACATATGTAGAAGATGGAAAGAACATATAGAAGATCTATATAAAGGAAAGGAAAATATACAAGAAATAAAAACAAACGATTACAGAGAGGGAAGAGACGAAAAAGGACCTGGAATAATGAGAGAAGAATTTGATCTGGCATTGAAAGAGCTGACAAACAAAAAGGCGCCAGGCATAGATAACATACCAGCCGATTTATTAAAAATGACAGATGAAGGAACTCAGGAAGAATTGTACGAGTTAATAAAAACATGTTATGAGCAAGGTAAACTGCCACAAGATTTCAAAACCAATGCAGTGATAACAATACCTAAAAAATTACATACAAGAGATTGCTCAGAATATAGGATAATAAACTTAATACCACATACCTCAAAAATAATAATAAAAATTATAATGAAAAGAATAAGGAATAAAATAGAAGAAACGTTAAGTAGAGACCAATATGGATTCAGAAGGGAAAAGGGAACCCGAGAGGCTATATTGGCATTAAGGCTAATTATAGAAAAAAAAATCGAACTAAGAGAAGAATTATATATAGCTTTTATAGACATAGAAAAAGCCTTTGATCATGTAACATGGAGAACATTATTCTCAAAATTGGAAGAAATAGGAATAGACTACAATGATAGAAAAATTATATGGGAATTATATAAGGAACAAAAGATGGAAATAAGAATCGGAGAGTACAGTGAAAAGGCAAAAATACAAAAAGGAGTAAGACAGGGATGTCCGTTATCGCCCATGCTTTTTAATATAATAATAGAAGAACGAATTACAACGATGAAAGAAAAGACTGAAGGAGTGAAAATAAACGGAGAAGAAATACACTGCTTAAGATTTGCGGACGATATTGCGTTAATAGCTGAAAATGAAGAGCAACTACAAGAGCAATTACTAACATTACAAAAAGGCTTGGAACAATTAAATTTAAAAATAAATAAAGGAAAAACAAAAATATTAATAGCTAGTATTAATGAAAAGAAGGCACAGATAAAGTTAGGCGAAGAAATATTAGAACAAGTAAATCATTTTAGATACTTGGGAAGTATTATAACACAAGAAAGAAGAAATGATATAGAAGTAAGAACAAGAATAGCAATTGCCAAACAAACTTTCATGAAAAAGAGAGAATTATTCAACAAAAAGGTCAAACTAGGTACAAGGAAAAGATTAATGAAGACTTACATATGGAGTGTGTTGTTATATGGTTCGGAAACATGGGTATTAACAAAGAATCTTAAAAACCGATTGGAGGCCTTTGAAATGTGGGGATGGCGCCGCATTTTAAATATTTCATGGACGCAGAAGAAAACAAATAAAGAAATAATGGAAATGATAGAAGAAGAAAGGAAGCTGATAAAAATTTTGGAGCAAAGAAGAGATAGATTTTTGGGACAACACCTTCATAACGACAATAATCGAAGGGAAACTAGAAGGGAAGAGGAAACGAGGCAGACCCCGACTTAAATGGATAGGACAGACAAAAATCAAACTGAAAATGGATTATAATAATATTAAGAACACAGCACAAGGCAGGAAAAAATGGAAAAGGATAATAGGTTAAGCTACAAGACAAGAGCAAGGCTCTTAAAAATAAGAAGAAGAAGAAGAAGAAGAAGAAGAAGAAGAAGAAGAAGAAGAAGAAGAAGATGGTTCCAAGAGCGAGGACAGCGTGGGTGGTGCGTTTACTGCTCCGTCGCTTCGACATTCTGAGTCCTTCCGGCTTCCTTCTTTCTGCTCCATTTTTTCTGCCGAGTCGATATCGCTATTCTTCAGGCTACCTCTCTTTTATTTCCTTTTTAAGCGATCTTTCCCAATTCCTCATTATTTCGGACTCTAAGGGCGTCCTTCAAGCCCTATCTTCTCCTCCTTCACATTCCTTTGATAATATTATTCTCTCAATTCGTTCTCTTACCTCCACTCTGCAGTCATCCCGTTCTATTCTTATAGATTTTTTATGGGTCCCCAGTCATTCCGGAATTGATGGCAATGACGGAGCCGATTCTTTGGCTCGTACTGTTGGTCGCCTTGGTTCATTCCTCAACCATTTCCCTTCTTTAGATATCCTTTCCTTATCAACCTCCAATCACGCCAGACTTTGGCAGGATATTTATCCCTCCCTATTTTCTACATTACCGTTTCATTCAGCCAATTCCTCGTTCCCTGTCTTGGTTCCATTCTATTCCTTTCAGTCGTCGCTCTTCTATTGTCTCCCTAATTCGTCTCCGGATCAATCATTCTCTCCTCCCCTCCCCATCACGCTTTCGATTTGCTCTATCGCCTTCTCCTGATTGTTCTCTTCACAATTGTAATCCTCTCTGTACATGTGATGGATTATTTAAGTTTAAAAATTATTTATTTTATCAATCGTGTTAGCGCAACAATAAAAAATCTAACACATTGCACATATACATTTTTATGATGAACATTTTTGGTGAATCACTTAATATGAAAGATTCTTGGCCTGGCCGAGCCGTCGCAGGACCACGACTCGCCTGCGACCTGCGGGGAGAGGAGGGAAGTTCGATCAGTGCGACCAGCAAGGAGTTTGTGATTCCCACAGTAGTAAGGCGATTTATTTACTTATGGTTTAATGTATCATCTGGAACTTAAATATGTGCACTGACGCATGTGATGTGGTTGTTTGTTATTTTGTGAGTGCTACCGTCAGTTAATGAAGAATTTTGTAATTTCCAGTGTTTTCTAAAAATAAATTACTATCTATTCAAAAAAAAACAGCACCCATTATGATGAGAAATAATTAAAAGAGGCGAGTGAAAAAAAATAATTGCTCACTCAGATCACTAGCTGAATGAAGCCCGAAAATTGTAATATTATATCTCATAAGCTTGCTTTCTACAATCCCCAGCTTTCCTGGAGCCAGTAGTCCATAAACATTTCATGTCCCAAATCTGTTTATATCTCGTATCTTAAAATTACCGGCAGCATATTTTGTATTCTGACCCCGAATGTCAGAATGCCGGTTGTTAATCGGATTGCATGACACAAAATCTATCCGTTTTCTTTACACGCGGTCTGGTTTCCCTTTACTTGCTGCAAGATTATCTGTCAGGATTTACTCCCTTAGCCGAACGGATTCAGTTTTAAGACGACGGATACTCGCCTGCACACTTTAGATCGGCATGCATCAATCCGACTAGGGCATATTGCCATAAGCGAGATGTTGATAGTCTGCCAGTTGTAAATGCAATAGAATGTTTAACGGTATTTACTGGAACACTTTCGGTAATAACATTGTATTGTGAGTTCTGATTTAGCTTTTTCATTCAGCGCCAAGCCCGTCGAATAGAAAATTACCACTCTGCACGAAGCCACCGCAGTCATTTTTTTCAGAATTTTTAGATGGAAGGACGCTTCAGAAAAAAATAAATTCGAAAAAACATATTTTTCGACTTCACCGCGCATGCGTAGGGAATAGGGAGCTGAAAATTTGGAAGTAAGAGTTTTTTTGCAACCCCTATCGAATGGTGTATGATACATGCGTTTTATAAGAGGGGTTAATTTTACTATAGTAACCCGGTTATAGCCTTTATGTCTAGCCCAAAATTCTTGTAAGTTGTCTCTAAGGTTTCCACTGTTTTTTTTTTAACTTATAGGCCTCATCGACAACTATTACTCAATCGGTATATATATATATATATTCTTCTTCTTCTAACTCACTCGCTGTCGAGTATGAGTATCATTTCTCTTATCACTTCTTTTCCGTCAGATAATACGATGCCTGAATCGCATGTGGGATATTAATCCTATTTTATAACTGGATACGTAGCTGCATTTGAAATTGGCTTATTGTATTTCTTCTTGCCTTTGTTGTATGTTTACTGGAAGCATAGACACTTGTTAGATTTGCAATTTCATCAGTAAATTTTCTCCATTCCATTCTGTTCATCGCGCATTTCTCTCAGGACTTTTTTTGTCCTTGGATTGATGCCCTTTTTTTTAATGATGTTTGATAGGGCATTCTTGTATCGCAGTTTTGGTTTTCCACGGTATCTTTTGCCCGTGCTTAATACACCGTATAATAGCCGCTTCGGTATACGGTTTTTATCCATTCGCATAACATGGCCAGTCCATCTTATTGTTAGTTGAGCTTCGTTTAAACATTACTCTATTGATTTACAATTTGCCATCTGCAGAATTCTTTCGTCCGAGATCTTATCTTTCCATGTTATTCTTAGTATTTGTCGAAGCATTCTCATCTGACAGATTTCTAGTTTTCTAATTTGATTGCTTCTAACTGGCCATGTCTCACTACTGTAGAGCATTGTTGGTAATATTACTGTTCTGTAAACTTTTAACTTAGTATCGATATTCAGGTCTTTGTTTCTAAATACTCGTTGCGCTAGCTTACTGTAAGCAGCCATTGCATTTTTTATTCTATGCATGATCTCATTCAATTCATTATCGTCGTCAATTATGCTAAAAAGGTATTTGAAGTTTTTGACGATTTTTAGCTTCACTCCGTTCAGTTAGAAGTTTTCCTCCGTGCCATTTATTATCATTACTTCCTTTTTGCTTGTATTAATAGCTAGTCAAAAATCTCGATAGGTGTCATACATAGATGATTTAGCGCGCTTTGTAATTCTGCAGGGGTTTCACTCAGTATGACACAGTCATCTGCATACTGTAGATTTTGCACAATACAAACACTTCCCCGTCTTGCTGTTTGTATTAAACCTTTGTAGATTGTATAATCCCCCGTCGTCAAAACGATATTTTTATTTTAATACCTATTTGTTCAGTTTTTTGTTTGTATATTAGGAAAATCATTCCCATATAAAGGTTGAACAGTGACGGAGCAAGCACACATCCTTGTCTTACCCCGGTTGTTACCGGAAAAGGATCCGACACTTCGGTATCGCAAATAACTGCACTCTCCATGTCTTCATGTAGTTGTTTTACAATTGAAACAAATGTTGGTGAACATCCGGCTATTTTTAGACATCACCATATCGCATTTCTATTAACTGTATCGAATGCCTTTTTAACGTCTATAAAAATCATATACAAAGCCTTATTTTGTTCTCTAGGCTTTTCTGTAACTTGTCTTATGGCATACACCATATCCACCGTGCTGCACTCTTGCCTAAAGCCACATTGTTCTTCGGGGAGATACGCATCCATTACCAGCTGTAGGCGCTGCTGTAAAATTGAGCTCAGGATTTTACCGGCTGTACATAAAAGTGATATACCACGATAATTTGAACAGTGTACTTTATCTCATTTGTTTTTATAAATAGCAACAACCATCGCATCTTTAAAGTCTTTAGGTACAGTTTTGCTTTCCTATATTTCCTTGTACAGTCTAACCAGATATACCGTAGGCTCTTTACCACCAATTTTATATACTTCGCTTGGTATGCAGTCCAATCCGACGGCCGTATTTGCTTTAAGCCTTTTCATAGCATGTAGAATTTCTTCTTCAGTAGGTAGAGCTTCTAGATCATAATAGATTTCCTGCATGGGCAGGTTGTTCAGTACATTTTCGTTAATTGAGGATTGATTGTTCAACACCGTTTCAAAATATTCTCTCCATCTAGCTTTTACTTTATTCTTATCTCTTAATATAGCTCCTGATGAGTCTTTGATACCAACTTTTTGCTTTATACTTGGACCATATATTAATTTGACTGCTGAGTAAAAAGCCCGATTATCATTTTTGTCAGACATTTCTTGCATTTCCTCTGCCTTATTGCTCCACCATTTGTTCTTCAAACTCCTTGTTTTTTTTTGCACTTCAGCTTTTAGAATCGTAAATTTATTCCGTTTATTGTTGTCGAATCTATCATTTTGCCAATTAATAAAAGCCCTCCTTTTTTCCTCGATTTTTAAACGCATTTCTTCCAAGCTCTCAGCATACCAGTCTTGTGAGCGCTTCTTTTTATATCCCAGAGTGGCTCTGTACGTTGAGTTTATACTTTCTTTTATATGGTTCCATTGTTCTTCTACATACAGCCTTCCACACGGTATCTCCTTTTGTAAAGTTTCAGCTAGTTTTGAAGTAAATTTCTTCGATATATCTTTATTTTTTAAAGAATTCACGTTGTACCTTTTCTGTGTCTTTGCTACTTCCTTTGGTTGGTACTTTACGGTTGGAAATCTAAATTTCGACCTCAGTAATATGTGGTCTGTGTCTCCATCGGCCCCTCTCATTGCCCGTGTGTTTAAGCAGTCAGCTCTATGCTTTTGCCGCGTTATAACATAATCGAGTTGATGAAGGTGAGCTGATCTTCGGTGCATTCAGGTTCCCTTATGTATGTCGTTCATCTGGAAAAAGGTATTAGTAAATGCTCACCGTTGTTGTTTTGTTTGCCCATTCCATGCGCGCCAATCGTTCCTTTCCAAATTTTAGAGTTATTTCTGAATTAAAGTCCCCGAATATTATCAGCCGCTCATTTACTGAAATTTTATTAATTGCTTGCTGTAGATTTGAATAGAACATGTCCTTAGCTGCATCACTGCAATGTTGGTGCGCATATGCACTGATTATGGATATTGTAGGGCTAGATGGGAACTTTATTTTCATTACCATAAGTCTATCATTTATTCCACATGGTTCCTCCAATATATAAGGTGTTACTCTATTATTGATCGCGAAACCTACTCTCCATTTAGGCGCCTATCAGTTGCTTTAGTGCCCTTCCAGTAGATCGTATAGTACTTCTGTTCATTTGTTGCTCCTTCTTCTGAAAATCTTGTTTCCGATAGTGCTGCTATATCTATCTTATATCTCTTCAGTTCTTGCGTAATTAGTGCTGTTCTTCGTGTTGGTCTGTCTTTTTTATCCTGCTAACATTCCATTCACCAAAATTCCATGAGTTTGTTATAGTTTGGTTTGTTCTATTTTTCTTACCGCATCACATAGGTACCCGACAGCCGCGGCATGCTGGCCAGGTTCATTTTGGAAAGAGCTGTGTTTTTGGGACACCTTTTCTAGTCCCCTCCGCAATTGCGGTAGGCAGAGCAGAACCTAAATAGGACTGCCTAGTCGTATAACTTGCTGCCAAACTCCAACATCCTCCCATCTTATTGAGGAGCGACCACTTGGATTATACCACCTTCCGTGCAGAATCTATGACTAAAAGCTTCCAGTCAACCAAACCTGCTTCCATCGCCGTAGGACTTCCAGCCCTATATATCCTGTCACTACTGGAATCGTCTGCGAATGAAACTTTCCACCAGTAGCCGCTCTTTAGTCCGCGAGACTGCTTATTTGTCCAGTTGAGCATTCTGGGCTTATTCGCAGCTAGCCTCTATATCTAGAGGTTATTTCACAATCAGCAACCTGTGGACGCGCCCCGTTCCGGTCAGAGGTCAATTAGAATTTTCTTCTTTAAAAGTATTATTGGTAGCGCGGTAGCCTATTAGTTAAGGTGCTTGTTACCAAATCCGAGTTCCAGGTTCAAATCGCTCCCATGTTTACCTAACCTGAAATAATTGGGTATCAGAGAAATCTTGGAAAATGAAGGCGGATCCTAAATAGAAAGAAACTAGTCCCAATATTCTCCTCAGATCCATTAGGTTTAGTATATTATGAAAAGCTTAATTTCACAATCTCTAATGCCCTGTCGAGGATATTGGACTTATTTTACTTTTACTAAAAGTATTATAGAAAAACTGTACCTGGTGGGCCAGAGGGTGCTTCATGATGAAGTTAGAAAGATTAAGTTTATGTTTGTATATGTTTATACATGTATTATTTTTTATTTAAAACGTTTTGTTAAATTTTCAGAGGCTGCCTATACTTTGCAAAAAATAAGCAGTAAATATTCTATTCCTTGTAAGTGGCATTCATTTTAAAAAATATATATCTATATAATAGTCGTTGAAAATAAAAACGAAAAAAATGGAATTGAAATCGTTGCAAAGACTACATTTGCGGAGGTGTTGCTGGCCCGGTTGTTTATTATATAAATTAAGAGAACTGAATTAAGCTGAGATTTTGTAATATTTTTATTTTTTTTTTTATTGGGCGATGTGGGTATGTGCCGACTAAAATGCTCGCGCGCCTTTGATCCTATAATATTGGCCAGTAAGAAAGGAAGCGTTATTTGTTTAATGTAAGCGCACCGCTTCTGTTTCGAATTATTCCGAGTTTAGCAAAAGCGCCGATAAAGGCAAGCCGTTTAGATGAACTTTGTATGCGGAAGGGATGGTGTTATGTACGCTTATGAATTTTATCTAGGGTGCAATTGCAAACGTGAATGAACGTGTTGTTAGAAGCCGACGTTTCCAAATAAGACTTAAGAGGTTAGTTTTTAGATTACCACGCTGACGGGCGGGAGTGTATTAGTACGTCTCATCGAATTTCGCTTTTGTTTACACTTTTATCAGCTAAGAACCTGGCGAAATTATTGCTGATAAAAGTATATTTTAACGAGCCTTTTTAAATGGTACCCGCAGAAAGAACAATATAGTAGTTCCCCTTTGTGTAGGCAAAGCCAGAGATAATTTTCCGGGGATTTTTTAATATGGGCACTTTTTTTTTAAATCCATTGTTACGCGAATTATGACGAAATGGCTTGTAAACAGAATCTATATTGTTATTGTTAAACATCAGTGGGAAATTTCTTTGTTGGGGAACATTTTTGAAATATCTCGTATACTACTTTTATTTTATCCCGTCTTGGCTTAGATAATATACGAAAAATTGCACCGATATAAAAATATCGTAAGAATCTGATTAGAGTCAATTAAGTGTATAAATTAAACATTATTATAAATAATAGCTTGTTTTGTTTTTTTTGCTCCAATGAGGAAGTATTTCGCAGATGAAAAATTTTTACTTACAATAATTATTTTTAATGCAAGAAAGCGAACATATGCTCCATAAATAAACGATATATATACATATACATATATATGTTACCTAGCGTCCACTGCATAGAGTGAAACTAGCGTTGCTTTATTAGCCTTCGATAAATATTAAAAATTGCGAAGTGAATTTCCATACTTTGTTTAGTAATTTTAAGCAACATTTGAAATGTATTAATTGAATTTAAAACTTTTAAACAGTTTTATGTAATTACAGAAAAAAGTATTTGAATTTCCGCGCCAAATACACTTAACTAATGTTGGAAGAAGCATTATATTGTCATCTAAACGTGAATAATTTAATTTATTTATTTCTTAGCCTATTACTAATATAATTACAATCGACAATTTTTTTATTTTACCTGGAAATTTGACGAGAGGGGGGGGTGCAATAGTTTAGTCCAGCAGTTTTTAAACTGTAGTGCATAGGTTGCAATTAATATCGTAAAGTTTAGCGCGCAATTCACATTAATTAACCAAGCGTATGGTTATTTTGTGCTTCTCAAAAACGCTTTCTACAATTACTAGCTTAAACCGAAAGAAAAAAAAACCCCCCCAAAAAAACCGGTACAGTCTAACAGTCTAGAAAAAGGAGAATTAAAAGTATCGAAAACCGGATAGAGATGGTGTATGATTTTAGTTACTTGCCAGCGATAAAATATAATAAATGAGTCAGTTGACTCATTAGCTCGGCGTGTTTCTTCTTCCGGCAGGTTCCTTACTACTTTTCCATCCATCAATATTAAGTTTCTCTCCTCTGCAGCGCACTACCAATTATGGTTTAACTCCTACTACTCTTCATTCTCAAATCCGGATTCTTTTTACTTGTCCATCTAGCCTTCTCTTCCTCTCTGCTCCTGGTTTATTGACTTCCCTTTTATGCGTCGCTCCAGCATCTCGGCAATATGCCGCCTCCTCTTGAGGCACAGCTTGCTTCCCTCGTCGCTTTTCCGATTCTCTCTCGCGCCATCTCCGTATTGTCCTTTACATTCTCCTAACAGTCAAATAATGTTCGAGTGTTCATCACTATCATCTGAACGATCTTCCTTTTACTCCTCTCTCTTATCAAATAATGTTCCTACTCCCTATTGTGCTGCATTTATTCTTTCCCTTCCTTCTCTCCTTCTGTCATCCAGGCGCTTGATACATTCTTGTTGAATGTTTCACGCCGCATAAAAATCTGATTTCTTCTCTACTCCTATTTCTTGGGCTAATGTCCTCGCTGACAAACCCATGGGTAAAAAAAAAAAAATATAATAATAGTTTAATATTCTCGTGCAAAAGGCAACGGCAGGCATGCATACGTATGCACTATCGACGTACGGATTATTTGCCCTCCGCTTGTATTAAAAGTCAAACGACTTCAATCAGTCCTTAAGATTTCTTACAAATAGTCGCTTTGCTTACAGAATATTAGCATGAGCGTACATCAACCGTGTACGAATCGAAACTTTCAAAATCGGGTGGTAAGAGTAAGGGAAAGAGAGAGAGAGAGAGAGAGATACGTGAGCTTACAAGTTTGAAACTATTACAGGGAAATATCGGTCATGCAAGAATACAGGAACTTAAAAAAGAAAAAATGGAAAACAAAAACCTAATTTTAAAAAAAAAGAAATATAATCACGTGATACGATTGTTCAACGCTTTAATAAATGCCGCAAAGGCGTTAGTTCTATACCTCGGATCATTAACGCTTTCCGAGCTTCATTTAAAGACAGAAGGAATGGAAGGGAATATGTGATCCACCGCGCTAGATAGTAATTCAACTAAAGGACTTTAAAGCCGATATATGAATAAGAAATTGTGAAGCTCTACTAAATACACAAAAATCTAATACACAAAAGTGGTTCACTCGATGGTATCACGAAAATCGGTCAATGCTCCGTGGTGTGCCTTAAGCTATTTCGATGGTTAGAATTGAAACCAGACTGACAAATAGATGATAAAAATTTGTTTTCATGCAGCGGTTAGTAAACGCGGAGACAAATTTTCATTTAAAATAGTCAAGTGATTATACTCAAAAGAAAAGCAATAATAGAGGCACGGTTACGTTGCGCAATACACATATAGGCAGAGTCACGATTATCTCAGATTGTACGTTTAAGAAAAAAGGGATCGAGAGATGCTTAATTCATGTTTCTCCCTTGAGTCGTACTTAATTTCCGAGCGTCGTTACTACCTATTTATACATTCCAGCTGTGCAGACATGGGCGCATAGTGTGTCCATGGCAAATTGTTTATATGCAGTACAAATGCGTCCACGCAAGACTACACTCGCAACTGATATTGTGATTGTTTGATTCCTATCGATGTACAAATGCAGTCCTATTTATGTCTGCCGGTTATATGTTAACTAGTTCGCATATACGTATGTTTGCAGTTGCCTTCCGTATGAGATTCTGTTAGATTTAATTTAATTTTGTAATTATTTCTGTAATAATTTTCATCGTTGCCTGGCATCGAAAAGACTTCTGAAAGGAAAGCCAGGTGCTCTAGGAAAAGTCGGCTATTGCGACGACTTATATAACATTTTTAGAAATGGCCTTTTTAAATTTATGCAATAAAAATTAAGAGAAAGTTAATTAGCGATATTTAGATCAGGCGGTGAAAATTGTCGCAGGTTTTTAAACGCTGTATGTGATGAAACGGAGATTTTATTTCCCGATCAAAAGAAGTTTGAATTTCGCCAACTCTTTGACGATAAATGAAGTCTGCGAGTGGTTGATTAGCTTGGCAAAAATTTCGCTGCAAAGCCACTAGTCGAAATATATTACATCATTTTCCGTATTTGTAATGGTACAGCAGCTCGGAAGAAATTAATTTTGTCGTGCCACTGCGAACGAAATGAAAAGACACAAATCAGGTTTCTTTCCGCGTATTTTATCCGAGAAAAGGCAAATTCGAACTGAGCCGATTAATTCTTAATGAAATTAAGGACGAAATCGAAATTATTAACGGCGATTACCTCGCTAAGACAGGATTTTCGATGCGGAACATTAAGCAGTTCCTTTTTCCGAGATGAAAGATATTCCGCAGATGAAAGAAAACTAACGGAAATGAATTAAGTGATTCAGCGAGCTCAACGATTGCTAAGTGGTGCAGTTTTTACCGTCGTTGTCTTCCCTGTACCAAGATAAATTATCAGCAAAAATCTGCCCTAATATATATATATATACATATATATATATATATATATATATATATATATATATATATATATGAGATCAGATGGAGTAGAAAATCGATTTGCGTCCGAAGCAGCATACCGCTTTATTATACTTAAAACTGCGCAATACACATAAGCACATACACGTCTCCTGCAAACATATACATACATACATACATGTAATAAGGAATATGTATTTCTAAATCGATAAAATCGTTTATAAAATTTGTATCGGCAAAATTGGCTTCTCGCCTTACGAAAAATAAACGTGTAAATATCAAAACTTACATAATGTACATGTTGAAATTAGTACGAAAAGGTGACCAAACACCTATTTTTAATCTTCTTTTCTTCGGTCTCCTTCTGGCTACCGGCTCGGGTGTGATTAATAAATATTCACGATTCTTAATTTTTGCTATATTTAAGAAATTAATATTATAAAAAACAAAAAGTTTTTTTTTAATAACTGGGGAAAAATTTCTTCCAGTTAATAAAGTATTAAATAGTTGCGGAATGAAACCTTCTAAAGTGTTTACATTCAGTAATGAGTTTACAAGCGTGAAGAATTAAGAATATGCCAGTTCGGGCCGTGGCCACGGCATACGATGGCTCACCTTTACGCTTCGAATGTGGTTACAGTACCAATGTAAACACCATTTAAGGAATGATAACACTGCACTTGCAATGGAAGGCGTATTTGAAAAAAATATTTCCCGAATAGGATCATCATCTATATAGTTTACACGAGTTGTGTCTAAGTTAGAACAGCTTATCGAGATATGAATGGATGGCTGAAGGAATAGAGAGCTGTTTGCAGAACGGCGACAGATAGGAGGGGTCAAGTTAGAGTAAAAATGTGTGGTCATTAGTGGGAGAACAGTGGGTTTTGTTTACACATGATTTATAAGGCAGTCAAGTTCCTCTTTGAGGGACCATAGTGTTTGGCAGTAAACCTGATTAGGCGCAAAACGGTTCTAGTTCCATTTTAGTTGGTAGTAAAAAAAAAAACTGACGACAAAGAAGGGCGGGTAGTTTGCATTTTGAAATATCGGGGAAGTAACTGCTGAGCAAACAGCTAAGGTTCACGAGTGTGTATATTGCAGTTTTCCCTGAAATTCATATATACGTGACGCTTTACCTTGACATCAGATAGAGGAAGAGATGAAGATCCTTAACGGTTACAGCTAGAGGATGCTTGATTTATCTGTTTGATAAAAAGTTTTAAAGGTGCTCGGGGGGAATCCGTGGTCAGTATTATTTTTTTTGAACAATCTTAGTCATTGAGAATGTTGCAAGCATGACGCGATAGCATATAGTCCGTCAAGCGAAAGAAGTCCGTTCATAAAACAACCGAAACGCGCTGACGTCACGAAATCAGGGGACCTCACAACCTTCGGTCCGTTTTAGATATAACACTTGCTGTGTTGATACCACGTTTTGGTAGGTTGGGAAAAAAAACGGATGAGCGTATAATAGAGATGAAACAAAAACAGGATGGCAATAAGATTTTAGGTAATATTGAAATACTCGCCAGGTGTTAATACGCGCCCTGTTTGCTAACTTTGAGCAAAACACTCATGTTCAGTAATGGAACTCGAACGGACTTCTTTCGTTCGACGGACTATATAAGTAATTACCTACTTCGATAACATCGTTGCGCTCGGTATATTCTCGGGGATAATATTAGGGTTTTACTATTGTTGTCACCAATGTGCACTTACTGCTATTAAATTGTTTAATATAATAATGAATTTCTTTAGGCGCCGATAGTGTTTTATTAACAGTATTGCTGTTATTCTTTAGAAAATTTGAAGTAATACGTTTAATTTTATTTCGTTGGTAATTAGTTGTAAGGGTTGTATCAGCGCAGAGTCAAGTAGTTCGGTTTTTAGTATATGCATGGAGATTTGAATTAAAATTAAGGAGCGGATGAGAACTGCATTGTTCGGTAGAAGTAGTTATTTTTATGTTTACTGAGTATTTGACATATCAGTTTAGATACGAAGTTACAAATACTTTCAAAATGTTAAGCATTATTAAGTGACCTATTTTTAGTGAGAACTCTCCTGATATAATATCCTAGTTTGTTTTACGGTAAAAAAGTGGGGTACGTTTTCCTATTGATTATCGTTAATAGCAAAATATAACCAGGACTATGACTCGAAGATAGGTAGTTTAAGGAGATGAGAGGAGTAATTAATAAGTTCTTTATTACAACAATATTTCAAACACTCTCGAAGTGCAAAAGTAGATAGAAAATAAGTTGGTTCTCTTTAAGCGAAAGTTTGAATTTTTTTCACGTGCAGATAAATTAAATAGTATAAATATAAAATAAACTAATTTTTCTTATTATCAAACCGAAATAAGTATAAATTTACTTTATTAATTTAAAATTAAAATACCTCAACTTAAAGAAACATTTTCTTAAAATGTACTTGTATTATTAAGGAAAGCGCTTTCGAATTTTATTTTTAAAGTTGGGGTCTCCCCTATTGAGATGATTACTGGATCTTGTTAAATATAGAATACCACCTGGAAAAATTTATTGATCAACCCCGGGTGATTTATAAACTATACGTATTAATATGCTGTTATAGAGTATTAGTGGTTCGATATGTATTGTAAATTTGAATATTTGCACAAAAATTCAGTGAAGCTACATATATGAGAACAAAGTTATGTTTAATCGATCATCTGATATGTTCGATGACTTCTACGAGAGACATCATCATTTCTAATATAGTAACCAGAAAATAATATAAAAACTTTATACAAATGTTTATCCAGTCCGATTTCAGTAATGTGTGGTTTATTGGTTATGAAATTCATCATATTTATTAACAACAGAACTACATGGTTTCAGGCAACGATGTTTTTAAGTTACACGGCGAATAGTAAGTATTTAAAAAGTAAAGTGAGTCCCATATGTATATCTTTGATGAAATTAAGCTTTTCATAATGGTACTAAGCTTAATAGATCTGATGAGAATGCTGGTGACCGAACCTTTTATAACATTACGACAGAATGTTTTTATGATGCATTCATCCGAGCGGGTCACACAATTAAATAAATATTTGATTTTTATAATGTCGTTGTAGTACCAGAGAAGGAAGGGTAAAAAAAACTAAGCATTAATGTAGCGAAATTAGAGGAGTTCTGTTCTTTAAAAAATTTTTTAACAGCTATCGGACTGCATTTCTAATTCGCTGTCGATCACAGCTACCGAAAATGAGAGAGGAAGTCATTTTAAAGCCATTGTCAATTATTTCCCCCGCGCAACATGTGATTATAAAAGTGCGGATGTTATAGTTTTTTAAAAAACTGTTAATTACATTATTATTGCTGCTCAATGTTTTACGTGAGTCTTATATATATCCAGCTTCGAATTTTAAAATCTATTTTAACGCAGTAGCTATTACGAATGAACGATTTCATATTTGTGCTAATATTATCACAAACAATAGGACCATCGGATTAAGTTTAATCGTTTGTATCTTTATCAAACAGCGGAAAATTAAGTTTGCCGCATACTGAACTTACCCTCCGCCCCTCCTACACACCCAGCACATGCGTAACCCACGCGGATTTCATTCTGTAAAACACGTATTTAAACGAAGTATTTTGAACTCAGCTTACGCTCACGCGTGGGTTGTCTCGTAAGTGCCTAGCTTGCGTGGGGTGATTTAAACTTTTTAGTTATTAAAATTTTTGATTTATTCGTTACGTTTCACACGCTCTTTATATACAAAAATATGGCTATGAGCGTGTGCTATGTGTGAGTTGGGCTCAATGTGCGCCGGGCTTTTGGATATTGTAGACAACTTAAGTTTTATTATCTTGTTAGAGCTTCCCCCTTGACGCTTCTCCAGCTGGATAATTAGCGGATTGATAAACTTTTTCGACGGAAGGATATGTGATCGCAGCAGCAGGTTTAATTGTTTTGGAGTTAATCTGCTTATCTTCACTAGCATGGATAAATCGAAAAAGATTGAAACTCGTTTTATTCGATGGACAGAGCATCCATGTTAAAGATCACCGTCAAATGTCGAAGGAGATGCTTGGTTTCATCAGGCACACACTTCCTTCAGGAATTGTAGAATTAAGCTTTCCATAATATCCGAAATGGATCTGAATATTCTGAAAACTGTTTTCTCTCAGCCGCTTCCTTACTTTCCTGCGCAACTCAATTTCTGGAAAATCCTAAAAAACCGGCTCAAGTTTGAATCAACTTCAAACCGACGGTCGCCTTCTGTTTGGTAGCCGAACATTTTTCATGCGGCTGTAAACCTATAACAAGTCAACACAGACGGAACAGCGAGAAGAAGATAAGACGGTGTATGGGAATAATGATAAAAAAGTTGGAAGAGTGATCATCAGGAAGCGGGTGTAAATCGTTTGAAGGGCACTCATAGGGTCAGAAATAAATAATTGGGTAAAAAAGGAAATTAGAAGAAATGAAAACAATAGAATGTAAGGTAGTCATTAATTCGCATATAAAGGTAGAACATAAAGAAGGCAGACGAAGTGACTCCTAAGAGTTAAAAACCGGAAGGATAAAAGGAGCTCCGACACCATCGGGCAATCCTCGAAGCCATCAATGCAAGGCCGTGTCCACGGGGGGGGGGGAACCCCCCATGAGAACTGAAATAGTTATTATGAATACAAAAAAATCAGAAAAAAATCACAAATTTAAAATAAATATTGATGATTTTTTAGGGTGTTCTTACCTACTTTCAAAAGAAAAAAGAAGAAGTATATTCCATATTTTTAGGTACTTCATTAATATTTTATGCAAAAAATTTTTTATTACGAGTATAATTAATAACATATGTAATTTTTATTAATGTTCATATACGGGGGGTAATTCATTTATGTAAATTATTAATATACGAGGGTTGATCAATAAGTACCCGTGTTAGACATAAAAACATAATTTTTTTCACAATTTTTATTTTTATTTTTCAACGTAGTCTTCTTTTAGGTCTATACACTGTTCCCAACGTTGAGGCCATTTGTTTAACGCCTCCAAAAAATACGATTTTTCAAACTCATCAAAATACGCTTCAGTCTCGGCGATAACCTCTTCATTTGAGCTGAATTTTTTTCCTCCGAGCCATGTTTTCAAGTTAGGGAACAGATAAAAGTCGCAGGGTGCCAGGTCGGGTGAGTAAGGTGGGTGCGGAAGCAATTCATAGTGTAGTTCGTGCAATTTAGCCGCGACAATTGAAGATGAATGTACCGGTGCATTATCGTGATGATAAAGCACTTTTTTCTTCGCCAAACGGGGACGTGTTTCCTTCCATTTCTTATCAAATCTGCCTAATAACTCACTGTAGTACTGCCCTGTGATTGTTTTTCCTTTCTGCAGAAAGTCTATGAGGATTATTCCTTTGGAATCCCAAAAAATCGTGGCCATAACCTTTCCGGCTGATAGAATCGTCTTTGCCTTCTTCGGAGCAGATTCACCCGGAAAAATCCATTGTTTTGACTGTCTTTTGGTCTCTGGTGTGTAATAATGTATCCAGGTTTCATCAACAGTGATGACTCGACGTAAAAAATCCTGTGGATTTCGCTTAAAGCGGTCCAAACACTGCTTCGAAATTGTTAGTCGTAACCGCTTGTTGTCCACTGTGAGCAATCGCGGCACCCATCGGGCCGACACTTTTCTCACACCTATCTTATCAGTTAAAATCTTGATTGCCGTTCCGTATGAGAAACCTACGGCCTCAGCTACTTCGCACACTTTCGTTCGGTGATCAGCGAGAATCGTGTCATGGACTTTTTCAACGGTTTCCTCGGTAGTCACGTCTGACGGGCGTCCTGGCCGTTCTTCATCAAAAACAGCTGTACGACCACCCTTAAACTCGTTAAACCAATATCTCACGGTTGTCACAGATGGTGACGGGTCCCCATAGGCAGAATCCAATTTCACTTTTACTTCTTCGCGCGTTTTTCCATCCAAAAATAAAAAAACGAATTACGGATCGATATTGATCTTTTTCCATTTTGTCGAGAAATACAAAACACGTGCGATAAAACTGACTGTTACAAGAAAACTAACGTATGAATTAATCTGAAATTCAGCATGTTATCTTTTAATAGATAACAGTACACGATGGTAATGCCAGTTTCACTCAACAGTGTCATCTGTTATCAAACACGGGTACTTATTGATCAACCCTCGTATAAATCAAAATGATGGAAATTATTAATAGTACGAATATTAGTGAAAAATGTATTATAAAATAAATATGCAAAGAAAATTTTCAAAACCCCCCCTTTCCAAAATTCTGAGCACGGGCCTGCATCAATGAAAATAGTTACATGTGAGGGAAGTTTGGAACTGATAGTGTAGTAAAGTTCCGGTTTAACTACTACTGGAAGAGGAATTTGAATGAAATTAATTCTATTAGTATTTCATTTCATCATAGATAAATTCTGAAACGAACGATTCGCGTACACGTAAAATTTAAAACATTTGTAAATCCCCTCTAAAATGTTCTCTATAAAGACAATGTACAAAAACAAGGTTACATTTTTTTTTTTTTTTTTCATTTACTATAACATTTAATGTTTATTATAATTTAAACAAACATTAAAATACGCAAAATAATAATTTACGCACAATTTTTGAATTATAATAATACTGTAGACGGCAAAAAACCCCAAATTTTTTAGCGCTGCAAGTGATTTAGTCAGCTACAGTGGCGCAAAAAAAGAAAAAGCTTGTTTAGGCAACGGTGTTCGATTCCAGGTCAATTCGAATGCTACAATGACCGTTAATGTTCATGTCAGATGAACTCGAATAAAAAAAATATTTACCCGCTTTATTCAATTTTACGTTAAATTTTGAACTCTCAATTAAGTTTTTCATGAAAGTATTTAGCGGCCGTTTAGTTTATACCGGTAATGTTTAAAATTATAATTTTCTTAAAGAAACCTCATCGATGAAATACATACATACATATATTACCGTGCTGCATTAAGATTGAACAAAGAGTATGCTTTTTCTGGGAAGGAACAAAAAAGAAATTTCTTTTACAGAGATTATTTTTATTTGAACTATTCCCCAGTTATTGAGATAAATGGAGAGAGTTCTGTGACTGGAGCTGTTTAAATAAATTCGATAAAAAGTTAAAAATTCGAAAGCTAAAGAAAATGCAAATTTGGACAGAAACACATTCGAATTGTTAAGTAGCAAAAGGAAAAATTTTTGCAGCATTCGATGTACCTCCTTTGTTGTTTTTTTTATTGGAAAAGTTATCTTTTCAAAGATTCCCTCTTGAAGAGAGAGACATTAAATTCCTCCGGAGAAATTTCTTTTTTTAACAGCAGGAGCTCAAATCAAGCGAATTAAAACAAGAGTCCATTATTTTGTATATTTTTTTTCGTTTTTTTTTTTGTTTTTTTTTTATGTCGCGTGAACCCAACGTAAGCGGAATTTTTTAAATGTTAATGTGTCGCAACTGGATTCGAGTCAGGTTCTACTTGAACCAAACACTACTGTCTAACTAACTTCGCCACGATAGTTTGTATATCCTATTACAGAAATATCTCTCATTTATAGCTATTCATGTAATAATAATAATAATAATAATAATAATAATAATAATGATAATCAAATCAAATAACTTTATTATTATTATTATTATTATTATTATTATTATTATTATTATTATTATTATTATTATTGTACACATTTTCATCTATGCGCAGAAATGGCGCGAGCGATGGAGTATTAAAATAAAATGAAAATAATAAAATTAAGAAAATACTAAAGGAAACTGAACAAAGAAAATTGCTTAAAAACAACAAAATTAAAATGATATTACATATTCTTCTTATAAACTAACAAAAAAAGAAAAAAAAACAAGTAAAAAAAAATGCGAGAGAAAAATAAAAATGCGTAGCAAGTTATGTAAGTTGAGATTTAAAAAATAAAATAAAAATATATACAAAAGTTACGAATAAAATCAGACGCTTTAAAAATTAAATAAAAATTTAAAAGTGAATCCACTATGCGATAGTTAAATGATCACCAAGGAAATGATATGATAGATATTTATGCCTTTTTTTTGTAGTTTTTAAGGTATTTTAGTTTATCTAATGAAGTGACCAATGACTGGTTATAAAGTAGTCTACCCATATAAATCGCCTGCACTCTAGAATGATATTTGTTAAATTTCGGTACGAGCGCTAATTCTTTATCACAGCTCCTGGTTTAAACTTACTATAGGTACAAATGCTAATAGCCATGTTTTACATAATATATTAATTTGATGAAAATTATAATCAAAAACGGAATCCCTATTTTTGTTAACAAGTTTGAATATCTTATTTTGTAAATAATTTATTTGATTCAAGTGATCCTTCGCTACATTTCTCCAATCAGAGGCGTACTCGGGCTAATTTTTCGGGAGGAGGGGGGATCTATTGAAAAAAAAAAAAATACTAAGGATTTTACTTGATAATTATATTTTATTAATAATATCTTGTACAATAGTTCTAAATGCGTAAGTATTAGGATTACTTCTATTCGTTTTCATTTTGAGAATAATTTACACTAATACATATTTAGTTGTACTGTCAGAATACCTGGTACCAAAAACAGAGCAGAATAGAACGTATATTTAGCTAAGTGCAGTAATACAGTATTTATAAAGAAAAATGCGTCCTACCAGCTCGAAAGAGACTTGACCGCATTACATTAGTGTGATAAAAATAGAACATTTACGTATTGTTAACAAAAATCTAAATACTATACAAAAAAGTACAAAGGGCAAAAAAAAAGTATAACAAAAAACCTGAAATAATCAAAAATTACAACCAATTGTTACCATTGAAAACACTACTTAACAGCCTAGAGATATCACTAACTAACTAAATTGCGTTTAATCCGACGATGCTTAAATGTACATTCAGGTTAGTTGCTCGGAATTATAATCGCCTATATTCCTGATAAGCGTTATGGTAGAGGAACAGCCATGGAAACATTTTTTTTGCTGTATTAATTATACGGTCTCTTTTACATAAGGCAATTGTAACTAATTATGCTTATTATCAATTTTAGTCCAGCGGGAAAACCGCAACAACACTTATTATTTTGTAGTACGAGTAATTTAAATTAATTAAAATCGGAGTTTAAAATCGAGCACCGAACTGGAGCTGAATAACCCAAAATATTGTGGTCTAATAATACTTTTATAGATAATACGCTTGTTTTTAATCTCTAAGCAAGATTTTCGATTGATAATTGGGTACAAAGCTGCAATGGTTCTATTTGTTTTCGCTTCAGCGTATTTTAAGTTGTTCCTTAAAAGATATAATCTCTTATCTAGAATTACACACCAAGATATCGAACATGATTAGCTAGTCCTGGTGCCATTAATAATCAATTGCCCTAGTAGGATGGGATATCTACGAGAGTAAAAAGTATAGCTTCTGTTTTAGTTGGATTAATTTCGATTTTCCGTTTTTTCAAAAATTTTAAAACCCGAAAACTATGCAGCTGCAGACGACTATAAATATAGTAGACGTTTTATATGAGCTACAATATTATATAGTAGTATCATCAGCATATAAAGCCATAATCGGGAATTGCGACACTTAGGGAGATCGGACAAGTAGACTGAAAAGCGAAAAGGCCCGAGCACACTCCCTTGAGGAACTCCTGCGACGGCAGTTCATTGATTCACCATCTTGTAATGAAACGTAAAAAGTTCTATTGCGTAAGTAACTTCGAATTAATTTGATTAGATCTGGTACCAAGACATCTTACTTACGACCGTAAAGCGACAAAACAGCTACGTAAAAATCCATTTCGGGCGGGGCGGGTGAATGCCCAAATCCCCCCTCGGGTACGCCTATGTCCCCAATGCAGTAATCCGTATGTAAACACCGGCTGATAAAGATATAACCGGAACAAATGGTTTCCCTCAAAAAACCCACTCAAATAATATAATAATAATAATAATAATAATAATAATAATAATAATAATAATAATAATAATAATTATTATTTATCGGGGACAAAATGACCAACTTATAGCAAACACGCTGGGACATAGGAAACACTGGAAGAATTACTCATTTTTCCCAGTTATTCTAGAAAAGATTAACTACAAAGGTATAAATATAACTTTTTTTAAAGCTCAAATTTTGACGTAACTTCGATGCATATCTGTACAGATTTAAAATCTGCAGTACTCTTAACTGTCAATATTGTAGTCTAGATACTCGTGATACAATACATCATACCATTTATGAGTGTTCCCGCTTTGATGAAATCAGAGAGAAATTTAAAATAAACAAAAAGAATTATGCAACACAGAGCTTCAATACTTCTACTTAATAATGAAGAAAAAATTAAACTCGAAACAGGTGTGATCAATCCTCTTGGCACTAATCTAAGTAATATAAACTTCATTCGAACACAGCGTATTATAAATTGGTTATCTATTTTCTCATTTTTTTCCCCTTTTTTCAATGTATAATAATTCACTTCTGTTTCAAATTAACTAAATTATTATTACATAATTTATACATAACTATCGCTAATAGCTAGAACTATTTTAATATACATAATACATAAACAATTTAACATTGTAATGGTGAGATTAAGTATCATCATCACCATTGTAGTATCGTGTACACACTTCAATATTGTGTTAGTTCCTAAGTATACACGTCATCGTACACCCAAAAATTTTCTTTTTCTATTGTAGTTTACAATCTGTTTTTATACATAATAAGTACACAATATTTTCCCTGTACACAAGACAATAAATAAATTTGCTCCACCATTTCCCGGACTGGGGAACCCCCCACCAAAAAAAAATAATAAAAAAAAAAATAATAAGAACAATGATAATATTAATAATAATAGCAATCGTATAAAATCGGGTATTATCGCATACACTATTAGTGTGAACATTTTTCGAATTGCAAGCGCCTGTTTAGGACGCAGGATGTTATAATAGAAGGGATTAACCAGGAAAGACAATTAGAATGTGCGCGGTCGCGTCTTGAACCGAAAAAGCAATTGAGGATTTATACAATATGATTATGAATTCGTAGTAAAAAATAAAAATAAATAAAAAAAGGAAAAAGAAGAATCGATCGGGCGAGTGGGTTTGCCAAAATAATTTTCGGCAGGATGGTCGAAAATCTCCGAAAATTGCCGAGCATCCGAAGTAGCGGTATTCGCCGCCGCGTGGTCGGCATCGTCTTGCTGGTCCTTTGAAGATGAGCCTTTTTGTCGCTTTCCATTTATAAACAAACAACCGTATAATTTCACTCAGTGCTCAACCTTCATTCGGAGCAACTGTCTCTTCTTCGTTCGCTCTGCTCTTTTTACCAGATTCGTCGCTTAACATTTTGTCCGCAATTTTCATTACGTGTTTCATGTTTATTTCGTAATTTTGTTATAATTTCATTTTTATCCGCGCTAATGGTTATGGCGAATATCCGTCATATTTTCGGTTCTGAGAAATCTCGATGATGAAATCCGGCATGAGCAATGCAACTTCCACTGTTTGTTCGGTATGTACGTGTACGCTTTTACGTAAAATTTTTTATTAATACAATTTTTATGTATATATTCAGTTCGCATGTTGACGTAAAGTTTTATCGAAATCACCTTTGAACGTTGTTCACCAGAGTGTTCTGTGTGATATATTTCGATTACTGGAAATTTTCGACTAATAGCGTAAACGAACATCGTCACTTTGTGAAATATATTTCCAATGTTTCTGCTAAAATTAAAAATCTGAAAATGCTAACAGTTTCGCGATGTTTATGTAAAACTATGCAGTTGAATGTTTAAAAAACTTGCAAATGATCACCGCTGCTAGCTTAAATAATTTTCTGAATCGACAGTATTGAAATATATGTATTGATTATTGATCTTACGGAGAAACGATTACACCGCAATCATTATTAGAAATTTCTGCAAGATGGTCGGTCTTTCCGAAACATTTAAAAAATAAACGTATATTTTAACGTAATTGATTGCGAAAATTGCTTAAGATGAAAACTTACGAAATGGATAAAAAAGATCTAAATGAATAAAATCGTTGAAATTAAAAAAAAAAAAAGCAAACAAACAAAAAGCAATAAATATATGAAATGAGAATGTTCGACACCGAAACACGTACAAATATTATATAATTCGAAGAATAACGGATTTTCAGCCTTTGGTAAATTATTATCTATTTTTAGTGATCAATTTTTGCCTTTATTTACGAAATGGTTTTGCGGCATTTTGTAATTATTGGCAGACATATTTTAAAACTAAACCAGTATCTACTTTAAGTGTTACATTTACCAATAGTACGGAGTTTGATAAATAATAACTTGTTATATGTTCGCATCTGATTGCGCGCCTAGGTATGTTTTTAAATATCCGATATCGAAAATTACGGCGTGTCTCTTCTGTGTGTATATGTTCTGCAATAAAAGTTCATACCCCTAACAGGGTTGACGGGATTGTGTGTGCAGTTAAGGTTCATAGTGTAGTACTGAGTTCAGCGGCACTGATGAGAGTCCCGGGGGCTAGTTCGTTTTACACAATTGCAGAGATTAGATATATAGCTGAGAGTCACTTGCGATTCGGAACGACGGGGCATGTCCCGATAACTTATGATACCTCTGGTTTAGTAGCCAAACACCACACCTTAACCACGCTCCATTTTTTTTGCAGATGTTTCATGATATTTCAAAACTTAGATTTGTTTCACTTTAATAGTGTTTTTCGGGGAAAAAATATCGAATAAAACGAATTAAAAAAGAAAAAAAATTCTTAACACTTACGTGTACTATCATTTTAATAATGCCACCTATATGTGTTTGCAAAATATTTTGCGGGAATCGTTATACTATATTTTATTTTGGTAACGAAAATTAATTTTACTTTATTCTTTATTATCGTTTTTTTTTTTTTTTTTTAAATAAATAAAACAATTAATTAATACTTTCTATTTTTTTTCTTCCTTAATTTATTTTGATGTGAAATGAAAACCATTTTATAACTACTTTCGATTGGTTTTGGGGCTTCGCGCTTTTCATTTTTAACGTCAACTTAATAAAGGTGGAAAATAAAAAATCTCTCTCCTCCCAGAGCTCTTTTTGTTCAGATAAATTTATCATAAAGTTCGGCAGAAACAGTTTAGCGCTGAAAATGAAATAAGCGGAACCATGTTAACGATTAAATCTCTTCATGAAAATTTTCCTTAAAAATCGCTTTTCTCTTTTAATCAGTGACCTCAGTTATTTCGCCAAAATTGTAGTTGATTGAAAGAATTTTCTGCCGTTTCGTTAGGATTAATTAAAAAAGATCTCCCTTTTTTGAACATAAGGAAAAATTAGCACACTCCGATAGATTTGGATAATTTTGGTTATTAGATTATACAATGAATTTTAATATATATTATATATATATATATACCCAATTTACCCGAATCATTAGCAATTAAATTTTTCAACAAATAATTAAAATGTCGACTAGCTTCAGACATTGTTTTATTAAATAGAACCTATATTAATTCACGAAATAAATAATAAAACTGTCTTGTTTTGGAGTAGATTACTCCGTAATCTTGAATATTATTTATTTTGTGAATTAATATATTTCTCTTTATGCGATTATTTGATTTATATCTATTGTTGGTGCAAGAATCGATTTGCCTCTATTATTATTATTATTATTATTATTATTATTATATTTATATTTATATTTATATTTATTATTATTGTTGTTGCTGTTCAAACAATTATTTTCGTGTTTAATTGTTATTGACAATAATAATGTTCGGGATCGAATGAGACATTTGATTATTATTTAATTTTCAGATATTACGATATGGTAAAAAATATTAAAAAATCATACAAATTTTGATTTTATTAATAGTCTAATATTTAATTGTATATTTTTTTTGTTAATCACCCTCGTAGTACGATAGTAATGCATTGAATATGTATTCATTTAGACACACTGACAGATTTTTACGTTAGCGAATTTTGTCGACGCTGAGCGTTTTCCATTTTTCAGCGACCTCGTTAGAAATTTTATTGTTCCCAGATAACCGCTTCCGCGTCGTCACTATAAAATGTGTGTTGCCTGTACGTTAAACTTCCCGGTAGGTTTTCTCGCAATGATAAATCTATTTCTTACTTCCCTAAGATGATTATTCAGAAGCTCCATTTTATTCCCTAACCTAGTAATTGACACGTCGTATCTTCTATAAGTCATTCTTTTTATTCGCTCGTGATGATGATGGTCGATATATTCTTCAACTATGCGACCGGAAGCGTTCTATTTGAGATGGTGTAAAATTTATAAACGCTGATTACAGATGCGGATTTTTTCAAATTTGCCGACTATACACACAGTAATACTTACCGAAGAAAAATATTTAAAACGGAAAGTCTATCGTATAACCCATTAAAAGGACAACATTAAAACTTAAACTGAAACTAACTGGAAACTCAAAGTTAACATCAGGTATTGCATTCAGGGGAAATAACTCAAAGAGATTGAATGCCAAAACATTAGCGACAGTGAAAATTTAAAATTAAGAAGTGTCTTAAAATAGCCTAATTTGGTGGCTGAAACCGAAATTTTGTCACAAGCCGAAAGATCTAAAATCCGAAAACTTTGTTTAAAAATTAAATCTGTTTTTCGAAAAATAATGCTCTAACTGAAAAATTGTTGGGCCGAGCGATTGCCCTCAATTACATCGATATGTGCTCTTGCATGAAACACTTTCTCAGTCAAGTGGGAAATATTTAGTTTTCACTATGCGCAATGATGCGCAACAATGTGCATGCTTGAAGTTATTATTTATATCATCATCCTAAAAATAACATGTTTCACTCTTCTACACTTTTAGCATCAAAGCGCTTTATGTTTTTCTGATAGGAGGACGTCTCGCAAGGCACTTACATCCCTAGGAGAAACATAGAGAAAAGGAAGAGTCTGTGTTTCTGGACATTGACGGTAGTATGAAGAACTGAAATGGACAAGATAGGAGGGGTAACAAGGAATAAGACGTCAATGTTCTCATAAAATGAGAATTGTTCAACAGGAAAAGAAGAAAAAAGGTTTAAAAAGAAACACACGATTGAAATAACAGACATGGAAATATTTCAGAGAGGAATTATTAACAGAAAAAAAAAAAAAAAAAACGTTAGAAAGATAAAATTAAAACGTGGGCGAATAAATGATGAAAATAGGGAAGTGAAGAATGTCTGCGTTATGTCAGTCTTAAAAGGTATTTTCCATCGTACTCCAGTAGTATTCGGCGGACATTTTTCCTGGTTCAAACCAGTCTGCGGCGACAATGTCTGCTACTCCCTCTTTTCTCAACTAAAACAATAAACCTTTTTTATAACTTGTAATTGTCAGTATGTACTTAATTATGCATTTGTAAGATTCGATCTAATATTCTCTTTCAGTAACAGTTCTCACAAGTGTAGAAAACGAATAAGCTGATTTTGAAAATTTGGTACGTTATTAAAGGTTACGCGCAAAAAAGTATTTAATTCCTTCGCGTTAATTCGACTCGTGTAAATATTGATTTCACTTGTTTTTTTCCTTTTTTTCGATATTTTTTCATATTCGGACTTTTTTTTTCCATTTGATTTGCATTGATTTTCCGCGGGTTCCTACGAAATAAAGCCATTTCTGCTAATGATGCGACTCTGATTCTTTAGCTCGAACTGCTACTTTTTCCCCTTTTCTTTCTTAAGAAAAGTTCCATCCTCCAACCCTCTAGCATTATGTAAAAATTACTGTTTCAGAGATTTTGGTCGGACTTTACACTCTTTATCCATTCCTATTAATCTCTATGGCTCTTTCTGCTCCTTTCACTTCGCCGATCTGTTGTTATCTGTATTATTCGCTTGCATTATAATCATTCTCTACTATCTTGTCCCGTTTTTACTTTTCGCATTGGTTACTTCTTCACTCTACGTCGGTTCACTGCACTATCTCGCTTCTATATCGCCTTTCGTTCGTTATAGTTGACAGATTTTTACTAGCTGTGAATTTCGCTAAGCGTGTTTATAAATGAGACGTGTGAACGCCGTTTCGCTGTGATTAAATCGCGGTAACATCATAGTCACAGTTCCGCAGTGAAAAATGTGCAGAACGTGCATCTGGCAAAGTACCTGGGGTTCTCGTAATACGTTTCGATTTGTTTATACACTGCTGCTTTCTATACGTGTGCTTTCTTAATACGCTCTTAGTGACACGCGATAATGTCAGAGAAGTATGCGTAGCGTTTGGTGAACAAAACGCAAAAATCAGCAGATCATCAAATTAGAATTCGACACTGACGGGGTAGACTAGCCGTTTTGCACCTTAAGCAGTTTTCTTCACATCGTCTAAAAACTCTTTCTTCAGCGGGTTAATCTCTACTGATAGAGAAGCAGTGGCAGATTTCTTTCTTTTCCAATTCAGAAGTGTATTTGAGGATTCGCCACTAATACATATGAATTTGTCAGTGTGTCCCTGTTTGGGAGCTAAGTTTACAATATCGATTTTTTTTCTTCTTTTTATTTATTTTTTTTCGATCTATATACCCGCACCGACGTTAGAATTTGGGATAATCTCTCTGTTCTGAGGAGCTACTCGATAAAACCTGATCAGAATCCAGTTGTTTCAGAGCGCTGTCCATTCGAAATCACGAAATTTGGATTCACGGGGGGGGAAATTGTTGTCTTTTAAAAAATTAATCGATGACGATTAAATTCAAATATTAAGCATTAGGTCGTTTTTTCCGTTTTTTATCGAAATACACACTAGGAGAATCAAAAATAAAGGAAATCAATTTCCCTTATACCCGCGCGCAGGAGAGATTCCTATCGGAGGAATCAGAAACCGGTGTTGTGTAAGGTATTAGCAGCAAGACTCAAAAAACTGGGAATGAAAAACAAAACAAAAAAAATGCTAATAAGGAACTATTTTCTCGCGCGATGGTGGTTTTTCTTGCCTACTTACTTGGTTGTGAGTAACGAAATAAAATTCTTAAATATATATATATATATTAATTACAACGTAATTCTTAGGCTACCCCCCCCCCCCATTCGAAAAAATGTCCCAATTTTATGTAACGCTAAATGTCCCAGAAAAATGTCCCAATTTTATGTAACGTTTGTTATATTTTGTAGGATTTTTGTTATTGTTATTTAAAAAATGTCACAATTTTATGTAATGAAATATGTAACGAAAAAATGTCTTAATTTTATATAACGGAAGTTAAATATGTTAGGAAAGGATTTTTGTGGTTATGTTATTTTTTGTGTGTGTTGATGCCAGTAAGAATTACGTTGTAAATTTTGTTTATTTTATACAAAGTATAGAAGAGAAAGAGACAGAAATGAAAGCAAGAGGGGTCAAGGGGCACAGCCCCTTGCGAGGCCAAAATGGCCGACTTTATATATATATGTATATTTTTATATATATATATTTACATATTAGCTGCAACAATAACTATGATTTCGGTAATCAGACGAGTAAATGGCGTAAATGACGTAAATGAAAACACTATTGTAGAAAGGTAGAAAATTGCATTGCATAAGCGGGGTATAATGTGTATATATAGGAAACAGAAAAATGCGTAACAGCGGCGCGGCGCGGCTTCGTGACCAGAAAGTATGTACATGTGAGTTGACTGAACGACGTGCTGAACTGTAATGGCAAATTCTCCGAGCAATGAAAAACGCGGCTGCGGTAAATACGAGCATGGTGGCAAAATTACCCGAATTCACCGGTGACGACCAGTTTGCGCCCAGGGGGGAATTACCAAATTCGTCACTTGTGGGCACTGGCGAAAACGCCGAACCATATTTATTATACGCGCGTGTACATTAGCCCGCTCAAAACTTGAATATATCATCGGCTTATATTGATGCTACAGCGAAATAGTGGAGAACAGTGGCAGCAGCAGCAGCAGCAGCACACCTGTATAAATGTCGCCGTCTGTAATCGGCAAGCGTTTCTTTATCAGAAGTAACATCTATCGAACGTTCTATACATAAGCTTCAGTTATCAATAAAAACGTTTTAATCGGGAACAGAATTTGTTCAGAAAAATTTAATCGTAAATCTTAACGTTCGGAAAGCTCTACACACCATCATCAGATGATGGTAAGTGTAAGCTTTCCGAATCGTTAAGTTTTTTTAAGATTAAATTTTTCTGAACAAATTCTGTTCCTGATTAAAACGTTTTCGTAATCATATCCGTGTTCACGGGGTGATTAAACGCCTCAATAGAACTGAAATAGTTATTATAAAAATGCAAAAACAAAAATTTCGGAAAAAAATCAAAAATTTAAAATAAATATTGTTGATTTTTGAAGGTGTTCTTACATTTTAAAAAAAGGAAAAATATGCTCCATATTTTTAGAGGTAGATCAATTAAATATCTTAAGGGAAAAGCTTTTTGTTACGAGTATACAATCAATATATAACATATGTGTAATTTTTATTAATGTGTTCATATACGGGGTGGTAATTCATTTATGTAAATTATTAATCGATATAAATATCAGTATGACGGGTAGTGTGAATATTAGTGAAAAATGTATTATTATTAATTATAAAATAAATATGCGGGAAAAAAATTCCCCCTCTTCCCCCTTTAAAATCTTGGGTACGGGCCTGATCATATCCGTTGTGGAAGTTTTTTAAATGTTTAACTTTTTAATCGCCGACTTCGTCAGCTTTGATAATTTTATCGTTCTATTCTCTCTGACGCCGCATAAAGATCTCTCCCCTTTAATGTTCCTATTCACTTTGCTTCTTTTTTTCCGATCATTCATTTTCATTTCTTTCTACCCCGCTGTCGGGTTAGAAGAGTATCTTTGTCATAGAGAATTTACGCATTATTTATTCAAGATTATCGGACCCGACTCCGTAACATATTCTCCTTCTCTTTACCGATGACATTTCATCTGTTCCTCCTCTGAACGCAATGTCTCTCTAATTTTCAGTTTCAAAACTCTAATAATATTCTTATACCTTTAACTTCCCTCTTGAATCCGCATCTATTGTCTCTACACGCTTCGTACTTTTAATCCTTCTCTATTAATCTTACTCCTTAAAAAATTGCCCGGTTTCTCTTGTAAATCATTTTCATTGTTCAGTAATGTCCTTCTTTTGATAGCTGCTATGTCTCACGAGGAGAACATTCTCTCCGCAAACAGCTCAAAATCATACTAACCGTCGGTTCAATAAGCGCTGATTGCCGTAATTTGCTTATGTTCCGTGAATCATTTTTACCCGTTCTATCCCCTCGACCAGTGCTGCTTTAGTTTATTACACAGATCTATTTTGGAAAAATTCCAGTTCAAAGTATGGTTCTTCAATTCTGCCTTGTGTTCATTTCAAATATATCCTGAAACTGCTGCTGACCAATATGATGTTCCTCTTTTCATTGGTAGGAGGGGTTTATCACTTTCCGATCAATCGTTTACCCATTTCTCCTTCTATACACACTAAATCTTATTATTCCATCCGTCATAAATGACGATTAACTTTTAATAAAATTCCGATTTTACCTCTTATCTTTGTTCTCCTGTTCCCCCGGTTTTTATTCCGTATCTTTTCGCCTGTGGTACGCTAAACGCGTTCTCTTCTACTGTATTACTCCCAGTAATGTCTCTTCTGCCTGAACACTTCGCTATCTTCACTGATTGTTTCGAAATGTCAAACTCGAAATACATCGGTGCGTTATTCTGATAAATGTGTATGTCTGCTTTTCGAGTAAATAAATTATACTCATAACGCATTACACAATAAGTAAGTTACACTTCGCGAAAAAAAAAAAAAAAAGACAAAAATTCGTAAAAAAATATGTAAATATATTTTTTAAATCTACAATCCTTTCTGTATTCTACGACAAGTATTCACCTAAAATGTTCAAGCACTCTTGTTGTAATGTGTGGTGGTACCAATATTTTTCGCGATGCCTTGTTTGGAAAATGTCCCGACTTCGGCTAACCAATTCATTAGGTAAAGTCTTGATTTCGTCGTTTCCTAGAGCTGCTTTTAAGTGATCGAACACACATGGACGATCATCCGAAAGAATGAGACTTTCAATTAACGTTTGCATGAAGTTCACCAGACCGCTGCGCGCTTCATTTTCCACATAATCTCGTCCTTCCTTGGATATACGGGGCACCATTTGGACACCGTGTGGGTCTGGAAATTTCTTTATTACCGCACACTTTACATGTTTTTTGTCGATGAACTTGAGTAGGATTATGATTTTTGTCCATAAAAATCGCACTGCACTTCGCCTCTTAATGTTTCGGATGACTTATTCACACGACGACGCTCCATTTCAAACAGACATTGTAAACGAACCAAACCATATACCGGGGTTTCATTCTTTCACGAACGGATAGAGAATGAAAACCGGATTCGTTTAAGCCGAAATGGAGGGTTGTACGATAATTTAGGTAGAAACTACGCGCGCGCCTTAACTTACCGATCTCCCCTCGTAAATACTTCATTATAATCGTGTTAAATTAATTTCTTTGTTTTAACCTTTCTTCATTAGTGTCGTGTTTCTTATACTTTATTCCTATTGTAGTTATTTGTTTTACTTTTTTACATTTACTCTGCCGGGTTTCTATATATAGGTCATTTCGATTTACCTCTGCTTCAATTTCGGCTGGAGTTAATTACGTTTTTATTTTCTAGCTGAAACTTTGATACTTGTGAAATATTTCTAACATATGTATATATACATATATATATATATTTATTTTTTTTTTTATCCTTCATCGGCCCGCTGCTGCTGGACGTAGGTTTTTCCAATTTCTTCTATTTGTTCCGGTCTTGAGCTTTCTGAATCTAATTCTTTCCCGCTACCTCAGTTATATCTTCATATCTTGTACAATAGATTACTCACTGAATATCCAGAAATCGCGATATACACTTCGGTAAAAGAATTAAGTATTTGCAATTAGTTTAAGTATTATTTTCAATATCAAATACAACGAAGGTGTACTTATTCATATTTACACCTAGAAGATTTGTAATTGGTGGTCACGGAGGATGAATATATTCTTTAAGCACTCTGTGTGCATGCGAGAATGTTTTCGTTAATATTAGGAACCATTATTCTTATATATGTTACTTCTGGGTAATATGCTCCATGTAATTTGGCTAACGCCTGTATGGAGCATGCCAATATTTAAATAAATAATAAATAAATACCAAAGAGTCAATGGTTTACCAATATTTCTTCTCTTATGCAATGGGGCCATCATTCCTTTTTTTTTTTTTTCTTTTTTTGAGCATGTCAGCTAAGGACGTTACTCACCAACGGTATGATAGTATTAATAATTATAAAGGAAAAATATTACAAATGGAACATATGAAAGAAGCTAACAAAGGAATAACCAAAGGAGACGGAAAAGAAAGGATGCTGTGAGCGCTGTAGGGCGTAGAACACTCGTTTTGTCCATCTACTATCTTTTCCTCTGACTACGTGCGCTGCCCAGGTCCACTTTCGTTTGGCCATTTGCTCCGCCACGTCATAAAGTCCGGTCTTCTCCCGTATCCAAGTATTGACTGCCTTACATTCAATATTAATCTTTCGTGCGCTGTTTGTGTCTTTCTCACCATTATGATATTTGCTTTTGTAAATGTTTCCATGTTTGTAAAAGTAAAAAGTAAAGTCAGTCCCATATATCCTTGATAAGGTACTATGGATTGTGAAGTTAAAGTTCACAATGAACTAAGCCTAATGGACCTGATGAGAATATTGGGGCCAGTTACTTTCTTTCGGTCGCCTTTACTTTACCAGATTTCTTTGGTACTCAATTATTACAAGCTGGGTAAACGATTCGGATCTGGAACGAGACAAGTCTCGAACCCGTGTCCTCTGGTTTAGTAGCCAAGCGCTTTAACCACTAGGCTACCCATGTTTGTAAGCCATATGTAAAAACTGGAAGAACACACTGATCATATAGTTTCCGTGTTAAGCTTATTATTGGTATTTCCTCGTTATTTTTAAATAAGTAAAAATAAGTAACTTAGTTTCCCCAGGACTACCTATGCTGGTGATACTCTGCGATTTACTTCTGCTTGCATCATCTTCTTGTCAGTCGTAATGTCCGAGGTACACGTACTCTTCGACAGTTTCTACTTCTGTATTACATATATATATATATATTTCCATTTGTACACTTTCTCGAGTATTTGTCACTACTTTTGTCTTATATAAGTTTACGCTCAGTCCTATTTTATCTAAGTGTATATTTAATTCAGTTAATATCATCCGAAACTCTTTTGCGCTGGTGCAGTAGTGATATATCGTCTGCAAATCTTAAACGATTAAAAGTATTCTCCATCAATTCTTATATCCGTTTAGAACCCCAGTCTAATTTTCTGAATATGCTTTCCAATGCAGCGATAAACAATTTTTCGGTGATGATGTATCTCCTTGTCTTACACCTCTTTTCATTGGTATTTTTTTTGGTAGTATTCCATAAGCTTATCTGCATCGCCGCAGATTTGTAAATGTTCTTGATCAGTTGTAAATATATAGTCCTCGCTAATTCTGTAGTTACGTTAAACGAATCTATTATAGCCCATATCTCCACTGAATCAAATGCCTTTCCGAAATCCACAGAAGCCACATAGAGTTTTATATTATATGATACTTCGCATTTTTGTATCAGCGCTCTAACTGTCACTCGATGATGATCACTTGTGCTAATTCTCTTAATCTAATGTTACAGCCTGTCTGATATTATTCGAGTAAATATAATTTATACAACTGAGATAGTAAACTTATAGTTGCTTAGATTTTGTATGTCTTCCCTTTCTTATATATTAAGATTATTTCCGCTTCTGTTCATTTATTTTTTTTTGTTTCTAGGCATTTATTAAATAAATCTCATATCTTATTTACCAATGTGCTCCCTCAATGTTTAATAATATCGGCTAATATCCTACCTCGCGACTATTTTTTGAGGATCGAAGCGTGTTATAAACCTCTCCTTTAGTTATTTCTGGGATGCTTTCCGTTCTTTTACTTCTACCTTGGTCGCGGCTACTCGACGATGTATCTATTCTTGTATTATACATTTCAGTAAAGTAGTTTTCAACTTCTTCCGTTATTTTTTGTTTACTCGTTATCTCACTGTTTCATCTTCGCCTTTTATTTTTGTTAAGGATTTTTTTATATTTATATTTAATTCTTTTTTATCTATGAGGATACACTAGATGTTCTGTTTACGCATAGTGTTGCCAAATGCTCAAAGTGTGTACAAATAATATCGTTATAATTTCAAATGTCCGTGATTGATCTTCACTATTGGGAATCTATCTTGCGTGGCACATACACCACTGCAAGTTGTATGTGTTACGTCTATTATTGTGAGGAGAAAGACAGTTCGTCTTTCGAAAGGAAAAGACTGAAGGAATGTTTAAGGTGATAAAGATGGGGTTATAATTGACTGACTGCTTTGGTTTATATGCACGAAGAAAGTAACTTGGCAAATTGATTAGAATATTACCCCGGTCAAAAAAGCAAATGGGGAATGGACCAATACTGATGCTGATAAAGCTCAAACGTTTGCTGAGCATTTGGTACAAATATTTAAACCACACAATGATATACAGGATTCCGCACATGATAAACTAATAGAGAGACATATGGAGGCCCCTTTTCAACTCACACTGCCGACAAAGCTTATATCACCTAGAGAAGTAAAGGCTAAAATTAAGATGCTGCGAGCCAAAAAGGCTCCAGGTTTCGATAAAATAACAGGTGAAATAATTAAAATGCTCCCATCGAAAACGATCAGTTTAATTACTTATATATTTAACACGATTCTAAGAATTAGATATTACCCTGAAACTTGGAAAAGATCAATCATTTTGGTGATCTTAAAACCGGGAAAAAATCCAATATATCCTTCATCGTATAGGCCGATCAGCCTCTTAAGTGTGCTTTCTAAAATATTCGAAATGCTAATATACGATAGAATACTTTCGATAATAACAGAAAATAGGATTATTCCAAATCATCAGTTCGGTTTCCGCAGAAGACATTCAACTGTTCACCAGGTACATAGGATAGCAGACAAAATAGCAGCTACATTAGAAAAAGGAGAATACCGTAACCCCATTTTCCTGGATATTGAACAGGCCTTCGATCGCGTTTGGCATCAAGAATTACTATGTAAACTAAAACTAATTTTACCAAATGACTTATATGCAGTTATGGTATCATATTTGACAAACAGAAGTTTCAATGTCAAGATAAACTCATCATTATCTTTGACAAATAACATAAAGGCATCAGTGCCCAAGGTAGTGTACTTGGCCCGCTCCTGTATTCCATCTACACAGCGGATGTGCCAGTACTAAGGACGACAGTAATCGCTACCTTTGCGGATGATATCTGTATTCTTGCTCGGCACAAAAACCCAGTGTACGCATTCTTGTTGACGCAGGAGCATTTAACCGTTATCCAGCAGTGGGCGCTTAAGTGGAAGATTAAACTAAATCATCAAAAAACCAGACAAGTAACTTTCACTCTAAACGTGCAAAACCGTGTCCCTAATACAATAAATAATCAGCGCATAATTCAAGAAAATCATATTAAATACCTAGGTATGATATCAGATCGAAGACTTACATGGAGAAGCCATATAAGTAGATAAGAAACCTGCGTTCTAGGAGAAGAGCCAACCAGGAGCGAGTATTTAGTCACATGACCACGCCCCTTTTTACTCAACTAATCAAGAGTCAATACATAAGCAAATGACTACACCGTTTTTACATCAAACCGTCCAGTAAGAGTTCAACACCACACCGCCATATTCTACTCCAATCGCCTCCTTCTGCTTGCTACATCCTCACTGTTACAAACTAATAACCATATACCTGAACATCCACCACACACAAATCAACCAACCGCTTTTCTCTGTAGATATCTATGCATGAAGGCTTTCGCTCAGCACAACACTTGTCCAGTATAGAGATTGAGAGCAGGCTTTAACCAGCCACTTATAATTTTGCTAACCTGTACTGAGTTGCTCAGTGTATTTAGATTTTTGCATGTGTGTTGATGATACATTTATCACTGTTTGACCAATGTAATAATTTATTAACCAGTACTAATTGTTTCTGGCTGTGTATGCTCTGAGAATATGTTCTAGTGTTATCCAGCCACTCATAATTTTTCTAACTTGTACTCAGTTGCTTAGTGTATTTAGATGCTTGCATGTGTGTTGTTGCATTTATAATTGTCTGACCAATGTAATAATCTGCTAACTGGTACACTAGCTTTTCGCATTTCCATTTATATTGAGATTATATTTTATTATTAACCACTCACCCTTAAAACTTTTTCTAACCCATACTGAGTTGCTTAGTGTATTTGATGCTTGCATGTGTGCTGATGATGCATTTATCATTGTTTGACTAATGTAATAATTTATTAACTGGTACTAATTGTTTCTGGTTGTGTATGCTTTGAGAATATGTTCTAGTGTTAACCAGCCACTCATAATTTTTCTAATCCACACCAAATCTGATGTGTTTGTATAATTTAAAAGGTACATTAATGTATGTCTAACCAAAAAATAAAAATAAACACTGAACTAATGTTTTATGAGGGGGAGTGTTTCAACCTCTAGAATTTGGGGGTACTTCACGTATATTCAGCCAAACAACCACAGTACTAACCCTTTCTGACCCATTTGTTTCCAGTGAGATGCTTTGCATATGAGTAATCAAAGTAGATGATTGAGAAAAAAGAAACTGATTAGAACACTAACTTGTGTATTATTATTCATATATCTCAATTGCTTTTGATGTATGTTGAACATACTATTTAATTACATATAACTCTATATTATTTTCAGCATATGAGAGTTAGAACTTACCATCACAATAACATGTGTGTGGAGCTTATATGCTTACATATGTGTGATGTACTATAAATGTGTACACATGTGCATGCGTGTGAGTGAATGAGCGTGTGTGCAGTGTAATGGTGTGCATGTGATGTAACAATGATGATGATGATGATGTTGATGTGTTTATGTATGTGACCATGTATGTGCGTGCATACATTTTCTAATGTAATGAAACAATATTTAACTCCCAAAAATTACCAATCATAACAGATTTGATGCAACCCTGGTAATATACAGCTGTTTAGTATGAATTTAAATTAGAAAATCAAATCGATTGTAAGCATTCAGATACTGAAGAGTTACTCACGTCTGTTGGTGTAATCGTTTACTGTATAACAACAATGTATAAGAACTAATTTTGTTTGATCACATTATAACTACTAATGCAATGAGCACAATGAACAATTTAATTACCAAGTAGTATTCATAAGCTTGATGAGACACAGCTTCCTCCTCTCACATAAATTCTATTATTTTGACAAACATAATCACAACTCAGAAATTCTATTAATCACATTTTCTCAACCTAATAAAGCTATTGCTTGAATAACCCATCTCCTTTGTTGCACTAATACATCTATTAGGATATAAGAACTATAAATTTCTGCAGCACAACTCCAAACGTTATAAACAGGGATTAGATAAATCTAGTATCATAGAAAAAATGCTCAATTTAAACTAAAATCACTCTTTTCATACAAATTGCACCATTTAAGGCTATAACACTCACATTTTAGTACAAAACATTGAATTGTAAAGGAATCAATCCATTGTACACAAAATACCCCCATTTTAGGTGCAAACTATCAATCTATGGTAAAATATCACAATTTAATACAAATATCATCATTTTAGATAGAAAACAATAAACTTTAATGGAAAATAATACATCCTAGGGAAAAGCACTAAATTTTTACTATATACATACTCTTTAATTAAAAATAATATAATCTCTATACACCTTGTATAAGTTTATACACACTATTTTAAGCCTCTACACATTCCCAAATCTAACAAATTAAAAAAATAAAAACAATTGTTAATAGAAAATTTTATTACATAGTAAAATTAAAAATATACAATGTCTAAATTATACTTAATAATAATCCACAGCTCCATGTAATCATGCAATATACATATTTCCATTTAATATACACGCTCTTAGTTCAGCTAAAACATCATTAAAATTTGTATGGAATTGATTATACATAGAATTTCCATAAGCTATTGTATCTACATTATTACTACATATTATTCTTTTATCATCATTACCACTTAATACTACTTTATTCTGTTCTAGGGTATACAGTATATGTTGTCGACTTTGAATATTGTAATATGTCTTATAATTATCATATAATTTCCCACACACACCATTCACACAATTATAATAATCTATGAAATTAAGTTCTTTCTTAATTATAGAAGACTGTACGTACACCTTTACATTTTTTAATTTCTCTACTATCAATAATACTTATAGAATACATTTTTGGACGCAATCCAACAAATTCACTAATTGGAGTGCCATTTAATTCATCCTTAAATACACCAAGCTTTTTTTTATTTTCTAATAAATAACATGGGTGACTTTTTGGATAATCACTTGTATCAAAATACTGAGCATTATCTTTAATATCTTTATAAAAATCAAGTGTTTTAAGTTCATAAATAAGTGAATCAGTATCACAGTATAAAAGATTAATATTCTTATAGATTTTACTCATTATGTTGTAATGAAAATCAAACATTTTTAATTTGCTAATATCTAAAATAGACATACCAATGTAAATAGGCTTATTAAATTTAATTGTTGAAGGATTTAAATGTACCGCAGCCAATAATGGTTGCTCACTAAATATTGTTCGATCCTTAAAATTACTTTTTCCAACCAATTTAGAAAATTTTACTTCATTTATAATAAGCTGCATATTAATTCTATGTCTAACATTTTCCATCATTTTGCCAAAAACACTGTTATTCATAAGCTTCCAATAGTTCTTCTCAAACTCATTGGTAGCCTGCTTCCGCTGTAGAGTGTTTAAATCAATGTAAGGCTTCAACCATGCCGACTGATTGAAACAAATGACACGATGTACACGTTGTAATTTTAGTCCTAATTCAATTGCCTGTTTAAGATTTCTATAGTGAATAATATAGTTGTACTTATTTTCTAATGTATTAACTAATTTCACACATTTTCTAATTGATTTAGCCTCGGGGCATAGTGGTAAATCATTGTGTGCTAAATGTAAATCTGCTGGATACTCCAAATCCAGCATATAACCAATGGATTCATCATCAGCTATCTCCATAATATTTAATTCTGTTATTTCTTTCTGGCTAAGCCATCTGAAACCATTCATAGGGAGAGGTTCACTCATGGCCCAACCATAGAGGTTATTTGCATCCAAATATGCTATGAAAGTGTTATCTGTACCATTTCTACCATCATTATCATCATTACTGTAACTATTATTACAACTGTTAGTGTATGAATTGTCCGCCTTAGCATAACGTTTCACACACTGACACATACCACCACGTATTCCAGCTTCAAAGAATAAAACCATATCATAATCAGTTAGGAGCTCCAATTGAACCTTTGTCAACTTCAACATTGCTTGAAATGCCAATCCAGGAGCAGTAAAACTCCATGCAGGATCCAATTTGTAAATTTTATAGCAAACGCTTCTGAAGTTTTCAAAAACATCAGCCAGTAGAAGTACATCTGTCTTTAGATATATATCACTATACTCCCCGAGTGTTTGAACATTTAATGCATCCCACACATTTAATGCATGTGAGTAATCTTCTTCACTAATATTTGATTTTGTCAGGGAATTATAGAAATGCTCCTTTTCAGGTAAACTTGTTTCATCCAATTTTTCCCATGATGACACATATGAATAAGGGAAAACACCCTTTCTACGAAATAAAGGAAGTAAATCAGGCGATGCAATGTTTCTGATTGTATGATGGAGCAAACCATCAGGTAAATAACTAGTTAGCTTCTCAAGGCTTGACGCCATGAAATGGAATGTATCTATGAATCGTATTTTCATTTTTTCTGAAATGCGCTTTGAAAATGATATGTAGCGTTCTTTACTATTCGGTATCACCTCGATGTCCTGATCATCATACGCCAAATCCCTAATGAATAAATGAGCGTCATATCCACTCAGATTATGAATAAATACAGGAACAAAGTTAGGAAGCTGGTATTCTAAATTACATTTTGAATGAGCCGCACCTCGAAATTTCCCAGTTAGATGACAATGATCTGCGACTTTATCATTATTTAGAGGTTCTTCACAAATGTGACACACTGATGAAGCATCATATTCTTCCAAATCCTCAGACGTCCACTGCAATGGAATGTTTTTCTGATAAATCTTTTCTATTTTTCGCACATCTTCCACTAGCCAATCACAGAATTTTCTAGTTGCATTACGGCCACGATACATTTTAGGCTCCGATGTAACATTAAACCTGGCACCTTCTTCACATCTCGACACAATATAGTAACAAAAGCTAAACGCTTCATGCTGTTGTATAGAAATAGTACCAGATGTATTTTGAGACTTGTTTTGAATATTACCACATGAACCATCTTCCATGCATTGCCGCTTACATTTCTGCATACTTCCTTCCTGATGCTGGTTTTTTCGACGCTTACCACCAATTTCTATATCGTCATCATCATTATCACTAATAATTTCTCCATCATTGACATCATTATCATATGATTCATCGTTTAGAGGCTTCAGGATACACTCGAAGTCAGCAAATATAATAAATGGTATAAATTCTTGCTGTTTATATTGTTGGAATTTCAATATTTTATTCTCCTCCATTGGCATAACAACTGTAGCAGGAGTATTGATGGAGCAACGTTGTATATGAGCTAGGTATTTGGCATGATCTTGGACATACCATAAGCAACGACGGCATATAAACATTTGATAGTGGTCTTTAGTAATCTGACTTCTCACAAGCTTCCCCAAATTTTTTATCCAGCAGTAATGTGATTTATCGCCTTTGGTTATTAGTAGTAAGTCAGTATGATCTTTTTGCTCAATCCTTGTAATTCGAAGGGGATATACAGTATTTTTCTCATCCAAACCATATACATTAACAGATGATCGAGGATTATTCTTTTCAAATGTGGACACATCGTCCAATGATGTAGGAAAAGATATACCACTCCAATTGTATTTCTTTAACAATGATGTATTCCACACATAATTGCTTGCATATTCTGGATGATTCACCTTAATATATTTTGTCAACATAGAATATTTGAAACACATTTGATCTATGTTTTTCACATTAATAATAGCCTTTTTTACTGCAACTGATTTAGGAAGTGGAATATAAGATGATGCACGGCTTAGAATGTTCCGATGATTGAGACGAATTTCGAGGTATTCAATTTTCATTAATGACCAGCCAGATCCCGTCGCATGTTCCAACTTATCAACAAGACTGATGATTTTTCTACAATCCTCCTTGTACCATTCAGAAATATCAGCACCGCGAGTGAGTAGCTGTGCATTGGTTGGGAAGTGAAATGGCCTAACATTCCAATCTGCAAGCCCAACTCCTCTCTTAAATGAACATCGTAATGTTAGATTTACTTTTATTCCAACACCGATTCTTTTCTTAATTATCTCGATCACTGTAGAAGTATTATTAGACAAGTAATTTGCAATATCCATCTGGCATTTATTATTGTTTACAATACGATATGTTGCAAAACGGTTGGGATAACGCTTGCTAACATTTTGAATAGAAATATCATGTTGTACAACCGCTGACGACATTCTTATAAATAATTTTAAATCCAATTACAAATTAAAGCAAGACAAATTTAAACGCAGGAGAAAACACGTCTGATCACTTCAATGGTCAGCACACAAATCAACAAATACCTTGCTGACACCTCCTTTTATACTAAATTAATACAAAGAGTTGATGCAAAATAACTGATATTAATTAAAACGAGTATAACTTGAACGTAGGAGAAAGACATCTATAATCACTTCAATGGTCAACAATTGAACCAATAAATAACTCCCTAATAACTCTTTTTATACAAAACCGCACAAAGACATGATGAAAAGTAACTTATATTAATTGTTTAAACATAAATAACGTTGAAGATGGCATATTGTTTATTAGCCCCCAAAGGGAATTTCACTTGAAGTTTAAAAACTAAAAGCTAACCAACTTTAACATTATGTACTTTTCATGAATATCATTGAAACATTACTGTACTTAATTACACCTGTCCATGTCTGCTATAGACTCTGTCATATATCCACATCATCCTATACTATTTGCATAGTGAACATTTACTTCAGAAGACTTTACATAGATAGGACGAAAATATTCAAATTAGTGGAAGTTCTGCAGACCAGATATGCATCACAATAACTGCCAGCATATGAACATGCACATGGAATCCGTCTGTGAGTGGAAAGAGGAATTATTAAACTCCAAAGTGGTGAAATTTATGCTTAACACAGAGACATTAACCAGCATCACTTCATTAAACATGATCAAAAAAAAAAAAAAAAAAAAAAAAACCAGAAAATTGTTGTGGAGAAAATTTAAAAGAAAGTATATAAAACATTGGGGAAATCACAGGACTGATATAAGAGAAATGGTGAAAATTAGATAGAGGACAATTCTAAGTTAACACAATGGTTGAGAAAGCCAAATCAGTGAAAAATTGACGAAAGATGATGAAAAATTGAGAAAAAACGGTTTAAAAGTACTAAAATGCATGAAAATAATGAGAAACAGTGCAAAATTGACTATAATTAGTGAAAACTGAGGAAAAGTGGTGTAAAAGTATTAAAGCATAAGAAAATAGTAAGAAATCTAAAGGAAATAGCTTATAATGCATTTTAATATGTGGTTTTTTTGTTTAATGGACACACAATTTGAGTACAAGCTTAAGGTGGCAAGAGAAAATTTTATAATGAAATACTAGCGATAAACAAACAACTAACTTGACATGGAATAGGAAGAAAAATGAAGTTCGAAAAAAAAAAAACTCATTAGAATGTAACACAATTAGGCAAATAATGAGATAAATTTCAGCTTGAATGAGAAGTTCTATGATCGATACAAATTATTGATACCACTGTACAAGTATTATGGATTGTAAAATTATCGAAAAAAGAAGTTGCCAAAAGAAATTTTCACCCAAAAAGTTTATTAGGAGGAGTGTATCACTCCGTTTTTAAAATTAATAGTACACTCTCCGGCCAGTAATAATGAAAAATAATTGTATTCTCCGGATGATAACTTTTAAATCTGTAAATGAGGTAATGGAAAATATTATAGTTTACTATGAGCGAAACACTCTAAATTCTCCGAGTCGATAATAATATATTTTCACATGAAGAAACAAGAATAGAGGTAAAATACAGGGTTAAAAGTTCCCACTATTTAGTTTCACAGAAAAGTGTATGATAAAATGAATACAAATGCGAAATATATGATAAAAATAAAAAAAAATATAATAACACACTAATACAATCAGCTACAAAACTAGTGAGTCATAATAAAAAAAAACAACCGGTAGAAGAAATAGAACCTAGGAACCGCGGATTCAACAAACAAAAAAAAACATGAGTAGGAAGATTATATAAATAATAATAATTCAAAATAATAAAACCTTGATAATACAATCAATTCACTCATACCACCAAAATAATTAGAAATATAATAAAAAAAATGAATAATACCAAAGAGCCATGGAGATAACACTTTGAATTAAATTTAAAAGTAATAGACAAAGTTCACAAAATTCTGGAGATGGCAAATAAATTTCGCAGATAATTAAAAATATGCCATTAGAATCCTCAGAAAAAGGAAAAAAAAACACCACCATTCAATCAATTATGGGGAACAATTAAATCAATATACATGGAGGGTAAATATTAATCTAATTTTAACAAGATCAGCTGCAAAAAAAAAAAGAAAAAAAAAAGATCGCAAACTTCGACCGATTAATCATAAAAATTAAATATGCGATGTTTGATTTAAAACACAATTTTATAGCCAACTAGTACCAAAATAGGCATAAAATTAAATCTATGACCATCAACAAGCAATAAAAAAAAAAGTACCTAAAGAGCTAAAATACCCCACTTTCAAAAATAGTGATCAGAACATATATTAATAATAAAATGTAAACATGTAAAGTAGCGAAGCAGGAACAAAATGGAAAATAAAAACAAAACAGAGACATAATTAAAATTAAATAAAAGAACGTACAATACAAAAAAAAACAAAAAACAAAGAGCTGATATAGATCGCAAAAATACAGTATAAACACAAAAGAACTTGGATCTGAGAGGCGAAATATAAGCAATTACAAATTATTTAACATATCAAATTAAAAAACAAACAATAAAAAGAGCAATAAATAAGGAATACACAAAACAACGTACTTGATGTAAATTAGATAAAATAAAATACAGATAAAGATAACATATCAAAATAAATTTTTAAAACTCTGATTGATTTAACTTCTGACAAATATTTAAAATTTCTTATAATATTATAAAGATCGCTTCCACAAACACTACAACTACACACGTGTTTGTTTTTTAATTTGACATGTTAAATAATTTGTAATTGCTTATATTTCGCCTCTCAGATCCAAGTTCTTTTGTGTTTATACTGGTGTTGGAATAAAAGTAAATCTAACATTACGATGTTCATTTAAGAGAGGAGTTGGGCTTGCAGATTGGAATGTTAGGCCATTTCACTTCCCAACCAATGCACAGCTACTCACTCGCGGTGCTGATATTTCTGAATGGTACAAGGAGGATTGTAGAAAAATCATCAGTCTTGTTGATAAGTTGGAACATGCGACGGGATCTGGCTGGTCATTAATGAAAATTGAATACCTCGAAATTCGTCTCAATCATCGGAACATTCTAAGCCGTGCATCATCTTATATTCCACTTCCTAAATCAGTTGCAGTAAAAAAGGCTATTATTAATGTGAAAAACATAGATCAAATGTGTTTCAAATATTCTATGTTGACAAAATATATTAAGGTGAATCATCCAGAATATGCAAGCAATTATGTGTGGAATACATCATTGTTAAAGAAATACAATTGGAGTGGTATATCTTTTCCTACATCATTGGACGATGTGTCCACATTTGAAAAGAATAATCCTCGATCATCTGTTAATGTATATGGTTTGGATGAGAAAAATACTGTATATCCCCTTCGAATTACAAGGATTGAGCAAAAAGATCATACTGACTTACTACTAATAACCAAAGGCGATAAATCACATTACTGCTGGATAAAAAATTTGGGGAAGCTTGTGAGAAGTCAGATTACTAAAGACCACTATCAAATGTTTATATGCCGTCGTTGCTTATGGTATGTCCAAGATCATGCCAAATACCTAGCTCATATACAACGTTGCTCCATCAATACTCCTGCTACAGTTGTTATGCCAATGGAGGAGAATAAAATATTGAAATTCCAACAATATAAACAGCAAGAATTTATACCATTTATTATATTTGCTGACTTCGAGTGTATCCTGAAGCCTCTAAACGATGAATCATATGATAATGATGTCAATGATGGAGAAATTATTAGTGATAATGATGATGACGATATAGAAATTGGTGGTAAGCGTCGAAAAAACCAGCATCAGGAAGGAAGTATGCAGAAATGTAAGCGGCAATGCATGGAAGATGGTTCATGTGGTAATATTCAAAACAAGTCTCAAAATACATCTGGTACTATTTCTATACAACAGCATGAAGCGTTTAGCTTTTGTTACTATATTGTGTCGAGATGTGAAGAAGGTGCCAGGTTTAATGTTACATCGGAGCCTAAAATGTATCGTGGCCGTAATGCAACTAGAAAATTCTGTGATTGGCTAGTGGAAGATGTGCGAAAAATAGAAAAGATTTATCAGAAAAACATTCCATTGCAGTGGACGTCTGAGGATTTGGAAGAATATGATGCTTCATCAGTGTGTCACATTTGTGAAGAACCTCTAAATAATGATAAAGTCGCAGATCATTGTCATCTAACTGGGAAATTTCGAGGTGCGGCTCATTCAAAATGTAATTTAGAATACCAGCTTCCTAACTTTGTTCCTGTATTTATTCATAATCTGAGTGGATATGACGCTCATTTATTCATTAGGGATTTGGCGTATGATGATCAGGACATCGAGGTGATACCGAATAGTAAAGAACGCTACATATCATTTTCAAAGCGCATTTCAGAAAAAATGAAAATACGATTCATAGATACATTCCATTTCATGGCGTCAAGCCTTGAGAAGCTAACTAGTTATTTACCTGATGGTTTGCTCCATCATACAATCAGAAACATTGCATCGCCTGATTTACTTCCTTTATTTCGTAGAAAGGGTGTTTTCCCTTATTCATATGTGTCATCATGGGAAAAATTGGATGAAACAAGTTTACCTGAAAAGGAGCATTTCTATAATTCCCTGACAAAATCAAATATTAGTGAAGAAGATTACTCACATGCATTAAATGTGTGGGATGCATTAAATGTTCAAACACTCGGGGAGTATAGTGATATATATCTAAAGACAGATGTACTTCTACTGGCTGATGTTTTTGAAAACTTCAGAAGCGTTTGCTATAAAATTTACAAATTGGATCCTGCATGGAGTTTTACTGCTCCTGGATTGGCATTTCAAGCAATGTTGAAGTTGACAAAGGTTCAATTGGAGCTCCTAACTGATTATGATATGGTTTTATTCTTTGAAGCTGGAATACGTGGTGGTATGTGTCAGTGTGTGAAACGTTATGCTAAGGCGGACAATTCATACACTAACAGTTGTAATAATAGTTACAGTAATGATGATAATGATGGTAGAAATGGTACAGATAACACTTTCATAGCATATTTGGATGCAAATAACCTCTATGGTTGGGCCATGAGTGAACCTCTCCCTATGAATGGTTTCAGATGGCTTAGCCAGAAAGAAATAACAGAATTAAATATTATGGAGATAGCTGATGATGAATCCATTGGTTATATGCTGGATTTGGAGTATCCAGCAGATTTACATTTAGCACACAATGATTTACCACTATGCCCCGAGGCTAAATCAATTAGAAAATGTGTGAAATTAGTTAATACATTAGAAAATAAGTACAACTATATTATTCACTATAGAAATCTTAAACAGGCAATTGAATTAGGACTAAAATTACAACGTGTACATCGTGTCATTTGTTTCAATCAGTCGGCATGGTTGAAGCCTTACATTGATTTAAACACTCTACAGCGGAAGCAGGCTACCAATGAGTTTGAGAAGAACTATTGGAAGCTTATGAATAACAGTGTTTTTGGCAAAATGATGGAAAATGTTAGACATAGAATTAATATGCAGCTTATTATAAATGAAGTAAAATTTTCTAAATTGGTTGGAAAAAGTAATTTTAAGGATCGAACAATATTTAGTGAGCAACCATTATTGGCTGCGGTACATTTAAATCCTTCAACAATTAAATTTAATAAGCCTATTTACATTGGTATGTCTATTTTAGATATTAGCAAATTAAAAATGTTTGATTTTCATTACAACATAATGAGTAAAATCTATAAGAATATTAATCTTTTATACTGTGATACTGATTCACTTATTTATGAACTTAAAACACTTGATTTTTATAAAGATATTAAAGATAATGCTCAGTATTTTGATACAAGTGATTATCCAAAAAGTCACCCATGTTATTTATTAGAAAATAAAAAAAAGCTTGGTGTATTTAAGGATGAATTAAATGGCACTCCAATTAGTGAATTTGTTGGATTGCGTCCAAAAATGTATTCTATAAGTATTATTGATAGTAGAGAAATTAAAAAATGTAAAGGTGTACGTACAGTCTTCTATAATTAAGAAAGAACTTAATTTCATAGATTATTATAATTGTGTGAATGGTGTGTGTGGGAAATTATATGATAATTATAAGACATATTACAATATTCAAAGTCGACAACATATACTGTATACCCTAGAACAGAATAAAGTAGTATTAAGTGGTAATGATGATAAAAGAATAATATGTAGTAATAATGTAGATACAATAGCTTATGGAAATTCTATGTATAATCAATTCCATACAAATTTTAATGATGTTTTAGCTGAACTAAGAGCGTGTATATTAAATGGAAATATGTATATTGCATGATTACATGGAGCTGTGGATTATTATTAAGTATAATTTAGACATTGTATATTTTTAATTTTACTATGTAATAAAATTTTCTATTAACAATTGTTTTTATTTTTTTAATTTGTTAGATTTGGGAATGTGTAGAGGCTTAAAATAGTGTGTATAAACTTATACAAGGTGTATAGAGATTATATTATTTTTAATTAAAGAGTATGTATATAGTAAAAATTTAGTGCTTTTCCCTAGGATGTATTATTTTCCATTAAAGTTTATTGTTTTCTATCTAAAATGATGATATTTGTATTAAATTGTGATATTTTACCATAGATTGATAGTTTGCACCTAAAATGGGGGTATTTTGTGTACAATGGATTGATTCCTTTACAATTCAATGTTTTGTACTAAAATGTGAGTGTTATAGCCTTAAATGGTGCAATTTGTATGAAAAGAGTGATTTTAGTTTAAATTGAGCATTTTTTCTATGATACTAGATTTATCTAATCCCTGTTTATAACGTTTGGAGTTGTGCTGCAGAAATTTATAGTTCTTATATCCTAATAGATGTATTAGTGCAACAAAGGAGATGGGTTATTCAAGCAATAGCTTTATTAGGTTGAGAAAATGTGATTAATAGAATTTCTGAGTTGTGATTATGTTTGTCAAAATAATAGAATTTATGTGAGAGGAGGAAGCTGTGTCTCATCAAGCTTATGAATACTACTTGGTAATTAAATTGTTCATTGTGCTCATTGCATTAGTAGTTATAATGTGATCAAACAAAATTAGTTCTTATACATTGTTGTTATACAGTAAACGATTACACCAACAGACGTGAGTAACTCTTCAGTATCTGAATGCTTACAATCGATTTGATTTTCTAATTTAAATTCATACTAAACAGCTGTATATTACCAGGGTTGCATCAAATCTGTTATGATTGGTAATTTTTGGGAGTTAAATATTGTTTCATTACATTAGAAAATGTATGCACGCACATACATGGTCACATACATAAACACATCAACATCATCATCATCATCATTGTTACATCACATGCACACCATTACACTGCACACACGCTCATTCACTCACACGCATGCACATGTGTACACATTTATAGTACATCACACATATGTAAGCATATAAGCTCCACACACATGTTATTGTGATGGTAAGTTCTAACTCTCATATGCTGAAAATAATATAGAGTTATATGTAATTAAATAGTATGTTCAACATACATCAAAAGCAATTGAGATATATGAATAATAATACACAAGTTAGTGTTCTAATCAGTTTCTTTTTTCTCAATCATCTACTTTGATTACTCATATGCAAAGCATCTCACTGGAAACAAATGGGTCAGAAAGGGTTAGTACTGTGGTTGTTTGGCTGAATATACGTGAAGTACCCCCAAATTCTAGAGGTTGAAACACTCCCCCTCATAAAACATTAGTTCAGTGTTTATTTTTATTTTTTGGTTAGACATACATTAATGTACCTTTTAAATTATACAAACACATCAGATTTGGTGTGGATTAGAAAAATTATGAGTGGCTGGTTAACACTAGAACATATTCTCAAAGCATACACAACCAGAAACAATTAGTACCAGTTAATAAATTATTACATTAGTCAAACAATGATAAATGCATCATCAGCACACATGCAAGCATCAAATACACTAAGCAACTCAGTATGGGTTAGAAAAAGTTTTAAGGGTGAGTGGTTAATAATAAAATATAATCTCAATATAAATGGAAATGCGAAAAGCTAGTGTACCAGTTAGCAGATTATTACATTGGTCAGACAATTATAAATGCAACAACACACATGCAAGCATCTAAATACACTAAGCAACTGAGTACAAGTTAGAAAAATTATGAGTGGCTGGATAACACTAGAACATATTCTCAGAGCATACACAGCCAGAAACAATTAGTACTGGTTAATAAATTATTACATTGGTCAAACAGTGATAAATGTATCATCAACACACATGCAAAAATCTAAATACACTGAGCAACTCAGTACAGGTTAGCAAAATTATAAGTGGCTGGTTAAAGCCTGCTCTCAATCTCTATACTGGACAAGTGTTGTGCTGAGCGAAAGCCTTCATGCATAGATATCTACAGAGAAAAGCGGTTGGTTGATTTGTGTGTGGTGGATGTTCAGGTATATGGTTATTAGTTTGTAACAGTGAGGATGTAGCAAGCAGAAGGATGCGATTGGAGTAGAATATGGCGGTGCGGTGTTGAACTCTTACTGGACGGTTTGATGTAAAAATGGTGTAGTCATTTGATTATGTATTGACTCTTGATTAGTTGAGTAAAAAGGGGCGTGGTCATGTGACTAAATACTCGCTCCTGATTGGCTCTTCTCCTAGAACGCAGGTTTCCTATCTACTCATATATCGTTCATCCGGCAAAAAATGGCTTCAAAAACTAAGGCTCTCAACAGCTTGAAATGTAAGAGGCTAGTTTATCTTTCAGTCATAGCGCCAGTCTGGAGATACGGATTAGAAGTATATAGTAACCTAAATAGGATTCAACAGTTCCAATCGAAAACGTTGAGGCAATTGGTAGACGCACCGTACTATGTATCGAATCACACTCTACATGCAGACTTAGATGTTCCATACGTAAACGATTTATACTTAAAACAATACAAACACTTTTATGAGGCTCTTCAACTCAATCAAAATCCAGAGGTATCGAACATCAGTCGCTGGGATCAGCCAAGGAGGCTCAAAAGAACATGGGCCGGTGACGCCCTAGGTGTCAGATGCGATAGATAACATCGTCGTTAATACCTCAGCCGTCGAACGAACAAAATCCAGCGCTATAGTAAACAGTATTAGATATCAGAAGCAGAAGATAACTCCGCCACTAACATCTCGGATGTGAAAGGAATGAACTCCAAATTATAGTAATCAGTTTTTCCGATCGACTAATGCTTATGCTGCCGCTGGGTAACTGAGCATGAAAAAAAAAAAAAAAAATAAATAAAATAATAGCCTCGTCAATTATGGTCTTAGGACCGGTGTGATGTAAAAAAAAAAAATAAAAATAAAATAAAATATTACATGGGGGATAAAGGAATTTATTGAGGTGATGCAATATCTTTCTTTGAGGAATGAAGGGTTCGAAGAATAATGACTTACTTTCGGTTTTTGTTTAAAAGAAGCCCTTTGTTTCTTCACTGCTTCCTCCCTTTTTTCTTTGAGGATTTTTTATCTGAACTAAGCGACACTGGATTTTCTTCCGGAACGAGATGAATCTGAATTTTGAGATTTTAGGCAAAAATTTCAGCTATGTGTCGGATATAACAGGGCTCGTAAAATTTATTTCATTCCGTTTCTAATGACGAACAACAGTGAAATTTTACATAAATTTATTAGGCTCCGATTAAAGACTATCAAAATAATACGCAAAAATATTTTCGTAATCCCGTGAGTTCTATTGCGGTGTTTAATTTAGTTGAAATGAATTTATATAAAATTAATAATGCGCGTATCAACTAAAATTACGTAAGCAGTAAAATTCGATCGAAAATTATTCTAATTATAATAATGTAATAATTTACTATCGACACGCTTTGAAGATTATATCTTCGTGATTGGATGTGTGTCAAATATTTGCTTCGATAGTGCCCAAGTAGTATTACTTTTTTAGGGCAATTTTAACGATATTACTAAACAGGCAAATAATAAATAATCCTTTCATAATTTTATTATATTGTGGTGAACCACGAACACCGACCAGAACGGTGTTTATTATTAAAATATTATTCATTATGAAAAGAAAAGAAATTAGCGTAATGTAAATTAAATAATTATTTGAATTTATTCTATACTTTGAAAAATTATTGTTCTGGATGTACATATTTTGGGTATTGTCGGTAAAGTAACGTAATTTTGTGTATATCGGGATTCTTTTCACGATGTGCACATTTGTGTTCGAAAAACATTTTTAACGTAAATTTGATCATCTGGCTTTATCCGTAGCATTTCTGTATGTGGCGAAACAGTGATGAGATTGATTGTAGTGGTCGTAAGAGATAGTATGTCCTGGTGTGTACGGCGGCGATACATCGCTTCGCTGTGCTTAGTTTACGTAATTTATAAATATACGTATATATATATATATATATATATTAATTACAACGCAATTCTTAGGCTACCCCCCATTCGAAAAAATGTCCCAATTTTATGTAACGCTAAATGTCCCAAAAAAATGTCCCAGAAAAATGTCCCAATTTTATGTAACGTTTGTTATATTTTGTAGGATTTTTGTTATTGTTATTTAAAAAATGTCACAATTTTATGTAATGAAATATGTAACGAAAAATGTAACGAAAAAATGTCTTAATTTTATATAACGGAAGTTAGATGTTAGAATAGAATTTTTGTGGTTATGTTATTTTTTGTGTGTGTTGATGCCAGTAAGAATTACGTTATAAATTTTGATCATTTTATAAAAAGTATAGAAGCGAAAGAGATAGAAATGAAAGCAAGAGGAGTTAAGGGGCACAGCCCCTTGCGAAGCCAAAATGGCCGAGTTTATATATATATCATTTTCGGTGATTTTAGTAATTTAGTCTTCACACATCGGTCCCTGCTGATAGAGCTGCATCGTTTTCTTGGTTCTATCTGCATCACAACGTTTCGTAAATCTAAAAGTTTATAATTTGTTCATATTCAATCGAGAATAAAGGTATATTTATATGAAGCGGATCTCTTTCCGATATAACAACAATAAAACCGAGTGATAACTGCAGAGTACAACAATATTTAGCTGGAATTTTAGTTTTAAAATTTTTTCACCGTGTTAGTTTTATTAATTCTTTTATCTTCCTATCGATTTCTGGCTTATCACTGCTTTTATTTCTGCCTCAGAACGATAATTGTCGAATGGGTTTCGGTGTCAATAGTATTTTCTCTGTACGGTTTTCCCTTTGAATTTCTGCTTCTAACTTTTAACTGTTCCTTTCGTTATTTCTCTCGTCCTATTCGTTTTTTCTTTTTTTCTTACTACTTTTTTCGATTATTTCTTATTGGATTTTAAATGTTTGTCTTCTCTTCGGTAATTGCGTCAGTGTATATGTTCACCATTGACGAGTCCCTGACTAAAATCAAGTTGACTAAAAATGTACCTTGATAGGCTAATGGAAATTAACATGTATTATTTAAAGATGGCTCAGTGTGTGTTCCCGTCCAGTATAATACTCTAAAATCTAAAATTTCATATCTGGGTCGAATAAATGTCAAATCTCTGCAGTAATGAAAAAATCGTGTTCCGATTATTGAGGAGTAGTATTTTTTTTTCTTTAAGAAAACGTAGAAAGGGAACAGAGAAATGACATTATAAGTGTATTTCTATAAAGTCTTAATTTTTAATTATTTTTTATCTCATAGCAGGGTGATTAAATATGTATTTACTCGATTGACCATGAATTAGTGTGGTGTTTAATAATTTTTATAGAATTAAAATGAATAAGCATAATTAGTTGAATTTTCGACGCCCCTCAAAAAAAAAAAAAAAAAAAAAAATGTAAATAATTAAAATAAAATAAATTTAATAACAAAAACAAAACTAGTATTAAATAATTTACACTTTAATAGAAATTAAAATACATACCTCGATTTAAGGAAACGTTTTCGGGTGTAGCCCGTCATCAGCTCGACAGTACACACTCGGATAAAACTAAAATCACCCTGCGAAGAGAGATATACTGCATATGTATATATATATATTCAGGAAAATAATGGACGGATGGTGGTAGAAATAAGCAAGGCGCAAACACGTTTACAAATATGTCAAAGCTGGTAAAATACAATCTGAGTATACTCTATATTGTTAGCTAGTGATGGCCTATGCCCGAAAACGATTATAAAGTAAGTTATTTTAATTTATTAAAGTGTACGTTATTTAATACTAATTTTGTTTTTATTATTATTCAAGGTATTTATTTATTTTTTATTTTATAAATATCAACAAACAGGTTGGACTTATCCTATGGAGTAAATAATTAAATTTGGCCTTTTTAAATTATAATTTAATCGTTAACATTGCAGTTTCTGATAGTATATAGTGTTCAATTTATTTTAATTAATTTGATCTTACCTAACGTAATAATCGATTTTAATTAATTTACCGGAAATAGTCGTATATTTTACGGGATTAAATTTTAATTTTCCATTTAAAATTTCAATCGATTAGTTGACTTGTTTCGATGAATAATAGTCATTTTAATGTCTGAGTTCTGTATTTATACTAATATGTATTATTTAGTCTCGAAAAGTATTTTTAGAGGCCTACGGCTGGCGCTCATTGATTTACTTTCAGTACAGTCTGTTTAATCTACTTTGTATTACACTTTTCAAGGTGTTTTCTCGTTTTTCGGTATATAAATATATATATATATATATGTATATATATGTATATATCTATATATAAATCAGAGTTGTTTTATTTAATTTCGTTAATTTCTTTTTAAATCTTCTTTTTGGACCTGGTTTAATTATAGCCATTAATAAGCTACGATGGTTTGATAAAATAGCGGCGCGAATGCGTTTTTTTCCGATACTAGTGCATTGCAAACTTGCGTTTGTATCCATTTGTGTGTGTAACATTATTGTTCGCCATGTTGCTTATTTCGGTGTTTGTGCAATCACTACTCGGCCCCTTTCGAAGAAAATATTCATTATTTTAGAGTTAGTTTCTCTGCGGCGAAATTAAATTAATGATCCGTTTCCATTTCTTTTTCCCGGACTATATTTATCGACCGTATCTTCTATTCCATTACCTCGAAACTTTAGGAGGTAATAAAATGTCTTTCCCACCCTTTGGCGCTTTTAGCGAGCCGCTTTTAAATTCCCGTACAAGAGGAATAAATTTAAATTTTCAGCTTTGGTTGATATTAATGATTGCGGCTATCAACTACCAGTTTTCTGCATTGCTATAGTCAATAAAATTCATACTAAAAAAAAAAAAAGAATTCACTCTTACGAAAACATGTTTTTTAAAAAATTTAAGAATTATATTTTATTACAAATTAATTTTATATATATATATATATATATATATGTATGTATGTATTGATATGTAGATATGATGACTTTAGTACTGCGATTGTAGTCGTGTTTTCGGTAAAATTTAAATTCCGGACAGAGGATCCAAAAATTGAAAATATCTAACTTTTCTTTGCCGTTTTTGTCTTTTAAAAATTTCATCGTTAAACCAGATAAAATTACCTATTTCGAACAGCTTTACGCGAGCAATATACAGGGTTGGAACGTGTACACACGATAACGACGTTTTCAAACGAGCCGTGTGGTATCGCGGAATCATTTGCACAGGCACTGATACGCTATTTTTTTCCACTGCACTCATTTACGGGCACCATTAGAGGTCGCTCTGCGTCAACTTATATGAAACGGAGCCACCTTTACACATCCATTTTAGGATTGCGGTTTTCAAGACCCAGTCTCGGCAACCTCATCCGCCATACCCGGGAATTACCCAAGATAAAACGCATGTGCAAAGTCGTTAAAAAATTGATTAATCTGCCGTTTATAATTCCTTTAATTTTATTAGTTTCAACCATTATTGCTAAATATTATTTCGACAGTTCAGAATACTATTGAATCAAGGCCGTGTCCACGGGGGGGGGGGGGGGGGGGTAACCCCCCATGAGAACTGAAATATTTATTATAAATACACAAAAATCTGAAAAAAATCACAAATTTAAAATAAATATTGATGATTTTTTAGGATGTTCTTACCTACTTTTAAAAGAAAAAAGAAAAAATATGCTGCATATTATTTTTAGAGGTACTTCATTAATATGTTATGCAAAATTTTTCATTACGAGTATAATTAATAACGTATGTAATTTTTATTAATGCTCATATAAGGGGTAATTCATTTATGTGAATTACTAATATATAAATTAAAATTATGGAAATTATTAATAGTACGAACATTAGTGAAAAATGTATTGTTATTTATAAAAAAAATATGCAAAGAAAATTTTCACCCCCCCCCCCCCCCCATCCAAAATTCTGGACACGGGCCTGTATTGAATGATGATGTACGATCAAAATCTTACGTATATATATATATACATGTTTTAATGGCTACGTCATTTTTACGCCAGGGGTCATTAGGAAAAGTGTCCTGTCACGAAATTTTCTCCAAAAACTTGTCACAAAATTTTTCCCCAAAAACTTGTCACGAAATTTGTCCCCAAAAAATTTCAAAATTTTATGGAATGAAAATGTAACGAAAAAAGGTAACGAATAAATTTTGTCGAACGGCGTAGCCACTGAAAAAGTTTATTCTTCTATAAGAAGAATTATAGGAGGGACTTGCCCCTTTCCGAGTCCTGAAGGGCTGAGTTTTATGTATATAGGTATATATATATATTCATACATTTTTTAAATTAAACTATGAAGATTTAAAATTAAGAAAAACTAATAATAATCTATTGCATCATGAGGACTTTTTTCCTTTCAGGTAGATATCATTTTGACATGACGGAAGGTTTTTGTTGAAGTTATGTATCTATGAAGTGAACTTTAATCATAATGAAAATAAAACTTTAAAATCTTACACTAAATTTAAAATGAAACTAATATAAAACCAATATCTCAAATACTAATATAAAAATGAACATTAAAAACGTAAATGAAATTTATAAATACATAATTTATGACGATTGTTAAACTTAATATTAAACTATAATAATGAGGTAACAATAATTTTACAATAATTGTAAGTAATTAACTGAAGTATAAATAGCGCTTAAAAGAGTAATCCTTAAAGATAACTTGATGCTTTAGAGATGAAAATAAATACGGGGCAATAATTCATTGCAACGGGGTTTATAATTATTGTTAGATAAATGTAACATACGCGTACCTGACAATTTTTTATCATATAAACTGCCTTATAATATACAGTGTGAATTTAAAAATTATAAAGATTATTTATTTTCAGCGTAGTAGTGAAATGAAATTTTTCCAACGTTTCAACTAGAATAATTGGTTTAACCGTGCAAAGTGTGGCAACATTCTGTTTAGTATGCCGCTCTGTTATATTTGTTTTATCGAAGCCAATGTTTATTCATATATCAAACAACCGGCGTATAAGAGATCAGAATTATTTTATTACAAACTATGTTTTACTTTGCTTTTGTTGCATTTTGCAATGTTACAATTGTTATAATTTTATATAATATGTTTGTAATTATTAAAATTCCAGCGCGATTCTTATTTATTCGTCAAGTTGTTTTAGATTAAAAATTAAGAAAAAGTTTCGCGAATTATCTTCAAATGCTGTGTGATAATATGAACTACCGAGTTAAACATTTGTTCAAATTAGTGCAAATCAGTGTAGTAGTGCATTTTGAATAGAGATCGCGATATTTTTAGTGCAAATCACCTACAAATAATAGTTTAGTATAACATAATGTAAACGTACGATTATTTTTCAAATTGATTAAACTGTATAACATTTTCTGTAATTTAATCAAATAATATTTTACGCTTCTATTTAAAACTTTAAAGTTCCGTTTTAAGTGTCTCTGATAATGAGTTATATAATAGTGTGGCATTCATGTACATATCTCGCCTGCATTCTGACATTTATTGAAACGAGGTATGGTAGCTTTCTGTTGCATAGATGTTCTCTAATAATTCCTGTTCGCGCTTTTATATCAAATTTATCCTTACTTTCATATACGTATAGTGACATATATGCATGTAATATAAATTTTTAACACCTAAAAAATTTTCAATGCACTTCGTTTAACAGGACAAATTTTTTTACATATCGATTTTTGCAAATAATTTATTGGCGAAAGATAATATTTTATAATTCCATACGTAAGAGTTGGCCGATAAAGGGTGAAATAAATGTGTCTAAGCTGTTTATAATTAAAAATTTGCTCTAGGTAATAGAATAAGTTATTTCATTTTCTCAGTTTTCCTGATAGGTACGATAAATGGGGACGATCCTATAATATTTTACAATCTAAATAAACACCTAGGTATTTTATTTCATATGCTCTTTCTATGAATATATTATTTTCCCACTGTATAGTTAATTGATCCCACCTGTGTTGAGGTACAGAGATGACTGTATATTAAATATTTTGTTTTTTTCACATTCAGTCTGATAGAGTTTACTGTCATCCAATTGTGTGTATTTCATTAACATTCTTCTGTATAAGTTGTTGCAGTATATTTCGGAATCTCGAACTCACGATAAGAACAGTATCATCCGCATAGCTGAAGATTCTACCGCATACATTTAAATTACATAAATCGTTAACATAGATAAGAAATAAAATTGGTCCCAGAATATTGCTGCCCTACGGACGCCGTTTTCCTGTATTACACTAAGAGTATTATTTATTCTTGTAACGAACTTCCTACCTGTTAGGTATGATTGAAACCAATTATGAATGGCACCCCGGAACCCACGTGCATATAACTTTTAATTAAGAGTATTTTATGATCTATTACATCAAATGCTTTGCAAAAATCCAGGTAAACTGCAGCAGCCACCGAATAGAGTTATATTCTAAATTTTCCAAAATAGCTGTAACATGATCAAACAGAGCATCATTTGTTGTGCATTTATGCTGTAAAAAACCGTATTGGTTTTTACTAAAAAAAATTATACGTACGCAAGTAGGATAGAATTTTCTTCCCTTTCAGACATTTTTCAAATATTTTAGAAAAAGTTGACAATAAGCAAATTAGCCTGTAGTTAGACATATCTGAAGTATTGCCGCTCTTGTACACTAGAGTTATTTATTCCCAGTTTTAACGAGTCCGAAAATTTACCAGACTCGATAGATTCGTATATTAGATATGTTAAAAGATTTACGAAAAACTCTATCTTTTATCCCGTCAGAACCATATGAATACTTGTTTAGGAGAGATATTACGGCGTTCCTAAACTCATTTCTAGCGAACTCCATAAAACCAAATAAGTTACAGTTTTGATTAAATACATCCGAGATATTTAATCAAAACTGTAACTGAGGGATAAGTTAATTTTTTGATACACGTTTAGAGTAATTTTGAAACATGGCGTCGCGTAGGACTTTTTCCTGAAACATACGATGAGAGGAAAAAGGGAAATAAAGAACGTGTGATATTAATTCTTGATAGCGGGATAGGAATACTTGGATTAATTCTGAAAATTGGCAACTTATTATCTGGCATGTGTAACGTGTGCAAGAACAGAGAGAGTGCTGCCTCTTGAGAAATCGGTAGCCGCGTATTCCACCATTTCGTACATCTTTTAAATATATTATCGATGATTACCGATGACTACTTATATATTTCAAGTACTTCTTTCAGCCAGCTACGTGTAATTAGATCATATATTTTCCTATACTTAAATTCTTGTAGTTTTTACGCGTCTGCTGTCGTATTATCGAATCAATCTTTTGCAGAGTTATTCCTTACGCCTCATTATTTCTTTTCGTACACTTTTTTTATTCTCAATGCATTTATTGTATTCCAGATGACTGTGTATACTCTATATCAGTTATTATTTATGTGAATATTTTAAATATCGTTAGCGAACACGTGATTGGTCTATATTTTGTCTGAGCGTCTGCGCGCGTTGATTATCATCCTTTAGTTTCAATTACATTATTCCATACGTGAAGAATTGTGTGGTATCATGTTCTTCCCATTCAACCATTTTACTATGTGTATAACAGTAAACTTTTTATATCAGGAATTCCGTATTTTATCCAATTCTGGAGATTTACAGTTATTAGTTTTCAGTGTTACTTGTTGCGGTTCTTCAATATCACCCCAGCACCAGCCTATATTATTTTTGGTTTCGCAATGGGGAACGTTAACCTTTTAACCAGCTATAGTTTCCATTATTCTGAGGAACATTTTTTCGTCGGTAACGAACTGTGTATTCTATATTTTGCGTTAATGCAACACTATAATATATCTTTTTATTCTTGCTGCATAAACTTGAAACTTTGAATTTTAATTTCTAAAATCTCGATCGTTAATTCGTTGTATTCTCGACTGTGCTCTGATTTTGTGGAATTTCATTTTTTTTTTTTTTTCATGCTTTTATTTATTGTTTGTACTTCTCTTATAATTTTCCTACTTTTGTTAGTTTTATGCACAGATTGTGTTACTATATCGACTTCTCGTCTTAATTGCTTTTGCTGTATTTTGTAATTTTATTTTTCATGCTGGATCTCCACATTTTATTGCTATACACCTTTTGGTTTTCGTCCGTTTACCGTTAGCATTGCATTATATATGCAGCTCTTCTAACGTATTAATATCTTATACTGCATCAGTTACAACCCCATATTTGTTTACTCTCAGCGATTTATGCGTGGGCATTTGATAATCGGTTTTCTTATTATAGGCCATATTTCGAGATCTGTACTATATCCATTACAGAGCGTTACGAATGTATTTTTAAGGTTTTCAACATAAACTCTATCGACGTCATCTGCATCTTGTACCATCTGGTTGTTATTAACTTTATTATTTATACCTAAACCATCTGCTCCTGTTTCAACAAACAGGTCTTTAAATTCTGGGGTTGTCTATTTGTTTATTCGGCCTCTTCGGTCTTTTGCATAATTTGATATTTCAATTCATTTAACATTTGTTTTGTTTTAGATTTCGTACTATGCTTGTTTTCGTATTTAATCTGCAATGTGCTGCACTGTATAACACTCGCTAGATCATCTGGGGTTGTTTTTATTACTGCATTGCCTATGTCCAATCATCATTATTTCACTCTTCGTAGTTTCATAGTAACATCGCATGATCTTAATATTCCTATTATAGTCCCATTTGTTCCGTTTCTATTATAATAATTATAATTATAATTATTATCGAGTCGAAAAGTTATATTTTATAAGGCTCTCTATTAACAATTTTCTGTTTATTGTAGTATATCACTTTATTATTCGAAAGTAAGATCTATAGTAGTATTTTTTATATTCTATAAGAATATTGAATTATATTTTCGAAAACTTAATCGCCAACTGAAATATCTCCCTCCCTTTTTTTTAGATAGTAGTTCATTCATCAGTAAGTAAATTGAGATAAAAGTGAACTAGAAAAAGTAAACTATAGAAAATAAACAATACACTTTCGATCTTTCATCTACAATTAAAGCTCTAACGAGTATAACGAGAATAACGGAAATAGAATAATTATTAAACTTAATGGCCTCACAGAATGATCACATAAGGGTAAAGGGCATTAAAAAGGATAACGAAAGGACCGCTAATAACGAAAATAATTAATATATCAATTAAGCAAAATTAGGTTCTGGTGATTTTTAAAACTGAGATTGTAAGACCTATATATAAAAAATGGTTTCATTATCGAAACATGCACACAATTATGGACCAGTTACAATCACATAATGATTACAAAAGTCATAGAATTATAAAAAATTATCTGAGAATTTACCTTAAAGAGAATAAAATAGTACGTAATAACCAATATAAACTTCGGCAAAATTAACAACTTTATTCCAAAAATTTTGTTAGTAGAGGCCACTTAAATGTAAAACAGTTTATTATTCTTTGACCTAACAAAAGCATTTTAATACAGTTAAACATTAGATGCATTTACACTGAGAGAGGTATTTAAGATAGTTTACTAATTACTTACAAAACAGGAAAATTAAAATTAAGCGTAATCGTTAATTTCATAGCGAGCACATAGACTAGAGCGGAACAGACTTGCGAAAAATTCGATTTCTTGGAAAATATGATATATAACATTTGACCATAAAAAATTAAGACAAATATCAACTTGAACAAGTATTACTATGTAAAACATTATTCTACAACGGAATCACTATCCCTAGAATTCAGTGTGGGTACAAATATGGGTCGACAACAGAAAAATACACATAAAACACAAAAGGATGTAATTTACTATGGTATTATAATTACGAAAGGAAAAAATTTCGGGAACCGGAAAATGGAAATAAAAAAAAAAAAAACGGTTATTGGAATGAATTAACGAGTAAAATTATCGATTATGCGGTCATCATTTCAATTGTATTTTTTATAATATATTTGGAGGAATGTGAAATGTTCTGCGTAAGCGATAATTACAAGTGCGCATGTGTAAAATGTACGGTTGAGAAATGTACCATTAATAAGAGCGCGGATTTATAAAAGGACAATTGTGCCTTGAAGAACCCCGAATTGTTATTTATGTGCAAAAAATGAATAAAATAGTAAGTGTGAGCCCTGTTAAACGTTTCTAGATTATGTTAATTCGTAAGCCGAACGACTTGCTACTATTCTAAGGATTAAGAAAAGGTATTGTTTAAAGTGTGGATGCGAATGGCACGGCATCGCTATGTCCATGTGCAAGCAATGGCTTATCAGTATTTCTCGTCATGCGTGTGGACATTGACGGTGCTAGTTTCCGCGCGGATACCCGTTGCAGATTGATCGTAGGTGACAAGAGGGAGCGGGTACTATCGTGCGCTTCTGCGCTCGTGTAAGAGGGTGGTCTAGAATTAGTCAATTCGCCGAGCAGTATCTTCATTTGTGTCACAACGGCTGAACGCGGCTTTTGTACCGTTCCATTTTTCAATTTTGAACTTTTAATAATTCTTTTATTGTTTTCCTTTTCCGCGCGAACAATGCATTTTTTTTCGAGGGCTAAACTGATTTCTTTATTATCTAATTAATTTTTTCTATTCAATAAAATTTATCGCACTGGCAAAGATGAAAGGTTAAGTGGCCCGCGGAAACCACTCAACGTGGACTACCCGAAAGACATAAAAATGAAAAAAAAATCTGTATCACTTGTAGAAGTTTTCAAAAAGTTTAGCCAAAGTGTTTAAAAGGATATATATATATATATATATATATATATATATATATATATATATATATATATATATATATATATATATATGTATAGATATAAGCTTCCGATGAATTTTTTTGGGCTTTGAGTATTGCCATAAACTGTTCGCAAAATTGTGAAAAGCAATGAATTCACTTGGAAATTTTAATTTGCACAATTAAAAAGGTCTTTAACAAATAGATTTTTGTAATGTGCGAATTAATAATTTTTATCTAAATAGTAAGTATATAAAAATTTCCATTTACGAGTATTAAAAGGTTTTTTTTTTTTTTAAATTATTTAATAGCCAAATTGCACCTAGTCGATGATAGTTATTTAGCAATATTTTTTTTTTTTTTTTTTTTTCTTGTTTGGGTTTTTCCCTGGGCTTGTCAGCAACGGACGATTACCCATCAACATGTGTACATAGCAGCAATTAGGAGTAACAAGGAATGGAATCTGACAAAGAATGCTATACCAAAGATGGAGAAACAATAACAATCAACGTCGAAAAATTCCAAACGTATGTATCCTGAAAAGAAAAGAAATGACGAAGGTAAGAGCAAAAGAAGTTAGCTGTCCCATACCATGGCCACATCTGCAATTACAGAGCCCACAGTACAAACGGACAAAGGAATCTGGCTATAAATAATTAAGGAAGAAGAAACACGGGATGTCTAAAAAGCAGTTAGATCCATCAAGCACGAAACCTATATAGAACACAGCGCTTAGCGTCCGTAAATAATTATCCGAAAGTTCAATGACTTTCTCCATCACTATAAAGCAAAGTTTATAGTTTTTAATTATGAAACATTAATCATATTTATGGCGACGACTGCGGAAACAGCGCCTACCATTCTGTTAAAAGGAAATGAGCAGAATTTTCACCGAACACTATGGCCACACTGTAACAACAGCGCCCGCAGTGCTGGCTGACAAGGAGTTCCCCTATCTACCGTTAGGGCCGCAAATGCGACAGCGATCCCGCAAAATTAACTGCGAGCTGTGCCTGTTTGTGACTGTAACTGCAACATCAGTGCGTGTTCTTCGTTTAGAGAGGAGTTCGTTGGAAATCACTGGACACGATAAGTTAGGAATGCCAAAATGGGAAATACTGAAGGGATTAGATGTTAATATAATGTAGTACAGAGGATAGGAATTTTGCTACAATTGGTATGATCAACGTTGACTGTAATGAGAGAATAAAGGACACACAATATGGAGTTGGAACATCATGCGAGAGAAGCTCCGCGTATAGAGCTGCCCTTTCCGATGATAAAGAAGAGCATACAAAGAATACATTATCAGAGTCACATACGACTGTGTTATCGATACACAGCGGACAAATAGGAGAGGACACTATGGAGAAACGATACAATGAAGCAGGAAGTCGACTGTGACCAGATCGAAGACGACAGATAGCAGCTTTGATGAGTCGGGGAAGGTGCGGAAAATGTAGATACCATGGTTGAGTAGGTGGATTAGGGTGAATGGAAAAATATTGTGAATTAGGACTGGAGAAGGATGATTTATAAAAAGATTTCCAATTGGCCTTTTGGATACTTTTTGCTATATTTAATAATTCATGAGAAGGAATCCGTCCGACTGGCCGCCCAGAAGAAATAGCCGAACGAGCAAGATAATCCGCCTTTTCGTTGCCCGCAATTCCGGCATGACCAGGAATCCAAAGAAAGTCGATGGTTAATGAGTGCAATCTGCAAAGACTGAAAATCAGTGATCGGATGCGCAGAATAATAGGATCAGAGTAAGAAGGAACATATGTAGAGGATATACACTGAAGGGCGCTTTTGCAATCAGAAATTAGGAGGAACATTTTACATTGAGGAAAAGATGGAATGAGCTCAATGGCACGTAGTAATGCCAATGTTTCCGCATAATAAATTGAACAAAATGCAGGAATTTTGAACAGGCTGGAATGGTCAAGAGCAGGAATGTAGATAGATGCACCCACTCCGTGTGCCATTTTGGACCCATCCGTAAAAATTAGGGTATGGTTAGCAAAGAATGATGAAACTGCCTGGTTAAATTCATAAACTGTTGCATGAGCAGGGAGATATTTTACATAAGAAGGCAAAGAAAAAAGATTAGGAGAAGGAATAACATTTAATATCTCAAACTGGAAAAATGGAAGTTTATCGAAAGTTAGGATGAAGGGCGAAAACTTAATAAGACGCGAGGCAATGTGGCAGAGAATGGGAACCTTATTAGAGGAAAAACGCCAATCTTGCAAGAGAGAAGAATATGCAGGGACAAGATTGTTTGGGTAAATATGTAGACGTTTAATAAGGAACCGATACGCGAGATAGGATCTACGAATGGATAAAGGAGCCACATTAGCCTCTGCTAAAATCGCAGGAATAGGCGTGGATTTTAAGACTAGTAGACATAAGCGCAGGGCTGCATTCTGAACTAAATCTAATTTAGCTAGGGGAGAACGAGCAGCAGTACCATGTAGAAAACAACAGAAATCAAGTTTGGATCGAACAATGGATTTGTAGAGCATAAGAAGTATCATAGGATCACCTCCCCAATGGGAAGAAGATAAAGACTTTAAGATATTCAAACGTTCTAGAGTAGACGAATGGAGGTAATTAATGTGTTCAGTAAAGGATAAACGGCTATTCAGAAAGATTCCTAAGTAGCGGAAGGAGGAAACAACAGGTATAGGTGTATTGTCGATATTTACGTTGATTGACTCAGGATTATAGGAACGAAATGTGAAAACAATGCATGAAGATTTTGGAGGAGAGATATATAGATGGATTTGAGAAAGAGAACTCTGCAGAATGTACAAGGATTCTTGCATGTTATTGCAAGCATTTAGAATGCTAGGAGCAGTTGAAAAAAGTAGAATGTCATCTGCAAAAAATAAGGAAGTAGAAGGTAGATTAAGAGAGGCGACACCAAGAGAATAAATATTGAAGAGCGTAGGACTAAGACAGGAACCTTGCGGGAGGCCTCGAAAAACCTTTCGTGACTCTGAAAAGGAAGGAAATCTTAGAGTAACAGTTCTACTTAGGAAAAGACTCATGATTAAGGATGTGAAGTGAGAAGGTAAATTAATAGATAACATTCTGCTCTTAAGAGTTGGAAGGTGGACGCTGTCAAAGGCACTATAAATATCAACAAAGGTAGCTAGGGTATAATTTTTTTGCATAAACGATTTATAGATGTGGGACAAGAAGAAAGAAACACAATCAGTAGGACCTCGACCAGAACGAAAACCATACATGTTGTTAGGCAAGACATCATTGTTTTCCAGCCACCAAACCAGCCGCCGGTTCAACATGGATTCGAAAAGTTTCCTCAGACAACTTGCAAGAGAAATGCAACGGAAGGACGAGGAATTAATACCCTTGGGGATGGGAACGATCGGAACCTAGATGGAGAATAGAGTTAAATAGATTTAAGAGTATTTTAAGATAATATTCAGGAAGATTCTTAAGAACAATATAAGATAATCCATCTATCCCTGGAGAAGAGTTAGGATTTTTCGGGAACGCTGATAATAATTCATTAAAAGTGAAAGGAAAAGTTAGAAAATGCTCAGAATGGCTTGCGGCAGAGATAGAAAGGTCAAATTCATCAAAGTTAGGAACATAGGGCGGAGCAACACAATCAAAGAAAGCAGCTAGCTTGTTCTCCGAAACGCCGGAAGTAAAGGGATTTAAGGACTGAGGGTTTCGGAAAGCCTTAGCCAACCTCCAGATTTGTGAGAGAGGAGTAGATCTAGAAAAGGAAGAACAGAAAGCAGCCCAAGACGCCTTTTTAACCTTTTTGAGAGTAAATCGGAATTTGGCATTAGCTCTTTTGTGAGCTAGGAAGTTTTCCAGAGAAGGAGCAGCTCGAAAAATACGAAACGTGGATACACTGGCTTGGTGTGCAATTGAACATTCCGCATTCCACCATAAGGACGAGACGTAGGATCGCCTGATGCTCCCAGAAGGAGATTTTTGCGGAGGAGAAGACAAATCTAAAGCTGATGATATTAACTGAACGAAGTTTTCATACTGAGGCGTAACATCTAAGTTAGGATCAAATCTGTAGGAAGAGGAATCCAGGAACGCACGAAAATCAGACCAATTCACCTTTGAAACGTTCCAACTAGGAGAACGGGATTCTTTTTTTACATGAGAGGAGGAAGTCCCATGAACGGACACAATGATAGGAACATGGTCACTACCAAAGGTTCCATCAAGGGTATTCCATGCACATTTCAGGCTTAAATTAGGAGAGGAGAAAGTTAAGTCTATAGAACTGTAGGAATTTTGGTTTTTGAAATATGTAGGAGAGCCGTCGTTGAGAACCACAAGGTTGTAGTTTGAGAGTAGAGTTTGAAGAAAGGAACCATTTCTATTTAGTGACGAACTACCCCAGGCGGGAGAACAGGCGTTCCAATCCCCGCCTATGATAAATGGGTGAGGTAAGGAGTCAAGAAGGGAGGAAAGAGAAAGATCCTTTAGGTTACACAGGGGAGGAATGTAGACAGATACAAGATGAAGGGGATGAGAAATATTAGCGAATGTGTGTGAGATAGAAATATGAACAAAGTTGGGAGAGGAAGAAGGACTAGAGCCACCTGGGATGTCTAAATTGTGGGAAGAAAATGGAATGCCGAACCTAATGAGGATAGCTGCACCACCATAACCATCTTCGCGATCTGATCTAATTACATGAAAACCCCTAATTGAAAAAGTTGATGATTTCGGAAGCCATGTTTCAGACAACAACGCTATACTTATATTATGTAAATTTAGCAAGCCTTCTAAGGCTGCCTTATTCGCCCGGATGTTACGACAGTTCCATTGAATAATATTAAGTACAGGCGTCATTTATAAGATAAGAAAAATGGAAGAAAAAGAAGAAGAAAACAAAAGAGATGGAAGATTATGTAAGGAGGGCCAATGAAAAATTTGGCTAAGAAAAGTGTAAAGAGAGAAGATAATTTAACTAAACTGGACATTGTTGGACAAGAAGGATGCAAGGTTATCAACAAAGGAAGCAGAAGAAACTATGTTAAAAGAAGAAAGGAGCTCCGTAATTGCTGTAGATAATCTGGAGATATTGGAAGAGATATCAGAAGAAAGGTTGTTAGAATTTCTGTGTGATGATGTGGAGTGTTCAGAAGGTAAGGAAGGGTTGGGGAGAGAAGAACTATTCAGAGCCCATCCAACTGAGGGAGAAGGAGTATAGTGGGATGTGACAGTTGGAAATTGAGGAAGAGGTTTGGGATGAGGTTTAGACTTAGGTAATTTATGGAAGGTGGGGGATTTTGGACCAGGAGGAGAAGGTACCTTGGAAGCTACATTGGAAGTATTCAAAGGGAGAGTAGATGATGCGGCTCGATTAGCATAAGTAAATGCCTGAGTAGCAGCGCTGGAAGATTTAAGCTTAGCGGCTTCTTGAAAAGATACATTTTCAAAAGCCATAATTCGCTTGATATCTTTTTGCCTTTGCCATTCTGGGCATAGACGGTTCGAGGAACTGTGACTTCCTTTGCAATTACGGCAAGAAGGAGGCTCTTGGAGATTGGAACATTCATTGAAAGAATGTTTAGCTGAACAGTGAGAGCAAATAGAATGTGAACTGCGACAATGACGCGCTATGTGTCCGAAGAGAAAGCATTTGGCACACTGAGTGGGGGAGCGGATGCTGGGAGAGACAGGGAATCGAAGTCGGTAAATGGAAATTAATTCAGGCAGGACAGGTTTAGAAAATTTTATTTCAACACTTCTGGTAGGAATTTTGCCATCTTCAGAGGAACGCAAAATTCGTCTAACAGATTGTACCGGAATACAAGATTCAATTCCTTCTTTTATATCCTCTTCGGAAAAGGAGGGATGAACTCCGGAAATTACTCCAATTCTGTATACAGAGTTGTAAGGAATAAAAGCAATTAAATTGTTGGATTCGAAAAAAGAGGAGTTACTTAGAAAAGCATTAGCAGTGGAAGCGGAAAGGAAAAAAATAGCAATACGCCCTCTGCCTCGAGGCTTGATGTCAGTGAAAGCAGTAGAGTTTTTGCTGATGGCTTTAGCCAATGCAAGTGGATGAAAGTTACCTAAATTCTGATCGGCGGAACTACTTTCAACGAAAACAGTAAAAGGACCCGGGTGATCGGAAGAAAAGTTTTTAACATGATCGTTATTATTCTTTGAATTATTTTTATCATTGTTATTATTATCGTTAGTATTATTATTATTACTCCTATTATTATTATCACCACTATTATTATTAGCATCATTATTATTACTGTTATTATTATGATGATGATGATTATTATCAGAAATAGTATTATTATTATTATTATTGTTATTATTATTGTTATTATTGTTATTATTATTGTTATTATTGTTATTATTATTGTTATTGTTATTGTTGTTGTTATTGTTATTGTTATTATCATTTTTGTTATTATTACTAATACTATTGAGGTTAGTGTTGCTGGTGATATTAAAATTGGGGTTGCTATTATTACTGCTGCTGTTGAGCTCGGGGCACAAGACGGAGCCGGTATAGGGAGATCAGCCTGAGAAAGCCTGATTTCCTTTGGTAGAGTGGTGGAAATCGGTGAAAGGGGATCAGTCGATTTACGTTTAGAGTTGAGGTCTATGTCCATGTTTATGGACAAGTTGGATGGGGGTTTAATTGATTTAGCCGGGTTTTGGGAGGAGGCCGCTCAGCGGCCTCCTTTAACTACGCCCATTTAACAAGTAGAAGAAAGAAGAAGAAGAAGAAGAAGAGAGAAAAAAAATAATAATAATAATAAGAGGGAAAAAAAAAGTAATAAAAATAAAGAGTAACGAGAAAGAATAAATAAATAAATTGAAGCTAATGAACAAAATAATTAAAGTGAAATTAAATCTAAAATTCAAACACGACGATTAACGAAAAGGTAATTTATCGTGTTGAACGTGTTACAATTAAGATGCAACCGATGAACAAGTGATAAGAAAACAAAAGAAATAATAATTGAAAGATCTCACCACTGCCGATCTGCCGACGAAAAACGCGATAACGCACAACTGGTTCGATAATTTACTTGTAATTTTTAATATCTTGCGTACATAGCCCGAATATCAGTTTGTCCAGCGATCGGTGCTAAAAAAGAAGTTCTATTAAAACTTTTATCTTAGACTAGATCCATCGACTTGATTCTAGCAAGCCGCCGAACTTCCAGTGAATTGTCCAGCAACCCAATTGTTATATTGTTCAGGTGAATTTCTAACCTGTAAGCATACTTCTTTGCCTCGTCGAATACTACTTCTTGAACAAACTTTATTCCGAGGTCTTTTTGAAGTGTTAAATTGTTAATGTACCACGGAGCATTTACAACCATCGGAGGGATTTTGTTCTGGGTTCGTCGTATGATCGCTATGTTACTATTTTTTGAGCAGTCCCATAGCGGGCGGCCGTAACGCCAATCTGGCTTTAAAATCTGATTATAAACTAGCAGTTTATTTTCCGTAGATAATTCCGACTTCCTATTTAGTAGCCAGTATAATTGTCTTCTTCTTCTTCTTAAGGTGCCGTACGCTACAACCTATTTGTACACTTTTAGCTGTACCGATGTAGGTTGTGTACCAGGCAATTATTATATGCAGTACGAATGTGTACACACGCAAGAAGACTACATTCGGAACTGATTAGTGATCGTTTGATTTATCGATATACAAGTGCAGTCCCGTGTGTATCTGCTGTGTAATGACCTAGCGCGCATATGATGTACGTGGTGGTTTGCCATTGCCTTCCACGTGATTGTTAGCGAATATTTTTAATTTTAATTTTTCATAAATAAGTTCTGTCGTCGCCCGGGATCGAACCCGTGACCTCCGTAACGGAAGTTAGGCTATCACGACGACTCTTTTATATTTAATTCGGTCCGTTTTACTGTTATATGTTTCTTCCATGTTAGGCCCAGATGTTTTACATCTATTTTCCACACAATTGCAACATTGTTCAGGATTACGTCTTCCGTCGGATCAACTTTTCTGTTAACGAAGATTACTCCCACTGATTCACTTTCATTTGGTTTGATTTTCCATAAGTTGAGTCATGACGAAATTTTAGTAACTGCTGCTTGGATGGTATTCCGCGCTTTGACATGCGTCTGAGCATAAAACCGCAGTGTCGTCAGCGAAGGTTGCTACCGCTACATTGGGAGGTGTAGGAATATCCGATGTGTAAAGGAGATAGAGTAATGACCCTAGCACACTTCTCTGCGAATCTCCTGCTTTTATTGGATATATATATATATATATATATTTGATACGTAATCTCCATACTAAATGTAGACATATCTTTCAGTCATGTATGGCTGAAATAACTGATATAAGTCATAAGGAAAATGTCGTTCAATTTTCTGTAAAAGGCCATCGTGTCAGACTTTGTCGAAGGCCTGGCTTAAGTCTAGAAACACAGTGTCGCAATACTTTTTCTTTTCGAGAGATGTTTCAATGATGGTAACTATACACGATGCACTTGTTCTATTGTACTGTGCTTGGCTCTGAATCTAAACCGATGGTCTGTTATTAGACCTTTATCGTTGATAACTGGCGTCATCCGTTTTAGTAGCAGTTTTTCATAAACTTTAGAGATTACAGGCAGCAATGAGATGGGTCGATACGAAGCCGGGTCTGTCGGAGATTTCTACGGTTTTTTAATAACGACAATCTGCGACAGTTTTAGTTGTAAAGGAAAATACCGCAGCCGAACCATCGCATTGAAGATGTATGTCAGTAGTATGAAATCTTTTCTCGGCAATTCCCCTTTAAGATTCGTGCGGTAATTAAATAATAGCCCGGCGATTTATTTAGGTTTGAAGTTTTTACTAAAGTATTAATTTCATGCGAAGCAGACGTCGGTTTTATTGCCAGGCAAACATCATAACAAGTTTCATGATTGAACGCTGCGTTTTCAGGATGTGGCTGGAATATCTTCGCAAAGTGTTTTCCGAATAACTCCGTTTTTTCTAGATCCGTTTTTGTCTAGGTTCGGTCCGATTTTCTTATTGGATGTACCGCTTGTATTGGCCTTTTTAGGTTCCTTGTTGACTTCCACAACGAGTAGCCATGCTATGTGAAAGGTGGCAGATATATTAACCTTTTTTTTAATGATTTATTTTTAGAAACCTTGCAGCAACTAGGTTACATATGGCCATTTTAAGAAAAGTTATTGGAGTGTATGTGCACATTTCTAGTGTAATTTGACAAATTTTTAGTGGCAAAATTATCAAAACCTCGACTTTTCGTTTTTCCAATTTCGGTTTTTTTCTCATTTGCTTCAGATTCTTTTCGCCAGTAGTAAAAAAAAATGAAAATAATTACGTTATTTTTATTGTAATAGAAGAGGGTAAAATTAAGTTGCACTGTAATTTATAAAATAAATTTTAAATCAAATTTTCTTTTATCACTATTATTAAAATAAATGTGCAGGACCTCCCTCCCTCCTTAAATATGCACTCCGAGTTTGAAGAACTATCAAATGAGATTAAGAAGAGGTTCAATAACTATAAGAGATCCTATAGATATGCTGGAGGAGTTAGACAAGAGTATAAAAGGGTCCCTTTGATTATTTAATGTGAACAGTCGTGCGCTCCCGCGTTAAATTATTGCTTTTCACGTGTTGCTATAATCTAGTTGTGTATGTGTTAATTTTACCCTTTTTTTTGTTCGGTGTTTTCTAAGAAATTACCCGCTAACGAAGTCAGGTTTTCTTATCTATTAAATCGACGAGCGTAGCTCATCGACCAATGACAGCCCCCCTCCGCAACTGTCGCCGATTAACATGCCAATTGATGATGCGCTTACGTACGCTACAAAAACCCGAGGTAAAATCATCCCGTTGACCTCGTTCGCCCGTCCTACCCATAAACACAGTTTGGTTTTCAACTATATACTTAATTACAAAATGCGTGATTATCTTATTATTATTTTTTTTTTTTTTTGTGGCCGCGCCAGCGGAATTGACCCAACAGCAGGAAAACTAAGCTAAAAAATTAAATAACTAGGCAGTCCGAAATGGAAGCAATAAAGGACAGCAGTGCGTATACCACAGAAGATGAAAGAACGGAGAGAATAAAGGAAGAGTTATAGCGAGCAGGGAGACCTAATGACAAAACTGTATAAAAGGGAGCGTTCGTTACGAAGAGCAGGACACTCGAAGAAAATGTGATCAGCATCACATATACAACGAGGATCACAATCTTGAAGAGCGACAGAGCAAATCGAAAGCGAGAGGAGGGGATTGCAATAATGGACCTCGTAAAGGGACCACAACATATTATTACTGTTGCCAAGGTAAGCAAAAATCGAATTATTTTACACTTAAAGACTCCAGAATTGGTAGAAGAATTCATGGACAAACATGGAGGTTTTACCATTGAATCGAACTTCATCAAATGTAGAAGGTTGATCAGTCCAACGCAAAAAATCGTGCTCTCTCATGTAAATCCAACCATACCAAACGAAATTCTCGAGAATTATATCAAAACATACTAAAACTGAACGTGACATCCAATATTTCCTTCCTCCGTTTGAACCCACACGACCAATTATTTGGCCATATCGTTACCTGGCGTAGACAATTTTATACTAACACAGAAATCAATAAAGACTTGATGCCTGGATCATTCCTCATTGAATATAACGACCAAAAACAAAGAATTTTCATAACCTTCGATGAATTTACGTGCTTCCGATGTCATCAAAAAAATCACCGAGCTGAAGACTGTTCGAACTACAATAATGTAATTGAACAAGAGATTGGGATACCAAGTGTTGATAACAGTGTACAAGAAAAAACACAGAGTTTTTCCCACCCCTTCCACAAAAATGTTCCAAAGAAAATCAAATCAAATTTTCTTAAATGATACCTCTCAAAAGATCGCCGTCGTCTACTTCGTCTTCATCAGTTAACTTTTTATCACCAATGGAAATTAATGATGCCCAACTCGCGCCTACAGAAGCGAAAAAGAGGAGTGAAAAAACATAAAATTAAAAATTCCAATGATCTTCCAGATGAGTCTGACGGTCTTTCATCTGATATGGGAACCGAAGCAGATGAAATATCATTTATTCGTAATAATCATCTACTGGCAGTGGATTCGTCTTAAGTCGTCGGTTAACCTTCCTTCGCTGAATTCGCTTCGACCATCACGTCATACATCGGTGCCCACTTTCTATAAGCAAGTCACTGAAATCTTAGATTCGATGCAATTCACTTTACCGCCGACATATCAACTAACCATAGCACCAACACCTCCATGGGTAAACCTGCATCTCGACATAGTTCTTCAACTTCAGCAATTCTTAAAAAGAGAAACATGTCCGAGCATTTTACGTTCCGTATATCAATTGGCATGGTCAGCAAATATGACAGTTGCAAAATAGTTTTTACTGACGGCTCCAAAACACCTCAAGGAACAGACTGTGGAATAGCATCCGACAAAAAATTTATTCTCCGTTATCCAGCACTATTCACTATTCTTTTAGCGGAACTATTTGCTATAAAACTTGCAATAGAAAATGTAATAATTTCCAATCCTCACTCCTCACACCTCATATGTACAGACTCATTAAACGCGATCACATCAATTCAAAAATACAACTCTCTTCACCAACACCCAATAGCCAAGGAAATTATTCGCACTTTTTGTAGTACAAGTGTCCGTGTTTCGTTCGCATGGATCCCATCACACGTTGGGATCCAGGGAAATTCATATGCGGCTACTGCGGCAAAAGAAGGCTCATTGTTCTTTCCAGTACTGAACATCGAAATTCCGTCAATAGATCTGAAGCCTCACATAGTGCAAAAATCACTTCAAACACGGCAAAAACAGTGGATCAACATCCCAAACACGAACAAGCTGCGCTCAATTCGAGATTCGACCATGGAAAACCTTATTATCTAGCAATCGAAGGAATGAAATCGTTATCACGAGACTCCGCCTAGGTCAATCCAAAATCACTCATAGTCACCTCCTGTCCAGACAACCTATTCCACTGTGTTCCAGATGCAATTCTCCTGTCACAATCCAACATTTACTCGTCAGCTGTGTCACCTATAATTCATACCGAGTACAAATTCTCCAGTCGTCCAACCTTTCCGAAATCCTGTCTGATCGCCACGACAAAATTGAATGCCTCCTACGTTTTCTCAAGACCAAAAACGTATTACACTCCATCTAACTCTTATCTTATCCGTGCCTTTGGCCTAGGCGGCAGTACACGGCACGCTAATCAGAGAAGAAGAAGAAGAAGAGTATAAAAGGAGGAAAGTAGTACTGACCTGAAAGGTACGTAAAAAATTTTGTAGTTTTTGATTTGAAAAATCAAAAAATCAAATAATCAAAATACATGGAAAGATTTAATTCGGAATTGCTAACAGTAAATAAATATAAATAAATATGTTAGTCTGTCAAGCGAAAGAAGTCCGTTGAGGTTTCTCCGTTGCCGAGCGTCAGTGTTTCCGAAAGCAGTGTATTAGCAACAGGGCGCGTATTAACGCTTGACGTATGTATATCTCAATATTACCGACAAAAAATCACATTACCATCTTCATTCCTTCCTTCATTCCTTCCTTCCTCGGAAACAGCAACCTCGTCTTTGTTTCAACTCTACACAATCATCCGTTTCTTTTTGCCCAACCTGTTTACATACAGACGGACCACCTGCCATTAACACAGCCAGTGTTACATCTGAGACGCGATGGACCGAAGGTTAATCTGAGGTCTCCTAATTTCGTGACATCAGCGAGTTTCGATTATGTTATGAACGGACTACTCCTTTCGCTTGACAGGCTATACATAGAACTCGATCTTTTGAACGTTAACGAGCGACACTCCTGCAACTCTTAAATACTAAATCACTTATAATTCTTATAAAAAAGTTACTTTCAATTACTATATCCTTATTGTAAAATAAGGATAACATCTATTCTAATAATTAAAGCCAAATAAGTTTTGATTTTAACAATTAACATTTTTATAATGACGGTAGTTTGTCGAAATTAGTGTTTTTTTTTAAATATTTTTTAACACGACTTGTGTGTTTTTTGTATAATTTTTTATGGTAATTTTATTATTTATGTTGAGCATAATACTGTGAATTAATTATTTTGATATTTTGATATATCTATAGTGCTAAAAGTATTGAATTTTATTTTCTATTAGGTTTCGTTACATGATTTTCTTATTATACCATAGTCATCAATATATATATATATATATATATATATATATATTGGCCTCGCAAGGGGCTGCGCCTCTTGATCCCTCTTGCTTACATTCCGTATTTTTCTCTTCTATACTTTTCATAAAATGATCAGAATTTACAATGTAATTTTTAGGCCGGCTCCCATTAGAAAAAGTGTCTAAATTTTATATATTAAAAAAAAATATATATAACCAATAATTTATACCATAACTGTTAAGGGTATGGGACTTACTTCACTTTTTATATATATATACAGTGGCGGATCCACGGGGGGGATAGGGGACACCCCCAAGATCCAAAGCCACTATGAAAAAATTTGTTATAACAGAGAAACTTAATTTATATAAAAGATTTGTATAAATGCTACCTATGGATTTAATTGTAACTAATATTTAATACTGTTCTCTTCGATCTTTTGCCGTTCTTATTTATTTTTAATTTTTATTTTATAATGTAAATTTTTTTTTTTTTTTTTTTGTGAAACCAACATTCAGTACCGTGCTTAACTGCTGTGGCTATTACAGTACGAAGATGCGCAGTTTGTTTTTATAGATATCTGCTTATTCCGCTAGATCTGATAAATTGTGTTACAGATAAAATTGCACCGGGGGGGAATTCTCAAGAATGTTGGTGACTGTTTTGTTATTAATTGAAGGGGGCCGGTGAGGTGATAATGCTGGACAGTCGCATAGTATGTGAGGAGTTGAGGGAGCAACATCTTGGCCACAGAAAGGACAATTAATAGGAGAGGGGGTTCTTTGCAAAATAAAATTATGCGACATGGCCGTATGGCCTATGCGCAAGCGGCTAAGTGCACAGAAATCTCTGCGGGAAATGCTTTTTTCTGGCCACCATGGTTCCGTTGAGGGTTTAATTAACCTCGAGAAATTCTGACACGAGGACCAATGGGTTTTCCTTCCATAAGGACGTGAGATTATTGAAGATTATGTTCGAGAGATAAGGTGGAGGTGGGCTGTTACTAGGCGAGGGGCAATATATTTCTGCTCGGGCGGATGTATCGACGCGTTTATTTCCAGGAATCCCTGCATGGCTGGGGGCTCACAGAAAGGATACGGAGCACTGTCTCTTAATAAGTTCGTATAATACCTGCTGGGTTCGAATTGCTACAGGATGTATGGTGAGGGGATTAGAAATTATCAATAAGGCCGCGGATGAATCAGATACCAGCAGGGCTTTCTGTGATGTGGGCTCTGTAGAAAGAAAATATTCCAAACAGAAAAATACTGCGTATATTTCAGCATCCAGTACCGAGTAATTTTCATTCAGTCGAATGCTTCGAATCACGTCGCAGACTTCAAAGGAACAGGCGGTTGGGGAAGAAGTAGCCTCTGGGGTAGCCTTGGCAGCATCCGTGTAGAAAAAGAAGTGGTCGGGGTATTTTTGCATTGTTGCTGTTGTCAACTGAACGATATTCGGGTGCAGGGGTTTATTATACTTCGTCAGAGAAAAGTTAACATCAATGTTTAAAGGGGCCCACGGCGGAATCATGATGTTAGGAGCTAGGTTAGGGAAAGGGATTATGCTCACGTTGTGCTGCGATAGGAGAGCCAGGATTTCTGGGAGAAGGTCATTAGGGAACTCTGGGGTGTTGGGGAGGTTATTTGTGTCAATAGGACAGGCGCGTTTACTAGAGAAAAGAGCGAGGGTCTCACGGCGGTAATAATAGGTTCGGAAATACTTTAGTGGGGGAGTGCCTAACAAGGCACACAAACTTACAGACGGGGAAGTTCTATGTGCGCCAAGTATCGTGCGGAGCGCCGTGTGGTGTATTGAATCAAGGGATTTAAGTAAAGAGGGACTGGCTGACGCATACGCCTGGGACCCGTAGTTTATTCTGGAAATGACTAAGGATTTGTATATGGAGAGGAGAGTTTTCGGAGGTACATTATACTTTGTGTTTGATACATATTTAAGAATAGATAGGAATTTATGACATTTAACTTTAAGATTGGATATGTGGGATCGCCAAGTTAGCTTTTGATCGAACAGTAGTCCAAGGAAAGCAGCAGTAGGGTGGAAATGAACTGAGGAATTTTCTAGATTGAGGCGGATGCTGGAAGAGTTTTGACGTCCCCTATAGAAATCAACATAGATAGACTTAGATGGAGAAAACACAAGACCATTATTGTTACACCAGGATTGTAGTTTTGAAATAGTTTTTTGTAGGATTTTTTGAGCATTTGCTGGAAAACTGGAAGACAGGGAAATGTTTAAGTCGTCAAAGTAGAGCCGGGCGTTTACAGGCGGAGCAGTACAATCATTTATATCATTGATATAAAAAATAAACAAGGTTGCACTAAGGGCAGATCCTTGTGGTAAGCCATTCTCAGTTTGAATGGTGCTCGATGTTGACGAACCAATCTTAACATGGAACGTTCTGTTTGTTAAAAAATTATTCAGATACTTGGCCATGTCAGCTTGGATAAGAGGCCGTATCGCCATACTCTGTCGAACGCCTTTTCTATATCGAAAAAGACGGAGTATACATGTTGGCGTCTGTGAAATGCTATTAATATTTGCCTTTGTAGGCTCAGCAGATGATTAACTGAAAATAGATCAAAGATAAATATATATATTTTTTGTACTTGCTCACAAAGAAAGAATTCACATCGGATTACTAACAAAAATAAAAAAGCAGTTAAATCTAGTAAAAATGCTATCTTTCTTACTATTCAAATTCTAAACTACCATTTTAGCTAGAATATTATAATTTTTTTATTTTTTACCTAAAAATAAAATAAAATAAAAATTAAATTGTAATAATTATGTATTTTTAAAACATTTTTTAAAAATTTCTAAAGAGATCGTTATTTGATTTTCTTTATGAAACAACGTATTTCTCAAATCTACTGCCTACTACAGAAGATATTACGTAATTATATAACTTCCCTCCACCAAATTTGCTCTGAAAATGTCAAACCATAGGGCTTAAGCTACAAATTAACGTGTCTGAAATCAAACAAACCAAACAATATTCCACTTTTCAAAAAAAATAATGGTGATAAAATCACCAATGTGACAGAGAATCTAAACTACTCCCTGCCCTTTCATTTTCTATTAGACAGTACTGACAAAGACAACAGCCAACAACGGACTCCTCTTGATACTTCCGCACGAAATAGCATTATAAAAAGTTTCTTGCGAAGAATTTTGAATTCATTTTAAAAATCAATTCGTTGACTGGTTTCCTAAATATCGAAAGTTTCTGCTTCATGAAGGTGTGTGATGGGAGGGAAGCAAAAAAGCCAGAAAAAAAGTGATTATTGATTGGTTTTGTTTTTCTCCTCATTATTGTTTCAATAGTTTTTGGGGAAGTTAGGGTTGTATCATAATCTGCGTCCTATGAGAAATGGCTACGATTCCTTCAATACGTTAGTAATGGGGGTAGTGGTGATCATTTAATATTCTCAGTTTACGGTTGACGCTTTATTATGTGCGACACAGTTCTAATGTTACAGAAATCCAGTGTTGCAGGTTTTCTATGTAAGTTAATGAAGTAATAAATTAATTAAAACGAGCCCGACGAAAGACAGTGGAACGGCGGAGGTTCGAAAAACCACGGAACACGTGAATGTATACGGGAAATCATATCGTGAGCCATTTTTTACCTTATCTGACGGTTATCGCTTCTCGCCAAAAGTTTCACGGTTTTTCAATCTGTCTCTTTCGTTTTAAACATTTTTTTTTCTAGCTTTCTGTGTTTTACTTCTGAAAAATATTGATTTTTTCGTATTTTGCGACTTGTTTTTTTAAATTATTTTTTTAAATTGATTTAAGTTCGCCTGCTACGGAACTCGGCGCAACTAATCATAATTTTTGATGTTTCTAAAAGTATTGGATTCGAATTCCACTTAAACGAATCACCCCGTTGTATAACCAAAACCATACTATTATAATTGTTTAGGGTTTTTTTTTTTTTGTTCATTGCTGATTAATGTGCGGAGTGTGCAATATAAGAAACTTTTCAACTCCTTTATTTACTTTTAAACCTTCTCCTTTTATTTCTAGTTTTTTGGTCATGTTTATTTCTTTTTTTTATTCTTTCTTACTGGAAGAAGTATTTAAAGGCGCCATGTTTCGATGGTTCCCTTACATTACACGTAATGTATTAAGCACACGGGTCGGTGGAAGTAGTCTGAAATTAAAGTTTACTGTTTTAAATTTCATTTCTGCAGATTAAACAGTTCCTGAATAATTTCTGCGAAACACAAAAGTATCATTAAGAGTAAAAATGAGAGTTCTGTATTCTTGGCAGGGTGTTGGCAATTGTGAAGTAGGATTATCAAGTTGGCGGTATATTTAAAATGTTATTAGCGTGTTAACATGTTTTCACATCTTAGTCGGAAGTTTTGAATTAATTACAACTTGTTCAAATTTTCATTAAGGGTGGGGCATTGAATCGGACACGAATATGTAATTACAGATGAATAATGCGGATGCACTGCAATTAAGAATTAAGCGCAAGTGGTGAACAGTTATGTTTTTTGTACCGTTCGCGGATGTATTTTGAAAATTTAGTTAAAGTTTAGTTGGCCGCTTATATTTGCCTCTTTCCTGTTCTCTTTTTGTTCTTCACTTTGACCTTAAAACTCCGCTAAAAGTCATTATTATCGTATAAAAGTTAATAAGAAGAGCAACGGATTATTTAAGTAACGTCTGATTAATATTTATTCGAAACAACATTAATAATAAAGTTTATGAAATTTAAAATTCCCCCTTCCACCACACGTTAATATATGCGTGTATTTGTGTGTACATAAAAAATTAAAAGTATTTCGAAGGAGATTTTTTAGTGCAGTGACATCGGAATTACATCAAAAAAACTTACGGTACCACACGTCGTCAGACTTCTGATTACACGGTAGGATGCTGCATATTTTTGATAGAATATAAACAACAGTTTTTTTTTTTTTTTTTAAATTACAACATTGCTTTAAAATAATAATAGCCAGTATTACATACTATACATTATTGCTATGATCATGGATAATGACGTTAAGCTTATGTGCTTTACGAACCATGGTGCATCGTATAAACGTCGAAGAAATTTGTTACCTGAACTTTCTTAAGGTTAAAATTGCCTGTCGTGCCTTATAGCTGGACATCATATCTCCAGGAAGGCATGACGACTTGTTTGTATATTAGCAGTTGTTTTCAAATCGGAGTTTACTTTTTAGGCGAAATAGCCAATCCAGTTTCTTCACTTTGTAGCGACAATTGCGTAATAAGGCGGAATTTTAATATGTCGGTGCCAATTAAGTCGTTTGTCCAAGTACATACCGAGGTAACGAAGTTGACCCACTTGGGGAATGATTGTACCATCCTAGATGATATCTGTGTGCGTACCTCTTCTCGGTGTAAATGGGCAGGAAACAGATTTTTCCGGGTTTACACTATTCCACCTTTTGGCCCATAGGACGAATCGGTTAAGATAGTCTTGTGTGCTTTTTTGCCTACAGCCTCTACTGAGCGGGTTGAGTTAACAAGGAAGACCGTACTGTCCGTATACGTTGAGATTAGGCCACTGTCATCAATCGGCAATGGTACATCAACAGCGTACAGGGTGTAAAGTATTAGGCCAACCACACTGCCCTGCGGAATTCCTTCTTCAATAGCCTGAATAGGTGGCTGAGGTATCACTGTACATAAAATGTTCGATTTTCATTTTCCAACTCAGTAGCAGTGTGTCGCAATCGTTATGATTCCTAAACATGAGAAGCCAGACCATCTTCTCCCCTCATACAGACCAATAAGCTTACTTTCCACTCGTTCCGAAATATTCGAAAGAATAATGTTATCCGGGATGATGGAAATTTTAGGAACGAGAGCGATTCCTGACCCCATCAGTTCGGCTTCCGAGGACAGTATGGCACCATCAAACAACTCCATCGGGTTTTGTTCAACATATCCCATTAGCTCTTGAAAACAAGCAATACTATGCACAGCTCTATATTTTTCAAGACATCCAACAGGCGTTCGATAGGGTGTGCACAGTCGGACTTCTGCACAAACTGAAGATGAATATTTCACCAGCACTTACTCACACTTGTACAATCGATAGTTTTCTAGCTGTTCTTATTTTCCTACATAAATATAATATTTTAAATGATCAATTACCAAATAATAATAATCCACTTTTTAATTTTCAAAAAAAAATTTAACTTTAGGTTGTTCTATTTTATTTTATATTTTGTATTAAGTATATTAGTAATTTCACCCTATGGATTTTTATACCTTCTATGTTTGTGTTTCTTCTATACATCTACTATATATACACATGTATTCTTTATATTGATTCCAGTGTGATTTAAGTTTCGATTAAGTTAGTTTTAGAGCTGATGATGGGTTGTATTTATCTAATTTATTGTTATAAATTATTTTTACCCGTATATTGTTTGTTATTAAAGTTTGTTTTTATTATATAATTATTAATTACAGCTAAAAAATGTTACATTAATAAATTTAAATATAAAATTATAAATATACAATTACCCTGAGAATAATCTCCACTTTACACTATAAAAAAAATTTGTAATTGAATTAAAATCGATATTTATTAAAATCGTGATAGTTACATTAACTAAGCTAAAATTCAAATAATTTTTATTTTAATAATTTACAAACATCTTGATAAAGACGCCAATTCGTTGCAACTGGTCTATGTTTTTTAATATTTCCAATATGATTTTTGTTTTTATATAATTTTAATATTACATTTTATAATTTCACGTTTAGTATTTTATATCGAATAAAAAAAAAAAAAAATATACATATATATATATATATATATACATATATAGTGCCAACAGTGTTAGATCTAATATATAATTGTATAGACTTCTGCGAAAAACATGAATAAGCATAGTGTTATCATTACGCACGATGAAAATTAAATATTTACCACTTGCCTAAGGAAGTGTTTCATGCAGGATCGTATCGGTATAATTAGGGGTAACCCCAACGATTTTTCAAGTGATATTTTTTTCGAAATACAGATCAAATTTTAATCACAGTTTTCGGACTTAAGTTCTTTTTATTTATGACGAAATTTCGGTGTGGTGATGGAAAGATTCACTAGATATTATATGCACAGTTTTGATTTTTAATTTTTTCCTTTTAATAAATTATACAATACTTTTCAAGTTCTATACTAGTTGATTCGGAAAATTTAAAAAAATTCGATATTTTTAATTTGCATTTATAAATTTTATTGCACCTGAAACCGGTTTTTTGTTAAAAAAAACAAAAAAAAACAAACTAAAACTGTTACATCGGTTATCATGTTTATCGTGACGATGTGTTCTAGCATGTTCGAGGCAAGCTTTCGGTTAATTTCGAAGCGATATTTAAAGTTAGTCGAACTACCTACACGTAAATGATTGGGATATTTTTTGACGGATTGGTTTTTGCGATTTTTCGAAACAGTTTTTAATTTTAGCGCGGTCGAAAAGTACGTTGAATTCTGAATTTTCATGTCGCTCCCCCCGGGGCTAGTTTAAACGTGATATTTACCACATCCTCTGTTAAACTATACACGAAATTACTTGCACGCGTCGGGTGATTTATTAAATTCTTTAGCTTGACTTCGGCTAAAATATTCGTTGTTCTTTGCGAATAGTGTAATATTATTATGTTTTTACTTAGGACAAATTCCAAAATGTCACCCGAATGTTGCTAGAATTTTTCGCTGCTGAGTGATTAAATTCGTCTTTCCATCAAGGAAACGTTATTTAGTTTAAAAGATGCGAATGCCACCGCATATTTCCCCGGGGGACTTATCGTATTTGCACCACTCCACGAGTCCAGCCTTATCGGAGAAACGCTTTTACAGACTTTTATGCGATTTTTTTTTTCTTTTTTCAAAGAATTTTCAATTCATTCTACGAAGAGAACAATAATAGCACGACTACTGTAGAGTGTCGCAGCATGGAAACTTTTAACCGACACGATCGTGCGCAGTTTTCCGTATTATCGCTTATTACTTGTGCTCAGTTTATTGCCTTCCGTAGTGTAGATATTAGTCTAATTAGAGATCGATTGCTCCTTTTTAAGTTTAACCATTGCGTTCACAATGTTGGTAACATTCATTTTAATTTTATGTATTATGTGACTTTTATAATATTATACATCGTGACATTATGTTACCAACTAGTCACAACCGGGGTCGGATCTAGAGAAACATTTTTTTTTTTTTTTTTTTTTTTGAGGGGGGATTATATAATTACTTACTATCGTCTACGGTAGGCAGTAGATTTGAGAAATAACCCTTGTGTTCCATAAAGCAAATCAGATAACGACCTTTTTAGAAACTTAAAAATGTTTTAAAAATACATAATTATTACAATTTTTAATTTAAATTTTGTCTTATTTTTAGTTATGAAAAAAATAAAACGAAATTATAAAATTCTAGCTAAAATGGTAGTTTCGAATTTGAATAGTAAGAAAGTATTTAATTAGACACTTTACTTATTTTTTATTTTTGTTAGTAATCCGATCCGAATTCTCTTTGTTCGTGAGCAAGTTTAAATACATGTATATGTATTTCTCATTGAACTCTATTTTTAATTAAAATTACAAAATAAATAAAAAACAGAATAAAAACGTAACATGAATAGTTTTATTAGAAAACAGTATTAAATATTAGTTGTAATTAAATCCATAGGTAATATTTATAGAAATTTGTTATAGTTTAGGTTTCTGTTATAATAAATTTTTTGAGACAAAGTAGATTTACATGTACGGCTGCCAGTCTGTATGGAGGAAATTACGTTGTTTAATTCGAGATAAAACAGGAGCCGTCTATTAACCATTTTCTCCATTACCTTTTATAGTGAACTAAATAAGGGAAATGGGACGGAAACTATTAGGAAGAAAGGGATCAGCATTAGACTTCAGAATAGGAACTACAACTGCGGTTTTCCAAGCTGATGGCATGTCGTCAGTAGACCATATTTGATTGTAGATGTGGAGTAGAAAATCTTTAGCTGGGTTAGGAAGATGTTTGATCAAACAAACGGAGGAAGTTAAGTTCAGAGAGAGAGAACGGATGATTAATCATAGCATTCAGAAGTGAAGGATATTGGTGCTTTTTCAGCTTTTATTATTAGGAGATAGGAAGTCAGCGGAGTATAAGGAAGAGGAAGATACTTTGAAATGGTGTGTTTTGTAAAAGCATTTGCTACAAACTGTGGTTCGGCAACCAAACTATTATTTATTAGCAGGAATGGGGAAGATTACGTACTTAGAATAGCGCTTAGCGATTTAATTTTTTCCACGCAGTATCTGAATAGTTTGAATTAATAAAGGATTTCCAGGATTCACGTTTGTTTTTGTGCGGATTAGGAGCCGAGCCCTTGCCTTGTACTTTTTTTTGAAGCTGATCAAGTCGTCGGATAACGCCTTCGAGGATTTGTACTTCCTTAACGCCCTCTTTCTTAGGGAAATAGCTGCTTGGATTTCCGGCGACAAACATGGGACCGAACGAGTTCATCTTGCGCGGCAGGATTTGGGTATAGTGGCTAAAGCTACGGAATTCAGGCGCTTATTAACATATTTAGATTGTGCTCGACTGAAGGCGATAACTCACTACTACCTTAGGTTTTGTACGTTACTCAATCTGCTTTCCGAAACCGAAAATGAGCTGGGATTCGCTAGGAAATATTACTAGAGGAAAGATTAGGTAAATAAGTAAGAATGGGAACACTGCAACATAAGTCCTCTCTAGGACTGTCTAAGAAAAGGAAAGAGTGATGAAGAAGCAAAGATAAGCTCAATTGTGAAGAATGCACTAAGAAGAATTGAAATGGGTCTGGTTTGGGAGAGGAATCAGAATTAGATCATTGGACAGGACGCTGTTAAAAATCGCCGTTCTCAGTCGTGTCGTAGCTCCCCACAGGGGAGGGTGGGTGTTGAAATCGCCCAATAAGATTACTTTAGCGCCCCGTTATGAGAGATTCAATTTCACACTTTGTGTAACGTTAATAGTGGGTTTGAAATAGCAATTGGCCATAGTCAACTAGGGGACATTCAAGAATCTGGCATTGTTGCCGAAATTGCTGTGGATTGCAACCGAGTATTACTGTAGAGATGGGCTGCATGGCAGCTCACGTGAACGAATATTGCCACCCCACTGCAAGCGAGTGTCCCTTGAGCGTCATCCAAACTTTACACGCCATCGCTGTGTATGCGATTTTCCATCGAAACGTTCGATTGATGTCCGATATCATTTAGTCATGTCGTACTATTAATATTTAATTTATCTTAAATTTACATACTGCACCAGGAAACAGTGCTACCAAATTTATTCGTAAACCTGGGAACACCTACTAACGTATAATTCGCACTCACTTTTACTATGAACACGGATAAAAACACAATACGGTTTTGGCAGCTCAGCGGTTTTGCTTGATCGCTTGGAATTTTCGATAACGCAATGCAACCATAGATTGCCGAAAAATGCAACATTTTCGGTCTCAGCGCATTTATCTTTCCTTACGAATACTTTACTTTAATTTTATTAATAATAGTACTGGAATTATGTCTAATAAGTATATAACATAAACTAGTCCGAGTTTTTCTTCTTTCTTCTTTTTGAATTGATTTGTTCTTTTTTGTTTAATATAATATTTAAATCGAACAAATCAAACCATTTGGTTCGTTACAAAATATACGCATACTTTTAACGCGAAACAAGTCTCAAATCGGTTATAGCGACATCATATTATAGGGACGAATATTTCCGGTATCGGCGGAATTATGTAAAACTAAATGCTTAAACGACAAATTACATCGAGTTTCGTTACTCGAATTATCCATATTGCTTATAACGACTACAACATTTAATTTTGAAAAATGTTTGTAAATAAAAAAAGATTATCCCAAGGGACTTTTTTGTTATGCAAAAAAAAAAAAAAATTAACGCAAACGGAATAGTACTGTGTTATCCGCGTGTGTTGTTAATTAACATGGTAAATGCTTATTGTAAATTTAACGGAATTGCCGAAAATCTCTAGTGCCGACCACCCATCTTGTTATAATAAAAAAAATCAACAATTATCGAAAATTATCAAAAATTACAAATTTCTTAAAAAAGAAAAAAAAAAAAATCTACCAGTATTTACACTTTATGCAGATACATCAATGCATGAATATGTCTCTCATGGCTGCCGTAATTTTCCTTTATCACTATGTTCAATTTCGCTGGTCTGCCGGTCGATTTTTTCCTTCGCTGACCGTGATCAAGCAATGTCGTCATTCCTTTGAATTTTTTTTGTCGCGTTTAGAAAATTGTTCCGATCGTTATATTTTATTATTATGTATAAAATGGTTTCTCGAAAGACCGGTGTATTTATTATATTCATATCATTGACGGTATTTATACATCATTTACATAATTTATATAACATTTGCACTATTTAAACATTGACGTCTGAGGTTAGCGTCGTTGTCGAGAGGAGAGGACGTTGCGTACTAAAGTAGTAAATGTAATTGCGTGTTTCGAGTGCGTCGATGTGTGTGTCTATTGCATCGATGATGCACGTTTCGAATTGCGATTGGGCGATGTGAAAATGCTTGAATCGTTATTTAGGTGGACGGTTCTGCGCGAATAAATTCGATGAGTACGTGATACCGTGCGACTCTCTCCTAAATCAATATTAAGATCACCGCTGGGAACTGGGAATATTGTGGTACTCAGTTTTTTGAAATTTTCGACCGTAAGTCAAGAGGTTGAGCAGGAAGAATTCTTGAATGCGTTCAAACGAATTGTTTGACGAGATGAGGACGGAGACGAGCAGGGCGCATTTTCCATTCAGGGGTGGAAATGTCGCCGATGCTGTTGTGTGCCGTCGCTATGACGCTCATTTCCGAATGATCTAATTTTGATATATCGTGTTCGACAGAGATCGCAGAACTTCTCAAAGTACCATATTTTCCCTGATGGCTACTGCACCTGACCCCGAACTGTGTTTCTCGTTCGAATCATCACCATGCTGCGTGGAAACCTGGTATTTTGAGAGCGGATGATCGTTTTCGTATTAATGTCATGACCGCTCGAAATAGTTTTTGCAAAATGACATTTAAGCGTAGAATTAAATTTATATTAATTCCTGTGATTTCTTCCGATGATTAATTCAGAGCTCGCGAAAAATCTTCCAGACGTACTACCATCATTTGCATACCGAAATCGGTAAATCGACTAATAGTCCCATTTTAATTTGAAATTGTTCTCGAATACTTTTTTTTTTCTCTCGCTTCTACTGAAGTTTTCTCTTCACGTGCTTGCCACTTTGCTATATCGAATTTATAAGACAAATGCAATGGAGACTTCAAAAAATCGAATCCGACTCAATATTTATTCGTAGAAGTACTATTATAAGGAGGCCGCCCGTGTGCAATTTAGGCATCGCTTAGTTAAAAATAACGCCAAAAATACAGTATGAAATAACAGCAACCAATTTTTCCTAAAATCACAACTACATAGATTATACTTTTATATTATCTTATCTTGATCGTGCTCGAAAGTATATATAACTTTTACCTTGAAGAATTCTGAAAATCTATTAAAAAAGAGGCCGATTTTTATGGTTTCTTTCAGTCAAGTACAAACATAAAATATTGCTGCAAAAACATATAAAAGTGTTTAATGATATTCTAATAAAAAGGATCAATATACAAAAAAAGCGGAGATAAAAGCACTTAAATAAGCTGAAATAAGTTTGAATTTAGGTGAACACTTCCGGTACTAAAAACTGAAATACGTACAAAAAAAAAAAAAGAATTGCTTGAATTTCGAGTGCACATACGCTTCCCGTTGAGGGTGAAAAACAAAAAGATAGGTCGATTTAGAATAGGCAACCATTCGACTAGTCCAGGTAACCGTCATTATTAACAGATTATGACTTCTATTAAATTTACTTTTGGTCAGTTCTTGATCAATTTGCTGTGCAACGTGTACATTTTATCTTTATGGAAGTATTTTAAAAAATTCCTACATAAAAAACGAAATAAGCTGACTGATGAACTACGATTAGAAGTCGCACGTACACATTTTGTTTTGGTTTGCTGACGATTATATATACATACATATTAATTACAACGTAATTCTTAGGCTACCCCCCATTCGAAAAAATGTCCCAATTTTATGTAACGCAAAATGTCCCAAAAAAATGTCCCAAAAAATGTCCCAATTTTATGTAACGTTTGTTATATTTTATAGGATTTTTGTTATTGTTATTTAAAAAATGTCACAATTTTATGTAACGAAAAATGTAATGAAACAATATCTTAATTTTATGTAATGAAAGTTAAATGTTAGGATAGGATTTTTGTGATTATGTTTTGTTTTTCTTTTTGTGTTGATACCAGTAAGAATTACGTTGTAAATTTTGATCATTTTATACAAAGTATAGAAGAGAAAGAGATATAAATAAAAGCAATGTGCCCCTTGACCCCTCTTGCTTACGTTTCTGTCTCTCTTTCTCTTCTATACTTTGTATAAAATGATCCAAATTTACAACGTAATTCTAAATCGGTCCATATGTATATAATAACATAATCACAAAAATCCTATAAAATATAACAAACGTTACATAAAATTGGAACATTTTGCGTTACATAAAATTGGAACATTTTTTCTAATGGGGGGTAGCCTAAGAATTACGTTATAATTAATAAAAATATATATGCGATATGTGTGTGTGTGTGCGTGATGACGTCATGGTAACATTTTGTGTGACGTGATTTTGCCAGACAGATTTTCGGAATGACCGCCAGTCATAAAACATATACATGTTAAAATAGACTATTATTATTATCCTTTTTTGATTTCTTTCTTTTCTATTCTTATATTGATTTAGGTTTTACTTTTTCTCATCAAAGGAAAGATTCGACCTTTGCGCTTTTGATTTTAATAGTCTAGCGGTTAAGGTGCTTGGTTAACAAACCCGAAGTATCATAGATTATCGGGACGTGTCTCGTTTCGGATCTAAGTCGTTCCCAGGTATATAGTTAGTCTGAAATTGAATAAAGTAAAGATGGCCGAGAGAAAGGAATTAGCCCCCCCCCTCCCGTACTCTCATTACTGGCGTTGGGTTTGGTACATTGTGAACCTTAACTTCACAATCCATGATGCCTTATCAAGGATCTGTGGGACTTACTTTACTTACTTTAGAAGAAATATGTGTCGCTCCGCCAGTGTACAAATAAATGATTACTCACTTAACCAGTGTGAAAAGTTTGTATAGCATAAACTATATTTCATCGAAAGTTTTATAACGGAGCAGTTTAAACGTTGAACATTAAAAAGTTGCACTATTTTCATATCCATATAACGACGAAATAACGACCAGATTATTTACCCTCTTCAGATCGTTATTACCAACCCGTTGCCGCTGCCTATTTATATTGTACAATATTGCTAAACTGTTTACTAGCATATGCGACCAACAGTTGGTAATACTATTACTTAGCAATATTACGGTACATAAATTTTGAAACACACAGAGATATATTAAGATGGTTGCGAATTGTTTCAATTTAACTATATATGCGCATAAAATTCTGTGTTACGTTACCTTATTGTTATAGTTTATTACATTTAAACGGCAAACCATTTCGTATCGGATGCACTTCCAAGAATTAATTCGTTAACGGTAAATCCTATTTAAGGTGAGAACATTTAATTTAAGATAAAAATGTATAGCTTTTTCTTTTTTTTCAATTTTCATTTTAATGAGAAATTTTTGTCGCGTGTAAAATGTTAAAATATGCGCTCTTTTACGCGATATTCTCGGTGTTATTAGAAGCCTGAAGTGTGAACACTATGCGAAATGTTTATGGTAGTGAGCGTGGAAAGCATTTGGAGAATTCGTATGCAAGCAAACTTAAAATAAGGAGGTTGATCGGCAACTCATTACATTATTGCCAATTTTTCCGTACAGATCTGGGGACTCCTGAGTTTATGTTCCTATATATTACTGTTCCGGAGCAGCCCGGTGTTGGTGTTATACAGACGTCGGTTCTTAATTGAATTTCTCAATCTTACGTAAACAAGTTGTTGCTGCAGTTACAAAAGTTGCCGCGTTACTACGATGGAATTTTTTATTTGTTTACTTAAATTGTTCACTTATCCTCAGTCTGGTTCGTTTGGAAATCAATTTAGCGGGAAACGCGGGGCATAACATCAGCTTAGGAAAACGTAATTGGCTCGGCTGGTTAGGTAGCGCTAGCTTAGCTAGGGGCGATGTTAGTTCGAAACGGTGGTCACCCGCGGCCATTTACAAAACATTATGCTGAATACTTTCTCTGTGTTGCCGTTTCAATTTCTCTGCCAGACGAACAAAGGAAGTTGGAAAAAATGCCGCTCTTCAACTATTTCACTCGACAGTATTGTTGGAAACTGTTTAATGTTTGATTGCCTTTCCTTTTTCTTTTTCCGTTTTGTTTTTCTAATTTTTAACGTTATTACGCGAGCACACCGGGTACGTTTATTTCACAAATAAATGCATTAGGCACAATTACGAATGAAGAAAATAAACAAGCAATAAAATAGCATTATAATCGAATATATGACAGTTACATTCAGACTGTTTAGATTCTTGCAGGTATTTAGAGCAAAATCAGTGCTAAGGCCTCTTTACAAAGAATGCAAAATAGAAGTACGGCAAAGTAAAAAAAGGTGACTAAATACTGTCCTAAAAATGAACGGATGAGTCGAAAAATAATCAATTTGACGAAAATCAGAGATGAGCACTTTAAACTTATTGTTAGTTAAAGAAATAGAACCAATATTCGATATAAAAACTTATTTAGAAAATATCGAAATATAGTTACAATTGAAATAAGGAATGCGAAACAGAATTATTATCGGAGTCAAATAGTTAAAGCAAACAATGACTGTAAAAAAGTATGGAATGTAATTAACAATAAAAACAATAAAACATCAATCGTGGATTTCATCATAAAACATTTTGGAAATACTGCATTAGTTGCTGAACAATTTAGTGAATATTTTATATGTTCGGTGGAACATCATAGACACGAATGTTACATTCAGTTATTGAATTCGAATTTTGATAATTTTATTTATTCTTCCTTTTTTATTCCGCCAGCAAATAAATGCCAAATAGAAGCAATAATTAATGATCTAAAAGTGTGTTTATAAGGCACCTGGATGGGATGAAATTAGGGTTAAAGATATAAAACAAAACTTAACTATTTTTGTTCCTATTTGGACTAATATGGTTAACTATTCTATAAAGGAAGCTATTACTCCTCCTGATGGGCTTAAAAGAGGTATTGTTAGACCAATATAGAAGAAAAGGAATGAAAAATCAGTTTGAAACCGACCGTCCAATAACAATAACATCTGTGATAACTAAAATTTTAGAACACTACATTGATAAACACTCAAGAAATTATTTGGAGAAAAACAATCTACTCTATGAAAAAACCAACACGGTTTTAGAGAAAAAAGATTCACGATAACATTATTGAGAACAATTGTAAATAGGATAAATACAGGACTGTCGATGGGGAACCAATTTTTAATTTCATTTATTGACCCACATGATAGGAAGTTATGTATACACATAAATAAATCAAAAGTATTTTACACATTCGGAATAGTTCTAAATATAAAACACGTGATCCGCGAATTATCCTCCATAGTAACAATTGCATTCACGAGCTTCATGTAAATACCGAACACCCATTTATGTCCTTGTCCACCGTTAGAAAACGTAAACGACTTTAAATATTTAGGTGTATATATAGATAAATCCCTGAATTGGAAAAAACACATTCTAAGTTTAAACTCAAAAATAAGACAGACAATTCCAGCTCTATATAAAATAAAGCAGGTACTATCATATCGAACACTACGTATATACTATAATTCAATAATAATGTCTAGAATTTTATATGGAATTCAAATATTTTATGTGAGGCTAAGAAAACTGAAATAAACAAAATAAGTAAAATACAGGAGACGTGCTTGAAACTCATACTCCCTCATTGGAAATAAATCGACTTTAGGTCGATTATGTGTGAAAGGAAAACAACGGAATGTCTTTCAAAATGTGTACTATTACTATTACGGACTACTTGAATTTAACGTCAATAATATAAAATTACCATCTAGGCAAAGAACTCAATTGACAAGAAACCAAAGTAATACATACTACATCTATCCTCGTGGGGTAAATCTGCGAATTGACAATACGGATGATTCGGTTTTAATTAAATTAATAAGTACAATCCCGAATCATATATTAAAGGGAAAAAAGAATTGGTGCGTGGAAAAAGGAGGTGGAAAATTGGTTAAAGGAATGGTGCAAAGATTGAACAACAAGCTACGTACTGAATCTCTCTACCTTTTAATGCTCCTTTCTTTATACGTTTTTGTTTTTGACTTCCTAGTGTCTTTCCCGGACATTAAGTCGCAAAGAAGATTATGTTTTCCCATTTTAAATATTGAACTGTCGACATGTGATAATGCACAGATACGTATTGTGGGGCGTGTTACGTAGTTGCATGCCTATATATATTTATACTTAATCTTAACGCTAGAGTACTAATATTTTGATTATAGAATAAGTTACGATAATTTATAATTTTTGTATTTTATATATTTTTTGAATAAACGTTAATAAGAGTGTCGGGTATTCACACAACGGGCATATTTGCCCTGTGAGACCCACAACTTATTTAAATATAAAAAAAAAAAAAAATCAAAGGTAGCAGAAGAGAAAATATAAGAGAGAAATGTTATGCGTTAAATTAATTTTCTGTAACAATTATTTTTTGAACGTAGCTGTCTCAGTTCAATTTTTTTACGGAATCTACGATATATATATTGTTATGGTTTCCTCTGTCTTTTTCAATATTTCAATTAAGTTCGGGCGCCATTGAAGAAAAACTTCTTCAAAATAAAAAAAAATGTATAGAAAGAAAAACACGGAAAACAAAAAAGGGGAGAGGAGAGCCCTTCCTACTCACCACAGAGCAGTCTACAGTGTCCCTTGCTTAATCCTCTATTACCCGAGCGCCAATCACGAGGATCGGACTACCAAAAAATAAAATCAGAACAAAAAATACAAAATTAAATAAAACGAAAAAATATATAGTTTTTTATCAATTTATTTTTTACGTCTTCCCAATTATTACAATTTTCCAAAAATATCTCTCCCCAGTTCCGCGGACCTCCATCTAAGTGTCGCAACACAATATCAATTTTCTCCTTTTCATCTCTTACCTGATAATATTTTATATACTTTTCAACATCTCTAATAAACTCAACAATATGGAGGCTTGGATGCCTTCCTCCAAACCCTCCAATAGTTATATCCATGTGTAAGTTATTCCCAAATCTCCCTTGCGAACGACTGCCTAACATTTCACTTGAATAAATCCTGTTTTCTAATTTCACGACTCGTTGATTTATCTTACTTAGGTCTTTTTTCATTTCTTCTTCTAAAACTTTACCCGACTGTTTTATTTCGTTATGTACTTGTTGTAAACTATTTCTGTGGTAATCGTTTATCTCACCTATAGAATCCGCCATCTGTCTTAAAAGGATGGAATTGTTTCGTTTAATTTCTTTCTCCATATGTTCTTTCAATTCAGCTTTCGATTCCTTTACCTGCGAGAGGGTATCCTTTTTTAACCTATCCTCCATTCCTCGCATCTCATCTTTTAAACTCAGAAATAAGCCCTCTTTCATTTCTTTTATCTCTCTCCCTCGTCTTTTGTCCATTTCTTTCATTTCCCGAAACATGGCGCCCAACATGTTTTGTGTTCGGTCTTCCACACTCTTAATTCTTTCAGTTATGCTTATTTCTCTGGACGATGTTTCCCCTACTGGTGGAACCACGTTCTCGCTTACAGAATTATCCAACAAATTTTCAATGGACGCATACTGTCCCCTACGAGAAGTAATCTTCATCGTATTTCTCGCTCCATCTCACTTTTCCAGATCACTCAAATCAACTATTAAATTTCATAAAAATTAATATATCGAGATACACGCCAAACGGTTTTATACAGATATATGCAATACAAAACATGAAATATAGAATACGAAATATAAAATATGACATATAAAATACGAAACACAAAATACGAAATATGAAATGCGAAAATTCAAGAAATATGGATAAAAAAAAATAAAAATAAAAACAGAGTAATAACAATAATATGGACAATACAAAAATATCGAACAATAAAATGCAAGTTTCACTTATCTCCTTGTTGTTTCCTAGGGTTGTGCTGCGCTGCACGACTAGCCAGGTTAATCAAATCGACTTCTTCACTATCCACCGTTGATAATGATATTCAGGTGAATCCAATTTGATTTTCTTTCGTGTCCCTGTTCGGATTACGCCATTTGTTATGGTTTCCTCTGACTTTTTCAATATTTCAATTAAGTTCGGGCGCCAGTGAAGAAAAACTTCTTCAAAATAAAAAAAATGTATAGAAAGAAAAACACGGAAAACAAAAAAGGGGAGAGGAGAGCTCTTCCTACTCACCGCAGAGCAGTCTACAGTGTCCCTTGCGCAATCCTCTCTATTACCCGAGCGCCAATCACGAGGATCGGACGACCAAAAAATAAAATCAGAATAAAAAATACAAAATTAAATAAAACGAAAAAACATATATTACTCTATCGCGATTACGCTACACTCGACTAGCCACTAACAATAACCGATCGATCACGACGTTGATCGGATGGCGAGAAAAAGAAGAAGCCCCGGTTCGAAAAACGCGTGTATTTATATCAATAATTTGCGTAGCCGAGCAATTGCCTAGACATCACTTCTAATGCGAAATTTTCCATCCATCGCTCGGACGCCGCGATGTTCGATACCTTTTCCCACTTTTAACGCTTGATCGCAAGCCTTGATAAATACCGCGATGTCATTCACACTCGCTTCTATTACTAACACAAACACACACACACACCAGCTTACGTATTAGCGAGTTCGCTAGACTAGACTATTCGGAATTTTTTCTAACGCAAACCGATTAAGTCACAACCAAAATTCCACATTTTCGAACTCATCATACATACATCGCACACGCAAACTATTCACAATTCTTTATTTCCCCTCCATGATTATATTCGTTAATTCTTATTATTATTATTCTTTTTTCGTTTTTTTTTTTAAATAATTTGCGGGTCCCACAAGGCACTAGCCCGCCTGTGGGTTCCCAACATAATTATATTATTTATTTGTTTAATATAACATCAACTTATGTACTACTTTATGTTACAATATAGAAATTGTTAGCTTATATCGTACTATATTACAAAATCCACACTCTCATTATTTATCATATATGTTACAATTATACCACCATTTGAAATGTTACTTCTTATTATAATGTCTTAATATGTTAACTTATATATACAATGATACAATATAATTTTTATCAAACTAACACTCTCTCATTAGCAGCTTAAAGCTGGAGATCGTAGCGAGTCTCATATCAATGTTATCAATATATATATGTGGTTATTACTATTATTACGATACAATTTTTTTTTTTTATATTTATTTATTATTATTACTATTACTTTTATATTTCTATTGCTCTTTACACCATGCTATCAACCAAATTCTAACCTTGTTTTTCCATCTTTCTAGATTTTTTCATTTCGAATTTCTTTTGGTATGTTCCCCATTAATTTAACTAATACCTCTTCCTCTACATTGTCTATTTTACTGTTAATCCCCCTGGTTCGTATATAACAAGGTTTATCGCAATTTCTAGTCCTGTACGTTCTTGTTCTAGTTGGTAACTGCCTATCTTCGAGTTTAGCACTGAGTAATTTGCTGTAATAATATAACATTTTTGCTGACATTTCGTTATTTTTGTTCCACCAAGTGATGTTATCTAATGCGCCCGTCTTGTTCTCATTGTGTTAGACCAGTTTTAGACATTTTTTTTGTAGTTTGTTGATTTTCATTATTTCTGTAATTTTCGCCTCACCCCAAATTCCGATTCCGTATTTAATTCTTGACATTATTACAGCTTCGAAATATAATCTTAGGCTTTTGTATGTCATACCTTGTTTTAATTTGTATAGTACTGAAATAGCTTGTCTAACTTTACCCGCAATGTTGTCTATATGGTTTCTCCATGTTAGACCTTTGTCTAATGTTATCCCAAGGTATTTAAATTCATTTGCATTTTCTAACTTTTCACAACCACATATTTCCTTATTATGTAAACACACTTTGTATTATGTAAAATTAATTTAGGAACGAACGCGCTAAACCGGCTTGGAGTTCTTATATGCATCACTTTAGTTTTTTTGCATTAATTAATAATTTTTTGTCATGCGCCCATTTACATACATTATTGAGATCTTCTTGTAACATTTTTTCAGCACTTTCTATATCAGAATGTTCAATAACCAGTGCAATATCATCTGCATAAACATACACTTTAGAATTCTTTACATATCGGTAGAGCGAATTCGTGTATATTAAAAATAGTATTGGTGCCAGTATTGTCCCTTGTCCAATTTCGTAATTCATTATTTCTTTTCTACTCTGTTCATTCCCGATCTTTACTAAAAATTCTCTTCCTCTTATGTAACTCCAAAACCATTTTAGATACCTCCCTTTTACACTCATTTTTCTCACGTCCTCAATTAGTATTTCTTGGTCCACTAGATCAAAAACCATAGTATAAGGTCTAAAAAAACTAACAGAAATTGTTTACCCACTGCTAATCCTTTATTTATATCTGATATTAGTGTTCTAAGTAGTAGCATCGTCGATTTTCCCTCTCTAAAACCGATTTGATTACTATTTATCAACTTATTTCCCTCCAAGTAATTTTTCAAATATTTTCCCACGTACTGCTCAATTATTTTTGCTATGACTGAAATTAATGTGATCGGTCTGTAGTTTTCACACTGTTTTCTATCTTCACTTTTGACTTTTATACAAATAATATTTAAATTAAGAAATTAACTCATTTGATTCGTTACAACATATAAATATATATATATATATATATATATATATATATTGTAACGATCCTGTGGGTAAACACACAAAATTCAATTCGAATGATTACCCCGAGATCACGAACACAAATATAATTCTTTCGCTATATAATAAATGAATAATTAAAGGCCGCATACCACTCTACCAAAATGCATGATCGATATCGCGACCTGCGTCCATACTACGCACACACACACTTACCTATCCGCGTCGGTTTTTAATAACAGGGGCCAAATATATTCACATGACAGAAGTAATTATAGCATAAATAAATAGTTAAAGAAAAACTTGCGTGTGCCGGGGTTATTTACTACGGGTTAGTTGTGCCGGTGTCGAAGATTCGCCGCATGCTTTATCGAAACGATCGAGATTGAACAACCATCTCCGTTGACTAGTTCTATTTGGTGACTTTCGTGACTGGGTACTGATAACTCTTCCGTCGATACTTCTTCTACTCGGAATATCGATCTTTTACGGGAAATAAATTTGTTATCACAAAATATGATTTCTTTTTCGCTCATTTGCCGACATGACATGGGCAACGATCAGCATGAGGTTCAATCGTAAAAATTTCGTTCTACATTCGAGTATGGCTCGCTCGATAGACTAGCCAACAAAAACGCAATAAAAACGCCGCTTCGATGCACCGATTTATAATCTTTTAACAGAAAACAAAACGAGAGCGCCGCGGCTGCCTACAGGTAAACTTTTATCAATAGCGACCACAACCGGTCGCCCGAACAACCAGATATGTATATTTCTTCAGGGATGACTCATTCTGTGATTACAAAACGTATTAATCCCGCTATAGAAGAAAATGCAAACATTTTTGTGAGCTGTAAATTTGGCTCTATCCTGCGTTATCCTTTTTTATTTTCCTCTTCTTCTTCCTTTGCTGTCTCCGTGTAAGCATATTTCCTCATCACTTTATCAAATACCCTTCGCAATTTTCTTATTATACTTCTTTTTAGATTATTTTCGGGTCCATTATAATGTGAAATTGATCAGAGTGCAAACACATTTTTGTGACTCACTGTATATCCATTTTCTGTGCTAAGCACATAATGTTTTCTTTGGCAGTGAAGCGCGATGAAGACACAACACTGTTGTAGTCGGGATGGCGAAGATTAATATTGCGCGTAGTGCGATTATGTGGTAATTATTATATAATTAAATTATAAATTAAATAATTTATTCCCTTATTTATCGAGCTATATAAAATGGCGACGAGGATGAAATATTAGTATGACCGTTCCGTTTCGCTTACGATATTTTCGATTTTGCCGGTTCGTGAGAAATATTTTTTTTGCTCGTAAAATTCGTTCGAACGGCTGTAAAACGGTAACATATTTCACATATTCATTTTACACGGCTACGTTTGTCTCCGAAGTAATTACGTATTCAAGTTCACATTTACGTTTTTGTTTCAGTTTAATTTTTATTTTTAGTTTAAAAATGTTTGTAAAGTTGATTTATTTCCTGTTTTTTTTTTTTTTTTGATATTGCGATTGCTGCGGGTGTTATTTTCAGCTACGGAGAATTATATTTAATACTGCGTCTGCGTATGACTGGGTCAGCCGGAAGTAAACGTTGGAATTTTACTTAAAACTCATAAAATTACTGACGCTGAAGTGAAAGAAGCGAAATTATTTTTATTTAGCGGTCTGGAATGGCGTGATTTGTGCTTTTCCTTGCCAATTGTAACTGAACTTGTTGGCAGTTACAATATATTTACGCTTGAACTTCTGGAATCGAAAATCATGCCAAAAAAGGTAGAGATATTCTTTTCCGTGCTTAGACGTTTGTTCGTTTTTTGTTTTTTTCTTTCTTTTTTGGCCCGGTGTAGCCCCAGTTTAATCTTTTAACCTAAGATTATTATCGGTTACAAACTATATCCATATTTGACCGTCCTTCATGCGCATATCTAGTAGTCCACTACACCTTCAATGCTTCTTTCTCGAAATTAAATCTACCAACTCTACTGCCAAACCATATGATCTACTGGGCCAAATGCACGCATTTGTGCCTTATTACACATATCGTGGTTGTTGGTTCTGTAGATCAAGAGAAATAATTTACATTTGTTTGGATAGCCAAACTGATTTAGCCAACGGATCGGTCATTCATTAATTTACGATGCACTATTAAAAATTAAAAATATAAAAAATTAAAATACTGCACATTATATGTTTCTGGCAATATCACAAGTATGATTTTTATTTCTACTATGAAATCCGAAAAAAAAAAAAAAAAACGAATTAAAGATAGAATTTTTAAAAATGGAAAATGCGACCGAAGATGTGGCATATATTTTTAATGACACACACACACATGGTGGTTGCATCAGCATGAATTCCAGACAGTCTAACTTTGAAATGCAAGCTGTTGTGAGTGTGTCTGCCCTGGTAGTAAAAAAGAGCGCGAATTATATCGCGGTATAAATATGTGTCGATTGAAGTTCACCGATAAATTTAGAGCGGTTTCATGTAAATTAGTACTCTTTATTTTTTGTAGAATACACAAACGGAGAGAAAATTAAATATCAGCAATAGTAAATTATTGCGCCACATCAGATATCTTAAAATAGTAGTGTTATCGTTCGGTGCTCATGACTCTGCAACGAATATTGTAATCTTTCCCACCTACAAAAAAAAAAACATATACATACATTATAATGCAAGTACAAATATATATATATATATATATATATATTTATAGTTAGATTGATACAGCATAAATATATGTTTTATGAAATTATTTGATATTTTAATAACAAAATTATATGAGTTATACTCGTCGTTGCTGCGTAGAAAGCATCTCAATTACTTCACCATAAAATTTATTTTAATTATCGTACTGCAGGTCCCTTTTGTTGACAAGAAACATGGATTATCGAACGCGTAAAACTGTGAAACAATTCTTTTCTGTAGATTAATTTGTTTAAAAGATTCTCTTTAAATTTGAAGTTGTGTTTTCTTTTGTTACGAGATACCGGATTGTTGTAATTAGCAATAAAAGGTGTTAAAATTTTATTTGCATATCAAAAAGTACTTGTTAGGTTTGCGTTTGATGTGTGCGGAGTTCATGAAATAAAAGTGCTTTTATAAAGAGGTAGTTTGGAAACCATTACACTAGACGATGTCGAAATAAATAGGAAGAAATATTCGCCGTGTATACGAACGGGATTATTTTCATAATTATTATGCAATCGTCGAAAGTAATTAGAAAAATACCGTGAAATACTTTGGTCGTATAACAAGAGTGAATGGATTTGAGACGATAATTCTTGAAGGAAAAGTCGAAGGAAAAAAAAGGAATTGGGCCGCCTTCCAAGGAAATAGTCAGACACGATCTCCGGACAGCTATAGGAAAAATGTTTACTCGACTGGTTCACAACAGAGATCAATGGTGACATGTTGTACATCAGATGGACTGCTCATAATCACGATATCTCTACGACAGATTTACGATTCAATGAAGATGCAATAAGCCACGTAACTGATTGGTAATCAAAAAACGATATCTTTCCTTTAGGTACTTTCAAAACATTTCTCGATGATTTGCATTTTTCTTGTAATCTTTTTTCGATTTATAAATCAAAGATTGAAATAGCCGGACCCCACTACTACGTGTGTTAACAGAATGACCGTTATATGTGGTACGCGATGGACTGACTAAAGGTTAATCTGAGGTCCCCTGATGCCGTGACGTTAGCGTGTTTCGGTTGTTTTACGAACGGGCCTCTTTCGCTTCACAGACTATACCTTATTTTTTTGTGAAATATCGTAACCTTTAATTTCCATTTTTGTGTCTTGTAGTTGTTCAATAATCATAGCGCAATAATATACCGTGCTTTCTGCACTCTATGTAAATCAATCGATCAACTCTATGTTAGGATCAGATCTATCTACGAAACAACTAAAAATCTTTCTTTTTGTAATTAAGATATCAATCGTAGCGAATATAATCAATTGCACTTCCGGAAATACTATCTTGCGCCTAACCTCATTAAATGAGAATAACTTTTATTAAGCTTAGTCTTCGCTTTTTAACACGTAATGTACTAACAATAAGTATATATATATATATATATATATTTATTACTCATTTTACAACTGTAAGAGAAAGATATTATATTTTTCTGCCTCCATTGATAACAGTGGATCTTGATCGGATCATATTGTAGTGGAACTCTGATGACTCTCTCCCGTCGAATCGCTGGCCTCGTAAATTAAATGCGTTAAGAGGGATATAGCACCACTGTAAATTATTTGAAAAATCAATTTTCTTTCTATTGGCTTAAACTATAATACTTTGAACCATCCTGAGTACACGAGGCAATATGTTTTTTACCCGGGAAAAAAAAATTCCTTCTACTCCAAAATGTCTACCCGCTGCGACTATCGCCTTATGTAAATATTTGTTTAAAAGGTACCCCCTAATATTTTGATTTATAACTTTCCTAATAGGTAAATCAACAGGTGATGTCGATAGAAGGTGTTTATGTTAAGTTACGAGCTGTTCGAAAGAAAATTAGGTCAGTATTAAGTGCATGTATAAGGGGCTAAACACATAGTATAAGTAAACGAACAAAACATAAGGCAGTATACCGCCGATTAGAGAATGTTGACGACACGTAGTGAAGACTGGAACATAACGAAGATTAAACGATGAAGCGTTTCAGACAACGCACTAGTATTCTCGGTCGATAGATATCAATTAAAGATGTAAGGAAAATGGGGTTAGATGAACATTTCTTCAAAGAACATGCGCGATTATTTATCGGATTTTAGGGGATTTTTCCTCATTTGGTAAACACGTCAATATGCTAGAACTGATAATAAAGGGGACAAAATGGAATGGAATAAAAACAATCTAGAGACGAAAACAAATCAATTTGAATTGTCTGCTTCACTCGACAATCAACGATCATTTTTGACGCGTCCAACGCTTTTCGGAATCTTGTCGTTGATTGGATGGTCTTGCAGGCAAAATCGTAGATGTTGAAGTAAAGTCAAAATACTATAAAGCTGGCGAACACTGGTAAATTTAATTAGAAATATCGCAGTATGAATCGTGGTATGAAGCACACGTGTCGATGAATAGCGAACCACGAAGGCTCATCTGGTAAAATTAAGGTAGATGATGCTGTTGTCGAGATGTTTGAACGCTCCGAAAATTTGCACGGCCTGAAATACGCAAACTACATCGGTGATGGGGTAACAGCAAAACTTTTAAAGGCATAATGGATAAAAGGCCGTATAAAAATTTTAAAATAAACAAATACGAGTGCATTGATCGTGTGCAAAAGAGAATGGGTACTCCACTGAGAAAACTGAAAAAAAGCAATGAAAGGTCTCGGAGGAAAAGATAAATTAACTGGAAAATTAATTGGTCGGTTAGAAATTTATGATGGCTCGGCGATATGTCGAAATCCGAACTCCTGAAAAAATATGAAGAACCAAATTTGGGTGACCTTATATCATAAAATATATCAACCGACGAAAATCCGCAACACGAGAACTGTTCAGAGGCTTGGTGTGACTGGAAGAAGTCGCAAGCAGCGGATTCCTTGGATATCTTTCGTCATAAGGAGTTTTCGAAGCGACCAAACCGATTTATGAGGACCTGAGCCGAGATGATTTGCTAATCCGTTGTTTAGGAGGCTACACACAAAATAGCAACGAAAGTTTTAATGCTACGGTTTGAAATTTAGCTGCAAAATCTTATTCAAGAGGCAAAAAAGTCTTGATATGGCGGCTGATAATGCTGCGCGGAATTTTAATGAAGGCCTGATGAATATTCTACGAATTACGCAAGTTTTTCCTTGAATTCAATACTAAGTGCATCAAGCACGCCGAATTGTCTATGACGGATACGGCAAAACGGGTGGTACGCTCTACCAAAAAATCTTCGAGGAGAGAGAATGGGGAAAAATATTTTGATAGCTTTATCGGTTCAAAAATAGCAGGTTAATATGGTAAACATATTTTAAACGATCGAATTTTTCATTTTTACATGTCTATAACATATTTTAAAAGAAACGGAATTTTCCAAAACGGCATCACGCAGCATAACTCGAACAATTTTCATTCTCTTCATTTGAAATTTTAACTATACCTTTAAAATAACATTTCGGAAAGAAATACGTACGGGATTTTTGAAAAGTTAATTTGAACATTAGTTATTAACAAATAATTGTTTTTGGTCGAAAATTAAAACAAATACTTGTCAATGATACAAAAATCGATATTTTTCAAATCCCGTACGCAGTTTTCTAGCCTAATAGCATGTAGATTAAGTAGAATTTTTTTAAATTTTTCTCCAGATTAAAATTTGCACTTGCTACACAGCAGGGCGTCTTAAAATCAACATGCCTTCCGACAATGGCTCGAAAGTAGTCACCATTTTGTAATATTTTTTGAGGAAAATATTTTCGTTAAATACTTAAATATATATATATATATATATGTTTAATCACTACCTCGAATAATTATTTTCTATTTAAAAAAAATCTCAAAAAACGCTTCTTTTAGCCTGATACAGAGAGCGATGTTACCCTGTGATAATAATGAGGTGGCAGCTCGAGATTTCCCAGAGTTTACACTTTGTGCAGAATTGGACTGCCGAAAAGTAGGAAAATACACTTTTCCAATATTTTTTTCTCCGAATGTATGCAAAAAAGAAAACACATCTTTTTAAAAGTATTCTATTGAACGCATTGTACTACTTTCAAAAGAAGTTTAGTAAAAAAAAAAAAAAAGAAAGGCCATTTGCAAAAGAAAAAGTTTTCAAAAAAATAACGTAGCGGCTGTAATTATTCAGTACGTGAAAGGCTTTTTTCAGTCGTCAAAAGGCTTTTTCGTGTGAACTCGATGAATTTTATAAAAAAAAAAAAAAATATTTTCGTTGAAAATTATGCTAGAGCGACAAGTTTAACTGAAAAATTGAACAACTGAAATCGCAAATTTTGCCTGGTATACTGTCGCAGGCGATTACGTAATTTATAAAAATTGGAAAATTTCGGCTGAATAATTTTCAGTTGACCTGAAACAAAATATATATGTAAGAAATTTTATTTGTAATTTTCTTTACGCTCTCCGAGCGTTATTAATAATGGCGTGAGATATTTTGAGCCGCGTTGATGCGGAACATAATTACTATCACATCAGTTGTCGGGATAGTTGGTGAAAAATTTCGCTTCCATCGTGACAGTATATAGCGGTTATTTTTTGCCAGATTGCACACAGACAGAGAGAAAAAGCTACTCCAGAATTCTGAAATGGATGATCTTTTTCTTACTACATAGTTGGCTTTGTGTCGGCCAAGAACTCGCTGTTAAATGAAATAGCGGACGAGCGCCTCTACGAAATTATTGAAAGCGAAAAAAGGCAGACTTACTCGTATGTAAAAAATGTTTTCACTGAGCCGATACAGTTCTTTATTCGCTCTCCGTCTAATCGGCGCAGAAAAATCAGTTCATTATTTAACCTTTCGCTGCGCTATCTGAACGTAAATGATAGATGAATAACTCTATACCCGATCATTTTTTAAGCAATAGAAAACTTCCATTTTAATTCGTTCAAATCGTTCATCTCTGCTGAACATTGATTTTTAAATTTTCGAAAGTTCAGCTGAATGACTATAATTCTTTTTCGAACTATATGCTGTCAGTAGAGCCCCGTTAACCCGTTTAATAAGATCGCCGCTCTAAATGGATTAAATTTACCGCATTCAAAATAGTTTATCCGTCATAATGAAAAACCATCATTTTCTCACGTGTATCAGCGCGCGCGCACCTGCGCGGATATATTCGTTTGTACAGTGTGCCCGATTTTCTTTAAAAAATCACTGTATTTTTTTAAGCGTGACATTTTCGCGGGATTTTCAAGTGATTATTCCGTATTTTATTTATTAGCGACCTCACCGCGAAACACCAAACAGCCCTACCTGTAAAGGCGCATCCACAGATTAAAAAATCTCTAATATCTAAAGTAACGAATGGGGAAGCAATGGCCAAACCGATAACAAGGATGACGCTGTACGAGAAAATAAAGCGCCTCCTTTTCAAGCGGCCGCATCTTTCATAAATTCTAACTGCGAAGTGGTGTAATACCGGGTTCAGTGTTGAACCTTGTGAACTTTCAAACTAACGTGTACGATGAATTTGATTATTTGATTAGTAACATAATTGGTAAACTTAATTAATTTTGCTTAGAAGCGACAAGTGACAAGTAGGACTTATTATTGCTGCACATGTCATCTTTTGAACTTCTTAACAGGTGAGAAGATCACAAAAAACCGCTGCTCACGAATCGTCAAAACTTTAAGGTAACAGAGCGGATACGCATCAAACAATGAATTTTAACAACCAATAAACTAAATGAAAATCTATTTCCGACATGGCAATGAACGAGGTCTTAGCAAAAGCATTTCTGGTTCATAAGTCATCATCATCAAGTCCATTAGAAAATCGCGTTAAGGAGTCACCACGTCCTTACGCAGGTGCACTTGATGATGATGTACAGTCCCAGTAAATCGCATCAAATCGAATATACATCATTATAGTCAGTTATATAGCCTCGGGTATTTAATTTTTAATAGTTACAATGACCTAGAAGTAGTTGCTCGTGGTATAAATAAACAAAAGGAGAGTGCGGTGAGGGGACCCTCGTCAGGAACAAAGTTTTTTTTTCAACTCTAAACGTGATTCTCTTTTTTCACTTTTGATACTCTTTTTGACGTTGAGCATATGATTTCACTATTATCTCTCTGTAATACACATAAATAGTGAATAGTGAGCACTCGAATAATCACATGTGCCTATAGTAAATGTATGTAAATACTCGTGCATTAAGTTATATATGATCTTTATTAACTTATTTTTTTAAGTTTGCATTATTTACACTTGCTGCAGTTTCTCCTCGACTTTTCATTATAAAAATACAATAATTACACACAATATATGAATCCCGTTTATAAATTAATTAAAACAAAAACAATAAATAAACCCCATCAGACTCGTTCAAGTGTGGTAACGTCGCACAAAGAACCGCGCCAATTTTCAAATTCAACAAAATGCACACGTGTTTAGAATTGAGCTTATATAGCTGATCGCGCGCAATGCATGGTGGTCGAATCTCGATTCTCGCACGCACACACACACACACACACACACACACATACGCCTGCATATAATAGAAAGAAACAGAGTGAAAGAGAAAGAGAGTGAAGGTCGCCTGGAGGACGACGCATAACGCTTTTTCGTGATCTAACCTTTTCTGCCAGTTTACTCAGCCGCGTAAAAGAACTTTGTTCCAAAAATAAATATATATATATATATATATATATATATATATATGTGTGTGTGTGTATATATTTAATCTTATTTTTCTGTATTTATTTATTTTTTAGGCTTGCTCAACTGACGGTAGCCGGCTAGAGAAAGATATTACTAGTTGAATTTTAACGCGGCTCCAGAAATTAATATAGAAATAGAGACAAGAATTGGAATTAAAGATAGGAAAGTTAGGATGTAAGAAAAATGGGAAGCGGGTAGTCCTAATTTCAACAAGTGAGCATACAGAATGTTACGTTTGGCAGATAGAGGAGAACATTCAAATAAATAATCAGGATCTCAAATGAAACATTCGGAATAGTGGGTATTATAAAAATTTAGCGAGAGCCGAGCGAATCGAGAAGATGGGAGTAGAGTATTGAAACGCAAACGATAAATGGTAATAATGATAAAGCTTACGAAAGAAAATAGTACTATCGGAGAAGTCTAGATTGTATCGAAACTTAATGTGAGTTAGGATTAGAAACGGAGCGAGAGTAAATATCTGACCAAAGTCAGGGGTGGTTTTCTCTTATGGAGGATTGTGTCGAGAGATCTTTTTAATAAAATTTGAAAAATGCGTAGTCAAACGAGTCAAGAAGTACGCAGTTTCGTTATACCGGCAATACATGACTTGGAATCCAAAGAAGAAGGCTAGCGACGACGGAGTAAGAGAGGAAAATCGACTTTGGATAAGAGCGGGAAAATAATGGGAATAGGGCGGAAAGGAGGATAAACATGGAGTATACTCTGACTAGGTATTTATTTGTACATGGTGCAAGTAAAAATTCGTAAAATAGTAATTAAATGGAGCGGAAATTAGAAAGCCTCGAGGATTCGGATTAGTTGTTGGCTACGAATGTAAAGGAAGCGATAATATTCTTTGGACTCGTAAAACCATCAATAAATACGATAGAGTGGCAGCGCCGTAATAGAGAACTAATAACATCGGCGAATTCCTCTTCCTGTTTTCTCTTCTTCCAATATTACCCTTTTGTCTGCAGCTGTTCATTCCGAACTATACTTTGACTCTTACGTCTCCTGATTCTCCAACCTAAATTCCTTTTTCTTGTCTATTCAGCCTCCCCTTCCTCGTTTCCCCTCGTTTCTTGACTTTCCTTCCATGCGTCGTCATTTCAATCTCTCTGTGATTCGCCGTCTGCATTTTGGGCACAGTTTGCTTTCGTTCTTCGCTTTTCCGTTACTCTCTTGTGCGCCGTCTCCTTATTGTCTTTTGCGCCTCTCCCAATATCCAATTTGTTTCTGATCTCGATTACGTAATGTTCGGGTGTTCGTCTCTTGTAACCGATCGAGCTTCTTTCAGCTCTTCTTTTTTACAAATTGGTATTCCCACTCCATACAGTGTTTCGTTCATTCTCTCTTCCTTTCTTCTCCTTCTGTTGTCCAAGTTCTTGATTCTTTTTTATCGCCTATCTCCGATCGTGTAAAAATCTGAGTTTCTCGTATCCTTTTCCCTTTATTCTTGGGCCAATGTTCTTGTAGACAAACTCGAAAAAAAAAAAACAACTAAATAAATAAATAAAATTTTTTGATTTCCAATAGATTACACCTATTATAAAAAGCGAAAAACCCTGATTTTTATTGAAACATCGTTAGAAAAAGTATCTAATTACTCTCGCTTTTTATAGGTTTTTTTATTAAGCAAGGAGCCCCCCAGGTTAATAAAAGACACGAATTTCTCCCGGCTGAATCTTTAACATTCTTTCAAACAATTCGGTTGTTGACTGACGTTTAATCAGTTGAACGTTTTAATTAACTGCTGCAGTAGAATCTAATAAAAGATTAGAGTTGATTTAATTCTTTTTTCTATCACCATGGATTTCGGTGAGTAATTTTCTTTCAGAAAAATTACTTCATTTAGCTTTGCTGTAGGTAAGAACTAGTAGTCGTTGGGTTTTTAAAGCTTGTGCTAGAGTAAGTTTGAAATTACGTTTGTTGATAGTAGGAACTTTTTTGGATTTTCGCCTTTTTCTTCGTCTTGATCTGCTAAAAGTTGTAACATAGAAGACTTACAGACAGAGAAATATCAAACTAGTATTCGTCATTCTTTGCGCTAAATATTTTGAATAATATCTGACATTAAAAATCGTTTTCCCGGTCGTAACAACGGCGAAATTGTCACATTACCTTTTTATTGCGCGCAATTTACCGTTGGCTGGAAAACTGAAATAAGTCTAATAAATCGAAATTCAACGATTATGTACCGTTTGAAAACATTTCGAAATACCCCAAAATCAACTCATCACTATTTCGATATAAAGTCAATTTGAAAGTCAAATTTTGCGATGGCGGTTTTTTTTTGTTTTCTTTTCTTTCTTTTTTTTTTTTTTCTTTTTTCACTATTAAAATTCATTTACCACTCTTCTAGGACGTTTCCGAATGACTCGTTATTATTTATTCGTATTTTTACCGCACAAATCGGCTCATAAATTTTATTAACCAAAATCGAATAATTGTAACTCTTCGTATTTCGCGAAAAACAATTTATATACCCGTTCTTACGTACAAATAAACATTACAACATTAAACATTCATTATTTATCGGACACTTGCATTGCAGAGAAACTTGTTAATCATATTTATGTATGGCATAAATCGCGAAAAATAGGTCGATGTTAATGAAAAAGGGGGAAAGGATGAAAAATAATTTTTTAAAACAAACAAATTTTCACAAATCAGGGATGGATCTACACCGGCGAGGGGGCTAGGAGGGGCTCTAGCCCTGAGACCCAGTATCCAGGGGGTCCCGCGCTCTTGAACAAAAAAAAACATATTTAATTTTCCACACGCAAAATTTAAGTTTCTTTTCTTAAAATACTCAATATTGTAAAAATGCAAGATTTTAAATTTGTGTTTTTATCTTAACAAAAAATTCAGTTAACTTTTAAATATATCTATATATATATATATAAAAAAATATATAAGTTCATTAATAAAAATGTATACTTTTTCTCTATAAAATTTTCTCTTTTTTGTTCTAAATGCTACATAAAATAAATATTTACAGAAATTTTCTACGATAAATCTAATTTACTGTGTTAAAAAAAAACAAAACAAAAAACGAATGAGACCTTTAACATATTGAATAGTCAATAAATATTCGACAAATCGATTAATAGCAATTCTCTATTCAAATATTGATATCTGTGCAATCGTTGTAAATTTTTCTATGCGTAAAACCGTTTTATGATCTGAAATATTCTTAATTTTAACCGTATTTTATTTTTCATTTTCATATTGAAAGTTAATACGTTCTATTTTGAACTGCACAAAAATTATTTCAAATAAAATCGGGTTTTAATCGATCGCTGATTTTATAAATATATTTGTATTTCGAAAAATTTAATAAATCATACCGCGTTTCCTTCACTTATTTCTGATTACGTAAACAATTATAGAAACATGCATGTTTAATTTATATAAGGAAAAAAACATGATCAAAAACATCGCACCAGTGTATCAAAATTAGCTTGAAAACCGTTGTATTGACCCATTTATTATTTTGCTACCCACAGTATTTAATTTATTCACACACATATATATATATATATATATATATATTAATTACAACGTAATTCTGTAATGCAAAATGTCCCAATTTTATGTAACGTTTATTATATTTTATAGGGTTTTTGTTATTGTTATTTAAAAAATGTCACAGTTTTATGTAACGATATATGTAACGAAAAATGTAATAAAACAATATCTGAATTTTATGTAATGAAAGTTAAATGTTAGGATAGGATTTTTGTGATTATGTTTTGTTTTTCTTCTTGTGTTGATGCCAATTACGTTGTAAATTTTGATTATTTTATACAAAGTATAGAAGAGAAAGAGACAGAAATAAAAGCAAGAGGGGTCAAGGGGCACAGCCCCTTGCGAGGCCAAAATGGCCGAGTTATATATATATATATATATGTATATACTAGCTGACCCTTGCGAAATACTTAAAATTATTTAAGTTCAATAAATGTACAAAAATCAAAAAGAAAAGTATTTTAATTACATTAAAATGAATGTAATTCACGTGGCAGCAACGCATTATTCGCCTTAATAACAAAGATCAGTATAACCCCATAAGATGGTTCATAAAAGACAAAATTATTCAATTATACAATAGAGCTCCGAAACGGTTTGACTTATCAGAATTGGATCATAAATTATTAAAACTTCTATCTATGACAATTTACAACTTTAAGCTGAGCGATTACCCTGGGTGGCAAGAAGCCGTTTAGAATATGTATATAATATGGAATTTAGAACGACCTGAAAAGTCACCCTTAAAAAATTCATAACTCATGTTCAGATAACCCTTTTAAATCGAAATTCGAAATATAAAACAAAACACAGAGCCCTTTCATAAAATCCAAAAATTACGGTTAAAAAATTATTTCAACCCCCTTTGGGGCCAAAATCAGCAAAAAAAAAAAATGTAATTTCTAAATAAAGTTAGTTTTAAATTGCATATTCTGCTATTCGGGGTGGAGACAAATACAATAAATTAAAGATCATGAAAATTAGTCCAGCCATTCTTGAGTTACAACTGGTGTAACTAACACGTTTTTTCTTTTATATACAATAGATTTCTATACGTTTTTTTTTTTAGAAAAATTATATTTTAGTCATATAGGGTCGTCGTCAGCTTTATCTCTATCGGGGTTTATTCGTTATCAAAACAAATAAAAAGCGTCTTGTAATTTTACCTGTGATGATCAGCTGTTTTCCAACCAATTTGAAAACATTCCCGACCAAATCGCTACAAAATGTAGTAAGAGTATAGGGGTTTTTTAAATTGCGCACAATATATTCTCCGTAATTCATTTTCATAAACAAATGTTTAAATACGCAAAACATATAATATCTGCATATAAATAGGGCAAAGTCCTCGTTTGTTTATTAACCGATTTTCTTTTTTCGTTTAATAGCTATTAAAAAACAGCTTTTTTTCTTATTTAAATATAAAATTAATACAAAAAACATAATAAAAAAATGAACTGTTTGTTGCGATATTTTCGATTCGTTTATGTTTTTGTTATTTGTTATACATGTATATATTTTTACTGCATGCGTAGCGCATGATTGTCGAACGGCCACTATGTGACCGCCCGCTGATTGGCCGAGAGCCAAGACCAATGCCTTTTTTTTGCCTATTCGTTCCTCGCCGTTTCCAGGTATCTGGAATTACCCGCTCGCATGTTTTGCCGACCATATGTTTTATTGCTTTGCCCTACCGGTATTGACGCCGCCGACCCGTAGTCAAAGACACTACCGGAGATGATAATCGACGACGTTCGAAAATCAAAAAATAATACTAAAGGCAGAACAAATTATCTATTAGATCGCCGTGGAAAGTTCGCGCCACCAACCCTGATTAGTATCATTTTGAAAATATTAAAATTCATTTAAAACTCGCGAAACCGAATTTTTTCATGGATTATACCTTGACAGATCGATTTATTGGCTCAAAATACCCCTAGTGTGCAAATTTCATTTTAATTAATTACAACTGTTTATCCAAATGAACCATTTAATTTGCAATAAAAAAATATTGAGTTTATCAATCGAGATAAAAACTATCCTATCTTTTAAGCTGGACTGAATAGTGTGAAAATTTCATTAAGATCGGTTGAGTAATTCGACCAAACATTTATAACACGGGATTTTTTTATATATATATATATATATATATATACATTAATATTTTTTTGTAAAAAAAGAAAACATAATTTTATTAATAAAAAATTGCAAATATTATTAACGTACGTAAGTGTGTGTACATGTATATGTGTAAAATTCCTTATTTGACGTTCAATTTATATAGTATTCAGTTTGTTAGGGTAAGAAAGTTGATTTTTTAAAAAGAGCATAATTTTAATTTTTTTAGTCATTCATACGTTCGCAGTAGGGTTTTTTTTATTTTTTTGTTTGTTCGCATATATATGGTAGTAAATTTTTTTATCTTTTTTTCTTTGAAAAGGGGTCCCTCCTTTCAAGACTAGTCCCGAACCTTGTAATTAATCCGCTCTTATCACGGACTTGTAAATACAAAAATTTTGAACGAATAGGACACGATCGGAATAGTTCAACAACCTTAATAAAATCTACCAAGCAAATTATATAGCGACCTTGGACCGCCGCGTGAAGTAAGCAATAAAATTTCGTTGTGCAAAAATTTTGCTCACATGAATAAAACCCGAATTGTTTTTATCGATAAAAAATAATATAATTATTGAACATTGTAAAGTCATTTTTTTCCTTATTGTCACGCAGTCGCGTCATTTTCCTCAATCGGCTTTCTTCTCTTCACCTAGTCACAATTTTTAATCAGTGCAATAAAGTGCACCTATCTAGAGGCCCAGTTCTTTAGCTATTATTGCGTTTCACCTTAAAAGGTTTCACACTGTCTGCAGAATATTTCTCATATTATAGATTATGAATATTCCAGGCTATGTTTTCTCCAAATTTCTATTTAAATTTGGATTTCTACCGGCTCTTCCAGAAACGTGTACAAAGCATACTGCTGTTGATATATTTTAGACACATTTTGTTAAACACACTTCATGCCTAAAATGCTATAACATTTACTAGTGCCTTTGTTTGCAAAGGATTCTTGCACGACCGTTTTATGAATTAAAATATCATGCTGTTGTGAAAAATGCGCAGAACTTTTTTACTATCAGTTATGTTAACCGAATAAGATATATATTATTCCCCCGATATAGGTACAAATATTACTTCATGGCAGACGTATGTGAAAGAGGGACCTAAGGGTCAAAGAACTCCGCGATTAAAAAAATTTAGCAAAATGCAACAACCCTAGAAATATTACTGATTGTTACAATTGTTTCATTGTTAAATAATCCAACAGTTTACTTCCCGACTTATAAGATATTTGTGTATTCGTTCATCTGTTTTTTATAAAAGCAAAAAATGACAAACCGCTCATAGAGAAAATAAAAATAATGCACATTCCGGTTATTTATTATCAGCTTCATACAGTATACATTTCTCTTTCTGTTTATTCTGTAAAGTATTTTGAAAAAGTTTCGAATGGGGATTTGAGCTGCTGCATTTCCCCCTTGGCTACGGGCTTGAAGATATGCCTTCTGTTCAGACTAAAGAGTATTTATGACTTCTATTGATTTTTCTCATGCTTAAATTTTAGATTAGATAGTTGATTAAGCAGTGGATCTTCGCTCGAATGAAATTAGATATGCATTGTCATCTTTAGTACTAAAATTAAACAGTTGCGCTAGGTTAAAGCCCAAAGTTGACGGCTTTCCTCGAAAACAATAATAATAACAAAAAGCGTCGGAAAAATAAATAAAATATTTCTATAACCGGCTTAATTTTTTTTTTTTTTTTCTTCTTGTGAAAGCAACATCCCGTACCGTATTTAACTGCTGTGGCTATTACAGTATACGAGGGTGCGCAGTTTGTTTTTATAGATATTTGCTTATTCTGCTAGTTGTAATAAATTGTGTTACAGATAAAATTACATTGGGGGAATTCTCAAGAATGTTGGTGACTGTTTTGTTATTAATTGAAGGGGCCCGGTGAGGTGATAGTGCTGGACAGTCGCACAGTATGTGAGGAGTTGAGGGAGCAACATCTTGGCCACAGAAAGGATAATTCATAGGAGAGGGAGTTGTTTGCAAAATAAAATTATGCGACATGGCCGTGTGGCCTGTGCGCAAGCGGCCAAGTGCACAGAAATCTCTGCGGGAAATGCCTTTTTTCTGGCCACCATGGTTCCGTTGAGGGTTTAATTAACCGCGAGAAAGTCCGACACGACGACTAATGGGTTTTCCATAAGGACGTGAGATTATTGAAGATTATGTTTGAGAGATAAGGTGGAGGTGGGCTGTTACTAGGCGAGGGGCAATATATTTCTGCTCGGGCGGGTATATCGACGAGTTAATTTCCAGGAATCCCAGTATGGCTGGGCACCCACAGAAAGGATATGGAGCACTGTCCCTTAATAAGTTCGTATAATACCTGCTGGGTTCGAATTGCTACAGGATGTTTGGTGAGGGGATTAGAGATTGTCAATAAAGCCGCAGATGAATCAAATACCAGCAGGGCTTTCTGCGGTGTAGACTCTCTGTAGAAAGAAAATGTTCCAAACAGAAAAATACTCCATATATATTTCAGCATCCAGTACCGAGCAATTGTCATTCAGTCGAATGCTTCGAATCACGTCGCAGACTTCAAAATTCATTGTTTCAAATATTTCAGGTTCAATATTAATAATAATGCAGCTATTTCTATTTTTTTCTTCTTTAGATTCACCAGTAAGGGACATCGACTCAACGACTAAACTATTTCTATCTGATTGCGCTATTTTACGTAAATAAATGCTCCGTAATTTCGGTTTTAGCTGCATAAGTTTTTTTTTTGTTTTTTTTTTAAATGAATAAACCTGAACAACTGAAAAGCAGTAACAACATTTTTTTGAGAGAAAAAGGCTCATTTCATTAGACTTGTTTAAATTTTTGATTATTCTATTTTAATTATCCATTTTAACGAAAAATCTTTTCGCTTCTTTCTATTGTTTTCCTTTCCGAAGAGAAGATCATTAATTTTAAACTGACAACGTTTACGGTTCCATCTAACCGTGTACTGCATTATGTTAAATATTTTTTAATTATATACAACGCATGCATTATATATATATATGTATATGTATATAAAAAATATATATATAAATAGAGATTAAGGATTGATGATATTTATAATGGACTTTTAATTGCACAGGAACCTTTTAGCGAGATTATATAGTTATATTTTTCTTCTTATAGATATACATATATTTTATATGTATGTGTATATATATATATATATATATATATGTATGTGTATATATATATATATATATATATATATATATATATATATATATGTATATATGTATTTCTTTTGAATAGAATAATTCTGTTGAGATGTGGAAAATCCGAAGAGGAAAACTGGACAAACAGAGTGAAGTATGCATTCAGACTCTCGGAACAATAGGTAATTTTTATTCAAATAACAATGCTCCATCGTTGTTGTATAAGTATTATCGTTCATTAAACTAAACGTAAAAAAATATCCATTAACGAATAAGCAAGTTTTGAAATGAAGATAATTTAATAAGAGAAATATTTGTTTTTCATGTTCTTTGTTGTTACGATGATTCGTAAAATGTGTCTTCGTATGAGCTTTCTTTTTAGAAAAATTATTTTTGCATGGTTTTTCTACCGAAAGGTAACAACATTGAACTTTTAATCTATTTTCAGTATTTTCCTACTGAAAAAAAAGAAAAAAAAGACCCAAAATATTAATACAAAATTATTTAACGCGTAGTTTGTGTCGTAATGACATGGTACAATATTTAAATTATACTTGTATTTAAATTTTAGCAGCATACTAGAATTGTGTAGTGTAGGCAGTACAATATTTGTTTTGTCATACAACTGAAGAATATACTTGTACAGAAATATTAAATTCAATTACGATGTTATTGGTGATATTTTAATGAGTTTCATCAGTTTATATGAAATACCGCAGAATGTAATCCTTGTAAATGATAGAAGTTCGCTGGGATTTATTGATATTTTTGGTGTTTAAATCACGTAATATACCAATTTTCAACAATTTGAAAATTTAAGTTTAGTTAAAAACAAAAAAACAAAACAGAGTCGATCGTTGCATTCTGTGCAAGAAAGCTGAATTGCGATTTCTTTTTTTGCTTCAGTTTCGTGCTGTATCTTTTTCGTATTATTAATTGTTCCATATTAATTGCGTACGGCTTATTAAAAAGAGAAGTAGTCCGTTAATATTTCATTGTTATATCGACGCTAATGATTATTACTGCGATTATTATTTTAATTGATTTGTCGGCCGTTTTGTCCTCGCAATGGACGCATATTTCTCATACTTCGTGTGTGCATTGTTCTAGACAATTATAATACGTGTAAAGGTTTGACCGCAATTATCATTTCAACCGGAACGGTCTCTCTCAGATAATTATGTGTCGCGGTTGCTGTCATTCCTTTCCGAATTCCCTTTTCATCATCATCGCTCGCGGTTCTTGTATTTCCCAGTCAGGAAACTGCATTCCGGCACGTGGTTAGTTTTCTTAGTAAGGAAAAATCTTTAATGTCACCCTCCTCTCCGCATATTTGTGTGTTCACTAATTCAAGTCTCCCTCTTATTCGGAAATTTTTCCTTTATTTTTACCCTTCGTGTGGGCTGACCCCAGATTGAACAAGCCTTCTTCTCCGATCTTATGTGTATTGCAATTTTTGTTCATCTTATATAGTTAAATATTTGCAACTTATCGACACTAGGTATCTAGCAATTGACGGTTTGTGATCTTATCCGTTCACACGTTTTTTTTTAGCATACGTCTGTATGTCATAAAACACTTTAATTGACGATGAAATTCGTAATTTCTAAAAATTCTTTAACTATCCTGAATTCAAGCGTTACATTATTCCTAGAACGCCCCCTAAACTTTTTCTGATTCGTAATTCTTCTACTCTTATGTTTTCTATTTCGTCTCTTGCACTGTTACATTTTCTATATTTATTTAAAGGTGATGGATTCCGTTTGTCATACCATGCGAAGGTTTAATATTTTTTTTTTACTTTTTTATTGGGCTTGTCAGCTGCGGATGATTACCCATCAAGAAGGAAGAACGTAGGGCAAAAGGACACTGAGGACACTGAGAAAGTTATTCGGGGAAGGTGGAGACGGCCAGAACTACTATGGAGAGACAGCAAGGGAGTCAAAAAGGATCGGTACTAGAACTCGTGCAATTAGCAGTCCGAAGGGAAATAAATTTGTAGACGAAAAAATATACAGGATGATACCTTAAAGGAAAGGAAAGCTCTCATGTCTTGTTAGCAATAAAACCTGATTATAATATATTATATATATATATTTTTTTTTTTTTTTTTTTTTATGAAAGCAACATCCTGTACCGTGTTTAACTGCTGTGGCTATTACAGTACGAAGATGCGCAGTTTGTTTTTATAGATATCTGATTATTCCGCTAGTTCTGATAAATTGTGTTATGGATAAAATTGCATCGGGGGAATTCTCAAGAATGTTGGTGACTGTTTTGTTATTAATTGAAGGGGGCCGGTGAGGTGATAATGCTGGACAGTCGCATAGTATATGAGGAGTTGAGGGAGCAACATCTTGGCCAAAGAAAGGACAATTCGTAGGAGAGGGGGTTCTTTGCAAAATAAAATTATGCGACATGGCCGTATGGCCTATGCGCAAGCGGCTAAGTGCACAGAAATCTCTGCGGGAAATGCTTTTTTCTGGCCACCATGGTTCCGTTGAGGGTTTAATTAACCTCGAGAAAGTCTGATACGAGGACCAATAGGTTTTCCATAAGGACGTGAGATTATTGAAGATTATGTTCGAGAGATAAGGTGGAGGTGGGCTGTTACTAGGCGAGGGGCAATATATTTCTGCTCGGGCGGATGTATCGACGCGTTCATTTCCAGAAATCCCTGCATGGCTGGGCGCCCACAGAAAGGATACGGAGCACTGTCTCTTAATAAGTTCGTATAATACCTGCTGGGTTCGAATTGCTACAGGATGTTTGGTGAGGGGATTAGAAATTATCAATAAGGCCGCGGATGAATCAGATACCAGCAGGGCTTTCTGTGATGTAGGCTCTGTAGAAAGAAAATATTCCAAACAGAAAAATACTACGTATATTTCAGCATCCAGTACCGAGCAATTGTCATTCAGCCGAATGCTTCGAATCACGTCGCAGACTTCAAAGGAACAGGCGGTTGGGAAAGAAATAGCCTCTGGGGTAGCCTTGGCAGCATCCGTGTAGAAAAAGAGGTGGTCGGGGTATTTTTGCATTGTTGCTGTTGTCAACTGAACGATATTCGGGTGCAGGGGTTTATTATACTTCGTCAGGGAAAAGTTAACATCAATGTTTAAAGGGGCTCACGGCGGAATCATGATGTTAGGAGCTAGGTTAGGGAAAGGGATTACACTCACGTTGTGCTGTGATTGGAGAGCCAGGATTTCTGGGAGAGGGTCATTAGGGAACTCTGGGGTGTTGGGGAGGTCATTTGTGTCAATAGGACAGGCGCGTTTACTAGAGTAATGAGCGAGGGTCTCACGGTGGTAATAATAGGTTCGGAAATACTTTAGTGGGGGAGTGCCTAACGAGGCACACAAACTTACAGACGGGGAAGTTCTATGTGCGCCTAGTATCGTGCGGAGCGCCGTGTGGTGTATTGAATCAAGGGATTTAAGTAAAGAGGGACTGGCTGACGCATACGCCTGGTACCCGTAGTTTATTCTGGAAATGACTAAGGATTTGTATATGGAGAGGAGAGTTTTCGGAGGTACATTATACTTTGTGTTTGATACATATTTAAGAATAGATAGGAATTTATGACATTTAACTTTAAGATTGGATATGTGGGATCGCCAAGTTAGCTTTTGATCGAACAGTAGTCCAAGGAAAGCAGCAGTAGGGTGGAAATGAAGTGAGGAATTTTCTAGATTGAGGCGAATGCTGGAAGAGTTTTGACGTCCCCTATAGAAATCAACACAGATAGACTTAGATGGAGAAAACACAAGACCATTATTGTTACACCAGGATTGTAGTTTTGAAATAGTTTTTTGTAGGATTTTTTGAGCATTTGCTGGAAAACTGGAAGACAGGGAAACGTTTAAGTCGTCAAAGTAGAGCCGGGCGTTTACAGGCGGAGCAGTACAATCATTTATATCATTGATATAAAAAATAAACAAGGTTGCACTAAGGGCAGATCCTTGTGGTAAGCCATTCTCAGTTTGAATGGTGCTCGATGTTGACGAACCAATCTTAACATGGAACGTTCTGTTTGTTAAAAAATTATTCAGATACTTGGCCATGTTTCCACTTATACCAGCTGTTGTCAGCTTGGATAAGAGGCCGTATCGCCATACTCTGTCGAACGCCTTTTCTATATCGAAAAAGACGGAGTATACATGTTGGCGTCTGTGAAATGCTGTTAATATTTGCCTTTGTAGGCTCAGCAGATGATTAACTGTAGTACGCTTCTTACGCCCTCCGGCTTGTGACGAGGATAGGAGATTATTCTGTTCAAGGAAGAAAAGGAGACGCCGATTAACCATTTTTTCCAGCGTTTTTGCGAGGACACTTATGAGGGATATAGGCCTGTAGTTTTGTGGAAAAAGAGGATCTTTATTTTGCTTCAGAATAGGAATAACAACTGCTAATTTCCATGGCTCAGGGATCGATCCGGAGAACCATATTTGGTTATAGATATGTAAGAGGAAGTTTTTCGCTGACGGAGATAAGTGTTTTAACATATAAGGATGGATGGAATCGGGCCCAGGCGCGCTGATTGCAGTATGGTACTGGAGTTGATAGTCTAGTTCAGAAATGGTGAAATGGCAATTGTAGAAAAGTGAGGAGTCAGAGATGGTAGTTATTGGTTGTTGTTCCGTGGAATATTTCTTTAAAGAGAAGGCAGACGAATATGACGATGAGGATGACTCCATTGCAAAATGATTCGCAAAAACATTTGCGACTTCCAACGGGTCAGATAACAGGGAACCATTCTGGTTTATCGAAAAGGAAGGGGTCGCACGATTAATACCGTTCAGTGCCTTAATTTTGTGCCAAATATTGTGACTAGAAGTATTTATGGAGATTGAATGCATAAATTGCTGCCAAGATTCCTGTTTTTTGCGCCTAATGAGGCTCCTCGCAGCTGCACGGCGTTTTTTAAATTCGATCAAATCAGGATATAAGCCTGTTGATTTAAACTTCCTAAGGGCATGTTTACGTTGGCGTATGGCTGTTCCTATTTCGGGGCACCACTATGGACCCGTCGGGATCTGTTTGTTGGGACAGACCTAGGAATGGATGCTAGAGCAGCATTCGTAATAGCGTCGATAAAGGAGTTGATGTTCTCTGATAAAGATTCGGATGGCTCGCTGGGAACGTTTACTTTAACTGAAAACATATCCCAATCCGCCTTGTGGAATAGAAATTGAGGCTTAGGTGGGAGGGTTTGGGTAGGGAGGGTTTTGGACGGGCATATGAGTATAGGAAAATGGTCGCTAGAGCATAAGTCCTGTAGCACAAAAGTGCTCAGGTGAGGGAAGATGGAAGTGGAAACAAGTTGTAGGTCAATTGTTGAGAATGTATTATGGGACAGATTGAAATGTGTGTAACCTGGGGAGGGAAGCAGTATCATATCGTTATCTAGGACCAGTTTATTGATGACAGAGCCATGTCTGTTTTCCAGTGTTGCTCCCCACAAAGGTGAGTGGGCATTAAAATCACCGAGTAATACTAGTGGCGGGCTGACCTGTGATAGTACTGACTGAAACATATCTGCAGTAATTATATAATTCGGACGCACATAGCAGTTACATAGAGTTATCGGGGTGGCAGATATCTGAGGAAGATGGACGACCACTGCAATCATTTGTAAGGGGGTACTAAAATTCAACTGTGTTGCTGGGACAGAGGAGTTGACCATAATGGTAACCCCTCCATTTGCTCTAAACCCTTGATCATTGCTGAAAGTGAAAAGGGAGTAGTTTTGTAGGGCTGGGTTATCTGTGGGCTTCAAATGAGTTTCCTGTAGACATACCACAGCAGGGGAGTGATTTGCAATAAGCAGCTTTAATTCAGCAAGTTGAGGGTAGAATCCTCGACAGTTCCACTGCAGGATAATGTTACGAACCATGACCACTATTAGCTTTCAAATATGATTAGTCTGCTGTTTGATCTGAATCCGACTGTCTAGCAAGTTTGTTGATTAGCTTAGTGAAACGTGTCTTCATTGATCGGTTTTGAAGTATGAAGTAATTATCTGAGAGCATGTGAATAAATCCATCTATGTCTTCAGTGAAGTTGGCTACTATACTCGCCGGGTCGTGTTGTCCTTGAATCGTTTCCATTAAGGCTACGAAGTCATTAAAAGATAATGGATAGTCTTTATTGTTGATGTTGCTTTCTGTGGGCTTTAGGAGCTCAACAGTAGGCAATTTTTGTTTTTTCAGTTTTGATGGTGGAGGTTTGAAGTCCACGTTTGCTCCATTGTCTCTGGTTTCTACCGCATTTGGATGCTCTCTGTTTTCTGGTTCGTTTGTCTGCATTTGTAGAGGGAAAAGAATAGCTCTTGTGCTATTTGTAAAGTCGGGCTCCGTAGTCTTCTGAGAAGCATCAGGGGTTTGTGGGTGGGGTCGCTTAGTTGCTGCTGGGGTTTCTTCGGTGCTGACTGTTGTGTTATTTTCAAAGATAGAGGCTTGAGTGTTTTCCTCAGCGATGGCGGTTATGTTTTGCGGGGCTGGAGCGGCTTTAGTGTCTGTAGTGGGGGGAACACTATCTTCTACAGATGGGGCAATGGACGGCATGTTCTGCATACCCGTTTGGATAAATATTCGATGTTCACGTTCATTATGAACTATTATGAAAGAGTCGGGTAAGGGTGGGAGATTGGCGCTATCAACATACAGCTGCCTCCTCCAGCTGATTATATGGTCAAACTCTGGATCATCGGGTTTAACACGGAGCAGAGAAATTGCCGAGACTAATTTTAAGTTTAATATTCCCTCAAGATAGGCTTTGACAACAGAGTTTGGGATGGTTGGAGATACGTTAGATAATATAATTTTTTGAGTAGGGTTTTTTAACCTTTGACCGGTGATTGTATTATTATTTACAGTTATAACGGCTCCGTTATGGAAGAGGTTTTCTGTGATGTTTTTCGATTTAAAAAAAATGAGGACTCGATTGTTGCTAATTTTGGAGCCTGCAATTATGTTTTTTGGACCTCCTACTAGGTTTTTAAGGGCTTTAAAATAGTCTAAAGGATTCGCATTTTCGACGTATGGAAACAATACGCCTTGGTCTTCTGTAGGAAAATCGAAATCTGTTATAGGAGGGGTAAGCGGTTGGAGTGTGTGAAATAGGTGTATCGAGCTTGTTTTTTAAGTTTGCAGGCTTACTTGTTTCATTTGCCGTTAAATTTGTTTTTGGAAAGGCGGAAGAGTTTTGCGTGTTAGAAATATTTAGCGGAACGATCTTACTTGTGTTTGATGAAGAAGCCGCGTTTTTATTTTTCTTGTCATCGGACGCTGCAGGTGTAACTGTCCGGCCGGTTGGTACAAGAAGAGATGCTGCTGTTGTCTTTGTAGATGTCTGCGACGTTGATAAGCTCGCTTCACCGGGCATCGTTAATTGTTTCCGGGTTGGCGGGGGGGTCCGCTGCATACTGATAGCGATGCGCGGAGTTTATGATAATACGAAAACCGATAACGGTAGAGGTAAATTAAAATCAATTAACTGTTATACTAGATAAAACCGAAACGCACGAAAACGACCGATTGAATCGAACACAGTTGATATATATTTAAACTAAATGCGCGATGAAACCAGCATAAGAAGAAAAGTATTTTTATCCATGTCTGCGATTGTTAGGCAGCGCCCACAAAAAGATCCTCAACAACAATATGGCCGCAACTGCAATGCAGTACCCACAGTGCACCCGATGGGGCAAGAGACAAGGCATCGCTATTCGCCTACGGTTGCGACTGCAAAGCAGTGCTCGCAATTCCCGTCCAGAAAAGCAAAATGATTGATTATCCATTATTCAAACGGCATCTGCGGACAACGAGTTTACGATACATTAAGGATAAAAAGGAAAGATGCTCCACATCGGAAGGGGCCAGCATGATCGCCAAATAGCGTAGCGTTCATACTAACTCCGGAAGATTCGCACCACCTTGACCCAGTACCACTATGGCCACCATCCGAGCAAAGAGGCCCACAATGCACCAAGTGATGGCGGCGGGGGAACCAAAATATTAAGATAAGAAATGGATGAGGAATTTGCTTAAATGTTTATACGGTTGCGGATTAAAGACAAGAATTTAGCAATAGCAGGGACAACAGACAGTGAGGGAAAGGCGAGGATAAAGGAAGCACAGTACGGCGTGGGGATATTAAGGGATAGCAGATCTGAGTATAGTACCAATCTTTCGGAAGATAAAGATGCACACTCAAAGAAAATGTGATCAGCGTCACAATCGAGTGTGCTATCTACACATAATGGATAGAGGGGAAGGGAAGTAATAGAAAACCGATAAAGAGAAGCAGGGAGACAACTGTGACCAAAGCGAAGGCGACAAAGAGAGGATATAGTAGAACGACGAAGGTGTGGGAAGTCTAGGAACCAAGGGTGTGAGGGTGGAAGCGATTGAATAGACAAGTATAAAGACCGCGGATTTGTAAAGGAAGGACCCTACAAGGATTTCCAATTTCCAAATTGAATTTTTTTTGCTATAGTTGGCAATTCGGAGGAGGGAAATCGTCGGACAAGACGCCCTTAATATTAATAAGCTATTGTTTTCTAGTTGCAATATAGAAGAAAAGTATAAATTAAGAAATTTTTAATGTATTTAATGAGTAACCTCTATTAATGAAATAAATAATAGAAAGAAATACTTAATTTAATTTAGACTGAGAAAAATAAATTTTACTTATCGCTCTGATATTATAGAAGGATTTTTACAGAATTATTGATGCGCGAATGAATTTACATATAAGATGTAAGGGAATTAAAAATGGGTATTTAAATTAGATTTTCGCTTCAAATTTCATCGTGCATAATTGTTATTAAAAGTACATATAATATTTGAAACAAAAAAATGTATATATATATGTAGAGAGAGAGAGAGAGAGAGAGAGAGAGAGAGAGAGAGAGAGAGAGAGAGAGAGAGAGAGAGATTTTATATGAATAAGAAAAAACAGAAAAAATTGCATTTTTGTTGCTTGCATGTACACATTAAAAAAAAAAAAAGGTTGTTTACTTTAATTTCAACAATAAAAAATTCGGAGAACCAGAATTATATTGTATAATAAAACACTTGATGATAATTACGCAGCGCAATGTTTGCTTTTACGAAAACGGTAGCGGAACCTGAAAAGGGATTAAAGAACGGGATAAAGAAAAAGAGCCAACGGGAATAATTAAGCGAAAAATAAAACAGAAGTTGTACCAGAAGTGAAAGGGTTTAAAACGGAATTGGAGATGAATAAACAAAACAATAAGCCGGAATAAATGAAAAAAGAATAATAATAATGACGCAGGTAAAACGAATAGCCATTTTAACGTTGCGCTGCGACGATTAGACTGTCACACATAACGAAGAAAAAGAAGTGTATCTTCACTACTGAACACTATTCATAAACGGAAACAATTGGTAATTCAACTAAAATATTAGGGGAAATACTATTAATAGACAGGTATCGGATTAAACTGGATTTATGATTTAATTCGACTCTTAAAAACGTCTCAAAAAGGAAATAAAGCAATTTTATCTGTGTTCTCATCAAATGGTAAATATGACGATCATTTTAAAAAGCCAGTCTATCAAAATGAGCTAAATCAGAGTTTATATCATAATAAAAATACTTTTTTGTATGATGATGGTGTCCCACTAAGACGATTGAGAATAGAAGGTTATTAAAAAAAATATTCAATACTTCCTTCGTACAGGGCTATATCATTATTTCCGCTCAATAATAAAACGAAAAAAAAAAAACCAAACAAATCCCTTATTCTATAATTCATTTCAAATTATCTCATTTCCGGTCTAGCTAAAACATCAGAATTAATCATTAAGAATAGATTAGAATGTTGAATACGTCATTCCTATTTAAGACTTAGTTTAGATTTCGACCTAGATCCGGGAAATACCGAAATCTAAATCAACAACTCCTCTACCAAATATTTATTTATCTGCTATATTTGTAAATTTTAAAAATTCGTATGATAAAGTTAATTGTTAAGATTCTTAGGAACATATTGACAGGATAGGATACAGTAGGAATTGTCCGCGGATTGTGAATTACGAAAACCGTGGTATTGCATAAAAAGGGAGGATATGCCAAGATTTTATATTGAGTCTGATTCTGTCTGCCTTATGTACAGCTAGTTTAGACAAAATGTCTTTAAAAGAGGGGGGGGGGCGTATTCTGCACTATGCGAATAATGTGATTTTATATATGATGGCAGATGATGCTCTACAGACTGTGAAAAAATACATTTAAACGAATAAAATAAACCCCAATTTTTTTGTTAAAATTAAAAATAAATCAGTAAAGTTCGTCAAAAGTTCAGCTGGAACAATGCATTAAAACAAAATAAGTATAAATATTTACGAAGCATAAATATTTAAAGAGCTTCGAATAAAATAAGGCGAGGAAGTCCAAAATATTAACGTGATCTTGAATCCATGTGGTGGGCCTCCTACATTGCTCGTCCCAAAAACCAAGGTTAAACAATTCTACCGAGCATGTGGCTGGAAGTTGTAGATTATACAAATGTAGTAGCCATAAATTATACGAGGAATTGCGGAGGATAAAACTATATTAACCAGTGAGTGTTGTACAGATTCGACCAGCGATTAGGGAGTCGTTGCTTCAACATATATGAAAATGGATTAAACAAAACTATAATGAGAGAGTTTCTGTTCTTTAGAGAATATACTAAACTGACTTATGAAATATCCAAAATGATCTGAAATAAACTGGCTAATGTAATCTGTAACAAAACATACATACATACATGTATGTATATATATATATATGTGTGTGTGTATATCTATGGGGCGTTTCACGTCAATTGTCCCAGCGCGGCGCTTGAACGCCAAAACGCTTACTTATCAACTGACGATTACGCTATACTAAAAATCATACAAAAAAAATAACGACAACACGTTTTCGATGTATTTTTTCTTCAGTTTGCCCCAATGAAACCATTCGCCCAATCCTAATAAGATGGTTCAGAAACGACAAAAATATCAAAAAAAATCAATAATTCACGAACGATTTGACTTAAACACTTCAAAATTGGATATAAATTACAGTTAAAATTCTCTTTAAGGAAAAGTCTATAACTTCAAATTAACCGATTACCCTGGGCAGCAAAAAAACCCAAAAAACCGTCAAGAATATATAATATAGAATTTAAAACAACCTCGAAAATCACCTTTAAAAACTTCATAACTCATCACCAGATATAACCCTTTAAAAGTGAAATTTAAAATATAAAATAAATTTGCAGAAGCTAAATGTACCTTTTTAACCTCGAAAAAACACAAAACGTGTTATGTCTTTAAAAAGACATTTTTAATATTTTTTGAAATACTTTAGATCGAAAGAGGAGCGTTTTTTACGTCGATGTAGCAATTTTCATCAGAGTGTGTTTTTTTTTTTTTAACGAGATAATGAACGCCAAAATAAAGACGGACCGCCACTGTGGCACGCGGCGCAGCGTAACGCAAAATGTTTATTGGGTTTTTCCGATATCTATTTGACGTCGAGATTGGATTGTGGTTAGCTTGCGTCCATTTAGTTTTGGATTGTCGTTGTTGTGACCGTGCTGAATAACAAGAGCGAGCTTCGTCGAAAGCGCGTATTACTTTATGAACATCGAAAAACTTGAGCTTATAGTATAACTTTGGAAATTAATTTATTCAGCTTTAATTAACTAACCTATTTGTTATAAATTAATTATTGTTATTTTATATATATTCATATATATATATATACATATATATATGCACATATATATAGTACATATGTATATATATACATATATATAAACTCGGTGCTTTTGGCCTCGCAAGGGGCTGTGCCCCTTGACCCCTCTTGCATTCATTTCTGTCTCTTTCTCTTCTATACTTTGTATAAAATGATCAAAATTTACAAAAACGTAATTCTTACTGGCATCAACACACACAAAAAATAACATAACCACAAAAATCCTATTCTAACATTTAACTTCCGTTATATAAAATTAAGACATTTTTTCGTTACATTTTTCGTTACATATTTCATTACATAAAATTGTGACATTTTTTAAATAACAATAACAAAATTCCTACAAAATATAACAAACGTTACATAAAATTGGGACATTTTTTTGGGACATTTTTCTGGGACATTTATCGTTACATAAAATTGGGACATTTTTTCGAATGGGGGGGTAGCCTAAGAATTACGTTGTAATTAATATATATATATATATAACTGGACCATTTCGGCCTCGCAAGGGGCTGTGCCCCTTGACCCCTCTTGCTTTCATTTCTGTCTCTTTCTCTTCTATACTTTGTATAAAATGATCAAAATTTACAACGTAATTCTTACTGGTATCAACAAAAAAAAATAACATAATCACAAAAATCCTACCCTAACATTTACCTTTCATTACATAAAATTAATTAATTTTTTCGTTATATTTTTCGTTACATAATATTGTGACATTTGTAAAATAACAACTAAAAAAATTCTATCAAATATAACAAACGTTAAATAAAATTGGGACATTTTTCTGGGACATTTTTTTGGGACATTTTTTCGAATGGGGGGCTAGCCTAAGAATTACGTTGTAATTAATATATATATATATATATATATTAATTACAACGTAATTCTTACTCTACGCCCCCATTAGAAAAAATGTCCCAATTTTATGTAACGTTTGTTATATTTTATAGGATTTTTGTTGTTGTTATTTAAAAAATGTCACAATTCTATGTAACGAAATATGTAACGAAAAATGTAACAAAAAAATGTCTTAATTTTATATAATGAAAATTAAATGTTAGGAGAGGATTTTTGTGATCATGTTATTTTTTGTGTGTGTTGATGCCAGTAAGAATTACCTTGTAAATTTTGATCATTTTATACAAAGTATAGAAGAGAAAGAGATAGAAATGAAAGCAAGAGGGGTCAAGGGGCACAGCCCCTTGCGAGGCCAAAATTGGCCGAGTTATATATATGTATATATATATATATATATTGTTATGAATTTCGATTTCCCTACTTCCGGGAGACAATATGTTGAAAGGGTTGAATGGAACCACACGGGGTGGTAAAATTTCGATTTTTTCTTCGATTTTCTTTAATTTAACGGAAGGAAAAGAAAATTTTTTGAATTGTAAAAAGAAAACGAACACATGGACGCCGGCGACAGCTATAGTACACCCGTAATAGCTCGCCTCCTCAGAGGCTCAAGTTTTGATCGCGGCTATTTAAAAAAAACAAATCTGCGTCTACCGTCGACCATGGTGACAAATAAGAAATATAGGGCGGGTAATTTACCTTGTAACCCTGCAAGAGCGTTGCGAATGCACAGCTTAATAATAAAACTGGTTGATGCGGCAACCATGGTTAGTATTAGTGTTGATTCGTTGTTAGTTTCGGCGAGTTGGAAAGTATTTGGTGGATTTCGTATGTAGTGACGTGTGTTTCTGTGTTTTAATATTGTTTCGTAATTTTTCCAAAAAAAAAAAAAAAAAAAAATGTCGAAATCTGTATTTTCCGATGTCGAAAGAGAGTTTATTATTGAACATTATTTTAGTGAAAAATCGTAAGTGCGTGTTCAGAAGAAGTTTAAAAACGAATTCGGAACTCTCGTATACCTAATAAAAGCACGATAATGCGAATTGTTGAAAGATTTCGTACCGAGTATACAGTTAGTAGTGGCTACGTTGGGCGGATAAAGACTCCTCACAAACTCACAGTAGAGAAACAGGCTGACATTTAAACTAGTATGGAATAAACTTCGCAAGATAAATCACCCGCGAGTTTGTAAGGGGTCTTTGTCCGTCCAACGTAGCCGCTTTTTTTTTTTTTTTTTTTTTTTTTTTTTGGGCTTGTCAACCTGGGACCAACGTAGCCGCTATTAACTGTATTCTCGGTACAAAATCTTTCAACAGATTTCGACATTTTTTTTTTTTTTTTTTTTTTGGAAAAATTACGAAACAATATTAAAATACAGAAACACGCGTCACTAAATAAGAAATCCACCAAATGCTTTTCAACTAGCCTAAACTAACAATGAATCAACACTATTACGAACCATGGTTGCCGCATCAACCAGTTTTATTACTAAGCTGCGCATTCTCAACGCTACTACAGGGTTGTAAGATAAATCACCCACCCTATATTTCGTGCCGAAGCAGCGATCCTCGACCGGGAGATCTCACGTAGGATTCATCACCACGTGTTCAAATTACCAAGTTATCCAACACAATCACTGTGGTAACACGTATATTTTACCAAATTAAACGAACAAATTTATCGGAACAAAAGAAAAATAAAATTCACGTACGTATAAAATCAGTCTCGACTCGAATTTTACAAGAAAAAAAAAAAAATTAATAAAGCGGACAAGAACAGTATACAAACGGTATGGCATCCGTATTTTCGGAACAATGGCGAAACAATGACTTAGCAAAACGAACAGCGACATGCAACGTTGCGTTGACTCGCTAATAATACACGGTAACCCAACGACGACTATCGGCGATTATTAATTCAATACGATCGGTAAGATGCGAGGAGAAGACACCGCGATATGATCAACGGTAAATTAATTGATAAAAGGCTACCGAAGAAAGCTCTCACACACATAGCCGCGACTCTACCTAATTTACATGCCTCTTCTCACGGCTCACGTGGCTGGCAGTAACGCTACCCTGCTGTCGCAGACCATACACACTAAGCCACTTACACAACCGCTAATATTACACGGGTGCCGAAAAATTTTACAAAAATCGGAAATTACGAAGTCGGAAACGTCCAATTCTCTGACGATGATGAATAATAGGATTGATGCCGAGAGATGGAAAATTAATGATTTTAATCAGAGAATAATGTCTAGTTCGACATCATCGCGCCAGGTAAATACCGAATCTCCGTATCAATGTACACTTAATATATTTTCCGCTTTACATGAAGCCTAAAACTAAACTAACATTCAAGAATTTTATCCGCCATACAATACAATAATCCTATTTAATGAATAGAGTTATTATCGCACTTTTCCATAAAATCCTCAAAAATGTTTCATCACTTTTTCTTTTTTTTTTTTTTCTTTTATATTACCGTCAAGCCTTTGCGCAAAACTCAATACTCTCACGAGAAGCCATATTTTTGCTTTTGTTTCAAAATAGGTAAATGAAAATTGCACGAACCTTTAAGTAAACTGTAAATATAAATACATTGTTATTGAATTTCAATAACTACCAGGTGTCCGAAGAAATCTCAAACGAAAGTAAAATTTTTCGAACAGCGACAGATCAACATGCCTACCTAGGTATATTATTTCTAACATATTACGATCTTGAAATTAATAAGGAACCAATGAGTGTTCGGTACTGAATGCTAAAGTACTTGGGATCCCTTTTCGTCTCTGAGAATACCATCACTATCCAACTCGTGACAAAGAAATCGATTAATCATCACTGAGACCTGCTGGAGACGATAGAAATATTATCAAGCGCGACAAGAATGTAGTGAACTTTGCTATTGCTAGATCAGATAGACTACCATGTTTTATAAGTTCCGGCGTTAGAGTCACAAATAATCAGACCGAGCAATGAGACAGAGAATGGCGTCATCTAGTACTGAAGGCGAACAAAACCAATGATGAACCGAGTACGAAAGGACTAAATTGACAGTCTTTACCGGTCACAAATGTAACCCCGACAATAAGAATAGAACGCATGGAAACCATGTGACTCTATATATGTTTTAGAGAATACCTTACCGCACGCGTGTGTACCCCTCATAAAATTTATGCTGATTGATTGTCACAATTTTCATGTAGCATTTAATAAAAGCGCTTTAACATGATTAGTTGAACTATTATGTCTAGTAGAACATGCTGAGGTTTGTTCGTGTCGCACAGACTGTGTCAGTACTGCACTGATTTTTCACCGTTATAACCATGGTAGTGTTAGAGACGGAAATTCGATAATTGCCCCTGTAAAAAAAAAAAGGAAGAACCGGAAAAAAAAAAAACGGCGCGAGAAGCCAGAGTGTGACTTGACTATAAATCGAGCAAATAAAATAAAAGTAATACATAAAAAAAGAAGAGGAATAATATACGAAACACACTATAGGGAGTAGCAAAATCAATTGCAGAAATTGACCGTAGAAAAGATAACTTTCGGAAGAAAAAGAGTACAGCATCGAAATAAAAAGCTGAAGCAATTTCGCAATCTATAGAATACAGAGAAAATCTGCGAGTGGGATTGAAGGAAGGGTTAACAGGGAATTAATGAAGGTAGATCGTAGGTTTATAAAGTTACCGTAGGTAAGACACTTGTCACTATACCGTGAGAAGAGGAAACAAACAGAAGTGCACCTAGTATTACTGTATAGATTGGGCGGATGAAACATGAAACAAAAGAAACGCTTAAATTCCTAGTGGTTATAGGGGAGAGAAATGAAAGACAGACACGAATCTCCTATATGGAACTGTGTTTGTAAACATGACGGAATGATCAGGAAAGAGAGAATTTCAGATATGATATAATTTTGAAGGGAGACGTTTAATTAAAAATCGATAGTCTAGATGAGGTCTAGGAAGTAATAAAGAAATTTGATTAGAAATTGGAATTGACATTGGAACATCGAGACAAAAGCGGAAACCGAAATTCTGCATTTAAAAGAAGAGATTGGAAAAACTGTCGAAAGCACAAGAGATTTATACGGTAGGATAAGAATTTTGTGGTACCCAAGAGCTTCGAAATATTTATTTACATTTAAGAAAAGAAATATAAACACGATTGATTTATTTACGAAAAAGAAAAGTGTTCTTAAGAAAAACATTTAAATACCAGCAGAGGGACCTGTCCGTAATATTACAAATAATTTGATTCTAGAGAATTCTATTATCGCTAAAATCATGAATTATTAAAGACATAGTTACGAATGCAGCAAACAACCAGAAAGTGTAATATAGCTGTTTAATTGGCAATGTGTTTTCGGGTCCAACTCACATTGTTCGCTAAAAAGACAAATTACCGAAAACAGGTTTTCTCTTTTAGCTAATGATCGATCCGGAAACGATACTAACGGCACACAGGCCTGAAGATTAAGTGTATCATGTAGGCCCGGGGCTACAGAAATATTAGGGCCCCCCCGTTTTTGGAAGTGACAAAATTATCAGTTTTATAGAATAACTAAATTTTCTTTAATTTAATTCAATTATATTATTTTGAATTCACGAATTAACATGTAATTATTAATGTAAACAAAACTAAATATCATATAGACAATGGGTAGAATTTTCGATGCCAAATAAAAAAAATAATATACATATATACGTATATATAATAATTTTAAACAATGAATTTTTTTTTTATTTTTTTTTTTTTTCTACAAATTCTTGTACATATAATATCGTTAAAATCTACTGAACGGAGAAAATCTGTTTCGATCGTTAATCTTGATAATGCCGATAATCTATCGTCTTGCATGGTTGATCTGTACATGTTTTTTATTCTTTTTAATATCGAAAAAGATCTTTCCGTCTCACAATTTGTAATCGGTTTAGTTACAAATATTCTAGATGCAATAAAAATGATTGGAAAAACATCTATTATTGCGCGTTTAACCATCCATATTTAATCCACTGGTACCTTCATCAGTACAAAATTAATTCCTTCTCAACATTACTGATATTCCGCTCCCTTCTTTCCCCAGTGACCCAATCCCTGGTTTATTCAAACAAACTATTGATAGTGGCGTACAATTGCCAAATTCTGACACCCCTTATTACAAATTTCCCCCTTGGGAAGACATCTCCGCAAGGATAGACACATCTCTCTTGAAGGCAATAATTCACGGACCGGGTGTGGACATAACTCACCGCGTTTCCGAAAAAATCAAAAGTTATCCCAACTCTTTGCACGTATATACACTGATGCTTCCAAAGCAGACCCGCAAATTTCCCCATCTCCAACCCCACGTGCACATATGAAATCGGTGGTGAAATCACTTCGTTGCGACTAACAGACTATTGCTCGGTACAGGAAGCAGAATTGTACGCCGTATACAGTAGCCTCGTAACTTGTTTGGAGTCAGGATGTATAGATAGAAGCATACTTTTAATGACTGACTCTTCGGCTTCTCTAAAATCGATTTCCTCACAGAACAACATGGATATCTTAGCCCTGAAAGTAAATTATAAGTTGAAGCTGCTACATCAAGCAAGAAATCAGGTAACGCTCTTGTGGGTGCCGAGTCATGTAGGAATTCAAGACATCGAGCGAGTTGACATGGCGTCCAAATCAGCTCTACGCGCACCAATGCCGTTTGCAGCGCCACCAATCTGCAAAGTGAAGACTTATTTTCATGAACGTGCATGATGGCTGAGTGGATCAGCCAGTGGCAAAGGGATCGATCTTTTATGAAGAGCATAAAGTTTACGGCTGATTCATGGTTCCCTTCTCTTTACCTTACGCGTCGAGAATATGCTGTGTTAAATCGGCAATTATATATTGTAGGGTACCCCTCTCCCACCCTCGTGCCCTTTCTGTTCCGGCCCTTCTTACCCTTCGGTAGAACACTTACTGCTACAATGTACGGCGTTCGACCGCTCCGCTTTTGCCGGTATTCGTCTGTCAACTATACTGTCAAATGACCCAGCGTGCATACAAATGCTACTCGCTTTTCTTAGGACCAACAACTTAATGACTAAACTATGAAATAGCCTTTTTACCCTGGCCCATGTGCTGTAATAACCATTGTAGTTAAAAATGGTGCATGGGCGCCACCGGGGGAAAAAAAAAAAAAACCATCCACGTTGGAGGAGGGAGCTTCTTGGGGGCCCCTTTAAAAAGGCGGGGACCGAGGCTGCAGCCACACCCCCCAACCCACCCCTAAATCTAGTATCGTTGAATTTCTGGTTGTTTGCTGTGTGTTTTTTTTTTTTGAAAAATATGTATTTATTATTTTTTACATATAAAACTTTTGTCAAGCTAAAACGCTTGTCGACGAATTAGCTCCTATTGAACACTTTACCCAACTTAAATTCACTTATACATATACATAATCGTGTAATATTTACTAATCTTAATCTATCTATTTACTTATCAATACTTAATAATTATATTTCTATCTTTTATATTCGATGTTTTTTTTTTTCAGTTTTTTCGTTACGCCTTGTCATTTTATTTTATGTTTATTATTTTTTTTATATTTTCTTCTTCCTGAAGCAATTCCTTTATTTTCCTTTTTCTTTCCCCTATTTTTTCCTTCTTTATTATTTCTTTTTGGGTATTTTATTCAACATCTAAATTATAATATATTTATCCGTTTGCTAATCTATGTTCTTGCTAACGGCAGTTGGTACGAAAGTTTTCCCCTCAACTCGTATTCTGTGTTTATTCTTTCGTCCAATTCAATTTTCTTTTCTGCTGATATGTACTCCCATATCTTCAGTAATAAGTACATTCCTCTTATGCTCATTACGTTTTCTTCTCTTTTAATTATTTCACTTTCCGTTTCTCCCCTTAAGGATTTTCTATTAATTTCAAGCATTTAATTTGCAGTTTGTTTATTTTCGCCAAATATGCTTTTCTCGAAACTACTTTTAATGTTTCATTTATTGCATATTTCTTTAACGTATATAAAGCTGGTTAAACTGCTCTTATTTTCTTTGCAATGTATTCCGTATGTTATGTATGTCCCATCTTAAGTGTTGGTCCATCATTACTGTCCAAAAATGTTTATATTGCGTTACTATGTTTAACTTTTGACAGTTTTTCATTTCGCATTCATTTCTTCCTTCCTAATCGAGTATGTAAATTCATTTGAGTGCATTATTATGTTTGGACAATACAAATCCGTACTTATATCTGTATTTTGATAGTTCATAATTTGTGTTACGTCAAAAGAAAAAAAAAAGATATATTAATTCTAAGTTATCGTTGTGTTATATCAATTAATAAATCTGTTTTTCAACATAACCGATTATTTTATCTTTCGTGCAAATATCTTACGAAATACGTATTTATCTCGAGAGCTCTTATTAAATTATCCACTGAAAGGGATTCAATTATATTTCTTGTACCGAGAGCTTTCTTTGCTTTACACATTTTCGGACACCAAAACCGATTTGAAAAAAACTTTTAATTCAGCAGGTGGAATTCCTGTAACCACGCACGTGGAAATGGAAGCGATGGGGAAAAATAAAAAAAAATAGTCAGGAAAAAACAATTTCCCAAAAGGCATTGAAATGGCAGATTATAAAAAAAAAAAAAAAAAAAAAAAAGAGGGTTGAAATATCGCGATTTTATTCAACGCACAATAGATGAAAGTAGCAATGCTCCCGCCCAAAAAGGAGATTGAGATAAAACTGTACGGTACATTTCAGATCGCATCCGGTTAAAGATAGAAAAAGTTCTTTAAGAAGATAATAAATGCGTCAATGTCATCGACTGCAACAGACGAGACTTCTCTCGTTTAGTTCTTCTTCTTCATTGACAGATACGACCGTTATGTGACCGTCCATTGACCATTTTTCTTCAAACATCGCTGTTAGCTGTTTTTCCGATAGCCTCCTGTGTCCAAGTTCTCCGTTATATTTACTCGTTGCTCTGTACCTACTGTTTTCCCCGTCTGCCAAAAATCTTGATAGATATTTGTCAAAAGCTTTTGTTTAGCTTATACCAAATTAGCTATGCAGTCATTAGACATCGTGGTAGCTGTCCATGGTACAGGCATCTTGTTCTGCTAGGCTTCAGTTGTTTGTGGAATAATTAGAGGCGTATTCTGAGCAGGCAGGTTTCGCGCGAGGTGTGTACGTGTATCATTAACGACCGTTTGAAATTCAACAGGCGACCATTTGCAAACGGTGCGATGGACGAACCTTCCATTTTTCACGTTGCCAATTTTACTGCCGGCTTACATTAACACATTTTGCTACCAATTATTGAAGATACTCTGAATACTTGGAAGAGTCTGAAATTGCTGGGCACAGGCCAGTGAAATTTTCGAAAGCGTTAAGCTCATAATTAAATACGACGCCTCGACATGACATATAGAAAGTCGTTAGTAATGGGAAGAAGGTAGAAGAAATGAAAAAACTTTCCAGACCTGTTGGCCCATATTCGTCTGACTAACAACGTAAATTTAATACTAGAAGATCCCGCTCCGATGAACCAATAGAAAAAATCACAATTCGCTTTCATAACAAAGTCTCCGTACTAGAGTACTAAATTAAATTTCTGTTCATCTTGTTTGTCAAAAAATTTCCGAATATTATTTCGTAACTTTAGAATATATCTTAAATAATAAAGTCCATAATATATATATATATATAACTCGGCCATTTTGGCCTCCCAAGGGACTGTGCCCCTTGACCCCTTTTGCTTTCATTTCTGTCTCTTTCTCTTCTATATTTTGTATAAAATGATCAAAATTTACAACGTAATTCTTACTGGCATCAACACACAAAAAAAAATAACATAACCACAAAAATCCTATTATAACATTTAACTTTCATTATATAAAATTAAGACACTTTTTCGTTACATTTTTCGTTGCATATTTGATTACATAAAATTGTGACATTTTTTAAATAACAATAACCAAAATCTTATAAAATATAACGAAGTTACATAAAATTGGGACATTTTTTCGAATGGGCGGTAGCCTAAGAATTACGTTGTAATTAATATATTCAAAGAATACGGTATTCGAAAAGTTTGTACGGCCGAATATGTAGATTCCGGATTTCGGTTGAAATTTTGGCACCTGTGGAGTTGAAGCCCGTGCGAGTGCCTTGACGTGTGCGTGTCCGGCGAAAATAAGGTAGCGTCTGCCGGCAGCGTGAGCCGCGAGAGAAGAACAATTTAGCTTTGTAGCGTGTGTGTGTATGATCATCAGTTGATATCGATTTATGTGCTGATAGCCCCTTATCCTAATTCTGAATTTACCGTTAATTGTTTAGTTTCAAAAAAAAAGAAAGAATATATCGACGAATAATTTTACTAATGGCTTGAGATCAAACTAAACAATTTTTTTTTTTTTTTTTTAATCAAAATAATAGTCCTGTATTTTTTTATTTATTTTTTTTTTATAAATGTGCAAGGACCACGTGTGGAAATAGAAAATCGCAAATTAAAAAAGAAAAAAAAAGATAAATAGATAAAATAAACTACACTGAAGAAACGAAAAGTTATGTATAGATAGTCCTTGCAAGAGTACTTATACAATAGTAGAGGACTATCTATCTACACACAACTTTTCGTTTCTTCAGTGTAGTTTTTTTTATCTATTTATCTTTTTTTTCCTTTTTTAATTTGCGATTTTCTATTTCCACACTTAGTCCTTTCCCCTTTTTTTAAAAAAAAAATAAATAAAAAAATACAGGACTATTATTTTGATTAAAAAAAAAAAAAAAAAAAATTGTTTAGTTTGATCTCAAGCCATTAGCGAAATTATTCGTCGATATTCGTTGATTAGCGAGTCAACGTTATATGTCGCTTTTCACTTTTCCTAGTCATCGTTTCGCCGTTGTTTCGAAAATGCGGATGCCGTATGCCGTTTTTTCCACCTGGTTAATTAGTTTTTTTGTTAAATTCGAATCGAGGTCGTTTTTATACGTACGTGAATTCTATTTACGCCGCAATATATAAGTATATATAGTTTTTTTCCCAATTCAATTATTATCTAAACTATACACAACGCTGTACACTCGCAACACGATCATTGCGTATTAACTCATTTCAGAAGAATATGAACAACAGACTTGGAAATAAATTTTATTTTTCTTTATTACGCAATCGACATCACATTTTGTTCAATTTCAATTATCTCCGAATTTATATGAAACCCTCCAACCAAACAAAGCTAAAATGCTCTCTCGGGGGTGGGGGTGGGGTGGATTTCCAGACGCGGAACAATTGTTTTAATTATTTTTCACGACTTTCATTATCGCACATGTTACTTTTTAATTCGATTTTCAAAACGTTACATTGGCGTACTACACCACTACCGAAAATTAATTCTATCTTTCGTCACTATTGCCAGATCCAACTGCAAAAATATGTTATCGATAGTAACGACATACAACTTATAAAGCATTTATATTGGGATCAGAGAGCAAATATGAAGATAGGAAATGAATACGCTGAAGAATACTGCTGTATTAAAAAAGGAGTCCGACAAGGATGCCCGCTGTCTCCTAGGCTTTTTAATGTATATGTGGAGGAAATAATGAAATCCCCGAAACTAAATGCACTGGGATTCCGAATTAATGGGCAATTAATAAATAACATTTCATATGCGGATGATAAAGTACTAATAGCAGAAACAGCCGAACAAATGCAAAGAATGCTAGACATCATAAATAAAGAAGAAGGAAAGTATAATATGCAAATAAATACAAATAAAACGAAAATTAATGAAGTTCTCCAGGTCAAAAAGCGCAGAGACACAAATACAAATAGAGGGACAGCAACTAGAATATGTAAAAAAATATAGATACTTAGGTGTACTAATAACTGAAGATGGGCGTGACGATATAGAAATAAAATCCAGAATATCAATGGCCAGACAGGCCTTTGGGAATTTAGAAAGAATAATAACAAATAAGAAAATGAATATAGATATGAAAAAACGAATATTACGGTGTTATGTGTGGTCTGTAATGCAATATTCCGCTGAAACCTGGACGATAAGTGCAGACTGTAAAAAAAGAATTGACGCCGTTGAAATGTGGGCATACAGGCGTATGCTAAAAATCCCGTGGACGGATTTCATAACAAACCGTCGGGTGATGAATAGGTGTAAAGTAGATAAGTTGCAATTGTATGACACGATATAAGAAGAAGAAAAATTGCATACATTGCCCACAAAATTAGAGAAGAAGGCTTATTTAGTCACACAGGGGAAAATTAAAGGAAAACCTCCAAGAGGAAGAAGGAGAATTGAAATGATGAATACGAACACAGGAATTAAAGATTTCTTCCTATTAACAAAATTAGCCAGATGCCGGAACTTATAATGTTCGTGACGTGCAACCTCCCGAATGGGAGATGCAACAATAATGATGATGATGAATTATAATACATTTCTGTTTTTCGCGCTTATTTATATTCTCTTATTGCGAGTATTTTTATTGTATACGATGTTTTAAGGCTTCGTATAATTCATTAATTTATTAACATGGACCGGTAGGGGTACCAAGCGATAATGATTACTAAGGCTACTGCTGGCTGGTCGCGGAACAGACGGATTAAATACGATGCTAGGTTGTTTTAAGAGATATGTGTTGGCCGAATAATTATCTTGCATTCTGTAACGTCTCGGCGTGACAGTTAATAGCAGCACGGAGTACAACAGGAAAGTAGGAAAAGGAAAGGAGATAAAATTGAAATTAAGTACACTTTAAAAAATGCGAAATGTGGTGTGTGGCATTTGGCGAGTAACTTTTTTCTCGCTTTTCCAAGTATTACAGAGCAGAACGGGGGGATGGGGGCTCTGAAAATATTTTTTAGCGCCGCGAAAGTGTTAAAGGTCACGATTAGAATTTTAGCCGTGTCGGTTCTATTGTAGCTTTCTGAAGTACCAGCTTCTATTTTCAGTGGCAACATTCTTCCACTCAGTTAACATCTGCTGCAGATACAAATGTTCGCAAACTGCACTGCTCCTTGTCTGTGCCAAACTTTAGCCTAGTAGAACCGTGATGTTTTGGAACTTTGCAATTTTCTTCAACAGGTACTAAAACGACTCTAGATTCTGAAAAAACATTAGTCGCGCCGCCATGTTTCACCGATGAACTAAAGTGCATCGGTAGTTCGAATGTGACAGACTTTACACCGCCCATCTGTCTACCACTTGTACAATAATACGTGTGTTCAATTTCTTAATGCGATTAATACTGTTTTATTTTTGGAAAATAGATAATCTCGAACAAACGAAAAAAAAAAAAAAGGAAAAAAGACGACATTAAAGGAGGAGGTAGGATATTTATTGAAAGAGCAGCCAAGAAGCCTAGGACAAACTAAACGTAATTTGAACCAAGAAAGAAACGTGATAAGAAACGTGAAATGAACTAAGAAAATAAACATCGAGCTGTTATTTATTTTCCTTTTGGGGGGGGGGGGGGTTCTTTATTCACAAATGATTAAAAGAAAAAGGAGTCAATGATATTTTAATTCAATTGGTTGAAAGAAGAAATACAGCAGGTTACGGAAAAGGAAAGGATATAAGAAGTGGAATAAGGGCGAAGAAGATCGAGTCTCAGCAAATCAGAGCACAGAGCGGAACGCTGAACAAAAACAGATGAAAACTCAAAAAGTAGTTTCATAGCGTAAAATTGAAAAAAAAATTAAAGGGCAATCGATATACTACTAATGATGAGGAATTTTTGTGAGATGACACGATACCACCGTGTTTCAGTTTATCGTGTCATTTCCGTGAGGTATCTAGCATTTTATTTTTATAGTATTATCATTTGTAGAGATTCCTCCAAGTTGAAAACTATATTTAAAAATGTTATAAAAGTCACTCTTTATGTGCATTGTAGGTAAAATTTATCGGAAAATACGGGCTTCTTACAAAACATATATTCAATTACGAAATGGTCGAAAACTACAGGTACAAAGTCGGTTTTTGGATACCTTTTTTTTTCTCTCTCTTTTGGAGGCGTCAACTACACATCAACTAGGGGAATTTTTTTTATAATTGTCCTTATATTAATTTTGCAGAATCGACATTTGGACCAGATCCGCAAACACATTGATATGTTTCAGTGATGTTAATTTCGACTTCTAGTCTCTGTTTAGGCGACCACTTGAGGTAAACTCGTTTTTTCCGACAAAGTGATGACAATAGAAAAAAAAACGGGTGCCAGCAACACTCGCGGTGTTGCAATCAGATGACCCTCAGAGGCTTTTTCGAAAAGTATCGTAAAGAATTCTAATAAAGAAAAAAAAAATATAAATAAAATCACAAAAAAAAAACAAATTCGAGTCTCTTCACCTAGGAGATATTATCTATCCGATACCACGTGTCCGATAACGAGAATTTTACCGAAAGCGCCTATATTTTTGTAAAAACTTATAAACAAACAAAACGGACGCGTACAGAATTGATATAGACTAGAAAAAATTGTACGAAAAAAAATTTGGCTGATTAACATAAAATTTTGGCACCGGAATTGAAAACGTGCGACATGGCGCAATGAGATTTCACGAAAAAAAGGTAACACGATGCCTAGGTATTATTCTGCCGCGCTCGACGACGTGAGTTGCGGACCAATATAATACGACTGACATCGAGTGAACACCGATTTAATAATCTAAATTATCGAATTATAAGATGCACGAACGAAGATTTCGGTACACGATGGGCTTTTACCGGACGACATAGTCGAATCGCTGAAATTACCCGGTACCTTATCAATTAATAATATGAACGTCGATTTTTTTTTAAATACCTTTATAACACTACCGCGTTAATTAACCTGTCTGTTATAATATTCCCCGCTCGACATTACTCGGCACATCTTATTCAGCGCTTCTTGCCGTATATATCATTGTCTTAGCTGCTGACCGCTACCTCCCAGACACTATAACGTCTCTACCATAGCGCGACCGTGTACTCGACGATCACGCCAATTATCTCGGGGATTTTCGGTATCGGCCATATATGTAAGCAAGACACGACAAAGCGGCGATGTAAAATATATCGACGTTCGAGAAGCCGAAAATTAATGAATAAATCGAAGAATAATTTCTAGCTCGAACGTCGAATGAAAGATAGCGCCAAAAGTACCGAATCCGTATCACCGTTTATACATTTTTGAAAATAACCGCTAATCACTAGGCAGCCTAGACATTTGTTTTTGCTAGAATTTTTTCAGCCCATACGGATTTTTACGGTATTATACAAAATAACAAAAAAGGACAAAAAGAAAAAAAAACGATCGTATCATATTTTTTTTTTTTTTATTTGCACGACGATGTTGCCCCGGGAAATTCGTTCAAAATTTCATTTTTACGCAAGTTCCAAGTTTTCTCTGTTATTTCCATTTTTTCCTCCGTTTTTTTTTTTTTTTTTTTGTTTTTGTCAGCCTATCTAATGAATTTATTTAGCGCCTTAAATGCTTTTTCAGAGCTTAGGGTGGGATTAATTCAGCGACGCAAAATCTGAAACACTTCAGGATATTTGAAGGTAAACCTTTAATTAAGCTGGGAAAAAGCCAAAGTTTCCGCCCCCAACGTTGTTCTTTACATAATCGTGAACAAAGAAATATCTCTCTTTTTAGGGTAGAGCTCGAGATAAAATGACAATGAACGATTTAAGATGTATCACCGTCCGCTGAAAATATATATACGCTTTTTCCTCTATTTTTTCACGATTGAACCCGACGAACCCTTCGGGGTCATTACTCCGATCTATAATTTATATCGCAACTTTTTCCTGTTTCAAGGCTATGAAATATTACGATGGAAAGGTTTTTTTTTTTTTTTTCGGTTCTTTCAGTTAACTCTTTTCTGTGTTTTCGTTGACACGTAGCAGGTTAGAATCTTTCGTCGGCGGGATAAACTATTTCGTGTGTTCTTTGTTCAATTACATCGATGAAACTTTAAGTAGTTTTTCGCCATTTTTCTTTCCTAGCGGTTTATTATTTTCCGGTTTAGCGGTATCTTTTTATTTTTGTTATTTTATAACACTTTGCCTTTTCGCTATACTATATCTCTGTTTGCGTAAGTAAGGAACTGTGGTACAAGTAACGATTCCTTCACTATTTCAATTCGAGTATTTGCAGTTTGCTCCGTGAGTACACAGAGCTCGCCTTCAGACACTGCGGAAAATATTCTTCTATTCGGATTACATCGATTCTTCTTATTGAGAACGTTCAGCGACGACTGTCCGAAATGTTAAATTGTTAGAACGACAATTATTTCGTTTAGACATTTACTCCATAAGTTTGCGATCGAACATTATTTGTACATATTCGTTGTGTGCGTGTAAAATCTTTTTTTTTGTTCGATTTGTTTTTTTTTTAAAAAAAAAAAAAAAATGAAAATGGGTAGTCGTTTCTCCTCTTTTAACGGCAAGCGATTTATCGGAATTCTGTATCAAACGGAGATTTAGATATTTTGTAATCGCGACACTACTGGACCGTTAAAAACAAACATAGAGGTATTTTTCAAACAGTACTGAACCACTTCGTCAATAGTCCTCAGTTTTTTTTTCCTAAAAAAAAAAAAAGAAACAAAAAAAATAAAATATAAAAAAAGGATTAACTTCAGCTTTCATCTATGTTGAATTTCAGGGATCAATTATTCGACTAATAAGAGAATTATGGTACACGTGCGGACAGATTTTTCGAACCGCAATAAAAAATATCGCGATGTTAGTGCTGCTGTTTTATTTGGCCAGTTGTGAGTGTATTCTTTTTACGAGATAAGCAAACGATAATAGAGGTTTTGTACGATCAAATTTGAAAATCTTAAAGCGCCTGTTAAAAGCTCCGAAAATTCTCCTGAAAAAGGAATAAATAAATAAATGGAAAATTTTTCGTCACTCTGTCACAGTCTTTTTGAAATAATCGAACAACGGAAGAAATAAAATTATAGTTAAAAAGCAAACTAAAAAAACAAGCTTTTATAGCAATGTGAACTAAAAAGTAAAAAAGTAATTTTTAAATATAAAGATTAAATATTCAACAGTGTGATGAAAATCTCCCAAGTCACTATGTATTTTAAGTTTTTCTAATAAGCTCAAAATGAGAATAAAGTAATTCACAACAAATGTTAACTTTAATGTAAAAGAAAGCGAGCTTTTGATATCAATTGTTTATACTTTTTCTTTTATTTTTTAACTATTTGTAGGCCGATTTAATTTATTAAATATAGTAAGCACCCCACGCTTTCTTTTACATTAAAGTTAACATTTGTTGCGAATTACTTTATTCTCATTTTGAGCTTATTAGAAAAACTTAAAATATTACCGACTTGGGAGATTTCTATCACACTGTTGAATATTATCTTTGTATTTAAAAATTACTTTTTTACTTTTTAGTTCACATTGCTATAAAAGCGTGTTTTTTTAGTTTGCTTTTTAATTATAATTTTATTATTTTTTTTTTTAATCTTAAAACAAAAAAGCAAAATTAAAGAGTATCGAGGAGACTCAAGTCTTTAGCATTTCATATGTCCTAATAATAAAATATCAACAGAAAGAAAACAATTACAATCGGCTATGCTGCAAATAACTTCGCGGGGCTTAGGCTTTTTCTTTAACCGATACGGAACGAAATCACATAAAAAATATAACAGAAAAATTAAAGGGGGTCACCCTCTTTCGGGCGCGATCGATCGGGCGCGATTTATCGGGCGCAGCTCTATCGGGCGCGACTCTTTCGGGCGCAGCCTTTTTCGGGCGCAGGCGAACTCAGACTTTTTTACAGACCACCTACGGTGATTTTCAGGTATCATCCGTTAGACATTATCATCTGTGTTAGTGAGAAACACGAGTTACCAAATACTGCTATCAGAAATTCCGTTCAAAAATTCCCGTCTTCGTTAACGATTTAGTTTTCCGCGCGTATAGCATGTTATATATGCATATATAATCACAAAACACATATTTTACATGATTTTATTTCGTTATTCGCTTTTTTTAAATATCTTCTGTTTTTTTTTTTTTGAAATAACGACTTCAGTGTGAAATACTGATAAACAGACTTTCGCGATGTAAATTTAAGAATTCTGTTAGCAATAGTGATACGAAACGGACGAAAATTATTAATATTAATAATCGGTCAAATGCATTGTCGGTTTTTTTGGTTTTTTTTTTTTTGCTAACGTATTGTCAACCGTATTTAAAAAATTACAAACTATCAACTCTACGTCATTTAAAGTGTAATATAAGTGGATTGAATTTGTTACTGATACATATTCCTTATATTATCTTTCTTTTTTATTCGTATCTAACAAATTTATTTGTGAAGTTTTTTCTGTTATCTACGATTTTAATTATATATTTAATTCCTTGACGATCCAACCCTGGTTTCAAAGAAATATCACAAATGATAAACAAAGGCGCAAACATTTTTAAACATAAACACATTTATGTTAATACTGGGCGAGAAATATGTACGATATTACAAATTAATTGAATTTAATATTATGTAAATGTAAATTATGGTAATCTTTAAATTAACTCACAGAATGTTCAGTACATAAAACATCCTGCCTGGATACCCTTTTTTTTTTTTAGTTCGTTTAGAAAAATTTTCAATCTTCAAAATACTGGACTAATATTATTTTCGTAAAAATTTTAATAAAGCCAATAAGCAAGAAGCTTTTCTTGTTTTGTCTAATAATAAAGCGAGCGGCTCATAAAAAAATAATAATAATTAGAAAAATCGACTCGGCAATACTTGATGCGTGTTTTGTAGGGAAGAAGAAAAAAGTAAAGAAGTAAGTTGAGAAACAAAAACGATTAAGTAATTTTCCACTGTGAAAAAGGAAAAACCCGTCAATGGCTACAACCACTTTGTAATTTACACGTTTGTTAGTTACAAAACGGGTTTTAACCGAATTTTTTTTCTCTAAAATTTCGGTTTTTTACTAACTTATCACACTAAATTGCAACAATACTTTCTAAATATTGTCAGTTTAGCTGGGTTGGATTTGAGTAACACAAAGCTTTAAAAGGAATAAATTCGCAGGTATTCGTTATTCGAATCATCGTTCTATCAATTTACATTAAATATTTATAATAGTAACTTATTCCACTTCTGTTTCTCATCATATCGGCTTTCTTTACTAAAGGTTTTTTGGTTTTATTTCGAAAAAAAAAAATTCTTTAGTGACGTTAGTGAATGATATGAAAGAAGCTGCTTATTGGTAATGACTGCAAAACCTAAATGAGAAACCTTTTTCGACCTCAGTCTTATTTATTTATTTGGTCACGTCAATCAAGGACCTTTACCCAGTTTGCATTCCGATACTTATGATGTGTTGTTGAAAATACGAAATTATCCGTACGCTTGCTTGTTTTCTTTTTGTATTTGCTGAACAGAAAAGTCCCGTTGAGGCAAAATGTGATCAAAACAATAAATGAGTAATTGTTAAAATGAGCACGATCGCCTATTTGTTTTTATATAGTTATTTCATTAATTTATCCAGAATGATTTGTCAGTTAGCCTTAGTATGTTTGTTTTTATTTCTGTTCGATTCCTTTAGGTCGCTTTTTCAGATTTAACCTCATTGGACCTAAAAGTAAAACGCACAAAAAGAAAAAAATGTTTAATAGTTATGAAAAAATGAACTTTCTCCTGCGTGTATGTTTTGTAGTAAACGAAAACATAAAATGTCGCATGAAGTAGGCATGGAAGAGAGAAGAGGATAAATTTTGAACATATTTATAAGAAAAATAATATTCTAGTCCGTCGTTTTTTTTTGTTTCTTTTTTTCACATACGGCTTAAACACAACTGTGCCGATATCAAGTTGAGCCTGTTAAATTAGCTTACAGCATACTACACAAATTGCAATGTTTGGTCGTTTAGTAATAACTGAAATTTTCAAAAACCACAAAAATTGGAACAATATCCTCATTATTCTTCGATAAGGAATCAATCTTTCTTATATGAAATGGATACAGTTTTATTTAATAAATAGGTATTTTCCGTAACACGCATAAACAATATTTAAGTTACCAACAATTTGAAACCTATAGTATGTATTGCGATAGAACTGTCGCAAAAAAATTATCCCCCCTTTGCACAGGAATGATAATTTCTCAAACCATATATATATATATATATATATATATACAAGGTACAACCAGTGTTCATACAGCTAGTCGAATTAGAAATTATGTTTTTACTCTTTCACGTTTTCCCCTACAAAATAGGAGTTTGCAATTATAATATAATAATAATAACATTAATTATAAATATAGAAATAAACGATTTCGAAATCTTACATATAAGTAATAATAATAATAATACCTATAATACATGCAAACACTGAAGTTAACTAATTACATTGTGCTTCACCACGAGAAGATAATCTTCGAGCTGAAGCTGATTATAATTTGTTGCGACTTTCAACAAACGTTTGTCGCAATCGACATATTTATTTTTTTTACTTCGTTACTTTTATCAATAACACTATGTTTTCTTTATTTTGTTGATATTATATCACGTTCATAGACGAATGACAGAAACCATTATGTGTCAACATCCTTTGCGGCATTCTTTTTTTTTCGGAACAGAAAAGTAAAAATAACAATAATGGCAAGTTTTACACGCATTCATTGTACATTTTGTTATGTTCTTCTGTTAGGAAAAGTAACCATTTTTTTAGAAATTAAAAACCGAATAGCCAATCGTACAGGTTATGAACAGTGCAGGTAAATAAATTTCACCTCTTATGAAGCTATTTAGGATTTGGTCAAATAAACAAACTAAAGCGCTAAACTTATTTACAGAAAACAGTTTCATTCGTTAATTCTCCGTACTACGGTCATTATTAAGAATAGTCTATTCGAAAAATATTCTAGTAATTTTTCTTCCGCCGAAATAATAACTGCTTTACAATAGACCTATAGTCAATTCTAAGAAAAATGTACGATTTTTTCCATGACGATTTTATTACTTTTTCTTCTTCTTTTAGTCCTACAGATTCGCATCATCATTATATCCTCAACCATTCGGTTGGTGGACAACCTATTCTCACATTTTTTTTTTTTTTTTTTTAATGTACAGATATAGGTTGTATACTAAGCAATTATTATATATGCAACGGAGGGTTTACACACGCAAGACTACATTCGGAACTGATTAGTAATCGTTTGATTTATCGCGCTACCAGTGCAGTCCCGTGTGTGTCTGCTGTGTACTGACCTAGCGCGCATATGATGTTGAACGTGGTGGTTTGCTATTGCCTTCCACGTGACTATTAGCGATTATTTATTTATTTATTCATTTAATTCTTGTAATAAGTTCGTCGTCGCTCAGGATCGAACCCGTAACCTCCATATCGGAAGTCAAGCGCTCTAGCAACTAGGCTATCGCGACGACTCACAATTGTAAAATATTCGAGGTCCTATTCATTACCTCTTTTCAATCACTCGCAGGAAATCCCCCATGGTGAGAACCGAACCGACAAAAAAAAATCGACGCCCGTTTGAGAAACATGAGCAGTTTACAATATATCCATAAAATTATTTTCGGCATATATGTTTTTAGTGCTGTTGTATTTTTTCGGAATACTCACTGGCGATCAATATTTTCTAAAATAATTACATATAACAGTTATAAAACAAATATATACTTTTAAGAATGTCAAGTAGTTGTTTAAAAATCGGAAAATTTTTGTTACTTAATTATGTTAATTTTATTACTAAATGAGCTGTTTTATTGATGTTTTTGCATGGTTTAAAAATGGATTCTGGTTTATGTAGGTCATATTTCACAGTAACAAGAAAAAATGATTCCAAGTAATTAATCCGTGTTACATAACGTGCAGAATTAAATATCGAGCTCTAAAATATTTGTTTTGCAGGTAACTAGATTTTAGAAAAAATAAATAAATAAATAAAAAAAAATATATAATATAATTTTATTGCAAATACAGCAAAGTAGTTGAACATAATATGTCAACCGCCAGGATTTAATATGATAAGTATGAATTATCGTAATTTCAATTTACATAATACTAAATTAAAAACAGGGCCAGTCGATTTGGCTCAAACGAATGGGTTCCGTTAAAAATAAACATAAGAATAGAAGAATAATTTCTTAAAAGTAATAAACGATTTTTTTTAGTAGTTTTTCATAATCATTAAAGTTAATTTAATTTTATTTTTTTGCGAATGTAAAAATTTATTATAAAGCACATGGATTTCCTTTGAAAGCAGAAAATCTGTCACAAAGGGAAATTATTCCTATGATCTACTAATTCTTTCTGAAATTTTTTATTGAAATTACCCGCTAAACGAATACATAATCAGAACTTCAAGTCTTTATAACCGAAAATAATTATTTTTGCGATATACGAATGCAAAAGAAGCATTGAAAACAGCTGGTTTATTTTCTAAACAAATGAATTACTAATTTCACGGGTGTTTTTTTGATTCATTACGCCTTAAATATGATAATTATAGAAGAAAAAAAAATTAAAAACTCACTAAGGCTAAACTAGGTCTACTTGGAAAAAAGACGAAGTCGAAATGTAACGAGACGAATCATCGTGTTGCGGCCGAAACGAAATGACTCTCCAGGTAGGTATAAAAAGATTATAAAAAAAATGTGATTACTCCTACACCCGGCATAAACATGTAGGTTACTAATTATGACTTAGTAGCTGGAAAATAAAAAAAAAAATCGCGATACTGCATTTTTAATTTTGTGAAAACTATCCGCCAAGGTACGCCAGTTTATTAATTAATAAATATTCTAAAAACTTTCAATTATTATATGTATAAAAATTTTCACTGACTGCTTTTACTTGGACTTGGGAAGTTAATGTTCACCACATTAATATTTTTAAGTTAATTCTAAAAACGAGGAATATGTCAATTTATATATTCTTGCTTGTACGCAATTTCAGGTAAATACGAAAAGATTATAAAAACTGTGATTTTAATTCGTCATTTAATTTGATGAGCCCATGCTATTCAGTAGGAGTGTTATTCTGGGTTAATTAAATCATTTTGCAATGTAGATGTATCTCATATATTTACAGTTTGCCACTTCAGTCACGTGTTTATAAATACTAGCGTTCCCCCAATGGTCCAAATTCGACCAAAATTATCATTAAAAATTTAAAAAAAAAATATATGAATTTGTATATTTCCAAAAATTTTTTCCCACTCTTATACATTCGTTCATTATATATCTGAGAACGTATACTTTTATATGTACTTTCAATAAAAAAATTAAATGACACCTTAAGATTTAGTACACTTTAAAAAAGCCAATAATGATGATTATTAAGAAAAATTAAAACATTTCAATAAGAACAGATTTACTGGTTGCAGCGATTTCCTTCTTCAATTTTTGTATTACATTTTTATTTAAATACGAAACAAAAAGGATAACTGTTTCCATAATTTTGTGTACTGATAGCTCTAAAGATCATCAATAGTTACTAAACCGAAAAAAAAAAAGCAAGAAAATCGGTTAATAAAAAATGGGGAAGAAGGTACTGAACTGTTTTGTCTTTGCCTATTTATATATAGAAGAAAATTATCCATTATTTTTAAAATATAAACAAATTCAAGGTTTGAAAGCTTCTTCCTTATTGGCTTTATTAAAATTTTTATGAAAATAATATTAGTCCAGTGTTTTGAAGATTGAAAATTTTTCTAAACGAACTAAAAAAAAAAAAGATGTTAGCCGGGCAGGATGTTTCATGTACTAAATATTCTGTGAATTAATTTAAAGATTACCATAATTTACATTTACATAATATTAAATTCAAAACAAAGATATTTAATTTTTAATTTGAAATATCGTATATATTTCTCGCCCAGTATTAACATAAATGTGTTTATGTTTAAAAATGTTTGCGCCTTTGTTTGTCTTTTTCGATATTTTTTTGAAATCAGGGTTGATTCGTCAATGAATTAAATATATAATTAAAATCGTAAATAACAGAAAAAACTTTAATAAACGTATCCTCAAATAAACTTGCTAGATATGAATAAAAGAGAAAGATAATATAAGGAATATGTATCAGAAGCAAAATTCAATCCAGTTATGTTACACTTTAAATGGCGTAGAGTTGATAGTTTGTAATTTTTTAAATACGGTTGACTATACGTTAGCAAAACAAAAAAAAATGAAGAAAACCAACAATTCACTTGACCGATTATTAATATTAATAATTTTCGTCCGTTTCGTATCACTATTGCTAACAGAACTCTTAAATTTACATCGCGAAAATCTGTTTATTTGTATTTCACGCTAAAGTCGTTATTTCAAAAAAGTGAATAACCAAATAAAATCATGTAAAATATGTATTTTGTGATTACATATGTGTATGCATATATAACATGCTGTACGCGCGGAAAAACCAAATCGCTAACGAAGAACGATATTTTTTGGACTGAATTTCTAACAGCAGTATTTGGTAACTCATGTTTCTCACTAACACAGACGATAACGTTTAACGGATGATACCTGAAAATCACCGTAGGTGGTCTGTAAAAAGGTCTGAGTTCGCCTGCGCCCGAAAGTGGCTGCGCCCGATAGAGTCGCGCCCGCTTTTTCGCGCCCGATCGATCGCGCCCGAAAGAGCGGTCCCCCCGTAAATACTGGTTCGATGTTATTTCTTCCGTAAAATTCGACAATTTTTTTCAGTGCTGCCTATAGCGTATGGGGAATATCGTGCACCAAGGTTCTTTTACTGTCACCTTTTCTTTAGTAACTTTACCGAATCTATTGGTATACTTTTTGGTTTGAAATCTCGTTCTTCGCTATAATTTCTTTTAAATATTTTGGTAATTTTATAACCACACAGTAGCACTGCTATAGAGAGACTCTCTTAACTCGACCTAACTTCTAAGGCAATGATGAGAGTGCTTACGAAGGTATATGTTTAAACTGTTTCAGTGAACTGATCTACTCAACCCTATCATAAACAAGAACAGGTAATTCCTTCTTCCATAGTGAACTCGATGTAATTATGGTAGGAATTTAAAAACGGTAAAAAATCTCTCCAATTTACTCTTATCATATTGCCAAACTGCAAAAGTGTCATTTCTAACATCTCGGTTTTTAATTTCGATTTAGTATAAGTTCAATAAAGCCATCTCATCATTTTGCTTGAAAAATTTCCCGTTAAACACGAAAACATTCGATTCGGTAACCGCTTCACTGAACTTAATGGTGTTTCATTAGGAGTGCTATATTTTTTTAATAATCGGGATAGTATCCCTCACTGGTACGTTAGTAAATAACGAAACGAACATCAAAACTAATCGTAATATCATTAAAATCTAATTTCACATCGCGTTATGTTGGTTTTTGTTCTTGTATTACCCTTTGAAATTGACGGTTTTTCTTTGTTGTGGTACTTTGTATCTTCCTATGTTTTGTTTTTTTTTCTTCAATCAAGGACCACCAACTGTTCCGTTGCTTTTATGATTTACATTATTTGAATTTAATGCAGCTGCAATTACACATCTTCGTAACGTAGTCTAGGTCTTCTACAGGTGCTAGCGTCCTTTTGCGAAATACCGTTTAGCATCCATTACATGGCCCATCTACTGTAATTGTTTCTTTCGTATACGTTCTCCAATTGAACTACGTTGTATTGTGTTTAGGATTTTTCCCCTTTACCCATAAAATCCTCTCACTTTTAATTTTCCATCTTTTTCGAAACGTTTCCTCTGCATCACGCTTCAGAACCGTCGTGCACGGGATTGCGGATATTTTTTGTACATCTATTTTAACTGTTAGGTTTTTGTTATTAAGGCACCTGTTCACTGAACTTGCTGAACACTGATTCTGTGAGCTATGTTACTATCTAGGCTTGCATCACTACTAATCACGCTATCAAAATATTTAAAATTATTTAAAGAGCGCGTGTTTTCGTTGTTGAGGAAAAAATTGCATGTTTGGTTGTTCGTGTAATTATTTTTATTTTTCCAGTTTCTAAACCGAATTCCTCCCGTTTTATTGTAAAAGATCAATGGCGTACGAGTGCGCACAATCGCCAGAGTATAACATTGCGCAACGTAAGTGTGTCTTTATAAAACATTTTGAGATTTATATTCTAAAGTGCATTGCTCTCTGTCAGACTCATAGGGTATTTTTACCCTAATCACCTGCGCAGTACGATGTTTTTAGATGCAACGTACGACATCGAGGTAAAAATTAAAGAGCGCGGGTCTAAGTACTGTGCTTTTCTGGCCCTTGTATTTACATCTCAAATGACTCTGTTTTCTTCGCGTCTTTTATGGAGCTGTTTCATGCACTCTATTATATAAATCATTTTTATTGTAGATGAATCAATGACCTGTTAGAATTTATAAATATAAGATAAATATAAATTCCCCTTATTAACAAACAAAATAAGTATCAATTAATTCATTAAAAGTAAATTAATTTATGTTTATTTTGTTTAAAAACGATTTTTAAACTTTCAGAACTTTTTTTGATTTTCCAATCGTTTATTATTTTGTTCGTTAATAAGGGGAATTTATTTATCTTATATTTAAGAACCCCCTTCAATTATTTCGAGCATCTTTGCTGGACACCCAACCTTTTCTAAACACAGCCGATAGTGCTCTTCTCTATCTACGGAATTAATCTTGACGTCTAGGAAAACGATATGAAGCCGTGTCCTCTTTTGATTTTTGCATGGTTGGTGCGTTGGGAAAATTTTATCATTTCTTTCCGAAAGCCGCTTTGCTCTTCAGGAAGATACAAGTTCAAAAGTGACTGTAATCCATTTTGTAGGATCTTGTTAAAAGTTTTTTTTGGACGCCGCATAGAAGTGCTATACCCGAGTAACTGCCTTATTGTTGTAGATCTATATTAAATTTTTTTTAATAATTACTTTGTAAACATAATTAAATCTATAAAACATAACTCAATTTACGAACCTTACATATCACATACTGATAATTACAGTAATAAATCTTTCGGTTTCATTGATTTTACCACGAATGATATTAAGTATGCTATATCGTCGCTCCCAAATAAGAGTTCATACGGGTTTGATAGAATCTCAATTAACCTCTCATGAAAGAAAATTTAGAATTTTTCATAAAACCGCTAACGTTCATGTTTAACGAATCTATCAAATCAGGAGTCTTTCCGTCTAATTTAAAACTCGGGATAATTACACCGGTATTTAAAAGTGGAATCACATCAGATGTAACAAATTACAGACCAATTTGCTTATTGTCAACTTTTTCAAAAATTTTTGAAAAATGCTTAAAAGTAAAAATTTCGAATTATCTGACAAATATACATTTTTTCAGTAGTAACCAGTATGGTTTTCTGTAGCATAAATGCACGGATGACGCTTTGTTTAATCATATTACGGCTATTACTGAAAAATTAGAGTACGGTTGCTCGGTGGCAGCTGTACATTTTGATCTATGCAAAGCATTCGACACAGCTGATCACGATATATTGTTGAAAAAAATGTTCGCTTCTGGTTTCCGCGGTTTTATTCACAGTTGGTTTAAATATCATATTTAACACATGGAAAAGTAATCGCAAAAATAAATAAAACCTACAGTGATAGTTTAATACAAGAATTTGGCGTACCACAAGGGAATATTCTAAGACCCATCTCATTTTTAGTGTATATTAACGATTTATGCAATCATTAAAGGTTTTATTTTTAATTTATGATAGTAATGTTTCGAGTGTTTTTGTTTTATTTTTGTCTGATGGATTCCTTATCTGAAACAATTTTCGCCTAAGCCTTCTCTTTTCTAAACCAATCTAGCGGACTAAAAAGGGGATAATTTTTTTCCTTTTTTGTTTACATCAGTAGAAGGAGTGTTCCAAGTTGCTGCTGTTTGAATCTCCATACTGATATAGTTCGAAATTAGTCAGTGTTTTATATTTGTTTTTTCAATTACCATAATATACTATATATTTTTATATATTCGTTATTAATTGAGTGAATACGTGATATGTTTGTTAAAATGTTTACGATTGAATTTTATTGTGTGTGGGATTTGACAGAGGTACTTCAGGACAGATAAGAATTTTAGGAACTTACTTTTGATCTCGGCTACGCGAGTGCGCCAGAAGAGCTTTTTAACAACATACAAGACCTAGTAACTTGACAGACGAGTGGGTTCGAATAAGGGAGCTGCTTGGGCTGAAGGATTTGCTGGGAAATGTATTTTAGCGCCCTCTATGGAAATCTTAACGAATACTGTTTTTGTCGAAGAAAAAATCAGTCCCCTTATTGTTGGACCAAAGTTTAGATTTTCGATGGATTTCTGAAGGATGTTTTGAGCGTTTGTAGGATAGTTGGAGGATTAAGAAATATTTAGGTCATGGTGGCAGATACATTATTGGGAGCGCAAGACAGTTATTTATATCGTTAATGTAAAATAACAATAAGGTCGTCGCATATAATGCAGAATCTAGCGGTACGCCATTTTCTATCAGCATCGTTTCAGATATTGACGAATCAGTCGTAACTTGGATCATTCTGTTGTCTAAAATATTGCAAAGGTGTTCATGCATTCTTTCAGCAGTTCTTGCGGATCGTAGTTGTAATAATAAGTCTTTGTCTGAAATATTTTTTCTGAAATCTTCATTTTTAATCCAAAATTTTTCCAAAATCTTATTTTTGCTTGATATTCTTCAATCTAATTTCGTTTTTTTTTTTAAACCAGTTAGATTTTGGAGGACATTTTGGGATTGAAAATAAATTAAAACAAATTAGTTTTTCATGGTAAAGTTGGAATTTGTTAAAAAAAACAGTTCATTCTATTTAAAAACATAAAATTCCGATTCAAATAGGGCACTTCTGATAGAGAGCGGTAGTCGAAGATATTTTCATTCGATATGGTACAGTCAATTTACTGTATGATGCTTTGAATTTTTCATTTATTAGATATTCTGGATTTTATAAGGGGTAAACGGGTGGTCTGAAACACCTTGTGTATATTTATATATATATATATATATATATATATATATATATGTATACTTATAATTATAATATAACAGAATAGATTAAATCAAATATGTATACATCCATGTACTCATTTACGCACTACACATATTCATATATATGTACATAAACCCTGGTACATATATTCATGTAAACACTAAGTCAAACCTAGAACACTCATGCGCACTAAAACACACACACACACATACACAATTGTAAACTCTCAGTTCTGCACCTCAGTGAAGAAAATGTGAGTACGCTAATAATGGTAACAGTTATGAAGTTTATAATGTTATACGTATTTTTAGAAGTATAATCAAATCAAATCAAACATTTTTATTATAAAATTCCACACATGCGCAAAAAAGCGCGGACAGTGGAGTACAATAGATGGGTCCGAAAAGAGAATATTATAAAAAAAAGATTTTACATAAACTTTTAAACTTAAAATTACAATATTCTTGGGTACATTTTAAATTAAATACTTTTAACTTATTAAATAAAAAGAAACAAATTACATATAAACAAATGAAAATAACTTGAATAATAACTGTAAAATGAATAAGTATGCACAGCCACATATAACCATCCATTTATTGAATCCTCACATTTTACATTTCATGTATACATTCAGCCATAATAATATCCCATCATATGTACATTGGTACCAAAAGTCGCGAAGGTATTTTAAGCAAATACACACACATCCACACATACTGGAACAAGTTTAAAGTATTGGAACAGTTAATTTTTCCCATTTTTAACACGCTCTTATTAGCTTAACCTGTATGTAAATGAGTAATATGTAAGTGCGTAATGGAATTTTATAAATCAATTTTCACTGACTTCCCGACGTCTGAATAATTTGAACATTTACATACGTATTCATTTTGGATGATAATTCAATAATTTCATAATTTTGACCTAATGTCCTGACCAAGATCAAAGAAAAACAATGACCTCTTCTACAGGTTACAAACATGATGGTAAGTGCAGTGTCCTTTGTTTATTAAAAACTAGATATGGTTCGAAACAGATTTCGTAGATGTCGCAAAGTCATTTTCTGTACGTGCCTTTTATTTTATTAAACTTTAACTTAGGTTAAATGCAAGGGCGTCGCCAGCCGATGAGGCGTGATGGGAGGGGGGGGGGACAAGATGATAGAAAGAGAATATGAGTTATAGGAAAAATAAAATTTATAAGTTGTAAAGGCTTAATATTTTATTAAACAAGAATAATAATTAAAACATAATTTTCTTGGGTTTCTGGTAAATTGTTCTACTACTTTATTATAAAAGTCTTCCAAATTGTGTATCATTACGCGCCTACGAATACTCATCATGGCCAGTTGATTAAAAAGTTTCAAGGCTCCAGGGGGGCAGCTGTCCCCCTGCTCCTTGCTGGTGACGCCCATGGTTAAATGTATTACAGTCTAATGCTTCTGTTTTTTTTTTTTACGAACCACGGTAAAGTAATTAAAAGGTTCAATAACAGAACTTTAAGCAACGAAAGAAAATTATTCTTAAACCTTACGTCTAACGAGTCAGAAAATGTAAATAGTGTAGGTAAAGCCCGAAATATAATTTGAGAAGAGAAATCCCAAGTCCTATCTCGGATAGTACAAGCCAGTATTTCATGAGAAAGGTCGATATATTGCAGGGTATAAAAGCAGATAGTGTCGGACCGAGGACGAATCGGAGAAATTACAAATCGAACATAAAAAGGCTATATATTTGTGTGTTTGTTTAGGAGAGAAGGAAACAGCCGTCAAATAGCCGGTTTTCAAACAATTAGAGATTTTGTGATACTTTGGTGAGAATAAATGTTAAATAAAATTACAGTTTAAAAAAAATAAAAAAACACGCTTTTATAGCAATGTGAACACTAAAAAGTAAAAAATAATTTTTAGATATAAATATAATATTCAACAGTGTAATGAAAGTCTCCCAAGTCGATATATTTTAAGTTTTTCTAATAAGCTCAAAATGAGAATAAAGTAATTCGCAACAAATGTTAACTTTAATGTAAAAGAAAGCGCGGGGTGCTTACTATATTTAATAAATTAACTCGACCTACAAATAGTTAAAAAATAAAAGAAAAAGTATAAACAATTGATATCAAAAGCACGCTTTCTTTTACATTAAAGTTAACATTTGTTGTGAATTATTTTATTCTCATTTTGAGCTTATTAGAAAAACTTAAAATCATAGTGACTCGGGAGATTTTCATCATTATGTTGAATATTATGTTTATATTTAAAAATTATTTTTTACTTTTTAGTTTACATTGCTATAAAAGCGTGTTTTTTTTAGTTTTTTTTAATCTATAATTTTTTATTTATTTATTTATTTTTTCTATCTACTTATAAATCCATTTATTTGTATTTCAATTTATTTATTTATTTATAAAGTACTAGAACATAAGTGTATAAGGGGTCAATAATTTACGCCTGTGTTTAGGATTATTTAGTAAAGTTTTTACATCTGCCGGGAAAGAGTTATACATGAAAGCTCCAGCATACTGTAATTCAGTTCTAGTATGAAATTTATAATATCTGGGAAACCGGGCGTAATAATCTTTAGCAGACCTAGTTGAACCAGATTTAAAAACAATCTTAAATTTGTAATCACGTACACATAAGTAATTGTAATTTATATATATATATATATATATATATATATATCACTTAACTTCAATGACGGAAAATAAATGAAGTATTTTTCATACCGTGATTTATAATTTTTAGAATTGCCTCCTGTAGAGTTTTTAAGGGTTTTAAATGACATTTAGCAGCAACCCCCCCCCCCCCCACCAAAAAAATTATACCATATGAAATATTAGTAGTACAATAGCAATTCTATAATAGATAATACAGAGATATAGAATTTGTGAAATATTGTTATAATGTGTATAAGGGGTCTTTTTTTTTTTTTTTTGGCTTGATTTTTCCTTTTAACCTTTTAGCCAGTTTATATGTTAAACGTGTTGTACAGTACCCAAATCTCAAACTTCAATATTGCATTTTTTGAGGAATTGATAAAGGAGTGGTAATTTTTAATAGTTTAAATAAAATAGAAATGGTTATTGAAAAATTGTGAAATTGGAGAAATGAGGTTGATCAGGACCGTAGCCAGGAATTCATTTCGGTGGGAGGGGGGCATTCCGAACTATACGCAATACATAACATTAAATAACATGATATTACATTTCTTATATTTTTTATTTAATTATTTCTATAAATATAATAATAAGATACAAAATTGAGCAAGAGATTCAAAAAAAAGAATGTCTACTTAATTAGGCCGTCGCGATAGCCTAGTGGCGTGAACTCTTGATCGTTCAGGCCAGGTTTAAAAAAAAAAAAAAGAATGTCTACATAATTACCAATTTGGATACATACAAAAAAAATCTTTTTTTTTTCCTACCCTGGGCGCGCCAGCGGGGACACTCGAATTGCGCACCAAGCACTAACACAGTGACAAGTCACACACGAATTCCGCACCAGATCCGAAATAGTCCACCCGCTGACAACTCGAATTGCGCACCGCCTTTAAAAAAAATACTCTGATTTTATAAAATCGATGAAGGAATAAAATGAGTAAAAGTCGCTCTTTCAGTGACTTCCAAAATGTGTTATCGTAATGAAACGTTTACTATTTGGAATAATAACCGAACTACATTTCAGTCGATTAAAAAAGCGTTTAACGTTTGCGAAAAATAGGCTACTATCCCGTTAGCAGTACGATTGTTATTCGAAATATTTTTAACAACCTAGAAACGTACTCATTTAAGGAATGTTGCATAAAATAGAATAATTTTTGCACGAATATTATATAAAATAACGTAAATGGGGACCGCTCTATCGGGCGCGATCTTTCGGGCGCAGCCTCATTCGGGCGCAGGCGAGCTCAGAACTTTTTACAGACCACCTACAGTGATTTTCAGGTATCATCCGTTAAACGTTATCGTCTGTGTTAGTGAGAAATACGAGTTACCAAATACTGCTGTTAGAAATTCAGTCCAAAAAATATCGTTCTTCGTTAGCGATTTGGTTTTTCCGCGCGTATAGCATGTTATATATGCATATATAATCACGAAACACATATTTTACATGATTTTTTTTTGTTATTCGCTTTTTTAAAATATGATCTATTTTTTTTTTTTTTTGAAATTACTTCAGCGTGAAATACTGATAAACAGACTTTTGCGATGTAAATTTAATAGTTCTGTTAGCAATAGTGATACGAAACGGACGAAAATTATTAATATTAATAATCGGTCAAATGCATTCTCGGTTTTCTTCGTTTTTTTTTTTTTTTGCTAACGTATAGTCAACCGTATTTAAAAAATTACAAACTATCAACTCTATGCCATTTAAAGTGTAACATAACTGGATTGAATTTTGCTTCTGATACATATTCCTTATATTATCTTTCTCTTTTATTCATATCTAGCAAGTTTATTTGAGGATACGTTTATTAAAGTTTTTTCTGTTATTTACGATTTTAAACGCCATTTAAAGGGGTCACCCTCTTTCGGACGCGATCGATCGGGCGCGATTTATCGGGCGCAGCCTCTTTCGGGCGCAGGCGAACTCAGACCTTTTTACAGACCACCTACGGTGATTTTCAGGTATCATCCGTTAAACGTTGTCATCTGTGTTAGTGAGAAATACGAGTTACCAAATACTGCTGTTAGAAATTCAGTCCAAAAAATATCGTTCTTCGTTAGCGATTTGGTTTTTCCGCGCGTATAGCATGTTATATATGCATATATAATCACGAAACACATATTTTACATGATTTTTTTTTGTTATTCGCTTTTTTAAAATATGATCTATTTTTTTTTTTTTTTGAAATTACTTCAGCGTGAAATACTGATAAACAGACTTTTGCGATGTAAATTTAATAGTTCTGTTAGCAATAGTGATACGAAACGGACGAAAATTATTAATATTAATAATCGGTCAAATGCATTCTCGGTTTTCTTCGTTTTTTTTTTTTTTGCTAACGTATAGTCAACCGTATTTAAAAAATTACAAACTATCAACTCTACGCCATTTAAAGTGTAATATAACTGGATTGAATTTTGCTTCTGATACATATTCCTTATATTATCTTTCTCTTTTATTCATATCTAGCAAGTTTATTTGAGGATACGTTTATTAAAGTTTTTTCTGTTATTTACGATTTTAATTATATATTTAATTCATTGACGAATCAACCCTGATTTCAAAAAGATATCGAAAAAGACAAACAAAGGTGCAAAAATTTTTAAACATAAACACATTTATGTTAATACTGGGCGAGAAATATATACGATATTTCAAATTAAAAATTAAATATCTTTGTTTTGAATTTAATATTATGTAAATGTAAATTATGGTAATCTTTAAATTAACTCACAGAATGTTCAGTACACGAAACATCCTGCCCGGCTAACCTCTTTTTTTTCTTCTAGTTCATTTAGAAAAATTTTCAATCTTCAAAACACTGGACTAATATTATTTTCGTAAAAATTTTAATGAAGCCAATAAGGAAGAAGCTTTCAAACCTTGAATTTGTTTAAATATTCCCGATAAATGCACTGCAGGAAATTCTATTTTAAAAATAAATGGATAATTTTCTTCTCTATATAAATAGGCAAAAACAAAACAGTTCAATACCTTCTTCTCCACTTTTTATTAACCGATTTTCTTGCTTTTTTTTTTTCGGTTTAGTAACTATTGATGATCTTTAGAGCTATCAGTACACAAAATTTTGGAAATAGTTAACTTTTTTTTTCGTATTTAAATAGAAAAGTAATACAAAAAGTGAAAAAAAAAAATCGCTGCAGCCAGTAAATCTGTTCTAATTGAAATGTTTTAATTTTTCCTAATAATCATCATTATCGGCTTTAATACAGTGTACTAAATCTTAAGGTGTCATTTAATTTTTGTATTGAAAGTAGATATAAAAGTATATGTTCTCAGATATATATAATGAACGAATGTATAAGGGTGGGAAAAAAATTTTGGCAATATACAAATTCATATATATTTTCCAAAAGTTTTTAATGATAATTACGGTCGAATTTGGACTATTGGGGGAACGCTAGTATTTATAAACACGTGACTGAAGTGGCGAAATGTAAATATATGAGATACATCTACATTGCAAAACGATTTAATTAGCACAGAATAACACTCCTACTGAATAGCATTGACTCATCAAATTAAATGACGAATTAAAATCACAGTTTTTATAATCTTTTCGTATTTACCTGAAATTGCGTACAAGCAAGAATATATAAATTGATATATTCCCCGTTTTTAGAATTAACTTAAAAATATTAATGTGGTGAACATTAACGTCCCAAGTCCAAGTAAAAGCAGTTAGTGAAAATTTTTATACATATAATAATTGAAAGTTTTTAGAATATTTATTAATTAATAAACTGGCGTACCTTGGCTTATAGTTTTCACAAAATTAAAAATGCAGTATCGTGATTTTATTTTTTATTTTCCAGCTACTACGTCTTAATTAGTAACCTACATGTTTATGCCGGGTGTAGGAGTAATCACATTTTTTTATAATCTTTTTATACCTACCTGGAGAGTCATTTCGTTTCGGCCGCAACACGATTCGCCTCGTTGCATTTCGACTTCATCTTTTTTCCAAGTAGACCTAGTTTAACCTTAGTGAGTTTTTAATTTTTTTTTCTTCTATAATTATCATATTTAAGGCGTAATATATCAAAAAAACACCCGTGAAATTAGTAATTAATTTGTTTAGAAAATAAACCAGCTGTTTTTAATGCTTCTTTTGGGTTCGTATATCGCAAAAATAATTATTTTCGGTTATAAAAACTTAAAGTTCTGATTATGTATTCGTTTAGCGGGATATTTCAATAAAATATTTCAGAAAGAATTAGTAGATCACAGGAATAATTTCCCTCTGTGTCAAATTTTCTGCTTTCAAAGGAAATCCATGTTCTTTATAATAAATTTTTACATTCGCAAAAAAATAAAATTAAATTAACTTTAATGATTATGAAAAACTACTAAAAAAATCGTTTATTACTTTTAAGAAATTATTCTTCTATTTTTATGTTTATTTTTAACGAAACCCATTCGTTTGAGCCAAATCGACTGGCCCTGTTTTTAATTTAGTATTATGTAAATTGAAATTACGATAATTCATACTTATCATATTAAACCCTTGGCGGTTGACACATTATGCTCAACTGCTTTGCTGTATTTGCGATAAAATTATATTATATATTTTTTTTATTTATTTATTTATTTTTTCTAAAATCTAGTTACCTGCAAAATAAATATTTTAGAGCTAGATATTTAATTCTGCACGTTATGTAACACGGATTAATTACTTGGAATCATTTTTTCTTATTACTGTGAAATATAACCTACATAAACCAGAATTCATTTTTAAACCATGCAAAAACATCAATAAAGCAGCTCATTTAGTAATAAAATTAACATAATTAAGTAACAAAAATTTTCCGATTTTTAAACAACTACTTGACATTCTTAAAAGTATATATTTGTTTTATAACCGTTATATGTAATTATTTTAGAAAACAAGTATATATTGATCGCCTGTGAGTATTCCAAAAAAATACAACAGCACTAATAACACACATGCGGAAAATAATTTTATGAATTTTTGTAAACTGCTCATGTTTCTCAAACGGGCGTCGATTTTTTTTTGTCGGTTCGGTTCTCACCATGGGGGATTTCCTGCGAGTGATTGAAAAGAGGTAATAAATAGGACCTCGAATATTTTACAATATGCGAATCTGTAGGACTAAAAGAAGAAGAAAAAGTAATAAAATCGTCATGGAAAAAATCGTACATTTTTCTTAGAATTGACTATAGGTCTATTGTAAAGCAGTTATTATTTCGGCGGAAGAAGAATTACTAGAATATTTTTCGAATAGAGATTATTCTTAATAATGACCGTAGTACGGAGGATTAACGAATGAAACTGTTTTCTGTAAATAAGTTTAGCGCTTTAGTTTGTTTATTTGACCAAATCCTAAATAGCTTCATAAGAGGTGAAATTTATTTACCTGCACTGTTCATAACCTGTACGATTGGCTATTCGGTTTTTAATTTCTAAAAAAGTGGTTACTTTTCCTAACAGAAGAACATAACAAAATGTACAATGAATGCGTGTAAAACTTGCCATTATTGTTATTTTTACTTTTCTGTTCCGAAAAAAAAAGAATGCCGCAAAGGATGTTGACACATAATGGTTTCTGTCATTCGTCTATGAACGTGATATAATATCAACAAAATAAAGAAAACATAGTGTTATTGATAAAAGTAACGAAGTAAAAAAAATAAATATGTCGATTGCGACAAACGTTTGTTGAAAGTCGCAACAAATTATAATCAGCTTCAGCTCGAAGATTATCTTCTCGTGGTGAAGCACAATGTAATTAGTTAACTTCAGTGTTTGCATGTATTATAGGTATTATTATTATTACTTATATGTAAGATTTCGAAATCGTTTATTTCTATATTTATAATTAATGTTATTATTATTATATTATAATTGCAAACTCCTATTTTGTAGGGGAAAACGTGAAAGAGTAAAAATATAATTTCTAATTCGACTAGCTGTATGAACACTGGTTGTACCTTGTATATATATATATATATATATATATATGGTTTGAGAAATTATCATTCCTGTGGAAAGGGGGATAATTTTTTTGCGACAGTTCTATCGCAATACATACTATAGGTTTCAAATTGTTGGTAACTTAAATATTGTTTATGCGTGTTACGGAAAATACCTATTTATTAAATAAAACTGTATCCATTTCATATAAGAAAGATTGATTCCTTATCGAAGAATAATGAGGATATTGTTCCAATTTTTGTGGTTTTTGAAAATTTCAGTTATTACTAAACGACCAAACATTGCAATTTGTGTAGTATGCTTTAAGCTAATTTAACAGGCTCAACTTGATATCGGCACAGTTGTGTTTAAGCCGTATGTGAAAAAAAGAAACAAAAAAAAACGACGGACTAGAATATTATTTTTCTTATAAATATGTTCAAAATTTATCCTCTTCTCTCTTCCATGCCTACTTCATGCGACATTTTATGTTTTCGTTTACTACAAAACATACACGCAGGAGAAAGTTTATTTTTTCATAAATATTAAACATTTTTTTCTTTTTGTGCGTTTTACTTTTAGACCAATAAGGTTAAATCTAAAAAAGCAACCTAAAGGAATCGAACAAAAATAAAAACAAATATACTAAGGCTAACTGACGAATCATTCTGAATAAATTAATGAAATAACTATATAAAAACAAATAGACGATCGTGCTCATTTTAACAATTACTCATTTATTGTTTTGATCACATTTTGCCTCAACGGGACTTTTCTGTTCAGCAAATACAAAAAGAAAACAAGCAAGCGTACGGATAATTTCGTATTTGCAACAACACATCATAAGTATCGGAATACAAACTGGGTAAAGGTCCTTGATTGACGTGACCAAATAAATAAATAAGACTGAGGTCGAAAAAGGTTTCTCATTTAGGTTTTGCAGTCATTACCAATAAGCAGCTTCTTTCATATCATTCACTACCGTCACTAAAGAATTTTTTTTTTTCGAAATAAAACCAAAAAACCTTTAGTAAAGAAAGCCGATATGATGAGAAACAGAAGTGAAATAAGTTACTATTATAAATATTTAATGTAAATTGATAGAACGATGATTCGAATAACGAATACCTGCGAATTTATTCCTTTTAAAGCTTTGTGTTACTCAAATCCAACCCAGCTGAACTGACAATATTTAGAAAGTATTGTTGCAATTTAGTGTGACAAGTTAGTAAAAAACCGAAATTTTAGAAAAAAAAAATTCGGTTAAAACCCGTTTTGTAACTAACAAACGTGTAAATTACAAAGTGGTTGTAGCCATTGACGGGTTTTTCCTTTTTTTTATTAAACACTATTTCACAGTGGAAAATTACTTAATCGTTTTTGTTTCTCAACTTACTTCTTTACTTTTTTCTTCTTCCCTACAAAACGCGCATCAAGTATTGCCGAGTCGATTTTTCTAATTATTATTATTTTTTTATGAGCCGCTCGCTTTATTATTAGACAAAACAAGAAAAGCTACTTGCTTATTGGCTTTATTAAAATGTTTACGAAAATAATATTAGTCCAGTGTTTTGAAGATTGAACATTTTTCTAAACGAACTAAAAGAAAAAAAAAAAAGGTATCCAGGCAGGATGTTTTATGTACTGAACATTCTGTGAGTTAATTTAAAGATTACCATAATTTACATTTACATGATATTAAATTCAATTAATTTGTAATATCGTACATATTTCTCGCCCAGTATTAACATAAATGTGTTTATGTTTAAAAATGTTTGCGCCTTTGTTTATCATTTGTGATATTTCTTTGAAACCAGGGTTGGATCGTCAAGGAATTAAATATATAATTAAAATCGTAGATAACAGAAAAAACTTCACAAATAAATTTGTTAGATACGAATAAAAAAGAAAGATAATATAAGGAATATGTATCAGTAACAAATTCAATCCACTTATATTACACTTTAAATGACGTAGAGTTGATAGTTTGTAATTTTTTAAATACGGTTGACTATACGTTAGCAGAAAAAAAAAAACCAAAAAAACCGACAATGCATTTGACCGATTATTAATATTAATAATTTTCGTCCGTTTCGTATCACTATTGCTAACAGAATTCTTAAATTTACATCGCGAAAGTCTGTTTATCAGTATTTCACACTGAAGTCGTTATTTCAAAAAAAAAAAAAACAGAAGATATTTAAAAAAAAGCGAATAACGAAATAAAATCATGTAAAATATGTGTTTTGTGATTATATATGCATATATAACATGCTATACGCGCGGAAAACTAAATCGTTAACGAAGAACGGTATTTTTTGAACGGAATTTCTGATAGCAGTATTTGGTAACTCGTGTTTCTCACTAACACAGATGACAACGTTTAACGGATGATACCTGAAAATCACCGTAGGTGGTCTGTAAAAAGGTCTGAGTTCGCCTGCGCCCGAAAGAGGCTGCGCCCGATAAATCGCGCCCGATCGATCGCGTCCGAAAGAGGGTGACCCCTTTAAATGGCGTTTAAAATCGTAAATAACAGAAAAAACTTTAATAAACGTATCCTCAAATAAACTTGCTAGATATGAATAAAAGAGAAAGATAATATAAGGAATATGTATCAGAAGCAAAATTCAATCCAGTTATGTTACACTTTAAATGGCGTAGAGTTGATAGTTTGTAATTTTTTAAATACGGTTGACTATACGTTAGCAAAAAAAAAAAAAAACGAAGAAAACCGAGAATGCATTTGACCGATTATTAATATTAATAATTTTCGTCCGTTTCGTATCACTATTGCTAACAGAACTATTAAATTTACATCGCAAAAGTCTGTTTATCAGTATTTCACGCTGAAGTAATTTCAAAAAAAAAAAAAAATAGATCATATTTTAAAAAAGCGAATAACAAAAAAAAATCATGTAAAATATGTGTTTCGTGATTATATATGCATATATAACATGCTATACGCGCGGAAAAACCAAATCGCTAACGAAGAACGATATTTTTTGGACTGAATTTCTAACAGCAGTATTTGGTAACTCGTATTTCTCACTAACACAGATGACAACGTTTAACGGATGATACCTGAAAATCACCGTAGGTGGTCTGTAAAAAGGTCTGAGTTCGCCTGCGCCCGAAAGAGGCTGCGCCCGATAAATCGCGCCCGATCGATCGCGCCCGAAAGAGGGTGACCCAACGTAAATTGCGATAATTTCTAACTGAATTTGTAGAATTTTCAGCGCACGGCATATTATGTTTCATGAAGCTCACATTAATACAAAATACTTTCATATCAACTGATTAATGTACATAAAATATAAATGTGACCATGTAAAATTTTCGAGTTTGACAAATTAAATATGTTGTTATAATATAGAGTTACTTCGAGTTTGAGGGAACCGAGTTTCGGGAAAGTTTCAGTTCAGATTTTATTTTATCCATTAATCAGTGTTCAATCTCAGTTATAAATTGTCATTTGAATTAAAACCAAATTTGTTAAAAATCGTAATTTTTTCATTTAGTGTACCATCAAACAATACATAGTATTCTACTTAAATTTTAAATGACAACGCCAAAATTGACCATTAAAATAAAATCCTATTTAAAACAATTTAATTAAAACTTACAATGATAATAATTACGCAAATAAATAGTGTCAGTACTACTACCTTTTTTCTTTAAATGTTAGTTGGATTTAACAAGATAATTTTCCTTCGTCAAGTTTTTATAATTTGTAGTTTATTGTATATTTTAAATAGTTTCTACTCTAGATAATATGTAGATATTTTTGCGCACATTTGGTTGGTATTAATGTGTTTTGTTAGATAAATGATAAAGAAGAGAAGTTTAAACTCAAATTTAGGTTATGAGAATAAAAAAGTAATTCTTAGAAGCAACACTGATATATGATTTCATTACTTCGGTGTAATGTTTTCTATTAATACAGAACACATGCCCGGGAAAAATTTTTTTTTTTGAACTTTTAAGTTTCCAGCACCCTCCGGTAATTTAAATTTAAAGCCAAAATATCGTTATATTTTTCTTTCCAAAGTATCCGTTTATATATTTTCGAAAACTATATTCGTTTGCCGTTTTTAGATGCAAATGGGGTTTAAATTAAGTGCTTATTGGAAATGTTTATTGCGATGCAAAGTTTTTGTTGTTTATTGTATATTTTAAATTTCAGGAATAATATCGGTTTGTGATTTATGCATTTTGAAGTAATGTTTAGATAATTTTAAATTTGTCATATTACATATTCTTAACTCGTTTTGCGACTTTTAGCGCTCAGGGGTTAGAAGAGTTGTTCGAACGTTAGCATTTTCTGAAAGAGCATTAATACCATTTTTGTATATAGCTTTACATTTTAACGTGTAAGCGTCATATTTCCTTATAAAAAAACATCAAAAATTATCATCCGGCTTATAAGTACATAACAGTAATTCGACACTGTTTAAATTACTGCTCTATTTTAATCATAGAAATAAAATGATGATTCAAAATTGTTATTTTACAGGGGCTTGTAGAATTCAAACTGTTCTAGAAATATTCATCCCCATAATAAAACTGTTAACACTGATAATTGCTTAACATTAATGGTAACACGAAATTAACATTAACGTATATATGAAAGTGAAATATTTTATTAAAAATAATAACTTACAAATAAGGAAAAATTTTAGCTGCCGCTATGTCAAGAGGTAGTATACACGTTTAATCATAAATATAATTCTTTTGAAACTAGAAAGAAAAAGGATCACAAATGTAGACAATTAAGGAGTAAGCTAAATTACTGAAAGTTGAGCTAACTGGTAAATTGCAAAAGCCGGAATCAATTTTTAATGATTAAAACATAAATATATCACAGTTATTTATCGGAAGTACTTGTTTTAAAAACAAAAATGGAATTAGAAGTTTAAACAATTGCGTATATTTAAAATTAATCTGGCGTATTCTCAAATATTTTTTAATAAACCGTCATTATAGAGGAATGATTTTTAATACATAAGCAGAGGTAGTATTTTTCATTAGTAGATTATTAAAAATTAATTGTCAAAAATACGATACGTAAAAATGTTGAAAGTTATCGAACATTAAAAATATAGTACGATCAAGCGCCATCAGTTTTGGAAACCCTTAGTCCAGTGAACAGCGATGATTATGGTCCGAGCGTCGTTTTTGTTTGTTTTTTTATATTTCATACCTGCAAACTTCCGGTGCGCAATTCGTGTGCGGAGATTACAGACCTTTTTTTAACCTTCGACTCAGGTAAATAACGGTGCGCAATTCGAGTGTGGCCGCGCCAGCGGCCTTGATCCAACAACATGAAAAATTAAGAGTTATAATTAAATAGCCAAGCGGTCAGAAATGGAAAAGACAAAGGACAGCAGCAATGGAATAACTGAAGGCAATGGGAAGGAAAGAATATAGGTTGAACAGGCCATTAGGATCTGTATGGACAAAATTGAAACATACAGAAATAACGTTAATGAAAATCATAAATTAATTCTATTAATACGCTTTGACATCAGTGGGACGTTTGACAGGATAAAGTGGTCGTCAATTTTCTAAAAGAAAGCTAAATTCAGTCGGGCCTAATCAGCTTAATTAAAAGCTTTTTAAACAACAGAATAATAAGATTTTACAGCAACGAAAAGGTTATATACGAACGGAAACTAACAGCTAGTGTGCTCCAAGGACCAGCTCTCTCTCCAATAATTTTCAATATAGCTATGGCACAGATACATAAAGCGGCAGGGATCAAAGCCAACATAAAATTAATAAGCTATGCGGTTGATCTTCTACTGATAGCGGGGCCTCAAGCACACTAAAGAAACAGCAAATATCAATGATGAAATCAGCATTATTGTTCAAGAACTGAAGAGTTTAGGATTAAGTTTAAATCGGAAAAAAAACTAATATGCCTTTGATAACACTTACATTTGAAAACTATAATGGATCCAGTATTATTGACTACCTCCTAGTGTCAAAAGAAACTCACACTTTGTACCAGCATGACATTATTCAAACAGACTTATCAACTCGTAAACTATTCAATATAACTCTAAACGATAATATCATTAAAATTGGCAACAGCTATTCCAAAAGTAACAACATAAAATTAATTCAAATGACAAGCGACAATGTAATCAACAGATTTCTAGAAGACATTAAGGCAAGCAACGAAAGTAATACCCTCGATAAAAACATCTCAGATTTAAATTCCCTCCTCATTAAAAATATAAATTGCTGTGCCCACCCAGTCCGAACCCCGCACAATGATTGGTGGACTAAAGAACTACAAGAAATTAAAGATGAAATTAACAGGGTGCGTAAAATTAAGAATAAAACTAGCAACTATCTGAAGCTTTTTATAATAAATACCTTACTTAAAGTACTAAATCAAAAATACAAAAAATCTATTGTCAAAGCCAAAATAAACCACTGGTGACGATTTGTAAATGAATCAAGCGCGTGGGGAAAACCATATAAATATTCCCTTGATAAAAATAAAAAATTCAATATTCCAACAATACACCACGAAAATAAAACGTATATAGATGACCTAGAAAAATGTAACATTTTTCTTAGTCACTTCTTCCCCAAAAAGAAAGATAGTGAACTAAAAGCAATAGACTCGCAAAAATCCAACAGATTAAGAGTAAATCGAGAGACAATAGATAATATTATAAAGTCACTTAACAATCGGAAAGCCTCTGGAAAAGACAAAATTACTAACAAAACACTGAAGGTACTTAATATTAATTTTCCTGATTTATTTTACCTAATGTACAATAGATGTCTGGAATTGGAAGTATTTCCATCCTGCTGGAAAATCTCTGATATAACACTAATACAAAAACCAAACAAAGACGTTGCTAACGTCACAGCATACAGGCCAATCTCACTACTAAACTCTTGTGGGAAGGTCTTTGAGAAAATCATAAATCAGATGTTAATCAGGGAAATAACAGAGAAACATATACTACACGATAATCAATATGGATTCAGAGAATCTTACACTGCTGAAGGAGCGGTCCACAAACTGACCGAATCCATCAAGAGTGCTCTGAAAGAGGGTTCATCTGCCTTTGTAATCTCCTTTGACATCAAGGGAGCGTTTGACAACTGCAGGTGGTCCTCAATTATAGAACTTCTAAAAGCTAATAAAATTAATCCCTCAATTGTTAATATTTTGATTAACTACTTTCAAAGCAGATTAGCTCGCCTTCAAATTAATAATGCTAACTCTGTAAGAAAAGTTAGCTGCGGAGTTCCCCAAGGTTCAGTCCTAGGACCAACATTGTGGAACATTCTTTATTCAAAAGTACACAAAGACATAGAGCATGCCTGTGTGATAAGCAATACCGATGCTGTACTAATCTCATATGCCGACGATCTCTGCATCTTATTCAAAATCAAAGCACATACTAACCTACAAAAAATAGAGATAATCTGCAAGAATTTAGAAGACATTATCGCAGAGTTAGGTCTAAAATTTTCAACTGAAAAATGTAGATCCTTATTAATAGGAAATCAAAAAATAAGAGATAAATTTAAACAACTCAGAATTATATCAGGACAACCAATTCCACCAGTTGACCAAATCAAATATCTTGGCATCACAATTGACCACAAACTTAACTTCTCAGAACACTTAAAGATAATAAATGACAAATGCTGTAATATTTATGACGAACTAAGAAAGATATTGCCAAACAATCTTGGTCTAAAATACAAAGAGAGGTTAATTCTATACAAAGAGCTGATTCAGTCCATCTATGGATATGGTGCCGGTATTTACATAAACAAAAAAATATTAAAGCTAGTCAACAAACAGCAAAGAAAATATATTATCAACATTTCCTCACTATACACAGAACCACACCCTCCTCAGCTGCCTGTATTATCTCTAATGTGCTCCCATTGGACTTATTCCTCATTGGCAAAGCTATCATCTCAGAGTACAGAGCAGTACAAAATCTGGCTAATGTAAAATCCCTTGATCTCCTAGAACATCCAAATAACCTAACAGAATTAGGGAATACACCACCCATTAAGACGTTAAAAAAATACGTCTTTAACCAACTCATAAATGCTTGGCAACTAAGATGGGAGAGTGAAGTCACAGGTTGTAAGACATTTGCATTCTTCCCAAACATAAACGATAGGCTAAAAATGAAAAATCTAGACATTACATTCTTTAACGCCCAAGTATTGTCAGGCCATGGCAACTTGGAAGAATACCTATATCGATTTAGACTTGCAGACGCACCCAACTGCCAGCATTGCAATATAAATACCCTAGATGACATTAACCACCTTATATTCCAATGTGAAGCTATGAAAAACCTCAGAGAAAAATATAAAATAACTGCAAACACCCCCCTATGCACCGATGAAAACAATATGAAAACCCTCCTTCAATTCTTTCATGATGCAATGAATAAAAAAAAAAAATATCATCACTAACTCATATGTCATATGATCAAACCTCTAACATGTAAAATATACATTAATAAATAAGGAATACAAATGTTATACTAGAATACTTTCATTGTAATAATTATAATATTTCACTCAATATATTACTTAACTTAATATAATATATATAACTAAATATAAAAAATTTTTGTATTTAATTCCCAAAAGCAATGTTATAATTAAGTATGTATATATCAATAAATATAACTATAATATTAAGGCAAACATTGTACTAACTATAAGCAACTTAATATCTCAAACATAGTGGCAAGTCGTGACTAAGTATACACATCACCCTTGCAAACATGAATTAAATTTTCTCATAACCTATATGTTATATGAAAGAGAATCTGTGTTTATTACTAAGTACACACTACACACATACACACAAAGACTTTGTAACTATAACTTATGCTCATAAGTACACTATAATAGATTGTACACAGATTACAAAAAAAAAAATAAACTTGCCCCACTGGTTATATCCGGAATGGGGAACCGAAAAAAAAAAAAAAAAAAAAAAAAAAACTAGGAAAATAGTTAAATCTAAAATTAAGAAAGAAATGGAAGAAATTATAAAAATAGAAGGAGAAAAATTATTCTGCAAGAATGAAATGAAATACTTAGGAGTAGAGTAATTGACGAAAATCTTAATTTTAGTAGTCATATCAAGTATATTTTAGAAAAATTTAAAAAAAAAATATTGCAGGATGATTGGCTCTTTACAGAAATACTTTTGGGTTCAAATTTAAGGAGAGAAGGATCCATCAGCCTTATTCCGATCTGTAGTAGAATATGCAAGCGTTATTTACTGCTCTAAATTAAATAAAAAGAACAGAAAGAAAATAAAATCAGAACAAAGGAGAAAATATTAATAAATGTAGTATCCGCTTACAAATCAATTTCTTACTGGGCAATGAATGTTATCGCAGGTGCTCTACCCGTAGAACTGTAATTGGGGAATACAAATGAAATAAAAGCATTCGAAACTATGAAAAATCTTGACAAAAAAGAGCTAGAAAAAGGAATCAATGAAATTGTAATTAAACACACGGCAAAATGGCAGGAACAATATAATAATGATCAAGTACGACGCTATACGTACAAATTAATTCCCGCGATAGAAGAACGATTATTAAATAATAATATAGTACCGAATTATTTTCTAGCACAGTTCATAACCAGTCATGGAGATTTTCAGACATAGCTTAAAATATTCAAAGTAACAAACAATGATAACTGTAAAATATGTGAAATTAAAACAGTTACCTCGGGTCATACGGTGTTTAGAATGTTCAGCATTTAAACCAGTACGAAGTAACTATTCGAGACAAGCAATGCATTTGAATACAACAATGAAGTAGAAAAGTCTCCTCCTATCTTTGAGTAAACAGAATTAATAAATGAGCAAATGAGTTGAAACAGGAAGTTAAGAAGAGTACAGAAATACCGATTGATAAAACGCTCTCTTCTGTATTTTCTGTTATTTACAATAAAAAGGAAAGAAAAAAAAAAATCCAAAATAATTCGAGGGGGAGGCGGTTGGACCCCCTAAACACTCCCTGCCTACGGCCATGAGGTTGATGAATAGCTCCGTTGTTGGCAATAAAGTGTCAGTGAATTGCTTCTGATAATATTAATAATAGTAATGAAATAAAAAGAAAAAACCATCGAAGCTAATAAAGAACTTTTAGTGAATCACGATTCTTATATTAGTGCACCGAAATTATACACATTGACGGATAGCAGGAATTTTCGATGTTATGGTAATGGTAGAAAAATGACTTGCGAAAAGAAAAATGACTAAATGTTAGCAGAACGGGGGAGGTAAGAGACAGAGAAAAAGGTATCCGCGACAGAGGCGATCAGAATAATAACGAGCAAAAGGATAATAGAATAATAACTAGACGGCAAGGTGTGGGACCGAAAATCGTTCGTAAAGCTCGATAAGCTGCCGAAATAGAAAATTCTCCGAAATGGTCAGCTGCGCTTTGGTCCAAAACAAATAACGCACACAAACTCAACACTCTACCTGTTAGAGAAACAGATACGTTTGTAAAATATCTTTTGCCGCAACACTACCTAATCCTACCCGCAGTCAGACACTTCCATATACTTTCGAACGCAATTGCGACTAAACGCTTTCATATTCATTTTACCCTTTAACATTTCTCCATGCTGGTTCGGCTTTTCCGTATAATATCGGACTGTGTCTGACCGCCCATTATGAGACTTGATCTGATTTATATTACGCAATTTTTCAAAAGATTCCCGGTAAATTAAATAAGTACGATGAAACAGTAACGGTAAGAAGAAAATAATACATTTACGACACTTAGTCTAGGCTAAAAAAAATTATAATATATAAAAAAATAAAGAACCAACTTTATGTTATGTTACGAAATTTCATTAAAATAAAAATTAATTTCCGATACCTTATAAAGTACACATCTATGTGGGGAAGAGTGAGAAAAATTCAAAAAGAAGCAAAAGCCAGTGTAAAAATGTTAGAGAAGGCCGTAGCAATTAAAAATAAATGCATTTATAACAGCATCAATAAGTGTATACATCGAAACACTAAAATATATGCAAATAAACTCGTTTGCTTCTTCTGTACACTGTTCTAATGAAGCTGGAAACCGAGTCATGTAATTTACGTTTTCTGTCGTTCTAGAACATTATTTGTTTTACAATTTTTTAATTGTATTTAAGTGTGAATAATTTACGGAGAATAATATGTAGGTGAATACATACCTGTTTGTTAAAACTGTATAATAAAGACAAACTTTAATAAGAAATAATTGTTTGTTATTAAAGTTTGTTTTCATTATAGAATAATATGTTGGCATTAGACGAAAAAAAAATTCTCATCTTTCAGCAACAAAATCTACTGTCCTCTTTAAAAAAAAGATCTTTTTTTGAAGTGAAAACTTCTTTAGGCGCATTTAGCGATTTTTGGTATGGGAACAGCTTCTTATGGTTGCGCGTCACCGACATGCTAATTTTAACAGTATCGACTAGTGCGAGAAACCGCTATCGCCTCTCCTCTAGCCCCGGCTACACTCACGACCGTGTAATCAGCAGTAAACCACAAAAAGAGCCACCAAAATTAAATTAATTATATTAGTACTGATAATAAAAGTGTTTATGATGCCAGTAAATTATATCGTGAACATTATTTAATAATAAAGTATATCGTAAAAAATCCATGATTACTATATTACACTAATTCCATAAAATAATAAATATTGTTGACATTGTTGTCTCTATTTTTGTTGATATTGTCGTTTGTTATTATTGAAGTATGGTACAGCTGTGAAAGTATTTTTTATTTTAATTGTTTTAATTGTTTAATTGTAGGATCACAGTGTAGTGTACAACAGTGACTACCGAATATGTTCAAAATTTTTCGGAGTGAGATGTGAAAACCGGAGACTAATGTTAATAATTTCGAGTTCCAGATTATGAAATTTAAATTTTTGATACTACAGTTAATTTAACAGAACCAACTCTCACTTTCTATAATAAACCTTTCCAGTATAAAATCTCAACAAAGTTTCTAGGCCTAACGTTCGATCAAAAACTTACGTGGATTCCACATATTAAAGAAACGAAAGCCGAAATCCTCCGATCCTCGAACTTATTAAAAAGTAATCAGAAACCCTCGACACAATCCATCTCGATCCCTCCTGCTACTATTTTATCAAGCCCTAATTCGAGCAAAAATCGAATACGGAGCACCCATATACTGTTCTGTAAAACAATCAGCTCTCTCCAGTCTAGACATTGTTAATGACGCAACGATTCGACTATTCATAGAAGCTCTTCCATCTTCGCCTAATCTTAGCATTTACTGCGAAGCTGTAGAACTCCCTCCATCTTATCGTAGAAAATTACTAACAAACAAGTATCTAGCCAAAACAATGTCAAACACATCTCATCCAATATCTAAAAGAATTATAGAATTTTTCTCAAGTCCATCAATCTCAGTCCACGAACCAATCACTTCATTCACTGAAATAATCAAAAGTAACCATATTTTCCCACTACTTCGACAACAAATAAATCAACAATATCAACCATGGCTTATATCCATTCCTCCAATAAATATCTCTCTTACAGCCTACCCAAAATCAGACTACACACACCTTTCATAATTAAAAATCACTTCATTGATCAATTATCGGGGTACAGTGACAATGTACACTGCTTCACAGACGGTTCAAAAAGAAAAACACACCACGTAGGATACGCCTTTTCCACAGAGCAATCATCATTTCACTTCTCTCTTTCCTCGATCTCTTCAAACAACACAGCGGAATTAATGGCCATCTATCATTGTATATTCGATATCAGCGAAACTTATCAGTCTGGCAAATTTTTAATTATGACCGACTGCTTAAGTTCCCCTTAGTTTCTTGCCAAAACACTTCTAGAAACAATCCTCTTATTCAGAAAATACTCAACTTATACAACATCTTATTCCAATCACAAATAAAAATTAGCTTCATGTACATCCCGAGTCACATTGGCATCTCCGGTAACGAAAATGTTGATAATCTTGCAGAAACCGCACACCGTTCTTCTCCGCTCCTTCCAGACCTCCAATCATCATATATATGTGTACAAACTCAAAACAAATGGCAATTAGAATGGTCCCAACGACACACCAACAAACTTCATACTTTCAAAAAATCAATTGTCAACACTTATCAAGCCTTAATAGGACCGACGAAATTATTATTACTAGAATTCGTATTGGTCACACCAAAATTACCCACGGTCACCTATATCAAGGAATTCGAAAAAATCCCACTTGTACCTACTGCTTCTCAGATACCATGACAATAAAACACCTTCTTTTCTCCTGTCCTTCCTTCTCTGCCCAACGATTACAACATAAAATAACCCCTCAGTCAATATCTGATGACCCAGAACAACTAAATTCATTGATCATCTTTCTCAAAAAAACCCACCTTTACTCCCTAATAATCCAAAACCTATCCGATGGGCGCAATAATCCTGGCAATTAAAAGCGTCCCCCCCCCCAAAAAAAATATCTGGAAATTCGAGAAAAAAAACGCTACATTTTTTCATAATTTTAAGTTCTCACTTCGCCATCAGTCCCCATGACTGCACTTGCTTTTTTTTTTTTTTATTAATCTATACTCAAAGTAGTGTATATGTAGCGGAGATATAATTTCAAAGGAGCCATTTCATGTTTTTATTTCTTTTCGACTGAATAAACGCACAATAATTAAATTGAATGGAACAATAAAAACTGAACGATTACGACTGGCGAATTTAAATTTAAGTAAAGCCGTCACCACATAAAATTCGAAAAAAGTAAAAGAAAGCAATAGCCCAGTCTATATATATATATATATATATATATATGTAAATTCTAGATAAACTGGAAAAACCTTAAAGATTTCTGTATACAGATTTAAACTTAATACGCGGGCGAAGCTGTAGGTAACACAGCTGGTATATACGAGTATATATATATAAAATTAAGCCTGTTCGTTTTACTTGTTGACCTGTCTATCTGTTTATTTGTGCGAGCTAATATCAGGAACTATTGAACTGATTTCATTCCGTTCCTCATCAATGAAGTTATAATTTCTGTACATAGATTTAAACGGTATTCATATGTGGACAAATCTGTGAATAATAGTCATCATTTTTTTGAACATCATATTAAAAAAAAATAACAATTACAAGCCGGTCTATGAATTAAAATACAAGTAAACATTCGATAAATTATAATTTATCAATGAAACGAAAGTTAAAATTTCAAAAATAGTATTGACTAGTTCTGAACATATTCGTTTATTATGACTGTAACGCGATTAGCAACAAATATGTTCGAAACTAATGGAAGGTATTTTTTAAATTTTAGCTTTTATTTCATTGTTAAATTTTAATATACTGAATTTTTACCGGTACTTTAATTTATTCAACAAATTTAATGTTTATAACTATACTCTTAAACCAGCGTAGTAGTAACATCGGGACTGTTTAATTCAATAATGCGCAGTAATTTAAACCTACATCCGTTTCGTGCGCATACACATATACATATATGTGTAACACGTGTTCGTCGAGATGTAATTTTGCCTGAACAAAGCAGGCTTTATAAATATTTGATGAATATTAATGGCATTTTCATTGATTTATAGGTTATTTATTTTAGTTTAAATTTTTTTAAAAATAACTTTATAAATGAAGTTTTGTTAAACTATCGATACATCGCGTACCCAATGCTGTAACTAGGGCGGTGCCAGCGGTGCCCAGGCACAGGAGGGGCGCAGAAATGATCAGACTAGGACCATAAACAATACCTATTATTTATAGCGTAATGCAGTTGTTGATCATATAGACTTCCCCTTTTTCAAAACTCTACTAAGTACTCACGATTAAGAAGTACACAATTTATTTTTAACGATCCATTTTATTGTCAGGACCGGGTAAGATTAGACAATTTTTCAAGGGCGCAGTTATTGAAGCTCACACCGGGCACATAAAAGGCTAGTTACGTTACTGCCTCTATAATTGTACGCAATCTAACAACATCTCAAAGCACCGAAATGTCTCAAAGAATGCTTCAGTCACTTTTGCGCTCAGAGTGGTATTACAATTATCTTATTATATTTCCCATAAATAACGCTTATTTCACAATTAAGAAAATAAACCGAAACAGTTGCTTATTTCTGTATCTGCTGCTTTGAAATACAAATTTAATCAAACCAAAAAAGAATTTTTTATTTTTTAGTGACGTAATTTTGATGAAAATTATTTATTCGCGCATTCTAAGTTCGATGGATTAATAAAAATAACTCGATATTAACGTGCTATGTAACGTTTGTAATATTTTAACAATTTTTACCAACTTCCAAAAAAAAAGATGGGATTATACGTTCGTCGCGTATTTTTTTTTTTTTTTTTTTTGTTCGCGCCTAATTTATATTTATATTGACACCGATTGTACTAATTCTTTGTCCATCAGAAAGAGTACCTCATTCGTTGTTAGATCAGAATTCCAACAGAATCTTCGCTCTTTTTTCCCCAACCATTTTTTGATCTTCACTGATGGTTCCAAGGGAGCCAATGGTGTTGGTGCAGCCTTCTTCTGTCCTTCTCTCAATTACTTCGAGTCCTTTAAACTTCCCTCCTTTTGTTCAATCTTTTAGTCTTCTGCTATTCTGCGTGCCCTCCTTTTTATCAAAACTTCTCCGGCTTCTCGCAATCTCCTTATCCTGTCGGACGCTCAAAGCGTGCTGCAGACTATCACATCTCCTCTCCCTTCTCACTCAACCGACTGTATTATTCTCCTTATTCGTTCCTTAATTCACGATCTTTTCCTTTCCCACTTTATCCAAACGGATTTCCTTTCGATTCCTGGTCATGCCAGCATCGAGAGAAATGAGTTAATTGACACTCATTCGCTCGATTATCTTCCTCTTCTGGTAGGTTTCTTCCTGCCTTCTCAGCTTTTAATATTACCCTTCTGTCTGCAGCTGCTCATTCCAAACTGTGGTCTGACTCCTACGTCTCCTCATTCTCCAACCCGAACTCCCTTTTCTTTTCTATTCAACCTTCCCTTCCACGTTTTTTCCTTCTATGCGCCGTTCTAATCTCTCTGCGATTTGCCGCTTGCGTTTTGGGCATAGTTTGCTCCCTTCCTCATTGTTCCGTTATTCTCTCGTGCCTTCTCCTTATTGTCCATTGCACCCTCTCGGCGATCAATGTATTTCTGACCCCGATCATATAATGTTCAGTTGTTCGTCGCTTTCAACTGAACAGGCTTCTTTTTATTCCTTCCTCTTACAAAATGGTATTTCTGCTCCATACTGTGCTTCATTCATTCTCTCCCTTCCTTCTCCTTCGGTTATTCTAGCTCTTGATTCTTTTCTGTCAGCTATCTCTGATCGTGTAAGGATCTGAGTCTCTCTTTTCTCTCTATTCCACTGTTCTTGGGCCAATGTCCATGTCGACGAACCCATAAAAAAAAAAAAAAAAAAAAAAAAGAGTACCTCATTCAACTCAGGTACCATGTGAGTAATGATGATAAAATGCTTTTTTACAAAAAATAAATACCGACTTCAAGGTTTATTATACAAAATTTAAAAATGCACTAAAAAGTAAAAAATAATTACTCCCGATAAGAAAATATATATATATCAGAGTGATATAAATTAAGGTGATATCGTAATTCTTATACAACATTAACTTTTTGGAGTTGGAATTAAATTCATGTTGCTATATCTAAGAACAATTTAATGAACATTTAATGCAGTTTTTAATTATTCTTTTAATATGAATTTGATGCCAACTCCAAAAAATTAATGTTGTATAAGAATTACGATATCACCTTAAGTTATATCACTCTGATATATATATATATATTTTATCGGGAGTAATTATTTTTTACTTTTTAGTGCATTTTTAAATTTTTATAATAAACCTTGAAGTATCGGTATTTATTTTTTGTAAAAAAGCATTTTATTTTTTACTTTTTAATCCATTTTTATTCAATTAAATTACAAACATTTTAATAAGAACAGATATTTCCACGGTGTGAAAACATCAAAAGCTACATTACCATATAGTAATTTGGCAAATTTATAGTATTTTAAGTCAATTAATCTAATCCGACGGTGAAAACAATCACGAATGAAAAGCATCCAAAAAGCTTCAATCTCCCGCATTATTAAGGATAACTCAAAAACTATCGGTCAGATCTGATCAAATTTAAATGGGGCCACATGAGAAACGCCACCTTTTAAATAAAAGAAGAATCATCAAAATCGGTTCACCTAGAAGAAAGTTCTGTGGTAACACACATAAAAAAAAAAAAAATAAAAAAATAAAAAAAAAAAAATAAAAAAAAAAAAAAAAAAAAAATATATAGTCGAATTGAATACCTGCTCCTTTTTTGAAGTTGGTTAAAAATCGGTGAACATAAATTGAGTATTCGTCAAAAAACGTGAACAAATTTTTGTCCCTTTGGATCATTTTTTTTATTATTATTTTTTATTAGTATAACACAGAGGCGGTTAACTTAAAATGCTATCAAACGCTTCAAACTTTTCTGCATCTGTCGCGTCCGAACCAAAAGGCGTATATCATATTTAAATGTGGCAAATTCATCGCTATTGCGTACAGTTCGTTGTCCCATTTTCGTTTCCGCATTTCACGTTTGCGTTCGGTGGCGGTTTTCGTTCTTGGAAACACAATGAATATGAACTTCTTATTATACTGTTCAGATTGATGAACAAGAAGTCGGTACCATAGGGGGAGAAGCATGTAAAGACACACTGTATTTTGCTAATTTAATAATACCATAGAAACGCAAAAAAAGGTATTATTTTTATATATTCTAGTATGTTGAGTTGTTTCGGTAGTTTAATGAAAATTTATAGTATAAATTGTTGGTTGTATTTTTTTTTTTTTTTGGTTATATAAAATTAGGACATTTTTTCGTTCTAAAATCTAATGGGGGCCGGCCTAAGAATTACGTTGTAAATTTTGGTCATTTTATACAATATACAAAGTATTGAACAGAAAGAGACAGAATTGTAAACAAGAGAAGTCAAGGGGAACAGCCCCTTACGAGGCCAAATTGGTCGAGTTTATATACATATGTGTATACACACACACACACACACACACACACACACACACACACACACACACACACACACATATATATATATATATATGCATATATGTTAATAAATATGATTTAATAAAACATAAATGAAATAAAATGTACACGTTTAAAAACAAACATTTATCAGTTTTTGCATGGCTTGTAGTAAAAACTGTATACTTATGGTATTTGTTTAATGATTGTTGGATAAATTTATAAATAAACTGTGTTTAAAAATATAGGTCGTTATTAAAAAGTAATTTATAAAAGTGAACTATTATTAAAATAAAATTTGAACCGTATAAATCGACTATGATGGCACTCCTTATAATTTTAATTTACTCTTCGAATAGATGGTACGCAAAGGGAAGCTAGAAATATTAATTTCACGAAAAACGTCAGATAATTTGATATAAATAAACTATAAAAAAATAAACAAAATAAAACAATTATATTTGAAAAAAACTTTTTGATCGAGTTTCGATGCATAATTATTTAATTTTGTACGTTTTGTGTCCCACATTAATTTATACCGAGTTGCGTAAAAGTCTATAAGTTTATTTATATAGTTTCACAATAGAATATCCCATTAACTGGATAATTATTTGATCTTTTTTTATTTATTACACGTTATCATAAATGAGGTGTAATTTATGTTGTATACTATTTCTTGGCCTCAATTCGTTCTTTCGCATTAGGTCTGAATTTTTAAAGTTACAATAGTGCAAAACGTTTTTTGAATAAATTGAATGAATTTTTTCATTTTTCATTTCTTATTATTCACCTCTGAGCTTACTTACTCAGTTAAAATTATCTTCAAAACTATGCTAACGTCGAAAATTTGACCCTCGGCTTCGTTCGGCGAAAATACAATAGCATATACTGATCGCGAATTAATCAAAAACCGTATAAATTGTAGAAAAAATAAAAATACATACATATATTTACGTGTAATTTTGTTCAGGAGAAATGAGAACGTGCGAAGATATTTTTCAATTTTATTTCAATTAAACTTTTAAGCGTCGGATCCATCAGACTAAAATAAATGAATCCGACCAAATGGATAACTAACAAAGCCAAAAAATGAGTGAAAAGAAAAGAGAAAAAAAAAAGAACGTTTTAATATAAGCGACTAGCGCTTATAATATCAGTTCGGCGGCGCTTGGAAGACCACTGACGGCCAATTAAACACCGGCTGTTCCGGAACCGTTCTTATTAATTCGGCAGACAAAACGGTTCTTTCCCTCAATGACGGGGAGGGAAAAAGTGATTACGCGTGCAGATTTTAAAGGGCGAATAAATTAAGTAAATTAAAGTTTGACAAAAGTGCGTCAGAATTCCTCACCGGGACATTAATTTCGTTGCTTCACTCTCAAAAGTTTCCTGCTCACCTTAAAAGCTCATCTTCGGCTGCTACTTTCCGTATGTAATTAATGCAAATGGTATCAGGGCAAGCTGCAGCTAAAAACGTTGAATCAACTGATTTCTTTATGTAAATTTAAATTAGAAAACAAGTCGCCGCTATCCGATAAGGACGGATTGCTTTTACAAGTTGTGTATGCTTTTACAGTGCCGCACCAGAAGGCTGGCGAGTGCACTTTAATTACCGCCGGATCGGTTTTATTTCCTTTCCTTCGATGGTGAATTATGCTCCAGCACGCAGACATTTTCCCGATTGATTGTGAGTGAAGTGAAAAAAATTTTGAAAATACTTTTGACTCACATAAATATATATTTTTTAAACATTCTGCGCGTAATATTAGCATTACTAGGTTCAAAGGAATTTTTTTTTGTAGAGCTATTTTATATAATAGAGTTTTATCGTCTAAAGACAAGCCCGATCTCTTAGCCTACGACATGGTTCTAGTTTTAAACCTCAAATGCTCGATTTTTTTTCTCAATGTGTGAGTACCCAACCTAGCGTCCAAGTGCATGCCTAAATATTATACGTATTGGCGTTTGGTATTATGACGTTATTTATTTCGATTGGCAGGCGTTCAATTTTTCGATTTGCGAATATGCGTCGACTTACTTTCATTGACTACTATAGTATGCGCCATCGTTTTAGCCAATTTTCCACATGCCGAAGTGACTGCTGCAGTTTTTCTGTGGTTGTGTTTTCACACTTACCCAAGATGGCTGCGTCATCCGTCTATACAAAGCTACTTCTGTATTATCCAGCATCGGGAAGTCGGCCGTGTAGATTAAGTACAATATTGGACTCAGAACGCTCCTCTGCGGTCCGAAGTAACTGAAGTAGATAGATAAAAATTACCGACCATGTAGGTTTTTGATGGAAATATTTAATGTTTAACGCGGTGATAACACGATAAATGAGATTTATAGAAGGAGCTCATTTTTTTAAAATTTTGTTTCTGATTTTTTTTATAATTTTCTCATTTATGTATTTCTCGACATTGGGTTTCGACGTTCGGTTAGTCCGCGTGGAATTTACTTATTACTTATGTCGAGTATTGTATTTGTCCTCTAGAGATTCCTTTTTTTTTTTTTTTTTTTTTTATTTTTTTAAATTGGGCTCGGCAACCGAGGACCTTCACCCAGAGACAATTAAGGGAAAACGAAAGTTATATAGTGAGGCGATCAGCTATCGCTAATAAAAAGGAAACAATGGAGGGGATAATAAGTGTAGAAGGAAAAGACACAGGATATAACGAGCACAAAAAGGAGCAGGAAGTCCCAGCCCAAGCAAGTGGGAATATAGAGCCGAGCGTTCCACCGAAAGAGCAGAGCACTCAAAGAACACGTGATCGGTGTCACAAACAACCGCATCATTTGAATGCAGAGGATAACACGGGAAAGAGGATAATAAGAAGCGAAAGCGTGAGGAAGGTAGCAAGGAATGGTTAAAGTGCAAACGCACAATGGGGACAACAATGCAGATTCCTTCATCAGAAAGGCGCGATTTTAAATATTAAATAAAAAAATTAATACATAAGACCGTGTTTATCTGGAAATCGATACGTCGTTGGTGGTCGGGCACGCGGGAATTGCGTAAACACGGTTAATTTTGCCGTAACATCAACGAAAATTTCATTTCTAATGTATTCTTTGAATTTTCTTAAAAGAACATTTTGAATCTCATATTACGTCATTTGCGCGAATGGTTTTTCGCTGCTCTCAAAATCATCCTTCCGATGATAAAAAGGTGTTTTGTTCTTTTTTTTTTTCTTTTTTTTTTCGGAACAAAGTTCTTTTACGCTGTTTGGCGATAGGAGTAAACTGGCAGAAATCGTCATAGAGCGAAAAAGCGTTATGAGTCCTCCAGACGACCTTCACTCTCTTTCTCTTTCACTCTGTCTCTTTCTATTATATACATGTGTGTGTGTGCGTGCGAGTATCGAGATTCGAACAGCAAGCATTGTGCGCAGTCAGCTGTATAAGCTCATTTCTAAACATTATTTTTTGTTTTTGTTGTTTTTCTTTTAATTCATACGGGGGATTTGTATATTGTGTGTCATTTTTTATCGTATACTTTATGAATGACACTTTATAGTTGTATATCTACCAAAAAGTGAAAGGAACTTCGTTCCTGCCGGATGTCTAGATACCACTTCTCTCCCTTTTTTTTTTTTTTTTTTTTCTTCTAATTAAACACAATCTTAAGTGGTAAGTTAAATAATTGCTAGTTATAACCAGCGTGAAATAAATTAACATGCAAGAGATCATTTAGTCCTGTGACCAAAGCCTCTAAAATAACTTAGTGTATCTGCAGTATGATGTCCTGTGGTTTAAGACGCTTTAAACGCCGTATGTCCTCACGTATATCTAGAAGTTGAACTGTCTCTGGATTGCTGTGTTGACGAAGCCGCTTCTCTCGCGAGTAATCGGGAAATCTTAAATTACTTCTCTGACCGTTGTAAGATCTCGATGAATATCGTCATTACGAGAGTAACGATACGCATTGACGATAGCTCGAATGATACTTTGCTGAGCTTGTATTTTATTGTAGTTTGGATTTTTTCGTACATCCCCATAATGCTATTCCCCATAAGTCCATACATGGACTTAATAATTTTCCGCCGGTGGTAGAGAAGACGTTTGCAGTAGACATCAAGAGTAGAATTCCTACCCAATAAACCAGTATAATTCGGATATATTTTTTTGTAATATGTTTCCTCTTCATTTTTACACGGATATTCTCCATGAACTACAATTTGTTGTGTTATTAAAGGTAAAAAATGTTTAGGTTTGCTAGGATTACTTTCAAGAAAGTGTTTTCCTTCTTTGTTCAAATTTACAATATTGTCCCCCAAAAATATATGCTCTAACGATCCTTCCGAACCACAAAAATTGAACATGCATCGCTATCTATTATTTCCAAACGTGCATGTTGTCATATAGTCATCTTTACGTTATACCCGAAAGAGATTAAGCAGGTGCGTGTCAGATGATATCGTTTTCCATATTTAAAATTTAATGTATAAAAATGGCGAAGCACGCAGGCTGAAAAAAAGGCGGGTAATCCAAAAGTAGAAAGGAACTGGCCCTAATATTCTCATCAGATATCCATTAGATGATCCTTAAGTACCATTATGGAAAGCTTAACTTCACAATCCATGATACCTTATCAAAGATATATGCGACTTACTTTACTTACTCCTAGAAACACTCTTGAAATTTCAACTGTCCCAACAAAAATATTACAAGGATATTGAATAAAAAGTTATTGGCGTGTTCATATAAGTTTTCTGTTTTCTCCCCTAAAACACGGTTGGAGCTAAAATAAACACTTTTTTAAACGGCGGAAATAAAAGGTTTATTTCAATAATAGTATAGTAAAGCAAGTCCCGTACCCTTAGCAGGTTAAGGGTCCCAATATTCTAAGCCTAATGGATCTGATGAGAATACTGGAGCCAGTTCCTTTTTCCTTTACTTTCCCAGATTTCCCTGGTATCCAATTATTTTAGGCTGTCTAAAACTGGGAGCGATTCAGATCCGGTTCGAGGCAAGTCTCGAACCGGTGTCCTCTGATTTAGTGGCCAAGCACCTTAAACACTTGGCTACCACGCTACCAATACTACACGTTTATTTATAAATTAAACACTTCGATGGGTTCTCAACAGAACTACATTGTTTACTCGAAATATTTACAACCGAAGTATTAAGTCTGAGTAAATAGAAAAATAAGTAAACACTTAATGTGTGTAAGAACCAAAAATTCACAAACAAAAAAGAACTGATATTTTCCGGGATTACTCGACGATTACGGTAGGGTTATTGCGATCATGGAGCAAGTCCAGAACCTGCCGGGTTTTTTTCTTTTTTCTTTTTATGAATTTCATTTCTTGTAAATTTAAATTTCCGATTCATTGTTCTTACTTACTCATACATACTTAAGTTGTAAATATTTTGAATCAATGATATAATTGTGTTGAGAATCCACAGACGGGTTACCGCAAATTATTTCCAAAAAAAAAAAAAAGCAAGATTATACAGATATAAATAAATAAATGTCACTGAAGAAATTCAACAAGTAAATCTGAAGAATAAGCAATCAACAGAGAACATTTGCGTAACCCGGGGATGAGGATAGGATGGGGATGGTGATGGAGATGGAGATGGGGGATGGAGGTGTATATAAAATCCGAAAAAACAAATACAATAAAAAAAAAAAAAAACATATAAAAGAAAAATGCTTTAAAAAGTAAAGAAAGAGTTTTGTTAGATTTTGCGATTGTGAGCAAAATATCGAAATTGTTGCGATCGAAAGTTAACGTGTTAGGTTATGAGACAGATTTTAAGCCACTTTCCCCTGATAAATTGAAAAGCTAACCTGAAGTCTCCCCCCCCCCCCCCCCCCGATTAGAATTTGAGCGGACTTACTGCAAATTAGAAAAACTAAACTTTGTTCGGAAAGAATAGAGCACGAGGGGATACTCAGTTAGATGGAAACTTTAGAGTGCATCAAAACACGCAAAAGTTTGAGGATTCACCACCGTCTTCCAATAAATAAAATTATAGGACAGACGCGTGGAAAAGTTTGAATGTGATCGAGGAATGGCGATGGGAATGTAGAGTAGTTGTCTTGCACGTAGATCTGCAGCTCTGCCGCGGGGAGGAGGTTCGTACGCTTTATAAACCTCGTAAGAATGAAAAAATGAAAGTCCTATTCGACGTTATATTTAATGGGAAGAAACATATATACCAGGGGGTACTCGATTTAGTTTGACACGCATGTTACGCGCGCTACGAATGTTACGAAATAATTTTTAATCAAATTTATTTCAAATTACTTTCCAAATAGAGAACGGTGTTCTGAATTATCGGTGCATATTCAGGGAGACAATTAATCGCAATCCGATTTGTTTAATAGGCAGATGAGAATTACGGATTTTGGCCAAACGGCGCAAGAGTTAATGAATATGTGTATGAGAAAATTGTTTAGGCTTGAAGTTTGTACATTGTACACGGAAAAATCGATGCTTATTTTTGGTTTTTGCGACAATCGGAACGAGTATGCGATGTTTAATTTAAAAAAGTTTCGCGTCTTAATCATAAAGGATTCAGTTTGATGTTTATTCACAGCGATTGCTTCTACAAACATGCATAAAAGATTGCAATGTTGACTTAACTACATTGGTCTACTCTCGCTGGTGGAACAGAATCCAATCCGTCAGAAGTGACAGGCCAACATAAAGCTGTGAAAGTGTAACGAGGCGTGTGAAGCGCGGTTTACTACAAACGCGTAAAGACCAACTCTCATTTGGATAACGGTGTTTTTATTTAAACAATTTTCCGCTGCTTAAATATTTTTTAAATTTAACACATCGTATTTACTTTTTTATTTATAAACATCGTGTAATACATGTCTTGCGATGGCCTTGAAATAATTCGACTAGTTAAAATGAACACTAAAAATAAATGGATTGCCACCTTCTAGGAGCGATAAATTATTTCGTTTTAAGAATAATTACGGTATTTAGCAAACTAAAAATAGACAGCCGCGAAGTGTTAGACCCAAAATTGTGAGCCCCGGAGCTTGATTGTGCTTTCCCGAATTTCAATAATTATCCCGCTGTAAAAAGATACCCCTTTTATCTGTCTATATTTATTATTATCAAACCGCGTTAGATGTTTCAATTAACGTGGGCTATGGCAAAATGGAGGTTGTAATCCCATTTCCACCTTCCTCGAAATTTCCAATACTAGTACTGTGGGATCGGGTACTCATACATTCATATTGGTCCAAGTGTGCAAGAGTGATCTCGTACGGTCGAGTATAGATTCGGAGAGGCTAACCAAAATTTAATCGCTTTAAATGGACCGTTTAAATGGGTTTCAGGTTATACAGCAAGATTGAACTATTGTCCATATCAATATGGAAAATGATAATATCCATCTCCCTACTCTTCGAGATAGAATGATAGCAATTAACATCCCAACGCATTTTTGTTCCCTCATTGTTAACTTGATGTTAAATCGTACTATTCTCCTGTCTTCTTCTTCGTTCGAGGTTACAAGAGTTGTTTCACGTGGTCTTCCACAATGATCCTGCCTTAGTCCTACTCTTTTTAATATTTATACTATTTCTGTTGCTTCTGTTTCTATGAACTCCTCTTCCTTATTTTTTGCCGATGACATTCTTCTCTTTTCCTCATCCCGTGATATCGTAGATGCTAACGAAAGTGTTAATTCGTCTCTAGTTACTTTGGAACAATCTCTTTCCTCTTTGAACCTTTCTATTTCCCCTTTAAAATCCTCTTGTATTGTCTTTTCTCTTCGTCCTTTTAATCCCGCTTTAGTCTCTGTATCCTTAAACTCCAATCTTATCCCTCGTAGGGAATGCTTCTGCTATCTCGGTGTATTTCTCAATAGTCGTCTCTCCTTTTATGAACATATTAATTTCCTTTCCTCTTCTGCCCTTAAAAGACTAAACTTACTGAAAGCTCTTTCTCCAACAAAATGGGGAGGCGATCCCTTTCTCCTTATTTCCTTGTACAATTCGATTATCCGTTCCAAATTCGACTACTGTTCCTTTATCTATGGCTCTGCCTCAAAATCACTTCTTTCCAAGCTGGATATAATTCAAAATTCTTGTATTCGTCTTTGCCTTGGTGTTCTTAGATCTTCTCGAGTACCAGCAGTTCTCGCTGAGTCTAACTCGCCTCCCCTTTTCATTCGCAGATCCTATTTAGGTTATCGTTTCTTGTGTAAACGCTTACCGTTATCATCCTCCAAACTTATTCCTTCATATCTTTCTATTCTGCAAAACTGGCGTTTTACTCCCAAGAAAATTCCTATTCTAGCCCACATTGCTTTGCGGCTGAATTCCTTTTTATTCTGCACAATTTCTTATAACAATCTCCCTTACTTTTCTTTCAATTTTGCAGATCTCTCCAATCCTCCCAATGTATTCTACTTTCCTTTTTCCTCCAAATCCCTTTCCTATCCAACAGTTATACAGGAATTCCATAGTTATATCGAATCCCGTTTTCCTTCCCATATTGCTATTTTTACGGATGGTTCGAAGGGGCCTAATGGAGTTGGAGCTTCTTTCATCATTCCGAGCATTAATTTCTCTGAATCTTTTCGTCTCCCTTCCTTTTGTACTATCTTTACGGCCGAGTTAACGGCCATTTTACGTGCCATAATCCATATTTCCTCACATCGTTCTTCTTCTAAATTTTTAATTATCTCTGACTCCATGTGTGCTCTTAAAGCTATTTCCTCTCATTTCCCCTCTCACTCCTCTGACCTTTTCATCCTCCGTATTCGCTCTCTCATTCACACTCTCTTCTCACTTCACGCTATCCGCATTGAAATGCTCTGGGTCCCCAGTCATATGGGGATAGAGGGTAACGAAATGGCTGATTCTTTGGCTCAGATTGCTGTATCCTCCCGCTTTTTTTTCTCTAAAATTCCCGTTTCGAATTTACTCCCATTGTGCAAAAAGTTTCATGTTAGATTTTGGTCAGATTTTTACGTTTCCTCCTTTTCTAATCATTCTTCCTTTTATTTTTCCATCCAACCTAATCTTCCCACGCGGCCTTGGTTTTACGATTTTCCTTCGCTTCACCGCTCCGTTATTGTTCCTATTATCCGTTTACGTCTGAATCATACTCTTCTTCCTTCCTCACGCTTTCGTTTTCATCTCGCTCTTTCCCCTTATTGCTCTCTTCATCCTGACGACGTAGCCGTCTGTGATCCTGACCATATCCTCTTTGAATGTCCATCCCTCGTGAACGAACGTACCTCTTTGTATTCCAATCTGCTGTCACTCAAACTCCCTACTCCTTATTGTGCCTCGTATATCTTATCGTTTCCGTCGATCTCAGTTGTTCCTATCCTCAGTTCCTTTATCTTATCAATAGCTGACCGAATCTACATTTAACTGATCCTTCTCCTTCCTTTCGTTTCTGGGCGAAGATCCTTTGTTGATATGCCCAAAGGGGGGTTAAAAAAAAAAAAAAAAAAAAAAATGGAAAAGAAGATTATTATTTTACGGCGGCATATTATCAGAATGCGGGAGCACCGGGGTTAATTTGTGAATTTATGGAAACGAAGAAAATAAGACCTGCATGGCTCGATTAGTGTGAAAAGTATGTGAAATCAACGGATATTACTGAAACTTAAAGGTTTAACAAAAAAGGGGGTTTTATAAAGCAGTTGCAATTTCAGACTTAAAAAGAGAACAAGTAAATCGGAATAGATCGCTTTCGATAAGCCATAAATTTCAATGGAAGGTCTTAAGAAATATTGGAAGGATGTTAAGGAAGAAAAAAGGGGACAAGATGCAAAATGAAGACTTAGTTGTTTAATGTAGTCCATAGAGGCTGATGTTAGAAAAATAAATAAATAAAAAATTATTCGTTCAAGACCTGATTAAGCTTATTACTCGGCAGTTAATCCGTTTCTACCGAAAAAGAACAATGTCCATGAATAACTTAAAATATGATTATTGATTTCGTGTAATCGTTATCATTCCGTTCGGGTCTAGTTTCTGATATTCCAATTGATTTATTCGTCGATGAAATTCTCTTAAACTGCTCCGCTGAGGTTCCAATCCCTAGATCGGACGTCTGAAGGTTCCAGATATTCTGAAAATACGTTTTTTCGTCGACCCCTGTTATCGAAATTAATGTCTCCAGCGCGTCTCAAGGTTGAGCAAGTGATTCGCAGCGGACCTAAACTACGTCGTAAGTGTCTTTGATTCGGTCATTACAGTTTTTTATGTCGGAGCAAACCTATCTGCTCTTTTTATTCCGGCAATCATTATCCTCTTTTGAGTTCACTACCATCCGATAAAATTGAATTCAACTAGTTTTCATTATTATGTTCATTGCGGTGAAAATCAGTCCTGCTTTTGACTCTTCCTGCTCGGTATTTAAGGAGCAAGTAAAAATATACATGACTATAAGTCTTCAAAATGTGGTTGTACTTCAAGGCGTTAAGTATCTCAGTCAATGCTGGTCTCTCTGACTTTATTGATATTTCTATCTTAATTTTCCCGCCTCACGCGCGGGACTCTTCTAATATCACAAAAAGGAAAAAAATGATTCCAGTAGTTCCTGCTGTTCCCAAAAACGTCATTCATAAACCAAATCACAAAAAAAGTACTTCTAACAAACTTTATTCAAATTTAGCCGATAATGCCGACTGTAAAGGCCTCCCAAGTCCGCAATTTCTGGACATTCAAAAAAGAACTCAGTGTGATTTAGAATTCGTTTCTGATCAGCGCATATATTGAGTTGTGCTTTTAATGGGTTACAGCCGAAAACGTTTCGAAGTAAATTTTATATTCTTAAATTTGTTTATTTTTATTTGATTATAACTTACTATATTCTCTATAATTAACAAACAGGATGTTAAAAGATTTTTTATTTATGGAAATTATATGTTTTTTTTTTTTTTTTTTTTTTTTTTTTGATGCTTTTCGCGCGTAACTTTTGACTGATTTCGCTAATTCTTTATTCACGGGAAAGTGTGTACCAAAATTAGTGCGCCCGTATAAGTACCGATGAATACCGGCGAACGGAAACTGAATAGTCCTTAAAAAATTTTAGAGAAATGATTAATAGTAGTTAAGAAACACCGACTCTAGCGACTCTGTGACGTCACAACCCCTAAACGTGTGCAGAGGGCTGAAAGTATCGTAAGTATTTCATCAGGGAGGCAAAAACTAACCCAATTTTTTATTCCGACGCTGAAAATTCACCCCAGTTTCCCCCAATTTCCCCAAAATTCCCCAAATTTTCCCCGTACGCGTCCTATACATTTCCAGCAAACCGAACCGATTATTAATTAACATAAGTAAATTAATTAATGTTTGAAACTAACCCAAGTCCCCGCCCGCCACTCCCGCCCGCCACTCCCGCCCACGCGTTACAGCGATTTTTCAAAATTCAGGGCTTAAGTATAAAAATTCCAAAATGTAACCCAAGTAGGATATTTAAAATGTAAAACTATCCCAACACATTACACGCGTATACACACGTGTATATTCACCACATCGTTAACCACCGCGAAAGCGCACGCGCCGTTCCCATGCACGCTTCGATCTCCGCCGCAATATCACAGCAACACCCGCATTCCGTTCCCGATACTGCGATTATTTTATTTTAATATATTTCAAAGTCTATGTATATGTAAATATAAAATTAGTCGAAGTATATTTTTTTATTTTTTCCGATTCCCTGATCTTACTGCCATATGTGAAAGCACACGCACTGTTCCCACACATATATCCACCATAACGTTCTCCGCTGCGGAAGCGCACACGTCGATCCCACGTACGTGCCATTCCCTCGCATATATCTAACATAACGTTCCACGCCGCAAAAGCGCACGCTCCGTTCCCCTGCACGCCTCCCCCGTTCCCAATACAGAGATTATTTTTTAATATATTTCAAAGTCTAAGTATGCAAATTTCAAAATTAGCCCAAGTATATTTTTTATTTTCCTGATTCCCTGATCTTACTTCCATATGCCAAGGCGCACCTCCCGATCCAGCGCATACATTGTTCGCTTATGGATACTGCGTTTTTAAAAATATTTCAAAGCCTAAGTATATATTATTATTCATATACTGCTCAATTTTTTAAGGATCTTTCATATTTTTACAAGTATAGACGCAACCGTGACGAAAAATTCTCCGATCATATCGTTGCATGTAATCATCACCGCTTTATAGTATTTTTTTTAATTATTATTTTTTTCACATAATAACCCAATCACTGCTCTGTTGTCTGAACCTATCCGGTTATCCAAAACATTTACAAATCAACAAATCAATTATTTCTATACTCCAAAACTATTCTTAGTCTCCTTTACCCCTTCCACCCTCTTTTCCGATCGATTATAATATACATTATTTATTTTTTTCTTATCCTCCGACCATCTTACACACTATGGTAGCTTAACATCCAATCCTGCACATAACGCTTCCGTTGTTTTAATATCCAATATATTGCATTCTATTTACTTTTACTATGACCACCAAACCCCCGACCGACGCTCCCGCAGCCTCCATCATTTCATATTTGAGCGGTAATTATTTTTTCTGTGTCCGCCGTCAATGCACATAATCAATTCCCTCACATGTTTACATCGCTGCAATACACACCGCGATATCACATCTTCTGCTATTAGTTTCTATATCGTTCATAATAACTTTTTCCAACTCCAAATATTATGGAATTATCCCAAGTATATTTTTTACGCTTCCGATCATTTCTTCCAACCGTTGATAAATTTTTATTTTTTCTCCGATTCTAAAAATAAATCCCCCGATACCTTCACTGCCATGAATGTGCACACACCTTCTGCAGTTAGTTTCCATATCGATCATAATAATTTTTTTTTTCAAATTTAACTATTATAGAATTAACCAAAGTATATTTTCTTCACTTCAGATCATTTCTTCCGACAGTCCATAATTTTTTTATATTTTTTTCTATGGTTCTAAAAATAAATCCGACGAAGTCTTCATCAATATGATTGTACACAACATATTCCCTCACACTCAAATGCTACCGTTAGTTCTCACATCATTCGTAATAATTTTTCATGTCTAAGTATTACTGAATTATTCTGAGTATATTTTTTCACCTCCAAAAATTTTTTCCAAACATGAATAATAAAATTAATTCAAGTATATTTTTTTATTTAACACAGTTTCAAAATTTCTCCCTCCCCTATCCATCCTACACAAATTACAAATCTTTCGTATTATTTTTCATGACTACATCCATCCGAAGCTACAGTGAAATCTAACCAACGATTCCCGCGTTCACATATGCTAGAGCTGGTTTCCATATCATTCATATTAATTTTTTCCGAGTCTATTAGTTTAAGAATATTTTTATTTATTTCAATCTCTAAATATTTTTTTTCTGAATATTTTGTATCATACATATTTTTTCCCCTCTCTATTATGTCTGCACACAGTCGTAACGAAAAAATGCGCCGCTCATATCCTTACATGCATGTTGTCATGACCTTGAATTCTTTCGTGTGACAATCAATATTATGTCTGCTGGGATCTTCCCCTTCATATCTTTTGTAGAAACCTGTTCACATGTACACACCTACACATATAACCCAAAGAACATCTGCAAACTTCAACCGTGCACACCTGTAACCAGCTTCCACCAAAGGAATGTGGTTTTTCTGATGCTGCCCTCCCTTTTCAAAGGCAAACATCGAGCTAGATTGTCGAACGGATCTGTTCAGGCAGTCAGTATTAGTGATATGTTAAACGTGTACATTTTGTAGAATCTGTGTTCTTCACGCGTTATTAAAGATTTTCCGTAACTTTAGAAGTAATAATTTTCTACGTTTTTAGTAAAAAGTTAAAAATATTATTCAAACATGAATAACAATGCCGATCCGATTGATATTAAAACCGCTGAATTTATTCAGAATTCATTTCCGAGTGATAGTGACTCGCATTCGTCTTCTTCACCTCCAACACCACAATGTGATGATGGTTATACATCAGAAGAATCAACATCTTTTTTACGTAAAATCGTTGATCCCGTATTATTATCACAACAAGTGGATATAGCGGAATATTTTGTAGATATCAGCATCCATATAGATTGTAATTATAGTTTCCGAGTAACCGAACTAGCAATGATTGATATGTCTGGCGGGAAGTGTCTTATACAAAATTAATACCTTAATTAGAGTAGGGATTCATATTGCATATTACAATATCTGAGAAACATTTACTGCAGTTTTTAATTATTATTATAATATGCAATATGAATCCCTACTCTAATTAAGGTATTAATGTTGTATAAGAATTATCGCGTAATATCACACCCTTTAGGTGTTATATCACACTCTGATATACATTAATTTCTAATCGGGAGTAATTATTTCGTTACTTTTTAGTGCATTTTTAAATTTCTATAATAAACCTTCATCAAGTATGGGTATTTATATTTTGTAAAAAAGCGTTTTATTTTACAATTTTTAACGTTATGCTTGAATTTTTTTCTTGTTAAAAATCAATTTTTTTTCACATTATTCTCCATACTTAATACTTAAAAAAAAATCGATTTCTTTATTTTGAACTGCATTTCCACGACGGTGTGAAAACACCAAAAGCTACATTACCATATGGTAATTTGGCAAATTTATAGTATTTTAAGTCAATAAATCTAACTTGATGTTGAAACTAATCACGAATTAAGAGCATCCAAAAAGCTTCAAGTCCCGCATTATTAAACATAACTCAAAAACTACCGATCAGATCTTGATCAAATTTAAATGGGACCACATGCGAAGCACCAGCATTTCAATAAAAGAAGAATAATCAAATTCGGTTCATCTAGAAGAAAGTTCTGTGGTAACACACGTAAAAAAAAAAAAATACAGTCGAATTGAATACCTCCTCCTTTTTTGAAGTCGGTTAAAAATATTTTAGCTCCTTAACTTTTTACTTTCTCCGACGAATTTTTGTTAAATTTCCAAAAAAAAAAAAAAAATATATATATATATTGAATTCGGTATTGAGAAAAAAAAGCTAAAAAATCCAAAAAAGATATATATATATATATATATATATTATGCGTAATAGCTTGCGTTACGGTATTTGTACACATCATAGAAGTAGACTGCGAAGAAGAAGAATTGAATAAAGGAGAGGTGAAGCCGATACGAAAAACAACTCGGAGACACTTCGGGCATGTAGGTGCACTATTGGTGATTGCGTGATTTTGAAATTATACACGCGCCTATGTTATTTATAAAAATCTTCGTTTACACGCCTAACGTGTGTGTGTGTGTGTTTATTCGGTTTTATTTCAGAGAGACCGGTACGGTTGGTCAGGCGAACACAGCACAGCGAAAGCCGTTATCGATGTCGTGAACTGATCATCTAGGTGGTTTGTCGTTTCCGGTGACATGAAGCTTTTCGCGTTATCGACGCTTTTTTGGCTGTTGCCGCTCGGACGCGAATATTACTTAGTCGCGGCGACTTTTACCGATAATTCGAAAATTCGCTACACCAGCCACTACGTGTCTACGAAATACGGAGACCTGCGCGGCATGCTGAAGTACAATCAAAGGGTCGAGGTCTATTTAGGCATACCGTATGCAACACCCCCGCTATACTCGGCTCGCTACATGCCGCCGATAACGCCGAATTCGTGGAAATTCAAGGTGGCCGATAAATTCGGTCCAGCGTGCCCTCAACGACTTCCGGATATATCGAACAGAACGGAAGCATTGTTGCAAATACCGCGGCAGCGTTTAGCCCACTTGGAAAAGTTGCTACCTCTACTGACAAACCAAAGCGAAGATTGCCTCTACATAAATTTGTACGTGCCCAGAAACAGTAAGTATATCAAATTTATCTGCTCGTCCATTTTTCTCGCTCCCTCGCTCGCCCCCTCGCCCCCGCGCCATTTTTATCGCAACGCTCCTTTGGCCGGTCGCGGATTTTCTATTCTCATTCCGGGAAATTAGGGATTTATCGAATTTTTCAAAGTCAACCTTGCCGGCGGGCTTCGAGCGGCGCGTGCTAAACAGCGGGCCAGAGATAGCGGCATAGTCGATGAAATCAAAATAATTAATACCGAAAGGAAATTATGATAATGAGGACAAGGCGCCGGATAAAGAGAGAGATTATTAATAACGATGAATAATTACCGGTGATTACCGAAAAGGCTAATGTTAAGATTGCCTCTAACCTTTCTATCCAAACACATTCCGGATACTCCCCCGGTCGCTATCTCTCTTCATGCATATACGTACATAATATTATTCGTGCGGATCTCAGCTTGTGTTTCTTTTCCCTTTTTCCTCTTTTCACTTTCGTTATTCGCTGGCAACCATATCGAAATTACAGCTGGAAAACTTTTCCATTTTGTTTACTTTTTATCAATCGACCTTAGACTTGTTTTTCTAAAATCACTGCTAATCTAAAAAAAAAAAAGGAAAAAGTAATTAAACTACTAAAACCCGTTACGTATTTATTCTTTACAAATTCAATTTTCTTTTTTGTTAATGTCAATAATGTCAAAATTTAAATCACACATTATTTCTATCGATTAACGAAAACATTTTCTGTAAAAAATTTTAATTACGTACTCCGGTAATAATATTGACTTTATAACGGATTCGGTGTGGACACGAAGCCATATTCAAAACGCCTCAAGCAGCGCGTGATAATTTAATATTATTTTATAGAAAGTATATTTTTTATAGGTAAAAAAAAAAAAATATGTTAATCAATAGGAATCAGGTGTGATTTGAAATTTTCAACGTCACTAACATCGACATGATGAACATTTTTATGTATAAAGTGTACAGCGTTAAGTTTTAACATTAATAAGAACAGCAGTCGCAAATATATCTGTTTCAATAAACAATATTTGAAACGAAAAAGTAATACTAACGAATTACTATTACAAGGGTGTCGTTAAAATCAACATCTGCGATAAGAACGGAAAGCATGGCGCAAGAAATATATATTTACAAGGAAATAAAATAACTATACAAACAGAGAACCGAATGCTATTGAAAATACACATATCTAAGTAGTTAATATTTAATATTATAGAAATCAGTAATAAAATCGGAGAGGACCTCGTATGAAAAATATGAAACTATTAACAAAATATTTAACGAATAATCGGTCAGGCAATCGTGCAAATATTGAAACAATAACGTAAATAATTTCGTAAATGTATTATGACTAACACTGAAAATGAATTATTGTTTAATCTTTTATGAAAATAAACAAAAAAATAATATTCGAGATTTAATTTTTGATCAGAGTACAAGTTATTACAAAAATGTCCGCCAGATTTTTTTTTCTTTTTCTTTTCTGTAAACTCGTTATTTATTATTGAACTGTCCAAGAGCGTACACAAATAAATAGTAAAAATAAAAAATAAAATAAAAGGAAAAAAAAATTACATTCTTAATTGCCTTTGGCCATTGCCCCTAGGTCATTATGAGAGTTTTAATAGATTTCTTAGGCACACAAGTCCGTTCGCCTTCATTCTCTTAAACCTTCTCGTATCGTTCTCGATGTTAAGGAGCTCGATCGCAGTGATATTTTCGGATGGTTGTGTCGGTATTCGTGCTTTTTCGCGTAGGTTTCGATCACCTGGTCAATTTGCGGATCTCGATGAAGGAGCGTGTTTTCTTTATATACCACGGTGCATTAGAACTATTCAGGCATAGCACCTTATTCTGAAACCGCTGAATGACGAGTCGATTCGATTTTTTTGTTGTTCTCCATATCTGCAGGCCATACGTCCATACAGGCTTAAGGATCATTTTGTAGATGAGAAGTTTATTTGCGCCATATTCATAGGTGACCGATATTAGCCGATAATTTGATGTAGGCTCTTCGCGCTTTTTCTTCGCATGAATTTCCCAGTTCATGCGCCTATCGAGATTCATTCCCAAGTACTTTGCCGAGTCAGATCTTGGAATGAACCTCTCGTTTATGGCCGTGTGTAGGTGCTAGGGCGAAGTGAAAAATCCAGCCTGACGGATTTTTGTTCATTGATTTTCCACCTTTTCGCCCAGTTGCAGACCTCATCAGTTGCTGCAGATTGTAGGTCTGCAACTGCTTGATCGTATGAGCTGTTTACCGAAAAGACGGCTGTATCGTCGGCGAACATGACCGCTTCCGTAGTTGTGGTCGCTTTCCTCGGTATGAGCTTCATAAATGAGATAGAGCAGTGGTCCCAGGATACTCCCGTGGGGAGCTCCTGCTCCAATTGTCAACTGACTAGAGCATTGTTGTACTTAACTTTGAAGCGTCTGTTGTGCAGATAGGACCCGAGTATTTCGCAGTGGTTTCCAGCGTGAGGAAACGATTCAACTTGTAGGGGGCAAGCCTTCATGCCATACTCTGTCGAATGAGACTTCTTAACGTGCAAGAAGATCGCCGGGCAAAATTATTTGTTGTCCTCCATTGCATTTTCTATCAGGCTTGTGATTCGATGGATTTGATCGATGGTAGAGTGTTTACAGCGAAAACCATACTGTGCATCAGGAATGATGGCTTCCTGATCGATGATGGGCTTGGGTTTTTAATTATAAAGAGCTTCTCAAATAGTTTACTGCGAATCAACAGCAGCGAAATAGGTCTATAAGAGTATAGTTCCACCTAATGTGGATAATTTATTTCCCGATTTGTGACACTGATCTCTGGACCGGTGTTGCGTTAGTCGCTGCTTTGATAAGAAAGTGATGTGAAGTTGTCGACCGTAAGATCAAGATCTGTCGGCGTTTTAAGCTTCACTTTTGGGTTTATAATATCGTCCATCAACTGGCGGAATTGTTCCCAGTCTGTAAGTTTACTAGTTAGTACTTCAGTTCTCTTCTTGAACAACAACTTTTCGCTGAGGGTTAATACAACGGGTGAGTGATTCGATGACAAGTCTGAGTAGTTGCTTATGTCGAAGTACCTCGTTCCACTCGGCGTGATTTGCGTTTAAGTCATCATCTGGTAGCCATTTTGGGCCCAGCACGGCGAAGAAGTCAACAAAGTCAGCTTTCGTTATTTTCTTGTTGGGAGAACAGTAGACTGCGGCTATTGTGGTGGTTGCATGGTACATTTTGATTGAGATGCAAGCGGCTTGAATGGATGGAGTGCAGATATTCTGCTCCGTCAAGAACTGTATACCGTCTCTAGCACCGCCTCCATGGGCTTTACCGCTGGGATGGTTATAGAAATGTATCGATTTAGGAAGAAGCGGCTCGTAAAGTGGGGTTCTGTAACCAGCCCAAGATCGATTTTTTCCTGATGAAAAAAGTTTTCTAGTTTTAGTTTTTTTTTTGGAAGAAGACCAAGCAACAATTTTTCGGATACATGACGGCTAATAAAAATAATAAGGTAGAAATTAAATTTGGAAGAAAGGGATATGGGGTCGGCAGAAACAGAGAATTATTTACGGTCTGTCAATACTCATTTGGGTTTAGAGGAAGAAGAATTCTCGGACGGATTTTTCTAATAGGGAGAAATTACTGACCAGATGCCTTTACAACCGTAGTCTTTATTAAAAAGATTTTGTGATTTCGGTTGGGAATGATGTTCTTCGAAAGGTAGTTTTTTTCCCCCCAACAGGATTGTCAACGAGGTCATTAGCCCAAGAAATCAGACGATGGAGGAAATAAAGTTCTTCTTTTTAAGCATTTAAAGATAAAGGGAACAAAAATAATTCAAGGGGGCAGGAATAACCGAAACAGAAGGAAATGAGAGAATGTAATAAACACTTTAAGGGGTAGAATAGGAATACCGAGTTTTAATGGAAAAGAGTAGAAGAACGATTGTCTATTAGGAAAGGTCGGACGTTCAAATAAAACATGATATTAGGATCATAAGGAAAGTAATTAGAAGGTGGATGAAAAACTGGAGTAGAAGTGTGTAAACCGTGAAAATGATGCGGGAAGGATACTTTGGTTAATGCGAAGGCGACAAATAGCAGAGATTGTGGAGCGTTTAAGAGAGAAATCAAGAAAATTATAGACAAGAAGGAAGAGATGGCTGAGTAAAGAGGTGGTAAAAAGAGGCAGGATTAGAAAATAACGTAATCTAATTTAAGAAGAGTTTTGCCGTTTCATTTTTTTTGTGTTATTAAAAGAGTTCCGGAAGGAGATTAAATTATGTTTGGTTTAGAAATATCAGCTAAGGTGAAATCCGGGGGGAGGAGAGATCAGTTTCTCTTGACTGATATTTTTAGTCTTGGAGTACGGAACATTTTGGAGACTCGTGATCTTATATATTTTTACTTGCTCCTTACATACCGGGTAGGAAGAGTCAAGAGCAAGATGATTTCCACCGCAATGAAAACTAAATGGATTATGTTGTTGAGTGATAGTGCATTTAGAAGAAGAATGACTGCTAGAACAAAAGGAGTAGATTGTTTCGCTCCGACATGAAGAATTATAATGGCCGAATCGGAGACAATTACTACATAGTTTAGGTCTGTGAATAAGCGGCTCAACCTCGACGCGGTAGACATCGTAGAAATTGACAAATGACGGAAGAGTTGAGGCCTAAAAATTTATTTTCCGATAACTGGAATCGGTGCAAAAAAATGTTCAGAAATACGTTTTTGTATCTTCGGATGTTCCAGATTGGCACTTAACAAGAACAGTTTAACAGAAGTTTTTCAGTGGACATCAACTCCCCACATACTGTGTGACTGTCCAGCACGGCTAACAAAACAGTTATTAACATTCTCTCGAGAATTTCCCTAGTGCAATTTCATTTGTGACACAGTTAATTAGAATTAGTAGAATAGACAGTTATCTCTATAAGAACAAACCACGCATTCTCGTACTGTAATAGCCACAGCAGTTAGACACGGTACAGGGTGTTGCGTCTATAAGAAAAAAAAAAAAAAAATCAATGAACAGGTCAGATCACGAACTGTGTTGAAACGGAATAATAAAAATAGCGGAATAAATGATCGTATTTTAAATGCTTTATGGGCGTTCTTAGAAAGCAGGAACCAGTCAGCTGCTTGAGTAAAGCTTAATCAGGTTCTTTCTTGAACGAATAATTGCGGATAAACCACTAACTTTTCTATAAAACATTTTAAATAAAGACATCGGGTGAAGTTGAGCTATGTTTCTTCTTTCTAAATTCTCGGCTAAAACCATTACTCTTCAATTTTTTTTCAAAAATAGTGGTGTGCTATTAGCTTGGGAAGCATTGTTGGAAATGTCCGTGTCGATAGACTTATTAACATTCTCTACCGCGACAATGTATTGTAAGGGTTAGGAAGCTTTAATTTAATTTAAAATGCGACTGAGAAAATAAGATCATCGAATCCCCTGTCAGTGTGTAAAAAATTCCGTCTTAAATTTTGGTTCGATATTTACACGTCTTCTTTCTGTAATGATCGTTCCTTCTATCTATTTGTCCAACATAATCTTGCTTCTGTTTGATGGTTTGCCTCACTCCTCCGTTCTGTTTTTGTTTCTGTTCTATATTTTAATTATTTTCTTCTACCGTACTCCCGTTACCGTCTCTCCTTAGTTCCTTTTCCATATTGCTCTCTTCATCCGAACGAATCTTTGCAAACACTGATCACGCGTTCTCTTTCAATGCCCATTGTTGTATATTTTCATCCACTGAAGCTCGGGCTTCCTCCTCCTTATTACGCGTCTTATTGTCCTTTCCTTCCATCATCCGAGTTATAATAGTCTTTTATATTGTCGATATCTGATCGAATAAAAATCTAACTGATAGCTATTTTCCTTCTCCTTGTTTCTGCGTGAAAGTCCTTGGTTGACGTGTCCAAAGGAAGAAAAAAAAGATAAAGAAAGCGCTTTAAAAAAAATACGCTCAGCGGTGACAGTTAAATGGGTTACCAATTTGTAATCTACTCTTCGAGAAGGGTTTTCTTTATAAAAACAAGTGTCTAATATACTGTTTTCTGCTCTCTTCACGCTTCTGAGACTTCTTGTATTTGTGATTCTAATCATATCCTATTCGAATGTTCTGCCCTCTCTAACGAACGCTTCTTTCTTTACGCCCAACTTTTAATTTTGGGTCATCCTACTCTCTTTAACGCTACCTATTATATCCTTTCCTTCCCATTGCCTTCAGTTATTCCGTTGCTGTTGTCCTTTGTTTTTTCCATTTCTGACCGCCTGGATATTTAGTTCTATCTCTTAATTTTTCATGTTATTGGGTCAAGGCCGCTGGCGCGCCCCGGGTAGGGAAAAAAAATAATACTGTTTTGATAATGTTTGTTTACAAAAAATTTTCCTAAATGAAATTTTAAAAGAAACTGTTCCAAGTTTGCGTCTATTGATTTTTTTCTTTCTTAAATTTTCTAAAATAAACAAACAAAAATGAATTTGCTTAAAACACGTCCTTTAAATGAGTTAGAAAAAAGTTTGAAATATTTTTGCTCATAAACTATATATAATTCATCGTAGTAATTTGTAGCAAAGGTGTTTCTTTAAAATTTCGTTTTAAATTTCATCTTTTTAAAGCCGGTAACTTTCTGTAGCGCCTAAACATTTCTTAAACTTAAACCTACTAACGGGGGACCATGATAGTTATCGACAATAGCGACTCTGAATAGCAGAATCAGATAGGAGTGCTGCATGTTAGCTTTTCGTAACTTTTTTATAAAAGCGTCGAATTGATTTTTCGAAAAATGAAATTTTATCCGTAATTTTTGAATTTTATGAAAGGGCTCCCCCGTGTTTTGTTTTATATTTTATATTTCGCTTTTAAAGAGTTATCTGGTGACAAATTATGATTTTTTTAAGGGCGATTTTTGAGGTCCTTCTAAATTCCATACCATATTATGTATTCTAGACGGTTTCTTGCCGACCAGGGAAATCGGTCAGCTTAAAGTTGTAAATTGTCATAGATAGAAGTTTTAATTGATTTATGATCCAATATTTTGATATAAGTCAAACCGTTTCCGAGCTATTGTATATTTTTGTCGTTTCTGAGCCATCTTATTCGGATTATTCCGTACATTATACATGTGTGCAAAATCCTAAAAATCGATATAAATTTACCCTTCAAGAATTTAAATTACTTTAGAATGACCTTTTTTTCGTGTATATAGTTAACAGCAAGAATGTGTACACACTCTATTTTAATGAAGTATATAAATTGAGTGTGTACTCTTTGTTGTTAGCTGATGATGATGTAGCTCGAAAAAGCATCTTTCCAAAGTAATTTACTTCAATTTTTTAATATAAATTTATACTGATTTTTGTTATTAAGGGAGATTTATTTATTTCGTATATATAGAACGGATTGACTGATTTCAATGGATTTTTTTTTTTTTCGTTCGTCTCGGCCTGGAGAGTTCAGACTGAATATGCCAATTCGATCCGCTTCCCCCCGCTTATTTGTTCTGATGGTACTATCATGAATTACCATTCACAGTAGAAAATTTGATTGAACTTTGTACTACTCTTATTATTGTTGTCATTGGGCAGTTTGCGATGCACTTCACGTTGAAGTTGAATATAAATTTTTTTTTCTGTTTTTCAAGGTATTAATTACTAACGAACGCAATGGAATAATCCATACTGGAAATGTGAGTAAGTATAGTTTCTGTCGGGTGATTATAGAAATAAGAAAATATTGTATTTTTCCCAACCTAAAACGCATATGCTTCTAAACATAAATATCATAAACATAAAAATGAAAAAATATGTTGATCCTTAGATTTAAACAATACCATCCAATAAATATAAATGTTTCTCTCACGGTCAGTTGTATGTAGCATGTTCACGTGTCAGCAAACCATTCGCTTTGTTCGTTCTCGCACCTGACAGCAAACGAAAAATGTCGTATATCACAAGGTGCTTTGATAAAGGGAATCGACCAGAGTGCAAACCATCCCCAGTAAATAGTTTAATAGAAAGTAGTGTAACAATGCTACGCGAATCATTTCGATTCGCTTCAATAAAGCAAATGCCTCGGTGCCGCATGTAATTAAAATACTCTTTTCATTTTGATTTTTCTTCATTTATTGAACTTAATTCATTTTCAGTATTAATTTTATCTTAATAAAAAACCGAAATTTAATTCAGCTAATAAGTTAACAGAACATTTATTGATTCTGAGACGGTACGAAGTTCACTGGGGGTCAGGGCATATTTTATTACTTAGAGTGTGTTCAGACTTATCTGCTGTAACTACTGCAATATCATCCACCAATGTTATTGGTTTACAGTGTCGAGGAAAGATGATAAAGTCTAGAAAAAACGGTATTCCACAAATACGATACCAGTACAGATCCTTGTAACACAACAATAGGGTATTTCTGGGTACACGATCCGTAAATTGATTTAAATTTTCATGTACAACTACGTTTGACACACATCGCGTGACCCTTTTGTTTTCTTTTGTTTTCCTTTTCCTTTTCCTTTTTTTTCTTTTCTGTTCTTTTCTTTGCTTGTTAAGTAATACTGAAATAACTTTTGTAAATGTAAACGATGTATATTATACGTAATCTTTAAGAACCGAATGTAAATTTCGAGGTCGCTGAAGGCCAAGATGTCATATAGCGACCATAAATAAAAATATAATAAAATAGATCTGATATTAATAAAAGTAAATCTATTACGGAGTAATGATTTAATATATTTAATAAGTTATCGAGTAAGATAGCAATATAATTAATTTGCTTAAATTTATGCTATCAAAAGCTTTAATAATGGCTAATAGAAGTTGTACGATTTTTGTTTATAACATGTAATAGTTTGTAAAATATTGAAAATAACTAACTCCGTCGACTTGTTTTCAAGAGCTCCCCATATTGATCGTTATTAATTATGTTATTTCTGCGATTGAATTCTTTTAATTTATTTAATATACATTTCTCATAGATTTCGTTAAAATTTGAGAGCAGCGATATAGCTCTCTATACGAAGAAGAATCATTTAGCGGATTATTTATTTTAGGTAATATTATAGTCCTAGAAATTTTCCAGTGATGCGGAAAATAGTTATGCTTAAACAACCGGTTAATAAAGTTCGGTATAACACGAGCAAGTGAATTGTTAAAAAATTTTAAAAATCTATTGGAAACATCCAAACCTATGGGAAAATTTTATTAAGGTTTTAAATAATAAAGAATATTTCAATGTTACTCACTGAGCACTTGTATAAGTTGGTATAAAAGGGTTCGACCTTAAATACAATTTAGTAATCAAAAAATTCACTTTTCCTTCACATCAGAATAAGCGCATTCATCTAATGTAGGTATTTGAACTGGCTTATTTTTATTTATTAACTCCTTACAATTTTAAATCGAATACTGTCTTTTCATATACTAAATTCTTTTTCCAGGCGTTTCGCCTGTTTGATTTTATGTGATTGTATTCCTTAAAGCTTTCTTTATAAGTAGTATAATACTTTACTTTTAATATAGAACTTTTACAGTTTTATTTCAACAGAAATATCACAAAAATTTTTGTGTTAAATGAAAAAATACAATTTTAAAAAATGAAACAGCAACTGAGATTGTAAATTTTAATTATCCGGGGTAATTTCATTAATTCCATTAATAATTTTATTTTAGCTAAATTCGGAATTTCGCTGTTCTTCTTTTAACTTCTTCATCATCGTTAAAATACCCTGTATAGCGAGCGGTACGTTGTTGACAAGTTCGCCGACAGTTTCCCGTATTCTTGGCCACTTTAAAGTGTTACCTGGCGCACGGCAAGGAGGGCGCGCTCTTGTTTTAGCTAATTAGTATGGTTGATGCTGCGTAAATTTTTGTTATAGAAATATAGCAACTATTACATTTCTCTTCATCTATTCTATTGCACATCCACTAATGTGGGCTCTAAGTTTTTTTATTTAACATCTTTAAAAAAAAAGCTCAACGCAATCTTGTGACTTCTCTATTCGTTATCTAGTCTGCAATGTTTTCCTTCACTGCACTAACAATAAGACGTACTTGCATCGACTAAGTATTTCCTTTTTCAGATAGCGTAAACTATAAAATATATGAATTATTTCGCAGTGTCCTTACTAGACTATTTCTACGTTCGACTTGTTTTCTCCGATTTTATGTTCCTTCGATAATTAAATTTTCATTTTTGATCTCACTTCAATTCATTGTTCCACACTCACACACACAGACACACGCACAAAATAAAAAACGCTTGACATTTTCGTTTTATTCATTTTGGTTTTCACTTCCGATTTATTTACCCTTCAGCTAGTACAAAGAGGGGGGTCAATTTGCAGGAGATTCTTCCGCTCCGCCAGCATCTTCGTCACATTATCCTGTGTATTGAATGTGACACTCCGTGCAGGCGCAGGGGGGAGAGATTTTCCTTCTGCTAATTTTTACTTTTTTCAGTCGACGGTGTACGCACTATCAGCGCGATTTCGTATAATCAGTTTTATCGAAACACAACCATTTCCCTTCAGGGACTACCTGGTCGAAACGACAATTTACTTTCTTCATTTACTGCGTAATCAGCTGATTTTCCTGAACATTTCCCGTCTACACTCGTACACACTGGCAACATTAATCGATTTCTGTTGTTTTCGTGGCAAATCAAAAATTTCCCTCAAAGCGAACGGAAACGAAGAACGACGCTATTCCGGATTAATTTATCTTTTTAGTTGTCTGCGTTTCATAATACGCGTTCACACGGAGAGTCAGTATTGACCTTTTTCAGAATGCGGCCTCTTCATTAAATTATCGCTCCGTTAGTGTCTTTCGGTGATTGCTTTTGTAAATGGTTTTCTAGTGAAGATTAGACAATAATAGGCTCTCATCGGTCGGCAATTTTTCAACTTCTCTCGTTTTGTTTTGCTTTTCTCACAGATGCGAGCTGTACTTTTAAATCTGATCTGTCTCTCCCTTTCTTACGAACGTTTATCAGAAAGTAGAAGTAACGCCTGTATCTATTTCCTTCCATCACGCTGCCTGAGATTCTTTATTATTTTCTTTTTTTCCCCTCTCGGTTCTTTATCAATGATTGTGTCGAATCAGTCATAAATTTATGCGAAAAATGCGTAAACTGCAATGTGCGCATCAATCTTTTTTATAGTAACGAAAATAGATGATGAAAATTCAGTTGCGTATAAAAGGTGGATTTTCCGAATTTTTATCATCTATTTTTTTTGATATTTTTTTGACACGGATATGTCTTACCGCTGGGGGTAAGCTAAATGCATGCTTCTACGCAGATGGAGCGAAGGCAATAGGTTATCAGTTACCGGCGGCATGCTTCTTCGAAGTCTCAGGGGCAGCAGAGTCAGTTAGACTGCACGATTGCTGTACACAGCACTGGACGCTGAAATATACGCGATTGTTTTTTGCATCCAACACTACACCGATGATAGCAACCCCCAGTTGCAAAAAGCCCTACTCATAACTGACTCTCTAAACTCCCTTCAACTCATCTCAGAGATTAAATCCAACAACCCTTTAGCAAGGAAGGTCCATTACCTATTATACAGGTTATCACATTTAAACTCTGAAATGTCTTTCCTATGGGTGCCGGCTCATGTTGGGATTCTAGGCAATGAGCGTGTCAATCGAGCAGCTCAGGCGACATTGTTCTCTCCAATGCCATACAACCTCCCTCTTCCCCCTACATTGGCTCATTTGTTTATGCAGCAAAACTGGAGAAGAATCGCAACAGGAATGGAGATCTTCAAGTACGTTTCTCCGAAGCATAAAAACAACCACGGAGCCCCCCTGGCGGCCTATAGACGGCGTTTCTCGCAGAGATTTTTCTGTCCTGAATCGTCTCCGAATAGGACATACAAACATCTCGCACAGCTACATTTTCACGAGCCAGGTACCCTAAAATGTCTGCCCCTTTTGTAGTCAATCAAGTGCCCTATCCACTGCTCACCTACTTCTCAAATGTTCCTCATTTACAGTACCACGATCCATTCACATTACCATCTCCTCTATATTTCTAAGATACTATTAAATGCTCCGTCCGCGGTCGCAGCTGTATTTTCATGCGGAGCAGCGATCTGTACTATCGCGTTTAATCCCCTTAAGTAGGAGCTCCATGTGCTGTAATAGCCTCAGTAGTTAAACATGGCACATGGAAACCCTCATACACACCCTTTAAAAAAAAAAAATAATTTAATGTTTCATTTATTAATTCGGTATTCGAGATTATCTACTAATTGGCGAGGTTATTTTTGCGTTATTTTTTTCATTTCGCTCGACAAGGTAATAATGTTTTTCATATTGTCGTAATTAGTTGAATCAAAATTAAGTACAAATTAAAAATACAAAAATTAACCATTTTCTGACTCACTCAGTAGTTTCCTAGCATTACAGAATCCGTATTCTTCCCATCCTATCGTACAACGCATTTTCCTTCTATTCCACTCAGACTTGCTAATGTCCTAATCAATTTCATATGGATCCCTAATCATGTAGGAATTTCTGGTAATGAAACATTGATCAAGCAACCAGAGGAGACCCTTCCTACCTTCTCGAAATTATCTCTCTGTCTACTTCTTTCGATATCAGATCCTATATGAAGTACCTGATTTCCAATTCCTGGCAACAATCTTGGTTATCTCAACCATCTAATCAACGCTTAACGATTAAACCTAATGCCCTTAGTCCCTGCTTCCAGTCCATTCCGATCCAAAAAGAAGAACATCATTCTTATCCGACTTAGAATCGCCCATACCGCCCCCTCACTCATTTTCACTTAATCCAGCGTCTTAATCCTCCTACCTGCGCCTTCTGTCAAAACCACCTTCTCAACATATCACACATCTTACTGTCATGTCTTTCACTTCAACCTCAAAGATCCTCTCTTAATCTTCCGTACTCAATTGCCGAAATTCTTTCAGAAGACTTTACTCACCTTGAGAACCTTTTTTTCTTTTTGAAAAACCTTAAACTCCTACACTTAATCTAATACCTGCCGTAGTCTCCGGTTGCATATAACCCGATGAGTAGCTGAAAGCGCCGCTTTTTTTTTTTTTTTTTTTTTTTTTTTGTAATAATAAATAAATAAATAAATAAAAATTAACCATAAAACTAAATTTATTATTTTATTTTAAACTTTGATTTGTGCCATTTATAAGTAAAAAGTTTCATTTATCAGATGGTTTTACAGGATGTCAATACGAGGGTCAAAATTTTGGGTGACATTTTCTAATATAGTTGCTAAAGGTGTCAGTGGAGACGGTAGCTGGTTTATTATTGACGTAAACTTTGTTCTTTAGAAATCCGCACAAAAAGAGCAGTCTCTGCACAGGTGTTGAGTGAACGAGCAAATCAAGAGTCACATTTCCATTTCGTGAAATTAAGCGTTTACCGAATTTCGACATCGACGTTTGAACGTGTTCGTATAGCACGTCATCTTTCATATCGGTCCGATTAAGTTTGCGAAAGTAAAAGTATCATGCGGCATGGTATAAATCGCATTTCTCTCATAGTTTTCGAAGAAACGGGAACCAATGCGATTCCTTTCGACCATTTAATGTATACCGACTAGGTCACTTTTTAAGAATACTAAAATCGGTAGATACCTTCCGCGGTCTAAATGTGGCAATTTGTTTACCCATTAAGCGTGCAATGTGTTTCCTCCGCGGAAAATGATGTTCGATGAAAAAGTTTCATTCCCCCGGTGTGCGAATTTCGTTCGCCATTTTTTGGCATAACTCGAATTTACGAAATCACCCCGATTACGGTCTTATTTGGACCGTCTCTGACGACCGAAATAATCACGCAGTACACGAAGCGTATTATTTAATACAGAGATCGTGGATTCAACGCGGTCTTCGATCGAATTCGACGCTCCACCGAGATAAATAGGAAAAATTAACAGATAAAAGTTGCATAAGTTTAACGATTACTTTACCGCGGTTCCCTATTGGCAGACTCAGCCGTAGACGCTTTAGACTGCAGCGGGCAGTTTGTGTTTTTTGTACGAGTTGCCTGTTAATATTTAACTTACTGTTCCGCAGTGTCGAGAAACATTTTAGTGTTATCATTATTTTTTTCCCGGAATTTTTCAGGGTAGGAGAATTTTGAATGAAAACACAACGAAACACGATGCAAGGATTCGCGAAATGAACTAGAATTAAATGATCGTAATGAATCGATCGAAAACGAATTAAATGAACGTGCTAAGAACGAACTTTATCTTGCTCAATAGAGGAGATTTTGAAAGTAAAAAAAGGGAGAAAAAAGATAATGTGATTCGGATCACGATTAAAGACATTTGAAGGGAACAGACAACACGCTAAGAAACGGAAACGGAAAAATGGAAAGGAACGGAGGAAAAATTCAGTTCCGACGATGGAACGGGGAACACGTTTTCGTTATTGCTAAGGCAGAAAAATTCGAAATAAGAAAAACAAAAACAAAAAAAAAAGAAAAGAAACACGGAAAAAATGTTTAGGAGGCAAAATTAAAGACAAAAAAATGGCGCTGTGAATGAGCGGGATAAATAAAACCGGATTTTTGTTTTGCTTTTCAATTTTATTTATTGCGATAAATTAAACAAGCCGGTGGGAATCGAGCAATTGTTAAGAAAAATACATTTGATCTTTTCCGGTTTTTCTTTTTTTTCTAATGTACAGTACACACATTACCTTTTTCCGAATGCGGTTCTTGAAAATTTTCCGCTAAAAGAAGGATAAAAAATTTTTTCGTTGTTTTAACACATGCGTAATAAAATAATATTATTATTATTTCATATTTAAAAAAAAAAAAGTAAATAAAAAAAAAAGTAAATAAAAAAAAAAGTAATAGAAAAAAAAACACACGCATACTTGCGAAATACTTTTACAAAAAAAAAAAAATTTGATTTTTTGCTTATATTTCATAAATCATTTTTGTTCAAACTCCTAGTTCATTATGCGGAATAAATATTAACTGTGTATTACAAGGGTCCGTATGGAGTCCGTATCAATGGAATGTAGTATTTTCTTAATTATATAAGATTACGTAACGATGATATACCACTTTGTAGATTATTATTACGGTTGTACTTGCGCAGATAGAAATGAAAAAGTTTTAGAAAATAAGATAAATTCAGTGTGTACATAGAAATAGCGAATTGGCTTAACAAATTTATAACCTTAATATTAACGAAACTAAATCAAATTATATGATATTTAATAAAAAAAATTATAGTAATAGACCATTAAACTTAGAATAGTACACGGTTTAAAGATCAACGCTCCCAGTCCGCAAAGCATACTTGAGCCCCCTCAAATATCAGAAGCAGTAAAAAGACAAATAATGGAACAGTGGAAACAAGAACACATCTCCACCCCGTCCCCCCGACAGAATATAAAGAACTCTGTAGAGCCATGGTGACCCCCCCCAGGGGACCTTATGAGTTTATTATCACGCGCTCAACCGTTTATGCCTGGGCCACACGCGACTATCCCACGACTACCTGTTGGAAGGCGCGCTCACCCTCTAACCACGTGTCCTTTCTGTCGCGCACAAGAGGCACCGGCGGTTGAGCACATTCTCATAAATTGCCCTACATTCCAATCCTCCAGAACGAGACACGGATTTGATAACCTCAGCCATGTTCTCTCAAACTCAGAAGCGAAACAAAATGCAGTCTTCCAGTTCGTCAGGGACCGTGGATTAGGGGCGCTCCTGTAACCGGAGACTCTCGGGCCGTAATAGTCTAGATATTATACACGGCCCGGGGTCTAACCAAGGTTTGAGAAATTAAAAAAAAACCAAAAAAAAAAAACCATGTAAAACAAATAAAATATTTGGGCGTAATAATAAACAGTAATTTAAAATTTTACGAGCATTTTGATTACAGTAAAACCAAAGTAAACAAATTCGTAATAATATTTAATAAAAACGGCCATCGTTATAGCTGGTATTAAGCCAATTGAATATGAAATACGTATAAGCTTGGTCGCAATTAAAAATAATATTAATATAGATCATCCGTTCGAGATGACGTAATGTATAAAACAGCATTTTTTTTCAAATGTAAAGGTAAAATACTTAAAAGTTTAAAACAAATGAAGAAATTTATGGATACATTTTATATATAAATAAATTTAAAAAAATGTGGAATAATTATAATGTAACAACGTATCAATTTTTCCCAAGTATAATAGACAGATTTAAAAATAATCAATATACGCCACAAATTTTTTTAATGTCCAATTTATAACAGGGCCACGGCTTATTTAAGCTATATATAGTTATATAAATTTGAGATTTCTGAAAACTGTGTTATATGTGTAATTTTGGAAATAATGTGTGTTTTTCATATACTGCAAGGATGAAATTATAATAATACCTAATAATAGACACTCTGTAATTGTGATATAAAACAACTTGTACAAAATTATTTTCATAAATTTAACAAATTTGCAATTGAAGAAATACAATTCCAATAACATAATGTACATTTATATTAAGTATAAAAATATAGTATACATATATTGTAAAAAACTGTAAAGTGGAAATTAATATAATATCATAAAATACTTAATTGCATGTGGGTTATATTAATTCTATTTTATAATAAATCAATATTTCAGTAAATAAATGTATTTTTTTTTTTTTTTTTAACTTGGGCGCGTCAACTCAGGACATTTACCCAGCACAAAGGACTAACAAATAGTGAAACGTAGGGACTTGGAAGTTAAATCAGGAAGCGATTAGAAACAGAAGAAATAAAGATAGCCAATATAGGAACAACAGAAGGAGAAGGAAGAGCAAGAATATAGTGGGCACAGTAAGGGGTCGGGAGGCCAAGGCCAAGCAAATTAGAATAAAGGACTGCACGTTCTGAGGAGATAGGTGAGCATTCGAATAAGAGGTGATTTACATCACAGGTCAAATTTAAGATAGGAGGATGGAAGGGACACAAGGGAGACTGAACAATATTAAAACGAAAGAGGGAAGCAGGAAGCAGACTGTGATTAAAACGAATTATGGAAGAAATAACAGAACGGCTGATGCAGGGAAAATTATTAAACCAGGAAGAAGAAGTAGGTGGAGAGGGTTGTATAGCGAGGTAAAAAGAGTTAGGATTGGAGAAAAGAGACTGATAAAGATCAGTCCAAAAGTCATGGTGAAAACGATAAGAGAGTGGACAAAGACATTAGGAGGGGAATTTGTCTATGAAACGGCCATTTACTGCAGCTAGACATGCCAATGAATCGGCAAGATCGTTACCAACGATGCCGCAGTGGCCCGGAATCCAGGTCAATTAGGATAGAACGGGATGTTAATAAATTATAAATTAAAGAACGAATATAAAGAATAATAGGATCTGACGATGGTTTAGGGAATGGAGATGAGATGGCTGATAAAACGCTTTTCGAATCAGAGCATATGACGAATTTTGATAAATTGGATGATGAGGATATAAAAAGGATAGCACGTAAAATAGCCATGGATTCGGCTAAGAAGATAGAAATAATGAAGGGAGTTGAAAAGACTCGGAATAGTTGATATCAGGAAGAATAAAAGCAGCTCCGACACCTGAAGCAGATTTTGAGCCATCCGTAAAAACCGTGCTGTGAGCTGGAAAGAATGAGTGTAGAGTTTGGTTAAATTCGTTATGTATTACAGGAAGCGGGAGAGGTTTAATGTTAGAGGGAAGAGAAAATAGCTTGGGAGGAAGCGAAAGTTCTAAGAAGTTGTCAGTGAAGTACGGGGATTTGTTATAGGAAAGGATAAAGTAAGAATATAGGACAAGTCGGGAGGAGATGTGTGAAAAAATTGGAATTTTTCGTCTAGAGAAACGCCAATTGTCCAGAATATATTGATAGGAATTCACGAGTTTCGAGTGAGGAATATGAAGACGTTTAATCAAAAATCTTTCACCGAGATAAAGTCTTCGAATAAATAAAGGAAGGAAGCCAGTTTCGGCCAGGAGAGCAGGAGTTGGAGAAGAATTCAGAGCACCAATACAGAGGCGAAAACAAGAGTTTTGGATGCGATCAAGTTTGGTAAGGAGGGCTTTGGGAGCACTGGCGTAAAGAAAAGAACAATAGTCTAATTTAGAAAGAATAATGGATCTGTAAAGTATGAGGAGAATATACGGATCGCCACCCCATTTCCGGAGGGGGAAAACGCTTTTAGGAAATTTAATCTCTTGAGAGCCGATGTACATAGATAGTTGATATGATCGGAAAAAGATAAATTACTATTAAGAATGACACCAAGGTAGGAGAAAGAGTTAACTAGAGGAATAGGGAGTTGACATAGGAAAAAGGTTAATTAAGGAACGGTTAAAAGGACGAAATGTAAAAACTACAGAGGCAGACTTCTCAGGAGAAATAGAAAGATGAAGAGAAGACAACGATAATTCCAAAATAGCAAGGGAGGAATTAAGCTCCTCATTGGCGGAAAAAAGATTATTAGAGGAGGAATAGACGAGAATATCGTCAGCGAAGAATAAGGACTTAGACGGGATGTTAAGAGTAGCAAGACTGTGAAAGTAAATGTTGAAAAGAGTAGGACTCAAGCACGATCCTTGCGGAAGGCCTCGAAAAATTGATCTGGAATCGTCGAAGAAGGGAGTAGAAAGACGAATTGTTCTATTCCGGAATAGACTGATAATTAAGGAAGTAAACTGAAGAGGGATGTTAATGGAAAGCATTTTATTTTGTAAAGAAATGTACCCTACCCGATGTTTCGGGAATAGGGAGGAAAAAAAAGTATTAACTAATCAGATGTAATTAATTCTTCTTAGATAAATCAAACTCACTTTTATTTCGCAAAAAAAATTATACATTTATCAAATAATGTTTTTTCTTTTTATAATTTGTTCGGTATTGGTTGCGGAGCCGATGAAATTAAAGAAGCAGAAACAAGAATGCAAGAAGATTTAATAGTTAATTCCATATGCTACCTTGGTCTTTTCCTAGATAGTCGACTCTCTTTCCAAGAACATATACCTCTTTATATCTCTTGTCTTAAAAGACTGACTCTCCTGAAAGCCTTAGGTCCTCTCAGGTGGGGCGGTGATCCATATATTCTCCTAATTCTCTACAAATCCATCATTCGTTCCAAATTGGACTACTGCTCCTTCTTATACGGCAGTGTCTCATGCTCTCTCCTTCGCAAACTTGAAGAATCCAAAACTCCTGTCTTCGGCTCTGCATTGCGGCCCTAAAGTCTTCTCCCATCCCTGTTATTTTTGTCCGAATCGAATATTAAACCACTGTTTATCCGCAGATCTCTGCTTGGTTACCGTTTTCTGATTAAACGCCTCCTGATCTCTTCATCTAAACTTATTTCTTCCCATCTGTATATCAATGACCACCGGCGCTTCGTTCCTCACAAAATCCTGGTTCTTGCACTCATAGCCGCTCGGGTCTCTAAGTTTTCTGCTTATGTTTTTCGCTGCAATAAGCTTCCTTATTTTTCTTTTGATTTCAACAGTATATATTTCTCCATCTCATTCTCCTCTCTTCCTCTTCGCGCTAACTTCACTCCCCAGAGTACAGTGGTCAGTGAATATGTCCGCATCTTAAATTCTTCATTTCCCCGTCATGTAAAAATTTTCACTGATGGTTCCAAAAATGATAACGGTATGGGCGGTGCTTTTACAGCCCCCTCCCTTAACACTCGGAATCCTTCAAACTTCCTTCCTTTTGCTCCATTTTTTCTGCTGAAGCAGTCTCCATTCTCCGTGCTGTCTCCATTATTTCCTCTTCAAGAGGGATCCGTAAATTTCTCATTATTACTGATTCCAAATCCGTGCTGCAAGCTATCTCTTCTCCTCCTTCTCACTCGACTAATGATATCATTCTTTCTGTTCGTGTCTCTATCTCTAATTTGCGCTTAGCACGTTCTATCCTTATTGACTTTTTATGGGTTCCTGGACACTCTGGCATTGAAACGAAGCAGTTGATTTCCTAGCTCGCTCGGCGTCTCTCAATGGTCCACTTCTCCCTCATTTTCCTGTCTCAGGCATCCTTTTTCTCTCCTCAAGTCTCCATGCCAGACTATGGATTGACATCTACCCTTCTTTTTTTTCGCCAATCGTTCCTCCCTCTACCTCCTCCTACAGCCTATTCCCAATTCGTAGCCCTGGTTCCAATTTCTTTCTTTTTCTCGGCGCTCGGCTATTATTTCCTTAATCGGACTAAGACTTGGTCATTGCCTCTTTCCCTCTTCTCGTTTTTCTTTTTCTCTTTCACCTTCTTCTTTTTACCCTCTCCACTCTCCTGATCCACCTTTTATATGAGACCCCAACCATATCTATTTTGATAACCTGCTATTTTTCCCGAGTGCTCTCATCTATACGCTGAACTCTTGGCGTTAGATCTTCCTACCTCTTTCAATGCTTACTTTATCCTTCCCTTACCATTTCTAGCTGTTATTCCCCTCCTACTTTCCCCTGTACTCTCTATCTTCGATCGCCTCAGGATTTGAGTAAGTGATTTAAGCTCATGTAGTTGGGTCAGTGCTGACACCGAATCCATTTAATAAAAAAAAAAATAAAATAACCTATAAGAGTAAATGGGCACATGATAAAAACTTTATATTATGGTAAAATAAACTTTAACAATTTTTTAACAATTATATATATATATATAATTTATAAATCCCCGGCGCGTTTCGAAGCAAACACTTCATGTTCACGGGAGTTATACCTTTTTTTTTTTTTTTTTTTTTTTGTTATTTTATCTAGCTACACTGCAGTGTAGTTAGTTAGGCAATAGTGTTTTCTTCTTTTACCTACCTAATGTCTCGTTCTATCACCATATTGAAAGTTTTAAAAATTTCACTTGCGCTAGGTTAATGTATATAAACCTTCGAAATCTACATTTGTATTTTTGCTTTATCGAAATTTCAGGCCGACTGGTGATGTCTAAATTTTGCTATTAAAAGAATTTTTTTAAATCATCTATATACGCGGATTTCATAAAGTCCGTGTTAGAAAAATTGCGGGAAAATTAAAATTACACGCGCATATGTATCCATTGGGGAATTTTGTAGAAAGGAAATTTATCCATATGCGAAATAATAACTTTTAGCGAAGGCCTAAACACAGGAAGAGTTATTAATCGCAATCTTTTCTCGGTACCGCTTATGAACGTGCTTACCGGTAAGAATTGTGTAGGCTGTTAAAAAGGTACGTGTGTGTATCTTATCGCAGCTGAATTTTAATCGCCATTTTAACGGCCATATTTAATAGTTCTGCAACGTCCCGCGAGATCACAAACAGATGAGGCGACTCTAAATCGTGTTTATTATTATTCGGAAACACACTTGCTGCGCTCGTATGGCGTTTACGCTATCAAATTTTAAACTTTTTACATATATACACGCGCACGATGACTAGAGAAAATAAAAGGCCTGTACAAACACTATTTTATTGTTATAAAGCAGGTTAGTGTTAATAATGGTCGCGTGCATAGTAAACAATGAGGCTTCATCGCGCAATGTATAAAAATATGTTCGTATTTGTTAAACATTATTAAAATATCGGAAAAGCATTAAATAATTAAAATTAATGTGGCAGATAGGACGACCCCTAATTGGATTTAGTTTATAGCAAGTTTTCATATCTAGAGTGTTGTGTAGGATGGCAATTTTTCTTTCCTTTCTTTACTCTCTCAACTTGGGGGAGGGTTCAGTGACCAAAACTATAGATAGCTATAATTGTCGAGCTTAATTAAAATTAAACATAATTTCCTTAGTGCTATTCAAAGAAGCCATAAATACATGTGTGTTTTTCTTTATTTCTACTTTTATTCTTCCATTTTATTTTTAAAGTATTTATGATCACTATAATTCAGGAGAGCTTCTCATTGCAGTTAGAGTCTGCGGTGTTTTAAAATTCGCACCTAAAAACTGACACAATATGAGTAATTTCAAGATTTTCGAAACAAAAGGCAAAACAGAAAAATACCGATAAACAGAATGAAATTTTCAAATACAACGGTTAGTTTAGTATATTACAGAAGCCTTTGGTTCAATAGTTAGTTCGCTTTCTCACAACATAAGTTACGTAATTAACGAAAAACCGTTTTACGGTGTTACTTCCTTATTTAAATCATCTACATTGTTATTATTATTATTATTATGATAGGACATTCTTTTTAACTTTATAGGGAGAGGGGTAATCATCCAGCGGGACTGACTGAATTTTTGGACAACGATAATTTAAACCGGAAAATGTGACTCTATATACCGCAGTCTACAGAGTTATATTGCCAGAAACTTTAGAACTCTCCAATTATGTGTCATATATCCCGCGTTAATTTTTTTTACTCATCTCTTGACCAGTTTTATATTGGTTTACGTAACTAGTATAATATCATGTTTGCACGGATAATTTATTCAGTTCAGATTTTACGCTTATATCAGATAGCAATTTGTATACTATTTGTAGCGTGTTTACATCTCTACGTACATGTTATAGAACAACTAATGAAAAACAGTTGCGTATTGTACGTAAATTGTTCCCCCATACTTCTCATTGAATGTCTCTGTTACACTGTGCTAGAGTATCTGTGTTAGTTGCACACAAACAATTTTATTCGCTGCGAATAGTGTTTCCTGTGCCCGAAGTCGGTAAGTGTTTTTGGAATTACCTAACTCGCAGATACGCATGTCAAACTTCTTAAGAATACATTACAATAAACGGCTGAATCGAAATTTCAAAATAATTTTCGTTTTTTTCTTTTTTTTTTGCTAATTTTTCTAGACCCGTAATTATGGATTAAATTTTCGATTTACGAGCAAAGAGAATAATGGTACGTGAGAAACAGGTCGAATTTTTTTTTGAAGTATATAGATTGTAGAAACTTTGGTCGCCCCTGTTTACGGACGCCAAAGAAGAAGTAAAAAGAAAATAAGTAAAAAAACAAATCCGAAAAAAAGGAGACCATTATTCCGCCGTGGATAGCATTTCAAAAGAAAATTCTCTGTATGCAAACGAAAAAAAAACAAAAATTACCAACGATAGGTAAGATATTGGAAAAAAATACTAGCACTTTAATCGCTTAAAAAGCAATTCGTCCTGATTGGCTAGATCACCGATCTTTATTTCGAATTACTCTTTCGTAAATCCATACTCATTCCACAAATATGATAATACAAAACTCCGATAACACGATATAATGCAGCTAGCGAAACGGCTATCTAAACAATCTTTAGAATTATTTAATTACAACCAGATACACGGCGGGTCAGGCTGACTTCATCTGATATTAATAAACACGAACCGGTCGAACTCGTTGCTACGTGAAATAAGTTTTAGTTAAAAAAGTGATTACACGGATGGGAACGAGTATAGTTATAGATAAAATACGTACAATTTACGAATTACAATTCTGTTAAGAGTCAACGACGCGGATATTACAAATTTACGTGTAATTTATTTTCTAAGTAATTTCTTTTTTAAAAATACGACGGCACTGCCTTTTTGCTCTATATCGAAATTAATTTCTCTTTCGTTTCTGAGTCTCCATGTTCGTTTGTTTTGAGCCACCGATGTATTAATTTTCAGTTACTCCAGAGATCCGTGTCGATCTATCGGATCCCGACTCCCGGGGCCAATAAGATAAATTATACACGGTCCCTATCCGGCTTGCCGATAAAACAAGTTAATCGAGTATGACATCAAGAAGCACCGGATTGCCTGTTAATTGACGCCCCATCTATTGAAATCGTACTAATAAGACAGACGATTTCGCGTATCTCATGGAGATGTGAAATTATCAGTCTATCCAATACAGGCGGGCGTACCACCGGGTAGCGTACTCGGACCTATTATATATCTTCTATATACAATAGACATACCAATAACACCAAACACTGCGATTGCAATGTTTACTGATGATGCAGCAATACTGTCAGTAAGCGACCCACAAAGCGAAGCAACTGAAAACCTGCCTTAGACCGTATTGGAACTGAAACATCAAGCTCAATGAGCAAAAATCTATCCACACCATTTTCGCCCTCTGTGAACGAGATCGTTGTCGTACAGTCTTTATAGATAGACAGCAAGTGTCAATCTTTGATTCTGCAAAATACTGTACATCTAGGTGCGAAGCCGACTTGGAAAACTCACATTGTGTCGAAAGCTCAACAGATTCGAAAAAAAAACACGTGAAATTTATTGGCTTATCGGATGGCATTCCAAAATGAAACTTGAAAACAAACGACTCATTTATCAAACTATCATAATAAGACCGATCTTGACTTACGGGATGCAAATATAGGAATGTACCAAAACATGAAACAGAAACATTATTCAAACACTACAGAACGAATTCTTCCGTATGATAACGCCCGATGGTTCTAACGGAACGAATCTTTACACACTGATTTAATAAGATCAAAATGGGTTGATGAAGACATTGCTTTGCTCACCGCCACGCCTGAAAGCATTGGATCTTTTGCTAACTACACAAGATCTAAGACGTGTCTTCAACGTTTTAAACCGAACGACATAATAATATTATAAAATTTTATCGCACGCATTAAACAGCAAATAATACATAGTGGAAAACCTCTGCAACATGTTATTTACTTTTAGTTAGAAATGTTATACTTATTTAGAAATAATTCTAAGATTGTAATAGCTATAAAGTTAAAACAGCCCCTGTTTTATAAAAAAAAAAAACAAAAAAAAAACACGATGTTTACCTTAAATTTTACTCAACGTGGAATTTTTAAATGTGTAACAGTACCGAATTTTTAGATTTAACGTGCTATCTATTTGGAATTACTAGGTGTTTTTTTTTCTATTTGTTTACTAATTTCTAGTACTTGTTTAATTTCATTTATTCTCGCTCTCCGCGATATACTACGTCAGCACCAGGCCCATGCCCAGAATTCTGGGGGGGGGGGGTGAAAATTTTCTTTACATATTTATTTTATAAATAACAATACATTTTTCGCTAATATTCGTACTATTAATAATTTCCATCATTTTGATTTATATATATTTATTAATAATTTACATAAATGAATTACCCCGTATATGATCATTAATCAAAAATTACATATGTTATTAATTATACTCGTAATAAAAAATTTTGCATAAAATATTAATGAAGTACCTAAAAATATGCAGCATATTTTTTCTTTTTTCTTTTAAACGTAGATAAAAACAACCTAAAAAATCATCATTTATTTTAAATTTTTGATTTTTTTCAGATTTTTGTGTATTTATAATAACTATTTTAGTTCTCATGTGGGGGGGGGGGGGTTAACCCCCAAAACCCACCCCGTGGACACGGCCTTGGTCAGCACAACACTTAATAATTATAAGGCTTTTTGCGAATTTTTTTATTTTCTATTGAAAGATATCCAGAGGTTCTGCCTGTATTTGATTTATTCGTAATCGAAAACTTTAAACGAAGTCTGATAGAGATATTTGTGAATATTCTCTTAAACATGCAAATTTGATCATATCGCTTCTCCGGTTTTTGTATTACTTTTTAGTTATATTGTAGTTGTCGTATGCTTCGGTTATTTTCTTTTTTCCTCTTTTTTTTGGGTGGGGGGGCTTCTTCTGTTGATTTTTTTCGTTTTTAATCAATTTTTAATGGGGCATGCGTTAAAGGTTTTTTATGACGGCGGTGAAATCGGAGAATCTTGTGGGGCAGTGCAGTACATTGCAAAGACTTTACAAACAAAACTGCGCCTAAAACTAAACGTAATGAATTTAAAGTTATAGTTACTGGTCCGTCAAGACCTGGTATACGGGCCACACTATTTGAACGTATGTTTGGAACTTGGGCCGACAAAATCTCTGGTGTTACTATTTAGTTGATGCGTGGCTGGAGCATGCCTAATCGGGTCAAAAGTTGTGGTGCTAGTTCTACGTTATCTGTGTGAAAACACAACTTTATAAGGATATGGTCATAGTCTGTTTCACTTCTAGTCAATCAAACACCGAAATTAATTTCTCAAAGTTGAGCGCCTGATGAAAATAACACTTAGTATAGACTGCGTTATATTACTCAAAATTAATATAATCACATTAGTGTCAAAAATACTCGGACCAAGTTGATCATCAGTATATGAAAATCTTATTTCCGGTGACCTTCAGCGGTTTCAACTACCTACGAAACTTGTAAAAGTTTTTTCTTTAAAATTTCAATTAAAAATTGGATCTTATATGTAATTGAATAATCAAATATCCCCGATTTTATACTTAATGCGCGAAAAAAGAAATTGATTGTAAAGAATTTACAATTTATTGCGAAATTATTAAAAATTTAACAGAAAAGTAGATAACGCGTGAATTTCAGCGGTTTTAAGCTCTGTTCGGACGTTTCGTGAGCCGCTTCTGTTTGCAGACTTTAAACAAGAGCTTTGAGTTTATGCTGTTCTTGTGTGTGATCTAAGAGGAGTTAATGGCTAAAGTTACGTTTCGATAAATTAATTTGACAAGTCTAGAAAGGAACGTTGTATTATTTTTTGCTTGATTCTCTTCCACGGATTAATCAACCTTTTTTCTTTAATAACTCGCGAGATAATTAGAAGAAAGAGATTCTACATCGGAGTTGCTGGGCTTGCTTTCATACAGCGCTTTCGAATATTCGATCTAGTAAGCCGAACTGAGCAGCTAAGTTTCTCAAAAGCACTCGATAGCATAAAGAGCAAACTTCGTGTAATTATATATGATCCCCCGGACGTGCGTAGAAGAACTTTTATTTGAAATCTTTTTTTTTTAAAGCGCTATAACACCTGATTAACCGATAAAATTATGGCACACTGTCGAGAAAACACGGCGTGTTTTTCTGTTTCTTCATATTACATATTCAAACTGGAAAAAAAACAAAACAATAATAGTATTTTTTTTTTTTTTTTTTTTTTTTTATGGGCGCGCCAGCAGCATTAATAACAGGAAACGCTAAGCTAAGAAACTAAATAGACAGGCGGTCCGAAATGGACGCAACAAAGGACAGAAGTGCAGGCACCACAGAAGATGAAGGAAAGGAGAGGGTAAAGGAATCGTTCTAGGGAGTAGGGAGACCCGCTGGCTCCACATAAAAGAGAGCCTGTTCATTACGAAGAAAATGTGATCAGCATCACATATACGAGGAGGATCACAATCGCGAAAAGAACAATAAGGAGATGGCGATAGAGCAAATCGAAAGCGAGAGGAGGGCAGGAGAGAATGATTGATCCGGAGACGAATTAGGGAGACAATAGAAGAGCGACGACCGAAAGGAATAGAATGGAACCAAGACGGGGGAATCTGCTGAATAAAACGAGAAAATAGGCAGGGATAAATATCCCGCCAAAGTCTGGTGTGATTGGAGGTGGATAAAGAAAGGATATCAGAAGAAGGGAAAAAATTGAGGAATGAATCAAGGTGACTAGCAGTACGAGCCAAAGAATCAGCTGCGTCATTTCCGTCAATTCTGGAATGACTGGGGGTCCATAAACAATCAATAAGAATAGAGCGGGATGACTGCAAAGTGGGGAGGTAACGAATTGAGAGAATAATACTATCAGAGGAATACGAAATAGGGGAGGATAAGGCTTGAAGGACGCCGTTAGAGTCCGAAATTATGAGGAATTGGGAAAGCTCGGTAAAGAGGAAATAAAAGAGAGATAGCCTGAAGAATAGCGAGATCGACTCGACAGAAAAAATAGTGCAGAAGGATGGAAGCCGGAAGGACTCAAAACGCCGAAGCGATGGGGAAGTAAACGCACCACCTACGCCGCCCTCGCTTCTGGAGAGGAAATTAATGAAGAAGTTCATTGTTGTCTGCATCGTGGAAGGAGGAATTGGCCCGCAATGGGAGAGAGGAAACTTTGATAGGCTGCCATATGCTATTGAAGTCATGAGAGAAGTAGAGGAACGGTGTTGTAGGAAAGGACAGCAGGAGGAAAATTAGAAAGACGGGCATCAATGAGTGTGACAGGATTAGGATTTTATGAGGAGAAAAACGCCAGCGGTTTTCGATATACAGATAGGAAGAAATAAGTTTGGACGAGGAGATGGGAAGCCGTTTAATGAGGAAGCGATAACCAAGCTGAGAATGGCGAATAAACAGTGGTTGGGTAACCGACTCTGATAGAACTGCGGAAATGGGGGAGGGTTTCAAAGCTCCAATGCACAAACGGAGGCAAGAGTTCTGGATCGTGTCAAGTTTAGAGAGGAGAAACTTAGAGGAATTACCGTAGATAAAGGAACAATAGTCGAGCTCGGACCGAATGATGGCTTTGAAAGGAATTAGAATAAACGAATCGCCTCCCCATCTGAGGGGAGAGAGAGCTTTAATTAGATTAAGTCTTTTAAGACACAGGATTTATAGAGAAAATTACGCTTGGATAAAGTTCTGTTCTTCTTTCTCCCGCTCTACTCCAATGACTCATGTCTGGAAAATGGCTAAAGCGTTTAGAACTCCTTTATCGGAACGACCTTCTTATCTTAATATCCCGAAAGATAGCCTCATTTCATTCATGGACTCCGTAGCTCCTTCCTATGTCCCCAGCCTCGAAGAGCTTCATTCTCCTTCTCCTTCTATTAATTCTACTTCTCACTTTTTATCTTCTAGCTTTAGTCTTAATGAACTTCGTGCTTCTTTAAGTAAGTCCTCCTCCAAATCCTCCCCTGTTATTGATGGTATATCTTTTCTTATTATAAAAAACCTCTCTATTCAATCTCTTGAGACTCTTCTTAATATATATAATTCTTTTTTTCTTTCTTGTTCCACTCCTCCTTCTTGGAATGCCTTTATCGTTATACCCATACTAAAGAAAAACTCCTCTTCTTTTCGTCCTATCTCACTTGCTCCCTGTTTAAGGAAGCTCTTTGAGAGCATGTTAAATAAACGGCTTGTCTGGTTTCTCGAACACAATAACTTAATTCCTAATAATATGTTCGGTTTCCGTCCCTGTCTTGGTCCTCCTGATTGCATTAGTGTTTTCCTTTCTGACATTTATAATTCCTATATAAACAAAAATTTTACTATCGCAGCCTTTATTGATGTTTCCGGTGCATTTGACAATGTCCACCTCCCTACTCTCAGAAATATAATGCTGTCACTACATCTTCCTGACTGTGTTGTTTCCCTTATTATTAATCTCTTCCAAAGCCGGACTGTACATCTATCCACTTCTTGTTATTCCACTTCAAGAAAAGTTTTTTGTGGTCTTCCTCAGGGTTCCTGTCTTAGTCCTACTCTCTTCAACATCTATACTTCTCATATTGCTTCTCTTCCATTAAATTCATCGTCCCTATTCTATGCTGATGATATCCTTATTTACTCTTCTTCTCGCAACTTAACAGATGCTGTCTTAGAACTAAATAGGTCATTAGCCACTATAGAAAATGCTCTTTTCAATATTCATCTTTTTGTCTCTCCTCATAAATCCGCGGCCATGGTTTTTACTTTCCGTCCATATAATCCTTCCTCAATCAATCTAACCTTAAGTCATTATCCTGTCCCTCTTGTGGAGAGCTTCTGTTATTTGGGTGTGCTTCTTAACGGCCGTCTCTCCTTTCACGAACATATTAGTCGCCTGTATACTTCTTGCCTTAAAAGGATTAATCTTTTAAAATCACTCTCATCGTACAGGTGGGGTGGTGATCCTTACATTCTTTCCTTATTGTATAAGTCTCTTATTCCTTCTAAGTTGGACTACTGTTCCTAAATATACGGCAACGCTTCTAAATCTCTTCTGTTAAAGCTTGACCGCATTCTAAATTCCTGTCTTCGTCTTTGTCTGGGTGCACGTAAATCTACTCCAATTCCTGCCATCCTCTCTGAATCCAAATCACTCCCTTTGTTCATCCGCAGATCCTATCTAGGCTATCGTTTCCTAATCAAACGCCTTCCCTCCTTTTCCTCTAGAATTATAGCTGCCTATTGCTCTATTTTTCACAACTGGCGTTTTACTCCCAACAGAATTCCAATTTTATCTTTCATTTCTGTTCGTCTTGCCAATTTTTCTCCCTATATTTTCTCCTATGATAAATCTCCGTACTTTTCTCTTAATTATTTCAGTCTCTTACATCCTCCTCACGTATTTCATTTGTCAAGTTCCGCCAAATTCCTTCCTCACTCTATAGTTAGATCTGAATTTCACATGGTTTTAAGCTCTTTATTTCCCAATCATTCCGTTATTTTTACTGATGGTTCTAAGAGGGCTGATGGGGTTGGTGCCGCCTTTGTTTTTCCTTCTCACAACTGCTCCGAATCCTTTCAACTTCCTTCCTGCTGCTCTATATTTACTGCTGAATCTGCTGCCATACTTCATGCAATTCTTTTTATCTCTTCCTCTTCTATCCTCTCGGATAAATTTCTTTTAATAGCTGACTCTGAAAGTGTCTTGCAGGCAGTCTCTTCTCCCTTACCGTTGCCCTCTTTTGATCCTTTCATTCTCCTTATTCGCAATCTAATTCACGAATTATTCCTGTTCCGTTCGATCCAAATTGATTTATTGTGGATTCCTAGCCATGCTGGAATTGAGGGTAATGAGGTGGCTGATTCCTTGGCTCGCTCAGGAGCATCCAATGGACATCCTCTTCATAAATTTTCCGCTCACAATATTAATCATATATCCAGACAGTTCCATATTACATTATGGAACGATATTTATTTTTCTCTTTTCTCAAATCCGAATTCCTTTTATCTTTCCGTTCAGCCCTTACCTTCTTTGACCAGATGGTTCGACATGTTTCCTTCCCTTTGTCGTCCCCTGATCACTGCTATATGTCGTCTTCGTTTCGGTCATACCTTTCTCCCTTCGTCACTTTATCGTTTTTCCCTCGTCTCTTCTCCGCGGTGCCCTCTTCACCCAGAGGACTCCTTTTTTCAGTGTGATATCAATCACGTCTTCTTCGAATGTTCCTCACTCTCTTTAGAACGTTCTCTCTTTTATTCTCGGCTTTTGGATCTTCGTCTTCCTACTCCATACAATGATTCTTATGTTCTCGCATTTCCTTCCTTGTCAGTTGTTCCTATTCTAGCTTCTTTCATTCATTCAATCTCGCACCAGATTGAAATCTAATATGTTATTCTCCTTTTGAACAATTACTTAGATTCCTTGGCTGATTGGGCTGTTGCTCTTCGTTAGCGTACCCATAAAAAAAAAAAAATAGAGAAAATTAATGTGCTCCTGGAATGTGAGGCGGCCATTCAAAAAAAAAAAAAAAAAAGTTCTAGATAGCATATGAAATTGACAACAGGAATACCAGATACAATGATGCGAGTTAGAGCGCGGTTAAAGGGGCGGAGGGAAAAAATGATATAAGACGACTTGGTAGGAGAAAGAGAGAGGTGAAGGCAGGAAAGGGAATTGTTAAGAATAGACAGTGAATTATTCAACTCATCGATAGCGGCGGACAGATTGTCAGAGATACAAATAGACCAGAATGTCGTCAGCGAAAAAAAAAAAAAAAAAAAAAAAAAAGAGGAGGGAGAAAAAAGGAATAAGAAGAGAGGCGATATCAAAAGAGTAGATATTAAAAAGTGTAGGACTAAGACAGGAGCCCTGTGGGAGCCCACAATAAACGCATCTGGAGAAGGAAAGGGAGGGAGAAGAAATAAAGAGAGTTATGTTCTGGAAGAGGTTGAGTATGATAATAACGACGACGGGAGGGAGGTTAAGAGAAAAAATTGTTTAGAACCCGAAGATCGAAGATGCACGTTATCAAAGGCAGAAGAGACGTCCACAAAGGAGGCAATGGTGAATTTCTTAGTTAGGGAAGACTTATAGATATCCGAAAAGAAGTAATGCAGTCAATCGGTCCAAGCCAAGGGCGAAAACCAAACATATTAGGCGGGACTAGGTTATTGTGCTCTAGCCAGCACACAAGACGAATGTTAATGAAACCTTCAGAAAGTTTACGAAGACAAGGAGCCAGGGAAATGGGACGGAATGAACACTGATTTCTTTTAGGAATAGGAATGACAATAAAGTTGTTTCAGGATTTAGGAGTAGAACCAGAAAGGAGAAAAGAATTAAAAATGCGGAGAAGGGAAAGCAGCGCGGCAGGAGAGAGATTTTTAAGAATAAGGGACAATAGTATAGCGTCGTCGGATACATTACGGGTTTTTATTGATAAAATTTTTAATATGAAAAGGAATGTAAAAATCTCTCCGTTCTTATGTTGCTCTTGTGCGGCTAAAATGTTATAGCAGTACAAAAGAAAAAACAAGGAATATAAATATGTCAGCAACATCGAAAAAATTAATGGCGGAGCGTACAGACGACGGGATAATGGTGACATTGTACGGACTATAGTGGAGATCTGGAATAATAACGGGATAGTGTTGAAAAGTAGACCTCGAAACATATACGAGGAAATTGTGCATCGTTGACCGGCTTAGGAAGAAAAAATATAAAATATCGATGGAAGGAGTTTAGAAGCATATAAAGGCGTACAAGTTTTTATAGATTAGAAATGTTGGTATATAGAAAGCATAAGTTGCGAACGATATTGCGCCAGCTAAGATTATATACCGAATTGCATGTCTGGTATTAAAACGAACAGATTACATTAAAACTATGATAAATCGAAGAGATGGACAGAAATGGGCGTATCTGGAAAGAAAAAAACAAATCCAAAAAGAACTTTCGCACGCGATCTATTGCACTAGTAATGGGCAAATTCGTTATTTTTCCGGATCCAGATCCGGAACTGAACCGCGAGAACTGCACATCTGGGATACTCATCGGACCTCGTGTGTTTACCCACACAGTACACTCAACACTGACACCCGTTTATAGTAGTTGTCGACGCAGCGTGTACTCCTTTGAACTAGTTGTGTCATGTCAGTTGCTTAAACAAGTTCACAGCTGCAGAATTATTACTCATGCGGTAGTGAATTACATAATTGGTGCCCGAGATTGGCGGTAATTCGTGGTTATTATTTTTTTTTTTGCGTTACATTAATTAATAAACTATTCTTTTTTTGTCGTTAGTTCTTCGGGAGAAGGTATTATTTTCAAGTAAGTTATAAGAAAAACGATAAAAAATAACTAATCTCTATATATATATATATATATATATATATATGTATTTTTTTTTTCTTGTTTGGGTTTTTCCCTGGTCTTGTCAACTAATCTATATAATTTATATATTCAAAAATCGGAAATACTTAATATCTCATTATACTTTTAAAATCGTTTGAGGCAAATCGACTTATTTACACCTATGTTATAAGTATCAAATACGAACATCATCCAGTGATTTCAGACAAAGGTTTTTTTTGTTTTTTTTTAAGGTTCTTCGGTGTATAGTGGAGCACCGTGTCGTGGTATATTCGAAACGATAACACCCCTACATAATGGATCTTCTCATACCTTAAAGTTAAATGTCCCAAATTCCTATCTATCCTTAAGTATTTATCAAACTCAAAGTATAATGTACCTTCGAAAACTCTTCTTTCTATATACAAATCCTTAGTCCTTTCTAAAATAAACTACGGGTCCCAGGCGTATTCTTCAGCCAGCCCTCCCCTACTTAAATCTCTTGATTCAATGTACCGCCACACGGCTGTTCACACGATACTTGTAGCACCTAGAACTTCCCCGTCTCTGTTAGTTTATGTGCCTTGTTAGGTACCCCCACTAGAGTATTATTTCAGAAACTTTTATTATTACCGTGAGACACTGGCTCTTTTCTCCCGCAATCGTTCCTTTCCTTTCCACATAAATTACTTCCCCATTACCCCAGAGTTCCCTAATGACCCATTCGCGGAAATCCTAGCCCTCCTTTTGCAGCACAATGTAAGCGTAATGACCGGGCACCTAACACTGCGATTCCACCGTGGACCCCTTTGAATATTAATGTTGATTTTTTCATGATAAAATATAATAAACCCCTGCATCGAAAGATTGTTATTCAATTGATAGCCCAGTGGCAATTTAAAAATACCCCGACCATTAAATCCCCCCCCCTCCCGAACGCCTCCAAGGCCATCATCCCAACTGTCTGCAACTTTGAAGCCTGCGATGTGATTAGAAACATTCGACTGAATGACAGTTGTTCGATACTGGATGGTGAAAGATACGGAGTATTTTTCTATTTTGAATATTTTCTTTCTGTAAAACCTACATCACTGAAAGCCCTCTGTTGGTATCTGATTCATCCGCGGCTCTATCAACAATCGCTAATCCTCTCATCAAATTTCGACCCCAGCACGTATTATATGAACTTATTATTAAGAGGGAATACTTCATTTGCTTTTTGTGGGCGCCCAGCCATGCTGGGATTTCTGGAAACGAACGCGTCGATGGATCCGCTCGAACAGCATTATACCGCTCCCGTGCCTAATTAATAATAGCCCACCTCCGCTTTATCTATCAAACATAATTTTGAATAATCTAACGTCCTTGTAGATATTTTTGAAACGCTCAATTGAACTATGGTGGCCAGAAAAAAGCATTTCCAGCAGAGATTTCTGTGCCCTTAGTGTCACACATTATTTTTCAGAGAGCCCTATAAATTGTTCTTTCTGTTGTCAAGGTGTGTTGCTTCTTCAACTCACCACATACTATGTGACTGTCTAGCACTATCACCTTATCGGCCCTATTTTATAAATAACAAAACAATTATTAACATTCTCTTGAGAATTCCTCTAGTGCAATTTCATCTGTGACACAGTTTATCAGAATTAGTGGAATGGACAGAGTTATCTATAAGAACAAGCTGCGCATTCTCATATTGTAATAGCCACAGCATTTAAAGACCGGGGATGAATCCAGAGGGGGTTTTGGGGGCAATGCCCCCCAACAGTTCTAAAATTGCCCCCCCCCCCAGAACTTAGTACAAGTTGTTTAAGAATGCAGCAATTTAAGAGTTAAAAAAATTATTTTTGTTCGCTTTGCTTACATTTATGTCAAAAGTTGCTGCCAAAACATTTTGGAATGGTTCCATTAGTCGTATATTTTTAAATTTAAAAATTACGGGATTTATTTTTGCCGGGAAAAATAAAACTTTATAAAATAACAATAAAAAAAAAAAAAAAAATGATCTTTTAAGATTTGACTCTGATGTTTGCTTGTTATTCTATGAAATATGCTTTTATTGCAAATGTGCGAAGGATGTAAAATACAGACGAGCTGAAAAAAATATCAGCTGCAGTTAGTATTTTTTATCAGCCTTAAAAGGGCAACTCTCAATTGTGATAATCATGGTATCAATTTCGAAGTACACTGAATTTTTACACTTTTCAAATTTTTCTCCGTATGGCACTTAGACGATTCTTCTAGGGGGGAGGGGGCAACGAGTTTTCTAGGGTGGGCACTGCCCACCCTTGCCCCCTTCTAGCTACGCCTCCATGATCACAACGTATTCGTTTATTATAAAAAGATAATGAACCCGTTAGAATGATTTTACAATAAATGTTCTTTAATGCTGCAATTAAAATTAATAATTTTAAAATCAATTGAGAAAACATTGTTGTTTACAATCGGTTATTTTATTTTAGAATTTATTGTTTCCTTCACTTCGTCGTGCTGTAGTTGTCTCCGTTATTCGTCTGCGTTCTTAAGCGATAATCTATTATCTTTCTCCCGTTTTCCTTTTTTCGTTGGTTTCCTCTCCATATTGTTCTCTCAAGCGAAGAGCATGTTTGCGATGCGCATCATGTGTTTATTAAGTGTTCATCTCTCTCTCTCTCTCTCTATTAAGTGTTCTGCTTTCTATTCCATTCTATTGATACTCGGTCTTCCTACTCCATATTCTTATATCCTATCTCTTCCCTCTCCACATATTGTTCCCATTATATTGATTATTTCCTCCTAACAATATTTGATATCGTATGAAGATATAATTGACTCCTTTCTATTATAATTGTTTCTGGGTAAAGGTCCCCCCGGGTTGACAAGCCCAAAAAGAAAAAAAAAGTGATACAATAACAATTTATATTATTAGATATGTCCAAAAATTACACCAACATGTGTGTTAATTCGTTGGCAGCCAATCTTACCGATATCCTATTTTACGCATTGATCGCAATGGAACTGCAGAGGACTGGTACCAAGCTAAATTACGCCGCAACGATAATTCAGAAATCCCACTACCGTCTTTTCCAAACGATCCCCTCCCCAGTGTACTAGCCCTCCTTAAGGAAAGAGGAATTAACTGGAACTCTGACCTTGCACATCAGCATGTTGAACTCCCCTGGGAGGATACTCCGATTGTTACGGATTTATCTCTGCTGAGCGATCGCTCGGACCAGGATGTCATACGGCCGTCCCAGTACGTGGCAGAAAAAATGCAACTTTTTCCCAGCTACAGACAGCTGTATACAGATGGTGCCAAATCAACCCCCCCCCCCAATGGATCCTCGCCGGTGGCTTGCGACTACGAGGTGGAGGGAGTTGTTCATGCGGTTCGGCTCCACGACTTCTGTTCAGTGCTGGAGGGGGAGCTGTATGGTATTTTCTTCTGCTTGAGAGAATATCTACAGTCTTACCCCCAACGTCGAAATGCATTTCTAATCACAGATTCCTTGCAATCGATTAGGACACTCCAGACACCTAAAACCTCTCACACATTATCTCAAAAAAGTAAAGCGCATCATTAACGTCCTCTTCCGGGCTGGCTCACAGGTAACATTCTTGTGGGTCCCGGGTCATACCGGTGTGCCGGGGAATGAGCGTGTGAACTTGGCTGCTAAGGCAGCAACATATAGTCCAATGCCCGAAGGTGCCCTTCTGCCTCAGCTGGGGCCACCCTTTTTTCAGCAACATAAGGCAGAGACATGGGAAATTATGTGGTCGGCTCACACAGCAATATCCCACAACTATTTGCTGGAAGGAACATCTCCTCCCTCTGCCTGTTCCATATGCAATTCCCCAATTTCACCAACCGCTGAACACGTTCTGGAACATTGCCTGTCTGCAGGCACCTCCAACTTACCGACGGTTGCGTTGTCAAACGAACCAAAACAGGTCCAAGATATACTAAACCATATTAGAGTGGCTAACATATTAAAACACTTCTGATCCTGCACTGATCCATGTGCTGTAATAATCCCTGCAATTACACACAGCACATGGACCATATAAATTTAAGGGAAAAAAAAAAAAAATAAAATAAAATAGTTATCCTTGGGGATAGCTCCCGTATATAGTAAAACGAGAATAATATATTAATGCTGCTTTTTGTGTATTTAGGACAGATCGTTTGCAGAATAAGAGAAAAAAAGAGGTTCCGTTTGGTCGTCGTTAATATTAAAAAAAAAAAAAAAGGAAAAAAAAAAGGAAAAAAAAACAAGGCAACTGGTAACAACAAAAAATAAATTTTTCTTATTGGCTAATTAATCAAGTTTTTTTTTTTTTTTCGTTTTAAATCAACTTCAGGACGATAAAATTAAGGTTAGAAATTTTGCAAAACGTTTCATATATTCTTCCTTTTACGTGATCGTAGAAAATAGAAACAATTTTTTTTTGAAAAAATGTCCGTCGTAGCGTTATTAAAAGGCCATTTTAACGACTTTTCTTAGATGACGGTAAACTTTTCACGCACTTTTGCAAGTTTGCAGTGCGAAAAGTACGAACAATAGCCGAGTTTTGCCAACATAGTACTCGCATCGTTCAGCTGCAGTTGTTTGAGTCAGGCGCGCAAGTTTCAAATGTATTCAACGACCGGCCTTCCACAGCGGCTTACTAAATGTAGCTGCATGTTGTATTTAATTAGTTCATATACACAATACTGCCTAACCAGATTGTGCCGGAAGCCTTTTCAAGGTACATCAAAAGCGATTTTGTCTGTTCGTTCTTATTAAAATTGTACGCGATTTGTTATATATTTTTACAAGAATATCTAAAACTTTAAAACACGTTGCCTTCCGATACTCGTTAGTTAACTCGATTATTTGCAGTGTTTACTGTAGTTGTTATTTAATGTAAAAAATTTGGTGTCTGGTTAAAATTGTATATTTTATTATTATTACTAAGAAGCAATTCAAAAAAAAAAGAAGAACAATAAATTTTATAAAAAGTATTATTTAACAGGATCACGCGAGTATTTATGTAAATTTTGAAGATGAAAAATGCTATTCTAAGCTGTTCTTTAGTACAATTACAGATTACAAACGAGTGTCTCCATGCATATCCTCGTACTTCTCTTCTAACAACGATATGAAATCCTTCCTGAAATTCAATTAAATTCTGGATACGATTATTCTAATCAACAAAACCACTTTTTCCTTGTTAAATCTGAGAAGGACCCCCTTCCGTTCTGTTCAGGGAAGAAAAATATTATACTCACCAGACTCACCTTAGCCGTTCGATTATTTCCTCTGTAGTTCGCCTGTGGTTCGATTATAGTTTGCTTCCGTTTCCGTTTTTCTATTGTGTTCAATCTCCTTTGTGTGACCCTCCGGAGCTCAATTATACCTGTGATGCGAATCACGTATTTTTCGAATGCTCCTTTATTTCCTCCGAACGTTCTATATTCTAGTCTTCTACGCCTTGGCCTTCCTACTTCTTATAGTGTCCACTCCATTCTTGCATTCCCCTCTCTCAATATAGTTTTCTTTTCTTAGCCTTCTTTATCTCCTCAAGTTCTAATCTTTTCCCCTTATATGATATACAATTCTTTGCGTTGGGTAAGTTCCACTGTTGACGTGCCCAAAAATAAGAAGAAAAAAAAAGACTTAGGATTTCCCACTCCCGCCATTATTATCTCCTACAACGCGTCGATCCCTCTCTTTGTCCCTTTTACCAAAGAACACAGCTTTCCATTCCCCACTTACTAACATCTTGTCATTCTCTCATGGCGCACAGAGCTCAGCATGGCCTCCCCTTTCCTTTCCACAACTCTTGGCTGATTCTTCCTGTCATATCCGTAGTCTGTTCGAATTCCTTCATTCCCTTGACCTATTTAGTATCTCTTCCGTTTCCCGGGCGTGTACGAGCCGTTTGAGCAGCTGGCGCTTGTATATATTTTAATGTAATAATAATAATAATAATAATAATAATAATAATAATAATAATAATAATAATAATAATAATAATAATAATAATAATAATAGGCGATGTGGTAAAAATTTTGCTTTTGAAAAAATGTAATTGAATAATAAAGATTAATGCTTGTCAATGGAAAAAATAAAATAAATCTTAATTGTACAGTAAATGTGATAAACTTTCATTACAAACCTTTCTCAATTAGTTACGTTAAAACACAACGCAGTGTATAGGAAATAAAATTAGTGTACGTTTTTCATTTTGAAAGTGATCGTTTCAATATTCAAATATAAGTTTTATATTTAAAGTAAAATATGTATTACATTTAAATTTATTTTAAAAGATTTTACGATACCTCGAATAAAAAGACTTCTTGATAGTGGCGAAATGGCTTATCGCCGGGCCAAAAAAAAAAAACAAACAAAAAAAACACAAAAAAAGCGGAAAATCAACGCGTTTTTTATGTAATGAAAAATCCACTTTTTATACAGCCGAAATAAAAAATTAATTACACGGTGAACAACATTTCCGACAAAAATTTAAACGATCTCATGATACTCTTTGCCGAATACCGTTTTGTTATCTCTTTACTAATTCAGTCGTTGTGCTTAACTATTTTTGCGATAATTAAATCAATAACGTCGCGCGGCGGATGTTCATATTATCATTATTATTATTAAAGAAGACTCGTCGCGCAGTCTTATTAAGATCGATTTTTCGAATATTCCACTATTTATCGGTCAGATGTATCAAAATTTTCTACAGGAAATATGTCAGAAATTTTCCGTATTGTTAGATAATATGAATAGTCGTTTAAAACTTTCGCAGTGATTAATCATAGTGAAATAAATTTAAGGACAACTGCGTAGAAACATTTAATCTATTTAATACTCAATGATACAGCGTTTAACGTTTCGGTCAGCTTATACTGACCATCGTCAGAAGTTTGGCCATGGAAGGTCACTTCGGTAGGAGGCTTGTGAGGGAAGCGATTGAGATCGAGAAGTGGCCTAATTTCAACAGGGGGGATGGACTGCATATTCCGACGGCGTAGAAACCGGCGATTCATTTGACGAAACTGCGGTGATTATGTGTTTTCCCTTATCTTTTCTTTTTTTTTTTCTCGTTTTGTCTTTTCTTTTTTCTGCTTTTTTGCTTTTTTTTTTTGTTTTTCCAGTTGCACTTCCGCTGGCTAGCAAACTGCTCTGAATTTCAGGTAATTTCCACAAGTGCATTCTACTGCACTCCAGAATATTTTCAGGTTTCTGATCTTCTCTTAGGTCTGGTTCGGGTAAGTCTGAGTAGGTAACTTGGTAGGTTTCAGGGTTGTCTTTTTGGTATTTCCTATAGCGTTTTGTTGTTATCTCTTTTTGTTATTTTTTATATTTTTTAATTTTTACTTTACATTTTTTATGTAGTCACGGCGGTTATTATTAATATTTTGTTTGCTGGGTTCCCCTGTATCCCATTTTCTCGGTTTTTACGTACTTTATTTTTTTTCCTTCGGGATTTTCTTTCGGCGGAGTTGTTTCCGCTGCGGTTTCATATTCTACTAATTTCTGTTGTGTTTTCCCAGGTTTTCAGGTTTTATGTTAATCCTTTTTTTTTTAGCGTCGGCGGTTATTTATAATTTTTTCTGTTGTACTTTCCCAGTTCCCCGTTTGTTTTTTTTTTTTTTGTCTTTATTCTTTGTATTTTCGTTACATTAATCTATTGGTTGGCGTTTTTTTTTTTTTTTTTTTTTTTTTTTTTTTGGTTTTTATTTAATTTTATCGCTATTCGTGGACCGATGTTTACGTTCGAGTGTTTCAGTTCGCTTCTGATGATGGTCAGTATAAGCTGACCGAAACGTTAAACGCTGTATCATTGAGTATTGAATAGATTAAATGTTTCTACGCAGTTGTCCGTAAATTTATTTCACTAATATGAACAGTCGTAAACATTAAATATGTGCATTTGATGATTCCCTTCGTGAGAAATTTGTTTAATCATCCGTCTTCTCTGTTATTACATCTTTTTTTCGGACTTGAGAGGAGTTGAAGTATTTGACATGTTGCCGGTGTACTACGGTTAAATAATTATATTTTTAAATGGCATAGCGCGAGCGTGTATGTGCAAGGAAATGATAAACCGCGATTTTTCTTTGTTTCGTTGCTGAAATGTGATCGGGCGGCAATTTGGCTTTGGTCGCAGCGGTATATGTGTAGATGATTATCCCGATGCCTTTTTTCTGTTTTTATATGTAAATATTTAAAGCTTTCACAGTGATTACTCGTAATAAGTAATTTTCGGAAACAACGTGTGTTTTTTAAAAAGATATTTATTCGCTTAATGTTTCGACCAGCTTACACACTGGCCATCATCAGAAGCAAAGGCCAGCGTGTAAGCTGGTCGAAATGTTAAGCGAATAAATATCTTTTTAAAAAACACAGTTGTTTCCGAAAATTATTTATTATGTTTTTATATTTTTCGGCGCACTAGCGAGTTTATTTATTTATTTGATCGTTTTTTTTTTCAATTTCCAGGTAATGATTAGTTTCGCGAATGTGTACGGACACCGCATGAAACACGGTCGAGTGGACTTTAAATCGCACCATTAAAAATATTGGTTGGAGTTGAAAAAAAAAAAAAAAAAAGCAACATCGGAGAAAATTTTTATACACAATTGCGTTAAAAAAATATATTTACTTCGGTTTTTCAGCACCATTGCGTTGAAAAATCAAACGAAATGAAAATATTTTTTTTTAACGAAATTATGTCCGATAATTGTTTACGAAGGATAAAGAGGATAGTCGTAAAAGTTTTTTTAAACATTTAGTAAAAAAAGCAGCTGTAGACACATTCGTTTCCATCCATCGGAAAACTTCGTGGTCTTCTAGTCGAACTATAGTCATCGTTTCTAAATAATAAAATGTGATTTTTTTTTCTTTCTTCACATTACGCATATTTTTTTTTTTTTATATTTATTGGCCTGAACAAATACAGTTCATTTATTTGATTCCGTTTACACTTCACCGAGTCATCTTTCTAATTTTTATAATCTTCTCCAATTTTCTCTTTTTCCTAACAGGAACGCTAATCGGACATTTTTTCTTATTCGGTATGATCGGTTGACGCAGTTTTCGTAACTGCTTTTAGTTATATATCGATTTTTTTTTTTTTTTTTTTTTTTAATATTTTGACACTGTATAAATGAACTATAATGATCTAAGCGTTTTTGTTTTTTTAACTCCCCTTTGGGCATGTCAGCAACGGATCTTCAAAACGACATACGAGGGAAAAGAATATCAGATGTAGAGTCGGTGTCAAACATCGATAGAATAAAAGAACTGAGGACAGGAACAACGAAGATCGATGGAAACGATAAGATATACGAAGCGCAATAAGGATTAGGGAGGTTAATAACAGATCGAAGTGAAAAGAAGTGCGTTCGTTCACGCGGGGATGAATATATGGTTTATGAAGTTTTATCTCAACATTTATAACATTTTGTTCTCATTTCTCGAATGAAACGTATGAAACTATTAAATATCTGCTTTTAATTGAAATTTTAATTCCAACTTTCTTTTTAAACAGATTTAATAGTATCTTTTTTTTTTTTTTTTTTTTTTTTTTTGATATTACATTAGCGCAGATGACCAAGTTAACTATCATTCGACGTAAATATATCTATTTTGTTGTTTTTTTCCATAATGACGAGAAATACGATTCTTCCAGTCAGACTGTCCTAAGATTGATTAAAATCTAATAACCATCTCGGCGACGCGGTAAATATAAACAAAAACCAACATTCGAAAATTACATCTTTTTAGTTTTCCGACTTTTACGGTATTTATATAATTTAAATCGCGATAAGACTAAACCTTCAATATTAAGTAGTAACAGTTAAAGCGCATTAAATGAATAGGTGCTCTTTCCTCTTCAATTATTAAATTCAGATGGGCTCGTTGACTAATCGATGGAGCGCAGTTTTTAGTACTTTCAATGTACAGTGCGAAAATCGGGTACTGTTCGGACGAATCGCCGCTTCAGTATGACTTTTATTCTCTTCTTCCAGAGTTTAATACACTTCTCTCTTGCTTGCTACATAGAATTTTGTTGACGAGTTTTCTGCAAAATACATTAACGAAAAGCACAATTTTTTTATGTCAACTTTAATTTCAAATCGATCTGGAAAAAATTATGCTAACTAAATTTTAGCCGGCTAGTATCGTGTTAATTAATGTGTGTCCCTATGCTACTGCTAATTTCTTTTACCGATAAATACTTTTTTTCTGCGGTATCTGCCAAAGTCCGTTAGGCAACCGCTGTCTTTGAATGGTTTTAAATATTGTTCAAATTTAGAAAGCAGACTTCCGTGTACGCTTTATGAACTTTGAAAAAGAGAGTCTAATGAAATAATGGCAGATGTATTGCAGCAGATTGGCATCAACGGTGGATACTTGCGGATTATTATCAATCTACATTGGCGTTAAACAGCGTTCGTCTGAAAAATTTTTGAAGAAAAATCGAAATTACACCCCGATGTTTCAACAGAATGAGTTCTATCGACTTGTACCAAAAAAAAACTATCGATGGATGTCGATATGTGTTAGCCAACTGTCGATAACAAGGCACAATAATGATAGTCACGATGAAAATTTGTTCTGAACAAGAATGCTGCTCGAATTCACTTGACAGGTTTAAAAATATTTACTAGAACCTAATTAAGCCAGATAACCCTGGATTTTTGTTGTCTTTTTTTTTTCTCGAATTTTTTCAATCAGTTTTGTTCACGACCTGTATACAACCGAAATAATGCATATTTATTATTTTTTTTTTTTTTTTTTCTTTTTCATAAAAAACTCTAAAAACCTTCCAGAAGGATTACGGCACAATGAGACATCATTTTCAGCGAACACATTGTATTAAAAGAAATTTATATTTAGAGTAGTATTCCTGTATAGTGCGGAGACACCTGGTCAATGACCAGCGCAGACAAAAAACATATAGACGCACTCGAAATGTGGTGCTGGAGGCGTATGCTGCGTGTCCCATGGACAGCCAGCAGAACCAATAATATCTCCATACTAAATGAGACTGGTAACCCAAAGAGTCTATCGTCATCTGTGGTGCTCTGCAGAATACTGCGATATTTTGGTCATGTGATCAGAGCGAACAATTTGGAAACGGTGCTCGTCCAAGGAAAGATCAATGGTAAAAGGATTCGAGGTCGTGCGCCAACTAGATGGACGGACGCGGTGTGCATAGCTGCTGGTCGTACCTTTCAGGATTGTGTACACATCGCAAGGGATCGGAATTGTTGGCGCAATCTGATCAACCGGGTGACAGATCATGGTCACGATACCCCTACATCGGGTGAAACGATTCGATAGATAGAATACAAAAATTAAGATTTATAGAACAACTTAATAATTAGGATAAGATGGCACTATTTGCGGCTAATTCATTGTTGTTACGGGAAGGCGTAATTACGCCAATGAAATGATACATAATAACCGCAAAACTTACTCCGTATTTATTTACTGCGATTGGCTAAAAGTACAATTTTTTTATCGCTTACTGTGGTACGAAATGAATCTAGTCAACATGTAGAGTAGCATCGCATTTTATACATTTTGTAGTGGCCTTTCTTCGCGCCTTTTTATCAGATTCAAGTGTCAGCAAATTGCATAGTGCTCTGTGCCATCAAATTTAATTTTTGCTTCCATCTTTTTAGAGTAGTATCTCTCACTCTACGTTGTACTACTATTCGTTGGTTGCTTTGTAGGATGGCCAAAGCTACCTTGCGACGAAACGTCAGGGGTGGGGTCCATTGAAGGATTTTCGTGTCGTCGATATAGCTGCCGTGCATTATTTTCAGTTGATTAGGTGCGTTATAATCGGGAAATACCATTTTTTCCCTCTAATATGCACTCTATACTGCCGCCCATTTTTTGGTTGTATGCGTATGGACAGCAGCTGGTTGGAGGATTGCAATCTTCTTTTTGTTCTCGCCCGAATTTACACTCTTTAGTGGTTTGACAGAGTCGAAGTTAGTTGTTTGCGATCGATACTATATTAATTGTCATTCCGCTGGGACTTGGTACCGTTTCACTACAGCTGGGTTGCGGAATGCCGGGGGAGGAGCGAATGTAACATTAGGAGTATCGTCACGCTCGGCAAACCTTACAATAACCTCCGAGTGCAATTGACTTTTGAGCGCATTATCAATCACCGGGCTATGGACCTGAATCTTCATCTGGTCACTCGTCATTCGCATTTATTGGCGGCAAAAGCGTCACGTCTAGACCTCCTTTTGGTATTTGATCCCCTTCAACTTTGAGAATTTCTAACAATTCGAACAATGTAACTCTTTCGCTGGGAAAAAAGAAATGATGTTTTTCGTTATCCTACAATCCTTCAGGAAGCATATAAAAAAGTTTACAGTTTTCCAGATATGCACGTAATAAAAATAGGCGGGATTTTTTTTTTATCGATTATTAACAAAAGATGCCTATGAATTACGATTTATCGCAGAAGTAATCTATATAATAAATAAATCAAAAAAGTGTTCATCCATGATTTTTTACAAAAAACACGTTAAAAAACTATAGTTCAAACAGAACACGCGCCAAAACCAAACTAACTGGCAGCATAGAGATAAACTATTACACTGATATAGTGCTGCTATGTATTGCAAACCTTCGAAACTACGTGTAAAACCATAACTCTATATCCCTCTATATTAAATCCTTCCAGAAGGATTGTACGGCTGTCTGGGTTAAATAGAGAGAATTTTTAGAAAACATCTATTTCTTTTATTCTCTTTAAATCTATACCGTTTCTTTATTTTGGTTCTTTGTCCTGTCTGAAGGACTTTACAACGTTATGATTGATTACAAAATTATATCAGCTCAAATTTCGTCGATTTTCGGCCTGACTATTATTTGCATTATCGATTTTCCAATTAGTAATGTTATTTCGTCCTTCCATCGCGCATACCTTTTTTTTTTTTCAATCCGTAATCTCTGGTTCTCTTCTAAATTACGCGCATCCGACATTATTATTATATTTTTATTTATTTTCATCGTTACACGTTTTCAGGTTACACATCGCATCGAGTACACTCGTCTGTATAACGGCATTTCAAAGCAATTCGTCTTGCATTCGCTCGTTCTATTTTTTCCGCATACTATAGGAAATATTAGCAAGTTTTCCTTTTATATTTTTTTTCTACGAGGAAAAATCATTAGGCGTTCCACAACGAAGCGTCTTGTTGCTGTACTTACCCCGTGTACCTGTGATGATACGCCCGTGGATGACCATACAATTACAGCAACGTTTGCGGATGATACGGCTATCTCGGCTGCAATCGACAGCCAAACGAACGCGGAAGATAATTTACAGCTTGCCTTAAATCACGTCGCTGCATGGGCTCAACGCTGGCGGCGTATTGAATTAAACGAAGTAAAATCTCAATATATGCTGTTTACGCTGATCTGTACAGATCCCTCAAGTGGAATCTATTTAAGCAGTCAGCCAATTCCACTGTATGATTCTGCCGCATATATCTCGACATGTACCTGGACTACCGGACTTCATGGAATATCCACGTAAAAATGAAGAGAAAACAGATTTAAAAAAAAAAGTATCCGAATTATAGTGCCTTATTCGTAGGAATTCTACTCTTGATATCTAGCGTAAACGTCTTTCCTACCAGCAAATTATTAAGTCCATCTGTGGACTTACGGAATAGCATTATGGGGATGTATGAAAAAATCCAATTACAATAAAATACAAACTCGGCAAAATATTATCCTTCGACCTATCGTTACTCTCGTAATGACGATATTCATCGAGGTCTTAGGGTTGAAACGGTCAGAGAAGTAATTTAAGATTTCGTGATTACTCACGAGAAGCGGTTTCGTTAACACAGCAATCCTGAGGCAGTTTGACTTCTACATACACGTGAGAACATACGACGTCTAAAGCGTCTCAAACCACAGGACATCATCCTACAGATACTAAGTTATTTATTTTAGGGACTCTGGTCACATGATTAAATGACATCGTACATATTAATTTATTTTACGTTAATTTTAAACTAGCAATTATTTAACTTACACCACTTAAGGTTGTGCTTTATTAAAAAAAAAAATATTTGCTCTACCGAATGCGTTGTTTTCCAATTTATCTTGGCAATTCACTAGTTGCATTCTCATCATTGTCAACTGTTTTTTTTTTTTTGATTTTTATTTCTTCTCCGTAACTTCTAATGTATTATTACTTATTAAGGATTCAAGCAGTGTTAAATTTGTCTATAGAATTTTACAAACTTTTGGCTTGTTGTTTTGCGGTCTGTCAACTATCATTATCTTAGTTATTAATGATGTAGGTTTTTATATATCAGAATCAAATCAAATCAAAATACCTTTATTGAGTATACTTCTAAAATTCTACAAGAAAAACCCATCATTTATAAATAAAATTTCCTCTCCCTGTGAAGAGCAAAGGTTTAACAGTTCCCATTCTAATCTATTAACTGCTATTTTTTCAGAATGTTTATTATTTAAAAATTTATTTATTTTATTTTTCCATCTACCTTTTTGATGACCTCGTTTCAGAAATGCAATGTGAAAGGTACCAAAAAGTGGACTTATATGTCCAACGGTCATCTTTTAATCTTATTACAAGGCCAGCCCATTCCCATTTTCTCCTTCTAACATTATGTATCTATATATCTATCTATATCTATATGTGTATATATATTTGTATCTATATATATATAAAAATGTTAAGTTGGTTTGTGTATGCTTCATAAACTCAAAAAGTTCTGCACCGATTGAGCTCAAATTTTGACACGATATACAACCCGCTCCAAAGATTGTTTTTATCTATTTCTCATGTACCAGCAACCGCGCCTTCTGCCGGAAGCGAGGGGAACACTCGCCATACTAGCTAATGACAACCGAAGTCACATGTGAAACATCACCTGTTCCCAATTACATTGTTTATTAACAAAAAAAAAAAAACGTATCCGCTTGCATCCCATTCAGATTACTATGCAATTTGAATTAAATATTCACCTTAATCGCTTAAGGTACTTTTGTGTAATCGTGTGGTGTTTGAGCTAAATTTTCAGAAAAAATTAAAATGTATTAAAAATTTCTGGCTTATGATATTTGAATTTTTTAAATTTAATAGTGAATAAAGAGAATAATTCGTTTATTTACATACTATGTTAAATATAAAATTGAAGTCTTGCGACGAAATAAATGCGTTAACGATATTTACATGGAACGATTTTTAGTACATTAAGGAAACTAAAATACACATTTAGAATTGAAAAATACGGCGGTGCCCCTTTATGCAGCCGTAATATTTCTATTTAAATCGTGTGGCGATTAAACTGCGCCATTCGCTAAATTATAAGTAAAGGTTATGTTTCGTATGAGAGATGGACAGAAAAAATATTAATTTTTTATAATTATTATTTAACTATTTTCTTTATTGCCCTATCTCTCATGATTTTCAACCTAAAGCTGTGAGAGCCATAAGAGGTTATAATCTTATCCCTTCCTTCTGTTCCATTGAAAGCCGAAATAATGTCTCGCAGAAAAACGAATTTGGGCCGTCATATTCGCCACACAGAAGGATTGAGAACACGGCTTTCGAATATGACTGCGGAAGAGCGGGAATCCGTACGAGAGAGGAACAGACTAAGCACCATCCAGATACGTACTGCGCAACCAGCAGAAAGACGAGCAGCCAGGCTTGAGGATGCACGATTGCGAGCACGGCAGTCGCGTTCTGCAGCAACAGATTTGGTTCGTTCTCAACGGAATAAACGCGAGAGGGTGGGGATAGCTGAAACACGTGCTCAAAGAACAGTAGATCTGGATCTCCAATACAATCGTCTGGCATTCCGGTACAATCCAGCTGTTGATTATAGTTCAAGTCGGCATGTTGTCATTGGCCAGATGAGCCATATCTGAACCTACTGCCAGGATCTAAAGTTTAATAATGAAACAAAAGGGATGTGTTGCGCTGACAGAAAAATCAAATTGCCTCAACTTGAAACACCATCTGAGCCATTGAAAACTCTGCTTGCTGGATCTACCGCTGGATCGAGGCATTTCCTTTCGAACATCAGGAAATATAACTCTTGCTTCCAAATGACGTCATTTGGTGCAGAAATTGTGACTGCTCATTTCATGCCAACTTTTAAAATCAAAGGACAAATATATCACAAAGCTGGCTCCCTGCTCCCGTTCACAGATAGTGACCATAAATTCCTTCAAATGTACTTTATCGGTGATGATAGAGATGAAGTCGATGCGCGTTGTGGAATACAAATCTCGCTAAGAAGATCCATCATTTCGCAACTACAGGAGCTCCTTTACGAACGAAACAATTTGGTGCGTTTGTTCAAAACAGCAATTGATATGATGCCATCAGATACCGACAAGATTGTCATTCACGCAGACAAAACTCCCGCTGGAGAACATGTCCGGAGATATAATGCTCCAACTATAGACGAAGTAGCAATTGTCATAGTCGGAGATCAGTTCCAACCTAGAGATATTGTTCTCCGTCGAAGAAACGATCAGTTGATAAACGTTGCAGAAACTCACCGTTGTTACGATACTTTGCAATATCCAGTTATCTTCTGGGATGGTGCCGATGGATATCATTTCAATGTCAAGATGAGATAAATCCAATGAATGGTGCAGAAATCAATAAAAAGTGCAGCGCAATGAACTTTTACGCATACCGCTTAATGATTCGGAGGAACGAGGATAATTATATTTTGAAATGCCGTCAGTTGTTTCACCAGTACATTGTGGATATGTATGCAAAAATTGAAACGGAACGTTTGCTATTCCTTCGTTTGAATCAGACCAAACTCCGCTCTGAAGAATACATTCATTTGCGAGATGCAGTTGTGAATGACGGTAATACAACCAACGTTGGAAAGTTAACTATTTTGCCGTCTTCATACATAGGCAGTCCACGTCACGTGCCAGAGTATGCTCAAGATGCAATGGCATATGTTCGTCATTATGGGCGTTCAGACTTATTTATCACCTTCGCATGCATTCCAGCTTGAGACGAGATACAGCAGCTGTTACTTCCTGGGCAATCAACCGTGGATAGGCATGACATCACAGCGCGTGTTTTTAGACAAAAGCTTAAGTCGCTGATAGATTTCATTGTGAAACATGAAGTGTTTGGATCTGTGCGCTGCTAGATGTATTCAATAGAATGGCAAAAGAGAGGATTGCCACATTTGCATATACTAATCTAGCTCTACGATAAAATAACTTTACGACGAAATCGACGATGTGATATGCGCTGAGATTGCACGGGCCGACGTAGATAAGGATTTGCATGCAGTTGTTATCAAAGACATGATACATGGACCATGCGATACACTAAATCCGAATTCACCATGCATGGTAGACGGGAAATGTTCTAAACAATATCCTCGAGCATTTGCAGCTAATACAGTAACAGGAGAGGATGGATATCCTCGGTATAGAAGACGATCATGTGAAGATGGCGGAAATTCGACAACAATACACACTCAAAATGGTGTTATTAATGTAGACAACCGTTGGGTGGTTCCATATTCACCTCTGTTGTCAAAAACTTATAAAGCGCACATAAACGTAGAATACTGTAATTCCGTCAAATCAATTAAATACATCTGCAAGTATGTGAATAAAGGCAGCGACATGGCTGTTTTTGGTGTGCAACCAAAAAATAGTGACAGAAATGCAGTACAAGTTATCGATGAAATTGCACAGTACTAGCCTGGAAGATACATAAGCAGCAATGAGGCTGCATGGCGAATTTTTTCATTTCCCATGAATGAACGAAATCCGGCTGTGGTTCACTTAGCAATACATTTAGAGAACGGACAGCGTGTTTATTTCACAGATGCAAATGTACAACCAAGAGCCCTTAATCCACCTGGTACAATTCTAACTGCTTTCTTCACCTTATGTCAGGAACACGCTTTCGTCAGAACACTGATGTATTCAGAAGTGCCCTCTTATTACACGTGGAATGAAACTGAAAAAGCATTCATACGAAGCAGACGAGGGGAGCCAGTCGACGGTCAAACTGGCATTTTCAGAGAAAATACAATTGGTAGACTTTATACAGTGCATCCTAATCAAAATGAATGTTTCTTTCTTCGCATGCTGTTGGTGACATGTATTAATGACGCGTGCAAATACTGCACATCCAAACCAAATTCGTGCATTATTCGCAATTATATTGACCGCTTGCTTCCCTTCATCTCCCAAAGAGCTATGGGAAAGATATCGATCGCATATGGCTGAGGATATTTTGCGTAGAGTACGCCTAGAAAATGCCAATACGACCATGGAATTTACAGAAAGCATCTACAACGAAACATTGATAAATATTGAAGACAAGTGCTTAGCAATTGCAAATAATGTTCTTATTCAATTAGGAATGCCAAGAACCACCCGAGCTGCGACTACTTCATTTCATGTGGATTTGCGCCGTGAACAGAGTTACAACGCTGGTGATCTCCAGTCATATGTCCAATCAAACGTTCCCAAATTAACGCGTGAACAGAAGGGCATTTATGATCGCATAATGCAAATGATAAATGACGGAGTTAGGGGGACCTTCTTCTTGGATGCGCCAGGAGGAACTGGGAAAACATTCCTTATCGGATTGATTTTGGCAAGGTTCGATCAAAAAATGGCATAGCCTTATCTCTTGCTTCGTCTGGAATAGCTGCGATATTGTTACCAGGTGGAAGGACTGCTCATTCAGCTCTGAAGTTGCCATTGAACATGCAATTTATCGAGGCTCCCACGTGCAATATTTCAAAAGCATCCGCTATGGGAAAAGTATTACAAAAATATATATACTCATTGTTTGGGATGAATGCACAATGGCACATAAAAAATCGTTTGAAGCACTTGATCGATCGTTGCGAGATTTGCGTGGAAACGTTCAACCATTCGGGAATGCATTGACATTGCTCGCAGGAGATTTTAGGCAAACATTGGCCTGTAATTTCTCGATCAACACCAGCGAACGAAATAAATGCTTGCCTGAAATATTCAACATAGTGGCGACGCGAATGTACATCGCAGTTGACTACGAATATACGTGTCCAGCTGCAGAACGATCAAACAGCCAAGTTATTCTCACGACAGTTACTGGACATTGGGAACGGACAGCTGCCAGTCGATGAGACATCAAGAAGAATATCACATTTCCTGATAATTTTTGCAATTTAGTAACATCGAAAGAAGAACTTATCGATAAAGTATTTCCGAATATTCAGATTAATTATCGGAATCACGATTGGCGAACGAGCTGTCCTTGCCGCGAAGAATAAAGATGTCTATCTACTTAATAATGTTATTCAATACAGCATTCAAAGTGAGGAAATTATATATAAATCAATAGACACCGTTGTGGAAGCAGATGAAGTAGTTAATTATCTAACAGAATTTTTGAACTCACTTGATCTGCCAGGGATGCCACCGCACATATTAAAATTGAAAATAGGTGTGCCAATTATCATGTTGCGGAATATTAATCAGCCAAAACTCTGCAATGGCACGCGACTCGCAGTTAAGAAATTGATGAACAACGTAGTGGAAGCAACGATTTTAACGGGGCCTTTCAAAGGTGAAAATGTCCTCATTCCTCGAATTCCCATGATCCCGACCGATACACCATTTCAATTTAAAAGATTGCAATTCCCCATTCGATTGGCGTTCGCAATCACAATCAATAAAGCTCAAGGTCAATCTTTAGAATTGTGTGGTTTAGATTTAGATGCGGATTGCTTTTCACATGGACAACTGTATGTTGCGTGTTCCCGTGTCGGCAAACCAGACAGCCTTTATATCTACGTAGATAATGGAAAAACAAAAAATATTGTATACCCACAAGTATTGCAAATTTAACCTTCTATGAAAAGTATATTTTGTTTCGTTCCTCATTTCCCATCCATGCAACCACAATGTGCCACAGCGAAGCGTGGCAGGGTAAAACTGTGGCAGATTTTATTAGAAATGGGTACACCAAAACATCTAATTTACCTTATACAACAATTGTACGTAAATAACAAAGGACATATAAAACTGGAGACCGATAAATCCAGCGAGTTTGCAGCAAAAGAGGGAGTACGCCAAGGCTGTTGTATATCACCGATTCTCTTCAATATTTTTGTGGAGAACGGATTATAAGACAGACAATAGACGGCTGGCATGGGGGAATATCATTCGGAGGTGAGAAAATCACAAACATAAGATTTGCAGATGATACGATAAGTACTGGCCAGCACAGAAAGGGAAATCTACGAATTGTTATTAAGAATAGAAACGGTTGGAAAAGAGAGACCGGTGTCTAGTACTCAACAAACAAAAGTGTTCGATGTTAATTATTGATAAGGATATCCAACAACCGCTAAAAATGCTACAAGATATACAAACCCAAGATAAATTAATCCCTATTTGGGTGCCTGCATTTCAAGAACTGGAGGATCAGACGAAGAAATAAAGAGACGGATAGCACTGGCGAGCACCGCGATGGGAAAGCTTAACCGTATATGGAAAGATCTTAAGATCTCTAAACTAACAAAATTACGACTCCTGCAAACTTCTTTGGTGTTCTCTATAGCCACTTACGGGTCGGAAATATGGACGATTAATGAAACCGTGGGAAGGAAGATCGCAGCTTTCGAAATGAAAGGGTATCGAAAAATCTTAAGAATCCCATGGACGGCCCATAGGACAAACGAGTACTTGTTAAAAGAGCTCAAGATCGAAACCAACCGACGGCTATTAACATATCCATCAGGAAACGCATGCTAGGCTTTTTCGGTCATATATAGTAAGAGCGAATGGGCTGGAGAAAACGATTTTGATGGGAAAGGTCGAAAAGGAAGAAAGGCAGACCAAAGAAGAACATCGACCAGATGAAGAAAATATGCAGATCAAATCTACAACATATCATAGATTTAGCACACGATCGGTATAAATGGCGACGTGTTGTATCTTGCGTCAAATAAGGTCACGCGACATCCGACTCGGATAAGGAAATGAAAAAAAAGACAAAAAAACCCAGAAAATATATACTTAACAAAATATTGAAGGGCATTTTCGCTTTCTCATCCGCTATATTCAATTAGTTCTTTCATTTTCTTGTATACTTTTTTTTCTTTGGAAATAGTTTCGACGTCTTTTTAAATTCGGCAGTAGCGAATAACATTTATTTTGTGATTTTGCGCGATTATTTGGAAGACGAAAGTTTTCAATATAATTTCCCTCTTTATAAATTTTAATATATAAAAGTTATAAAAATTTAGGAAAACGAGTATTTATGTAAAAATACGAATAAATATCGAATTTCTATGAAAAATTTTTATTCCCGTCGTTTATTTTATTTATTTATTTTTATTTCTTTTTTTATTATTCCAAGACCGAAGCTGATAGTAAAATTTTATAGAGCTGTCTTCCTCGATTCCTACCGAAGTATAAGCTGTTCCACCGTAACCGATCAAACTACCACCTCTCGACAAAACTCCTAAGTACGTTATTATACTGCTGTCTGTCGCTTACGATGCGAAAAAAAAAAGAATGGTACAACTTGTACTTTCATCAATTTTACCAAAGTTTTTATTCATTTGCGTTTATTTCTTTCTTTTTTTTTTTTTTAAATTTCCATCTTCATCTTTTGTAAGTCTATATTTTATGCAAAAAATAAATTTGTAATCGTATTAATTTCATTAGTCGCTGACTCGACATTTTATTGTTGTTAGGGGCGCAGAAAGTATTGAAATAAATTTAGAAAATTCCGGCTCACTATCATCGCGGACAATTCGAGAACGCGAACAACACAAAATTTACACTTATGTGCTAGAAGGCGAAACAAGAAATATCGTAAATACAGACACTAGCCAGGTGCGTGTAAGGAAGAGCCCCTTAGTCACTGTCTTCGTAATGTTCTTTTATTAAGAATTATTAAACCAGCATAAATCATATTACTTGCCCTGGCTTGTAGATGAGCTAACTTCTGTCGGTAAAATAAATCATTAGTTTAATATAGTTGAATTTATCCCAGCAGCGGAAAAGGCTACCTGAAAAAATCTGAAAAAGCTTAATTAAAATGTTAACACGCTGTTTTTTTCAGCTGCTAAAGCTCTAATGATCTAAATAATTCTAATTCTAATTCTTATTCTTATTCTTATTCTTATTCTTTACATGAATGCGGTGCGCAATTTTACAAATCGAGCAAGAAGGTTTGTGACGACAATGCGGAAAACTACTTTTAGATGTCGATTAGTATAGTTTTTTGTTTTTTTTTTTATCGAATATTTACTGCGTATTCGTTAATTTTTTTTTTTTTTCTATGTTGGGAGGGGGATAAAGATGTGGCTGTAAAAAAGAATTTCCTGAAAATAAAAGGGATGACTTTGAATAATTAACTCGAACAGTAATTTTTTTTCTTTTATTTAAAAAAAATTCAAATTCAAAAATCGATTTGAAGGAAACACTTCAGTTTATAAAAAACTTTTGTGACCTTATCCCTCCAGAACAATTGGTCATCGTAAATATCTAGAGGGGGGGGGAGGGCGAAAATTTTAATCTGACCCCCTCTGCTAAGCAGAATACCGTTATCCGAATACGTTACACATTTGTAACACTGAATTATTCCATGTGATTTCCATTCTAATTATCGTTGCTCTACAATAAATTTATAATTTCTAAAATTTTCGCTTTTTTTTTTTCTTTTTCGTTTTCACTTTTTATCTGGCAACGTAAAGTATATTCGCTTGTACGAAAATATTAGCCGAAAATGACATATTTTTCAATAAAATGAAAATGGCGACGGCCCTTAAGAATCTATAAAATGAAATAACAGTAATTGTTGTTTAAGAAATTTTTTTTCCCCGAATTATCCGAAAGCAGCGTTAACATGTAAATAAATCCGTAACCTGTTTGTTAAAATTTATAAATATAAAATAAATAAATTCCCCGTGTACTAACAAGCAAAAATAAGTATAAATTTATATTTTCATAAATTCAAATTAAAATACCTCAATTTTAAGAACACGTTTTCGGGCCGTATCATCATTAGTCAACATCACAGAATATACATACACTTAATTTATTCTGTGTTGTTAACTGATGATGATACGGTCCCAAAAAGGATTAAATTTTAAATGATTAAAATTAATTAATTTATACTTATTTTTGTTTGTTCGTTAATAAGAGGAATTCATTTATTTTATATTTATCCAAAAGCAGTGTTTATTTTTAACTTTTTATGTGTACTACGCTAATCTCCTTGTAAGAAAAAATTTGCGTAGTAGATTGAGAAAAATCGGTCCATCTAATCGAACTGTCGCCTTATCTCTAAATTGTTATTTTATCGACACTGCTGCTCCTTCTGAAAGTCTCTTTACGTTTCTGCGAATACTGTTTCTCGCTTAATCAAAATTTTCATTTAGAATTATTGACTCTTGATCACTTCCCTCATATTACTGCTGCTGTTTTATCACTTATTCGAAATAAATATCGCTTTATCACTCACACAAAATTACTGCCACTTATTTAAAAGTAGTATCCAGTATCAAACAGTTGCTGTCATTTTATCGCTTTTTAAGAATTACTCTCTCATAACTTACCCAAAATAATCTAAAATTACCGTCTTCCCATTACTTACCTGAAGTTACTATCGTTTTATCATTTAACCGGGCAATTATTGTCGTTCTATATCCAAACTTAGTACAGCTGCTCTATTACCCAAAATTACTGTATCACTTACCCAAATGTTGCTTTTTTTTTCTTTTATATTTTATATAAGTTGCGGATCTCACATGGTTAATTTTGTCCGTTGTGAGGGTGTCCAACGCTCTTATTATCTCGTTTGTTCAAGTTGATCACATTACAAATTTAATCATGCTTATTATATAAATTGTAATAGTAATAAACCTAAAATTTAATATGTGTCTAAGTAAATATATATCTATATATATAAAAATCCCGTGTCTTTATGTTTGTGCAGGATAAACTCGGAATTTACTTAACCGATTTTTATAAAATTTTGAAAGTACATGCAATTTAATCCAACTCTTAAGAGATAGGATACTTTTTGTTTTAATTATTTACATAAATATTTGTTATATTAAATAATTTAATCAATCAATTTAAAAAAAAACAAATTTAATTGTTGGCTATTACTTTTTGTTTTAATTATTTACATAAATATTTGTTATATTAAATAATTTAATCAATCAATTAAAAAAAAACAAATTTGACAATTTTATTATTTTTTGAGCACCAACTCTACTTTTCGTGGCGACTTTTGTGTATCTTGCGCGATGTTAATCGAAATCCAACCATGTTTATCGCTGGCGCATGGCGTTATTATCGATGAATGATAAAATAAACGTTTTAAAAGTTCGTGTTATATGTATGTATGAATGTAGAATTAATATGTGTTGATGATGCAGTAGTTCCCCATTATGTAAAATACATAGATAGGGATGGTGCATCTTTGTTTTCGTCTCTATCTTATTTATTATATAACAATGAATTGTTAGGAGTAGAAGAAAATGTATTGTACAATATGTTAGTAAAAACATATAGAGGTTTAAGCCATATACACTATTGGACTTAATGGGGAACATATAAAAATAAAATAGAGTATTTAACTGATATGTCAAATGTTCGAACTTTTAGACCAAAACCGCCGTATAAATTTTTTAAATTAACCGTTTAACTTTTTTTTTTGATAATTTTCTACCAGAAATATTAAAATCTTTACTCAACTACTGTTATTTTGATTTTATAGTAATAAATTAATTTTAATAAAACGCTCGAAACAGAGCGGTTGAAAGATATGTGAGTGAAGATGTTCTCTTAAACGTGTAATTATGAGAGATCACCGTGTGAATATAACTTGATTTCTTCAAAACGATGGTTGTGCGTGTTGTTTAGTTGAGCAAAACTTTTTGTTAGATTACGACGGACAGGTGATAGAAAAATCGACAATCTTCAGCTAAACGTGAAACATGACGACTATTTTTTGTTAGACGGTGATAAACATCTTTCACCCAAAAGAGAGAGAAAGAATCTTTACGTAAATACAATTCCAGATAAAACAAAAATTTTTTAATGAATTTACAAGTACAGATTTAAACGGGCATTAAAACACGGGCGAAGCCGTGGGGCACAGCTAGTATATATATATATATATATATATATAAAAACATGCGCATACATGCATTCACTCTAGATACTATACACAAATACACAAAGATAGCTTATATATTCAATATACATGATCTTCTTTAAGAAATACAAGCGGAAAAGTAACAAAAAAGGAACGATGCAAAAATAAACGAAAGAAAAACAGAAGAAAATATATAATCAAATAGATGAATAACTGAGCAAAATAAAATGGAAAAATTCGGGACGTAGCTTGGTTTTTATTCTTTTTGCGTCATTCTTTTAGCCATTCCATTACTTCCTTCTTCCACGTATCAATATGCTATTTTCGTTTAGAATATGATTGGGGATACTGCCTCGTTAATTTAATTAAAACCGAATATCACCTGTGTTATCATATATTTGCCCCTATAGGATCATATAATATATGTATACATATATTATTTTGATTTCTTGTTATTCGAGTTTTTTACCTGGATGGTAAATCTTTATTGTTGTTATTTTAATATTCCAGTAATCTATATAATAGTAGTAGTACTACATCTTGGGAGACATTTCATTATTTTTCTTTCACACATAATTGATGTAGTATCACTCCGCTTCAGTGTGGTAGTGTATACGTTTCAAACACCTTCTCTGAATTTTACCTATTTTTTTGATTTCCCCGTTTCCTTAGCCTCTCCCTATATTTGGATTCCATATAGAATTCTAGAAATATTTTATTGTATTATAGTATATACGTAGTGTTTCCTATGATAGCACCTGCTTTAGTTTATATAAAGCTGGAATTGACCGTCTTATTTTCGAATTTAAATCTTGAACGTTCAAGGATTTATCGAAATATATATATATATATATATATATATATATATATATATAAATTCCTAAATATTTAAAATCTTTTACGTTTTTTAAAGGTGGACATAAACATGAAAGAATGTTATTAGTTTACCGAAATAAGTACGGATGTATTTAAAAAATTTAAATAACCGCGCGTGATGCACTTGTTCGCATTGCGAGCACAGTGCAATAAGCTCATTCAAGTTGCCTACGTTCCAGGAGACCAAGACACAGCTTGTTGCTTCGCTTAAGTAGGATATCAGCATTAGAATAATTAAACGTTTTGCGATATAATTGAATTCAAAAAACAAAAAAAAAAAAAACGAAAAAAAACCCGCTAAACTTCCTAGTTACCATCTGGCTAATGTGTGAACCATTAATGTTTTTTTGGCTTTAACATCAACGAAAACCAATATCTAGCAGAAGTCTCAATAATTCACTACATTTGGACGAAGTATTCTGTCCAATACGGAATACTTCACCTAAACATTATATCGCGGTTGGTTTAATTATCTATTTTTCGCATTTCGGTTGAATTATTCAAAAGATTAATCCGGTAAATTCTAAATTCAGCTGACCCACAAACCGTTCCTCGTTACTTGCATCAGGCTGACTGAAAAGATGCTGCTTTCCCAATTAATGGCGAAATTACCAAAGTAGATTTCGGCCTGTAGGTCAAATCGAAAGAACGACACTGCGGTCGCTTTCCTAGAGTGGAAGTAATTTTGAACTTATTAACGAAAATAGTTCAACAACTGTGCTGAAACACGTGTTTTTTCGAGCAAAAAAGATGGCTACATGCGCGTATTAGAAAAAAGCAAGATAGTACGTGGACAAATACGATTGGCTGCGGCTACGTTTCGGCAGACTGATATATAATGCAGATTCGGACATGGATATGGTCGGGAAATTCTAAGGCTAGGCAGAACATGTCATATGTATTAGCGCTATCATCGGGCGGAGCGTAGTTGTTTTGAAGTGTCATTTGCTGATAATGGTGTGTAGCTGGTTCGGCATTTTCGTCATTATTATTATTACAACCGACTGAGTTTACATATTGTTTTCATGTCGTAGGTAGCAAATGTGTGTGTGTGTGTGTGTGTGCGAATTTCGCATGTCACCCCACATTGCCACGAAAAATCCTAAAGAGCGAATGAAAAAAGGCGAAACATGCATATGTCATCAAGTTTCCATGTCAAAGTCTATTTATTATACTCGGTCGATTCGGTCACTACAACACGAGTGTTTAACTGTGGTAAGCGAAAATCTGAAGTTCAGTCTTAAGTTTCTGTAACAATTTTAGACCATTGTCTGCTTTTACGAGGGGTTACATCTGATTAATATTATACGACGTTAATACTATTCCTGAAATTACACCCAATTTTCAATATCCACAATTTTAATTTTACAAAAATATGTCAACGTCCGGGGACGAGATATAAATTGCGTATTAAAAAAATTTGGTATAAACATTGTTTTTTTTTTTACTCAATCTATCGGTAATAATCTTTAAAACATATATTATTTTGCTAAACCATTATTCCGTATACCACTCGCGGTATTTCTGTAGAGAGTCTTTCCATTTGGTACTATTTTAAATCGTGTTTAAATTTTATCGCTTTATCTGCTCAACAATATAAAAACCATGCGACCCCACGCTACGCTGAATTGGTTAATATCGCGATTTTTGACTTTTAATGGAAAAAAAACGTGTATTCACGTAGACGTTTGTACTGTTAGTTTTTGTATAAAAATATACGTGTTTTTTTTTAACCGATTTGGTCAAATGATGCGGGCACAATTTTTTTTTTTTTTTTTTTTTTTTTTGTGGGAACTCCAACCAAGGACAATGACCCATCATCTAAGAATTACGAACAAGCATTAAATTTTAATATATAGAAGTCCTGATTTAGTCCCCCATGATTTTTTTTTTTATTTTCATACATCAAAAACAAATTACATGGTCTTTCGACAACCAAAGAATCAGTTGATGCATTCAAAACGCATGTTTTGGAGCTACCTCAATCGGAATGAGAAAAGAGTACTTCGAAAATTGGCTCAAACGCATGAAAAAGCGTATTGATCTTCAATATTTTGAAGAACAAAAAAGCCGATTTCGATCATCAATATTTGTTTTTTTTTTGTTTTTTTTTCATTATTAGGCCAGAAATATAAGTAGCAACCTACGTATAACATTTTTGGTGACAACCATGTCGTGGCTGTTAGCTAAGAGATCATCGGGATTGTCGTTAGACAATAAAACTCTATTATATCAAATAGTAGCTCTAAAACCGATCTGGCTGTACGGTATACAGCTCTGTGGTGGGGCTGCGCAAAAACATCGAACTTACAGAAAATACAACGATATCAAAATAGGGTAGTACTGAGGAGAACCATTATACTGCAGCCCCCTGGCACGTTTCAAATTGTACCCTATCCATAATGGACTTGAACGTGTCATGTTTGTGGAGGATGAAATCAAAAAACAAGCAAATAAACATGTCACCCGACTTAGCATTCATATGAACCCACACTTGCTAACAATTTGCTGGATAACTCCGGTGTGAAATACGCAGACCGTGGCGAAATTTTAGACCTTCTCCAGCCATTATTAAGATTTCAGAGGGACTACTACTGAGTACTACCCCATCCACAAAACATTCTTTATCGCAATAAATTAATCGCTAAATGATCCCACTAAAGTGTTGGTCAGTTGTGACGGAAGAAAAAAAGAAGAAAAAAAAAATGTCGTTATTTATGTTCCACCAAATAGGTAATATTAGGTAATTCCGTCTCGCTTTCATTACGGAAGACCAGTTTTAAACATGTTTTTGCAATAATTTTCCTTATTATTTAAAAATGGAATAAAAGGCATTGCTTACAGAGCAACAAAAATCTTAACCAAACCGCGTATTAAATTTTAATTATTACCGTCGTGTTTTGCGAAACATTGATTAAAAATAAACATTAGTTTCGAATGCGCTCGCCTTATTGTTTGCACAAGTGACAAAAAAAAAAAAGAAACTTACATCGTCTACCACAATTAGTAACTCTTTTGCATCTTAAAGACAGAGTGGGGGAAAATCGAGCAGAGGGATGTCGATAAGAAGTGACGTTCGAAGCGTGCTTGAAAAGCCGCTTAATTAGCGAGCACTATAAAACCTTCGACGAACGTTCATAATAAATGCAGATACGTTCTAGAACATTCTCGCTGTTGATGAATGGGCCAACACTTTCTACTTTTACTGTTATAACACCTTCGCTAATCTGTGCTCTGTCAACAAGTAGCTTTTCTGGTTTCCAACACGATTTATTCGCACCGCGCGTCAATTAATACGCCACATCGTTTTAACGTTTAAACTGTGTCTCGTTATTTCCGAAAAATCTTCAATTTTTATACATCTTCATTCAATCTCTGCGGCGTGCTTTCGGAGGAAATTACTGCGCTTAATTTTGCAACTTTAACCGGTATGATATTTGTACTTTGCAATTCAAAATGCAAAATTGCGATATCTGCGTGTAATCTTTCGAAAAATTCAAAATGCAACGTATCTTCTTTTTGATCGCGATAAAATATTATATTTTTGAAATTCGTAGAGACTAGTGCCGAGTCAATTAGCCGATCTAAAGATCGTGTCATCGTGTCGCACTGAGCTTGGGTTTATTTAATATATGTATTCACCTGGCCTGGGATACGTGTAGTCTGTTTAAAAAGCGCATATCCGATGATGAACGGAATTATTACGTCACTTCCCCCTGTCGCGTTACAACATTTTACTTTAAGTATACGTGCGTTTCCATCATCGGTCAAAATTCCGCGTCAGTTGTTCGCTTCGAGTCGCTTGCCATTATTCCCTATCTATTTATTATTATTTCATATTTGGCTTCTTTTTTTTTTTCTTTCTTTTTGACATGTTTATGTCTTTGCTTTGGCACATAAACGTGAAAAGCGTTACCAAATGGAGCGTCACGAAAAATCGTTACGAAAATTTCATGTCCTTACTTGGATACGACTGATTACTAATATTTTCACGTGTCTTTACTTTGTCACATAAACTCGAAAAGCGTCAGAAAATGGAGAAGTGTTTCCTCATTATGACTTCTTATGAAAACTATATAGGGTTGTGTATTTCACAGGTCACTTCCCCTGGTTCTCCATTTGCTGAGCGCACAAAACACAATTACCTGTAGTGTAATTAGAAATTAAATGTAACTCTTTGGTATTGTGTAAACCACCGTTTCTTTCCCACGAAAAGTGTTATGGATTCCGAAGAGTTTTATATAATCGTAGGCGATGCACTGGTAGCGACGTACCTCTCAAACAGGACAACGTTGAACGATAAGATCAATTTCTTCCAACGTTACCTCCTGCTGTACTCGATCAAGCTGTAAGTTTCTTTTTATCGATGAAATAAAGCTGTTCTACGATTTACCGATCGTAGTCTGTGCTGATTTCAACATCGATTTTCGCTTAGGCGATGGATTGCGATTCCGTCAATTCATGAGTGAAACGTCGTTCGGTTGTGAGATGAATAATTCGGTGGACCTTCTCTCGACAAATATGCCTTGCATCGACGGAATCTTTACTCGAAACGTATCGAATGTACACAAACGTTAGCTTATGTGTCGTACTTTTCTCACCATCGGCCATTGCTTAGTATTACTAACTCTTTACGATAATGATGTAAATAGGGAACTTTGTATACTAGTGGTAGTTAGTTGTTAAATGGATATATTTTTGCGAATACATTGAAATATAATATTTACAAAGCATTTAGAAGTGCAGTGTACACACGTAGGCTCAATCTCGAAATTATACGTTGCGATATAATATATATAAAGGAATCACAGGTTGCACGGCGACATTTGTTGACGGAGGCCGCGAAGCGAACGACATTCTAATGTCGGCGGGCGCTTGAATGGCTGTACAAAGTCTACTTCTTTTACGGGGAAAACATGAAAATGTCTCACTGTGTTATTGTACGCAAGCTGATTTTTCGGGTGTTCTTATACATTAAAAAAGAAAAAAGAAAAAAGAAAAAATATGCTCCATATTTTTAGGTTCTTCGTTAATATCTTAAAGAAAAACTTTTTTAACAGCGATGGGGCCGGTGAAGTATAAATATATTTTATACGGTTTCCTTTTTTCCACTTTTACTTTATAGCGTTTTCGTATGAAATTACTACATCCTTCAAACGTGGTCGTAAAAGAAGAAAAAGAAAAAGGAAAAAGGAAGATTCGCGGACATTAGCGAAACCATAAGTAATTAAGTGGAATAAACAGAAAATCGATGATAATGACTTTTTTAATATAGGTGATATACGCGACTGTTCGGAAAACTATAGAAAGAAACGGACTGCTTGTAGTCCGTGGATCGAGTCTTTCTCAGGCTGTATCGAAACAGAAATTCGTTACACTTTATTAGACTTAAACAGGTAGCGAGCCCCCCCCGTATGGTGTCAGCACCCCCTTCCGTTCTTTTGATTTCGACTCCTTTCAGAATTCTTTGTGATCCTTTTAAATGGCATTCTTCTAATTGTCGTGTTTTTCTGATTATTTAAGTATTACCGTTAGCGGCACCCATCTCATACTTCCCGCGGGGCCACTGCATCATTCTCTTGTATATACGTTCCCTAATTCGTATTCTTTTTGAATAAAATTGCATTCTGTTCAATCTATTTTCGCTGCACCTTCTTAATCAGGGGAAATTAGTCGGCTGCTTTCTCCTTTAAAATAAAATTTTTACTAAAATTTCTCTCGGCCGTTATTTGAAAAAATTCCACGACACGTTCTGGTCATCGCGTGCTTCTTATATGCTTCTTCCAGCTAGTTCTATTCGACTTAATCTACGAATTCTCTTATTCGTGTGCCCGCTTTTAAGTATCATTTCTTGTTGCCATCGCGTTCTTGTTTTTACCGGAGATCATCGTTCATTTGTGATGCTGATTATTTCTCCGTTTCCAGTTTTTTATTCAACCTTCCGACCACCTTCGCGATTTTCCGTTATTCCTTCACGTTCTATACCTGTTTGTCCGTGAGACTGTATCACACCATTAATAACCAGCACCGAATTAAAATCGAACATTAGCTCCCATTATTTTTCCCACCTCGCCTCTCAAAATTTGTCAATAGTTCAATACTGCGAGTACGCTATTTTTAATTTCTCTAATATTTCATCGAATCCTGCTGAAAGAAGGTAATCAGCTTCGAGCGAGGGTTTCGAGTGATCAACCGCTAAGCCGCTACTGCTAATAGTAGTAACGATAGAAGCGGTTGACGAGAGATGCGAAAAGGGTAAAGGAATTAATGGATTAGAACAGCGAACCGGCAATCAGGACACATTATAACTTCGATGACGTGGATCATAAGAAGCCGGCTGTACACAACGCAGAAGAAGGCCTATGCCAGAACAACAAGTTTGGCTGCGTTTTAAGAGAAATAGACGACAATAACGCACATCACAGTTCAAAATTATTAGAATTATTATATTCTAAAACGACGTGCAGATTATCGTACGCGCTAATATTTTAGAACGATTTCAATCTGGAAACGATACAACATAATCGTTTTCCGCGTGAATTAATCTTTCTAAATTTAATTATCATTATTATACTATCTCCTTTTATCTCGACGTGATCGGATTAATTTTGTATCCCTTTCCCGTTACAAAAAAAAAAAAAAAAAAAAAAGGAAAAATTATCTCCGCAATAAAATATCCATGATTTTCTGGACCGCGTCTCGAGGTCGTACCCCATGCACTTTGGTTGCAGAGATTCGTTTGCACTGTTTGGTTATTTAATTATGCAGATAGAGTTGACGTCCGTTTTAATTTTTAATAGTTTTCAAATGCACGTCTATCTGTGGATATTAGAGATTCGCTAGCCGACACTGAGATAAAAGACCTTCTTCTAACCGCCTCCCGGAATACGGTAGATACCAGTCTGCGACAAACAAGGTTTTTTGTTTTTTGAATTTTCTTTTCGTCGAACATCCGATTCGAGCAGTTTCCTGAATTAGAGCATTCCTATCAACGGTGAAGTTGTACAGAGTGCACACCGTATAATAAGAAAAGGCGAAAATGACCAAACCACATAGGGAGAGCGGTTCGCGTTCGCTGCCATACATATTAAAAGTATAAGTCCCCCATATATCCTTGATACGGTATCGTAGATTGTGAAGTTTCACAGTATACTAAGCCCAATGGCATTAATCAGAGCAGGAACTTACTTTCTCATGGGATACGCCTTTACTTTCCCCCAGATAATTCTCTGCTATCCAATTCAATGTCAGATATTATTAAGTATATGCCACTGAGACAGCGACTTGGATCTGGAAGGAGTCAAGTTTCGATAACCCATTAAAAGCTCTGGTCTGGTAGCTAGCTGATACCTCAATTAGTGTGCGAACAAAATGCCCCCCTCCCCCCACGGTTGATTGATAAATCGTTTAGCGTATGATGTAGTAGGTGGTTAATAAGATATCCACAGATCATGTGGAGATGCGCCGACAACTAATAAGTCTCGCGATCGCCGTAACAAAACTTACCCCGCTTGAAGAAACCGGATAAGAAGCTGGTCTCTATAAAACCATGGGAATCTTAAAAGAGGCGGGACTGAGTTAAAAACAGAATTTAACGTGCCCTAGAAAAACGTCGAGTGCAGATCCTCGTCACAATTACCCGGAGCCATCTGTTAATTTGCCAAAAACCGTTAAATGTTTCTAAACTGAACTTCGATTCCGTAGACGTATCGCCATATACAGTCGCTACAATACACGATGGTGACAAAATCGCGAGGTTCTTTTTGTTCTGGTATATTATTTTTACATAGAGGCTCATTTACCAAGGCAACGGCAACGCGACACTCTTATGATATCGTATGTAAGTGCGACGCGACTTGGTTTTAATACGTGTATGCGTAAAATAGAAGACGAAATCGTATTAAATTTGTTCGAATAATTGAATAAATCCGTTTTACACTGTAAGTGTTTCCTTATTTTGTCACGGGAAATCAGTCAACATCAGAATTTCCTCGTGGAAATAATTTCTGCTCATTATTATAGTTATTTCGTTTTTTTTAAGTAAATGAAGTAGCAAAAGAAATAGATAACATTAATCAAAAAAAATCGCCAGGAGTAGAAGCACCTCTAGCGTGTATTAAACGAATTATCGAAAAAAGGAATAGTACTACTAACGTATACATATTTAACGCCTGTTTACGCTTGGAACATGTAGCTGAAAGTTTTAAAATAGCTCAGATTGTTACGCTCCAAAAACAAGGAAAACCAGCAGAAGTTGTCTCCTCCTACCGGCCGATATCGTTATTACCAGCAATATCTAAACTATTTGAAAAGTTGTTACTTAGGCGACTCAAGCTAATACGTCAACCGGACTATCAATTTGATTTTCGCAGTCACCATTCTACTGTTGACCAGATACATGGAAGATAACCTCAATAATAGAAAGAGCGTTCGAAGAAAAAAAAATTTGCTCGGCGGTCTTTCTGGATATTGAACAAGCATTTGACCGAGTGTGGCATCAAGGACTTCTACACAAGTTAAGCACCAGACTACCTGTTAATTGATGCCCCATCTATTGAAATCGTACTAATAAGACAGGCGATTTCGCGTATCTCATGGAGATGCGAGATCATCCTTCCATCCAATCCAGGCAGGCGTACCACAGGGTAGCGTCCTCGGGCCTATTCTGCATCTTTATTTGTATGCAATAGACATACCAACAACACCAAATACTGCGATTGCAATGTTCGCTGACGACACAGCAATACTGTCAGTAAGCAGCTCACAAACGGAAGCAACTAAAAACCTTCAGTACGCTTTAGACCGTGTATCAAACTGGACGGAAAATTGGAAAATCAAGCTCAATGAGCAAAAATCTATCCACACCACTTTCGCCCTTCGTAAACGAGATCCGCGTCATGTAGTGTTCATAAATAGACAACAAGTGCCAATCTCCGATTCAGAAAAATACTTGGGTTTGCATCTAGATGCGAAACTGACTTGGAAAACTCACGTTGTGTCAAAAGCTCAGCAGATTCGACAAAAAAACCCCGTGAAATGTATTGGCTTGTCGGACGACATTCCAAAATGAAACTTGAAAACAAACGTCTCATTTATGAAACCATCATAAGACCGATTTGGACTTATGGGGTACAGATATGGGGATGTACCAAAACATCAAATAGAAATTCAAGCAGCCCAAAATAAATTCCTCCGTATGATAACCAATGCTCGATAGTTCCAACGGAACGAATCTCTACATACCGATTTAAGGATCAAATGGGTGGACGAAGTCATTAATGACTTTGCCTATCGTCACGAAGAAAGACTCCACACCCATCCGAACCCGGAAGCACTGGACCTTTTGCTTACTACAGAAGATGCAAGACGGCTTAAACGTTTTAAACCGAACGATCTAGTTGTGTTGTAAATATTTATCGTTTTATTGTATGTATGTGTATATAAATAGCAAAGAATAGAGATACTGATTTATTCCTTTGCAACATGTTAATTTACTTTTAGTTATAAATGTTACTTATTTAGAAATAGTTCTAAGATTGTAATAACCATACAATTCCCCCTTAAATGGGCTGTTTTACAAAAAAAAAAAGTAAAAAGGACCTAGTTCAGAGTTATTAACGACCGCTGTGCCACGCACTCGTGTGTTTGCTGTAATTCCTTAGCCTGTTATAATATCATCCGATTAAACATTTCACACGATATGACAAAATTACTGAAATTACCCCTTTCGTTGAATGATACTTGGAAAAAACGAACTAAGCTAACAATACACACAGAAAATGTAATTATATAATATTAAAATTTAAACAAGAGCGACATGTTTCGTAATACAAACTACATCATCATCATCATCATGGTGTAACATTAACAATTTAAATGTAAATAAATAGTGACAATATGAGAGACAAAAGATGAAACATATTTTATACCTCGTATTGTCATTATTTATTTACATTTAAATTGTTAATGTTACACCACGATGATGATGTAGTTTGTATTACGAAACGTGTCGCTCTTGTTTAAATATTATATAGTTACATTTTCTGTGTGTACTGTTAGCACAGTTGGTTTTTTTTTTTTTATATATATATGTAATACAGGATAATGGGGACATTGCTTTACTTAATATGTTCAACAGGAATAATACTTGGTCGAGCATAAATTTCAAATCTGCGCCCACATTTTTTCGGTGTAATAGTAGAAAGTCATCGCAGAGCTTGCTCATTTTCATTGGCACGTTGTACTTCGGAAGTGAAATGACACGCAACAAAGTTGTAAAGTGTACACGGCAGCGATGGCGTAGCATAGGCGGACAAGTAGTTAAACGATTACCGACGGGTAGTCGCTCATATTTCAGTATTATTGTCGCGTAACGTTGCTGCACGAGCAGTCTTAATCTTGGAAAATTTCTTTCTGCTCCTGTAATAGGATTCAAGATTTCACAGCATTCCCCTCCAACGCTCCAATTTACCGACCTAATTCACCTCTCTCGCCCCTATCGTAAGGCTTGTTTATTTTAAACTTTTGTAAATGAGTAGAGCCTATAACCGCAACTCACTAACAGCTTTGAACCGTTCTCAAACCCGCTCACCTCTGATGCCCACGTGTTGCGTAATGCTCGTGTATGAACTTCGTTCAGCTGATCGAGCCCAGTTTAGCGCCCTTTGCAATTTCCTTTTTTCCTTTTGAAGCGGTGTACTTGAATTCTTTCATAAATAAAGAAAAAAATCTGAACAACTCGTGTATTGTATCTTTGATACAGAAATAACAGGCTCGTAAATTTGAAAAATTTAAATAACGATTTTTTTTTTTTTTTTTTTAAATAACGATAAAAGTTTCAATAGTTACAAAACGGTTTGTAACTTTTTGTACATAATAATCCAGTTTTAATATAAAATTCTATTAATTTGAATGAAAAAATATACGAAAAAACGATCATCATTTCGTAGAATTGTTTTTTTTTCTTTGCTCTTTAAAGTACCATTAAAATAAATGACTGCTGGGTTTTCTTCGCCTTAGCCAACTCTGTTCAACATCTGCTTAACCCAAAATTTCTAAATCAAGTGTATTTTTTTGCCGATATATACTTTTCTTTTTTTTTTTTTTTTTTCCATCACGATCTGGCCGAAGTGGCCATTTAGCGAATTTTTTGACCCTGAACTGACGTGAAGGGAAAAGCACCCACCGGCACTCACCCATAATCTGTAATCCTACAAAAGATCTAGAGGTTTATGACGCCTTAATCTACGTACATTACCGGTGGTATTCAGCAATTGTACAGCCAGGTTATTTGGGTGACCTTCCAGTCTGGACGCATGTCTCTGAGCACAATGTTTAATAACGTCATTTACGTACGGAATGTACAAGTCTTTGTGCAGAGCATCATTGGTTACATACCATGGTGCATTTGTTAGGGTCCTTAAGAGTTTATTCTGGACTGTTTGAATTACTTTTATATTTGTTGGCTTAGCACAGCCCCAAAGCTGCAGCCCGTACGTCCATATTGGTCTGATGACAGTGGTGTACAGCAAGCGCTTATTTTCCCATTGACAACACGCTATTTCTACCTATAAGCCAGTTCATTGTCCTAACTCGAATGTTAATTTCCTTTTTCTTCTTATCAATATGTTGCCTTCAGGTTAGTCAACATATTGATAAGAAGAAAAAGGAAATTAACATTCGAGTTAGGACAATGAACTGGCTTATAGGTAGAAATAGCGTGTTGTCAATGGAAAATAAGCGCTTGCCAACTTCAATACTTTTTCATGTCGCTAAAAAAACTTTTTTTTTTTTTTGCTTTTTTTTGCACGCGTCAACACAGGACATTTCCCAACACAAAGGACTAACAAATGATGAAACGTAGGGATTTGTATCCATTATTTTCATCTTCCCTTTTAAATCGTACACTATTGTGCCTTTATTGCCCATTTTATTTTCCGCCGTAATTAAACCTCGCATTAAATAATAGTCACACGCCTCTTCCATCGCCTCTTTTCGCTATTTACATGTCTTCCGGCACACTCATCTTTTTCGTTCCATAATCACATTTTGAACTTGATTAAGTTTCTTCCACATTAACCGAAAAGATAACTCTGCATTTCGTTCGTGTTTTACAAATCCTTTATCTAATCTACGCTTGATTATTGTTGGATTTTACATACGAAAAAATTCTTCTAGATCCCTTCTAAAACTCGAAATCTGTCTCTGCTTCTACACATTGGAGTCCCAAAATGTACTCCCTATCATCATCCCTATGCATGCAGAACCTCACATTTCTCTCTGGTTTCCATTTGCATTTTTCCGCTCTTTTTATTTTTATTTATTTTTTGTTCTACTTCACTATTTCTACCATTATAGACAGTTTTGCTTCACTATACTATTCTCCTCATATTTGTTCACCTTCATTAGTTTGCATTATATACGTTTATCCTCATGATAATGGGTCATGCTTTTCCACCTTTCTTCAATTTACTAATTACTTTCTTACAACTATCCCATAAAAACCTATTCCATAGTACTGCGTTACATCATAATTCTGAAATAAAGTTTATTTTCTTCAATCGCACTCTACCATCTTCACTAATGGCCATTTCAAAGCACCGGATGTGAAACTGGTGCAGGGTTTTTTCATCCTTAAATTATTCTAAATTCTTTGAGCTTCCGTTTATCCTGCACGCCTTTTTTTTTTTTTTTTTTTTTTTATAATAATAATTTGCGGGTTACACAAGGCATTTCTGTGGGTTCCCAACATAATTATATCATTTATTTGTACGATATAACATCAACTTAACTTAAGTACTACTTTCTGTTACAACATAAAAGGTGTTAACTGATATATTACTATACTACAAAATCCACACACTCTCATCATTTACCATTTATATTACAATTATACCATCATCTAAAATAATATTTCCTATTAACTTATATATTACAATAATACAATATATAATTTTTTACAACTACCACTCTCTCATTAGCAGCTTAAAACTAGAGACAGTAACGAGTCTCATGATAACGTAGTGTCAATGCTTTTTTTTTTTTTTGTTATTATTTCTATTGCGCTCTTTATACCACGCTATCAACCAAATTTTAACCTTGTTTTTCCATCTCTCCAGATTTTTTTTCATTTCGAATTTCCTTTGTGGTATCTTCCCCATTAATTTTATTAATACCTCTTCCTCTACATTGTGTCTATTTTTAATCCCCCTAGATCGTACATAGTAAGAATTAATCGCAATTTCTAGTCCTGTACGTTCTTGTTCTAGTTGGTAACTGCCTATCTTCGAGTTTAGCATACTCAGTAATTTTTCTATAATAATATAAAGCATTTTTGGTGACATTCAGTCATTTATGTTCCACCAAATGATGTTTTGCTCTCGTTATGTAAGACCAGTTTTAAACATTTTTTTTGCAATTTGTCGATTTTCCTCATTTCTGTAATTTTCGCCTTACGCCAAATTCCGATTCCGTATTTAATTCTGGATATTATTACAGCTTCGAAATATTAAGCTTTTGTATGAGTGCAAGAATATAGCTTACCTGACTTTTCCCGCAATATTGTCAATATGGTGTCTCCATGTTAGACCTAAAGTTTTCAAAAGATATTTAAATTCATTCACATTTTCTAACTTTACTATGTAAACACTTTGTATTATGTAAAATTAATTTGAGGACGAACGTTCCAAACCGGCTTCTTATATGCATCACTTCTCTTTATTTCTTCGATTTCTTCGTTTCACAGAAAGCTCTTAGTTATATCAAATTTCTAAAGCATCCTGCAAACCATTTCATCTTTTCTTGTCCTTTCTAACGACTACCTAATTCTCATACGTTCTCTTTTTTTCCCTCTTTACTATCCAAATTGATCTCTTACGTCGGGATGACTTCTAAATAAACCACGAAAGTGTGGTAGAAACAGATAAAAATCGATAAAATTATGCAGGAAGAAGAGAATGAATTCAGCGAAAGTGACAGATAGCGTAGATTGTGGAGCATTTAAGAAGGAGTAAGAGAAAGAGACGGCTGAAGTAAATTCAGGCAGGATTAGAAAATGAAGAAGAATAGGAGTTGAGCCATAATTTAGAATAAGGGACTGAGGAAATACGAGCAATATTACGAGCTGAAGGCGTGCTCAAAAATCTGCCATTGGAAATGGAAGAACTGGATATGCATCATCTCATTGACTCGGGGGTATCCAGAGAAGATCGCTTTCGATCGCATGAAGAAGGAAAAGATCACGGATGAGCAAGCGTATGAGAAGTATTATATTATCGAAAGAAGAAGCAGGAAGGTGTCATAGCCTGTAAAGCATTTTTAGAATTCGAGATTATGAGCACTTTATGGAAAAGCAATAATGAGGAAACAAAGAGAATAGCGCATAGAAATAGATTTCGCTTTGCAAATTAAGCAAAAGGGGAAGAGAGTTTAAAAGATTCAGAATAATTCAAAGCAGGGCAAAAAAAAAACAGAACAAACTTTATTTGGCTTTTGCAACCGTCAGTATAGATAGTGGTGTGTTTTAGAAAAGGAGGACTTAGTTGGTAAATTAAATTTTGGCGATATGTTGAAAGAAAGATCTAGAACAGAACGGTAGAGGTAAAAGGCATTTTTAATAGGGTGAAGGAAACTGGAAAAACTGGAAGAGAGATAAGGAAGTTTATCGTGACTGTAAATATGTGGCGAAAATTGAAGAATACGAACAGAAATAACGGATAAAATTGGAGAGTTTTTTTCAGGATAAAATTGGAGAGTTTTTTTTTCAGGATAAAATTGGAGAGTTTTTTTCAGGATAAAATTGGAGAGTTTTTTTCGGGATAAAATTGGAGAGTTTTTTTCGGGATAAATTGCCATTTATGAAGGATAGAGGAGTAAAAAGAAACAAATAAAAGGAAATAAATCGGTATGCGCTTAATCAAGAAGCGATATCCCAAGTATGAAGAGAGGAGCAATATGGAATTCAGCAAGGATAGCTGGAACCGGGGTAGATCTTCGCGGTAACGAGGCTGCGACAAAGGCATGTATTTTGAACGAGATTTAATTTTGAATGGAGAGAGTTGAAGGTACTTACGTATAAAGAATAGTATTCTAGGATGAAGCGGATAAAAGATTTGTAGAACATAAATGAGATACCGGGATGCATCTCCGATTAGTATGAGAAATAATTCATACAACCAGTTTTAAAAATGCTTCTATATAAAAATGGAAGTCAAGGAAGCATGAAAAAAAAAGAGCGAACAGAAATATTGAAAGCGATAAGAAACTAAATGGTAAAAGCAGAAAAGGAATATTAAGGAACGGAGGAGAGAAAATACATAATAAATAATAGAACAGTATATACATATATATATATATATGTGTCGATATAAAAAGTGAAATAAGAGAAAACGTTGACTAAAAAAATCTCTAAGACTACAAAACTTAACATAAAGTTGATATCTTATCATGCAAATTAAGGATTTGGAACTTACTAGGAGTAGATAATAAGATAGAAATTAAATCACTTTTGCAAGAAAGGAATTCGGGATCAGCAGAAACAGAATTGTTGACGGTCAGAGACATGCCAATATTCATTTGGGTTTAGAGGGGTTCTCGGACGGACAAAAATTACTGATCAGAGACCTTTACAGTCGGCATTAGTAGTTAAATTAGAATAGCTTTATTAAAAAGATTTTATGCTTTCGGCTGGGAATGTTGTGTTTTCGGAAAGGTAGTCTAATAGATGAAGAGGAGGAACTATTGGAATCATTTTGCCGTTTCTTTTTTGTGGTACTAAAAGAGTCCCGTAAGGCGGGAAAATTGTTTAGGTTAGAAATACCGGCAAGTGTGAAAGTCCGATAGACCATTGATATTCTTAGTCTCGGACTACACGAATCATTTTGGAGACTCATCATCTTACGTAGTTTTACTTGCTCCTTAGATCGAACCAAGCGTTTATTTACTTATAAACACCGCTAAATTTCGTAACACCACGGCGTTGTTCAGTGTTGCTGTGCTGGCAAAGTGGGAAGGCACGCTACTGTCTAGGTCAATGTGCACTTGACAAGAGCTAATCTGTTAATACCTCGACAAAATTTAGGGAAACTTTATTTCTCCGAATTTTTCTGGATGAATTCGAAGGGCTTCCTTTTTTTTTATATATATATATATGTTAATTTAGTTAGAAGGTTAAAAGAAGAGACCAATATAAAATTTTCGGAGGTTAACTAAAAAATTAAAATTAAGCCGATTCGAATTGAGCAAATTTCACTTTATTATAAAATTACGGTTTTAAAATAGAGTACACTTGCTTATTAAACTTAAATTGTAGCAATACGTATTTATCGTAGTATTAAACGATTTATTTGGAATTGTCTTTATTTCAGAAGGAAATTCGTTAAAGTCCATTCATCCGGAAGTGGGTAAGTGGAATATTTAATCAAAATAAATTTTTAACTAGTACTTACAAAAAAATTGTTGCAATAGTGTATTTGATAGATCGCAGAGTATTCCATATAATGTCGTGCAATTTTTTCAATAATATTTAATGCTGCAGGGGCACACGATCGCATTTTTTAGTTAGTTATGCATTCGTTATATTCAAGATTTAGCTTACACTTTGAAATTACGTGTCATATTTCGCTTTCTGAAAAATTCGATTCGCTTCGGCAAAAGTTGATTTAGTCTTGTTCTGCTGGAAATTCTTGAACAAGCACTGGAAGAGAAAAGGTTACAAACTTTGAAGAAATCGATTTAAGAATTTATAATAAGAATAATAAACAAATACAATTGTTATCTCCTCTTCATTTGTAAACTTAACGAACAATGAAAAAATAGTCTGAAATTTTTAAAAAGTCTTTTTTAATTGCTTCCGTATTTCCGTATAATTATTTATTCAAATACAATCTTTAACATATTTTTTAATTTTCCGATTTTTACAACAATTATTAAGCGTTGGGGTTTTATACTGTGATCTTAGCTTTATTTTAAAACTTATCGAGTAAATGATCTTCTTAATTATAAGATCACTTTTATAAAACGATAAAAAATACCCCTTATCGATCTGTTCAATCGCGTCAACTACTTTTTTGCTTTTTCACGCCAACGTTGACGTAAGTTAACAATACGCCCTTTCAAATTCAATTAAAATTTCGTTTGAACATCATTTGTATGGAGGCAGGTTTTCGGAAGGTTCTTCTCTACTTGTTTCATTTATAAACCTTATACTATACCACCAACCCTTAAACTTTCCCGGATAAGTTTTTAACTCACGTTACACTCATACGACATCACAGTACGTAACACGCGCTTCATATTTTCATTATTCTTCGTTTTTCCTTGCTTGCGTTCAGCACATTCTCTCTCTGGTTTTTTGCCCATTTATGTTCTTTACCTATGTTCACTTCTTCATTTTCAAATTTTTTCAGTCACCTAATCCGTGACACCCGGCGTCACAGTCACATAAATCTGCCCAGTTTTTTACTTTTTTCCCCCGTGTTGTGTCAGGGATTGTGAAGTTAAGGTCCAAACGGTACCAAGGCACTAATGAGAGCATGGGAGACAATTTCTTTTTCTCAGCCGCCTTTACTTTTCCCGATTTTTCTGCTATCCCAATTATTATAGGCTGAGTAAAAATGAAAGCGTCTTCAACCCAGAACGAGACAAGTCTCGAACCCGTGACTGTCTACCCGCCGTTAGTTATGGCAGTGATCGTGAATGATCCTTAGGATTATGAAACCCACCTTTGTTTCTCTTTCTTCTTCACTATTGAGAATCTTTTAGTATTTTCTACTCTCTACCTTATTTTACCCATTAGTTTTCCTCGAGTCCAGATTTCCCCATATATTTTTCCTTGACATATTTCTATCGCTTGCTATGAATTCTTTCCCTTTACAGTTTTTTTTTTTTTCTTTTTTAATTTTGAGCATGTCAGCTAAGGACGTTACTCAATCCATGTTTGTGACACTTACATCATTTAAGTGCATAGCAAGGTAACAAATCTGGCACCTTTGGGAGACTGTTGCGCCATCGTAGTTTATATCTGTGCATGTACCTTTTCTCAACATAAATGGCTTAACAGATTCTAAGCTTGGTAATTTAGTAATTAGCTGCTACTGACATGGTTATAATAAGTGCGTTGTGTGATCTGAACTTAAATCAGCTTCTTCCATGATAACGAGACGGTTGCGGTCCAATTCGACATAAATTGCAAAGTCAACTACATCAGGGTGTCGAGTAGAATCGCACAGGTAGATTGTCAACGTACCCGTAGTTAGAACTTTGTGATTAGTGTGAGCAATTGAGTTGAATAACTCCCTTCCTTCGGGAATTGTTGTCCGATATTTGTGCTCAGTATTCCAGTTACCGCTTAGGAGAAATTTAGGGCTAAGCTGCTTAAATTGCCCCTAGAAGATATTAAACGGAAAAATAGCAGTAGACTGATGTAATCTCACCGCGATTAATGGAGATTTTGATGCTTGGATCTCAGGGAACTGGATCGAGAGGATAGTGCTTCAGCGTAGAATAAATAAGGAGCTGCACTATCATAAATGTGATTATCATCAGGGTGACTGACTGCATAAAGCTCATAACCATTTACTTTGAAATCGGTTCGGCGAGTGAAGCGTACTTCACAGAGGAACGTGAGATTGATAGTATGATGCTTAATGAACAATTTGAGTTCATTTTTATGTTGAGTTACTCCATTCCAGCTACTAAGACGGAAACTTATTTGTGACTTATTTGAGTTGCAATAGCCGATATGGCTTCTATCACCTTAATTTGGAAAACCAACATCACTTCGAATCGAGAAAGAGTCTCTTTAAATTTGTTAAAGACAGGCTGCATAATATTACGGTTTAAGATAAGAAATGAAGAAGCAAGCAAAGAAAAAGAGGAGTTTATCACGAATATTACTTTGCCGTATATTAAAAATGTTAAGCATAGAATTGGTCATATTTTAAGAAAATATAAAATTCGCCCAGGATTTGTAATTAACCGGAAAATGAAAATTTTTAAAATAAATAATGAAGACGACCTACCTTCGTTACGTGCAGCAGGTGCATACACAGAGTTCCGTGTTCATGTGGTTTAAGTTACCTGGGGGGTAAACCAGAAAGACTACATACATGTACGAATTAGCATGAAGCAGATTGTCGACACAAACCATTTGAAAAATCCGCGCTAGCCGAACATGTATAGAACGAGCGAAGCACGAAGTTTCGCGACGCGTAAATACTAGTGAAAGTCGAAAACGTGAGTAAACGTTTAATTAGAGAGGCTGTTGAAATCGAAAAATATAAAAATTTTAATAGAGATGACGATGTAAAAATCTATTCAAATTGGAAGACTGTTATCGGTCCAATGAAAAATGGAAATAGCCAATCAGAAGGTGGTCAGCTGTGGTCGTTGGCGTATCTATTTAAGGACTAGCTATTCCTCCCGTGTTTGATCCACATTGTATGTGTCTCGTTGTGATGATGAATAGAGCACTGCTATTCGAAACGTTAACGAAAATAAATTGTGACGTGGTTGTTATCGAAAAAATTAGACAAGTGGTTATTAAGAGGTTTACTTTGCAGAACTTTTGTTCATTGGTTACGATGATTGATGCAGATGCTCAGCGTGGCTTGTTTTAACTGCACTTGTACAAAAGGTGTCTCTATTTAGGGATTGCGGTTGATATATATGTAGGTGTTTTGAATAACTCACGCTACGCTGATGATACAGTTATAAATGCTGCAAGTGAAAAAGAACTAGCAAATTTACTGGATCGGATTGAATATTTCAGCCGGAGGGCTAATCTTACACTAAGCCGATCAAAATGTACAATAATGGTGGTTGATAAGAGCACATAAACTACCAGGAAAGCTTACCTCATCGCTCAACATTGACACAAAACCTGGAACCATGTATCTCGGTGCCTATATAACCAACGATGGAAACTGCGAGAGAGAAATAAAACGAAGAATAGGCATGGCTAAAAATGCGCTAGGTAAACTTACGAAAATATGGAAAGATCATCATGTAACATGCCAAGTGAAAAAAAGGTTGATGCAAACGCTGGTACACTCAATATTCCGGTACGGCTCAGAATCTTGGAAAATAACGGCGGTTTCATGTTGGAAAATCGAAGCCTTTGAGATGACCTGCTATAGGCGCATGCTAAGAATATCCTGGACAGAACACAGAACCAACCAGTCAATTCTAAAACAGCTACATATTACACCGATGCAACGATTACTGCCCACGATAATACGGCAAAGTTTAGGGTTCTTTGGGCAGATAATGAGACGGAATGGTTTAGAACGAAATATTACACAAGGTAAAATTAAAGGAAAAAGGAGTCGGGGACGGCCACCGATGAGGTTCCTAGATGTCATGTTAAAGCCGTCACAAAGTGTCGCTATCAGAACTAATAAAAACAAGCAACAACAGAGAAGAATGGCGACAGGTGGTCGCTCGATCCACTGGTTTATGATGGTTGGTCACGATGTCTGCAAACGGACAATACGACTGAAGAGAGTTTTGAATGATGTAGCCGGATGTGTGCTCAGGACTCGTTTGGACATCATTTCTTTATAAATCATACAGTCTTTATAACTCTGTCTGCTCCAGTTATATTCTTAATTTTATTTAAAATACATTTCGATTTTTTTTATTTTTATTCTAAACATTAGTATAGCTCATAACTACAAGGCGTTTGGTATTCTATATGAATCTGTTCAGCCTGTTTAGGTTAATGCATCAGCATATTCGTTGAAATTGGTCAGGATCATGGTTCATCATTGATTCAAGGAGTCACAGAACATGACCGCCAATTGAACGAGTTGTAAACAAAAGGTGTATGCCATTGATGGGAGGACACTATTTCAAATTTTCAGTCAGCTTAGGACTGAAAAGGCCATGAATGTCATTACAAACAACGGTTGGTTTAATAGCTTTTGCCCATGTAAGGCATTCAAAACTGCGTCCAACACTGATGTGTTTTAGCAAGAAGGTTACATCACAACCTAACTAAGCAGTTGTCTTACTGTATGTTTTATTTTTGCAGCTAGAAAATCAGTATTAGAATAGTTGACCAGCAATAGTCGAATCGCCAAATCAAAATCTGTAACAAAAAGAGCGTTATGTGGTGGGAGTTAGAATTCAGTCATGAATGTTTGTATCTGATGTGGGATACCAAACCAATACAATGAGCACTTGTGAAGCCACAAATACTGCAAGTGACCTGCTAGTGTTGTCCAGCACTGGTTATGCCTCGACTTGGCATTTTTCTGTTTCTCCTCGTCCAACATTTTTGTCGTAAACGTCCAAGTTTTCTTTCTATTTCTAGCAGATCGCAAAGTTGTTCCCTCCTGGAGAGTTCCGTGCTTGATAGGTACGGGGGAACTCGAACCAGCCTGTGTTGCCATAGGAGGTCGCCCGTTACCTGACAAATCGATTAGTATTTAGGCCACGGGTCCAGCATATCCATTCATTTGCGATACTTCCATAAGTTGTATTGGTTTATGAGGAGAAATAAAAAAACAAAGCAATGAGAAAGAACGGAGTCTGGATAACAGCAGTGCAGCATAAAAATATTAACATGAGAGCCATGCGCAAAGAAAGGAAACTCTTATGTTGCCCATCCGATTTCAGTAGGCGATTCAGTGGCGAGGCGAGCCAAGACGACCGGACTCACTGATATCGGTGCAGTTTGTGGGCGTAGAATAGGATATTAATTAAAAGAAGCAGAAGGAGAAGAGAAAAAGAGAAGAGGAAAGAAGGAAAGGTTACCACTTTGTCGGGGTGACACCCTAGCCTTTAGATAGGAATCCTGACCGCAAGGTAGCGAGTTGCTACTGAAGAAGTAGCTCGGTAAAGCGTTTGTAGCGGCCTCGACTCGCCAAAGGTGAGAAAGTGGTTTCGGTTTTGTAGTTCTCCAAGCTACCTTTCTACCCCCTCATAACTCATGACATTGTCACCACTGGAATCGCCTGCCTGAGGCTTACCACCAGTAGCCGTTCTTGGTTCGCGACTGCTAATTTAATACTCACAGCTAACCAGCATATCTCTACTGGCTGTTACTTTATCCACCACCTAAGAAGACGCCCCACACCGGTTAGAGTTCCAAATTCAAGATATATATTATATTATATGTGTGTATGTATGTATAAAAACGAGTTGAAAACTAATATAAATAAGTTGTAATTTTTAATTTTGTAAATTTTAAATTCTCCCAAATAAAATATTTTACTTGTCTCTTTACTAACTGATTGTTGTCTATGCTCAACATTCCAACATTGCAATAGCTAAGGAACATTTGGAAATATACCTATCTCAAATAATTGAGACATTACAACAACATTGCCCAATCATTTTCCCCTGAGAAATGTGTTGCGGTAATATATTCTCATAGAAGGGCTACGCCAGACGAAGGTAGACTCTCTGTGGGGGAGGTCCATATTCCTACTCATTCTTGTCATAAGTACCTAGGGTTCTGGTTAGATAAAAAACTGTTATGGCATCAACATATTTATAGTGTATATGACAAAGCATTAAAAAAAGTCGCTATCATAAAGTATCTGTGCAATAGGAACTGCGAAGCTGATCACGATAACTTAAGTTTATTATATCAAACGTTAACAAGGAGCACGGTGGATTACGGTTGTTTTTTGTTTGGCTCTGCATCCAGAAGACTTCTTCAGAAGTTGCATATAATTCAAAATCAGTGTAATCGGATGATCATAGGAGCCTTACTACCTACCTCTTCGGCTGCTTTGGAGGTGGAGACTAAAACTCCACCACTTGCAGTACGGAGATTATTCTTATCTGATAAGTTTGTTATAAAATTTTGTTAATTAACAGGCAACGATCTGGTGCTTAAATATCAAGGAATTTCGGACCAATGGAGGTGTTTTCTTTAACTCGACCCCCTATGTTAGCGATTAGTTTCCGTCGAATTCGTAAATTTCACCAGGTAGGAATCAATTTTTTGTCGACAAAATATTTCTTGGACCTCTTTAAATTTAATGAATTAGAAGCTGAAGTCCATCTATCAGAGTTTGACATAATTAATAACTGCGCAAATAGCCAGTCAGTAAACAATATTTTCAACAATATTCTTAAGAGCAAATGGCCTAATTATCTCTCTATATATACGGATGGTTCAGAAAAGGAGGATGTTGTTGGTGCGGCATTTGTCACTCCGCAACTGGGAGTGATTAAAAAATTTCTTCTATATTGTTTGGTTTTAACTTATAAGACAGAATACATAGCGGTAGCACGAGCTTTAACGTTCATGTTAACTATTGCTGACGGCAAAAATATTTTGATCTTATCGGACTCGAAAAGCTGTTTGATGTCTATATCAAAAATGACATTTGATTATAAATTAAATTATATATATATATATATATATATATATATATATATATATATATATATATATATATATATATATATATATATTAGCCTCTATTAAATCATCTGTCTTTTCTTTGAAAACGTCCGGCCGGTCAGTGCAATTTGCATGGATTCCAGCACATGTGGGTATATCTGGGAATGAGGTTGCCGACAACTGGGCTAGGAACGCAGCTGGGATTTGTAGGATTCTACGGCATATTCCATCCGGGGACTTACTAAGTATAATAAGGTTAATGCATAAAGAATATTGGGAAGCTCTGTGGCACAACCTATATACTGATAAATTCTATACAAAGATTCAAAGAAATAACCAAACCATGGTATTCCCGGTTATCATACTCTAACATCTATTCGAGAAATTTCTATGTAGCAATCTGTAGGTTACGCACCGGTACAAATATGCTGCCTGCTTTTCTATAAAAAATCCGGTGGATTGATTCCCCGTTTTATACCCATCCAATGGAGGACGTTGATAAAGTGGCTGATGGGGATCACGTGTTCTTAGAATGTTCTTATTATACTTCGCACAATTCTGATTTGCATCGAGCATTATTATTACTGAATATCCCATGTCCATATAATATGAACTATATTCTCTCACTACCGATTACATATCATGCAATCTATGATTTTGTAAGAAGAAGTAGGATATTGATATAGGCATAACACAACAAATTATTGAGATTAGTAATTGAAAAAATTCAAAAAACGCTATGCAGTCATCACCTAAACAAAACACTGAGGTTAAGGATGCTTCGTTGTTACGTCTGGTCTGTACTGAGCTATGGCTGTGAAGCCTGGACACTCAAAGTCAAAACTATGAACCGTATAGAGGCCTTTGAGATGTGCTGTTTTTACGAAGAATGCTAAAAATCCCATATACTGCGCACATTACCAACGAAACAGTACTACAAGAGTTCCAAAAAAAAAAAACGGGAAATTTTGAAAATGATCAAGCAACGAAAATTAGAATATTTCGGACATATACTGAGAGGATACAAAATGGCGCAAACGATCATACAGGGTAAAATTGAAGGAAAACGCCGCATCGGGCGTAAAAGATTATCATGGCTGTGCAATATACGGCAGTGGACCGATAAGAGCGTTGAGAAACTTTTCCGACTCGCCGGCGACAGGGAGGCCTATAGAAATGTCATCCAGATGATCGCCTAAGTTCGACAACGAACATGGCACCCGAAGAAGAAGAAGTAATTGAAAGGAACAGACGATGGGTGTAATTTGAGTTTAAAGCCCCCCCCCCAAAAAAAACAACAAAAAACTGTTAATTAAGAATGTAGTAATAATATTTTAAAAATTACAGAAGATAATATTTTTTGAAATCGGAGTAAAGTTTAATAAAAAAAAATCTAGTTCGAAACTCTGTATAATTACAGTTCATTGTTAATTTTAGCGAATTAATTAAGCTGTTTAATGATAGTATTGTTATCGAATCGGTGTTATTAATTAATAATTTTGTAATTTGTCAAATATTACTACTGTACCAATCAAAGGCGCACTCAGGATTTTTTTTTGGTCGGGGCTTGAATTTAGAAGATGAGTTAGGGGGTGGTAACTCGGTACCTCGACTAAGTACCTATCTATTTCCATGGTTTGTAAATTAAAATAAAAAAAATAAAAAAAAATACAAAATTAACGAATATTATTTTTTTAAAAATTACAAAACTGACGAATTTTATTTAAAAAAAAATAATAATAATAATAGAAACGTAACATTATGTTTGTAATAAGCACAAATTAGATAAGTATACAAATTTTATTTAAAAAAAAATTAGCTAAAAGTATATAACATTATATACTTGTCATATAAATAAAAAGTAAATATGTATGTTTTTAAAAAAATTAATTAAATAGAACAAAACAGTACAAAACGAAATTAAGATTTCGAAGATTTTTTTGGGGGAGCAATGGCCCCGTGGCACCCCCCTTGAGTGCGCCAATGGTACCAATATAATAATTAGCGTTAAAGAGCTGCGTTAAAAATTTTCCGTAAAATAATAAAAAATTTAAGGAATTAAAAATTGTTTATTATTTTTCAGTTCGTTAGGTCAGTTTTCTTTGTTCCTTGAAATATTTGAAACTTCGATATTACCGTGTGTATATTGTATTCGTGCGAGTTATAAACGTGAAAAATGCTGACCTATTTTTCATTTAAAATTAAAAAAAGAAAAAAAGAACTCTCTGTTTTTTTTTGTTTTTTGTTTTTTTTGTTTTTGTTTTGACTGTAAAAATGTAATTTTAGAAGTGTTTTTTACGCACAATTTAGGGTGGCGCGTAAATCTTCGCGCGAGTGAATTTATTTGCAACCGAAATTAAGGAGACAGCTCATCTACGTTTAACAGACTTTTCTACTTTGAATACTTGAGCGATATCACTGGTTCGTTTTTTTCTTTCTTTCGTTCGTTCTTTTTTATGCGTATTGCCTTGCCGTTATCTCTCTTTCGTCGCATTTAAATCACATCATAATTTTTTTTGCCGTAAAGTTCTTTCAATTGCTGCGCTTTTGCTTCATGCTATATATTTGTTCTTTCATATTGTTTAATTTTTACCGTTTTCCGTTTTTTAATTATATTCGCCATTATGTTAAAACCCGTCGCGGATATATTATAATTATTGTTTTGTGTTTTTATTGTTAAAAAAACGAAAAAATAACGAAAAAAACGAAAGAACCACAAATTCAAGAAAAGAAAATCAATACATTTTTTTGCATAGATCTCGTGTTTGGTAAATTTCTCGTTGCCGAATGCTTGTAATATCCAATAGAATAGGAATTATGTTCGTATTTTTAATTATATAGAAGATCGCGAGATCCTGCATAATTACAAAATCCGATCGCCTCAGAATCTGAGTAGGTGAGATCTAAGTCCATGTAGTTGGGTCAGTGTTAACACCGAACCTATTTAAAAAAAAAATAAATAAAAAAACAAAACAAAATACGCGCGAATACGATAATATTAACTGAATATTCGAATACATATTATTCCAAAAGAACGCGCTAATAAAGCGAATTTGTTAATTTTAATGCAACTTCACCCTATTTTATCTTATATCATTATGCCGCCGAAAAAAAAGTAGACTTTAATCTATATTTGCTATATATTAGAAAATTAGCAATAGTCAAGGACGTCGCCAGCTGATGAGCCGGTGAGGGAGCAAGAAGAGTTTTCAGTCGCCAGGGAGAGGGGCAAGATGATAAAAAGAGGATATGAGTTATACGAAAAAAATTAAATTTATAAGTTGTAAAGGCTTAATATTTTATTAAACAAGAATAAAATCTTAATTGAAATTTCGCAGGTTTCAGGCAAATTGTCCGTGATTACGCATCTATGAATACTCATCATGGCTAGTTGATTAGAAAGTTTCAATGATCCAGGAGGAGCAGCTGCCCTCCTACCCCCGCTGGCGACGCCCTTTTTTTTGTTTTAAACAATATATTACCTGGAATGGCAAAACAATTTTGAAGTCCATCTTCTACTGGAAAAGAAACATAGAACCGAATACATACGACAGAAATAAATTTTATGAGAATTTTTTAAAAAACACTCATATTGAATGGAAATATTAGCGCAGGTGGTGGAATGAACATAGAATTGAGCATATGTGTCGTGAGCAACATTATAAAAATGTTAACAACACGATCACAGAGTAGAAATATATACGACGACACGATAGGTAGAAAGGTAATAAGAGGATCTTTCTTTTCAATCGTATCGCTCAATTCCGAGCGCGGTCACTCGCTATTTGTACATTCTAGTTGTTCACAGAATAGGCAGCGCTCATGGCAGTTGTTTATATGCAGTACGAATGTCAAGACTACACTCGCAGAACTGATGGCAGTCGCTTGATTTATATCGACATATACAAATGCAGTCTCCTATTTATGCCTTTTATGTACTAAACTATCGCGCATATGATGCTGTATACGTGTTTGCCATTGCCTTCCACCTGATTGATTATTAGCGATTATTTCTTATTTTCATTTTTCGTAAATAACTTTTGTCGTCGCCCAGCATCGAGACTTTCGTAACGGAAGTCAACAGCTCTAGCAACTAGGCTATCGCAACGACTCTTTCAGTGCTATGATTAATTGGATTTTTTTGCCTTACTTGAAATAGAAGTGAACAAAATCCGGGTAAAATATGTGATGGTCTATAGTTCTTACGTCACATGTACTGCAGCAGTTCACAGAAGATGTATTGACGAACGTGTGTAAGGTTTGCAGTGACATTAGATAGTAACCTACTACGAGTTTTTGCAGCATTTCGGAGTGGAGGTTGAAGTATGTTTCGATAGTGTTATTTATTCCACATTTTTTAGGCACTTCTATGACATACCTGTGTACGTTGTAAAACTATTCTTTTTTTCACGTAGAATTTTAAAGATTTTTTCAAATTTTCGTCATACTCGAAGAAGGAATCTTCGAATTCCGTACATATCTTTTCAATTTCTTTAATCAAATCTTAAAAGTTTGTCTATTAATCTGGTTTTAATATCTGCCGTTAATGTGTACGCATTAACTGGTAGTTTTTATATTGTCCTGCTAAATTTTGTAATCGTTTCCGGTTTTTTTTTTTTTTTTTTTTTGATTATTGCATCTATTTCCTTTCTGCTTTCGAATTTTGAGTTTTCTTTTAAAATATGACATTGGCTTCCTTGAACATCTACCGCCGGAGCGATATTACGAAGACCGAAGTGTGTTCGGAACACGCATATTACGCGTTAATTAATTTTCATATCTCTCTTCTTCAATTTGCCAGGGTTTGATCACACTCTGTGCAATGAAATGAATTGGTGTGTGGAAAAAAGAGGTGCAAAAATGGTTGAAGGAATGGTGCAAAGACTGAAGATCCAAGTCTCGTCCTTTATCTCATTTCTATTTGATGGTTCTTTTCTGTTTACGGTTTTGTCGGTGTTTGACACTTTGTCGTGTCCTTCCTGGATTCTAGGCTCTCACTGAGCATGCTTTATTTCGATTCTAAAATATTAAGCTGTCTGCATATATTGGTGTTCAGATGGGCATATTACGCGGCATTTTTGTTTTATTGGCATACATATATATATGCTATTACTTTAATATAAATAATGCTAAGTTTATTATTATTGTTATTTATGGAATAAGTTAAGTTAGTTTTAATTTGTTTTACTATATACCTATTATAATAAACGTTGATAAAAGTGTTGGGCACTCACACAACGGGCATATTTGCCCTGTGAGACCCACAACTTATTCTTAAAAAACCAAAAAAAAATAAAAAAAAAAAAAAAGAGCATGTTACTAATTTTTTTCTATTTATTTATTTTTTTGTGTGTTGTATCTACATTCGTTATTTATAGAATGATACCATTTGTCCATAAAAGATAGCCGGGTTTTTCAGTGACGGCCGAAGTTCACTGTCAGTGATAGAATGCGGTGCACTTAACCGTAAATTACACCGACACTGTTATATGAAATAAGAAATAAATATTTCAAAATAATTAAATTAATAAATGATTTGAACTCCTGTTGTGAAAAAGAAAGAAATGACAGCGTCGATCTGTTGGCCAAGGAAGCGGCTTCCTGTGGTGTATCACACTCTTTCATTCCTTTTACTAAAATTAGAACATCGGCAAAATCGGATAAATATAAAGAATAACTCATACCTACGTAGATACTATAATACAGTTCAATCAACTATTGGACTTTGTTATATTCTGAAGCATAGGCTATTGATGGTTACTAAATATACGCGTGTTACAATAAACCTATGCAAACTCGATGATGACTATTTTTCGGGGGAAAACCACAAAATCGGCAAGATTGCAATTCACACATCTTCGTGAAGAGGAAAGGTTATGTGAATTATTACTAAATGGCAGGTAATTAATGATATGGGAACACCCCACCTTGACGAGGTGGAGGAGCTTGAATATTCCTAGGAAGTTAAGAGCTATGCTGACGGCAGTGTGTGTAACTACCAGAATGGTCTTCCAAGTCAGACTAGTCTTAACGGAGGAATCAGATAAAGCGTGCCCCGTGCGAAATCCAACAGCGTCTGTGCATTCCATGTTAGGAACGGCTTGTTGGTTAGCCAGGTCAGGAGCGGCTGTATTACAGGAGAAAACCTGTAATCCTACGGTAGGCAAGGGAAAACTATACTGCAGCATATTCCCCCCGCGTATATTATGAAATATCTAAAAACAAGTATCTGATGTGCCATACGCGATCCAGTCGGCAACCGGCATTTCGACTCTCGAGATCGAAATGTTAAATATGCGACCGGACATGCCATGCGACCCGACTGGAAACCGGCGTTCTGAGTTTCGGATTCATAATGTGAATTATGCGACCGAAAAACCTAAAACGAAATTCAGGACTTTTGAAATAAATAGAATTGCTACATGAAATGTACGTGAACTAAGAGAAACTGGAAAAGTTCACATAGTAGAACAGGAACTGATTCGTCATAAAATAAAAATTTCTAGTTTATCAGAAACACATTATAACCATTCACGTGTGTCACATTTTGAAGGAAATCATTACAGAATATACTGCTCACAAGTAGTAACACACTCAACATGGCGGATGTAGCATTCATGATGCACACAAGGAAACTGATAGTATAGTGAAAGGTTATCGAGTCATCAATGAACGCATTATTTTGATAAGACTGGCGATTAGACTAATTAGGATTAATCTACTTCAAGTATATGCGCCTACTGCGTGTGCTTCAGATGAAGAGGCACAGTTATTTTATGATCAAGTGACTCACTTGGATTACTTCCACGGCGTGAAATTAATATCGCCATGGACGATTTTAACGCCAAAATTGGCTAAATGTATGATGATGAATATAAACATATACGGAAGCATATAGGCAACTACACAAAATGCAAGAGAAGATAAATTGATACAATTTGCTATCGACCAACAGACGGCAATAATGAATACGATGTTATCACGTCCGTAGATTAATAACAGCTATATCGCCGGGAGATAGAGTTCGCAATCAAATTGACTTATTACTAATTAAAAGACGACAGATCGCATCGTGTAAGAATGCTAAAACATTACTAGAAGCGAAATGCGGCTCACATCATAGATTATTAATGATGGAAGTTAGGCTAAAACCTAAAATTCAGAATAAAAGAACACTCTCAACAAACATGAAAATTATAAGAACCAAAGATTTTCAAACAGCCATATGGAGAAACGAGAGTTAAGAGCTACACGCAAGAGTACGAAAACATATCATCAGAACAGAGCTGGAATCAGCTGAAGAAACAAATTCACAGCGCGTATAAAAACTCACAACCGCAAGAAAAAACAAAGCAATGGAAGCACTGATTTTCAAATGAAACAATTGCCGCCATAGAAGAACGAAGAGAAACTTGAATATCAAGCAACTGAAAACTACGAAGAAACGAAGAAGTTGTTAAACTAGCAGATTAAAAGATTCCGCGAAAAAGATAAAAACGCGACAAAATTCAAAAAAGTTCGGATAAAATGGACACTTGACTATTATATTAAAAAGTCTGATTATTGGCGGGAGAATTCAAAATGGAAACCCAGGTATGGATGAGAATGGTTCATTAAAATCGGACGCTGCGGAGGTGGCAGAAACGTGTCGTAAGTACTACGCTAAGTTGTACAGCACGGAAGAAGGAGTTCAGGGAGCCAATGACAACATCTTAATGGATGAACTAGAGACTCCTATAAACTGTTTAAAGCGAAATTCGGCCCTGATCACATTTCTGCGGAAATATTTAAAACAACAAATGGCTATACACACAATCTGCAATAACATATGGAAATCCGGTACATGGCCAGAAGAGATCATGTGTCGATCAACGTATATTACTTTACGTAAGAGGGGATGTCGCAAAAAATGCGAAAATTACCGAACGGTATAAACGAGATTTCATGGGAACAAGCAGGCTTCATAAAAGAGGCGGGAGCAAATGTTGGACATAATAGAAAAGTACGTGAATATAACGTTGAAATGATACTATGCTTTATGGACTATAAAAAGGCTTTTGATTGTGTTCAATGGAGAGTAAACTCTGGCCGATCTTGGTTGAAATAGGAGCACCAAAAGACATTTAGTACGCTTAATCGTAAATAGATCTATACGAGCATAATATGTCAAAAGTCCGAATAAATAAAAATACATACTCGAAAGACTTTTGCATCTTATCTCCACTGTTGTACAACCTCTATTGAGAATACATGGTGCGTAAATTTTTGCGGACCAATGATAACGGGTTTTCAGTCAGAGGAGTTCAGATTTCAAACTTCAGGTACGTGACGACACTAAAATTATTAGCCGGTAGCTTAAGCAGGATGACGCAAACTCTAAGTCGTCTTGAAAAATTCAGCGCTGAATACGGATTACTAATTAATTAATTAATTAATTAATAAAGATAAGACGAAAATTATGATCATAGACAGGAAAAACGACAATCGTCCGGAATTGCATGATGTTAACGGCGTGAAAATTGTGAAACAGTATATAGATATCGATAGTAGGAAATCGATCTGAAGCGGAAATTAGACGCGGATATAACAAATGTGTTATGTGTCAGCTAAAACGTATATAGGCTGATCCCACGGTATCGAAAAAAAGTAAAAATAAAACTAGTAAATAGTCCGGTGTTCTCAGTATTTCTATACGGCGCAGAAACATGGACTCTACGTAAATCCGATATCGATGAAAGATAGATGCGTTAGAAATATTATACTATTGGAGATGCACATATTATGAATAACATGGACGGAAAAAAGAATGAACAGCTCCTCGGTGTTGCAAGAAATAAATGTAACGAAAATAGAAGATTATCGCGTCGGAAGTAATTAGAAGAATACTAAAATCTTTTAGTCATGTGATAGGAACAGATGGATTTCAGACGAGAATTCTTGAAGGAAAAGTAGAAAGGAAAAGAAGATGTAGTCGCGTCCCACCGAGATAGTCAGACATGATCCGAATGGTAAAAAGTTTCAAACAATGTGTTCGACTGGCTCACAACAGAGATCAGTGACGACATTTTATACAAAACCATAATCACAATATCTCCACGAGAGATTCACGACTCAATGATTGATGCCGATGAAGCATGGAATGTCGGGAAATCAAAAGTGTAAGTCCATTAATGTTTGTTCATTAATATAACCTGTTAATTGTAAATTGAAAAATAGTTTGAATGTTGGCCGGAAGGTCGAATACAATAATGTTAAGATCATTTGTGTAATATCGAGCTTTTACTGATTGCCGCATGCGTAGAGAAATGTAATTTTTATAAAGGATAAAAATATAGTTATTATACACGATCAGCAAGGAACAATAGTATTTTCTTGGAGAAAAAGAAAAAATATAGATTGGCTAAAATACTTGAATTAGTTTGTTTTGGACAAATCAAGTGTTCGTCATAAAAAATTAATTGAGCACTTTACATCGTTGTAATAGGGGGTCGAACACTTTTTCTAGGTTAAATAAAAAACGGATAGTTTTTTTTGAGCATGTCAGCTAAGGACGTTACTCAATTCAACGGTATGATAGTATTAATGATTATAAAGGAAAAATATTAGAAACGGAACATACGAATGAAGCTAACAAAGGAATAACCAAGGGAGACGGAAAAGAAAGCATTAAGCGCTGTAAGGCGTAGGATAAGACGCAAAAGACCGGAATATACAGTGTATCGCGCGTTCTGAAGAAATGGAAGGACATTCAAGTAAAATGTGATTCATAAGTGAAGTTTGCTTCTGACGGATCAAATGGGATAGTGTTCTAAGCTTCGAATCTATGATTTTCTATAAACTCGCAAAATATGTAACAGGAAACTTTTTTCATTGTCGCTAATGTGGATTGAAGATGGAACAACGTTTTACAGATTCTAAGAACGAAGAAAAGCGACTAATCGCCATTTTTTCCATGACATTAGAGGTTAAATAGATGAAGAAAACGGGTCTATAATTTTTGTTGGTGAAAAGATCCCGTTGTCAGATTTGAGAATTGAAATGATTAAAATCGATTTCTAGAAAACTGGAATAGAGTTTACTCACTAAATTTGATTACATACACGTATGTGTAAGTAAAGTAAAGTAATCTATTAAGTTATAACAAATACAAATATAACAAACAAATTCGAAGTATAAAATGATTGCTTACTTAGAAAGGTTTTCTGCTATAACCCACCATCAGCTAAAAACGTAACTCAAAATATGTGATCAGAAACAAATTCTAAATCACACTGAGGTCAAATAGGAAATAAAACGCTTTATATATATAGTTTAAATCAACAATTTAAAGTCGATATATCAAAATGGTAGAACGAGATGATGTACATAGACTATAATAAATATCTAAGGATTATATTAAACATTTAAATATTATAAATGCTATATATTAAAAAGTGGATTATTATTATTTGATATTTGGTCATTTAATATATTAATTTTGTGTTTATTTATATAATAATTTTCAGCTATGTGTCATGATGTTACCTTTGTTATATGTATCTAAGATCGTGCCCGTTTATATTTATTTTTTATTAAATGTTCGGCATAAGTAGATTTTTCCATTTCATTATTTTTAAATGATTTAATATGTTCCACTAGTATCTACATTTAATTTTTCTACCCGTTTGACCGATGTGTATGCTTTCTCACAATCATTACAGTTTATTTACCACTATTTTCAATTATTATTATTATTCCCTTTATTTATGGTGATTATTTTAAGATTATTATTAGTTTTAAATGCTACTTTTAATCTCCTTGTTTTTAAAATAAATGATTGAATTTCTGTATATATTGTTATTTATAAGAATAAATGTTATCCATCCATTTTTGCTATTAATATTATATTTCTGTTTATATTTCAATTTTAATTTTATTTTTTGTATTAATTTTTCTATTATTTGCTCATTGTAACCATTAAAAGTTGCAATTGTTTTTAATGTTTTTTTATTTCATTTTGTTCTTTATTTGAATTCATAGGGGTGTTTATTATATGGCATGTATGAAGTGTGAATGTTTATGTTGGTTAGGATGGTTTGATGTTTCGTTTATTATAATGCGCCAGTAGTTGTTTGTTTCCTATATAAGTAAAGTAAAGTAGATCCCATGGATATCCCCTTGATATAAGGTGTAACGGATATTGTGAAGTTAACCTTTTCATAATGGTACTTAAGGGTCCCTAATAGGGATCTGATGAGAATATTAGGGCCAGTTCCTTTCTCTCGGCCGGGTTTACTTTTCCCCGGATAATTCTCTGTTGTACCCAATTATTTCAGATTAGACATAAACCTGGGAGCGACTTGGATCCGGTTGTACTTTAATTTATCATTTGTTTTGGTTATTATGATATCTAAGAAATTTATTTTATTGTTTTCTTATTTTTCCGTAATATATTGTATGTTTTTATGTATTTTATTGAAATTTCATTTAAAATGTTGTTATTTTCCGTATTACTATCATCAAAAATAATTAAAGTATCGTCCACATGTCTAATATATAATTTTATGTTATATTTTTTTAAATTAAGTTTTCTATATATTTCACTCAAAATATACCCGAAAACGTTTCTAAGTAAAGCAATAATTTTATTTTTAAACTTGTTTATTTTCGCATTTGTTATAACTTAATATATTCTATAATTAACAAACAGGACGATAAAAGATTCTTTATTAAAGTAAAGTAAGACCCATATTTAAAAGGTGTCGGGGATTATGAAGTTAAGGTTTGTCCATATACGTATAATGTAAATATGAAAAAATATTAATTTAGCAGAGTCAATAATTTTTGATAATGTAGGAAGGGGTCGGCACTCTAAAGTTATTCTCGGCTTGATAATTAAATTGATAATATCGGACATGGAAAAGAGGGGGTATTGAGATTTTCGTAAAAGAATGTTGTGCACTATTTTGTCGTTGGTTTATATTTGGAAGAGAAAGAAGTAAACGATAACGGCAAGAATACGTTTGTAAAAGGTATCTATGAGAAAGAGAACGAGATTTTAAAGTGGTTGATCTTTTTCCGCATGTTGGTATACGGTAAAAATGTGCATGTACAAATGAAAGGACAAACTTCGTCCGGAACTTTTTTTTAAGTTCAAAAGTTCGCTTTATAAATTTTTGAAATAAGTCCAGATGCGCTGCTATGTACTTTATAACTTCTGAACGTTCGCCTTCACTAAGAAATAATTGTGCTTTCTCTGATCGAATATCGGTGTTCTCGCTGTGACTGTAATGGCTGCTTACATTCATCGCCATCATGAAAATAGTCATAAAAAGAAGTCTGATGATTAGTTGCAACTTATTTTATAGGTCCCTCTCGCCTTTATTCCGTTTTATAAAGCGCAGATTTTTTTCTTTACAATGCCGCAGTGAGTTTTAAACAGCGGCAGGGGAAAATGAAGAAAAATAAGCTTGCTGTATAGAAATTCTCAACTGAAGAGACGCCAAAAAGGAAGCAAAAACAAATTCAAAGTCTACTGTAGAGGTGACCGGGGGGGGGGGGGTGATGAAGAGGAACGTGTTCGCTGTCCAAAGTACAGTTTGAATAGACTATGTACTTAAATGTGTCAAGCTGGGTGTTGGAATCTCCAGAAATGCCACTGGGAATTTGAAATAGTTTCAAATCCCCGACATTAGGTGTGGAGATGTTTATGACGGACGACTAAGTTTTTTTCTAATTGCAAGCGAGGAAAATGGAACAAACAGAATTTTCATTGGAACCGCTGCAGCTTGGACTGCGCTGCTTATATTTAGTGGGGTTGGAACAGAACCATCTTATGTACAGCATCTCTACCGTATGCGCGGTTTAAGTTTGCGTTAATTCTTTATTGAACAGTAAATGAGTTTCGGATGCATATTTCTTCTCGAATACAGAAAAAGCTGGATTGCAGTTATCGCAATTTAATTCCCTTGTATACACCACCGTTCATTAAAATGTTTTCACTTCCACTGCAGAGTCACTTCGTTAGTAGTTATTTTAATTAGCTGAATCTGAACGTTATTGTTGCTATCGGAAGACTGTGAGTGGTTTTAATTTATTTATCACGCGGGAACACCTATTTTTCAGTTAGGTACTTCTACTTTTAGGAATAGTTTGATTCGAACCCTGCTTCTCTAGAAGCCTACGCATGGTTGAAGAAATTCTGATTTTAATATCTTGGCGCAATTCAAAGAAGAATGAATCTGTCGTTCCGTCGATAGAGTGTTAATTTATGGATCAGCAACAGTTTAGCTAATAAATGGAATTACGAGAGAAAAAGATCGGATAGATAGAAGTACACAATCCTGTATAGACGGCATATTTCTTAAATAGAATTCAAATGATATTACCTCTCGGGAATTATTAATACGAAAATATCCAACGACCAATATACATCATCGGCGAATGCATTTAGTATATTGAATCGGAAATGTCAACCTATTAAAAACTGCCTAGTATTATGTCGTTTGATGAAAAATGGTTACACACAATAAGATAATGAATTATAATTGCGACAAAGTAAGAAAGTTCACAACGGCAATGATCATATATGATCGTATACACTCAATTTTTTAAAAGCATATATAGAGAAATTGCAATTTGGAAGTACGGGAGAATGAAAAGATGACTCTAAATGCAGTCCTAAGAATGAATGGATGAGTTAAAAAATAATGAATTTTATGAAAATTAAAGATCAGTACTTTAAACTTAGAAAAGCGAATAGAACCATTATTCGATATTATAAGAACCTATTTAGGTAATATCGAAATATAGTTGCAACAGAAATAAGAAATGCTAAACAGAAATATTATCAAAGCCAAACAGTGGAAGCAAACAATGATTTTAAAAAAGGTATGGAATTTAATTAAAAATATTGTTAATAAACAAAACAACAATAATTGATTTCATTATAAAACATTTTGAAAATACTGCGATAGTAGCTGAACAATGTTTAGTGAATACTTTGTACGTTCAGTTGAACAACATAGATTCCACACGCTCAGTTACTGAATACTAACTCCGATAATTTTACTTTGTCATCTTTTTTCATTCCACCTGCAAATAAATCCCGAATAGAATCACAAAATTAATAATCTAAAAATTCATAAGGCACCAACTGGATGTTAGGGTTAAAGACATTAAGGGGGGGTAAAGTTTTTAAACTTTTTTTTTTTTTTCATTATTTTGTATTTGCTTATATGGATGTACAACATCTCAAGATTATTGTGTCTAAATTTAAAGCCGATCGCAGTAAAACTAACGGAGCTATAGAGTTTTGAGTGAGCGGTGCTTCGCTCCGGTTTTGAACACTTGTTGGACAGCTACGCAGCGCGGCTACCTGGCAACTGTTTAATGCTATTTTGTAATTCGTATGTTCTGGATTGATTGTGTATTTATTATTAATAAATTTCCGAAGAAAATTAGCAGAGAAGATCACAGCAGATTGGATCGATCAAAAAAAAAGTAACACCTCCGCAGAAACGTAAGACAGATAATGTCGAAGTAAAACGTACATCATCCAAAAAAATAAAACTAAATACTTCTGTAGACGTACAGGAGGATCTTCAAAAACATTATAGAATCATAGATTTTGTTCTCGTATTTCCGAACATTTCTACATTAGTAAAATGTGTCAAGTGCGATGGAAAAGTTGCTTTTCAAATATGCAAAAAGGAAGGCCTTGGATGGATCTGTCTAAACCAAGCTATAATTCGTATATTAAAAAAATGTGCATGGGGGAAGTCCTTTGCGTGAGTTAGTAAAATCAATTGTAGTCGATGCAGAAACTAAGATCGAAAAAAAAGTGATAAGAAAAGTCTTAGTGGCAAAGGTAAGCTGACCGCAAATCTGATAGATGAACTAACTGTATACCATGGTCTGGGAATTCGACGCAATCATGATTCTGTGGAGAAAATGAAGAGTGCCATTTGGGCTACTTACTACCATTACTGTTCGATGGACGAGAAACCGCAGTACGACAAATGCCCGAGCGGCCAAGACTCGTGGTGTGAATGGCAGAAAGCTGCAGCTGCAAATACCCTGAAGTCATTCAAACACAGTTACATTGCACTTCCAAGTAACGCTTCTGAAGTAATTAAACCGATGTATGAAGACTTGAGTAAGGAGGTACTTCTCCAGCGATGTCTTGGAGGATTCACTCAAAACAACAGTAAGAGTTTGAATCAACTCATTTGGAAAATGACAACTCCAAAATCACTGAGTGGTACCTCAACTGTTGTTGAAATCACAGCTCATGTGGCTTCAAGTATGTTCAATGAGGGCTGTTTTGCTTTGTTCTCATTTATGCAAGAGATAAACATCAGTACAGGGTCAAGTTCTCATGAATAGACGCGCGCAGTAGATTGAACGAGCATAAACAGAGTGGAGCAATAAGCTGCACTTGAAAGTAAAGAAGGCAGAATTCGACGTCGACAAGAGCAAAAAGCTGCCTTAGATTTTACAGCTTTCAGCTGTGAGCTTTATGGGCTTAAGCATCGATGACTCTGTATAAGTATATTAGAAGAAAAACTCGCGTAGCGATGTTTAAGTCAAATTTTTTTGTACACAAAACTTTAAAGACTTTTTGTCGCAACTTGACATTTTTAAAGTCCGTGGACACTGTAATTCGAAAAGTAATGCACCGAGATTCTTTTGAAATTTTGTACAGTGTTTCTGCACATCAATATTACGATGTAATGCTGGGAGGTTTTTTTTTTTTTAATTATTATTTATTTTACAATAAAAAATTTGTCGATTTTGTTAGGCGAAAATCGCGTTTTTGACCTCCAAGTGTTAACAAAAATTAAAAAATCAAAAAAAAAAAAAAAAAAAAATCCTCCCATCATTACCTCAAGAAAATGATTAACTAGCACTAGCATTTTGATTTTTTTGATTTCAGATGACCAGATATAGTGTCCACCGCAAAACGACTTTTTTTTGAGGCTTCTTCGAAGATTTGTTGCTAACGGCTTATTTTTTAATATTTCTTATTTAAAATTTCAGAAAATATTGTTCAAATGTTACTTTATTGTATTACACCTAATAAAATATATTTACATTCGCTGGAGCATAAAGAAAAATTATTGAAAATTAGCCTTTTTTTACCAAAATTAACTTTACCCCCCCCCCCCCCCCTCTCTTGAACAAAATCCAAATATATTTATGGTCAACTATTATATAAGAAAAGCTAACGAGAATCGGTTTTTTCCTCACGCAATGTTTTTGGGAAATATCGATTGTCTTTTTTTTTTTTTTTTTTTTTTTTTACCTGTAAAATAACACTAAGCGGAGTTACATATTATTTTTCCACTAACTCATTTTCGTTTAAGGGTTTCAGTAGTTCTAGAAAATTTATAGTAAACTAAAAAACCGATCTCTTACTGAGCCCAAACTAATCTCGCTACTTATCATCAAAACTATAACAACTTCGAAAGTAAGTATTAAAACTTCGTTAGAATATAGGCGGACGGTTCCAAAACACCAGACAAAGCTGGGTGTTCGATTGTTCTCTGTCCAATCAAACCGAACTCTATGCTCTTAAACTAGCAGTCACCTATGGCGCAGAACTCGCATTCTGATACTAACTGATTCACTATCCGCGCTCCTTTCCATCAAAATGTTTTTTTACAAAAAACAAACAGCATCCCCATATCACAGGAAATAATCCAAACGCTATCGTCATCAAGGGAAAAAAATCATCTTTTGTCAAATCGCATCTAACATTCGTCAAAACGAACAAGCCGATGAGACTGCAAATCTCTAGAGTATCTCCCCAATACCGAACGCTCCAATCCCAACGGCTGATCTGAAAAAGCTGGTAAATCTTTCGCACAAAAAGTCTTTTATTGAATCTGAGGTTTAGTGGCAGACACAAAAGAAATTAAAATACATTAAGAAAATAGTCGTTCCGTGCAAAAACCCCAAAAATCGAGAAGAACGTACTTTTCCGCCTAACGCATCGATGCATCGTAAATAAATATCCGCAACGAATATGTGACACCTGCAATGCCTCAATATCAATCAATCGCATAATTACAAAGAAATTCGCCATATCCCAAATGAAACTCTTGAATCCGTGTACTGTGCGACAGTTACAGTCAAAACCTCACGATATTTCCATACCTCAAAGCTGCTAAAAATTAATAACCTGATTCAACAATCACAGTTCTTACGCCTCTAGCCAAAAGACTGTACAGGGCGCTATGAATAAAAAGAAACGAAAAAAAAAGAACAATTTTTTCGCCACCTTGTTTTACAAAATTGTATTAATTTTTCTGCAAGAAATTTGGCTAATGCAGACTGACGTTTTAGACGAGGGTCTGTCTTTAAAAAAAGCGTGTAATTTCTTGCATTATGATAGAAACTTTTTAAATTAAAAGTACGCTCTCTATGACTTCAAAAGTATTATGCGAAAAAGAAGGTGTCATGAGAGCACTTTTAAGCTTCGACCGTATTTCCCGTGCCGCTCCACTATTTTGTCCGACTATAACAGCACAACCATCTGCGCTTGAGCCTACACAATTTTTCAACTGCAGCTCCATATCATTTGATTTAATACAATTTTTCTAAATAATAGTCCTACTAACGGAAGTTTTTCTATATTACAACATTCATTTGTATTAGTATTTTCTCTTCGAGCTCCTCCTTTAATTTATCTTTTCTCTTTAAATTATCTTTTCTCTTTAAATTGATTTCCAAATTACTAAATACCCATCCGATGAATCTTATAAAATCTTCCTGAATGAATCAATATATCAAAGTATCAAACTAGCTTGAGCTTTATCGGATAGATCTGGGCATTCGTCATAAATGACGGAATAGCATACTCGGTAAATGTAAGTCAATTTAAAATTTTTGTTTAAACTTTCAATCGTCAACAGAGTTTAATAACCTAGTTTCGGATTATTTTACTATTATATGTTGCTCTTAAAATGTTGAATTCTTAAGGTGATTTTCTGCTATCAACTCGAAATCGAAGTGTTTCTTTGAAATTATCTTTTTGGGGGAGAAGAATTTTTGAAAAGTGATCTACCATCTTTTCGATATTATGTAACGGTATGTTTTCTTAAGAAAAATTTATAATTCTTACAATCGGAATAAGTCTTTTTCTATTTTCCTGTTTTTATAACGAATTTGACATATCGAGATGGTATGGCTTATACTCTTCCAGAATTCTTGTGATAAGTGATTCCGTTGTGTAGTTTACCGATTTTTCCGGTCGACTTTTTGAAATTTGTTAAAGAAAATCTTACTAAAACTCATAGTGCTACATCTCTTTTTTGTTAGAAAACTTTCGAAACTATTTGCAAACCATGACAATGTTTATGGACTTTTCGTTCACATTAGAAAGTACTAACCCCATTCCTAATGAGTTTCTTAATTTCTTTTTTCTTGAAATTATTCTTGCAGAAAGTGAAAAAATCATTTGGAGGAATACACCGATTATGAGCTAATACTTTTTATTTATAGTCATCAATATGCGATCTAAAATGTGTCCGTATCGTTGGAAACTGTAGGCAGAACCGTATCTAGACCAAAATTTCGGGAGGGATTTTTCAAAATATTTTTAAAAATCCTGTTCAATTTCGCAATCTGGAGGCAAATAAGAAATATTTTATAAAACGAACAGTCTCACAAGTGGGTAATTTAGAGTTTGAATGGTAAATTACTATCAAAAATGAAGCCGAAACCATTAGACTTTATTTTGATATTTATTTTTGTCGATATTCCTAATTCTCTGTCGAGTGTAGGTGAAAAAAAGGAATATTTCTCACTGAGCTATTTAACGCAGCGAAATAAAAATTAAAGATTAATGAAAAAGTTAAAAGAGACAATGTGACTTACAATTATTGGCGTCTATAAGAACGTTAATTGTTTTACTAAAAAATGGTATTAAATATTAGTTATAAGTAAATCCGCAGGTAATATTTATACGGATCTTTTATAGTATAACTGTTAGGCTTTACTGTCGTAAAAGATTTTTCTCTATTATGGTTTTGACTTTTTCACAGGGGTCTCTCTAGCGGATTTACGCCATTAAATACAATTGTAATTATACTAAAATAAATTAGAACAACCGTGTATTTTTTGAAATTCATAATGTAACTCTATTTACCTAAAACTTACATAATTATAAAATGTTAAATACAATTTAAACAAAATAGATATACAATTAACTATCCATACGCTGGTAAATACCAGCAGAATATAAATACGACACTTTTTCATTGTCAAATAACTTTTTTTGCTAAATAATAAGAATAACCATCTCTATTTCTGCTGGTCCGCCTGTTATCTTGTATTATCATATTTATAATATGAGCAACAATTGTATGCATGTACATTTTTTTTGCTTTATCTGAGCGGAGGATTTTCAATGTCCCCCCCCCCCCCCCCCGAAATGTCTGCGAAATAATAAGTGCTTGAATTAAATGGATCGAAATTTAGAATAAATTTAGAATAAATGGTTCGATTTTTCAATTTTTTTTTAAGAGGCAATTCTCTCGAATATACATTTGCAAAGTTAGTTCCGAAAATGAACCGATTTTTAATGGAATTCGCTATTAGTAAGAGGTTTTACTTTTACGATTGAGAAATCGATTGTTCTATAAAATGGAGGCAAACAGTGTTCTTGTTAGTGTGATCTTGTATAGTAGTTTAATAAGAACTAAACAAAGAATAATCCGCTTAATCGAAATTTTAAATAGGAAATTGAAATTTCGCGATAAAATAAATTTGTTCGCCATATTTATATGGTAATTTTAAATATTACGGAAATTTCAGCCGGCTGCGAATCGGCCACATCGCCATCTACAATAAATATGTAATTGACAAAACGCCGTCTCTGGGGCTATCTTATGCGGCGACACAAGTGCACCGACAGTTCCATGCATATTGATCATTTGTCTAATATTCATTGTATTACGAAAGCAACTTGGCCTAGTAAAAAATACGGAAGGAGATCCTATCAAATGGTGCAACTTCCATCACCAGGGTTATTACCTTCGTTAGAACGAGCGGTTTAACTCAGTAAATTACCCCCAGCTTGCTTCCTGCTTCGCTCTTCCGTTTCTCCATTACTCAGTCTTCTTTTTTTATCCGTTTGTGACGTTATTCACATTTGACTTGTGATGCAACTTCCATTTCTTCAGAACGCGCGATACACTGTATATTCCGGACTTTTGCGTCTTATCCTACGCCTTACAGCGCTTAATGCTTTCTTTTCCGTCTCCCCCTCGGTTATTGCTTTATTAGCTTCATTCGTATGTTCCGTTTCTAATATTTTTCCTTTATAATCATTAATGCTGTCATACCTTTAGATATTGGGTAATGTCCTTAGCTGGCATGCTCAAAATTTAAAAAAAAAGAAAAAATTACCCCCATGTATATGTAATGACCGTAGTAGTTACACACAGCACATACAAAAATGAAAAAATGTACACTTTCAAAATTTAAAATCATCTACCGGTGTGTGATTTTTTGTGTCTGTGTGACACTCCTTCGAGAGGAGTAGTTCTGCGCATCTGCAAAGAAGAAAAAATGTTTGTTTTTGCTTTTTTTTCTTTTCTTTTTTTATCTGTACCTCTTTGTAAGAGAAAAGCTTAATATTCAACACATTTCAGCTAAAATTCCATTTATGGATCATCCAAAAACTCCGAAGGGGCGTATCGATAAAGTCAGGCGAGAAGTCAGTAGTCTGCCTGCATGTGGTAAACTGCCTGAATCAGGAGACCGGTTCATCTCAACTGCGAAGCAGGAACTTCAAAAGAACCAATTCGTTGTAGTACGCAATTGTAATTTTTACATTACATGCCTTATCAGTGCCGTATTTTTAAACGTTTGCAAACTTCGTGAATACTTTAATTGATCTGCAAGTTCGGAATAAATCCGAATGATTACCACCAGGTGCTTAAGTATTAATAAAAAAACTATTTACAATCTAAAAAGTTCAATTAGGTATTCAACGAGAGCGAAATATTATATTTCTGTGAAAAAAAGGGAAAATTTAAAATTACAAGTATTTTCTTTCCGTAAACCGCATTATATTATAGAAATGTAAACAATTTAACAAATGACCATTAATAATGTTACATCTTTGTTATACGAACGACATATACATTCAACAATTCACAAATGAATATATAACATAATCGATATTTTAAAAGACATTAAAAACATTAAACATGAATCACTGATACAGTCCATGAATATGTCGAACATTTGACAAAACCGGTCGAACTATTTTATTATATTTATTGTTTTACATATATATATATATTTTTTCATGAGCCTACAGTGAGTAACGTGAATAAAAATATTGATTTTGTGTTTGGAATTCTGGCTTTACTATGCTGTGGGAAATGAAAAACATAGATTAAATTTTATATTCCTTATTTTATTTATTATCGATCAACACAGCATAGTATTTCGTATATAATTCTCTCGTAATGTTCGAACCGAGTAAAGTAACATAGTTGATATTAAATGGTTCGAACGGTTGGGAAGTTGGAATATAATTCCGATGCCGTACCAACACAATTGTAATAACGTAAAATTAACTAAGGCTAGACGCGGATACACTGCCCGACTAAAGCGAAGTAATTTTGCCAAAAATTACGCGTATGATAAGCATGATGTGTCGTTGCGACTGGTCGGGCAGTACCGACAGCTGATCGATTACCTGGGTTTTCGCGAGTCTTTCGTTCGTTCGTCAATTAAGTAGTATCCGTTTTGCTCTAAAAAGAAGAGTTACCGTTGTCGAAGCGTGTGCATGATCGGCGCACTCGCGTGAACTTTTAATTAGATTTATTTTGCCCGAAGAATTTTTATACGTATATTTATTAATTGTTTCTTGTCGTGGATTACTCGTGTATATTATTTTTATGTTCGATAGTATAATAAAAGTTACAAACTAGTCACCGAGAAGTTAAGTGTTTCAATGTCACTAGAATACATATAAGCATATACTATTTGATTAACTATCATATTTTATTTGTGAATACGCGAGACCCTGGGCAAATTAGATAATCGGAATGGACACGGCGGTCCGAGCCACCGTGACATAGCTTGATAATAGCTCAAAGGCTTCTTACTCTTGAGATATAAAGAGTAAGCACACGATAATATATATATATGTATATCACTGATATTCATGTTTAATGTTTTTTAAAATCTAGATTATGTTATATATTTTTGTGAATTGGTCACAATGTATAGTTCGTGTAACAAAGATATAACATTATTAATGGTCATTTGTTAAAGCGTTTAATAATAGAAAATTCAAAATATGACTAAAAACGTACTGAAATATTAGAACTCCTTTCCTAAGAAGAGTAATTCGATTATAGTAAAGGACAATGAAATCTTCGTAGTCTGAAAAATAGACAAAAAAAAAAAACTTTAACAGTTTTTTTCATGTAAGTTTCGGCAGTGTCGGTAATTTTTTTTTTTCTTTTTAACGTGAAGAATTTCTGAGAAATATCGTTTAAACAATTCTTTCGCATGACCCACTATTAATTTCTAAAAATATTCACCTATATTAATTTTGAATTTCTTAATTAAAACCGTTAAAGAAATTGGCGGAAAAGTAATTAAATATAATTAAATTATTACTGGAATTCAAAAGGTTGCGGCGAAATAAAATTAAACTTAGTCGGGTTTTAAGAAATAACATTGAACATAAGCTGAGCTGTCTCTAGGCTGATAAATGAAAAGAGTTTGGCAAAGTTTCAGAGATGGCCTTCAAACTTGAAACTTCTTCTAGCCTATTTGTAATTCGTATGAAATATTTCCTCCGCTCCCTCCCCCGCCGCTGTTCGGACGACACGCGAAATACATCTGCTAACTTGGTTCACATCAAAACGTCTCAAGTGTGTCCTTTTATTACTTAGCCCCAAATTCTGTTTCCCATATAGATGCGCCTAATAGATGCTACACGTTTAATTTGATCGTAACATTACAAGTTACCAGTTTCGTACAACGATTTCAGCACAGTCTTACGCCGTTTTATCTTCATACATTGACCCCCCCCCCCTTCCTCCCTTCCAGTGGAATTATTAAAGCCGCGTTTTCTGCAGAAGTATTTTAGAGAAAAAACACACTGCACTAATTAATATTTTTTCATTAGGTACATTCCTTTAATATTTACATTGTTGTGTAAAGGAAAAACGATTGTTGTTTTCTTTTTTTTTTTTTAACTGGATGCAATGAAGAGTTAAGGACTAAAGTGTTAAAACTTATATCGGCTGAAAATGAGCCACCATCATCGCTGAAATCTAATGAAAATCATTACTAAACCTGAAAGTTGGTAGATCATGTCCCTCCTAAATACCTTCGCTAAAATACTATAACAATTTGTTCAAACGCATTCTCTTCATCTTACAAAAAAATGATTTCCTTTCTTCAATCCAAGTGGGGGGGGGGGGCAGCAAAGTCTAAGGTTCAACATTTGTTTATCCTTCAAGGGTACATATTAATTAAGAAGCATTAGTAACCAATAACACCTATATACTTCGATCAGGTATGACGACAGTTCGCCAACTGGTAATATGAGCAGGTATATATTTAAAAAGCTTCTTGAACAATTACACGTTTGAAATCAGTATCACGAACATTTCTACCGGAGAATGAAATTTCATAAGCCTTGCATTAAGCCTTTATGTTATATGTAAGTGATACTGTGGACCGAATCAAACGGCGTGTTTCTGCCTAGCTTTTCATCGATGACGTGTGAATATATCCTTAAACCTCCCCCTTAATGCTCTAAACATTCTCCAGTGGACTCTATTCTCTTATAAACCCGGTTCTATGAAAATCGCCCGATCTTTCATGCAAAACCATTTGCCTAGTTTTTTTGCAAAAGACGTTGAAATGTATTCCAGGCATATCTTCGAAACTTTACAATTCCCCTCTTCTCATTAAGCCAAATATCATAGTACTCGGTCTCCTATTTCATTCAAAACTACAGCGTGTTCTTTCATGTGGCCAACATAAAGATAGGTATTTCTCGCCGAAGTTTATACCTTTTGTCGCCCAATTTAGTGTTTATATTCTAGTGCTACTGTAAGCAATTTTGAGAAGACAGTATTATATCCCTTTGTTTTTTAATAAATGGAAATGTCGGTGTTTTTGCTTGCTGAATCTGCTTGAATTATTAATCGCATATACACGCTGAATTAATTAACGTCTTTTCGAGGTCTACAAATCCAAGGTATAATTGCTATATTTTTTACATTTTCGAATTCGAACTATCAGAATTTGGAGGTCATTTAATGTACGCGTTGGTGGCAGAAACCAGCTTGTTCTACTCATTGTTGATCGTCTAATGTTTTTTCTTTTCTTTTGCAGCCTATTTGTTATATTAGTCTTGTAAATATAGCTTGTGCGTTGATGGTAGGCTGCTAAAATTCGCAATACTTCGGATCTCTTTTGTATTTTTATTTATGCATTAGAATTATAGTCGCATTTAATTTCTTTTCCGCTTGCTGTTTTACCAAAATTTAATTTGCCTAACGGCAAAAAGTGCTTCACTTTTTAATATTTGTTGCTATATTATTATTATCGGTTGAGTACGTTGTGATGGAACACTAGATTTTGTGCAAATATTTACGTGAGTACAAAATACGAGTAATTTACAAAATATATAGTATGTATTATTTCGTTCTTATCTTGTATTTCTTTCCAACAAGGGGAACGTCAGAAGTGCGGAGGGCCCTTGATTTAGTACAATTTTTTCCAGCTAATAGTATTCGGTAAAAAACGAAAATGAATTCACCGCTTTTTTGCACTAGTCCGTTAAATCTGGAGAAAAACGCGTGTCTAAAGTTAGCGAGAGGTAACGAGAAATTTTAGTTTTTTCAAAAAAGTATTTACCTACATTCCATGGTTCCTCCAAAGTAGTCCAGTTATGATATTTCACATACTTCCTTTTTGGCTATATGGTATCTCGCTCTACGATTTCACTAACCATTGTTGAAAAACGTTGTTCCCTTTTCGAGTGTGTCTTCTTGAGTTTGGAAAGTAGAAAAGAAAGTCTGCCATGTCTGCAGAATAGGGTGGTTGCGGCATTCCAGCGATGTTACGCTACCAGATGCGTTGTCGTGATGCAAAATCCACGAGAGTTGTTTCTTCGAAGCTGGACTCGTTTGATCGTTTCACGCAAATTGCGTTAAACTCGTAAGTAGTACACTCCTTATTAACTGAACAGGGCCATTAGTCGGTAAAAATTCGTAATGAACTATTCCAGTCAAAGAAAACAGAATTACAAAATTCTCCTTACTTTTTGATCACACCTTGTAAATTAGCCGTTCGAATCCTCGCTTCGTCAATTTTTTTTTTACTTTTTTTCAATCCGTGTAATGATTTATTCTTATTTATTACATAATTTAATATTATTTTAAATATTAAATTTTATTATTGTAAAAATAATATAACATTTTATATGTATTCCCGTTTTATTTTTTATTACCACATGCTTTTTTCCTATTTCCCAAACACAAAGAGACACTCAAAGGACGATTTTCAATGATAGGTGAGATAAAAGCGAAACCGCAAAGCGAGCCCAAGACCATACCTACAAAGTCGTGTTTGTCGAAACTACAGTGTGACAGAAGTACATAATATCAAAGGGGGACTATTACTTTAATGGGATATCGTGGAATATTCATTGAAGGTTAGGTAAATACTTTTGGAAAAAATTAAAAATTCTCATTACCTTTTGAATACACCTCTTATACGTTAGCTCGCTGACCTTAGACGCGTTTTTCTCGAGTTTCACGGATTAATGCCAAAAAACGCTAAAATTCGTTTTCGTTTTTTATCGAATAAAATCGGTGACCCATGTTTCCGATGTTCCCCTTTTATTTTTTTTTTGCCTTTCGATAATTTACAACATATATTTTCGGTCCTTTATTGGCGCTTTAAACTTTTGTCTTTTTTGAGTTTTATGTATTTTTAAATCTTCCATTATACTTTTCTTCGTTGCTAATTTATTTATTTCACTGGTTATGTAGACTGTCTTTTTCTTTTCTACATTATTTCCTTCCGATGCTCTGCGAAATCTGCAGTTTTTTTGGACAATTTCTGTTTGCATTTGTTTCCTTTAAAAACACATTTTTTTTTTTTTTTTTAAATTCTCCCCAATTCCAACAAATGAATGGGGTAAGTATATTTTATATTACAATGTATATAAAGGGACAAGGTACTAAGATAGTTCCTTGCCGAGTATACTTGAGTTAAGTGGTGAAAGAGGGGATGAAAAACATAGTCCCCTCAGTCGCCAAGTGTGTATGTAATAGTGAGTATGCCAAGTATATATATATATATATATATATATATATATATATATATAAACTCGGTCATTTTGTCCTCGCAAGGGTCTGTGCCCCTTAACCTCTCTTGATTTCATTTCTGTCTCTATACTTTGTATAAAATGACCAAAATTTACAACGTAATTCTTACTGGTATCAACACACACAAAAAGAATAACATAATCACAAAAATCCTATGCTAACATTTAACTTTCGTTATATAAAATTAAGACATTTTTTCGTTACATAAAATTGTGACATTTTTTGTAATGGGGGTAGTCTAAGAATTACGTTGTAATTAATATATAAACAAAAACAAAGAACAATTCAATGATACTTTAAAAAGAAAAAGAAAACAAATTTACACGGAAGCAGAGTTAATATAGATATAAGTTAATACATATATTTCTGTAGCTAAATATAAACACAATCATATAAGGCCTGTCGATAATCTAATCTAACCAGGAAGTACATGGGGAAAAAAAGTGAGAAGAAGAAACAAAAACATTTAATTAATCTTTCCTAAAATTGTTAAATGCGTGTTTTTGTTATTTAAAAAATTACGTTTTTTTTGCATTTCAGAAGAAACTGTTGAGAAAAGAACTATACCTTGTGTCCTAATAATTCATGGCGAATCGTTTGAATGGAGTTCTGGTAATTTATTGGACGGTTCCGGCTTGGCCATTTATGGAAATGTTATCGTAGCTACGATAAGCTACAGACTAGGAGTTCTGGGTAAATATACTGTTAATAAATACATTGAAGTTATTCATTTTCAGAAATGCAAATACGATTTTTGAAAGATGATTTCATTGGTTTAGTATTGATAAAATAAAAAATATTATCCTAAAGTATGTTTTTAAAATTAACAACTTGCTCGTAGATTGCCTTTTTTTTTTTTTTTTTTTTACCGAGTCCTCATACTATTTTGTTTTGTTATCTTATAATACGCTACATTAATTTGTTGGCTAAATACCAAGTGCAGGGGAAAGGATAGAAAAGCTTTGTAACATCAAAAAAGAAAAGTCGAATTAATTTACCTTAAATATTTAATTTTCATTTTAAATTTAGGAGAAAAAAAATCTAGGAATAAAAACGTCGATAGCATGAATTCGTTTTTTTTTCTTTTAAATTAGGTTTTGTGCAGAAATCGTTGACTGGAATACAAAGCTGCACGAAAGAAACGTTTTCTATGGTTTTGTTATTGGCGCCAACTCGCATAAAAAAAAAAAAAATCGTTTTTAAGCAATTGCTTCGAATATAATCGCACTGGTCGATGATAATAATCAAAAAGAAAATCAATAAAATCAAATACAATAGATTAAACTAATATTGTTTGAGTTATTTTTCGCGCAGGTGTGGGGAGACCTGTTTAAAGTCAAAAATTTAATAATAGATTAAATTTTTTCCGGATTAGCAGTATCCGATAATAATAATAATAAAAAGTTAGGTATATTTCGAGAAATCTCCCGTGCAACTTCGTACGTGTTGCTGGCTGATTAAGTAATTTTAAGACTTTTCTGGGTTTTTTTTTTTGGTGAGTCTCAATGTGCTGCAACGGGATTCGAACCAGGTCCTATCTGAACGAGACACTATTGCCTAATCAACCACGGTATACATAGTCAAGAGCGTTTTATGAGCTAATCGTTTTTGTTGGCTTTTTTCGGTTTTTTGTTGTATTTACGTATGTTTTCGTGTAAACTCGGAGTCCATCCAAAGGATAAAATTTCCGTCAGTCGAATAAATTTTACTTTGCAGTTTGATATTGCAAATTAGATCAGAAAAAAAAAATGGAAAAAGCTACCGTGTTGTAGCTGGTTAGGTCGTGGTATTTAGTTTGGGTAAAATCGGGTTCAAACCCCGTTACTGCACACTGAAACTTCTAATAATTTCACTTGAGCTGGGTTAATGTTCATAGTTGAGGCAAAAAAAAAAACGAAAAAAAAATTAAATCAAAATATATATATATCGAATAATTTACAGAATAAATAATGAATAAATAGTAACGAAATCATAATTAAGATTGGCAGGTAAAGTAAAGCAATAATACAAGTAATTAAATAAAATAAGTAAGAATATAAAATCAGAAAAAGCTGTGAGACTATATAATATTACGATTTACGTATATTGTTAGTGTTATATTCTATATTGTTTATATTAGGTAATATAAGTAAAGATTGCGAATGTGGTTTACAGGAATTAGAATTGTTTTTTTGATAATATGTAGGTTACCATGAAGTTATCTAAGGAAGTTAATTGATTAAATGAAATTAGAAAATGAATGTAGGCCCCAAGTAAAACAACATACCATAAAGTAGGTTAAAATTAAAATTTCCGGCGGGAACCACGTCAACTGAAACTAGAATAATACCTACATAAGAAGAACAAGATGCGCGAGAACTGCGTGTTAAATAAAAAGAGGAAATTCGGGAAAATCATAGAAACCTATGAAAACTTACACTATTTAATAAAACTTAACAATGGCGTCATACGTTAAGTCACATCAGTTAACAATTTTAAAAACCTGCAAAACGAGTGATATTTAATATACTAGTGACATCGTTACCAAATCAAGGTTAGCGAAAGCTACATAATCGTCAGGATATAACAGATACTAAATTGAAGTAGTTTAAAATCAATAACAAACTCGAGGTTAGTAATGGCCTCAACAATAAGAAAATCAGAGCATTATTTAAAATAATATGTAATCTATTGCTTTTTTTCATATGTTTCCTTCATGTGTAGAAGATTTTTATGTATTTTTTTATAAATTATGTAATTGTTGTCGATAGAATTTTTTCATTTTTTTTTATTTCTTTATTTTTATATGTTTCGTATTATTTTATAAATTAAATTCGTTCATGCACTAGCGCCCCTATAAACGAACAGCCATGTTCTAAGGGATGGCGTCGGTCTTTGTTTAGACGGTATGGCGATTTTTTTTGTTTGGCTCAGGCAGTGAGGCTACTGCAGGTAGTTGCGAAGGTTGCGCGTGTGAGATTCTAGCGACAGGCGTTGTGCGTGTTTCGGTCGCGTAGATGTGTATACCCACCTGGTACGATATTTCCGTTTTCTATTTTATATATTAAATTGTGTTAACGTTTGGTTAAATTCGTATTGGTAATATTTGTTCGTTGTTTTCGTTAGTTCTTTTTTTGTTTCTCCGTATCGGTATTTTGTTTTGTGACCCGGCGCGCATCGAGGGTCTCTTTACAAATTATTTTCGGGATTGACTACTTTCGAATACATCGTGTGAAAACTATTCGAGTATAATTATTTCGGTTTCTTTTTTTTTTTTTTAGATTTGAACTTTACTTATAAGGATATATATGTTTTTTTATTATTTTATTTACAACAGTAATATACTCAAAATATCGAATTCAAGTTCTTATTACATTATTATTATTATTACATTTGCGTTACATTATACGGGCGCGCTGGCTGCTCAAGTAAATATACTATATTTTGTTGTGTTTTTATCTTTGACGTTTTTACCCTATTCGTTTATTATGATTTATCAATATAAAAATTTGATGTTTCGGTTATAAAAAGTATATCAATAGGAATCCAATTATTTTTTAACTATGCAGTCAAGTTTCAAAATCAAAATATAGAAATAGTTAACCCTTAAGTACTCGCGCGGTGACACTCAGTGCTCCGTTTTCAGTAGAACTGTTTGAATTCTTAGCCATAAATACCTTCGTTCTACTGCTCTTGGTTATTGTGGAAAATTATTTAGATTACACAATTGAAAAATGACAATTGAAGAAAAGTACATTTGTAGAACTAAAAGCCTAGCAAAACTTATTCTTTTCAATAGGAAGATTCAGTATAAACTACCTACTTCAAAAGAAAGGGAGGAGCTGATGGAAATTTGAGACTAAAGTGCTTTGAATAAGGCGAAATCTACAGAGAATCACATACTATTGAATTTAAAGAGATTTATTTAGGCGATAAATTAATGCTCAAACATATTTTCTACAAGGCAAAAGTGGATTCCAAATTTGAACATTACACGAGCGTTGTTACAGCTATTAAATTAGTATCAAGTTTGTTGTGCGCCACAAAAATCAAATTGTACCTAATGTATATAGAAAATATTATTTTATCTTTATTCCTATTCTACCAGAAATTTAAAAAAATTTTACTATATCTAGTGGCGGATACACAGGGTGGGGGGGGGGGGGGGGTATCCCTCCCAAAAAACCAAAGCCTCTATGAAAAAATTTGTTATAATAGAGAAATTTAATTTAGGCTATAAAAGATTTGAATAAATTTTACCTACGGAGTTTAATAATTAATATTTAATACTATTTTCTAGTAAAACTATTAATGTTCCTTTTTTATTCTATTTTAAACACATCTATCGTTGATCTTTTGCCATTTTTATTTTGTAATGTAAATGAAAATAGTTCAATGAGAAATATATATATTTTTTTTTACTTGCTCATAAACGAAGAATTCGGATCGGATTACTAACAAAAATAAAAAAGAAATAAAGTGTCTAATAAAAATACTATCTTTCTTACTACTTCTAAACTACCATTTTAGCTAGAATTTTATAATTTCGTTTTATTTTTCACAAAAAAATAAAACTAAATTTAAATTGAATTGTAATTATTATTTATTAAAAACATTTTTAAAATTCTGTAAAGGCCGCTATTTGTTTGTTTTTTTTATGAAACAAGGGGTATTATTGCCTACCATAGAAGATTTTACTTAATTGTATAATTTCTCCCCAACCAAAATATCCTTCTGGATCCGCCCCTGCTATATCACATTTTACAAGTTCAATGGTTGTAGAGAAATTCCATCAGTCTTCACTTAATTACAAAAATCTCTTCAAACTTGAAACGGTTTGAATGTTTTAACTTTTATTGTACTTTTACGTTTTCCTAATTTTTTTTAATATTTCTATTTTTCTATATTGTTTGTAAAGTTTTTTTTCGGACTTAAAGTTAAAAAGTGGTTGCGATATCGGTGAATTAAACTTTTTAATGACTAATTCGGAAGTTCGTTAATAAGATTAGTTCATTCAGTTCATTGATCATTTATTGGAATGTAAAGCTGCGTGAAGTTGTTGATTAGCGAGTAATAAGTTTTTTACTGATAATGGATATTCATTGTTTTTTGTACACGTACTATGTTTAATTGACTTTTTTCTCAAGAGGCGGAATAGCATAACAATGATTTTGATTGTTGATAACATTATAACGATGAGAAATTATTGAAAAAATTTTATTTTGGTTGAATTTGTAAATGTACATTTGCATAGAAGAGTATGTATAATTTTAATGCATACCTAGCATTTAATTTTATAGTGAACAATATTTTATTAATTACGTTTAATTTAGTATTAATAAAAAATCATAAATGTATTCGCTTATGTTTCGTATATTTCAGAAATTAGTATAGTTGAAATTAGGATATGTAAAATATATGTATAACCGACTTACAGGGTATAAAATATTTAAAACCTGTACAAAAAAAAGTTAATTTATAAAAAGTAATCGTGATTTTGTAATTGACAGTGTTGACAGCAAACTAAAGTTTATTTTCTTATTTTAGTTTACCAGTTAGGTTACAGCCGCATTCTTTCAGAAGAAAAGAGTATAAAAGATATATCCTAGCAAAATGTTTGCTTTTAACAATTGCGTTTTTACATTTTAGATTGTACTTTGCCATTGTTTTGGCTGAAAACGAAAAAAGCGTATCACGTTGATTTTATAATAGCTATTTAAAAGTTAATTTTATTTATTATAAGCAGAATTTCATACTTTCACGGCTGAACTGAAAATAATTATAACTGCTACTTTTATATGTGTACAAATGAATACATTTATAAGATATTAAATTGCTCTTGTAAAAATAACATACGTCATATAAAATTTAGTGTCTTTAATGGCAAATAAAATAATGTTTGTACATTTACATGCATAGCATTTTATTTTTAATATCTATTTTTACAAATAGGTAGGTATTCGAATTTTTCTTGCTCTTTGGAAAAATTTTCTATAAATTTACGTACTAGTTATTTTTAAGCGAAAAATGTTTTTACATTTGACTTCACTAATTAACATTAAAGTTTTTTACGTTTTATTTTATTCTTCACTTAACTTGGTTCTATTTTACATACATACATACATATATGTAGTTATATTAGCGAATATGTTTCATTAAAATTACAAATATATAGTATAGTAAAAGTGATTAATTAAATTTCAGTTTTAGTTTGTGTATAAACAAAAATTAGCGTGGCATTAAATATTTAGATATTATTTACATTTAAATAGAAAATTTATACGTTTATGTTAATGTTAAACACATGAAATATTACAGGATTTAATAAGATATTTAAATTAAATGTTTATATATTTATAAAGAATTTATGGGTCTTTTGTATTTTTACTTTTATGAATATTTTCGGTATTTTTAATTTGGAGTAGTACTGTCTAAAGTTGCGTTAAACGTAATGTGAAACGTCAGATTTGGCCTGTAATGATATCTGTATAAACCTGCGGACTTATCTTTTGTGCGAATTGAAACACAAGGGGTTTTTTTTTTTTACAGACTTGAGAGAACGCCTTGAAACTTTAAAACTGTTTTTGTATTTTTTGTTTACAATTTTAATACGATTATTATTATTAATTTAATTTTAATGTTTTTTGTTTAGAATTAATTAGTAATTCCTTATAATGAGTTTCGATTCGCGATGCAATAAAGACTTTTTTGTTGGGTTTATTAATATTTACAAACAGACCCATTTTTTATGGAAAGTGCGTTGTAAAGAATACATAAATAAAAACTTAAAAGTGAGAGTTATAACACCTTAATACATTATTGCAAAAAAGTATTTTCCTGACGCTGATAAGAATTTTGTAATAAGAAAAGATACAAAATGAAAAATATTAAGATTTCGAAACGTGGTGGCGCCGATACAGGTGATATATATACATATATACCACAGCTATAGTATTTTGACTTGCTTTCGTTCACCCTGGACCAGAAAATCCCAATTGATAGTATTGAAACAGAAGAGTTTGGTGATCAATGCTCAGATATAGATATATAGGATGGAATACCTATTAATCAACTTGAAGAAATATTTTCAGGAATCAGTTGGCACAAACCCTGCACTTAAATTCCCGTTGAATATTGCAAATCTTTGTAACACATTTCTGTAGCTAGGGACATTAACGTAACTATCAAACATTTTTCTGCTGATATAGCTTCTCTCATAATTGAATGTTTCTTTGTTAAAACACTTCTTAATAGAGATAATCCTTAAAATTTTCCCAGAGATTTTCAATAAAGGCAAACGATTTAACTGGTGCTTTTTGCTCAACTTTCTGAGCTACATTATTTTACGTATTAAGCATATAAATCAGAGCATAAGACAAAGCTCGTTTTTGTTTTTTAGTAAGCATAATAGAAACTATCTTTTTATACAATGCGAAAATCATAAATCAAATATAAAATTGTTAAACTGTTATGGAACCTGTCGATTTTTATAACAGTTTGGAAGGTCAGATAAACATGCGGACTTGTCTGCAGTTTTCGCCACTAACACACGGTTAAGTCGGTGAAAGTTTGACAGGTTTGCCCGCAGGTTTTCTTTCGTCGTTAATAAACAGCGACAGTTCGGTTATCTGTGCAGACTTGCCTGCAGCAAGTCCGTGGATTCATCTTTTCCATCTAAAATGAAGTAGTTTTAATCCGTACAGTTTTCATCACGGTCCAGATCTCTGACGGTTAAGTCCACGGACAAAATTGTACGTGTGTGGTGGGCTATTCTCTAAATATAAACATATTACGATATTTTAATTGGAAAATGAACGACAAAATTGTAATTTCTTAGCAGTTTGCTGTTAAATGCTTAATACGTTTACTTCATTGTAACAAATTAAGACGGATATGATGTAAGGGGTTAGAAAGTTGGTTATTTTGAAACAATTGTCATTATCATTTAATATTTATCTAATTTTTGTAAATTCATTATTAATAATAATACAGTTATAGCGTCATTAACATTTTGTTAAAATTTACACATTTGCTTTTTACATATATGGAAATTACAATTTTTATTTTTTAATTGCGATTTTAATTAGTTTTTAAGTAACTTTTAGACAGTTAATATATTCTACTTAAGCCATCACATATTACCAGTAACCTGAATTTTTCTAACCGTCTAGTCACGTTGCTCATATACGTTTCACAATTTAATCTGATAAAAAAAAAATTAAATGTGACCAATGTAACCAATAAGTGATAAATCGTAGAAAGGCAACAACACTTGAATGGATCTATTTAATTATTATTACGATATCACCAGTGGCGGATCCAGAGAGACATTTTGGGGAGGGAAATTATATAATTACGTATTACCTTATATAGTAGGCAATAGATTTGAGAAATACCTTGTTTCATAAAGAAAATCAAATAACGACCTCTTTAGAAATTTAAAAATGTTTTAAAAATACATAATTATTACAGTTTAATTTAAATTTTGTTTTATTTTTAGGTGAAAAATAAAAAAATCATAAAATTGTGGCAAAAATCGTAGTTTAGAATTTGAATAATGAATTACTAGAACAAGTAAAACGATAGTACTTTGTTGTTAGACTTTATTTTTGTTATTAATCCGATTCGAAATCTTTGTTTGTGAGAAAGTAAAAAAGAATATGTGTATTTCTTATTGAACTACTTTCATTTATATTACAAAATAAAAATTAAAAATAAATAAAAGTGGCAAAAGATCTCTGACAATTGCGTTTAAAATAGAATAAAAACGTAACATTAATAGTTTTACTAGAAAACAATATTAAATATTAGTTATATTTAAATCTTTTATAGTATAAATCATGGGCGTTGCCAGCGGGGGGGGTAGGGGGTAGGAAGGAGCCGCTGCCCCCCTGGAGCCTTGAAACTTTTTAATCACCTGGCATTGATGAATATTCATAGGCGCGTAATCATGGACAATTTGGAAAACTTCTATTTTAATTAAGGTTTTATTCTTGTTTAATAAAATATTAAGCCTTTACAAGTTATAAATTTTATTTTTCCTATAACTCATATCCTCTTTCTATCATCTCCCCCCCCCCCACCACCACAGGCGGCTGGCAACTCATCTTGCCCCTCCCTGGCTCATCGGCTGGTGACGCCCTCGGTATAAATTAAGTTTCTCTGTTGTAACAAATTTTTGAAGTGAAACTTCTTATCGCATGGTAGGGAAAAATTTTTGTTACGCGTTACACGTTAAACATAAGGTAAGTATGTATTTGTGTGTATGTGTAAGTATGTATAAGTGTCTGTCTGGGTCTAGTAATATACCAAAATGAGTAAATGTACTTAGTCTAGCCATAAATACTGATACTGCTTTAAACGAACGTACCGCGAAAAGGAAGCACGATGCAAATTCAGAAAAAATTTATTTCAAAAGTACAAACAATGCTCGTTAAAATCATGTCTTAGTTATTCAAAATGACCACCTTCATTAGCGACACGCGACGACAAACGCTCCAGCCATTTCGCAATACATGTACGGATCATCTCGAGAAGAATTCTTGCTGCTGCCTCAACAATGCTTCGCTTGAGCGACTCCAAATTTCGGTGTGGTCTTCGACAGGCCATTTCCTCTAACCTATCCCACAGTTCGTAGTCCAGCGGATTTAAATCCGGGTTGCCGGACGGCCAATCACTAGCTGCTATGAAGCCCCGGGCACATTCTCTGCGAGCCACTTCTGTGTCGTTTGAGCTTTGTGTACCGGTGCTGAATCTTGTTGAAATACTCAATCGATTCCGGCAAACAAAGTATCGTTCAGAGGCTTAACCACTGATTCCAGAACTGTGTTTTGGTACACTCTGGCACCTGTCTTGACCCCTGTTTCGCAAAAATGGATGGGAGTTACCCCATACCACGATACGCCCCACCGCACCATCACAGAAGTGGGGTGGTGACCTCGTTGAACGCGTGGAAATTTGGTTTTAGCCTCAGCAGATGAACGGGCATGAATTCTATAATTTTTCTTGTTACATTTTTCCTCTACAGTAAAAATGTTCTCATCTGGTAAAAGGATCTTTTTGTACCCATTTTTTCCGTACAAGCCTTTCAACTTTTTCGCTCTTTCGTATCTTATCGCCTTTAATTTTTCGGTTAAAAGATGACCTGTACTTCTCTTATAGGCTCGCCTATGTAAATCATCGGTGAGGATGCGCGAGACTGTTCTCGGCGCGATTTTCATCTCCTGAGCGATGATTTTTTGTTTCCGAAGAGGGCACCTGTTAATTCGCAACCGAACTGCTTCAACTACCTTTTTTGTTCTCGCAACACGCGGTCGACTGGCTCGCGGGCGATCAACAACGTCTCCTGTGTCCACAGAACGTTGCAGTGTACGATAAACAAAACATTTCGTAACTTTGAGTGGTTTGAGGAGAGCGAGAATTTGAGACGCGCTATGCCCCGTCTTCATCAGTCCAATTATTGTAACGCGTACGTGATCATCTGTCCAATCCATCTTTGTAGCATGTACTGAACAGACTAAAGCGAAGTTATTTGCTCTTCTACTGTGTTATGACGATGCATTGACAGTGTTATCACTTTGTTCTGCGCAAAATTCCCTTCATGCAACGGCAGTATCAGTATTTATGGCTAGACTATGTATAGTTAAGTATTTATACTACGGGACTTTGTATAGTATATAGTTTATGAGCATTCTCATATATATATACATGTAATAAGTATGTGTACACACCACTCTATAGAAAGATATTCACGATACGATACATTAGGTATAAATTTAATCTGTTAGTGAGTTTTTGAAGTGAAACTTTTTATGGCACGGTAGGGAAAAATTTTGGTTACGCATTACACGTTAAACGTAAGGTAGGTATGTAATAAGCATAACTGAAATAAACCAATAATAATGATACTTTTTTATGAATGTACATATATAGATTTATTATTTATTGAAAATGAAAATTTTGTTTATACTGATAACTTTTCCATCCTAATAATTTTTTTAAGCACAATTTAAAATAATAATGATAATAATAAATGTGTTATTTATATATAAAATTAATTTAAAATAAAACTTTATTATAGAATTTAATACATACATATAAGCCAAAGAAGTTTCACTTCCTCCGCGTGTACACACTGATACACGCATTATGATTTTTTTTATTGAGGTTTTGGTTCTTTAAGAGAGAAGATGGTTAAAATTTTTAAAAAATTCAGCGGCTTGCAAAATTTTATTTTTAGTTTTTTAATGTTATGGATTTATTCTAGTTTAAGTTTAAATGGGATTAAAAAAAAAACTTGCTTCTATAGACTTGCTAAAGAGTCTGGTTGTGTAGCATGAGGTTAATTGTTAAATTATGATGTTTTCAGGTGAAACTAGTCTTCGTTGTAAGTACGAGTGGTAAGTTGATTTATTGGATTTTGAAGAAGCTTTTATGTAGTAGCTGAGTTTTTTCCATGTAGAAAGATTACTAGATCGTATTTGCATTTGCAAATGTTGCACAAGACAAATTATAATATAGAGAATCGAATTCAGACCAGTTCAAAAAAGAGAGGACTCGGTATAAATTCTAGAGGTGTGCCAGTTTTTTAATTTTTGAAAGAGAATTGAATATTTCCTATTTTAACTTGAAAGGAGTGGCTTAAAAGAAAATTCTTTGTAATCTGAATTATATTTCCATTAAAACCATATTCATATAATGAATGTAGAATAGGCTCAGGATGTAGGCGGCCAAAGTTTTTTTCCATATTAAAGAGTACACATGTTATTTGTTGTTTTTAATGGAATCCTATGATTATTTCTTATTGAAGATAAAGAAGGTGCCTAGTCTTAAATCTGAGGATATTTACAATGATAGATTTTCAGGACTCAGATATTATTCTGTTTACGGTAGTACTGATGGTTCTTTCATTACTAATAATTATTTATTTTTGTGGGATAATTTTAGGTTTATCTGTTAGTGAGCTTCTTTCAGATACTCACTCTTGAAATAATTTGATTATTTTCTTTTGTTTCTTATATCGTTAGTTTAGTATACTTCTTTTACATTAGATTCGTTGTTGAACACATATCCTTCTTTGGAAGTAGGGCGTGGTTGATATGCTGGTATGCTTTGCCTTTTTTAAATTAGTTTTGTTATGGTAACTGTGGGAAATTTTCATTGTAGTATTGTGTGAAATCATATCTATTTCTAAAACGAGTAGGTCGAATCATTTAAATACCTAGGTGCGCAGCTGAACATTACAGGAAGATCTGTAGTGGAAATCAAAAGTCGGATTGAGCAGAGTGTATTCAACAAGATGAGGAAGACCTTGACAGCCCACGATCTTAGCTTGGAATTAAAGGTTCGAATTTATGTGAGACGTGGACTTTGAGAAGAAAAATGCCCTTAATCGATTACGAGCTTTTGAATTGTGGTGCTACCGGAGAATTTTGACGGTACCCTGGACAGCTAAGAAGACCAACCAGGAGATACTCAGGGTTATAAGAAAAGACCGCGAATTGATTAATTTAATATAAATTCGGAAACTGAAGTATTTTGGACACTTGATCCGTGGGACAAGGTACACCCTGCTACAAACCATTTTGATGGGAAAAATTTAAGGCAAAAAAAGAGTTGGACAGAGGAAATGTACCTGGTTCTGTGATATCAAGACGTGGACAGGATTAAATACAGAGTGATGTTGGTATATTCCGCGTACGACAGAGAATGGTACCAGATTATCATTAAGACTTCACTAGACGGCCAGCCATAATCGAGATCGATCGGGAAAGCAAGAAGAAGATATATATATACGGGAAGGGGGGTGTATTATCATGAAATATATTTATTTATAAATGGTACACTAAAGCCTTGTAGTCAATTATTGTATATAATGAAAACAAATAAAAAATAGTCGTTACCATAGAATTCATAGAAATTTCGTTTTTATTTTCTTTTGTCAAAAATTGAAAAGAAATAAATTTATTCTGAATTTCGGTCTATTTAATTCAAGCAGTTATTATTTCGCAGACATTTCGGAAGGTTTGACCTCCCCCCCCCACCAGATGCGGCCCTGGTAAGAAATGATAAAAAAAAAGCAAAAGAATAATATACTTGAAAAATACAATAATGAGAATTCATTTTTAAATGTATATACATATATGTAGGTGTAATGTTATATGCTTTGTGTGAAAGTTACTTTATTCTTGTTCCTCTATAAAAAACTTTTAGCTTCAGCTAAACTTTTAGGCTCATTTTAGCTAAAGGTGATTAAAGTTTTGTTCAGACTCTAAGAAACAAGTTTACTGTTAAATAGTTCTGTTTCTAAATTTGTGGAAGCTATGAATCAATAAAAAGAGATAAATTGCACGTCACAAAAAATAGTGTAACGCAACATTTCTTATTGTTCATCGGTTTCTGCTAGAAAAATAATGGTTCTCAAAGTGATAAATAGCATCGTCTATTAAAGTAGGCAGGTAAAAAATTACATTGTTTCTTTAAATATTTCAATTTTAACAGTAAATTAATTTAACTATCTATTAACAACTCATTCTAATCGTCATAAACAAACGGTTGAAAATAGAGGAGAGTTATCATTTATAATTGAGAAACTGTTATATTATAGGAAACTATAGAATTAATGTTAGTGAAACTTGCGATTCTGGACTGCTGATTTTAGAACCACTATTACTTAAGCGTAATTCAAAAATATTTGAGAGCATTAATATGTACCTGTTTGTCGTGCGAGATAAAAATTTAGTTGACCATATTCTTTAAATGCTTCGCATATTAACTTAATTAATGGATAGAAAGTCACGATATGCTGAAACATTTAAGTCGATTGAGGAAACAATAAATGAACTGGAATTGGTAAAAGATACTGAGACATCGTCAAACTCTACACTATATAACTAGCAGATTTACTGTCAGTAGAATAACTGCGTCTATGTTACTTAAAACTTTATTTTACTTTTACGCAGAGAGGCTTCAAACTATGAGTTTTGATCTTTTTTAACAGTTATTGAACGCATCCATTTAGTTACATGTTGGGGATATATAAGAAGTAAGAAATAATAGAGATATCATTTTAAGCATATTTCTCTGGGAAGTCGCAAAAACATTTGAAATCCTAGAGAATTAAGATTGCATAAAATTCTTCGATTAATTTATACGATTAAATTCGCTTTCCCGCCATTCTATATTTTCGAAATACAACTGCACTTGGGTTTCATTGATAGTTTTAAGGATCAACGTTCTCAAAAATTTACGGATTACCAAAAACAACCTTTTGTCACTATAATGAATATCCTGTCATGACACGTGTGCATAATATATAACTATTCCACGTATGTAAGTTTTAGACTAAATATATTGCCTGCAGAATTATTGTAAAGTAAAGTAAAATAAATCTCATATATCCTTGATGAGATATCATGGATTGTAAAATTAAGTTTTTCATAATGTACTTAAGGATCTAATGGATCTGATGAGAAAACTGGGACGAGTTCCTTTCTCTCGGTCGCCTTTACTTTCCCAGAATTCCTCGGTACCCAATTATTTCAGGCTGAGTAAACCTGGAAATGACTTGGATCCGAAGCGAGACAAGTCTCAAACCCGTGACCTCTGATTTTGCAGCCAAACACCTTAACCACTACGGTACCGCGCTGTATTAGAAATTTCTGTAGTGGAAACAAAAGTGTACGCAATAGTCTGTCAAGCGGACAGACAAAAAGATTCTATTGACGCATTATTGAAGTGCAATATAAATATCACTGTTCTCTAACGTTAACGTTCTTTTAAAAACTTTTGCAACATATTCACAGCTACAAAGGAAAGATATTTTTTAATTTTACAGTGCTTACAAAGTTATTTACATAAATAAACTGACTAAGAAAGGCTGACAGGTTTCTTGCCTTAATGGACGTCGCGATGAATGTACAAATCGATCCTGAAAATATATGTTAAATCGCTTTCAAGCAAAATATAAAATTTTTGTTATAATTATTTGTATTATATTATGTACTGTATTTGTTTTGGAGAATGAAATAGTTGTTTCTATTTTATTATTTTTAGTCTTTGATTATTATTGTTGTGATTTTTATGTAGGTTCTTCGGTACGGATACAATATGATTTTTAAGTAACTTCGTATTTACATCTTAAATTTATTTAACATATATAAGTAACTTGTAGTTGCGGTACATGTACCATATATTGTCTGGCGACCAAGCTTTACTCGGCTTTATTCCGACTTGCAGATCAATCAGTATGTTTATTAGTTTCACAAACACTTGAAAGTACAACAGCAATGTGAATTTCATCAAAATCGTCTATATGTACTTGATCACAATCAACGGCGATATGGCCAATTTTTTAAGTACGAAAGAGTAACCATGTTGAAGGTGCGTTACTCGGTTACACAGCACCTGAACAGTTACCGCACACACGCAAATATCTATATACATACATGGATATCTGCATGCTTAATCTAATCTATATACACGAATATCTGTATAACATGCGCGGATATTTACACACGCGGTAGCACATATCCTACCAACCCCGTAAAAACTAGTACAGTTGGAACTGTCGCACACTAATTAAAACACGGAGATACTCTGACGAAACTGAAATCTGCCTATGCGGCAAAATTCTTGAGATCGAAGGCGATCGTGGTCTCCCACATCCTGGTCTAAAAATAGTTCCGTTGAATAAGAGTTAGTAACCGTGAATGCATTACTTCAGTGTTGAGCTATGAAGCAGAAACCTGGCCTTTAACAAAAGAATTGATCGATAAGATCGGGAAAGCGGAAAGACAAATGAAACGAGTGCTGCTGGAAATAAGGCTAAAGGAAAAAATCAGGAACACTGATATATACTGAAAAACGCAGGGTTCGAGAACACCGTAGCCAGGATAGCAATAAACAAATGGAACTGGACAAGGCATGTAGCATGAATGACAGACGGCAAATGGACGAAGAGGATATTGAACTGGCGACCATGCGCACTGGAAGGCGAAAACAAGGAAGACCCCCAAGAAGATGGACAGATGACATAATATAAGACATGCAGGTTATACACGGATACGCGAGGCTCAGGACAGGCAACGGTGGAAAAGAAGAAGAAGTACCGTGAAGCAGTTGTTAGTGTTTCGTTCGGATGGGGCCTGGTTCGAATTTCGCTGTCGCAAATTGAAACTTCTAAAAATTTCACTTGCGGTGGCTGTTCCATGGCTGATGCGCTGTAAAAGAGAAAATGATTTTTTGCTTCACGATCTAGCGAAATAAGCCCGAAACTGTCAATTTATAATTCGACCCGCTCTAATTGGTGTCAATGTAAACAAATTTTGCTCATATTATAAGATCGTTGTTTTTCTCATTTATATTTAATAAATGTTAATTTAAGCATGTTTTTATGTATTTAAATCAGTAGTTGTTTCTTACTTTTTTGATTTTACTGTTTATTTTTCATTTTGTTACTGTAGTTTGCTCTAATTTCATACGTATATGAAGGTTCGTAGTAATTACTTGTAAATAAGTTTTATTATTTTTTTTTTTTTTATATATTTTAGTTTTATTATTTGTGTATATATATGTGTATATATATATATATATATATATAGAGGTATATACAAGTATATAGATAAGTACATCATATTTTTCCCTCCCGCAAAACAACTATTTGCAGCTCTGGGGAATATTATCGTTAGCAAGCGAGGAGATTGACTGGGTTTTTATAGACATGCACTGAAAATGTATTGTTGTCGCGGGCTCTTTTTCATGGTTATAGCTGCTGCTTGTTTATTACCTGTACTAGCAATTCATTTTATCAATTTTCGAACGGCAATATATCGGTTCCGTTTGCACACTGTAAATTTCTTCGCCAATTAAAAAGATGCCTCGTGAGACTGAAAATCTTTCTCGGAAACGTATTAAAATTTAAAGCCCTATCCGGGGAGGGACTATTTGTATTTAATGCCGTGATGAAAAACAGATCTTACCTAAAAGTCTAATGGTGCACTTTTATTTCATTGAAAGCTGTAAAACGACATTAAGCGATTAACTTTAAACTTAAATATATCTTTCGGCGCTTCGTAAAGTAATTTTAAATTTCTATCTTTTTTTTCTCTTCTTACTGAATATACACCTTTTTTGATGTCGCGTAATGAAATATATATTTTTTTTTCATTTAAATTCAATTCTTGTCAAAAATAAAAAAAAATAAAAAAAGTATGAATGGAAAAACGGAAGATTTGTTTGCGATGAAATTTTAGTTCCATCTTTAAATACTGAACTTACGCGTCACAGCACCAAGCACCCTGACCACGATAAAACTGAACAATAGCGACTGGACGGACAAAATATTCAAAGCAACAAAAAAGAATAAATCGCTTACATCAGCTATTATTAGGCTATACCTGGGTCATACACAGCTGACGCATAAGTTCATTCTCGAGAGGAAAGAGCCACCGATTTGTGAAACATGCCCTGTGGTGAAAGAATTACCATACAACATCTGGTACTATGCTGCTCCAAGTTCACCGCCAACCAACCAACTGCCACGGACCTCAACGCTTGTTTGGACATCAAGAACCTCAACAGCATTATCAAATTTGTTAAACGTACAATGCTACACTTAATTCTATAAAACTATGTACCGTACTACAAACTAGACTAAGTAGATTATAGCCTATGTAGGCAGTAAAAATCTAAATAAATAAATAAAAAAAAAAAAAAACTTAATAAAGCCAAGAAATGTACGCTTTCGGTCATTTCCAGATACTATGTTTTATCGTCTTCTGAACGCGAGTTGCCATCTTTTTTTTTTTCCATCTTAAATATTTTTGCGTAGCAAGTGAGGCCACTAATGCAATGCCTGTAATTTCTGTAGATTTTCTTAACGCTGTTTTATCGAATGTAAACTCTAAACGCTTTCTCGCTGAAATAGTAGTAACTCTGCGGAAATTTAACGTAGTGAAGTAACACATTATAATTTCAAATGTTGATCAAAAGCTTAGGCATACAAAAATATCTTTATTTCAGCCTCCTCGGAGATAGAATTTACACTTCGACAAATAAATCAAGACAAAATTTGACTCGATTGCGGTTCCAAAGGGGAATCATTGCAACTGAGTGAGAGATTATCTGTGGCTGCCTCGCGTTTTGTAAATTGATAATATCCGCTGGTAAGATGACGAGATTGTCCCGGCTGCTTCTATTCCAGTTCGAAGGGTAGTTGATATTACGCGCGCGGAAGTGTGAACTTTGAGGCTATGTATTGAGTATATATATGTAGAAATTAGACAAACGAGACATTTTTGGAATGTCTGGTGGCTACTCGGACGTCTCTGCACTTAGACCATCGAGTAGTGCGGAATACTCCTGTAGAGAGCCGAAAAACTTTAGTATGCACGGTGTTTAGTGATTGCAGACAATTCTGGTTGCTTGTTGAAAATACCTCCGAAGTATAGTCGCATTTAGATGTTATTATTGCGCGATAAATTCGAACTAATAAGATACGATCTGACCCGTAAGGGGTACGCGCGAGTTTTTTTAATATATTTTTTTCCGAAAGCCGTGATTTTTCAATTGACTTCTCTATCCGCGGTAGAGTTTGATCAACGAGTAGACCGAGGGAGCGAACGGAGAAAGCTGCGACCAGTTTATTGCTATCTACGTTAATGGATATTTCGTGCTTGCATTTCCAAACCCGTCAAAAATGAATAGTCGTGGTTTTTGCTATGGAAATTTGGAGGCCCTTTTAAAAGCACCATTCAGAAATTCTTGATGTATACTTTCCTGTAATACTTTTTCTCCAATTTTTACGCTGTTGCAATTAACGAAAATACGTCTACTGCGAAATTATTTTCGTTTAACTTCCACGGTTGGTTTTTAAACCAGTCGTATTTCTTCAGTTACTTATTTTTATTACCTTGATGTCGTGTTTGGTTGTATTCCTACTAGCAAGCGTAGTAGCCTGTGTTTTTTGGTAGCACTACATTCTGTCTACATTACGTTTTGTTGCGCACCGCCATAATTCGGTTGTTCAACACTACGCTGTGGAGCAATATTTAATTTGCCAATAATAAGTAAATAAATGAATGTCCAAAAATTGCAGTTCATTTTTTGATTCATTGTATCTTTTTGTTTAATTTATATTTATACCAGATTCGTTTGATGGGGGAGGTAAATCTCCCTCCAATTCTCTTTACCGGGCTTCCAAGAGTGTTAGTAATGCTACCGCACCGGCTAAGTCCGTGACTCTAAAATAAACTAAACTTGCCAACAATTATCCGCTTCGTCCGCATCTGACGAATAACGGAGACAACAGAACGACGAAGTGAAGGAAACAAAGAATACCTATGGGTTAACAGGAAGACACTAGGTGTTGAACGGACAGATGAAATTAACAATTAGTAGAAAAAGGGGAAGCGTAAATATTCGATACTATAATCTATAAGATGAAAACCTTTACACAATGAAAGAGGATTAGACGATGGGATTTTTTTAAAGAAGAAGTGAGAGGAGGCGACAACCCGAGCCAGGGAGTCCGCCGCTTCTTTACCGATGATGCCTTTTATTTTCCGACAACGTTCATAAAGATTTTAATATTCGATCTTTTCTATCCTTTAATTCCTTTTATTCCGATTTGGCGTAGTCTTCCCTGTCGATCTTTCTGTGGAAGAATTTTATCGCTACGGTTCTTCCGATATCCCGACTGATAACTCTCTCATTCCCATCCCAGTTGTTGAATTCACATTTATGAGCTCCATTCTCTCGCGTCTTCTGTTATCTTTTATGATTCTTATCGAGTTGAGGTTGAACCTATGATTCGTAAACCTAAACTATGTCACAATTGCCTCCGTTTTGGTCACTTCAGCGATTCATGCCGCAGTAAAACTACGTGTCCCGCTTGCGCTGATAGTCACTCTTCTTCAGAATGTTCCATGGCCAAACGAAACAACCCTTCTTCATACCGTTGCGCTATCTGCGACGGTAACCATTCGACACTTGGCCCTTCTTGCCCGACTTATAAGGAGAAAGTTAAGTTTCAATTTTTTCTTCCGCGCCTTTTACCAAGGAAACACGTCCAAGTTGATTGTATAAAAATTTCTTTCATTTTTGTCGTGGCTCCGTCTACGGACATTTCCGATTATCTGATATTATCTTCTAATACTCTTTCACATTTTTTTTATTTGGTTTTATCTATTGAGCACCTATTTTAGTTTATAAATATGTATAGTATATATACAGGGCCGGATTATAGCCAAATGCCGCTGTGGGCTCAGTAATTTCTGCCACCCTTGGAATAATTTATATAAATTAAGTAATAAAAATTACAATCGAGTAATTGAAGTAAGAAAGGACATAAAAGTTAAAAATTAATTTTCAATTAAAAGTTAAAAAAGTTTTCAATTAAAAAATTTCAAACACTTTTTAAAACATACCTAAATTTTATTATAATTCTATACATACACATTATTTTTACGTGTGCCAATTAAAGTTTACATTTCTTTACGACGCAATTTTAAAGATGCAAATTCATTTATTATATCATCAAAGTTTAAATTCTCTTTACTAACTGTTCTTCAATAAATAAAACAGATAAATCATTTAACTTTTTTGGTGAGACATTGTTGATCTGAAAAAATTTTTAATTCTTTTCATTGCAGGATCTGCTGAGCAAATTTTATTCAGCGCTAATCTTTCTTTGTGTTTTTTCCCATCATGTTATCACGTTATTGTAATTGTGTTTTTTTTTATAGTGTTGTTAGAGTTGGTTTACCCCCAGTTACATTTTGAGTTTTTACTTTTGTTTGTTAAATGATTACAAAAATTAAATAAAGTGTACATTTATTCATAATATATTATTTTGGCCGTTAGCTTGTTTATTCATCAGTATCAGTATTCAGAATAGTTTCAACAGGTTATGGGCCAAGCACGCTTCGCGCAGTGCCACACTGCTTTGAGCACCTTTCATCGTTTTTGGTACGGCAAGAAGTAATATAAATAGTTCTTCGAAAAATCTCCTAACTTTTGTCGTATCAATGAGATACCGCTACTACATTTGTGAATTTTCAGTTTTTCTTCCAGTCTTGTTTGACCTCTTATCATGCCGACCAGCCCCATTGTCTCGTGAACACTTCGAGAATTTTCTTTAACTGCTAATATCATAACCGTTTTGTCTAATAATAATGCACGTTTCGGTTTTAAATTCATCTCTCGATTCCCCTGCTTACATGTCATTTGTCTCTATAATCATTTGGAAATTTTACCTAAAAATCAATATATTCCCATTTTAACTTTCTGTACATTAATGCAAGTTAGAAAATGATTTTATCACATTCTTCTCCTACCCTAATATGACTAAAACGCCATAATATGTAACAATATTTTGGAAATTTTAAGTATTTTTCAAAAGAAAAAACTTTTCAATCTCATGCAAATTTGCCGCCTTTCGAATTTTGCCGCTGTGGGCTGTAGCCCATTTAAGTTCGTGATGTAAATCCAAGACTGAGGATATATATATATATATATATATACATAGTATATACATAAATATCATGGTGAAGTTTCTTGTCATCGGTATTTCATCTTCTATTAGCTTTAGCGGAACAGTGTCAGTGTAACGACAGACGTACATAAATAAAGTTAAAACAAGATAGGTGTAGATAGATAATCTTGGAACTAAATTATTGATAAGGAAATGGATTTCGGTTAAGTGCCACTGTGTGAAGTACTTTAGTGTAATGATGGAGCGATATAAAATATGGACGAGTTGTATCTGCGGAAAATGGATTTAGTTCGAGAAAGAAGATTTCCTTGCGCAGCTCGAGTGTGTAGCTATGCGAGAAAAAAGGTAAAGTTTGGAACTAAGGCAATAGTTGATAACAGGAAGCGGTGGATGGCGGGAAGAATGCGCGGGTGCAAGTGGAAGAGAAAGAAACATCGCATTGAGCATATGTTTAAAGGGATAGCAGTGAAGATGAACAATTGACGATAAAATGAATATGGCGGAAAAAAATGAATGGAAATGTCAGATTCGGATTTAAGCAACACGCGCCGACAAATAAAGCAAAAGCACGGGCAGCTGTGTGCGAACTGCTTCTGACAGCTTAGTAATATCGTCGTTGCTCTATTTTACTACGAAAAAAAGGAGAAAACGGATAAAATGAAAAGGAGAAGGAAAGACGCCTTAGAAAACTCACTGTTTCCTTAAGTGCAGATTATCCTGTACACATTATACATGTACGAATGTGCTGGCTCCATTCGGTAGAAGGTGTACTCAGTGAGATAGCGGCTGTGCCAGCAGCACATTCGAAAAGTGAGCGAAAACAATTTGATTTGTTCTTTTCACGCAGGACGCACACGTTCGAGCGAAAAGTTTTTCGAAAGTTTAAAATTGCTTTCGCGCAACTATTCCTATTATCGAGATATTGCTGATTAATTTCCTCGGCCGGCTTGCCAACTAAGCGATGTAGCACATAAATATAGGGAAACTGATTAAGCGGCCAAACGATTTAATAATGCGCCGCTAAGGAATACTTCGCATACTCCTTAGAATTCCCTCATCTTTCGTCAATTTGAAAAATTATACGCATGAAAGTTAGCAACTCACGACGAAGAGTATCATTTGTTGTTGAACCATGCCAATAATGACCTACATACAGAGATACTTCTCGTTATTACGATGTCACACTTTCGACATTGCATATCGTTGTTCGTTAGTTGTTTTTATGGTTACGAGATAACAAAAAGAGCTTAGCAATGTAATCACATGTATGTAGAAAAAACAATTGAGACGACAAATCAGAAGTACTTAGAAATATACATACAGGAGATATGAGAATACGAAATCAACAAAACCGGATGTGCGAGAATAGCAGAATTGTTACGGCAAGTATTATGAAAGTAAAGTGAAAAGACGCACCCAAAGAGAAATTGAGGGGAAACTTATATACGCAAACCTCGAACAGACCACCTACCACAAAAATACCGAATTTATACAAAACTGTATACAGCTATAAAACTAGCGTATCATGATAAAATGTGAAGTTTAGTTGAATTATTCGCAAAGAGGTGACACATGAAAAGAAACTGAAGTCATGAAATGAAACAAAAATGAAAAATATGCTGTTACAAACAAACTGGATTGAGAATAAACAAAACCTAAGCGCGTTTAAATGTATCGAAATAAAGAAATATAATTCAATGAAAGAAAAAGAAAAAAACTGCGAGATAGAAGGAAGAAACAAATAATAGACAGAAATTTCATCGGAGTAGAAGAATAGATGACAAAGAGCATGTTAGATGAAATTTATAACAAGTTCAGGAAAAATAAATCGAGTTAGGAAGCAGTACAAAAAAAAAAAAAATTAGAAATATCGAAAAGATGAATTTATAAAAATCGAGTTAATAAGTGCAGGGGGGATGACATATTGTAAGCATCGTTTCAAAAACAAGATATGAAATAATAGATGGATTGATGGTATAAAAAACTTACGATATAGATGGTATGAGATTTTCTATTTTCCTATGTGTAGACGCAACACCATGTACCACCGGGATGGGGATATTATCAATATTGGTGATGTTGCTTTCGGCGGGCTTTAGAAATTCGACAGTAGACAATTTTTGTTTTTTAAGTTTTGACGGTGGAGGTTTGAAATCTGCGTTTGCTCCGTTGTCTCTGGCCTCTACCGTATTTGGATGCTCTCTCTGTTTTCCGATTCGTTTGTTTGGATTTGTAGCGCGCTTCTAAAGGAATGGTTCCTGTGTTATCTCTGTAAAGTTAAGCCTCGTAGTCGTCTGAGAAGCACCGGGGGGGGGGTTGTGGATGAGGTCGCTTAGTTGCTGCTTGAGTTTCCTCGGTGTTGACACTATTTTCAGAGACGGAGGCTTGAGTGGTTTTCCTCAGGAGAGGCGGTTCTGTTTTACAAAACTGAAGCGGTTTTGATGTCTGAGGCAGAACGTACCCGCTGTCTTCTACAGATGGAGCAGTGGACGGCATGTTCTACATACTCTACCTGTTTGGATAAATATTCGGTGTTCGCGTTCATTATGAACTATTATGAAAGAGTCGGGTAAGGGTAGAAGAGATTCTTACCATCAACATACTGCTGCCTCCTGCAGCTGATTACGTGGTCGAACTCTTGAGTTTAACTCGAAGCAGAGAAATTGCAAGACTAATTTTTGGATTTAATAGTCCCTCAAGATAGACTTTGACAACTAACCTGTGACGACCGGTGATTGTAATATTGTTCACGATGATAACGGCTCCGTTATGAAAAATTAAATATATCAAAATTGAAGCGGGCTAACCTAATAAACAAGATAACAAAAAAAAACAAAAAAAAGAAACAGGTGTAAGCCCAGATGGAAATTAATAATAATTCGACTAATACAAAAAAAAAAAAAAAAAAAAAAATAGAATAATGTAAAATTACCAGCTGATCTCAGTAACAGTGCAAAAATTCTCAAAAAATATCTAAGCAGATTTTTAAAAGGCGATTATTCAATAATAAAGAAACAGTACGGATTTCACGTTAAGAAAACGGCATTATGAAATAAACATAATATAGTAATAATTTAATCGTAAAAGCTAGATGAGATATCAGTGTATCTTTCAATCGACGTAGTATGAACAAGAAATAATAATGTACATAAATGAACGCGACTAGTAGAATGGGGATCTTAAACATTAAATATGAGCCATTAGAAACCGTTCAATATAGGTATCGGTAACTTCGGACACAGTTATATCCTTGGAAATACAATATCCGCGTTCGGACACAGTTAGATGTATTTCCGACGATACGTGATTTAATATGTCTCGACTCCGAAAGACGTCATACAACGAACAAATGTCATTCCAGACCCAGTCGGATTTACCTCTAGGCGGGGTGATTTAATAAATCACAATCCCGAAAAGCGGTAGCTGCGCGCATGCGCACTGCATTCAAGGTTGTTCTATTGCTTTGTACGGTTTTGAGTTCTATGCGGAGAAGTAGTTGAATATACATCAAAGATTGCAATTACACATACTAGATATGAAATACACGTAACTCTAACGTAGTTGGAGTGTTAAGTGAATATACATATATCGGCAGTCTGGAAGGACTCATATATGTACCCAAAACTGCTCTAGCGAAGTTGATTTGCGCGTTTCTAGTTCAATATCACAAATAATTCAGCATAATAGTAAACTGACGCTTACGTTGGAACAATCACGCAGATTTAAGAAAATAAAGATGCACACTCTTCAAAGATATGTTTAATAAAGACACATTAAAAATTATGCATTACGCTCGAATAGAATCAGACATAGAAGCATAGGGGAAAGGGCAAAGAAAATACCGATAGAAAAGATGGGCCGTTTACAAATGCTTAGAGAACTAGTAACAAAGAACGTCAGAAATAGCAAGTTTGGGATACTTAAGAAAGAAAATGATAAAAGTATAGAAACACATATGAGAGGGAAAAGTGACCGAGATAGAGAATCAAGAAATAAAACGAAATATTCCATAAAAATATCAAAAACAACATTAGGACAATAAACTAATAAGTGCATCATTAAACAGGATCTCAAAAGAAATAATAGAAGAGAAAAACATAGAGAATAATTGAAACAAAGATTACAAAATTGGCGACAACAAAGAGAAAACATAAACGACATTTCACGAGAAGGATAAATTAAAATAGAAAAGAAAAAATTAGAAAGAAGATAAATTGTAAATAGCGTAGTAATATACTGTCGACAAGGAAAACAATGTTAGGAAATTATACATGTGTGAGGGCATACATATATACATATATATATATATGTATATATAAATTAAATTACAACGCAATTCTTAGGCTACTCCCTATTAGAAAAAATGTCCCAATTTTATGTAACGTTTGTTATATTTTATAGGATTTTGTGATTTTGTTATTATATTCGCATGAACTGATTTAGAATTACGTTGTAAATTTTGATCATTTTATACAAAGTATAGAAGCGAAAGAGACAGAAATGCAAGCAAGAGGGGTTAAGGGGCATAGCCCCTTGCGAGGCCAAAATGGCCGAGTTTATATATACACATATATATATATATATATACACACACATATATATATATATATATATATATATATACGTAAATAAAATATTATGAAATGTATTGAATATGCGTAAAAAAAAAACAGGTTTGCGAAAGAAGTTGAACGATTTAAATTCAACTGTATCTTAGCATTACAAGTGAAATTTACTTGTCTTTTGTTATAATTATCGAATATACTTTCAAATTTACATGACTCATGTAATACTATGGCGTAGTAGGTCAATCAGTGATATTTCGTTTGGGTAGGATCTGGTTCGAATTCCATTTTGAAAATACACAAAGATTTAATTTATGCTCTGGGTTAATGTCCGTAGTTGACGAGCGCCAAAAAAATGTATTCCTCTGAGAATAACTATTTTATTTAAAAAAACAAAAAAAAACAGTATAATTATGTAAAAGTGTTCATCTATAGTAAGGGTTACGTATTTTGATTTATAGGATTTTTAAAGACGGGAACCGCTTCAAGCAGACAAGGCAATAATGGAATTATGGATTTAATCGGTGGATTACATTTTCTGAAAGAAATTTTACCAGGATTTGGTGGAGACCCAAATCGGATATCGGTGTTGGGTCATGGAACAGGAGCCGCTTTAGCAAACATAATTGCTATTTCTCCTATATCGAAAGGTACGATGATAATTATATATATATATGTATTCATGTATACCTAACTTTTACCCTCCTTTTTCAGCATTAACCCTTTTCCGAATTTGCTTCTGATTATTTCATCCTCCCCCTACCCGAATCATGTCTTTATATATACATAAAAACACTTCATTCTTTCCGACGGCTTTAAATTAAATCTTGTACTATGCGAGCAGCGATCCAATTTATTGCGTACTAAAACTAATAAGTTTTCCAACAAATGGTCACCTGAAACAAAATTGCTTCATTTCTTCAATTATATAGAATTATACACTCTGTACTATTTCGAGGTTAGAATAATTAAAGGACTTGTAAAATTAGAAAAAAGAAAAAAGTTGGATTTAATTTTGGTTTGTCTTAAATGTTTCTGCGCGCATAATTAAAAAAAATGAATGCTAATTTTCGTATAGTATTTAAACTATTTTGACAGTAAAATTCATGTCCTATATTATTATGTATAGAATAGTAATTATTTATTGCTAGGGGAAATAATTTGACCAAAGTCCCGATTTTTCATTCACACATCACGTTCGGGGGAGTTTCGAGTTATAAAAAGAGTATAATAATAGGTAATAAGAAAAGTTTAATCCGATTATAAATAGTCCTTATGATTCATTTTCTGCGGTACATATTTAAGTTTCCTTACGGTACATGATACTTCTGAGAAAGAAGAATTACTGAGAAAGAAAAGCTAAACGACGAAAACTTGATGATGTGTGTTCTATCCGTAAGTGTTATAAAGGAAAAAGCTGATTTTCTACTTTTAATGTTTATTTCTAAATATATTAATTATCTACTTAGCCGAATTGAATAGGCTTTGTTTTTAAACTAATTAGTATTGCCCGTAATTTTGTGCTTTGCCTCATCTGAACTAATTTATTGCAGTATTTTGGAAAAGTATGCTTCGTCGAATCTGTGTTTCTAATTTACGTTATTTGCATTTGTTAGTCACCGGGTGAATCGTTTTAAATATTCGACGCGATGTTTATCTCGCGATATAAACTACGTGTAACAGAAATGTCGGATAATAATTTATTTCTGTTCCGAAGCGTCTATTTTCTTCAGGTTGTAGATCGAAGGCTCCTCCTCTTCCAGACAGTTTTGCAGATTATAATTATTTTTCCAGATTTAGGATATTTCAAGTTCAACTCATTCATTTAAAATTTTTGTTACTAATATTTTCATTGATATTTGTTAACCTGATCTGCTGCACTTGTCGGATTTGATTTTTCCCCAAATTTCCCGCTTGTGATATTAATTCTTTTTTTTTTTTTTTTTTTTTTTTTTAATATTTACTATGGGTTCGTCAGCGAGGACATTAGCCCAAGAAATGGGAATAGAGAAAAAATCAGATTTTTATGAGGCGTGAAACATTCAACAAGAATGTATCAAGCGCCTGGATGACAGAAGGAGAAGGAAGGGAAAGAATAAATGCAGCACAATAGGGAGTAGGAACATTGTTTGATAAGAGAGAGGAGTAAAAGGAAGATTGTTCAGATGAAAGTGCTGAACATTCGAACATTATGTGATCAGGATCACATACATGTTGACTGTTAAGAGGATGTAAAGGACAATACGGAGATGCCGCGAGAGAGAATCGGAAAAGCGACGAGGGAAGCCAGCTGTGCCCAAAGCGGAGGCGGCATATTGCCGAGATGCTGGAACGACGCATAAAAGGGAAGTCAAGAAACCAGGAACAGAAAGGAAGAGAAGGCTGGATGGACAAGTAAAAGGAATCCGGGTTTGAGAATGAGGAGTAGTAGGAGTTAAACCATAATTGGTTGTGCGCTGCAGAGGACAGAAGATTAATATTGACGGATGGAAAAGTAGTAAGGAACCTGCCGGAAGAAGAAGCTCGCCGAGCTAATAAGTCAACTGACTCATTTCCTTCTATTCCAGAATGGCTAGGGATCCAAAGGAAATTAACTTCGATTGCACAAAAAAGAAAGAGGTCATGGATCAAGGAACGTATAAAAAGGATTACATAATCAGTAGAGTGGGGAGGCAGAGGAGATGCAACAGCCTGTAGCACGCTTTGAGAGTCTGATAGAATAAGGAAATTACGAGAGACCTTCGAAGATCTGATGAAGAAAAGTGCATGGAGGATAGCAATAGACTCGGCACAGAAAGTCGAACAGAAGGAAGGAAGTTTAAAGGATTCAGAGTGATTTAATGAAGGACAAAGAAAGGCTGCACCAACTCCACTTGGGCTCTTGGAACCGTCCGTGTAGATTGTAACGTGGTTAGAATAGTGGGAGTTTAAGGTATGTAAAAATTCCGATCTAACGGCGTGATGCAGAACGGCTGTAGGGGGAGCAGAAGAGTAAAAGCAATTAATTGGATGAAGAAAGGAGGAAAAGTTAAAAGAAAAATATGGGAGCTTATCGCAAGTGTGAATGTATGGTAAAAATTGAAGGAGTCGAGTAGAAATAAGAGACAGAATTGGTGTTTTATTGGCACTAAATCGCCAATCCTGTAGAATGAGGGAATAAGAAGGAATAAGTGAGGAAGAGGAGATAGGAAGACGTTTAATAAGGAAGCGGTAGCCCAAATAGGAACGCCGAATAAAGAGTGGAGGAATGTGGGTTTCCGCTTGAATAGCAGGGATAGGAGAAGATTTCTGAGCTCCAAGACAGAGGCGGAGGCAAGTATTTTGGACGCGATCGAGCTTGGAGAGCAAAGACCTGGAAGAGTTACCATAAATAAAACAGCAATAATCTAGAATAGAACGGATACAGGATTTGTAGAACATGAGCAAACTTTTGAAAATACATTTATTGTTTTTTCATTCCTCGACACTTTTCTATTCAGTTTTTCTTCCATTTCTTCGTGATAGCACTTAATTCATCCTAGCTTTTTCTTTCATTCCATTTGTGTGTCGTTTTCGCTTTTACAATAATTTTTAATTCTTTCTCTCTTTTTTATTTATTTGTTTATCTTTTTTTTTGATTTTAGTCTTATAAAAAGAAAAACGCCTGGTAACCATTTTATATAGTATTTTGTACAAGTAAGAAGATTGACCGGAAATAGTTGCTTCTCTTCAGAAGTCGAGAATGCTTCTGCAGTCCTAAAAATCTGATTATAAGATTTAGCCTGCTTGAAAAAGAATTTTAACATGAATGGATGGATGAAGCCTGGATCAGTTACTTTCAGCTTATTATTTAGTTCAAATTTAGCTCACACACATAGAGAATCGAAGATTATATTGATCCATGTTATTGGCGGATAAGAGAAAGTTTTTCTTACTGAATCTTTATGCAACAGAAAAGATGGAGAATACGAATCTAAAAAAAAAAAAAAAAAAGGATGGAGAATACGAATCTGTCGTACACTAGCAAAGTGGTTTGCGAATACATTTTTATATTATAATGTTGTTATTGATCTTAATGTAGATAGGAGTTGGCGATTGTTGAATTTCATTGAAGAATTTTATTGCTCTTCACATCGATGCATCAGTAAGAGTCATTAATAGAAGATATAAAAGAGAGCTGCGCTCTATTATTTTTCAATCGGATAAGGGAACGGACAAATAATCTTCATTTTTTAAATTCTATCGAGTCCTGATCGGATTTAGTCGATTTATACTTTTTCAGGGGACATTTTTTTGTTTTTAATAGCACCTCTATTCTCTTCGCACTAGCGAAGGAGCATCGCATAGATGCAGTTCAGAAGATCACTTTGGGATTCACGAATCTGTTACTGGAAATATTGCCTGAATAAATATAGTCACATTCTCCTATATACATAAATAGATCAGGTTATGGATAAACCCCGACAGGAAATCTAGTGGAAGGCAACGGGAGACCACCGCTATTCACTTTCTCCCTAGTATCAACATGACATGTAAAGGAAATTATACGGTTGCTGTACTCATGGGATTATACCGCAACAAGTATATCAGGCAATAGGCGGTGGTCACTAGCAGCAATGCAAGATGATTCGAGTTCCCCTGTTCCCTCGTTGGTACAGAACTCTACAGGAAGGAATATACATGCTAGAGATAATTTCATCACCCAAAAGAACGAAATATATCGAATTGATATCTGGAATGTACGATCTCTAAAATGATGCGGAAAACTTGAAAACCGTAAGTAGGAAATGATTAGAATGAAGATTGATATTTTAGGAGTCAGCGAGACTAAGTGGTCAGAGATTTAGCGCAGATCACAGATTTATTTATTCCGGATCGCCTAATGGAAGCACTGGAGTAGGATTTCTATTAAGCGAAAAAACATAAAGAACAAAGTGTGAAATGTGTATGTGCTTACAGCGATAGAATTATTCTAATCAAAGTTTCAGCAATATCTAAGGATATCTTGCTAATACAAGTCTATATGCCAATTACACAAATTATGCAGATAATGAAATATAGAAGACGTTTACGAACAAATTGAAGACCTTGTTGCAAGGAAGATAAAAAAAACAATAATAGATCAAAAGGAAGACCTCGAATCAAGTTCGTGGAAAGCGTATTAAGGAAAAGAAGCTATGCTGAAGTGAAAAAATTGGCCCGCGCCAGAAAATGACTGGACAGCTATGTTTTGCTCATCAACCGAATGGTTGAGGAGATAATGACGATGATGATGATTTAGTCGAAGCACTTTCTTTTTTTTTTTTTTGAAGTTTCAAATTCGCTTTGCGGGCATGTGCTGACATAATGTTGTCTAATTTTCGTGAATCTGACGGAAGGTTTCATTAACACCTACAATGATGATAGAAAAAGTAGAGTTCATTCAAAACATGGGAAGAAATAGTTAGGTACAGTGATGTGGAACAAAGGATTAGATAAACTATTGAGAACAAGCATGACGTAAAATTGAAATTTGTACTACCGACTGACGAAGGGAATCCGAATTCATTATTGAACAGAATGACAGTTATCAAGAAGCAATGGTAGTTTGTTGAACTCGAACCCGAAATTGGAGGGTGAGTATTAAAGTTTCTTATAACTCTTAATTATGTAGATCTATAAGTACCATTGAATAAATTCGTAAAATAAATCAAAAAAGTCATGAGATAGATGACTTGTCATGTCTCTATCTAGTCTAGGAAGCCTTTCTTTAGTTGCACCAAGTATTTGCCCTGTCTAGACCCCCATACACTCTTTAGTTAGCCGACCTGACTCCCGCTAGGATTAATACCACAACCTTCCATCAGGTTACTCGGCGTAACAGGGGCACCACGTGAAGACGAGTGTGGGGTAGGTGTGGAGAGGCTAAGTGATCACTGGTGATCATGTATTCGCATCACACTCCATGGGGAAGTCCCCATATTTGTTCTATGCACGATTTTTTCCATCTGAAACCGGCTTGGTACTCTTTCAGCTCGCAATCTAATTGCTGCTTTAATTTATTGTATACGGTTTTTGATAGTATTTTATATATGTTGTTTGCACAAGCTATCTACTTTGTGTTGCATTTGTTTTATATTGGGTAAATTATTGTGGTACGCCGATCTTCTGGAATGACCTCTTTTTCCCAAATACGCTGTAGCAGTCCTTCTAACCTTCTGATTTGCCCACTGCCTTCCACATCTCCGCCACTTTTACGTTCTTCATAATTTTAATAATTTTTGTAATTTCTCTTTCGTTGTGGGTAGTTTCGAGTCGTTGTATTTCAATCCTGGCTGTGTTTCTTTTCAAATCTTTGACTAGGTTCCTCGCTGTTTAACAAAAAGTACTTTGCCCGTATTTTACAATTCTCTTCGTTATTCACTGCTCGGTTACCATTTTCTTTTTTAAAACATATCTTTCGAACTTGTTAATTGTTTTATAAAATGACCTCGTATTGTTTTGTTTAAAGTTCTCCTCAAGTTTTACAAGCTGGTCTCTTATAATTTCTTTTTACCTCTCTTATTATTTTAGATACTTCGGATCTTTGTTTTCGTTTGATAATTTCATTTTGAATAGAATATACCATATTTTCGACGCCTTTAATCTCTTCTTTGTGCTCTCTTCGCAGATTTCGTTTCACCACCTATGTTTTCTTGATTTTTTTAAAGGAGCTATTTCTCGGGAAGTTGTTCTTCCGACCTTCTTCATTGTTCCAAGTTCTACATCGAGTATTTGCGCAAATTCCTGCTGCTTCGATTTCAAGGCTCTCGCGTTAATTCAGGCAATCTTCAGTTTTTGAGAAGCATTTCTTCTTTCCGATATGAATTTTATTTTAATTGTAGTTAGATAGTAGTCTGTTTCTATGTTCGGTCTAATTCTGACCTTAAAATTTATTATTTTGTTTTGATTGTTGTAAGATATTGCTACGTGATCTATTTGATACTCCCCTAGATTTGGGTTCATTCATTTCCATGTTATTTGCGTTCTCGGCAGTTTTTTAAAGTGTGTCGGAGTGATTTTAAGATTAAAAGCCCGACATAACTCTATTATTCTTTCTCCGTTTTGCTTTGTTCGTTTATCTCTTGGCATTGACATTTCCTATTGGTATTTTGGATATCTCGCAATCCATTTCCGAGATGTGTTCTACTTTATCTGGTACTTTTTTATTTAATTCATCGATAGGTGTATGACAGTTTTTGGTTTAAACCTCTGAAATTTAATGTAGACATTTGTTCAAGCGATGAATGAAAATCTATTTTTTTTTTTTTTTAATTCAGTTATTATAAAATACAATTTTACAATAGCAGCAATATGGCCTGAGGATCACTTTTTGCTGAATTCGCTTATCAGAGTGTTCCGCAGGTCATCACAATTATATTAATTAAGTACGCGACTTAACGTTAATACCTTATTATTTAAATGTACTTCTTTTTGTTTTTCATTATTTCATTTACATATTCCACCGTTGTTTTTGTGTTTTTCCGGTTGGTAAACCATTTCTGATTGATTTCTTCTATTTTATATTTTATCCTGATTTGACTGAAGTTTGGACAGCTTAAAAAGGAATGATCCGGAGTGTCTATTACGTCTTTTTTACAGTTTATGCATCTGTCTTTGTCTGTTATTTTATATTTTTTGAGGTATTCTCCAAAATTTCCATGTCCTGTTAAAAATTGAGTGAGGTAGAAATTTTAGGTTTTAGTATCTTATTTTCAAATCTTTCTTCGATATTTGGAATTAGTTTAAAGGTTCTTCTTCCTGTTTTTTCAGCGTTATAATTCTCGTGCCAGAGGTTGTTATATTTAATTTTTATTTCCTTTATGTTTTATTTTTTTTGTTTGTCGGTAATGCTTGATGATTTTGTTGCTTTAATTTCATTGCTTTGCTGTATCTCTAACGTCAATAGGTAGTACTCCTGCAATTACATTGGTTGCAGTGTAACTGTTCTAGATGCAGATATAATTCCCACAGATATTTTCCGTTGCCCTTTTCTAATCTTTTTTTTATCTTCTTTTTTCATTTTGGGCTAGTAGATTGCACTGCCATATTCTATTATGGACCTAAATAGCGCCGAGTATCATCATTTTTCTGTCTGTAGATTTGATGCCAAAGGTATTGTTGTATAGAGCAGTTATTTTGCTGTAAACTTTTTTGATTTTTCCTACAATATGATAATTGATGTGACTAGTGAAATTGAGGTTTTAATCTAATATGATGCCCAGATACTTCATTTCCTTATTTTTAAAAGTATATTTGAATCGTCCAGTTTCAGTTCCCTTCCTATGTCTTCTTTTATATTTTCCTTATTGTGTTTCCTTGTTACTAAAATGCTGTTTATTTTCTCAGGATTTATTTTTAGCCCTAATTGTTTCAAAGTGTTATTTATTGCCTTGATGACGGTGTTAATTGGTTTGATATCTTTGACATCCCGAATCCCTGCTATTGATAGAAGATCATCTGCATAGCTTATTAGTTTCATATTATTCCCATTAAGGTCACATACATTATGTACCTTAGCCATCGCAATGTTAAAAATAGTTGGAGATAGTGCTGATCCCTGCGGTACTCCTGCATTTAGTGTTTTTCGATATATTAATTCTTCATTATTATAGAATCTTATTTCTCGGTTTAGTAGAAAACTTTTAATTATGTTTAGCAAGTTATCTTGAATATCGTTTTCTTTAAGGTAGTTTAATATGGGGAGGACCATTTAATTGCATCAAAGGCTCCACTTATATCGAAACTGATCAGTAGTGTCATTTTCATGTTATTGTGTATTTTGTTAGTTTCTATTTTTTTGATACGGGTGTCAATTGCATTTTCCGTGTATTTCTTTTTTATATAGCCGAACTGATTTCTGTGTATCATTTTTCTTGTTGTGACCTGTTCTTCTAATTTAAGTCGTATTATTTTATCGTAGACTTTTCCTAGATTAGGCAAGAGAGTAATAGGTCTGTATGAGTTTGGCGTGGTCGGATCTTTCCCTGGTTTATTTAGCAGTTTTATTTTACACGTTTTCTAGAAATAGGGGAAATAATTAAGTTCCAGATATTTATTGTAAATTGTGAGTAAAATTTCTGGGTTATTTTCATGAATTATTTTTTATCATTTCATTTGAAGTCACATCCGGTCCATTTGCTTTTCTGTTGTTTAGATTCTTGATTATGTGATTGATTTCATATAGAGTTCGATGGATAATTTAGTTTCTTTACTGTTCGAGTTTTTAGGATAATCTGGTATTGTATCGCTTACTCGTGGGAATAGTTTTTCGCATATCAATTTATACTTTTCTTTTTCTTCTGTTACTGTTTGACTTTGGTCGTTTTTCAACGGGGGGAAATTAAATTTTGTTAATTTGTTCATTATTACTTTGTAGGGCTTACCCCATACCGCTGAATTATTTACGAATTCTGTCCACATTTCTGTTCTGTTGTTGTCGATTTCCCTTTTGTAATCTTTCCTAATCTGTGTGATTGTTTCAGTTATTATGTTTAATTTTATTGAATCTTTTCCCTGTTTGTATTTATATTTAATTCTTGTCAGTTTTTTTATTACCTGCTTGTATATTTCTAGTTTATTACTCCACCATGTATTTGTAGTGTTAATTAGTTTTTTAACCATACTTTTTTCTCTAATTTTTTATCTATTTTAATTAGTGCTGTTTCTACTTTTTTATTTATCTCTTCTATATTCAATGATTTTTTGATAGATTTCAATTCGTCATTTAGATCGGTTTTTTAAAATTCTTCTTCAAAGTTGCTGTAATTTATTGTTTTAATCTTCTGTAAGTTGTCGTGTTGGTTCTCCAAGTTTTTTATGGTTAATTTTATTGTTTTGTGTTGAGAAAGAGTGCTGTCTTTTATTTTTTGATCTCTTGTACTTTCTTTTTTATTTTATCGTTTGCTATGACAAGGTCGATTACACTAGAACCGTTTTTGTTTTCAAAGGTTTTGTTGTTATATTTATTTTTAACTGGTAGGTTATTGCTGAAGAGGAATTCCTCAAATTTTTCTGTTCTTTGTGTTTTGTAGTTTTGTTTTAATTTCTCATATAACGTTGATCGAGTATTAAAATCTCCTATAATTAAGATTTTTTCTCTGTTGTTGTTTTTATTTAAGTACATTTGAATCATGTTAACTTTTGTTTCTATTTCTTCATTAGGAGAAAGATATGTCGCAATTATGGTTATTGGTTGTACTTTAGCGATTATAATATGATCAGAAATCATTTTTAATTCGACTTTATGTTTATTTTTTATAGCAATTGCCTCATCTTTCTGTTTTATAGCTATATAGCCATCGTTTAGTCCTAGTAGTTTATCTTTATCAAAATCGAGTTCTGTTATTATTATAACATCTCGTTTGTCGTCTTTCAAGATTTCTATTTGTTGATGTTTACTTCGGCCTACGTTTAAGAGGGTGCATTTTAAATACATTGACGGTTGTTTGTTTATTATTTTTTTTTTTTAATAATCGTATCTTTTTTCCGCAAGTTTGACATGACTTTTATAGATACTACATAAGTTATTATCATACCTTTTATGATTTACCATCATCAGTGCTTGTCCAACAGCTTCCCTCTTCATATTTGAGTCAGATGCTTGTTCCACTTTTTTTTGGTAATTTTCTATAACACAATGTGAGCATTTGTGCTCCTCCCTCGATTTTTTAGTTAAATTTTTTATTTCTTCATTAGCATTGCATCTGTCTTCCGAGTGTCCGTACATTCCACAGCTTTTACAAGTTCGAATGCTGATAAATTTTTCATAACGTAAACTAGTGTACTCGCATAGGATTCGTCTAGGTGATTCTCGATTTAGTGTGTAGTAATCTTCCTTGGTTAGTCTTATAATGGCATTTTTTCCCTGGTTCTTAATCGATACGAGGATTGGTTTATTTCCCGTGATTCTTTCGATCGATGTTTCTATTTCTTCTTTGGTTATGTCTTGCAGGCCCCATACCGTGATAGTTGGTGAAAGTTTTTTCGATATTTGGATTTCAATGTTCGATATGTTAAGGTTATTATTATTTTCTTCAGTCATTTTGTCTGCTTCATTGCGATTTCGAATTATAATTATTGCAATCTTCCTATTCTTTTTTGGCGTGTAGATTCCTGTAACTGTTACTCCGATCCTGGAGGGTTTGATTTCATCTTTTATCTGCTTAATTGCCTTCTCTATGAACTTCTCAGCTTTGTACGCATCTTTTTCCTTTGATTTTATGATTACTGCTTCGTCTATTTGTTTCTTAGTTTGATAACTGACTTCACTTGCCGGGAGGCTGGCTACTTTGGAGTATGTTGTGGGTGTAGCATTAGAAATTGCGTTTATTGATTCTCTGACTTCCTTGATTACATTTTGTGCTAACTTCTTTGTGGTGTTTTCTTGTTGCATTTCGACTAAGCCCAGCGTGGAGATTATTTTTGCGTTTCTCATCGTCGTTGTTTTTTGATATTCAATAATGCGCGTAAACAATTGAGATACCTCCTCTAGTGACATATTACGTCCCTGCTTCACTACATACCTGTCTTGTTCTTTGGATATACGTAGTATTTTAGTTAAGTATTTCACGAAGTCGTCCGTTTCATTATTTGCCTCTTTAATTTTTCTCCGAATTTCTTGATAGTTGTCATCACCGTCGCTGTCTTCATTCATTTCGTTTATCGCAGCGGAGTGCTTTGTGGTGCTCGGTAGCCGATATTATATCAGTTGTCCTTGTTTAGCCGACCGGAATTGTCGGCGACAATTGTCACCGATAACTTGTTGCCGGAAAACTTCCCGAAATATGTATGTCAATTACGTTTATGTAATAAATTGAGCATAAACTGAAACAACATGCTATTTTCTTCAGAAAGCCAAAAAACAATTTTAAAACACGAACGATATAAAAATTGCGAAGTTAATTGATCAATAATAAAAAAAAAAGAAAAAAATTACGGTGAAAATAACAAATAAACAATAAAAGAAACAAAACGTAAATAAGAAAAAGACTCACTTTTCAGCCTTCACGCATTAAAAGTGTCCATTAGCACTATGTAAAAACACATTTAAGATAGAGCAAACAATAACATGATCTAGTTTTTTGAGATTAAAATAGCTTGAATGAAAATCTATTACTGATCCCAAAATTTTTGTGTTGATCGTGAATGTGGTGTCTAGGTATACATTTACCTCCTACATTGTTGCAGCTTTTCTTTCCTTTAAATAACCTATGTCCTACATCTATGGTGTTTTCATCGGTAAATCTGGTTTCTTGCAACTATAATGTTTGTATTTCGTGCTCGTCCAAAACTTTTGCGACATGTTTCCTTTTCCCTGTTTTCAACAGCGAATTATTATATATTCAGTGTTCCGAAAAAGTATTTATTTTGAGCCCGAAATTTTTATGTTGGTCCTGATGATTGTTGAAAATTGCATGTTGTTTCGGACTCTCCAGAATCCATTGACAGCAGGTGGTCAAAGGCCCGACCGATTATGCCGATACTTCCTGAAGTGGTTTCACTACGTGAAGAACTTGACATCACGTATTGTTTAAAACTGGTTGAGGGATTTTTTTTGCCGTTTATAAAACCGAGATTTGTTCATCCCAGAGTATGACTTCAATCGGTTCTAATTTGGAAAACAGCCGCTGTCGGAAAGCTGCCTTTAACATGAGACGCACAGTTGCGCCTTATTGGAACCCCTTTGCTGTCCGGTTTCAGAGGACCCCCTGGTAGAATTCGCTACTATCGGTATAGCTTCTTGTATCATTGTGGTGCGCAAGCCCCTCCACCACGTCAAGGTGGGATCCTCGAAGGGGTTTGATTTCTTCATATTTTTTAATCTTATCGTTAGATAATGGTTTTCACGGTTTCGTATTAGAGTCATTTATCATTAATATTTTAACATGTATACTACGAATTTTCAATTTTCTAAAATCCGAGTTGCAATGTAGTTCCCTGTCAAATTCAGATCATTTGCGTTACTAATGTTTCAATGATTTTTTTTTTTTTTTTTTCTTTGATTAAACATACACGGGGGAAAAATTCCTCCGAAATTATGTGTCCAGAATAACTAATATTCAGTCTTAAAGATGTTTGTTATTTATGTTAATATTTGCAATTGCCTTTTTTAAACTAACTACCAAAGCGCGCAAATAGGTGCGTTGCATTAGCGGTGATACTCCGCGAATTGGGGATTTTCACAAACACCAGAAATTTCTTCAGTTCTAAGGGAAAATGATTATAATTAATAATATTTTGAAATATTATCAGACGACGACGCATCGTCGAATTAAGGGAAAAAAGGAAGAACAAAAATTAATACAAATTATCCGGGAAAAAGTCGTATCAGTATTTCGATTATTTAAAATTTTTTATTCAAATAGACTTTTTTTTTGTTTTCACTTTTTTTTTGCGTCATTCGACATCTAGTTAACCGGGAGAGTTATAAGATGATTTGTGTAAAAGTAATTATATATTAAATTTCTTTGTCGTTGTTATATACATTTTATGTATCATATTACGCGAAAAACACCTTAGTTAATAATGATTTCATAGTGTTCAGAAAAAATTAATGATAATGATTAACGTCTTGCGTATTTTGGAAGAATATATTTTTTAAGGGCATTTGAACATTATTACGAATTTGCACACTAAAGTATTTCGATGAGATCAAAAATTGGCAAAAAAGCACCCAGACTATAATTATTCAAATTTTCCAATTGTCCATTAAAAGGTTTTTTGAGAAGCGTATTTACACGAAGTATGTGTGTGTGTGTGTGTGCGGAATAAATTTACTTTAATCAAGAAATTAAATCATCAGCCGCTTCAAACGGTAAAATTATAAAATAATAACGGTTTTACTTTTGCTTTTTTCTTAATTCGAAATAAGGATAATAATCGAAATAAATCCTTTTTAGGATTAGTTAATCGAGTGTTATTGTTTAGCGGTTCGGCGATGAGTCAATCAGCCATACAGATGGATCCGATGTTTGTGAAACGCAAAGTGGCTGAACATACCGGATGCCACGGTGATCTTATGCAAGACGATATGGGACCATGTTTGAGCGCTGTGCCGGTGAAGAAATTGCTCGGCGTTACCATAGAGCCGCCGAGGTTTTTACCGGGATTCGCGCCATTTTTGGACGGGATTTTAATGGATAAAGGTATCCTGGAACTTCATTCGATGCCTGAACTATCGATCATGGCGAATACGAAAAAAGGATCCGGTTATAAATTTTCCGATTTTTCCGACATCGATTTAATGTTCGGCCTGACCTCGTTCGAATCGTATCTAGAACTAAGCGCTCAAGATTTGGAGTTCGGTATTTTAGACGAAAAAAGAGATAAAATTCTCAGAACGTTCGTTCGCAACTGTTTCCGATTTCATTTGAACGAAATCTATTCAACTTTGAAGAATGAATACACGGAATGGGAGCGGCCGTACGACAGTCCGTTCAGTCATCGCGATGCGATAATGGAACTTCTGAGCGACGGCTATACCGCGTCCGCACTGATCAAAGTTGGTCACCTGCACAGTGTTCAGGGCGGTCGTAGTTATTTCGTCAAATTTCATCATCAGTTGAACTCGAACGAATTTCCACAGGTTCGAATTTTTCTAATAACCTCTAGTAATTATTTGTAATTTAGCAAAATGTACACGACATTATTATTATTATTATTATTATTATTATGTGTTTATCAATATGGTCGTTTAAGGGAAAGGCTGTTATTCTAGCGCGCTCTTTGTCCTTTTTTTTTTCGTAGAAAAAAGGTAGTGTTCACGGTGAGGACATACCATTCATCTTAGGCTTTCCACTGATCGAGAAAACGTCATCGCACGGCCGAAATTACACCGAAGATGACATCTTCGTCTCGCAGCAGATGATACATTACATATCGAATTTCGTCAGAACTGGGTAAGTTGTTCTTTTGTTCACCTTAAAATTGCTTTTCTACTGACCACTGACCCATCCCCATTTATCTTATTCGCCTGTGCTTAAATTTTTAATCTAGAATTCCGCCCAAATTTTCATTTTACGCTTCCTCTTTTGTTTGTTCTTGTTTTTTTTTTTTGGTTTTTTGAAATTAATGATAATTTTTTAAGTTGTCAGAATTTTCATTTAGTCATGAACAATCGCGAATTTAAACGATGCACGCGGTAAGTACAATTTTTTTATCAAGTATATCCGAGGACAGCTTCAACTGATGCGGTGAACCATAACGTTTTACATATTTTATGAAGCTTATTACCTTAATAATGTAATTCCAAAAACAAAATCGCCTTACTACTTATTTAGGCAGTCACTGATGTTTTTGCCAAGCTTTTCTATTCTAACAATACAATATCAGCTGATCTCTACGGCTGCACGAGCTGAGGAGATGTTATCGAAAGTGACAAATTTGGAAGCATTAAAAAAAGTAACGCTAAGCTAAAAGGTAGTCTTCGCAAGATGATAATTATTTTTCTACAAGACGACAGTTTTTTTAATTTTTTTTTTCCTTTGACGAAATGAGGCTGATTTAATTCCATCAGAACCTAGACTGTATCCAATAATTTGTCGGGCATTGTTTCTAAATCGTATGGATTTATTGCTTGTCCAATATTTTTCAAATACGTTTTATATATGTGGGATACTCAAAATATATGCATGGATTTATTTTTTTATTTTCTTCTTCTTTTTTTTACTACCTTGAAGACCACTGATTAATAATGATATAGTGTTAGTAACAAAGATATATATTTAACAATGCGAAGTTTCCCCCTTCCCGTTTGCCTCTCAAGCTAAACATAAATCTTCTTATTTATGGTGGAACGATAAGTGTAAACGTGTCTATGACTTTAGTTCACGGACGTTCGGAACCTTTCATTTCAATCTCACTTTGGAGAACTTTCTCGCACACAAACGGGCTAATTCCAAAACTAGATTTACAATAAAAACCGCCAAGAGAACGTCACGGAGGAAGGTCTGTTCTTCGTTCATATGATTGCCCCTCTCTGACGGATTTGAAGTCTTGCCACGGCCTTCAAATCTATTTCTGCCGGTCAGCTCTCTAACCGCTTCCTCTCTGATGACAACCTTTCTATCTTTATTGACTCAATTGCTCCCGCCTATGTTCCAAGCCTCGAGGAAACGATGTTATCGTCAACTCCTATTCTCTCTCCTCATTTTCTTACCTCACCTTTTCATATTAATGAACTCCAACTTGCCGTACATAAGGCGTCTAAATCCTCACCTGGAATCGATGGAGTTCTCCACCTTGTTCTCCAAAATTTTTCTGACAGTGCTCTTCAATTCTCGAATTCGCTGTTTAATTCCTTTGTTGATACATGCAGTACTCCCTTCTCTTGGAACACATTTATTGTCATCCCCATTCCCAAAAAGAACTCCTCCTCCTTTCGGCCTATCTCCCTGGCCTCCTGCCTTAGAAAGCTCTTTGAAAGTACTCTTAATAAGCGTCTCGTTTGCTGGCTGGAAAACTTGAATATCCTTTCTAGTAACATGTTTGGTTTTCGTCGGGGGCCTTGGTCCAGCTGATTGTATAGGTCTTTTTGTATCCGATATATATAAATTCTTTATTGACAAAAAATACACTTTGGCAGCTTTTATTGATATCTGTGCTGCTTTCGATAATGTTTATCTTCCCGGTCTTAATGAAAAAATGTTATCCATTAGTATTCCTCCTACCATTACTGATCTTGTTCTCAATCTTATATATGTGTGCTAAATCAGTCTGGTCTGTCTTCTTCGATAGATTCTTCCTCGAGAAGAGTTTTTCGTGATCTTCCGTAGGGGTCTTGTCTCAGTTCTACTCTGTTTAATGTTGATATGCCTAATGTTCCTATTTCTTCCTCTTTTCTGTTCTACGCAGACGATATTCTCCTTTACTCCTCAGTTATGGATATCACAACTGCCAACGAGGAACTTAACAAATCACTAACCGACTTGAAGCTTCCTCTTTCCTCTCTATTCATCTCTCTGGCTCTTCTTCCAAATCTGCCTGCGTTGTATTCTCTCTCCGACCTTACAATTTAGCCATTGTCAATATTTCTCTGAATACTCTTCCTATTTCCCTAGTCAACTGTTTCTGCTATCTTGGAGTGTTTCTGAATAGCCGTTTATCCTTCTTTGAGCCCAATAATTCCCTTAATATTTCTTGCGTAAACGACACAATCTGTTCAAGGTCCTTTCACATACAAGATGGCACGGAGATCCTCAAATCCTAATCCTGTTTTTTACAAATCAATCATATTATCTAAATATATTACTGTTCTTCCATATATGGAATTGTCTCCAAATCTCTTCTCTCCAAATTGGATTCAACACAATATTTGGTTCTTCGTTTTTGCTTACGGGCGCTGAATTCCACTCCGATTCATTCTTGCTGAATCTAATGTTCAGCCGTTGTTCATCCATTTTGGATACCCTCTCGTTTACTAAGATTCGGCTCTCATACCTCTCTATATTTCATAAATGGCGTTTCTCTCCTAATAAATCTTCTATCTTAGCTCTTATTTCTCATCGTTTAGCCTTCTATACTATTTCCCATAGTATACTTCCCTTATTTTATGTTTAACTTCTTCGGGCTTTTTCACCTTCCAAAGCTCTCTTTTCTCCCTTCATCATCTAAAACTTCTGACTTCGCAGCTGTCAATCAAGAATTTAATTTTCTTATTAACTCTTCATTTCCTCTTCATTCCTTAATATTTACTTATGTTTCCAAGAGTTCAGGGTGAGTAGTTACTTCCTCCCCCCCTCCAGTAATTCCACTTAATCCTTCAGGCTGCGGCTTTTCGCTATATCTTCTCCACGTAACTTTATGCCATTCTTCGAGCAGTTATATTTATTTCCTTAACTCGATACACTGATAAATACCTAATCATTTTGGACTTCAAAAGTGCCCTTCAAGCTATATTCTCGCCCTTTCTCTCATAGTCCCTTGACTTTATTGTTTTCCGTATGCGTTCTCCGATCTATAGTCTCTCCCTTTTCCCATTCCATCTTCATCGACCTTCTTTGGGCTCTAAGTAATGCGGGTATTGATGGTAACGAGACGGTGGATTCTTTAGCACGATCAGCGTTAGACTCCCCACATTTTGTTAAATAGATTCCTTGTCACAACATACTTCCCCTCTCCAAAAAAATGCATGTCAAACGCTTTGGTCGAATGTATTTCCTCGCTCCTTTTCTAATTCTAACTCATTTTACCTTTCTATTCAGCCTGGATACCTCCTTCCTGTTCTTGGTTCTATTATTTTCCTACTACTCTTAAATTTTTTTTTATTAGTGATGTCTGCCGTCTGCGGTCCAATCATACTTTGCTCCCATCCTCCGGTATCATTTTGCTCTTTTCCCGTCTCCTTATTTTCGCACTCTGGCGACTGTACTTTCGTTTGTGATCGTGACTACGTGCTGTTTGAATGTTCCAATCTTTCCTCCGAACGTAACATCCTATACAGCTATTAAAGCTGAATTTTCCTACTCCCTATAATGCTTCCTATATCTTAACTTTGCCGTTTTCAAACATGATTTCTATTCTTGCCTCTTTTCTTTCATCGATCTCTGGCCGGATTAAGATTTGATCTCCGGAGTAGCTGCCTCAGTTGGCCAAACCCAAAAAGAAAAAAAAAAATGAGGAGTTTTTGTCCAATAAAAAATGTACATCACCTAAATGATTGTTTCTGTTTCGATTGTTTGGTAACATTTTTAAGTTATTCTGTCGTGCAATTAAGTTTTAATATTGCGTAAGAATTGGAAATGTAACATTTTTCTAAATTTTCTAAAAGCTCTTTTTTTTCCTTTAAGACTGAATTATTAGTACCCGATTTTTAAGGTAACCCGTGACTAAATATATTTTTACTAATTATCTGAAATTCCATGTTTAACATTAGGTGCGTCTACACTGATCACCAAAGAGGCAATACGATGTCAATAAACCACTGCGTACTTATAACGCCAAACATTGAAAACCGTGAAAATTTTCTTCTTCAGCGAATTTACTGGCTCGCTCTTATAATATTAATCAACTGATAGAATTATTTTTAATTAGAATTTGAATTATTCGAAAAGATATATTTCAGCTTCAGTACATTTACTTTTGGGATTTTTTTTCTTTTTTATCCCGTCTTTTCTGGAGTACTAAGGAATTTTTTCCAAACTTTTTTTAATTGTTTCAAATTCTAGTTTGAGGATCGTCGAATTCGTTTCCTAAGTTCCTTTATTGGAATTATCATTTTTTATTAGACACAGACGAAAGAAATTATTGAGAAAGCGTAAATATCTGACCGAACGTTATAGGTGGAATCATTTACACAAGGCGAGAGATTGGAGAATGAATTTTTGTTAAAAAGAAGCGGAAAAACTGACAACATTAGCCAAAAAAATTACCCAGCTCATTATCATTGAGCTTCTGAATGGTTTTATCGGAACCGACAACAGGAATTGAATGAAGGGAAGAAAGAATAGGAATAATAAAGTAAGCAAATGACAAAATCGCAAAAGATCAGGAAGAAAAGAACAAATGTGACACTCTCAGAAGTAATCGAATAATCAGAGAAAGGTCGATTAGAAAAATTATAAATCATGGAACGTGTAGTCATCGTGACTCGATTTGTAACGGCCGGAAAAATCAGAGGACGAAAAAATTCGAAAAAGTTAAAGCTCGGAGGGTTAAAAGTAGTTCCAACGTTGTAAGGTCGGGATGTAAAAGTAGGGTTTTTAGAAGCGCAAAAGCTGGAGAAATAGTAGTAGAAGGAAAGACTTTTAGTGAGAAAATAAGGTCTGCGATTAGACAATAAATTGTTGGGATTGAGAAAAATTTAAGAACAATAAGTTAAGCGAAGAAAAAAAATTGGATTATGTTAAATGCAGAAAGACAGGACGGGGAAGGTTGCAGCGATAAATAAAAGGACTTTAGTTAAATTTAGAGGGATCAGTGGGTAAATATGCAGGGATATAAAAATAGAGAGATCGTTACTCCACTTTAAGCTTTTAATAATAAGATAAAGGGAAGAAGTTTAATAGATATTGAAAAAAAGCGAAAGGGGCACTATCAAGGAGCACGCTTTGTTAACAGAAGTAATTAACATGAGAAAGAGAGAGGTATTATTTAGGAGGATATATTAACTAAGGCGCGATCAATTGATAAGAGGACACACTAGATAAGGAGAAATAGAAAGGTGAATTAAGAGAAGAGAGAGCGTTCTAGTGGAATTAGAAACGAATTAAGCTGGTCTAATTATATGATTACATTTTTAAGCAAAATAAACAACACTGGAAATTTAATGAAAATAAATGAAAATAAAATATTGACCTCTTAAATTAATTATAAATTGCCTCACTAGGTTCAGATGATCCATAATCTTGGCGATAATAGTTTGTAAGATAATTATTATCGCCTTGATTACGGATTTCAAAATTCGAAGCTAGCAAGACAATTTACAATTAATTAGTTTAATATATCGATGTTTTCTGTATATTTATATTTCTCAATTTATTTTATATATTGCATGACACAGAAATGTGTTCTGAGGAAGATTATAATTTTGTAAATTGTTGAATCTGTGAGGACGGTGTAATAAAAAGGGGGGTACCATATGTTTCTTGTTAATTACAATGTAAACATTAAAACGATATCTCAGAATGAACTATAAACGACAACTAACGTCGTAGATCTGAAACAACGTCATCGTTAATTAAACGTTAACTGGTATTTGGGATTAGGCGGATATGTTCGGAACCGGTAGTAAATGAAAACATTCTGAAATAACCCAAACTAATCTGATTTGATCTAAATTATGCGCATTTATTATTATACTGCTATAACTGAAATTAAATTTACCTCAATTAGTGTAATTGCATTTTGATTGATAACTTTTTATTCGATCTCTAAAAGGTGTAAATAAATTTGAAAATTAAATATTGAGATGCATTAGAGCGAGCTGAATTATTAAAAATTTCTTAGTTCCGGTCTTATTTCGCTCGATCATGCAGCGAGGAAATGTTTCTTTCATTTAAAGGATCTATTTTTAGAGTAAAATATATGCGAAGACGGTCGGCTTCAAGCTAGGGTTAGATGGATGAATAAGAAGAAATCAGAGGAGAAGAGGAAATCGGCAACCGTTTGATGAGGAAACGATAACCCAAGAAGGAACGTCGAAGAAAAAGAGGAGGAATGTGAGATTCCGCGTGCAGAGCTGGGATAGGAGTAGACTTTCGGGCTCCAAGGCAGAGGCGGAGGCATGCATTTTGGACTCGATCGAGCTTAAACAGAAGGGATCTAGAAGAATTTCCGTAAATGTAGGAATCAAGAAAAGAGCGGATAAAAGATTTGTAAAACATAAGCAGGATCACAGGATCAATCAGTATGTTGAGCTTTAAATATCGATAAACAAAGGCGTGATGATTTTTCGAGAAAAAAAATTATCTCGCCTCCAGGAGGTCGTAGGTTATTTTTCCCTTTTTTTTTTTACAATTCGAAAAAAATAGCAGCTATCGAATGGTTGAGATCGTTTTGATAGAATTTCAAATGGGAAAAATAATCAAAGTTTTTAGAGTCAAAAATTTTTCATAATGTTTTAGCCGTTTTTTTGCATCTTTGCGATTATTTCATGGTGAGCGCAATAATTTAAAACGTTAGTACAGCTTTTAAGAAAATTTTGAACTAAAAAAGACGCCTGTGGGTGCCCTATAACCTGATTAAATCCAATTTTTTAAAAACGCTTTTTTTCTTCGAAAAACTCGATTTTTGCAACAAATATTTCATATTTCTCTATTTTGAAGAAAGGGTCTTATTCTACCGACCAAGGGCTATATTTTTACCGAGTTTCATTAAAAAATCTTTTTGTTTAAAAAAAAATATATAAGCAATTTGAAAACAAGCGCTATTTTAGCGTTTTTTTTGCAATAACTTTTGCATTTGTTTATTTATCGACATTAGGTTAGGCTTATTGCATTTGTATTAAAACGAGACACAACTTTTGTCTAAATCATTTTTTTATACGAAGATTTTTGATTTTTTTTTAAGCCGAAAAAACAGTTTTTGACCAACTTTGACCGCCCCTTACAAAAAAAAAAACAACTAAAAACAATTGTTCAAAAATAGTTATTTTTATCTTATTTTGCCTTAGGGACGACGCTAGCTTCTTGTAGTTGTGGCAAAAAAACGATGTATTTTCGTTCGCTTGTTCCCCCGGTATTTTAGGTTTTTTTGTGTTCAACATTTGCAAATATGCCTTTTTATATCCCAATATAAAATTCTATATTTCAATAATGTTCACTCGCAAACACCAGCTGTAATGTGTGGTTACATCATTGTTGCAATATTACAATAATGTATTATTTTTTCCCCCTATTCTACAGTAGTGGTTACATATTTTATAAGTGGTAACAATCTCCTTTCCTTTTCAAAAACATATATATATTTGTAACATTATTTACAAAAGCAACACAATATATTACTTTTGATCTTTTAATATAAAACTTTTTTTTTTTTTTTTTTTTTATAATAAAACACAATTTTAACCGGTAGGTCAATTAATTGCTAATTGTAACTAATGTGAAATAAATTAACATGTACGAGGTCATTTAGTTCTCTGTGACCAAAACCATAAAGAAAAAAAAACTTATTATCTACAGAAGGTGCTACATAGATGCTTTAGACGCTGTATGTCCTCACGTATTTCTAGAAGTTGAACCGCCTCCGGATTGCTGTGTTGACAAAGCCGCTTCTCGTGGGTAATTGCGAAATCTTTAATTATTTCGCTGATTGTTTTCACTCCAAGATCTCGATGAATATCGTCATTACGAGAGTAACGATACGCATTAGCGATAGCTCGAATGATAAGACTTTGCTGAGCTTGTATTTTATTGTAGTTGGATTTTTTTGTACATCCCCATAATGCTTTTCCATACGTCCGGACGGGCTTAATAATTTGCCGGTAGAGAAGACGTTTGCAGTAGACATCAAGAGTAGAATTCCTACCGATAAGCTAATATAACCCCGGTATTTCTTTTTTAATCTGTTTCCTCTTAATTTTCACGTGGATATTCCATGGAAACCGGAAGTCCAGGTACATACCAAAATACTTGGCAAAATCATACTGTAGAATTTTGCTGACTGCTTAAATAAATTCTATTGTACGTCCCAGAGCGTTGAGCCCATGCAGCGACACAATTTAAGGAACGCTGTTAATTATCGTTTTCGTTCGTTTGACTATCACTCACAGCCAGGATTGCCGTATTATCCGCAAACGCGGCTGTAGTTGTACGATTATCCACGGGCATATCACATGTATGCAGCAGGTGTAGCAATGGCCCCAGGACGCTTCCTTACGGGACACCTGGCTGTATCGAGTTAAATGACGATTTGGCCTCTCCTCGTACTACTCGGAACTGTTTGCCCGCAGGTAAGAAGTAAGCAGGCGACAGAAGTGTTACATGGTAAGAGGTTGAATATAAAACTCTGGTATAAAATATTCTATAATGATGTAAATTATATTTTATTACATAAAACTCTGCGATAAAATATAACTTACATCATTATAGACATTAATATATTTTTACATCAGTATTCTTATAACTGTACAAATACTGCATAAAAATCTGATACCGAAGAGTAATCAATGATAAAGTACATGATTACAATTGCATGATTATATTCGGTAATCATGATTAATGATCGAGTTATATCGGCCATACTTAGAATACGTGTATCATTATGATTACCAATAATAATGGTAATCGTGGTTAATTTTTTGTCCATAACCGTAATCGTAATAACAGATTTTATTTTGCTTTGCTGTTTTTTTTTTTAACCAGTTGTCCAATTTTTGATATTAGTGCTCGTTGTATTGCGGAGTTTCTATTTTTCTAGTCTTCGATCGAGTAATTTTGTGTCGCCCAGAATGAATTGTATTATACTTTTATTTAGTCTAATTTTTTGTCTCCAAAGTACACTGTGGCCGCGCAGTGACGTAGTTATCGTTCTCAACTTTTCACACTATTTTCTCTTCCTCTCGCAACCATTAAAGTTGTTTTCGTTAATGAAAGCCCGATGATGGGGCCTATGAGGAGTAAGGTCCACTCATAATCGTTAAGGTTAATTCAAAAAATGTCAGTTTATCGTAATATTATTATTATTTCGAATTAGCCACTAATGAACTACGCTGTCATCCTGCCATTCTTCTTTCTCTCTTTCCATACTTCTTTCATTCTTTCACTGTGTCTTTTTTTTCTTTCTTCGGTCCGCAGAATGCCAGTTCTTCCTTTCCGTTTCTCCCCGCGAATCTTTTGCAGTCAAATAGTTTCTTCTTTAACGGTGATCTCTGTTCTATATCTTCAGGCGAAATCTTCAATTCATCCGGGTCTTTTTTGGTCTCTTCACGTACCGTTCATTTTTAGCTTTCGCATGTAACTGAACAACCTTCCGGTGAACCTGCTCAGCTCCATCCGTTACATATGACCGTAGAATCGAATTCTTCTTTTCCGGATCTCGGTAGTGATGCTCGCAATATATGTACGAGGGTGGTTCAAATATAAACCGGAATTTCGTCATAAAAATTTTTATTTTATACTTACAGTGCTCATGTTTTTTACAATTTTTCGAGATAACCCCCCTCGCACGCTACGTACTTTTTCCACCTCTCCGGCAATTTTTTTATTCCTTTTTCGTAAAAATCTCGCGGCTTGTCACATAGCCATTTGCGTACGAACGATTCCACCTCATCGTTGCTGTCGAAACGTTGTCCACCAAGTGCTTCTTTCAACGGGCCAAACAAATAATAATCACAAGGCGACAAATCTGGACTGTAAGGAGGATGTTCAAGTGTTTCCCAGCCCAATTCGGCCAATGTCTCCATCGTGAGCCGAGCGGTATGTGGCCTGGCGTTGTCTTGAAGCAGTATCGCACTACGGATCGGAATTTCGCGCCTTTTTGTTCGATAGGCCGGTTTGACTGTGTTTTTTAGGAGGTTACTGTAATACTGCGCCGTCACAGTACGTTGTTCAGTTAGGAAATCGACTGCGATCACTCCCTTCATGTCCCAAAACACGGTACACAACACCTTCCCAGCTGACTGTGTAACCTTCGCTTTGACTGGCGCTCCCTCTTTTTTCTTCCGCCACTCCATAGACGAGCGTTTACTCTGCGGCGTATAGTAGTGTACCCAAGTTTTGTCCGTGGTGAATATTCGCCGCAATAAATTCTCTCCTTCCTCTTCATACCGCTGCAGGAGACGCGTACAAACTTCCCAACGAGTGAATTTCTGTTCAAAATTCAGAAGTCTTGGCACCCACGTGGCTGCAATTTTGCGATAACCTAGCCGATCATGAATTATTGTCTCAATACTACCTATGCTGATGCCCAATTCGTCGGTCATATCGCGTACACGGACGCGTCGGTCAGCCAAAATGAGTTGTTCGCGATGGCTTTGACGTGTTCATCTGTAATGCTGGTTTTTGGGCGCCGCGCATGTGCTATGTTTGACACCACTTCACGTCCTTTTCGAAACGCGGAACACCACTCGTACACTTGAGTTTTGGAGAGACACTCATTGCCGAACTGTTCGCGTAATTTTCGGTAAATTTCCACGGATTTTACGTCGTCTTTGACTAAAAAACGAATAATGATGCGTTGCGCAACAGACACTGGTACTTCTTTTTCACTCATGGCTCTAACTACACTAAAAAGTGAGCTTACGCGGTTCTAATTGCTCTACATAACAAACCGGTCTAACTGCCAGTGCAACCACTTTTTCCACAATAAATTTTTCGCGCGTTTATTTAAAAATTCAGGTTTATATTTGAACCACCCTCGTATATACATTTTTAAAATTTTTTTCACATAATTTTCGGTCCATTGATGATACCAGTAAATACTATTTTTGTTACTACCGAGATAGTGTTTGCTCGTAAATATTTGCTCATTATTTAAAAATAAGAAGTTCAGACCATTAAAAATATATCGCTTTAAATTTCGGTAACATATTTACCAGTTAATTGCATTACTGACGGTTACTAGACAATGATTACACACTTTGACAGTTCAATTCACTAGTATAATTTCGATTTTTTCTTTTCAATTTCCGATTTACAAGTATCACTGAAACGGCTATTAGACCTCCGAACGCTGCCATCTTGTGCTTCTTCCAGCCAGTTTGCTTTGAATTTTCGAATCTCAGTATGTATATGTGCAATATATGTCTAATCAGTCATATTGTTCAATTTCGAGCGTGCAAACTACTTATTCGTACATATTGTTGTAGAGATCAGTGCTACGGCGATTCTGTACATAAACTATACTTTAGAAATTGACTGGAATCGTAGTCATCGTTGTAGAAGTATAATTAAAGTTAAAATTAAAATGAAAACAAATTTAATCATAATAATGCCACTGTGCTCAACGGGCGGCGCAGATAACGAAATAGGTCGAAAAATGTACGTAATGCATTTTCTTATTGCGTTTTATTTATTTAGAAGTTTATTATTAAAATTAGTAATAAAATCGTATATCATCATTGAATATTTCATTATTATTATAGCTTTCATTCCAACAGTTAGATTCCATCTAGCGCGCTCCAACTGAGTAGACTTGTTCGACCGAACGGCAGTGCACTTACATTATAAATAAATAAGAAGATCTGGTCGTCTTAAGGTTTTTATGTAAAAAATATATACCCTAGAGGGTTTTCACAAAAATTTGTCTTAATAAGAACGGTTTGAAAAATAATATCAGCGGGCGACATTGCTCTTTGAATAATAGTTAAATCAATGTCCTCCCTTCAAAAAAAAAAAAAAAAAATGAATAGCAGAAAAATAATTTAATTAATATTTCTATGTTTTTTTTTTTGTTTTTTTTAAAATGGGCTCGGTGTTAACGCTGACCCGACTACATCGATTTAGATCACCTACTCAGATTCTGAGGCGATCGGAGATGGAAAGTATAAAGGAAAGAAGGAGGAGAATAACGGCTGGAGATGGGAAGGATAACGGAAGCATTGAAAGGGGTAGAGGAAGATCCAACGCTAAAAGTTCGGCGTATAGATGACAGCACTTAAGCAAAAAAGAGCAGGGCATTCAAAAAGGATATGGTTGGGGTCGCATATAAAGGGGGAGGATCAGTAGAGTGGAGAGGGCAAAAGGGGGAAGGTGAAAGAGAAAAAGAAAAACGAGAAAAGGGAAGGAGGGAATGACCAAGTCTCAGACTGATTAAAGAAACAATAGCCGAGCGCCAAGAAAAGGGAAAAAATCGGTACCAAGGCTGTGAATTGGGAGTAGGCTGTAGGAGGAGGTAGAAGGAGGAGCGATTGGCAAAGAAGGAAGTGTAGATATGTCAACCCATAGTCTGGTATGGAGACTTGCGGAGAGGAAAAGGATGTCTGAGGCAGGAAAATGCGGAAGGAATGGACCATTGAGAGACGCCGAGCGAGCTAGGAAGTCAACTGCTTCGTTTCAATGCCAGAGTGGCCAGGAACCCATAAAAAGTCAATAAGGATAGAACGTGCTAAGCGCAAATTAGAGATAGAGACACGAACAGAAAGAATGATATCATTAGTCGAGTGAGAAGGAGGAGAAGAGATAGCTTGCAGCACGGATTTGGAATCAGTAATAATGAGAAATTTACGGATCCCTCTTGAAGAGGAAATAATGGAGACAGCACGGAGAATGGAGACTGCTTCAGCAGAAAAAATGGAACAAAAGGAAGGAAGTTTGAAGGATTCCGTATTTCTATGTTAATAATAACGTAGTTAACTTGAGGCTATCGATAGAGATGCTTAACGTCGAATTAAAGAGAAAATGGCTAGCGAAAAAACTTTATACAAAATGTGCGTTTGTGTAGGTTCGATACTTTCATTAATATTGTAAGTTTGTTTGATTGTCGATATATTTCTGATCGCTGTCGATGACAGCGAACATAGTTCTCGTCTCGATTATAATTCGCGGTGACAGAATGACAAGAGAGAAAATTCGGTTGCAACGGTCGAAATGGAAATTAAAGAGAGACAGATAGAGTGATTCAGTTTGAGGAAAAAGAGACAATACGGTGTTATAAGGCGGCATTTTGTGTGTTATGTGTTTAAATGGGAATTACCAAATTGGCACGTACTGAAGTTTGCTATGGAATTCGACGTTATAGTGTAGAATTGCTTATTATTAATAGATATAATCGTTCCGTAATTTATTTGCAACGCTTAATGCGGTCGATAAAAGAGTGTGTTTACAGCGGATCGGAAGGAGGTGTGGATTTGAGGAACTATCGAAAATAGAGTAGAAAGGGAATTTGCAAAACTGTCGGGTAAAATGTCTAGGAAAAATTACAAGAAGGAATGCAGCGTAGTGGAAAATGGAAAATGGGTTACAGGTAGATGAATGGTATTTCAGATTAAGTAATGAACGGAGAGAAGAGAAATCGGTAAGACGTTTGGAGCAGCGGATATAGGGCGCAGTGAGATGGAACGGAAGTTTCAGAACACGGGGTAGATGTAGAGAACGACAGCGGAATTCAAAGTGTCACGGAAGGTAATGCGGACGTTGCGCCGGGGAAACGAAAATGGTAATGTAGAAAGAAATGTAAATGGCGAACGGGGAACGGAGATGATAAAACAGGGAATTAACATGATAGGGATTAAAAAGCTGCAGTTAGCTGGTGGAGTAGTTGCGATGATAAATTTAATAAACAAATGTAATCTGCTTAGTAAACCGAAAGTTTCCCTAGAATCAACTAGCTCGTCTATACGTCTAGCTAGAATTAATGATCTTAGTGCGACCGTTTTGATGATGTTAAATATTATAGATATTACATTCGGCGTTTTCTTCGGTTATTTAAGAAAAACGAACTTGCCGTTAGAAAATTACTACTAATTCCTGCCGTCTAATTAATTCCTTTCAAAGATAATAATTTTCATGCCAACTACATTCCCGCCGCATATTAGTTCAGTGTACCGCGCTCGCTCCTCTTTCTCATATATTTATTTCGTACTAATATAAAATGAAAGGAATTATTAAATAAGTTTTTTTATTTTTTAATGTTTGTTCCATCCTTTTACTGGAAAGAGTTATTTAAGTACAGAGATACCTTTTTTTTCTTCCGTTAATGGTATGATTTTCAAATGTACAGTGAGTTACAAAAATATTCGGAAATTGTTTAAAAAAAAGTTGAATTTTTATTTATAAACGAATAAGGGTAATCCGGTTTAATAATAAACATTTCGTTCTAAGCATCTATTATAGTACACCCAGAATGACACAAATGCCCATCGACATAAAAAGAGAAAAATTAGTTCACAGCGTTTCGACTACAGTAGAAAGAAAAGGAAAAGCCCCGAAAAATTACAGGCAAGCAACGACGAAACAATATACCTGCGAGGTATTATTATACCTACTTGCGTAACGTACGTGCTAAACACGCTTAATTCACGTTTTTTCGAATTTTGAGACACAACGTGACAAGCAAGTAAGCTGTTTAATTAACAGCGGCGTGGATAATCAAATAGTGACAACTGTTTCGAAAATGGGTAGAGACAATCCGTATAATACATAATTCGGTTGAAATGCGTCAGTTAGTTATTTTTAATGATTTGAAAGAGGTGTTTGAACGGACTTGAAGAAATTTCGAAATGATTGAAAACATCAAAAAGTACCGTATACGATATTATTATTTACCGGTTCAAAAAACAAGATACAGAATCGAATCTGAATAGATGACTGCCGGAAACTTTCTATTCGACATCGGGGCGGTTCATCACATGAACAATAGTAGCAAAATTCCCGAAAATAAGATCGACAAAAATAGCTAATATTGAGATAAATGCAAAGACCAAGAAAAAAGGAAGTTTCACTACAAGCCGTTCGTAGAATAATAAAAAAGAATAATAGGTAATATTTAAAGGACTATAAGGGGGAAAAAAGTTTATATTTCTAAAGTAAATAGAAAAAAGCGATCAGAATTTGCAAAAAAATACGTTTCCGTTAATAAATCGTTTTGGAATGATATTAATTTTAAAAAAGAGTTCAAGTTCAACATTGGCGGAAGCAATGGCAAGAGCAAAGCGTTGATACAGAATTTTTGGAGAAAAATTTTGATCCAACCGCTCAAAACATGGCAGGGGGGTAGTCTCATGGTTTGGGTTTTGCGGAAAGTGGAGTAGGCACGTTGGTTTTTTATTGAAAGCAATAGGAGTGCCGATATGTATGTTGGGTTTTTTAAAGAACACAATCTTGCTCAAAGTACGAGACTAAATTAGGTACATCGAAGTCGTTAAAATTTTACCCCAGTATAATGATCCGGGACACAAGGCTCGAAAGGCACCGCGGGATGGTTATTCTATAACTGTGTCCGAAAGTGTCGTAAATACCTCTGTAATCAGCTGATTGCAACCCGATTGAGAATTTGTGGCGTTACTTAGATAGACAAATGGCCGAAGCCCCTTTATTTCGAATAAAAATCAGGTTAAAAGAACGTCTCAAGTCAGCAAGGGGGAACTCCGTCAGATTACCCGAATAAGTTAATTTCGTCGATGCCTGATCGTTTGGAAGCCGTTATCAGAGCTTAAACATACAAAGTATTAACGTGTTTAAGTTTAAACTTTATTCTGTTGATGTAAATTTGCGCGAATTTTAGATTTCCGAATATTTTTTGAACTGATGATTTAATTTTTAACAAAAGCTGCGTTAATTTATTTAATTTCTTAATTTTATTATTATTTATGTGTTGTGTTGGATACACTAGATCAGGAGTTCTCAACCAGGGGGGCACGCCTCCCTTGGGGGCATAGAGAGATGTCAAGGGAGGCGTGAAGGAAAAATTAATTTAACGCGTAAATTAAACATCGGACGAGGGGTGTTCAATAAATAATGTGACATGCCTTCGAAAATTACCTTTTAGGCATCTAAAAATTTTCACAAATAATCAACAAAGTAAAATTATCACAATTTTTTGCATTAGTTGCGATGAATCCACCGACATCGTTAATTGTGCACAGTTAATAGTTTTTGTTCATTACGTCAGTGAAGATCACATTGAAGAAGAGATTTTGTACTCCCAATCTTTGACAGCAGGCACTAAATCTGAAGATATATTTAATCAACATCTGATTTCATCAAAAAAAAAAAATGATTTGGATTGGAATAAACTCATTAGACTTTCGTAAACTATATCAAGAGTAGCGCTTTGAACAGTCGATTATTTAGTTTACTTTGCGAGGATTTTGATTCTGATCACAGAGTCCTTCTATTCACACAGAAGTAGGCTGGTTGTCTAAGGGCAATATGTTGGCTCGCCTTTATGAATTGAAAGAAGAGGTCATCCTCTTTCTTGAGTTCAAAGAAAAAAAGAGATTTTTTGCAAATATTCAACAATGAACAATTTCAATGGAGGTTGACCTATTTAACTGATATATTTGATGCCTCTAATCAGCTAAACTTGAAGCTTCAAGGCAGAAACGGCACTGTCATGAGTAACTATGATCATATTCAAGGGTTCATATCTAAGCTTCAACTTTGGAATCAAAAGATATCTGCTGAAAATGTAATAATATCTTTTTCTCGACTATTCAAAGCAATTAAAAATAAAAAACTGGACGAAGATTTCAAAGTTGAAATATAAACTCATTTGCAAGCGCTGGAAAACGAATTTCACCGATATTATCAAGACATTAATTCAGAGTCACCAATATGTCACATGACCAGAAACTCATTTGTTGTTGATGTATTATAATTATCAGAACAAGTTCAGAAAAAATTTCTAGAAATGAAGGTTGATTCGACAACGAAAGATGACTTTCATCTCTTGACGTTGGACAAATTTTGGATCAAACGATTCCTTGTTAATTCGAAATTTTCCTCTCTTGCTTTGAGAATACTTATTCCTTTTTCTTCGACTTACACTTATGTGAGACAGGGGTTTCAGCTCTGGTTTTAATTAAAACTAAGCAGCGAAATCGTCTTGCAATTGATAGCGATCTGACGATAGCTCTGGCAGAAACTGAACCTAGAATCAACCAACTGGTGCAGAACATGCAAGCTCAAGTATCTCATTAGTACCTTTTAAATTATAATAAATTATTTCGATAAAAACGTTTTACATTTAGTTAAAGTTTATTTTCTACAACTTAAAATTAAAATAAATGTCATTAAAACAATGTGCGTTTTTTTTTTAATGAAAAAATTAAGGGGGGCATAAAAATGTTATTCATAATTTGGGGAGGCTCGATGAAAAAAAGGTTGGAAAACTCTGCACTAGATGATATCATTTTTTTTATTAATAAATCATTGCTTGTTCATTTATAAATAACAAATCATTTTTTTCAACGAGTTCCGAATATTTTTGGAACTCCCTGTATATACTGTTTTGTTTGCTCACTACTACCACCACCACTTAGGTATGACCTGTTTAAAACTTTTAGCTATAATACTCACGCCGCAAATGGGGGTGGGGCACGTCATTTTTCGCGCTTTTTTGAACTTCTTGTTAACTTCCAAATTTCGTTAAGGAAATGAAATACGTGTTGGTTTCCGACAATATATAACATGCCCGGAAAAAAAAATATTTTTTTCAAAAATTTCGAGCTTTCGGCGCTCTAGTGAATTCAATATAAAGTTGTAAGCTCCGCTTTAAACTGATAACTAGCACAAATTCCTATTAATTGCAAATAAAGTTTCCAACTTGTTAAAAAAAAAAATGATTTTACGATTACTACTGGAAATATCCGATTGGCAAAAACACACCATCTTTTAACGGATTATTAATCTCCTTATAAACCTTTTACTATCTCGATTTATCTATTCAATATCTAGTATAATTTATATTACATTTTTTTTTTTCTTCTCCGAGCTGCATTGACCCAATGACTAGTTAAAGAATTACTAAATATGAATTCTATTAGAGATGTAAGTTATGAAGGAAGTAAGGGTAGTATAAAAGGAGCACTATAACTTGCTATCGATTAATATTTCTCGCAAAGTGAGTGACCGGTGCCAAAAATAAATAAAAAAAAAAAACAAAAATTTTGAAGACTAAGTGGTCAAAAAAGGCTGCCATGTCGTTGCTTTTACTTTGCGAGTCTCGTCCAAACTGTGTTAAAGAGACGGAGTGTGCATGTTGCAGAAAAAAAATTCAAAATATCACTGAATTAGAACTAAAAGTCTACCTTAGTATATGACGAAAAAATTTCTGTTCAAGAGATTTAATGAAGCACTTTGAAGTCGTCACGTATACCCTTTGACAAAGTTCAGTCATTTTCGTTGAAAACTTAACCGATGGTGGTAGAAATAAAAAAAAAGTTCATAGCGTTTGCAGGATTTAAAAATGATGAATTTTTCTTTTTTCTTTTTTTTTTGATTTTAAATGCCGTTAGAATTTTACATTTTCTGAAACAGAAGCTTTTTCATCAGAGTGAATATGTTTTTTTCAATTAATAATTGCACCGTTAAACCATGAACGTGACCAGCTTAAAAGTATCCTGTTATAGTTGCAAGACAGGCTGTCAGCGGTCTGATTAATTTTTATTTCGCCTGTGGAAAAGTCGTCGTTCTACGATTCGCTTTTGCATGATGTATTTTCTGTCATGCTACTGTGTCGACTGCTAATGATACTCCCTTCTAGGCCAAAGTTATTTCGGTTTAATCCGTTTTCACAATTCACCTTGCGGCTAGAGATATACATTAATTCGCGTGCTGGCTCCTACACATCCACAGATTAATTTCTGCATCTCGTTAGTGAAGCAACATATATTTTGCTAAGTTATTCCACAGTAGACGCATTCTTCTGTTTCACCTTTTTGAAAACGATGAAAACAAGCGAAGTTTTTTAACGATGGAGTTCGGTCGATTGTTGAAACTCGTTTTTCTTTTTATAAGTATATATACTTATAACTCGGTCCTTTGAACTTTGCAAAAAGAGAAAATTCAAGACCACCAGGTGCTTTGCTTCTTTTATAATACTTATAGAACAGTTTCTGTTTCAATTGACTGAGTCATTCGTGATAAAAACAGAAAAAAAAACCATTAAACATTAGACAAAAACGTAACAGAATTTTTAAATAACGAAAAAACGTAATAGACTTCGTAACATTAACAACTCAAACATTAAATAAGACTCAAATATTACTAATCTCACGAAAACATAACAAACACGAGTTTTCACAACAAATACAAAAACAAATTTTTATGGGACATGATAACTTATTTTTTAAAAGAGAAATGAAATATTTAGGAATAGTTCTAGATTAAAATTTAAATTATAATAAACATGTTGAATATATTATTAATAACATTTTTAAAAAATTACAACAAAATGAGATCACTGTATAACAACACATTTGGATTTGATACAAAAATAAAGAGAAATTTTGTATAACGCGCTGGTCCGCTCCATAACTGAATATGGATCTCTGGCTTATTATGAAAAGTTGAGGAAATCAGATATTAAAAAACTCAGATCATTACAGAGAATAATATTAATAGGAGTTATATCCGCTTACAAGACCATGGTCTACGCAATAGCAGGACAACCACCAGTTGATTTACAATTACAACAAATTAATCAAATTAAAAGAATTAATATAGACCATAGGCATAACAAATTAAGTAAAACAACCATACAGGAAAAAATTAAACATGTAAAAGACGAGACAATAAAGATGTAGCAAGAACAGTATGAAACGCAAATAACAGGAAGACGAACAACACAGTTAATTCCAAGTATCAAGGAAAGAATGGAAAACAAAGAACGAACCTCTAACTACTACCTAACACAGTATCTTACAGGACACGGTAGTTTTGCTTCTTATCTAAAAAAATTCAAGATAATGAGCAACAGTTTATTTAGAGAATGCAAAGAAGATGAAGATACACCCGACCACACATTCAAAATATGCCAACAATTGAAGGATATAAGAAGAAACTACAACATAAGAGAAGAAGATCTTATGAATTGTTTCAAAGAAAAAAGAACCTATCTGAAGGTCAGCAGCTTTGTAAGAGAAATACTGAAGGAGAAAAATGAAATATATTAATCTTAAGATATTGTATTATATATAAATATATATATATATACTGTTAATGTCAAAAAAAAAAACAACAAAAAGTAGATATTTAAAATTGACCATACATTCTAATTTAAATATTGTGGAATTTATATTAAGCGAAATCCAGTTGATATCAGAACGAGAAGTGTTTTGCAAAAGTTCTGGGACAACTGCAATGTAAAATGTTAACCATATTATATGAATAAACTTGCCCCACCAGTTAGTTACATCTGGAATGGGGACCCATAAAAAAAAAAAAAAAAAAAACCCCCAGCAAAAGAGTGATATATTCATTAATATATAAATATGTATATATATATATATATATATATATATATATGTATATATATATATATATATATATATGTATATGTATATATATATATATATATGTATATGTATATATATATATATATATATATATATATGTATATATATATATGTGTATATATATATGTATATACATATTTATATACATATATATATATGTATATACATATTTATATACATATATATTGAAAACATTTTCTTTACTTTTCATTGAATCTGAAAACAGTCTTTATCTAGAATTATATTTCGAATAATATTGCTTCTGAAATTGGTAGCCAAGTTTAATAGCGATCAGCTGTAAATTACACATTTCGTATCTCTTATTGTCTTCATCAAATCAACAGTTGTGTTAAGAGAGAATTCATAATTGTTGAATATTATCTTATACTATTATTTTGGTATATAAATAATTTTAAAATTCCGAAATAGTCGAAGTCGAGTGGGAATAATAAGTATCAGATTAAAAATGATTTGAGGGGTACAAATTAAGAACAGACAGATCCTAATATTTTTAGCTCAACAGTGGGAATAATTAAACAGAAATTAATTTAAGAATATAGTGATATCGAGAATAAATAACTGGTGAATTAAGTTAACTGTCGGAGCAAGTTATATCAATGTCAAACGAACTATCAGAAAACAAAAAAACAAACCTTGAAAGTAACCATAGTAATACACGAATTCGATCAAATTGGACGACGTGAAAATGTTGAATTCCGTAGAATATTAGATTACCAAACAAAAATCCAATCAATGTTTTGTAATGAAATTAATATTATAATAATAACAATTATTATTATTATTATTACTGTTGCTGGTAATTGTGATCTGAAAATTTGAGCACGGGAGCCCTGAAAAGGGCTTTTTCTAAAAATACGAAACGTAAACAGATAAAAAAAGAGGAATGAAATTAGGAAATGACGCAAATTAACAACGGGATTATTTAAACGAAGAAAATGAACGGACGAGAGGATAAAGGTAAGAAAAACGGGACTATTGAAAACGGGAATAAATAAAACAAAACACAGCGAAAGAAAACGGGATAAATAAACAAAAAAAACAACGGATGATAACAAAAACACGGTGATATATTCTGGGGTTATAACGAACGATTAACAGACATATTTTATTATAAAGCAGCGCTACGCGAAGAATCTTTACGGCTTAGCATTAAATGTCAAATATTTCACGAACAGCACTCCCCCCCGGATGAACAGGGAGGTTCATCAGGCAGTAATGGTACCAGGGAATTGGTAGCCTTCTTCCGAAGGGTCCCCGCGACCAACACGTCTACGGTACGGACATCGCCATTCGCATCGGGATAAAGCTTCATTACCCGACCCAGCTTGTACTGATGTGGCTTCAGGTTCTCATCTTTTAGCAGAACAACACCACCAATTTTCATGTTGTCTGATTTAGTAAACCATTTGTGTCGCAGCTGTAACTGCGACAAATAATCCTTTGACCATAACCGCCAGAACGAGTTAATTTTGTTTCGAACGGCGATGCATCGCCTATACAAGGGTAGGGATTCGTCTTCGGCTTCTGGTAACGAGACCAAAGCATCACCTATAAGGAAGTGGCCTGGTGTAATTACATCGATAGTTTCGGCGGAACTCTTGCCGGCCAGGGGGCGAGAATTCAGGATAGATTCGATTCTTGCGAATATTGTAGCGTAATCTTCATAATTCAGGGACTCGCCTTTCAGGACACGAGTCAGATGAAATTTAGCGGACTTTATCGCGGCTTCCCATAGACCTCCACGGTGCGGCGACCTTGGCGGGATAAAGCGCCAATTTATTTTCTCTTCTGCCGCTTGCTCGCGGATCCGATCAAAGCTGACCTTCAAAAAATTATGGGCCCCGACGAAGTTGGTACCGTTGTCGGAATGGATCGAAGCCGGGCGGCCACGACGAGAAACGAATCGCTGAAGACAGCTTAAAAGGCAATCAGTGGACAATGACGATACGATTTCCAAGTGAGTAGCTTTCGTTGCGAAACAAACGAACATCGCCAAATAAATTTTGTAATAACGGGTCGACCGGTGATTAGTACATTTACAGTCGAAGGGACCAGCAAAATCCACTCCAACATGACTGAACGGGCGGCTTACGGTTACCCTTTCGCGTGGTAAGTCGGCCATGATCTGCTGATAAGTCTTGGCTCTACATCGCACGCATGTGGGGCAGAGGCGCGTAACATATTTAACAGCATTTGTCAGGTTTCCAACAAAATAAAATTCAGACGACAAAAACGACAAGATAAAAGATCTGCCTGCGTGGAAGTAATGGTTATGCACGTACGAAATTAACATTCTTGTGAAATGCGCCTTAGCCTCCATAATAATAGGATGTTTTCTAGAGTAGGAAGCGCTGGTTTTGGAGAGTCGACCGGAAAGCCGCATCAGCTTATCATCATCTAGAAACGGGGACAATCGCTTCAGACGGCTACGTTTGCTGATTTTCATATCTTGCTTCAAACGATTATAATCATCTGGGAATGAACAGTTTTGCACAATTCGGAAAATAGCAGTCCGCGCCAATGACAAGTCACCCGCCGACAGCCAGTTATCTTCTTTTCGCCAAAAGGAGTGAGACGTCTTCCAAGTGCGGAATAATTTGATGATACGAGCTAGAACACGAACGAGTCGGGGGTACGACGAAAATCGGTCTACGATCGAGGTGTCAAAATTTTTGCCGGCCAAACAACTAATTAATTTTGTTTTGCGGGTTTCTAGCTGGCAGTTCACGTCTACGATACCGGTAATGTCGCATTTGAAGGTGTTTGCCCGCAGAAGGTCTGGCCCGAACAGCCATAATCGAGAGTCAGTCAACGACGAAACGGGTAAGCCGCGAGTACCTAAATCGGCCGGATTCTCCTTCGACGGTATATACCCCCACGAATCGAGGGGAACGGTCTGAAGAATTTTTCTAACGCGGTTCGATACGAATAATTTTAAACTATCGGGCGGCTTTGACAACCACAATAATACTATTTGAGAATCGCTGAAAGCATATACGGCAGGTATCTTTAAGACTTCACTAACCCGGGTTAGTAAGCTGGATAATAACAGAGCGGCTTGTAATTCTAATCTTGGTATTGTCCAATCTTTGATCGGTGCTACCTTAGTCTTGGCGCAAACGAAGTATGACGAGCACGGGCCCGAACGGTCAACACAGCGCAAGTAAATAACTGCACTATAAGCTTTCTCGGAGGCATCGGCGAATCCGACCAGTTGGTTGATTGTAACATCGTGTAAAGAAGTATAAACCCGTCGTATCTTGAAACTTTCCAGCGCTCGTAACTCGAGGGCGAACTTGCGAAATTCCCGCGATAAATGTTCGGAGACGGGATCATCCCAGCCGATCCCTTTTTTCCAGAGCCGCTGAAGGAATATCTTCGCTCTTATCGTAATGGGTGCTACGAATCCAAGTGGGTCGAATATTCGGGAAATTTGAGACAACACGAGCCTTTTGGTCAACACCGGCTGGTCTGTCAAGAAAACGTCATGTAGCTGGATGCAAAAATTATCGCTCCTTGGACACCAAGAGAGACCTAACAGCGAGATGGTTAGCTCATGAATATTGACGATACCGCTGCTCTCCACGAATGCAGGATCGATCTTTGCTAACAAAGTCGGTGAGTTGGACTGATATTTCCTCAAGAGGAAGCCAGCAGACGACAAAGTACTATGGATATGCTTCTGCAACTCCGACGCACTTTCCAAGGAATCCGAGCCGGTGAGCAAGTCATCCATATAAAAGTCGTTGAGAATCGAACGGGACACAAGAGGAAGAGAGCGCGCAACTGACTTGCCTAGGATGTCCAGGCACTTTGTGGCTAGAAACGAGGCTGGCGTGGTGCCGTAGGTGACTGTATTTAATGAATACTCCTTCACCCTTTGAGACTCTGCACTGCGCCAGAGGATTTGCTGCCAACGTCGGTCATCCGGATGGACAAGTATACAACGATACATCTTTTCGATATCCGCCGAGAATGCGATCCGATGGCTCCTAAAGCGTAGTAAAACGTCGAATAACTCAGGCTGGATAGTCGGGCCCTTCATGAGCGTATCGTTTAAGGATATTCCGCTCTCCGTTTTGCTGCTCGCGTTAAACACCACACGAAGTTTGGTAGTGGTGCTATTCGGACGGAATACGGCCCTATGAGGTATATAATGCGCGTTCGGGAAGACACTAGGAGTCAAAACGGACATATGGCCCCGATTTTCGTAATCCGACATGAACTCGGCATATAAGTTACGTACACTTTCCGTTTGACGTCTTTCCATTCGGAGTAACTGGCAATAGGCTTGTTTGCGATTGTTTCGCAGTAGATTTGGATCCATTTTGAATGGTAATCTCACCAAGAATTTTCCATCGGGGTCCCTCGAGTAAGTACTTTCAAAATGTCGCCCGCATTCCGTCTCCTCTGTGATTGTTTTGTCGGACGGAGTGCACACATTCTCTATCTCCCAAAACCGTCTTAACTGTGCTTCAATATCCACGGATGAAGTCAAGTGACTATACAACACGTTTGACACGAACGTGCTTTCCTGGGTTACATCGGGCAATAAGCAACCGGTTATGATCCAGCCGAATTTCGTGTTTCGAAACGTCAAGTCATCGATTTTCTCCGTGTCATTATTTAAACACGATTCAAAATATTCGGCACCCAACAAAATGTCGATGCTCGGGATATTCACAACACGATCATAGAATACAGGGTCCGCTAACTCTAACCTTAGCGCGTGTTTACGAATGTTTTGGAACGGTAAGTTACTCACCCTATAGGCTAGACAGGAGGCGGCAACAACATCGGCGTCAATCTTAATTTCAAATTTTGAACTACGCGATTTTAGTTTTAAACGACACGAATAACACGAGAAAATTGAACAGTTACCAACTCCTTTAATGGTTACGTTATCAGCGGAGGCGAAAGTAGGTATGCGGAATCGCTTGACGAACGCGTCGGAAACCAACGTCGGCTGGGAGCAGCTGTCTAACAATACACGGGCGGTGCCTTCCATCCCATTGCATTCAAAGTTTACTAGTGCCGATGGAAGTAGTGTCGTCTTCCGAACTGCCGCAGCGCTGATACAGGAGAAACTGGTTGTCGTGGCGGAATTATCTTCGGAGGAATTCTGGTCGTTGACATTCGAATTTGCTGCAATGGTCGATGGCTGCGCCCCGATTTCCTTGTCGAAATGCAGTAGCGTGTGGTGTCTTCCGCCACATCTAAAACATAACTTCGACGTACAATTAACTACGGAATGTCCTAAACGGAAGCACACGTAACAGCGACGATTTCGTTTAATAATTTCGTAGCGTTCAGCGGGCGATTTCCGCTTGAACGAATCACAATCGATCAGCAGATGCTGTCGTTGACAAACTATACAAGTCGGTTTTGACGATACAAAAAAGGATTTTTTATTCGCGTTACATTTGAATTTTTTAGTTTGTTTTTCCCGCGCCTCAATGCTCGATGCACGAGTTTTGAGGAACTCCTGTAAACTTGCGAACGACGGGTAGACGTTATTGTCGGTCAACGAATTTTCAAATGCCTCTCTAGTTTTCTCGTCCAACCGAGTGGACACGAAATAGGAAATTATTGTACTCCACCCATCGGTGTTCTCACCACATACTTTCAGGCCTTTTAAAGCGAGATCTACTCGGTCGAGTAAATCTCTTAAACTGAATTCAGAGTCGATTTTTTTTATTGCGAATAAATTGCGTAAATGGGTGAGGATTATTAACCGCTTGTTAGCGAATCGGTCGTTCATCCGTCGCCAAGCTTGGTCGTAAGCACTTTCTGATAACCCAATATCACGAATAACTAACGCAGCGTCTCCTTCCAACGCCTGTTTTAAATAGTACAGTTTTTGAACTTTCGGTATTGCGTCTTCGTTATGAACTAAGTTCTCAAATAGGGCTCTGAAATCCATGAACTTACATATGTCGCCATCAAATTTGGGGATAGCGATTTTCGGTAATTTAACGGACGAACTATGGCCTTGGTTAAAACTGTTCATGGTGGACGATCTTAACAACGAATTACGATCAGATTTATCGAGGTACTTGGTTTTAAAATGCTTACCTTTTGCTATCGTATTCATAACTAAATCGCTTACGACGGCTTTTTCATCGAACAGCTTGTTTTCTTCTTCTTCCAATTTTTTTCCATCCAACTTATTCATCTGCTGGAGAATTAAATCGCAAAATCGAACTTTTTCTCCGCTAATTTCAGCGATCAGTAGTTCTAATTTCTCTAAACTTTCGTCTTCTAATTCGTTCGCAATAATTTTCAGAATGCTTTCCGCTAGACGGTTAATTTCACGACGCGAAACCCGCAAATTTCTTTTTAAATCGGAATCGGCCATAATTTAAATTCGAATTAATACAAATCACAATTGATGAACGACGATTAAATTACTTACCGGCGTGATAAGATCTTAAACACTCGCAGCGATTGCTTAGGAGCGGACTTCAACGAAATGCTGGAATAAATTACCTTATCAATCCGGCCCGGAGGACCAAAAAATGTTGCTGGTAATTGTGATCTGAAAATTTGAGCACGGGAGCCCTGAAAAGGGCTTTTTCTAAAAATACGAAACGTAAACAGATAAAAAAAGAGGAATGAAATTAGGAAATGACGCAAATTAACAACGGGATTATTTAAACGAAGAAAATGAACGGACGAGAGGATAAAGGTAAGAAAAACGGGACTATTGAAAACGGGAATAAATAAAACAAAACACAGCAAAAGAAAACGGGATAAATAAACAAAAAAAACAACGGATGATAACAAAAACACGGTGATATATTCTCGGGTTATAACGAACGATTAACAGACATATTTTATTATAAAGCAGCGCTACGCGAAGTGGCAGCTGATAAGCCACAGATAATACAGAACTGTAGCTTCCCGATAGCGCAGCATTATTTAACAAAAGCGATAGCGAACATATTCAAATAAATCTTTACGGCTTAGCATTAAATGTCAAATATTTCACGAACAATTACTTTAAATTCACGTGCCACGAACAGCGACTATCGGCCTGAGGCACGGATAAATATATATATATATATTAAACGAATTACGGAATTTATATCGCGTAGTATAGCTTTGCATGGTGCAGTAAACTGATTAGCAGGGAAGGTTATTAATCTGAGGAATTGAGCTAAGGAACATTCTGTGATGATATGGAGAACGGAAAAATAAGAGTTACATATGCTGCTGATTGGAGCCGGTGTCTTTTGTAGTGGGTAGCCATGCGTAAGTTGCGTATGTCCCAGCCGGAGTCTGGTAACTATTACATCAGCTCTTCTTACCACAGTTGAGTCTTTCATGGTCGGACATACTGTTTAATTTAATATGGTTATAGAAGAGAGGGATTATATCGCGCTTCATATAGACGAGGACCGTTCTTTTTGGCACCGGCGAGCGATGGTTTTTATTCAAATCCTTTTACAAATTAGCTACGGTACTTTTTCAAACTTAATCAGCTAAATACTATCATTTGTGTTATTGAAAATTATCAAAAAACTACGAATGAATCGGAAACAAACTAGCGGAATTATTTTTTTTAGGCTTCGTGCCTGTAACAAGACCCGATTCATTCGGTATTGAATTCGAGTTTTTTAAAAGATCGATTTATTTTTCAAATGCATCTTCTTCTTCTTTTTCTTTCCTCAACGTAATGGTTGGTCGGTACTACCTATTCGTACATCTCTGCTGTACCGATATAGGTAGTGTACTAGGCAATTATTATATGCAACGCAGGTGTACACGCGCAAGACTACATTCGGAACTAATAGTGATCGTTTGATTTACAAAAGTGCAGTCCCGTGTGTGTTTGCTGCGTACTGACCTAGAGCGCATATGATGTTGTACGTGGTGGTTTACCATTGCCTTTCACGTGATTATTAGCGATTATTTATTTATTTAATTCTAAATGCATATAAATTAAAATCACTGAAAAAATCGATAAAGCAAGCTAACATGTAACGCTTCTGAATGAAATACTTATGTGTATTGAAAATAATAAAACTGATACAATCGGAAGGGTCAATATTGAAAAATTGGTAGATAAAACGTCGTACTACTGAGGAATAAATTATCAGGGAGAGGTTTTGCAGATGGAAAGGGAAGCATTGAAATGTTTTCGAGGAGTACTAATGAATTGCTTAAAAGTTTTTCAAGGATAATAAATGCTGTCGAGACACAGAGTGAAGCTGGAAGATGATGAAGTAACAGACTTTAATTAATTAATGTTGAAGACAGAAATTAGGAGGTGAAAATTTTATAGAAAAAAGATAGTATTCATCAAAGGCTAGGAATTCGTAGCAGGGGAGTAATGGAAACAATAGAAAAAATTACAGGTTATCAACAGTAGAAAAATCTGAAGAACATTCATTTTATGAGCAAGAAGATTCCTGGTCGTTGGCTTTGAAAGGAAGTTTCCAAAAGGAGCGGCTCGACTATAGAGTCAAATGCAACGACGTTGTACTTCTTGTCCCATCAAAAAGAGAAGAGGATGTACGATGACGAATTAGAAGATGAATATGTACGGAGGAAATGCCAAGGACAGATGTGACAAATGCAAAAAAAAAAAAAAAAACAAAAAAAAACGGAATTATAAATTAGAACCCTGTGGAAATTAGAAAGTAAAAAAGTTTAAAAGTGACAAGAACAGACATTTTATAACTATTTAAAATTTTCTTCACCCGAATGATTTTAGAATTATTTTAAAAATATTAGTTATTTGTGCTAATTATGTATATGATTTATAATCATTTTTTATCAAATCCCAGATCATGAAAATTAAAACTTGCGAGTCTGAGTAAAAATAGGCGGAGAATTTTTTTACATATAATAATCGAACGTTTTAAAGAAATTATTAATATATCGAAGCACGCCTTGGTAAGTAATATACATCATATATCTGTTTATTTCGCTTATCGTTTGTTTATTGTACAGTAATTAATTTTTTGAACATAAATTTAAATAATAACTCCAGTGATCATGAAGCTTTGTTTTCGATAAAAATTAAATAATAGTTTTAAATTGGTGTTAGAAAATTAATTATTGTACAAAATACATTTAAAACGTTTTCGTTGCGATTAAGCTTTTAATAAAAACGCAGTGCTCGATATTTTATTCCTTTTTTTTTTGTTCTTATTTCTTAACTACTTGTATTAGTAGCCTACATTTTTATACCAGACGTAGAAGCAATATTTTTTTTTGAACGCAGATTATAAACTGATTCGTTTAATTTTCTATACATTCATTTTGTTACTGTATTCGTTTTTCAGATATATGTCGCTTTATTTGTTTAGCCGACGAACTTTTATATATATATTTTTTTAAACGCTTCTGGGTTTTGTAACACTTACATTATTATTGGAAAAAAAAAAAAAAAAGAAATCTTTGGAAACGTTTCAAATAAAAGAACACACGCACTTTTTGGAATTTCTATACAGTCGTTCTACCTCCTCCTTCGGAATTGCTTGTCGGTGAAGTCTCATTATGCTTATTTTTATATTCTTTTAGATCCTTTCAGGTAAGTTCATATAGCGGCGATTACCTGAATTCTGAAAAATAAAGCACATTTCACCTTGTCAAATTCTTCCCATCTGCCACGACGACTAAAGGTGTTTGAACCTGAGCGGAAACTTTTTTCTTTTCTTTCAATAACATTCAAAAAAACCAAACTTGGCTTTGGTAGAATTGTTTTGAAAACGACCGATGAATAGCGACTTTGACATTTAATGATGGATGAGTTTGTAGAAATAAAAAAAAAAAAAAAAAACGAAGCTGAAAATAGTAAAACCGTCATCAGAGTACATTGTATCTTTCCACTGAAATTTCATTTTTACCACGCTTTTACAATACAATTATTAATCGAGACATATTTCAATATTTGTGGCGACGTTGTGATGCCGAACTAGGTTTCATTTTTCGGTCAAAGTTACTTAATTTTCAAATTTTAGGGAATCATTCTGTTGCTATCGCTGTGTGTATTCGAAACGTATCAAGAGCGCTTACTGGCTTGAAATTAAAAAATCTCACCCATAGTCGCATATCGGTGTGGCCACAGATGTCTCTCTTTGTATTAGCGGCTAGTACGCGCGAAACTGCACCCCCGCCCATATACTGCCGACGAGTAGTGTTAAGCCGTAGACAATTTGTATAATCCGGGTAGGCAGACCTTTCAATGCGCGTTAATATTGCTAGAATACGTGAGATCCTCTTTGTACCATTACTAATTATATTAATCGTCGTTCAATTGTGATCTAGGGGCATCAACTTTAGTGTACATTTTTATCTACGTAGTACTACATTCAATTTTGTATAGCTCCACGCCGTCAATTTTTGTACAAGTTGTTTGAATTTGTACTTTTTTTTTTTTTTTTAATTTATTTTTCTTTTAAGACGCTTGACAGCAGCTCGGTCATTAGCGTCATTATTATACAGCTCGTCATAAATATTACATGATTTCAGGAAGTCAAGTAAAATTGTAATATTACGTACATATTTAATGCTTAAAGTATTATTGCTGTAAATTTTAAAAGGAAATTGAACTGAGAAGATGTGGGAATTAGTGGATACTTGATCATGTATTTTTCCTTTTTCCGATAAATTCAGTTTTAAAGAATTTTATAAATACAACTTTTATTCGGAAAAATTTTCATAAATATAATAACTAAACTGCCGATATGTTTCGGAAATACAATATATTCACTCGTATTTTTACAAAATTAAAATTGTATTACCTTTTTTTGTTTAAACTCATTAACGAGCAAATATTAAAATTATTAAATAATTTAAACTTCGTATCTGTGTACACTAGATGTTTTTTAATATTATCCATGTTGTCCGATTTATATGGACACAACAAAATAGGACACAATAATAATAGGGATCTATCTCTAAAAAATTATCCTATTCTGTAATTTTAATACTACTAATTTTATTTGTAAGACGTGTAAGGTGGACACGGCCAAAAAAAATTCACCGAGCTTAGGAACTTATTTTTAACATTGTTTTTTTGGAATCTTAAGAAGAAGCGAAAAGTGTATAAAAAAAAGAAATTAGTGAACGAAAAAAAAACAGTCAATGTGCGGATTTATTAAGTTAAATAATATTTTAATCAACTAATAATCGGAATAAAAAAATTATTATTTATTTTTGTAACTAAAGGTTAAATTAAATACTTAGGTGTTATTATAGATAATAATTTAAAATTTTATAATCATTTTAATTATGTGAGAAATAAAATTAACAAATTCATGCCGATTTTCAACAAACTTTTCAACAATAGTAATCGAATAAATTATAAAAAGGGAATGATATTGTATAAATGTGTAATAGTACGAAATACTATTTACGGCAGAATTATTTATTTTGATATGCTATAAAAGATTTCTAAGTAATAATTAAAATTTTCCCAAAGAGAGGTTGCCATTAAACTGATTAAAGCGTACAGAACTACCAGCTATATGGCTGCAATAGTTATCGCAGGCATGTTACCTATCGAATACGAACTGCAAAAACATATAAGCTTGTTCGCAATTAAAAACAATATTAATATAGATCATCCGTTTAATAACGTAATATATAAGACACCCCAATTTTTCGAATATGAAGGTAAAATACTTAAAAGTTTAAAACAAATGAAGAAATTTATGGATAAATTTTATATAAATAAATTTTAAGAAAAAGGGAATGAATTATAATTGAACAACGTATATCAATTTTTCCCGAGTATATAATAGATAGATTTAAGAAATAATCAATACACGCCAAATTTTTTTAATGTTTAATTTATAACAGAGCACGGTCTATTTAAGGTATATTTATATAAATTTAAGATATCTGAATCTGACAACTGTGTAATATGTAATTTTAGAGATGATGTTTTTCATATACTACAAGGTTGCAATTATAATAATACCTAATAATAGGCACTCTGTAATTATGATATAAAACAACTTGTACAAAATTATTTTAATGAATTTAACAAATTTTCAACTGAAAAAATGAAATTCCGGAAAAATAATGTACATTTACATATATTTAATGTAAATGGTAAAAATATAGTAGATATTGTAAAAAAAAAAAAACTGTAAAATGGTAATTAATATAATACTAAATACTTAATTGGATGGGTTATATTAATGCCGTTATTCATCATCATCATTATATCCTCAACCATTCAGTTGGTGGACAACCTATTCGTACATTTTTTTTAGATGTACAGATATAGGTTGTATACTAAGCAATTATTTATTATATATGCAACGCTGGTGTACATACGCAAGACTACATTCGGAACTGATAGTAATCGTTTGATTTATCGATATACAAGTGCAGTCTCGTGTGGGTCTGCTGTGTACTGACCTAGCGCGTATATGATTGTACGTGGTGGTTTACTATTGCCTTCCACGTGACTATTAGCGATTATTTTATTTATTTAATTCTTGTAAATGCTGTTATTATAATAAATTAATATTTTTTAGTAAATAAATGTACCCTACCTGAAGTTTCGGGAAAGGGAAAAAAATAGGTGCGTGTATGAGGGATTCCATGTATCCCGTGTTTAACTACTGGGGTTATTACACAGCACATGGAGCCTATTTAAGGGGATTAAACGCAATAGTACAGACCGCTGCTCCGTATGAAAGCTAATACGACCGCGGACGGAGCATTTGATAGTGTGTATCTTAGAGCTAGAAGAGGCGGTAAAGTGAATGGATCGTGGTACCGGAACATTCGAGAAGTAGATGAAAGGTGGATGGAGCGCTCGTTTGATCGCAAACATTTGGGGAGATACCTGGATCGCGAATATGTAGCTGTGCGATGAGAAGGTTATAATATAACCTATTCGCAGACGATTCAGAACAGAAAAATCTCTGCGGGAAACTCCGTCTGGGGCCACCAAGGTTCCGTGGTTAAAATGCTTCGGAGAAACGTACTTGAAGATCTACTATTGGCTATTCGTTAATTATTATTCACATTGATGGGTAATGATTAATTTAATCGTTATCCGATTATTAATTATTCGTTATTCGTTGATGATTATTTGAATAACCCATCGGCTTGTTATGTAGTACAGTGGCATGATACTTGAATATTGCGTTAAGACTCGAGTTCAGTGTCAGAAAATTGTCTTTTTTTTTATTTGTTATATTACATTGCTGTTTAATTAATGCTATCTAGTACGATTGCGTCCATTTTTAGGCGTGGTAATTCATTTAAAAAGAAAAAAAAATTGTCTATTTTTGAAGTTTTTATCACTTTAACAACATGGCATTCTTTTCATTATTGCTAGTAACCGAAGTCCATCGCCAGATTACGTCAGAAGACGCAGCTTGCTACTGCGCACACTAATTTTGCGATTTCTACCCTCTATCGTGTCAATTAAGTGTAAAGAAAGTTTGTTATCTGAATCGAATGGATTTCGTTTAATCATATCAACGTTGCGTGAAAAGACATATTGTTAAAGTAATTTATGCTATTATATGAATCTTCTGAGCACGAAAAACGACGGCTGGAGAGCAATTTGACTCTCTGGTAAATTATTACTTTATGCAATGTTTCGTTTATTTCGCATTTTATGTCTTCCTGATGTAGACAATTCCAGTTTTGTTCGTTAATCTATGTATCGAGCTACAGTTTACTAACACATGCTCATTTCAAAACTAGCCGCGGTTGCAAAATAATCATCAAATGAGCATGATTGTGTAATCAAAAAATTCGAGTAACCTAGTTAAATTGTTAAATAAAATAAAAAAAGAAAAAAAAAACATCTCCGAATACGTAATTTAAGATCGGGTTAAATATATACAGAATTAAAGGGTTTGTCTAGAGTATAAAATTAGCGTTTATTACAATTTAAATTACAGCTGGGGTCGGCTTCGAAGGGTTATTGCTGCGAATAAATTTTTTAATGTGAAAAGACTAAAAAAAAAAAAAAAACAGAACTGTTAACTTTTCTTTGAGAGTTATCCAATTAAAGTTACTAAGATAATAATTTATCATTTTATTCCTTGTTACTCCTAATTGCTGCTATATACACATCAAGCCCAGGGAAAAACCCAAACAAGAAAAAAAAATTTATCACTAATAATTTTTTTCTATTTTACTCTATCTTTTGTTAAATTATGCTGAAAGCTGTCGCAGTTCATGAAATCATATTGATATATAGAGGTGTAGACACGCTGATTTTTTCTTCTAATAGCTGAATTGAAAGAAAATGGCACCGACATAGATGCTGCCTAGACTGAATTATCCGCGATATGCAGGTGACGTGTAAGATTAATAGGTAGAAATGACGAAAAATAAAAAAAAGTGTTGGAAGAATTGAAGAAGTGATTCAAAAAAAACAAAAAAGTCGGCTTAAAGATGAGCATGAAGAAAACCAATGCTGCAGTTAATCACTTTATCGTTAGAGGACACGAAATTGAAAACGCTTGTATCCAAAATTAAAGTCACAGAAGAAGATGCCGTGAAGTCAAAAAGTGCATTCAGCCTTTGGTGAACAGTGCATATTGATACGAATAGTGGTTTATGTTTTTTTTCCATTAATGCCTGTAATTGAGATTTCAGTCTGGAATTTTGAAGTCCCCCTTCGATGAAGTTTAAATTGCAGGTATGCGTGTGAAATGATACCGTCGCAAACTCTCGTACACTACTTAGCCCAGGGGTATATTGCACGTGTGAGTGTGAAAAGCAGATACATACGTGTATAATATCAGAGTGTATGGGTAGGCGCAGCAGCGCAAATAACGGTAAGTGGAAATTTATTTCAGCATTATCCAGCCTTAAAGTATCAATTAAAAGCTTATATCGAGAGTGATTCTCGATGGTACGCGAAATTACCCTAAAGCGAGGAAGGAAAAATGAATGCTGACTATACTCGACTCGGGAAGGGAATAGAAGTCTCTGCCCAAAGATGGAAGCCCCGATGAAATAGAAGAAACACAGTTCTAGCTAAACTGATAATATGTAACATGTTTGTTGTTTGGTACTTTCCATAAGACAACCCTATTTTATCTACTGCACAGACCACAACGATGATTGGCTATTTAAATAATCGTTAATTTTGATACTCGGTAGTTTTGAAGTGTTTAAACGTTATCGTACATCATACTCTACCCCGGTAGATTACCAATTCGCGACGTTCCTCTTGCCCTACGAGACTTCTGGATAAATTTTTAATTTCTTTCTTCCAGCGCGTACTGCATTAAATAGTCAACAGACTCCAGTGTCTGCAGATTAAAAGTGTAAACGAAAGCGAGCTATCTAAAATCATTTCTACCACTAGTTTGGATGCAAACCCATACAGTAGATATGTCTCCGCAGATGTTTTTTTTCCGCATTATCTGAAAATCGCATCTTCTAACAACCCTATGAAAACATCCGTCGACAGTGGGTTTACTTGGACGAATTTTATCCGCGTCACTAATGTCAGGTACCATCCATCAATATTAGTCTTTCATCTACTGCTGCGTATTACAAACTCAAACTTAGATTCTTTTTACTGGTTCATTTAACCTTCCGCTCCATCATCCCTAGTTTCTTGACTTCTCTTCTATGCGCCGCTCTAATATGTCTTCGATATGCCGCCTGCGCTTTGGACACAGTTTGCTCTCTTCCTCGCTTTTCCGTCACTCTCTCTCTCTCTCTCTCTCGTGCTATCTCCGTATTGTTGTCCTCTACATCCTTTCAACATATCTTTGTATGTGACGACCCTTTTTTTTTTTTTTTTTTTTGCATACCGACTCGTAGGTCATCAACGCAAGTGATCATTAGTTATTTTAAGTGTCCTAGATAACGGCGCATCCCAATAGATAAAGCCGCTAGTCATAGATTAGTTTTCCATTTTTTTTTTTTTTTTTTTTTTTTTTTTTGAGCGTTTTGGTATTATCTTTAATATTAATAATGAGCGGTAAGCGCATCTCTGCATTGTTTTTTCTTTAGTCGTCTGACGGGATTGTCAGGAAGACCGGTAGTTTTCATACGCGATATTAATGGGTTTAAATTATAGCTGAATGCCGCATGCATTTTGGTATATTGCTGCTTGTATATCGCCAACACTGAAGGAGCGTTGAGATCATTCTCGATTATAGTATTACGAACATAATAAGGCGCATTGGTTATGATCCTCAGTATCTTCGACTGGAACGACTGTATTTTTTTGAGATGCGTTTTTGCGGCTGATCCGTATATTTCTAAACCGTATTTCCAGACAGGAGCTATGATGGTGTTATACAATAACATGTTATTGTTCAAACTGAGTTTGGATTTTCTTCCTATTAGTGGATATAATTGTCTCAGTAGCGACTTCAATTTTTTCTTTGTATTAATTACATGCAGATTCCATACTAAGCGTTTGTCGAAGGTTAATCCCAAATATTTAACTGATTGTATCTGCGGTATTTTACAGTTGTTATAAGTAACTGGAGGACATGTTTCTTGGTTATTTGTGAACGTGATATGTGAAGATTTTTGTTCATTAATTTCGATCCTCCAGTTGAGAGCCCAATTTTGTAGTAACGATAAATGATGTTGAATGTACCTTGAAGCTTCATGACGATCTTCGTGCGCAGCTAGTATAGCAATGTCATCCGCAAATGAAGCTTGTAATGTAAACATTGTAGTCGGTAGGTCAGCTGTATAGATGTTATAAAGAAGCGGGCCAAGAACGCTCCCTTGAGGTACCGATGCTAATATCTGACGCTCGCTGGACAAGACGCCATTTATTTTTATTTGAAATGATCTACCGCTTAAATAAGACCTCAGCAGACGATACATTTCAATCGGGAAAATCTTCTGGGCTTTGTATAGCAAACCGTCGTGCCAAACACGATCAAATGCTTTGGCTACATCAAGGAACACTGCCGAGCAATACATTCCACGCTGTAAGACTGACTCAATTGCATCAACGAGCCTATGACATTGATGAATAGCTGAATGCTTTGGTCTGAACCCGAACTGATGATTTGGAAGATAGGCATTCGCCATATTAAAAAGAAGTGGTTGAATTAATTTTTCGAACACTTTTCCAAATGTATCCAGTAAACTTATCGGTCTATAGGATGAGACATCTGTAACTGGCTTCCCAGGTTTATGGATAAGTATAGTTACCGATTTTTTCCATCTAGTCGGAAAGTACGATAGCCGGAGCATAGAATTGTATATATATAAAAGTAGTAAAGATCCTCTTTTTGGTAGATGCTTCAAGATATCATTTGTTATTCCATCTTCTCCCGGAGCTTTATTATTTCGCAAACTTTTGATGCACGTACGAAGCTGATTTGGTGTAATATATGTGTAATTTTGACAATACTGCATGACGTTATTGTTACACTGTATAACTTCCTGCGTGTGTTGTGGATTTTCCATAGGAGGAGGTTGAAATATATTTTCGAGATAGTCGGCAAAAGTATTAACCTTTTCGTCATCTGTTCTGGCCCACATTGTATTTGTTTTTTTAATATGATAAGATGGAACACATTTCTTTGTTAGTACTTTCGCTGCTTTCCAGATTGAGCCATCGGCATTAGTTAGGGTGGAAAGGTAATGAGTATAACGCTCATTTTTGTAGTGTGCTATGGTTTTCGTTAGTTGGCTGCAAAATTCCCGGTATGTTTGGTAATTTGATGGGTATCTATTATGTTGCCATTTTTTGCGCGCTTTTCTTCTTTTGGCAATTAGCTCACGTATTTCAATGGGCAATATACTGCTAGTGTTAGCACTGGACTTTGCAGGTCGTGTTGATTGCTTAGCGCAATCCTGTATTATATCGGTTAGATAATTAACGGCAGTATCAATATCGTGCTGTGATTTTAGTTTTACATTTAAGTTCACTTGGTTATCTATTATATTTTCAAATTTGTTCCAATCAGTAGATTTATTTGTTAATCGACTGTCTAGTTTTGTATGTAGCGGAATTGTGTCTAGGACTTGTAAGACTGGTACGTGATCAGATGACAAGTCTGCGATTGTACAGCAGTTGTTATGTAGATTATTTAATCCTTTATTGAAGTAAAAGTCTAGCACATCTGGCAGTCGGTTGGTATGCTTTGGCCAGTAGGTAGGTGTAAATGGTGAAACAACATCGAGGCGCAGCCCTCTATTCAGCTGGAAGAGTTGCGCTCCACGTTTATTTGGAACTCTTGATCCCCAGTGAGGATGTTTTGCGTTGTAGTCACCTCCACAAATGAATTTGCTGCCTTGGCGATGAAATAGTTCCGTGAGTTCCTGATTCGGTATGTAATACCTTGGGTGGCAATAAACCGATGTGACAGTTACTGTTTCATTAAAAGTCGTTTTTATTTTAATTGCAACAGCTTGGTAGGCCTCTGTTCGGCGAACGAAGTGTAGATGATGGTCAATGCTCTTTTTGACGAGTACAGCAACACCTCCCATTGCTGTACCAGAAGGGTGTGTTCCATGATAGCATCTGTAATTTAGTAACTCAAGGCTCGCTGGATGAACGACATGAGTTTCCGTTAGTAGGGCAATATCGATTCTTTTGGTCTGTAAGAAGTACTGTAGTTCATGTTTCTTCTGTTGAATCCCATTAGCATTCCATAATACTACTGTTAATGAATTTGTACTTATAGGGCTCAAATTCATAATAATTTGTCCATAAGTTTGGTTAACATGGATATTAATGGTGATAATAAATTTCGAAATTCATTAAGAAAGGAAGTTAATGTTTCGTTAAGTCCTTTTTGTTCAGTTGTATGTTGTGGAGCATTGTTATTGTATACTACTGATGATGCAGTCGGAGGAAAAGACGAGGTATATTTTTTAGCAGCATTGGAGTACGAAGTTGATGGTAATTGCTTATGGATGGGTGAAAACGTGCTGGTGTCCGCCAAATTAAATGATGAAGCTTCGAAAGTTCTACTTATTGCACTCTGTTTAAATTTTTTACTATATTCTTGTTGGTAATATTCACATCCTTTATAGTTGGCAGGGTGTTCACCACGACAGAAAAGACATATCGGTTTTTCTTCGGATGTTTTAGGACAGTCAGCGGTTAGGTGTTTACCGCTGCATTTCACACATCGAGGTGAAAGATTACAATAAGTTTTCGTGTGTCCAAAATTTTGACAACGCATACACTGGAGTAATTGCCTAGTTACCCGCGGTTCTTCAATTATTACGACTGTATGTAATAAATGTTTTAATTTAAAAATTTCTGAATTTTTTGAAGATTTGTTGAGATCTACAAAGAACATCGGTAGCGGAGATTTTGTTCTTCTGCTTATTATGTTGGATACAGAACGAACAGAGAAGCCTAGATTTTGTAATGCTTGCGTGATTTCTTCACAACTAGTTGTATGATGAAGATTTTTTAAAATGACACGAAAAGCTCTATCTTCTGATAGTTGAAAAGTATAAAATTTGTATTGATTTTGTTGGAGGGCTTTTGTCAGTGCGCGATAACAAGCTGGCGAGCTTGGTTTTATAGTAATACCGGTGTTTGTTGATTTCAATGTAAATTTGACATTTGTCAAGCTTATTAAAAACTTGGTGAATGCTGTATAATTTTTAACGTCTTTTACTAAAATCGGCGGAGGCGTCGCAAATTTGTTAGTCGGTGGCGATGTGTTTCGTTTCTGTTTATCGTTACCATCAGCGTTGTTCGATGTCTGGTTATCGAGTGGCATCGCGTTTGCATCTGCTGTTTCATTATCTCCGTCTGTGTTTTCGTGATTGTCGTCATCGTTTAAGTACATAAACGGTTGATACCGATTTCTGGTTTTTAGCTTCGGAGCCGTTGAGCGTTTAAATTCACTCGATGTATGCGGCGGCGAGGAAGGAGAAGGACGTTTTCGTCTAACTAACTGCCAGGTATTGTTGGCCTTGTCTACATTGCGTAGAGTTATAACGTTGTCATTGTTAGTATCATTTTTGTTAAATGACGGAACAAGCATGTTAGTAGTAATAATTGAATCGATCTTATCGGCATTTAGCGATGAGAGTTGGTTACTGGTGTTAGTGGTACTGGTCGAAGGATCTGAGCGTTCGTTGTTTATCGCTTGGGCGGGTAAACCCGGACCATTCGAACTTAACATTACCCGGCGAGATCCCGGCGCCGAACGAGAAAACGACGATAAACAATCGAACTAATAATTATTATACGATAGGAATAATAAAAGAACGCAGTGTAACACGTCTAAATCTTAACTCGATTTTCCTCTTTGTAATGACGAAAGACGTACGATCGATTCCGAATTATGGTACCGGTGTGTGTACACACACTACCGTGTGCTATAACGGATACTTCTCCCCCATAAAAAATTTGTATATTATTTTCTTCCTTTAATGGAAAAAGTAAAGCAAAAACGGTGAAGGCAGGCCGCGCAGCCAAAGCTGGTCGTACTTATATATATATATATTATACAGGTGGTCTCGTTATGCAGAACACACTGCTGGACGATGTATAACGGTGATAATACTTTAACGTCGTACATATGTGACGACCCTATAATGTTTGAATCGCTTTCAATTAAACGATCTTCTTTCTACTCCTTTCTTTTATCAAGCAATGTCCCTTTCTCTTCCTTTTCCTTCTGTCATCCAAGCGCTTGACAAATTTTTGTTAGCTATCTCACACATCTTATAAAAATCTGATTTTCTTTCTTTTATTTTTTCCAGTTCTTGGGCCAATGTCGACCCACTAAAAGAAAAATATTTCTATTAGCGATGTTTTGCTTTTTTTTTTTTTTTCGCTAATATTTATAAGTACCGTAATATTACGGTTTATTATCGAACGTAAAAGACAATTTTGAAAAATCATACATGCTAAAAAACAACCAGACACAGTGCGAGAGAGAAAACATTAGTCGTAGGGAAAATTACGACGGGCTATACTATAGTTTAAACTTTTTACCAGAATAAATGTGAGAAACTAAGAGAACGGTGAGTTCTATAAAACGACGAAGGAGGTGGAAGAAGCGAATTTGCAAAAATCTAACTGGAGAAATAATTGAAAATTTTTCTGGCAAACACTAAACTAATTTTCAAAGAGTGGCGCTGAATTCGAATGTCTAGAGAATTGATTTGTCTTTGAAAATTGCTTAAGCATTTCCGGGCTTTAATTTCTTTATAGATTCAAAAGTTTCTCATTTGCTCACTTTTTATGTGCAGTCGCCGCCGTTACATTACCGTTCAAAAGACCGCATTTTATTTAAAATCCTTTCTTTCCCGTTTTATTTTATAATACGCGTCATTTGTTTTTAATTGTTATTGTTATCTGCTATTTCGATTAAAGCCCGGCATTTTCACCGAGATATTTTTTCACAGTTAACTTTTCATCGAATAACAGTTGTAGTAGTTATCGTTTAAGAGTGTTCGTCTTCGAGACCGTCGTTCAGTCGCGTTCATACTTCTTATTTTACGCGGGTTTCATTCTAAACATGTGTTAATCGGTCCCACTCTGTTTACATTACTCGTATTTTATTGCTTCGTGAGGCAAAACACGATCGCCGAAATCGTCGGTTACATCTGTTAAATATATTTGACACTTCGCTCGATGGTGAGTTATTAGTTTATTTCATTTTTTTTTTTTTTTTTTTTTTTAACTATTATCCCCGTCATCATTATTATTAAATAATTCTTAACTATTCACAATGCCGAAATCGAAAAGATTACAAAACACAGCGAAAGAGTACAAAAGGCAGCACAGTGATTGCAGAACGTCAAGTACTGAACCAACTGCCAAAAAAGCTACAAAAATAACGGAGTACCACTCGAAAGATGACGAACGGAACGAAGAGATCGAACAGTGTTCTGTTCAAGAGCTTAGGAGAGAGTTCACGGAAATTAAAAAATGCTTCGAATTAATTTCGGAAAAGTACGACGACCTCGTGCAAATTCACGGCTCTCTCGTAAATGAAGTGAAGGCGTTGAGGGAGCAAGTTAATGTCTTAACTGCTGAAACAAAAAAAAAAGATAGTGAAATCGCCGAACTGAAAACGACAGTAAATGAATTAGCCCAATATAGTAGGAGAGAGAATATTGAGCTACATGGAGTCTCCGAAAGACCAGGAGAAAATGTAGAGGAAATTGTCATTAAGGTGGCACAAAAATTAAACATTGAGGTAAAAAAAGAGGACATTCTGGCTTGTCACAGGGTGCCCAGCAAGAACTTAAAATTACCGAAGCCGATTATTGCTAAACCCGGTAGACAGATAGCCGACCTGTTCCTCGAGCATAAAAAGAGCGTCAAAATATTCGATAAAGAAATATCGGGTAATGAAGAAAGTGCTTTGCAGATATATATTAACGAAAATCTCACTAGATACTATAAACATTTATTATGGCAGACGAAAGAAAAGGCCAGAGCGCTTAATTATAGATTTGTTTGGACGAAACGAGGAAAGATTTTTGCAAGGAAAAATCAAGAGGATCGTATACTACGTATTCGGAACGAAGAAGATGTGAACAAATTATTGTAATTGTAGTTTCTCGTGTCGATTTTCGTTTATTTAAGTCGCCAGAATGAATTAATTACTAATTGTTCGTATGTGTGTAGCTTTGTATAAATGTGTGTTCGGGTACGTGAGTTACGCAAGCGGTAGGGCAATGAGAGGAAATATGATAAAGTTTATAGCATGGTTGGAAGCGTATGTACCAGCGTTAAATAAATCAGAGTTCACTAAGAGAACGCTGTGGACAAGGGTTTATTTGTCGGGTTGTATGTTTAAGCAGCAGGTTCAGTATAGAGATACGAGAAAAGGTAAGAGGGGAGGAGATATTGAAGCAGCATTACGTGATAAGAAGGAAGTGATGTTGCATTGCAAGATATCAGTCATGTCGTGCGTATGTAGGTTGATAGATCAAGTATATGAGAGTAGGCAGTGCGGTACGAAGGGGTATGTGAGGTTGGCGCATGGCGATGCTATTATGTGCCGCAATACCGTCTGCGTAGACTTTTTTTATGTGCGTCAAAGGCAGATAATGTGCGAGGTGTGTGCGAAATTTGTGTGTGACGATATATATATATTTTATTATTATTTTTTATGTTTTATTCCATTCCGTACTGTTTAGTTTTAGGTTTTGGCGCTCGAAGGTGTTATGTTATGAATGTGGGCATACGGGTAGATGCGTAGGCGTGTGTGTATACTTGAATATATGTCTATTATGTAATTACCTTAGGTGTATGGGAATTTATCAAGTATATGTATATAATTATAATCAAATTATTAGTTTGATAAGTGCGATGCGAATGGAAGGCATAATTGTGAATTTAATCCACTTAATAAATCCAGGCTTGGTAGTTTTACATCTATTCTTGTTCGAAAAGTTGAACTTAAGTTAAATAGAAATATGATTATGCAACCAAATGACATCTCTATTACAGTTCTGTCACAAAATTGAGTGTAACGAATACGAAACCATAAAAAAATGGAATGCAGACATAAGTAGAAATTTTAACGGGAAAGACGAAAATAGTAAGAATATTATTAAAATAATCCATTTAAACATTCGAAGCATTAGATGCAATTGGGATGAGTTAATACAAATTCATAAACAGAATGTTAGCGTAATAGTTCTTACCGAAATAAACATCAAAGAGCACGAGGCTGAATATTATAACATAGAGGGTTATGAGAAATGTGTAATTGAGAAACCACCTAACCGTAATGGGGGAATAATGATATTGGCGTCAAAGGCTTTCAGCTTCAACGTGGTTCACGCGGGTAATTCTGCTGCTGATAGCATTACTGTAGAAATAAGCCTACCAAAAAATCAAAAAATTTACTTAATGGCAATTTATAGGTCACCGAGTAACAACGTTGGTCACTTTCTACAGGAACTCGAAGAGAGACTGAAAAGATTAGATCGGAATACAAAATTTATTATCTGCGGAGATTTCAATATTAACACTAATTCAAGGAGTAAAATAAATGATCAATTTCTGAACATCTTATCAAGACACGGTGGAATTCAGCTAATTAAAGGAACAACTAGAGAAGAGGTAAGATCAGGTCGTATTACCAAATCTTGTATAGATAACATCTTCATTAGACATTCAACAGAGAAAGTAATGACGGGTATTATAAAGACAAAAATTTCAGATCACTACATAGTTTGTGGTGCACTATGTGTAGATAGAGACGAGAACTTGAAGACCGTTAGTACACGTGAAATCTATCTGAATGAGAACTTGTTAAAAGATAAAGTAAATGCTTATCACTGGCAGGGCTTGCTTGAGAAAAGAGAAGTGGAAGAATTAGTAAATAATTTAAAAGTAGTATTCAATAAACTTTATGACGATTGCAAATTTACTAGGCAGACAAGGGGGAAAGGAGATACAATCCTATTGCAGCTTGGATGAATAGGAAAATATTAAATTTTATACATATTAGAGACCTATATTACAAAAGATGTAAAGGGAATAATACAAATAGAAGATATAAAGAACTATATAAGAAATACAGGAAATTAGTAAAGCAGGAAATAAGACAAGAAAAAGAAAAATATTACCAACAGGAATTACTAAAAGCGAATAATAACATTAAAAAAACCTGGAAGATAATAGATCAAGTAGTGTGTAAAAAAAGGTCTATAATTATAGATGAGGCAATAGGGAAGAATTTTGATGGGTATCGCAATGCGGCGCGTGAATTTCAAAAATATTATATGGAGGCTATTGAAAATCTGAAACATAATTGTGATATTAGACTCATTAGAACCGAGAACGTGAATACTACGGTTACGTCATTTTACATACCGAAAGCCACAAGTGAAAAGATAGAAAACATAATTAAGAAAATGAATAAGAATAAAGCCCAAGGACATGATGGTATACGGGTGAAAGATGTAATTACACATGCAAAAAAGCTTGCTCCGCTGTTAACAAAAATTATTAATGAGTCTGTAAAAGAAGGTATATTCCCCAGGGAGTTAAAAGTAGGGATAATAAGACCAATATATAAAAATGGGGATAATAAACTCTGTGTAAACTATAGACCAATTACGTTAATATCAGTTATTGCTAAAGTGGTTGAGCACTATGTAGGTAACTATCTTAAATTGTACCTAGAAGAGAACAACCTAATATATCATGACCAATATGGGTTTAGAAAGGGGAAATCAACGGTAACTCTGCTTAGAACTTTTACATCTGCGATAAATAAGGGATTAGCATCCGGCAAACAATTTTTGATAGTCTTTCTAGACCTTACTAAGGCTTTTGATTTAGTGGATAGGGAAATATTGATAGAAGACCTAAGCAAAATTGGTATAACAGGGAGATATCTTAATTGGTTTAGATGTTATTTACATGAAAGGGAATGTTTAGTGAAAATTGGTAATGAATATAGTGATATGGGGAAAACGAAATATGGAGTAGGACAAGGAACTATATTAGCACCGTTACTGTTTTTAATTTACATCAACTCCATTCACAATTGTATTAGGAACGCCAAACTTTATGTATATGCTGATGACATTGCTCTGGTAATTGAACACCAAGACGTAGAAATAGCAGAAAGGCTGCTTCAGGAGGATTTGAATATGGTTTGCAGATGGGTACACGATAAAAAATTATTAATAAATGCCAAAAAATCAAAAGTGATGTACGTAAGAAAACCGAGTAGATTTAGAAAGTTCGTGCCTAAAATAGTTTTGCACAAGATAGATTGCCTTCATGGATCGGAAGTATGCCGTTGTGAGCCGTTAGAAACGGCTGATAATTTCAAATACCTGGGAATAACATTCGATAAGGCGTTAACTTGGAGAGTTCACATAGATAACATTGCTAGGAAAATTAGGCAGACTATGCCGGCGTTATACAAATTAAAACAAGTTATGAATTACAAAACTACGAGACTGTATTTTGACTCATTAATAATGACTAGGATTAGATACGCGATCGAAATTTGGGGGGAGGCAAAAAAAACGGAATTAAGGAAAATTAGTAGGCTACAGAAAAGATGTTTAAAAATTTTGTTACCGAATTGGAGAAGTGCGAATCTTGTAACGAATTCTACTTGGTGGGACAATAATAAAGAAATGTCGCCAAAAATGTTTTTTTATTACAGTAAACTTTTAAGGCATAAAACAGAAAAAATAAGATTACCGACAAGGGAAAAGCTATATGGGACTAGGAACTTTGACAATTTATGTTTTATAAGACCTAAAGGAATTAATAATAAAATTGATAATGTTAACGAGGAAGTTATGAGTCATTTACTAGGTAACGTACCAAAGGAATTAAGAGACGAAAGTAATTTGAATATATGGAATGACAAAATAAAAATATGGTTGATTGCGTGGTGCAAAGAATGAGAAATGGATAGCCATAGTAAAGGAACAGCGATAAGATGGGTAGTTGATTGAAAGAGTAAATAATTATAAATGATGTAATCAAAAAAAAAAAAAAAAAAAAGGCTTATGTGAAAATATTGTGGTACTATGTGCGATGGGTATAAACGTTGTGAATTAAAATTAGACGTAGAATAGTAAAAATAGAAGTTAAGTTGAATTAAGTATTTAGATATAAGACGAATATGATGTATTAGATTTAAGATGTAGATGATGAATAAACGATATAATTATGTTGGGAACCCACAGACGGGCAATTGCCTTGTGGGACCCGCAAATTATTTACAAAAAAAAAAAAAAAAAAAAAAAAAATATATATTTTTAATTTCAAATAGAGGAGGCCGTTTCCGTCGCAAAAAATTGTAACGAACGAAGTTGAACAAATTCTATTTTGAAATTTTAATGAAGTTCACAGTTTTTCGATATAGTCACTGGCTGCAGAAATGCAGTTTTGCACTTTTGCGCATGCCCTCAACTGTCCCTGAAAAATTATTAGATCACGATTAAATGTCGATGCGGAGTCTTTTTCGTCATTGTGGCAGAGTAATGGTTAAGACGCTTGACTACGAAACCAGAGATGTCATCGGTAATCATCAAGACGTGTCTCATTCCAGGTCCAAGTCGCTTCCCCGGGTAATCTGAATATATTGGTTATACCAGAGAAGTCTGTGAACGTAAAGGCGACCGTGAGTAAGGAACAGGCACCCGCAATATTCTCTCTCGATCCATTAAGCTTAGTACACATTGCGAACGTTAACTTTACAAACCACGATACGCCTTTATGCAAGGGTATTGCTAGACACTTTAATTAACTCGCAGCAACAGCATGCCGATCTTTTGAACGACGAATCATTTGATTGCTTGATGTTCATTCGTTTCCGCTAAAACAAGTGAAAGTTATCGTGGAAGAAAATTCCAGAGAACCTGGTTCGTTAGTAGTCACCTTCGCCGTTTTACTTCAGGTTTTTAAATGTCGCGCAACAGGGTTTTCTGTAGAAATAGCGGTGTTTTTCGTTTTTGATTCCACGAATTTTTTTGAAATTCGTGAGTACACTGGCCGCCAAGTTCATGAAGTGAATTTTTTTCGATCGAATGCCGCGCTGTACATTCCTTCACGGGGGATGCCATTGAACGGCACTTCTAACGCGCTACACAAATTTCACTCACAATACAAAGAACTTTTACTTCCGAACGTATCAAGAGGAAAATGGTTTACATTGTTAGCGGCGATGTACTAATTAATCGATCGGCGCGAAACTTCACCCGACAACTTCACAAGCAAATGGGGGGTGATTCGATATATAGAGTGCTTCCTTCAAATTGAAGATGCCAGATAGAGGTTATGTCAACGATGAAAATTAGGATAGGTCCGCAGTTTGCCTTTGGATATTTAGTAATTGACTGATTTTTCAGGCAAACGATAAAAGTAAAGTAAGTCACATAGGATAAGAGGTATCGTGGATTGCGCGAAGTTAAGCTTTTCATAATGTACTTAAAGTTCTAATGGATCTGATGAGAATACTGGGGCCAGTTCCTATCTACTTTTGGATTATCCGCCTTTACCTTTCCAGATTTCTCCGGTATTAAACCTGGGAGCGACTATCGGGGCTCTATATAGGCTAAAATTTCGAATGTCTTACGACCACATGGTAAGGATGTATTACAAGGCTCTACTTCAAGGTCCAGTGCACCATACAATTGTGTCGGCGGGGGGAGAGGCTAAACAAATCTGAAATGAGCAAAATTAGCAACTTACTAGCGAGATGTTTGAAATTAATAAAAATACCGAGTAACAGGAATGCTGCAGATCTCTATAGTGGATAGAAAATAAGGAGGGGAATTGCCGCCAAAAGTGATGTATTATTATTACAAATTGCTAAAATGTACGTTGCAAAACATTCAGTTGCCACGAATAGATAAAAAGCGAAATACCATCGAATACCACTTAGGTAGGGGGCACTTTGCTTTCAATTTTTGCCAGGTGTAAACAACAAAATAGTTGATGTTGAGAAAACACCATAATGTAATTATTACTTATCGTTCCGAATGATATCTGTGGACAGAACAACATTTAGAGCAGGCTGGAAAGAAAAAACAAAAATCTGTTCAATTGCTGGACGATAGGACCAACAGTATACAGTTTCGTCTTGGTACTTTCCTGTTGCATAATTTTATTCAGTGTTAGGATAATATATGTAGTTTGATTTTAAGAAAAGAGATTTATGTTCCTTAAACTTATTATTTCGTTTTGTTATTTCTTTCTTTTCGGCCTTGTTATTAGTATATATATATATTGTGTTGTATGGTAATATTAATAGAGCTATACGACCGGTGATCGCGTATATCTTATATAATAGTAGGATAAGATAAGAGTTGATTTTATGAAGATTTTATTCGCATATACTGTTATGTATTATCATCATCATGGTGCCATGTCCGTTATTGAACGTTGGCTTATGTATAATAATATTAATAGTTTTAGTATATATACACTGTCAAGAAAGTATCGGGAATTGTTAAATAAAACGAACAATTTTTAATTTTCATCCAAATTTATTTTGTCACCTTCAAAATAACATCCATTCGAAGCGATGCACATATGCCAACGCTTTTTCCACTCGGCAAAGCACTTCTGATAGGCGGTTTCCGGGATGGCCTTTAGCTCTCGCGTCGCATTCGTCTTGATGTCATCAATCGATTCGAAGCGCATTCCCCGTAGCGGAAATTTGAGTTTTGAGAATAGGAAGAAGTCGCAGGGTGCTAAATCTGGTGAATACGGCGGTTGTTCGATGATATTTACCGAGTGTTTGGCCAAAAACTCATTCACAATTATGGCTTTGTGAGACGGCGCATTATCGTGATGGAGAATCCAAGAATTGTCGACCCACAAATCGTTACGTTTACGACGGATAGCCTCTCTCAAACGTCTCAAAACACTTAAGTAAAACTCTTTGGTGACTGTCTGTCCGGCTGGCACATATTCATAGTGTACCACGCCTCGAATATCGAAGAAAACAATCAACATGATCTTCACTTTCGATCGGCTTTGGCGAGGTTTTTTCGGCTTTGGCGCGCCAATTGGCCGCCATTCGGACGATTGCTGGTTCGTAAGCGTGTCGTACTCGTACACCCATGTCTCGTCACCAGTAATTATCTTTTCCAAGAAGGTAGGATCCAAATTGGCTCGATCCAGCATGTCTGCAGCTACCTGTTCTCGGTACTTTTTTTGAAAGAAATTCAGGTCTTTCGGAACAAGCCGAGCCGCAACGCGTTGCATACCCAATTTTTCGTGCACAATCGTACGTACGCTCTCGTGTGACATGCCCAATCCATGAGCCATCTCTCTCAAGCTCACATGACAATTTTCAGCAACGATTTCCTTGATTTTATCGACGTTATCATCGGTCACACTCGTTGAAGGCCGTCCAGAGCGAGGCATGACTTCGACCGTCTCCCGACCATCCTTGAACGCTCTGTACCACTCGTAAACCCGCGTTTTTGATAAAGCAGATTCACCAAAAGCCTTTTGTAACATTTTCAGTGTATCGGCACAAGAAATTTCGTTCGAAACACAGAATTTAACACAAGTACGTTGTTCAATATTTTCACTCATTGTAAAACTTCGACAAAACCTTCAAGGTCGACTGATTTTAACAGCTGCTGTAAACACACTGGTTGACAGATCGCGCTAAAAATAGGCATCATAATACAAAACAGTTGTACCAACCTGGAAAAAAAAAATTATCTGCCTAGCTATTACCCGGGAGATTTAAATTGACAATTCCCGATACTTTCTTGACAGGGTGTATATATATATATATATAGATCGGACGATAATATCATGTCATGTACTTTATACTAACGTAATAAGGGGTGCTAAGTGTCTGGGTACACATACAACAGGTTTTGGACTTGTGTGACTCATTACAGTTATTTATAAAAATAAAAAAAAAATTCCAATAAAACCTTTTAGTAAATATGAAAATAACATTATAACCGCACCACTTTATGAATATTTAGAAGCTGTCCTCCTCCGTCTCACCAATGAATAAAGTCTCCCTTAGGCTTTTTAATAGTGCTAACTGGCGATTTGCCATCAACAAAACTCCAATACTATCTCTCATTTCCACACCCGTCTCTCTCACAATCAGTTTCCTCCATATATATATATATATGTATTCATACGACAAGCTGCCATACTTTTCTTTCAATTTTATCACAAACACCTGCACATCCTATTAATTGCCTATTCTTAACTTGCTCTACATCAATCCTTCCCTTCATTATGTTGTCAAATCAGAGTTTTCAAGTGTACCTTCGGCTCTCTCTTCTCTAACCACATTACGATTATTTTCACTGATGACTCTAAAAGACCCAATGGAGTTGGCTCAGCCTTCTTTTGTCCTTCCTTAAATTATTCACTAATCTTCAAACTTCTTTCTATTCAGTTTTCTATGTCGAGTCTACTTCTATCTCGCGTGCCGTCCTTTTTGTTGCTTCTTCCCTAGTTGCTTCTTATATCAGATTCCCACAGTGTCCCATCTCCTATCCTTTTCCTTCTCCCTCTGCTGATTACGTAATCCTTCTCATACGCTCCCTTATCCATAACATTTTCTGTTCTCACTCGGTCCGAATTAACCTACTGTGGATTTCTGGGCACTCTGGAATCAAAGGTAACGAGTCGGCCGATACACTAGCTCGTTCATTCTCTTCTACCGGCGAATTTCTCAGCCTTTTTTTCATCCCACACAATATTAATCTTCTTTCCACTTTAGCCCATTCCAGACTATGGTTAAACTCGTATTACCTTTCTCATTCTCAAACCCGGATTCCTTTTATCTCTTTTTCCAGCCTAATCTACCGGCTTATCACTGGTTTTACAATTTTCCCTCCGTGCCAACTCTCGCTCCGAAAATTGTCGCCTACGTTTTGATTTCCTCCCTGCTTCCTTATTTCAGTTCTCTCTAGTCCCCTCTCCTCTCTCTCTACTCCCTTCCTCTCACAACTTTATGGGTGACGCTAATCACATTTTGTTTGAGTACACCTGTATCGCTTCCGAACGTTCTTCCTTTTACGCCTTCTCTATTGGTTTTCCAACTCCGTATTGTCCATCTTTTGTTCTCTCCTTGCCACCACCCTCGGTTATTTTAGCGCTTGAGTTTTTTCTATTCTCCATATATACATACATATATATATATATACTAGGGAATTGGTTTCGCAGGCCGCTTCGCGGCCCGTTCTTTCGGACTTTAAACTGTATTGCTTTGTAAATTTTCATAAAGTCTGCAGCGTTTACATATACTAATTTATTTTTGAAAAAAAAAAGTACGTACACCAATACGTCAATTAAAAAAGTAGGATTTAGATTAAAATATCAAAAAAACTGAAAGCGCTAGCAGTGTAATATATGTGAGAGGAATATATTACATTTAATTCTTTTTGGAAACTTTAGTATGCGGGTTAAAAAGAAAATCAATACGGTAAGCGAAAATTAAAATATATCGATATGTTATCTGAAATTTGATATTCTAATTACAATTTAAAGCACTTTTTTTTGTCAGTCGACCGCTAGAGAACAACATAATAATAATAATAATATACAAACTTTTGTGGATAGTAAAAAGGAAATATTTAAAACAATACGTAACACTGTTATCGGCTGGAGTGCGATGATGGTTGACTTTAGGTATCAGTTCACTACGTTTCTGATTCTCGAGATCAATAATCATTCGACTAAATAATTAATGCAGCCTACTTATATATAATTTCGGTGAAATATAACGACGAAATTAGCCATGCAGTATTAAGAAGAAAGAATTTCTTCTCAATAGCCAGATATTTTTTCATAAATTCATAAACTATATATGCTCATGGATTTCAATAATGATTCAGTATACATAAATAAATAAATGTTGTCAGGAATAATATATTATTATATTAACTCTGTTCACACGGAAACATCTAGGACACAATGTTCTATAATTATAGTTTAAATATTTAAATTTCAGGAACTGCTACATTTCCATTGTAACTAACATTGATAATTTTTGTTATATTCTTTTAAAATTTTGGATATTTCATGTTTTTCTTGTGTTTTTAAGGAAACGACGTTAATTAAAAAAAAAAAAATCTGTAGCAGTTATGAGGGCTATTGACTTTTTTTTTTTTTCTCCCACGACTGTAATACTTCGGGTGCATTAGATGTAAAGCAAAAAATAGAGAAAATGTCCCTAGTTCCATTTTATAGCAGCTGGAGATATATATATATTTTTTTTTGAATTGACGTCTTTTCGCCTTTATAATGTAGAAATGAATAAATGGGCAAAAATTTTAAAACTTAAAGAATCAAATTTTAAAAATTCGGATTGTGGCTTGAATAAAATTATTAGTCTCTTCATTAGTTACGGTCGAATTTTTTACTCTTAAAGCAATATGAGCATAAGGAGGACGTCTTTTTTGGAATTCGATTACGTATAAAATATAAACCATTTCTCCGAAAATTTCACCTGACTTTCAAACTTATAATAAATTATTTAATTTTAATTGGAATATCCTACAATATAAATCTGCACAATCGATATGATATTGCTTTTCATTTAAATTTAATGTTATTTCTATCCAATTAGGATTATACGTCATCGTAATTAAAAAATATTGGTTTACCTAATCTGGCAACAACTGCCATGCCATCCTGATATGTTAATTGCATATAACGCGGACCATATGTATCTGAGCTTTGAAGGTAAATTTTTTCTGGTTTTAGACCTCCTTCAGCTGCGATACATTCGACTATTTCACTTCGAGTATCCATTCTTAGGATTTTTATTTGATTAAATCTAATAAAAACCGTAATTTTTCTTCTTCCACCTTACACCGTATATCAACAAAGTATTCTTGCCCTAATCTATCTAAACGCATATATCTTGATTCTGATAATAACAATTTTTGTTATCTACTATATCTATTGGTTTAGATTTATATTATTTATTTTTTCTTTCGTTGGTTCTTCGAATTTTTTATTTAGAAATTCCATCAAACCGTTCATGTGCATTTAACTTTTAAATTTTAGGGCTCCCGTATTTTCCGTATATTCCAGGAATTCTATTACATTATTTAAAAAAGAGAATGACTCTCCAGCTACCATGAAAAGGGCTGTGGACTTTTTTTTAGTTTCCAATCTCACCGTTTTCAGCGTGTATCTTCCCGAATTTTTGCCCCTAAATATAAAAATATTTCGAATTTCTTATTTTTCCTGTATTTTGGAGACCTTAGTGTGCAGGTTAAGAAGAAAATCAATACCGTAACACATATAGATCCGGCTGCGGAATTTTTTAAAAGAAATTTTCTTGAAGCTTGATTTTCAAATTTTTCAAAATTTGGAGACTCTAATTTTAAAATGTCGGAGGTTTCGTATTTTTCCTATATTTTAGTGATTGAAATACATCATTTAAAAAAAAAGTGAGCTCCCAGCTACCATGGGAAGGGCTGTAGACTTTTTTTTTAGTTTCCGGGATTACTGCTTTAAGCGTGTATTTTCCAAAATTATGGTTCCTTAATATCAACATTTTTCGAATTTTATATTTTCTCCCTATTCTAGAGACCTTAGTGTACAGGTTAAAAAGAAAATCAATATCGTAACTTATATAGAACCGGTTGTAGAATTTAAAAAAAAAAAATTTCTTAAAACTTGATTTTCATATTTTTTAAAATTTGGGCCCTTTAATTTCAAAATTTTGGGGGTTTCGTATTTTTCCTATATTCTAGAGATTGAAATACACCATTTAAAAAAAAGAGGGACTCTTCAACTGCCACGGAAATGGCTGTGGACTTTTTTTTTAGTTTCCAGGGTTATCGCGTTAAGAGTGTATTTTCACAAATTTTGTTTCCTAAAAATCAAAATTTTTCGAATTTTATTATTTTCCTGTATTCTAGAGACCTTTGTATGCAGGTTAAAAAGAAAAGTAATATCGTAACTTATATAGAACCGCTGTAGAATTTTTTAAAAATTTTTTGCTCAAAACTTAATTTTTACATTTTTTAAAATTTGGGCCCTTTAATTTTAAACTTTTGGGGATCTCGTATTTTTTTCATGTTGAATGATTGGTGCACATAATTTTTTAAAAAGAGTGACCTTCTAGCTGTGTTGTAAAGGCCTGTGGACTATTTGTTACCGCTTTATGCATGTATTTTTCCAAATTTTGGTCCCTAAATATCAAAATTTTTCAAATTTCATATTTTTCCTGTATTCTCGAAACCTTGATATGCACGTTAAAAAGAAAATCTAAACTGTAATTCAAATAGAACCAGCTGTGTAATTTTTTGAAATTTTTTTCTTAAAACTTAATTTTCACATTTTTCAAAGTTTGAGCTCTTTAATTTTAAAATTTCTGAGGTTTCGTATTTTTCCTATATTCCAGTGGGTGAAATACATCATTTAAAAAATAGATTGACTCTCCAGCTACCACGGAAATGGCTGTGGACTTTTTTTTTAGTTTCGAGTCTTACCCCTTTAAGCATGCATTTTTGCAAATTTTGATCCCTAAATATCAAATTTTTCGAATTTTACATTTTTCCTGTATTTTGAAGACCTTAGTGTGTAAGTTAAAATGGAAATCAATGTCGTAACTTATATAGATCCGGCTTCAAAATTTTTTAAAAATTTTTTCCTTGAAATTTGGTTTTCACATTTTTAAAAATTTGGGCCCTTTAATTTAAAAATTTTGGCGGTTTCGTATTTTTCCTATATTCTTACGATTAAAATACATCATTTAAAAAAAAGAGTGACCTTCCAGCTACCACGGAAAGAGCTGCGGACTTTTTTTTAGTTTCCGGGGTTACCGCTTTAAGCATGCATTTTCACAAATTTTGGTCCCTAAATATCAAAATTGTTCGAATCTTTTTTTCCCCTGTATTCTGGAGACCTTAGTGTGCAAATTAGAAAGAAAATTGTTACCATAACTCGCATAGAACCGGCTGCGGGATTTTTTAAAAATTTGTTTCTTAAAACTTGATTTCCACATTTTTCAAAATTTGGGCTTTTTAATTTTAAAATTTTGAGACTCTTATTATTTTCCTATGATGTGACGAAGAAAATACTTCGATTGAAAAAAAAATTAACTCTCTAGCTAGTATAGATCGGTCTGTACGATTTTTTTTCTTGCAGCTTTATATAATAGATATATCTATATATGTATATAGTCGTATAAATATCCAATTCTGCTTCTCATCCTTTCCCCTCCTCTTGGGTCAATGTCTTTTTGACCAACCCAACTAAAAAAAAAAAAAATAATCTCTAAACACCTTTTTTTATTCAGAGAACAATTCCGTAATCCGCGATATCGCTTTTTTCTTTTTTTTTTCTTTTCCATTGATATGAAAGTATTTTGTATAGAGTATATTCGAATATTTTTCAGCCCAAAAAGTGTCCAAAATATTTAATAACAAAACCCGGATGATACACTGCTAAATAAAAAGATACGATATATATTTTTGTACAATTTTTTTTTACCAATTTTATATTTTATTTTTTGTACATATTTTTATATTTTATTTTTTGTACATATTTTTATATTTTATTTTTTGTACATATTATTATATTTTATTTTTTGTACATATTTTTATATTTTATTTTTTGTACATATTTTTATATTTTATTTTATTTTACAAACTGCTGCGAACTATTTCACAAAACGTTAATTTTGGAATTCCTTCGTAATATATCGATGTATAAGGAGGGGGAATTTTCGACAAATTTTACATTTATTCCGTAAAAAAAATTTTAAATATCGCAAATGAAGCTGCAAATATTAGATCCGCAGTTCAGAAAAAAAAAAGAAAAACAACAAAAACAAGAATACTCAAAAGTTAAACGTTGTCCTCAAACGGAAAGATTTTCAGGTTATTCTAATAAACATTTCGATTGACAATTCAAAGCATGAAGCGTTTTTACATTTAAAGGGGAAGATGATGGAAGACGATGGATTGAATGGAAGCAAAGAAAACCGAACCAGAAAGCGATAATCTGAAACGTAAAAGCGAAATAGCATGTCGAAACGGAAGAGCTGTCGTTCATGCAGCGTACCGAAAAAAAATTCATCTCTGAGCGAATTTACGTGGTCCTTAAATTCACGTAACGTTCTTCTAGGAGATTCGCCGGTGTCGTGTACCCCCCCCCCTATTTGTGACCGCTCCGCGGTTAAAAACGACGCTTGTCAGCCGCCTAAGAAGTGTACGAACTCTACGTGAAATTTGCCCGAACGAAAACAAAAAAAAGTAAGCAGGCGAATTTAAAGTTTGTAAAACGCGCTACAAGTCGTCGTGCCACGATAAAATTTCACGTTTCTCTCGTCCGAATGCTCTCGCATATTATCCTGGGTAGAGTAAGGTTAGGTACTGAAAGTAAACGTCTCGTATATTATCGTGGTCCGCTTTATTTTGTTAGCCATTTGGAAGGCTTGCGATACATTTTGTCAATGTTAATACTGGAGAAAGATTATTATGGAATTTAAAAGGTCACGGAACACTTCGAAGCCCCGAGGTAACGCATTGTTTACGAAAGAAAATATCATTCGGAAAAAATACTCGAATTATACGAAAAATTTGTTTCGTTATTACACGTCTCATCAGCGTTGTGAATCGCTTCTTGTTTTTTTCCCCTTCTATGTATTCAAACAGCTAGACACTTTTTGGACTGAAAAAGTTTAAAATATAAACTGCCACATGTAAAACATATTTGTGTTAATTTTTTATAGTTTCGCATCATTACTGAATTCGCATTATTCCAATAGGAATCGGTAATGTGCTACTGAAAGATTCAGTTTTATTCTAATTAATTGTTTCGTTTTTTATTCGAACTATATGTTACTTTATGAAATAGAGCCCTTTTGCCTGCTTAATGATAACAGTAGCCTAAAAAAGCTGAATAATCCGGTCGTTGTCAAGAGCTGTGGTGCTAGGTGCGACGAAGTAACATTAGTAAGCGGAAGGCCATTTTCGAAATTCAACCTAAATTCCTTTTGTCCACCTTTTTCTCTAACCGCTGTACGGAAATTCAAGTGTAAGTGTTCAGTTTTGATCTAAGTATACCATTCGAGTCTTGAAAACTGACGCCAACTTCCTTCCGAGAATCCAACGTGTTCGCTCAGTTGGTTGAGTAGAATTTTTAATGGAGATATTCGGCGTGTTCATACGCCTCTTTACGCTGGCAAAAGTGAAGCCTTCGCAGAGGAAAAGCTAAAAGTTCATTTGCCTCACTGAGATATGTTCGAAACGTGTTTCATAGTAGTTTTCAGCCGTTACTAACATCTTTGCAAGTTAAAAAATCGGCTTATAAAACGCCGGTTTTTACCAATTTAATATTATTAGAGCACGGAAAATACCTATATATATGTATATATGAAAACAAGTATTCAAAGGCAATATACGAAAATTATATTAATAAATTTAAATCCGTTTAATGACGTAAAAACAGATCTGGAAATCGCTGAAGAGACAGCTGAAGAATGGGAGGAAGGATTGTACAAAACTAGTCGAAAATCTAAACTCTAATAAGAATATCGGAAACAGTGGCAGAAATTAAATGTCGATAATAACTGTTAGCGCCTCGAATATTACAGCTAATTAAATCGCGCATCAGCTTTTGATGAATAGAAACACACAAATGAGAAGAGGTAATTCATAAAGCGCTCCGCTGCAGATGTCAGTCTTCCGGAGTAAATCACTTTAAGAAGACTTTCACAGAGATGGAGGTTATAAATGCAATCAAAACAGCAAAGAATCGGAAAGCAGCTGGCATCGACGGAACGTACATCGAACAAAGAAAACACTTTGGCCGAGAAACAACAACCTGACCGCAGAAAATATTTAACAACTGCATCGACAGAATGAGAATTTCAAACTTACGAAGAAGAGCACGTATTATCGCTTTATTAAAGCCGTGAAGGACGCAAATGACGCTAACAACTATAGACCCATATCGCTGTTATGTCATCTATATAAAATATCCGAAAGATTAATACTGAACCGGCGGGGTCGAAACGAGATTAATGCTGAGCTTATAACAGGCTGGTTTTATTTGTACCGGACAAATTACTCTACATCTGTCGACGCAGCATATCGAAGACGGTTTCGAGAATGGCAAGGTAACGCAGGTTTTGTTGCAGTCTTTGATACCATTTCCCTTCGAGCACTTGTTAACAAGGTTTATATCATCGGGCGACTAACGATTTCAAGTTTGCCCAAACGGTCCAAATCTTATTACTCTAAGACAGACGATACACAATGGGAGAAGCAGTGCCTGGAGAAAACAGAAGAATGAACTGCATCAAGGCAGTGCTCTTGTTACTCTGCCCTGTTTACTCACAACCCTGATAGGTCGATGGACGACTTCGCTTTGACAGCGAGAGCAGAAGAAGTTGAAAATGATTTAAATGATGAAATGGAACAAAAACTCGATAAATAAAATTATTACAAAATGAATCGACTGAAACCAAATCCAGCAAAAAAGGCAGACCTATGAGTTCCACCTTCGTAACTGCGAGGTGAATCGTCAGCTAAAGATCGTAACACGAAATTAGAACATACAGATAATATTGCTTAATATACAATTAAGCAATGAAGTAAATTGTTTGCAGTAGTCAAATTATGTAAATAAATTAACACTTATCCGTGTGAAACATATAATTTCATAGCGAATATATTTAAATTTTGAATTCTTTCCACTTTATTGGGTGGTGTTCTGCACATTAAGTATTACGAATAAATCGAATACAGTTTGATTACAATGTTTTCTAGCAAAATTAGCTATTGCATAACAAGTGTAATGAAAAAGGTTAATCGGTTAATTTACAAAGCATAAGTGCTTAAATAACATATTCAAGGGCGTCGCCAGCCGATGGGCCAGGAGGGGGGGGCAAGATGATAGAAAAAGGATATGAGTTATAGAAAAAATAAAATTTATAAGTTGTAAAGGCTTAATATTTTATTAAACAAGAATAAAATCTTAATTAAAACATCATTTTCGTGGGTTTCTGGCAAATTATTCATGATTACGCGCCTGTGAATACTCATTATGGCCAGTTGATTAAAAAGTTTCAAGGCTCCAGGGGGGGCAGCTGCCCCCCCGCCCTCCGCTGGCGACGCCCATGAACATATTAGGGAGGGGATAATTTAATTTGATCTATACTATATTCGATTATTTTTAGTGCGATGCATTAAACATCGAAAATATTTATTCAGATGGAAAATTATATGTAGATTAATTTGTATTACATACTTGTTTATATGGAAAAATTATTCGTGGTTAATTTTTAGGAATCCGAATGGGTTAAATCCGGCCACGAGAGATTTACAGACGTCCATAAATATGCCGATATGGGAACAGTATAATGCGGTTTCTCAGCAGTACTTGGAATTAGGTAAGAAAAGGATCTTATTATTAACTCTCGTGAAAGTGCAATAACAGTGCCGCCGAGGCATAAAAAGTGAATTTAAAATTAATAATTAAAAATAATTTTAACACGCGTCGTAATTGTTATTTATTTATTTTATTTTTTACAATTTGCCCGTGCAACAGCTTACGCCAATAATTACTGCACAGCACAATATTGTAAATAAGTGATTTATGTAAAATCTGCTATAGCTATAGCATCGTATATTACACCGCCATCTAATTTTTCCACTGTTTTGTATGGAGCAACCGTGAAAAATTTTACGTGAAGATCCAATTAATTATAATCTCGCCAAATCACTAATGGCTCCTACAGCAGCTTGTCGGCAAAGTATTAACGAGGTGTTTCCTATAGTACGATGCACAAAACCAATTTTAAGACCTATAATAGACCTGGAAGTCTCAATAGTAGGCAATTCAATTTACTCTCCCATTACTCAATATCTCACCACGACTTGGGAAATATAACGTGATGGAGACAAAACGATATAGCTTGGTTCGCATCTTAGGGCGATTGATTTACAGGGAAAGGATGGACCTTAAGTAACGAATAAAATGGTAAATAGCTGAGATTTAAATCCAGAGAAAACCTAATCGCAGAGCGGTATGTTTTCTACATCCGGGACAACATAGGCACTATTGTGATAAAAGATATGAAATTTTAAGGGGTTACAGGGGTTACAGGTACATTTGAATGCTCGAAGAATAATAGACATTTTTTGGGATTTATTTTCTTTTTCTTTTCGTAATGCAATAAAACAATCAAAATTGAAATTTTGAGGACACGTGAAATTTTTTAAATTTGTTTTTCCTCAAAATGGCGGCAGTACAGACGTTTGAAGCAGCGTGTCTTTTTTTTTTTTTTTTTGCAGGAGGTGTTTTTTTTTTTTTTTTTTTTTTTTTTTTGCGTACCGACCTGTACGGTAGGTCATTAACGCAATAGCTAACACTAACAAAACAGAACTTAGCAACAACGTGTTACAATAAACACCGTTGTTCTGTTAAATTATTTGTAAATTTAACTATAGGTAATTGTTAACGTTAGAATTGATAGCGTCACGACATTGTTTTTTCTTGAGTCTTCTGGCTGGATTGTCAGGAAGTACCGTTGCTTTCATTCGCGATATTAACGGATTGGAATGCTGGCTAAATGTGCGGTGGAATTCATTGTACTGTTGTAAGTATACTGCCGTAATTGTAGGAATGTTAAGATCGTCATAGATAATACTGTTGCGAATATAGTACGGTGCGTTGGTCATTATTCTCAACATTTTGGATTGAAACGACTGGATTTTGTCAATATGAGCTTTGGCGGCTGAACCATAAATTTCTAAACCGTATTTCCATACTGGTGCTATTTTAGTTTTGTATAATAACATTTTATTTGACAGACTGAGACTGGATTTTCTTCCTATTATAGGATACAGCTGCTTAAGTATTAACCTTAACTTTTTCCTTGTGTTGATTACGTGTAGGTTCCATGAAAGGCGTCTATCAAAATATAGTCCAAGGTATTTCACGTGTCAACTTGCGGTATAATACTATTATTAAACCTGACTGGCGGACATGCTTCACGTCTGGTTGTGAATGTGATGTGGGAGGATTTACGTTCGTTGATTCCGATTCTCCATTTGAGTGTCCACTGCTGAAGAATCGATAAATGATGTTGAATGTACTTCGAGGCTTCGCGTGGGTCATTGTGGCTGGCTAATATCGCTATGTCATCCGCAAATGTGGCTTGCAATGTGTACAACGTGGTGGGCATATCAGCGGTGTATATGTTGTAAAGAAGCGGCCCAAGGACACTACCCTGGGGTACTGAGGCTCGTATCCGTCGTTTGCTAGAGATAGAGTTGTTAATTTTTACTTGAAACGACCTATTAGTTAAATATGATCTCAATAGCTTATGAATTTCGATAGGAAAGTTGTTCCGGGTTTTATACAATAATCCATCGTGCCATACACGGTCGAATGCATTAACAACATCAAGAAACACAGCTGAGCAGTACAGTCCACGCTGGAAGACCGATTCGATCGCATCCACTATTCTGTGACACTGATGAATAGCTGAGTGTTTCGGCCGAAAACCAAATTGATAGTTTGGAATCGCTTCCTTTGCCATGGTGAAGAGGACTGGCTTGATGAGTTTTTCGAAAATTTTACCAAACGTATCCAACATACTTATTGGTCTGTATGATGAAACATCTGTAACTGGTTTTCCGTTTTTGTGAATGAGGATAATTACGGACTTTTTCCATCTGTCTGGAAAGTAGGATAATCTAAGCATGGAGTTGTATATATACAATAACAATAGTAATCCCTTTTTTGGTAAATGTTTCAACATATAATTTGTGATACCATCTTCACCAGGGGACTTATTGTTTTCCAAGTTCTTAACACACACATAAAGCTTGTTCGGTGTTATATGTCTGCGGTTAGAACAATAGTGGATTATTCCGTTGTTGTACTCTGAGACTTTCTGAGATAGTTGTGGATCTTCTGGCTGATGGGGTTGGAACACTGTTTCGAGGTGATCTGCGAAAGTTTCGGCCTTTTCCTTGTCAGTCTTTGCCCAACTAGCATCTGGTTTTTTAATATGATATGGAAGAACGCTCTTCTTTTTAAAAACTTTTGTAGCTCTCCAGATAGAGCAGTCCGTTTTATTTAGGGTTGCCAAATAATGACTGAAGCGTGAGTTATTATATTGCTTAATTGACTGTTTTAGTAGCCTACAAGATTGCCTATACGTTTGATAATCGGACGGATATCTATTACGTTGCCATTTTCTGCGTGCTTTTCTTCTTTTGTTGATTAATTCGCGTATCTCAATAGGAAGTATAGTGTTGTTTTTAGCCAGGATATTCAACTGTTTCGTCGACTTCTGATAGGAGTCGTGGATTGTATTGGTTAGATAATCTACAGCGGTGTCGATGTCTTGTTCTGTCTTTAGTTTGATGTTTAAGTTAATTTGATTTTGCAGTGTAACTTCAAATTGGTTCCAGTTGGTAACTTTATTTCGTTTTTGATTGTTAATGTTTGTGTAAATTGGTGATATATCAAGGACTTGTAGAACTGGTATATGGTCGGAGGAGAGATCTGTAATAGTTGAGCAGGTTTTGTATATATTACTAAGTCCTTTAGTAAAATAAAAGTCTAACAAATCAGGTAATCGATTAGTATGCTTCGGCCAATATGTGGGAGTTGTTGGCGTAACTACTTCTAGCCGGAGTGTCCTATTGAGATTAAACAGTTGCTTCCCTCGTTTATTTTCTATCCTTGAACCCCAGTGAGGATGCTTCGCGTTAAAATCCCCTCCGCATATGAATTTACTGTCTTGATGAAGAAATAGCTGTGTAAACTCTTCGTTCGGTATGCAGTGCCCAGGATGACAATAGACTGCTGAAACTGTAACTAATCTGCCGTTTAGGGTTTTTATTTTAACAGCCACAGCTTGATAAGCGTCTGTTTGACGGGTGAAGTGTAAATAATGGTCTATATTATGCTTAATAAGTACTGCAACTCCTCCCATTGCTGTGCCAGAGGGATGAGTTCCGTGGTAGCACTTGTAATTAGGTAGGTTGAAACTCGCCGGATGAATGATGTGAGTTTCTGTTAGTAGAACGATGTCGATAAGTTTCGATTGTAGAAAATGAAGGAGCTCATGTTTCTTTTGTTGTATTCCGTTTGCGTTCCATAACACTACTGTTAGCGAATTGGTGCTTATATTGTTCAGATTCATATTAGTTTTTCCATTAACTTGGTTAACATTGATATTAGAGGCGTTGACAAATTGCGGAACTCAGTAAGAAATGATGTTAGTGTGTCGTTAATTTGTTGCTGTTGATTAATCATCTGTGGTACATTGCTCTGTCGTTCAGAGATTTGGGGAGTCCGAGGAGGTGGTGAGTTAATATTGGCAACATTCGAGTATGAGAGCGATGTTGACTGCTTAAACGTGTCTGGAAAATCATTTGTGCTGTGTATATCGAAAGACTGAGGTCTTGCATTTTGCCTGAATTTTTTGTTGAATTCTTGTTGATAGTGTTCACATCCTTTATAGCTCGCCGGATGGTCTCCGTGACAAAATAGACAAGTTGGTTTTTCTTCTGGTGCTTTATTGCAGTTAACTGTTAGGTGTTTGCCTCCACATTTAACACAACGAGGTGGGAGATTACAGTAAGTTTTTGTATGACCAAAATTTTGACACCGTGTACACTGGATTAACTGTCTAGTTATTCTGGGTTCCTCAATCGTTACAGCCGTATAGAGGAGATGATTTAGTTGAAATATTTCTGAGTTTTTAGGAGACTGTTCCAGGTCTATAAAAAACATTGGTAAGGGGGACTTCGTCCTTCTACTTATTACGTTTGTTACTGTACGAACGGAAAATCCTAAGTTCTGTAATGCTTGCGAGATTTCGCTGGCGTCAGTGGTGTGGTGTAAATTTTTAAGAACTACCCGAAAGGGTTTGTCTTCCGATAGCTGGAACGTATAAAATTTGTATTTGTTTTCTGCTAGGATTTTTGTTAATGTACGGTAACAAGTTGGTGAGCTCGGCTTTACCGTTACACCGGTATTTGTCGATTTTAGCGTAAATTTAACGTTATTAACCTGAGTTAAAAGCGTAACGAATTTTGAATAGTTTTTTATATCCTTAACTAAGATTGGCGGAATAGACGCTGGTTTGTTTGCAACTTTTTGTTTGCTGCTATTATTTTTGTTACTATTATTATTATTTCCGTTATTGTTTTGGGGAAATGTGTCTTTCTTGTTATTTTCATTTTGCACATTTATACTTTCATCGTTTTCGTCTTCGGAATTTGTGTATAAGAATGGGGCATATCTATTTTTATTGTTGAATTGTGGACGTTTGGATACATTTGCGTGTGGCGGTGAGAAACGTGCTGTACGTTTTCTTTGTACCAACTGCCAGTTGTTGTTTTCATTATCTATTCGACGAATACGAATAACGTTATCGTTAAAATTAGCGTTAGTAGATAATGGAATATTCTCACTTGTTGTCTCCTCCATTTGGTAGCTACTTGTTAGTTGCTGCTCGTCAGATATAGCGTCTATATGGGTTGATGTTAGCTGATTTTGACTGTTGCCCGATTTCGTCGAATGCGGATTTAATTCGGTCGAAGAATTGCTGTTAACGGTGGAATTTGAGGTCTGCGATTTGCGGCGAAGTATCGGCGAACGGAGAACCGACATTTTGATAGTATTAGTAGATAAGTGAGAGAAACCGGCTTGCTGATAAGCAAGCCGATCGCGGCTGATTTAATCACTTGCGATAAAATCGACCGTGAGTACGAACTAATTATTTATCGGCGTAATTACACTATGTGCGATAAAAGAACACACGAAACACACGACAAACCAATTTAAACAGAAATTAAGATTAGCAGGAGGTGTTCGGCATGCAAAATAACTTTTTTTTTTTTTATCTTCATAATTTGCACTAGGCTTGCTAGAGAAGTGTACACACGATTATTAAAAAAAAAGAACATTTTTCGCAAATCGAAGTAAATTTAAAAACTTTTTTTTTTTTTAACAAAAAACTGACGCTTAAATGTTTATAAAAAACGTAATTCTTAATCAGTCATTAAAATCGCGTGTACTTCTCTTTCAAATATATCTGAGAGGCAACAGTTTTCAAGTCGATCGAATGAAAATCGCAAAATTTATTTGGCAAGCCGATTTGAAAAACACGGTTTCGAAAAAAAAAAGCGTTCAAAGTTTTGATTTACTACGTGAAAAATTTAAAATAGGAGCTTGTTCATTTGTTAACCTTTATTCTGCTATCGCAGGACCATGAAAGCAACTCGTTCAAGTTAACATTTTCGTTCAGGTTAACGTTTTCGTTCAGATTAACATTTTCGTTCAGATTAACATTTTCGTTCAGATTAACATTTTCGTTCAGGTTAACGTTTTCGTTCAGGTTAACATTTTCGTTCTCGGCTTCTTTCCATGAGGATTTTATGTCCTGCCTAACACGTCTTCTCTCGTTTTGGATAATGAAAGCGGTTCGCGGCTTTCATTATGAACTCATCGATTTCAGAGTAATAATTGTATAGTTCATTACCGATAACTAAATGCAACATTTTCATAATTTTGCGTAATCTTTGAAAACTATCGTTGTATAAAACTACCGTAACTATGTCGTATTTTATCTAAGGTACGCAGACCATTAGACATTGTTTTAGGCGCTGTGGTCTAAACGACTGATTGTGAGTTGAATAAAACTCGTTGTTAATTTTGCGTGTACGCTCCGAGGCATCGTGAAAGTAAATTCTTCGACACTCGAGTCATCATCAATTTTCTTCACAGCTTTAAAGTCTTCAATTGGTAAAGCTGGTTTATACGAATATTCTTTAAGACTCTGTTGTTAGTGCGAGCTTTCTGCCAAGAGTATCAAGAATCTCTTCTCTAGCGATACATTTTTCATGCTGCGAATTTTGATCCGTAGAAATTTTATTCCGAACGTCCTCAGCTGAGAGTCTGGCCGTCTGCGAATAGCCCATAGTAAAATGACAGCTCGTCAATCAATTTTGTAGTTAGCTTACCTCATCCGCCGATTTTTTTATTTTCCTTTTTTAAATTTCTTAATTGAGAATCAATTCTGTTTTGGACGTATCCGACAAATTCTTTTTTTTTTTTTTTTTTTCTTCAAACTATTACATCGGTACATGGTTTACCATCAACGATCCCTCTGTACGTTTTAAAACCTCCGTCGCCTGTATAATTTATGTAACGAGTATTGTAAGCGTTCAAAAACGTTTCGAAGTATCTGAGATTGATTCAGGAATTTAGTTCTGAGAGTAATTTAAAAACTTTTTTGTACTATAATTTTGCTATTGGATATCATTTTTGGAAACTTTTTACATCATTTAAGAAGATAAAACAAAAAAAATGCATAAAAAAAAAAATTCAAACAGGTGTAATATAACCTCGGCGAAGGTAAAACACGACTGATTTTCTATAAAAATCTTTTCTCCGTTATTTCTAAATTCTGCCGCCCTTCTGACAATGACCGCTGGAGCTGACCCTATTAGGTAGACACTTTTTTTTTTCTTTATGATATGCGCACATTTACGTAATTATGTTTGTATTATTTTCTTTTTCTTTGAATTTTATTTTAACCATGAATGGACATATTACGAAATTTTAAAAACTAAATGCTCAAAAAGAAATGTAAAAACGAAACACATCCTGATAAATTTCTTTAAGAATCCTAAGTCATATCGACCGTTTTCAGCATCCTCAGAATATGTCGAGTGTCTCTATCCCTGGTGTTTTTGTTATTATTTTATTCCGACCTGAAGTAGTATTATCTACGAAACCGTTTTAAAAAAGTAAAAATTTAAAAGGAATAAAAATTTTTATTAAAATTTAGATGCGAAGTAACGAGTTTTCAACGTTTATAATAGTTTCCGATTATTTCGATCGTCTTTCATCTGTGTTTTTGCTTTTTAGTCTCGCTTTGATGCAGCTTATTTCTTCAAAAAATGTAAACATTAAATATGTAAGAAAACAAGTGTCCGGTAAATTAGTTTTGAAAATTCGAATTCTGAATGGGGCGGGATTTAAATTTATTTAATGGTCTCCTAGAACTTCAAATCGCTACTTTATGCTTTTTATCAATATTTTTCATTACTGCTCTCATGATTAAATGACTGCGTACGGAAATAAAAAAAAGTATCAATAATAAACGCTGTTCCAGGATTAAAATTATGTTTTCATTCGATCTGGTGTATGTCTGTGTTTGCGTGATGGTTACAATTAAAGATAAAACGGGGATATCCGGTAACTATTCGAGAAAAATTTTTAATTCCATTGCACTTATTAGAGTTGTTAGAAGTTTAAAGGTATTCATTTCCCCTTTTTTCTTGTCGGCCTGTCTAGAAATTTGCACAGTTTAAAGGTTACGTTTATTTTAATTTTTTTTGTCAACTTTAGAAAACGTAAACGGAATCCCGGAAGAGGTATGTGATGTCAGTCAGTATTTCTTAATAAACTAACACGTCTGTTTACCAATATTTTTCCTTTTCTAAATGAGTATTTTGAAAAAATCTCATCTTCACTCCCGTTCTACATTTGTTGCTTTTTCAGAATTGTTCAGATCTACAGATATTCGTTTCACGTCGTTTAAATGTGAAGTTTTTTTTTTTCTTTTTCTAGTTAGTTTTATTTTTTATGTCCACAATTTTGTACCCATTTAATACTCCGTATTTTCTATTATTCATATAAGTGATAATCCGTGTTCTACCTTACAGCCTATTCGTTACATATAAATGTAAAATTGTGAATCTGCAAATCACAATATCATCTCCCCTATAATCGGCTTGGTGTTTACAGCGGATAGCAGTAATGGTGTATATATAAGTTTATTATCTGCTTTATTCGAAGAAAGAAAAAGAAAACGAATTTAAAATATTATCAATGTTCATAACGCGTATTTATTTTCGCTGAATAGAAATTAAATCAGTCACAGTTCAAAAAATGTTTTGAATTAATGGGGTCTCACAATTTATACATCATAGTTAGTGAAGTAAACGGTTATTTATATTTGTTTTTTTTTTCTTTTTTTGGGGGGGGGAGGGGGCTTATACGAAAGACAACCCATCGGTCATTATATTAGAGCAAGATTAAATTACAATTTTTGAAAACATGATAAATAAATATAAAATCCAGTATAAGGCGATATTATTTTTTAGCCAAGAGCGAACTTATTTTACATGGAAGGTCTGCTCTAAGATTAATCAGTGAATTATACTCGTATAATATTGCTTGAGTTTTTTTTTTTTTTTGGTATCGGGTGCATTCGAAAAATAAATGTATTTTTTGTTTACACCATTACTTTAAAATTTTACAAATAACTTTTGCATGGCTTTAAATATTTTAACATTCTATTTTCCTTCACAAAATGATTAACTTTCTACCTTTCTTACTCGTTTGAAATATGAATTCAGTCAAAAAGAAAATTTATTAGTCTGTGGCGAGAATTTTCCATATTTAATTACGTACTACATGGAGTACTTCTAAATTTTAAATTATCTGAATTATCTTTCTTTCATTAGGAACATTTTTGATTTTTTACACGCTCTAGTCTTATTTCGTCAAATTTGTGTTCTTGACTTTTGCAAACATATATTATTAATAATAAAAACCGCATTCATCAGAATTAAAGTTCAGTTTAATATTTCTCATAATTTTTTTGGCTACGTTTATTGTTCTAAATAGTTTTTTTCGCTTTATTCTATCTTAAGCGTTTTCTTTTCTATTATAAATCACATGTTGCCATTCATTTTTTTTGAAAATTATTTCATATTTCAACTTAAAATGAAAATTTAGATTCATCTTCTTAGAGTCTAGAGTGGTCTTTCGGTGTCTTCCGCAAGACTCATGTCTTAGCCCTACTCTATTTAACATCTATTTCCATAGCCTAGCTACTCTTCAGATATCGTCTACTTCCTCATTCTTTTCCGATGATTTACTCATCTACTCTTCCTCGGTTAATCTTTCTTCCATCGTCGAGGAGCTTAACAACTCTCTTTTCTCCCTTGATAATGCGTTATCCGATCTTCACTTTTCTATTTCTTCCGGGAAATCAGCCGCTATGGTTTTCACTTATCGTCCTTATAGTTGTTCTTCAGTCAACCTATCCGTGTGCCATCTTCCTGTTCCTTTAGTTAGTTTCGTCTCCTACCTTGGCATTGTTCTTTAGCAGTAACTCGTCTTTTCACGATCACATAAATTATATCTTTATACAATTATATTTCACGGATAGCTTAAACTCAGTTTTGCGGGTTGGAGCGGCTTTTACTCTACCGGATTTCGGTTATTCTGAGACGTTCAAACTATCCTCCTTCGTCTCCATATTTCTAGCCGAATCTATCGCGATCCTACAAGCAATCCTTTTTATAGCCTCTACTAACAATATATCCAAGGGCTTCTTTTATCTTCTGATTTTCAAAAGGCGTTTTACGAGCCATTGCTATTTCCTAAACTATCCGCTGATCCTATCGTGCTTCACATACGCTCCTTAATTTCACATCTATTTCATTCCCGCTCTGTCCCCGTATTAATCTATTATAGATTATCCTAGTCATTGTGGAATTTCGGGGGCAACGAGTTAGATTACTCGCTGGCATGTTCGGCTGCTTCAGACGGTAGCTTTATTAGTCATTTTTCAGTCCAAAGTCTTTTTCCTCTTTCCTTTCGTTGCCATCACGACTGTTAGTATCTCTATCCTTCTGCATTTTCTAATCCTGCTCTCTTTTATTTAGCCATACACAACCCATTCCTTCTTTTTTTTTTTCCGTGGTTTCTCAATTTCCCCAACATGAGACGATCAACAATCTCATCTATAATTAGACTTCGGTTAAATTGGCTCTTCCGTTTCTTCATTACTCAGTCTCCTTTTTTTATCCGTTTCATTCGTCAGAAGCAAACTTCACTTATGAATCACATTTTACTTGAATGTCCTTTCATTTCTTCAAAACGCGCGATACTCTATTCCGGTCTTTTGTGTCTTATCCTACGCGCTTAATGCTTTCTTTTCCGTCTCCCCCTCGGTTATTGTTTTATTAGCTTCATTCGTATGTTCCATTTCTAATATTTTTCCTTTATAATCATTAATGCTGTCATACCTTTAGATATTGGGTAGTAGTAACGTCCTCAGCCGACATACTCAAAAAAAAATACGATTCATTGAACGGGCTATTCTATATACGTGCCTCCCCACATTCTTCATTCCTTTTTTAAACGTTTTGAAGAAATAACGGGGAAAAAAAAAACATAAATAAATTTTAAACGAATAAAAAACAGTAAATACTTTCTATACTCATTTCATAATTTTAAATATTCATCATTTGTTAGTTTGTAAATTATTTTATTGTGTTATGAAAGTCTTTAAAATCGGTTAAAATGGTATTTTTATTTTTTATCACTATTTCATGATTTTTTTTGCGGACAATTGCCGATTAATTCTAAATTTAAAAATTCACTTTATTAGATTAAAACCAAAAATAAGGACAATCTAATATTACCGATTAGTTTCTTTCCAATCTATTTTTAATAATATCAGTGTTATAACATTTTTTTTTACATATTTTTATCAAATTTACTTTGCATAATTATTTTTTGCATAAATACGTAAATTTACACGTTATTGTTTTGAAAAATACTCTGAATTCGATTTAAACTCTTCGGCATTATAGCAATTTTATTAAATAAAACAAGTTATTGTCGGTAATTGTATTTACAATGAATGAAAATTAAATGCATTTTTATTGAGGAGATGTCGATAAATATCATTTAAATAAAACATACCTATCGGACAGAACTTTTCGAGTTAGAATTGGCTCAATTGTATCGGACAAATTTGCTATTAGAGCCTCTGTTCCGCAAGGCAGTATTTTAGGACCACTACTGTATCTGATCTACACATCAGATATTCCAGCTTTAACAACAACAACAGTAGCCAGCCGCAACATTTGCTGATGACACGTGTATACTGGGGGAACGCATGAGGATCCGACTTGCGCTTCGTTTCTAGTCCAAGAACACCTGAATACAAATTCAGGACTGGGCGAGTAAATGGAAAATTAAAATTAATCATTTGAAAAGTCAGCAGGTCACCTTCACGTTGAATAGAGGGAACTGCTGCCCTCCCTTATACATAAATGGGCAAGAGCTGGTTAACTGCAATACCGTTAAATACCTAGGATTGGTACTAGATCGTCGACTTACTTGGGGAGCTCAAGTTGCAAACTGCAGACAAAAAGTCATTGCCAGAATCAAGGCGCCACGGTGTATTTTTAATAGAAAATCTAAGGTCACCCTAAGGTGTAAAAGACTAGTTTACATGGCGGTTTTGGCCCATGTTGGAGATATCGGCTTGAAGTATGCGGAACTTCAGCAGTGAGCAATATCCGATTAGCGTTACCTAATTAAATCTATACAAATTCGTTTTATGCGTGTTTATTTAAGACAGCATTAGTTAATAGAGTTATTGTAAGTCTCGCTGTAGCTATATCGTATGTGTTTCGCTGTTGTCTCTGATCCGCTGGGAGAAGAGATAATATTCTTAAGTTTCTGTTTTTCTTTTTAGTATAGGGTCAGCAGTGCCAATGGTAGTCATCTTAGACTGGCGTGGCAAAAAAAAAAAAGAAAAAAAAAGGCAACTAGTTACAAAATTAATATTCTCGTATTTCCTAGTTATAAAAATAACTTTCTAAAAGACTAATTTTCATTTATACCATTCATTCCTTTAATTTTTGAAGTAACAAAAAATCTACCATAATAATCATATATTTACTCCAGTGTACTTGCCGGTATCCGAATGTTCAAGTCGATAAACACACATATGCCTCCAAAGCATAATGAAAACAATTTTCAGATTTCATTGCGCGATTTTCATGATGTAATCATTAATATATGTATGTATATGTATGTATAAAGAAGAATCCACGCAATCTCAATTTAGGTATCGTGTACCACATTAAACTTTTTAGTCTAAATGAACGTAATGTAGAAAATTATGTTCACAAAACCCTCTTCGAAATAATAATGAAACGTGCGCAAGAAAAATTAAATAACGGCTATGTTTTTCGATTTGTTCGAATTTCAGCTAAACGTAGTGGTTTTATATTTTACCTTTCTTGTTTATAAAGCATTCTGTACAGTGACTGAAATTTTTGAAAAATCTTAGCGTCTTGATTATCTTTTTATCTTCTTATAGTGCCCCATACTTAATTCCTGAATGTCGGCGACTACCTATTCGTCCATCTCAGCTGTACAGACATATAAGTATTAGTGTCCATAGCAATTGTGTTATATGCAGTACGAATGTGTACACACACACGCGCAAGACTTCACATTTGGAACTGATATTGTGATTGTTTGATTTACATCGTATTAAAAAAGTGCAGTCCTATTTATGCCTTTTATGTACTGACCTAGCGCGCATATTATACGTGGTGGTTTGCCATTGCCTTCCTCCACGTGACTATTAGCGAGTATTTTTAATCAAAAATTTTTCGTAATAAGTTCTGTCGTCGTCCGAGATCGAACCCATGCTTAATGGAAGCCAAGATTAGTACAAATGCGACAGATAAATTTTCAGCCTGGCAGATTGTTTTAGGCAAATAAGCAAATAAAGTAGTTACCAGAATTTTTTTCGAAAAATCGAACGCATATAGTTTGCAAATGGATTAACTGGAACCGCGTTGTTCGCGGAATATTATCAAAGAAAATATCTGGAAAATTTCAGCGTTTAGTAAATTCGAAATTTAGCCTAAGGGAAGAGTATAATGAAGTACGGCCTTTTATGTTCATGAAAGGGTGAGTGAATATCGTTATAGAAGAATGTCCTTTTTAGTTGTTTTTTAGTTATGAAAATTTTGTTTAATCCTTGGCATTTTTTTTCTTTTTTTCTAGAAAAAAGTTCTTTTTTTGGTTTTTTTCAATTGAACTTTTTATTTATTCCGAAGATTTTTCTAAGTTTTCTAAATTCATTCACGCAAAACAATTTTAATTTTTGCTCAGTTTGTGCATTAATTACGATTTAATCTAGTTGGAAAAAAAAAAAAATATTTAGTTGGATTTAGTTGATTTTCACTTTTTTCTGCCGTTTGTTTCTCGTAAACATCCGCCTAATTTCTTTTAAAAATACTTTCAAACGTTTACCATCAGCTGATGACTGAGATACTTTTTGATAGATGCGGCATGTACGTATGCAATACGCGTGAACATTTTTTTACCTACACTCTCTATTGTGTTGGTAATTTTTTACGATGAAGAAACAGAAATATTATTACAATACATTTTCTACGATACATTTTCATTGTGTTCTTATACGAAGAAGATAGAGTGTAAACGCGAAAGGAAATATAACAACGTTCGAAAATGCTAAAATATTTCGAAAAATGCAAATTGCTGGCTACTGCACGAGAACCACCGCAATCAATTACATTTGAAAATGAAATCAAAAACGATCGCTTTGAAGATTTTGATGACGCGAATAACTTTCATTCTTCTTCTATATTATATATTATGATGAAATTTACAAAATATTCTTCGAACGTGAAGGTACCATCGCTCAAATACCGGAAAATAGGGAATGAGACGGTAATAATACGCATTTTCAACTTGTAATCGCAAAGAAACTTCTCAGTTTATGTCGCCTATTTCTTGTTCTTTTTCCTTACCTTAACCGGTCGATTTTATAGTTCGCCTGCGGTTCAATCAAAGCCTGCTTCCGGCTTCTCTTTTCCATTTTTCTCTCGTTCAATCACCTTTGTAGTGACCCTCCAGAGTTCAATTATACCTGCGATGCGAATCACGTCTTATTATTCGAATGTCCCTTTATTTTCTCCGAACGTGCTACCCTGTATTCTAATCTTCTGCGTCTTGGCCTCCCTTCTCCTTATAGTGCCCACGCCATTCTTGCATTCCCTCAATATAGTTCCTTTGTTAGTCTCCTTTACCTCATTAATAATCGTTTCCTCATATAATGTACGATTCTCTGCGTTAGGTTAGTTCTACCGTTGACGGGTCCAAAAAATTAAATTGAAAAACAAAAAAACCTTGTTTTGGTCGCCGGTATGAATTCCATTTTCGGTTATGGCAAAAACCCGGAAAGCAGTAGCAGAGCGCTGAAAACATCTTCAATGAGATAAAAAAAACCGTATTTCCAAACACAAAACTTTACCATTCCGCGTTGACGAATTTATACACATTCATATTGATGCTATCCTTGGTTCCATGTGTCCAGTTAAAGCGCAAATGAACAAAACAGGTGAAAGTAATTTACATGGTAAAGTAAAAGAAGATTTTCCAAAAGAATGTGACATGGAAGTAGAACTTAAGATTGCTATGGAAAAGTGTAGAAAGTTGAAGCGGTTGTATCAAAAAATCGCAAAAAAAAAACAAAACAATTATTTATCTGCAGATTCAACCGGTTTTTTGTTTAAATGATCTATGTAGGAGTGAAGTAGTCGGTATTATAAAAATGGATACGTTGTTGATAATTACTTCAACGTCATTAATACGTGTTTATTGAACAGTATAGTGCAATTTTTATTCATCTTTTACGTAGATAGCTTGAAGTTTCAGCAGTTCGTTGAGCGCTTTAAAAGGAAAATCAAATTATTTGAATTATATTCCGTACGTCCACGTCGTGCAGGGTGGTAACTTTCTTTTCGGCGGGCTCAGCGCTGATTTGAAAAGCTAAACTGGAATTCACACGTGAACTGATAGGAAAACGGAGGCGGATGCACTTGCCGAAGATGCTCTGACCAATAAATACCGTCGTAGCTCTCTTACTGCAGTACCAACAGCAGACTATCAGTAACTCGCTCGCTACATAAGTGCCCAGTCAGGTTGATTAGCAACTCAGAGCGAGCAGGCGAGCTCTCAGCGCCTTAAAACTGGGGCTTTTCGGCTAAGGGAGTGAACCCTGACAGAAAATCCAGCGGAAGGCAAAAGGGAAATCACCGCTGTACCTTCATCCTCAGGTTATCACAATGGCAGTAAATAAAACGAATATGGCCCTGAGTCCGGCGCAGCCCTTCAATGGGCACAGGGTGCGAAGAATTTCACCATCTGTTCATGTGAATTACCAAAACTGTAAGTTAGGAACACGGAAAGAGAGGCCGAGGAAAATCAAGGAATGGACGAGAACTTGGTCGATAGAAAGACTCATGCAAAATGCCAGAAATAGAAGTTTTTGATGCTGACATTTGTGATCGTCAAAAAAAAAATTTAACATAACTTGCCAAACCAATATCGAATAAATTGCGCAACTACATCGTACAATTTTCTTCGAAAAAATTTTAAAACGTTGTCTACAGTTATAATAACTGAGAACTGCGTGTGAGGTAATTCCATAACCTACTTATTAGCAACCGTTACACTCTACGTTTCATCCGGTGATTTAAATAAATCCATGAGAAACTCTATTCAACGTTAAAAGCTACAAAGAATATGGTAAGTCTTGAATAGTACGAAGAAAGGTGATGAAACAATACTTAATCTAGTAATTGACTTATTTCACATTTCTGCAACGAAATGAAATATATTTCTAAGAAGTAAGAAGTTGCACATTGTGTCGTTCATTCCTAATGTACCTTCAAATTGGCGAACGTAAATTTTTTTTACACGCAACAGTTAGTCTCATTACTGGAATTAGCCGGTCGTTTAGAAGAACATCAGGGAGGACGACGCTATGTGAGTTATTGCGCATTCAAAGAACCACCGCACAATGGGAACAATATGATGATATAGATGCAAATGTGGTAAAAATGGTGCGGCCATCGATCATCATATATTTGTGCCATTTAATTAAAATTACTAATATATATTTTTTCGAAAAATCATAATTCTTAAGTTTTTAAATTTTTTTTTTGCATTAATTATTTTCATACGTAGAAAGCAGTTAATATTTAGAACTCGAAATATTTTTTGTGCATACATTTTAATTGCAATTTTAAATTGTAGTTGTAATGGTTTTTACTCAACGTGAACCGATAATATATTACAAATAAATAAATAATAGTCTAACGTTGCAGTTACTCGATGTTACATTTATGTTATCAGAATTTACATATTCAGAGATGAATATAACATTGATTATTTTGTAATTAAAAAACACATAAATTGACTTCTTCACTAGAACTTCTGTGATAATTATGAAATGTGCAGATATTTTTAAAAACAATTAAAATCACTTAAAAACAATTAAACAGGAAGCGCGAGCTCAGGTTAAAAAATAAAAATAAAAACAAATAAGTTAGTTTCGAGCTTCGGGCAGAAAATTTTTGGTTCGTTTTTGCGGTTCGCGCAGACACTCTTGGGACATTTTTGGCGCTTAACAGCATTTTATATCCCAGAACATAGAAATCACATTTATTCGCTCAACATAGATCAATGTGCTTCATGGGTTGTTCCGAAGACGACATAATGGATGAGGTTAAGGGAACTCTCTAGGATGTGTTCAACGGCCAAAAAAAAAAAAAAAAAAAACCCTAGGGGCAGCCGTAAGCTGTTTTGCTACGAACAATAGTGATCATTATACTGATAGAAGTAATTTACGGCTAATACCGTATTCGTGGTCAACTGAAATAGCTGCAACGGTGAGGGACGTGTAGCAGCTTCAACCATCCGGTAGTACATACCATCAGCGTTTTTAAACTCATTGATCATTTCAATAAAATAAATAAATGCCAGAATGACAGTTTCTTTTATCTTTATTGCCGAACCCGATATGTTCAATTTTTGATTTTCCCGTTCCTTTTGATGGGTGTCGCTGAAAAATCATTTACAATTCGCTCAGAATAAATTCAAGTTTCTAATTGGAAACCTAATAAATTTGGATTTCGCGTGGAACCCGCTTCCGAAGGGGGACAATAAAATAAACAAATAAAGTGACTGGACTAAATTTCAAATCAATTATGGGATCGTTATTTTATTGTTAATCAAGAAGTTTTCGTCCTGTACGGATGATGTCGCATTCCTTCCTCTGGAAGAACAACACTGCAGACGTGAGCTCCCCGAATATTTGTAGATACATTTTGACGCGATGCGTTCTTTCTCACTCGGTAGCACGCGTAACGAAATATAGTATTCTTTTTGAAACAAAACCACGAGTACAAAAGAGGCTGAAAAACATGATTTAAGCGACTAGATTGAATAAACTTTGATCGGAACACGTCCGAAGTAAATTCGAAAAATCTTGGTGTACAAAAATAACTCGGTTTCAGGTGAGATCTATTCAAAAGACGTCTGTAGGCGAGAGTTGGTCGGCGGCGAACAATGACTGTAACGAAATGCGAACGAGATTGTTTAAAAGCGACTCGTGAATTACCGAAGTAACTATCGATTGCCGGTTTCACGGGAAATGATAAAATTCCTTACGTATGGGAACTCGCAAAATACGTTTGTACTACAACCGGCTACGTACATCAAAAAATTCGAGTAGGTTGGCCGAAACATCTAATCCCGCTGCAGGACATCAAACAGAGACAGATAGGTGTATAATTTTCACTCTCAGAATATCGGAATGAATTGGATTTACCAAATATCGCACTTGTCAACATTTCCCCGATATGCGATGTAAATTGGTGGATAATAATAATGCCGTCTAAATACATTTATATCTGTTGTACGTGAATTAAATAGAAATTATAAGCTTTTAACTGAAAAAACTGAACAACTTTAATGGACAGTAGTTCAAAATGCCGAGGTCTGGCGTATAAAATTGTAAAATTATTCGAATTTCAACTATTAAGTTTAATAATGACTAGACAAGAGAGACTTCTCCCGTTAAAAAGCATAAATTGGATTATAATGTAAATTATACAGCGAACGTTAAAGACGACAATGAGACGGTATTATTAGTAATGACAAGCTCGATTTCATTATTAAATCCTTTAATATTTCGGAGGAAATATTTAACAACAACGGTTAAAATGGTACATACATACAAAAAGATTCAACATTTTTTCAATCTCTTTCTGAAAAATACCTCTCCGTCTCGGATGCAGCCTGACAAGTTTGGAATTATTCAATAAACCGGAAAAATATTTTACATAGTGGTGATTATCGAGACTGATAAAACTTTCAAACAATATTGAAAAATGTAGGTGAATACATCCTGTTTGTTAAAATGGTATAATAAAATAAACTTTAATAACAAACAATATAGATCAATAAATTAGATAAATACCTATTTAGAAACGTTTTCGGGCATAACCCATCATCAGCTAACACTAACTTAAAGGAAACTTAAAATATACTGAAGAGAATATAGGGAATACATGTGTATATATAGTAGATGTAAAGAGGAATAAACATGGCAGGTATAAAAATCTATATGTTGAAAATGCTAATAATTAATATAAAATATAAAATAAAACAAGAAGACAAAAAGTTAAATTTTTATATTAAACAGTGGATTATTATTATTAGGTGTTTGGTCATTTAAAATATTATTTTTATATTTATTTATATAATAATTTTCTGCAATGTTCATATTATTACCTTTGTAATAAGTGGCCAGGATGGTTACAGTATTTTCTATTGAATTAGGTTTATGTTTATTTTTAATTAGATGTTCTGCATAGGTTGATTTTTCTATTTCATTATTATTAAATGCTTTTATATGTTCTTTATATCTGCAATTGATTTTTCGCCCTGTTTGACCAATGTATGATTTCTCACAATCAGTACAATTTATTTTATATATACCACTATTTTCGTAAATATTATTATTTTTTAAATTTAAGGTGTTTATTTTATATTTTAAATTATTTTTAGTTTTGAATGCTACATTTAAACCTTGTTTTTTGAATAAATTGGTATAAACAATAACATATACAAATTAACTAATTTATTCAAAAAACAAGGTTTAAATGTAGCATTCAAAACTAAAAATAATTTAATATATAAAATAAACACCTTAAATTTAAAAAATAATAATATTTACGAAAATAGCGGTATATATAAAATAAATTGTACTGATTGTGAGAAATCATACATTGGTCAAACAGGGCGAAAAATCAATTGCAGATATAAAGAACATATAAAAGCATTTAATAATAATGAAATAGAAAAATCAACCTATGCAGAACATCTAATTAAAAATAAACATAAACCTAATTCAATAGAAAATACTGTAACCATCCTGGCCACTTATCACAAAGGTAATAATATGAACATTGCAGAAAATTATTATATAAATAAATATAAAAATAATATTTTAAATGACCAAACACCTAATAATAATAATCCACTGTTTAATATAAAAATTTAACTTTTTGTCTTCTTGTTTTATTTTATATTTTATATTAATTATTAGCATTTTCAACATATAGATTTTTATACCTGCCATGTTTATTCCTCTTTACATCTACTATATATACACATGTATTCCCTATATTCTCTTCAGTATGTTTTAAGTTTCCTTTAAGTTAGTGTTAGCTGATGATGGGTTATGCCCGAAAACGTTTCTAAATAGGTATTTATCTAATTTATTGATCTATATTGTTTGTTATTAAAGTTTATTTTATTATAATATTGAAAAAATTTTCGAAAAAATAATTAAACATAAGGTTAGTTTTTTTCTTTTTTTTTTTTTTTTTCATACATCTCTCCCAACCGTAGTTAGACTTGGGGCCGTGTACAATATCTTGAGACTATTGCGGCCCAAGAGTTCCCCGTTACAGGACTGCTTTTAACTCACTGTCCCTGACGAATTGAAATACTGCGTCCTGATTCCTTTCTGAATTTGTGAGGACAGAGCTGAGATCAGCAAATTCGAGTTTCGTTCTGGAATGTTGGAATGTAGGGCAGTTTATGAGAATACGATTAACGAGGACGCTTGTACGCGGCATAATGGTCAAGTGGTTGGGGGAAGACCGCCCTCTAACAACCAGTCGTCGAATAGTAGCGTGTGACCGAGAAGCGTAAGCGGGGAAACAACAAAAACAAATATTAAATAATAATCGTTTCGGTTTTAGACACTGTAAGAAAATGTTATTATTTAGGGGGCATAGCATTGAGCTAGCTTAAAATAAAAATTTATGTAGACCAAGGGCGTCGCCAGCCGAGAGCGGCGGCGGGAGCAGCTGCCCCCCTCCCGTAGGGCCTTGAAACTTTTTAATCAACTAGCCGTGATGAGTATTCATAGGCGCGTAATCATGAACCAGTAATTATCTTACGGGTGTATAATTGTGTCTGAAAATTTTATTCTTGCAAAGTGCCCCTAATTACATGTATTACTCTTTTTTTGTATAAATTCGTTAGCAGATGGAAACCTTTTGTAATCGATTAATTACGATGATGTTGTGAACTTCTCTGTTGACTTATGTTCCGTGGAAAAATTGGAAAGCGCCCCGAAAAACTGATAGAGTTATTTGTAAAATTTTAGAAAACATTAAGTATTTAAAGCTCTGTTACCGCGGTGTTTATTAATCATTTTTCGTAATTGCGACCTTGAATGTTAAATCAAAAAGACCGGAATGATGATGATAATTTTAAGTAATTGAAAGATTAAGTAAAACTAATACCTTTTTTATTAAGTATTTTAAATAGTTTGGAGTCGTGTTTAAATTTAACACATATTTAAATTACACAGATGGTATGTGCTATTATTAAACATTTAATCTAATATGGGTGGCGAGTAGTTAAAACACTTCAATACCAGGGTTATAATATATAATGATATTATTCGATTTAACTGCTGCTTAAACATATATATATGTATATATATATATATATATATATTAACAAATAATAAGAATTTAATAATGAATAAAATTTTGACAAATCAAAGAAAGCTGTTCTGGAGTATCTTTATACAGAATTGTGCCAATGGCCGCATCGCTACGTACCACACCAGAGTTCTATTGATCAATTTAAGTAACAAATTGCTTTATCGATAGAATAGAACATAATAGAGAATAGAAGAATGAGTCGTATACAGTCAATTTACGAAAAAACCACTGTTCGTATTACAAATATTTAGCGAGAAAGATTGAATAATTGCAGTGCTGGAAAATGGACTCAAAAATTATTACAAACATTTAGAAATAGACATTAGGTATTTAAATGTTCAAGATCTAGTGTAAGGCAATTCATAACTTTAGATTACAATTAAACGGGTGCCTACTAAGGGATCTGTAGATGGTTATAATTATACCGGAGAATCCTAATGAGCGGATATAATTCCCAAGACCAGTTAAAATAGTGAAGAAATAAGACCCGAACAATTCGACATTTAAAAGAAAATAATTGTTCCTAAAATTTTGTTTATTTCGAATATCAGTTAATAAATTAAAAAAGTTAATATCTGATAAGCTATTGCTGTATAATTTAATATTTAATAAGCCCTTTTATTCGTTTCATAATTTATGATAAAAAAGGATTTTATAGCAGATTTTTTTTTTAAAAAACAAAACTCGAATTTACTTTTTCGATGTTTTTTTTTTTTTTTTTTTATAACCCCACACTTGGGCATGTCAACAAAGGATCTTCGCCTAGAAACGAAACAAGGGAGAAGGATCAGTTAGATGTAGAGTCGGTGTCAAATGTTGATAGAATAAAAGAACTGAGGATAGGAACAATGGTGATCGACGGAAACGATAAGATATACGAGGCACAATAAGGAGTAGGGAGTTTGAGTGACAGCAGACTGGAGTGCAAAGAAGTGCATTCGTTCACGAGGGATGGACATTCAAAGAGGATATGGTCAGGATCACAGACGGCTTCGTCGTCAGAATAAAGAGGATAATTAAGGGGATAGAGCGAGATGAAAACGGAAACGTGAGGAAGGAAGAAGAGTATGATTAAGACGTAAACGGATAATAGGGACAGTAGCGGAGCGGCGAAGCGAAGGAACACTGTAAAACCAAGGCCGCGTGTTAAGATTAGGTTGGATGGAAAAATGGAAAAGGAAGGTTGATTAGAAAAGAAAGAAACGTAAAAATCTGACCAAAATCTAACGTGAAACTTTTTGCACAACGGGAGTAAATTAGAAACGGGAATTTCAGAGAAAAAAAAACGGAAGGATACAGCAATCTGAGCCAGGGAATATTTCGTTACCCTCTATCCCTATATAACTGAGGGCCACCCAGAGCATATCAATGCGGATAGCGTGAAGTGAGAAAAGAGTGTGAATGAGAGAGCGAATACGGAGGATGAAAAGGTCAGATGAGAGAGAGGGGAAATGAGGGGAAATAGCTTTAAGAGCACACATGGAGTCGGAGATAATTAAATATTTAGAAGAAGAACGATGTGAGGAAATATGGATTAAGGAGCGTAAAATGGCCAATAACTCGGCCGGAAAGATAGTACAAAAAGAAGGAAGACGAAAAGATTCAGAGTTGAAGGGGTCGCAAATAGAAAATCCCTTTAAGTATTTAGATAAGCCGGCTACCGTAGCGTAATTGATTAGTTAATTGAAGTACATTGACACTTTCAAAAATTGCAATTTCCCTGGATTAATGTCCGCAGGTGATGCGCAAAAAAAAGAAAAAGAAAAAGAAATATATATATATATGTATATGTAGATAAAACTCTATACAAAATACAAAAGAAAGCTATGTCGCAAGTGATAAGAACGCAGAAGTGGTAAGAAATGTTAAAGATGTTATAGTATTGCTGAAAATAAGCACTAGGCAATAAGTGAGTATCGATAAATTATAGCTGAGAAAAGAAATTTGACATTTAGTCCGGGCAAAATAGACAACAAACATGCCGCTCTTTTGGTGAAATTCTTATAACCGGCATTTCTCGGGCTTAAAATTTAGCTAAAAATCAGTGGAATGCAATCCCATAAATTTGTGAGCATGTGGGAGTTGCGGAACCACTGTTTATATCGAGTTTAAAAGAAAAAAAACGTGTTTTTTTCCCTTTATATTTCCGATTATCTTGGTAAATAAGCCCCAAATCGACATGAGGTATACTTGTCGATTTTGTTCCTGAGTAAATTTTACACAAGGATAGGCTATTGCGAAAATTCGAAAAAATTATTTAACATTGAAACATTAGCGATGAAAATAAAAACAGCCAAAAAGATCAAATTCTTGCCATTCCGTCAATTTTCCTCAAAACTCGATGAAACTTTCGGAAAATGTAGCTGTTGGGGTGCTTAAAATAGGTACCCAAGCCAAACTCTCAATAATAATATGGCGGCCTATTGCAAAAGGGTAAAGGTGAAAACACGATTGCGTATAACTTCGGCCCAAAGATAGCTAGCGATATGAGATAAAAAGTAATCGAAAGGTAATTGTAATATCTAGGTTCTGTTCAAATTTCAGATTTTTAAATTAACAATTGGCTTTGTTATTAACAAAAAAACGGAAAAATCACTAATGGCTGTATCTCTTTAATTTTGCAACTTAGAGATTCGCATTAAAAAAGTATCTTTTTGCACTTTAAAAAACATGAATCTGAAGGGAAAAAATCATCCCGATCCGACCAATAGAAGCAGAGATATCACATTTTTACTTTTTTTTTGCTATATCTCGGCTCCAAATTAACTTTTTAACTCGATCTTTGTTCTGTTCCAAACCAGAGCAATTTCTCTATATGTGGATTTTTCTTTCAAGTCGATTCGGACAACGGGAGACCGAATAAACAATGTACAGAGTCAGCGCGTCGGCATGGTCGAGAGAGGGGAGTGCTCTGATGTCACGCACGGCTCCTCGAAATCCTTAGTTGCAAAATAGATTGTGCCGCTTAAAATGCACCTACGAGAAGTTTTTTTTTTTTTTTCATTTTGAGTATTTTTTTCCGTTCATTCTGATGACGCTATACTGTGTTTTCTTTGTATCGACAAAATACTAACTCAGTCCATTAAGTTGAAATTTATTGCAATTTTCCGTTAGCGTTATCAGAAAGAACGGAAAAAAATACGCGAAATGAAAAAAAAATCGTTTTAAACTCGATATAAACAATAGTTCCGCACCTCCCACATACCCACAAATTTATGGGGTTGTATTCCACTGATTTTTAGCAAAATTTTAAGCCCAAGAAGTCCCGCGGTTATAAGAATTTCCAAATTCAAATTCCATTTTGCCCGGACTAATTGGGAATATAATGTGGACACATTCGAGAAGAATTTAAACATGCGCGATTCAATCGCGAGTACATCATCAAATTGTTTCCGGTAATTTGCGACGATGCAAAAACCAAACGAACTAATATGGAACATACTGCGCCGGGACGTAATAACATCAGCGCGTTAAAATGTTAAAAACAAAAAAGTGAATATTTTAAAAGTGATCTGCAGAAGCTAAAAGAAGATACTGCTATTATGAAAAATAAGAGAAAATAATTTAATCTAGCAACTGTAAGCAGAAAATGGAGTATTATTCAAAAGATGATTACGGTAAGTACGAATACGGAATTATATGAAGGGAAGAAAATGCTTACAGAAAGCTTTGGAGAACATAAAAGATCTGGCCAGCAACAAAAAGGGAAATATAAAACTGTAAATAATAATGAGGGTTACAGATTATATAGAAAATCATGGAGTTGCGAACGAAAGAGAAAAAAAGAAAAAATGACTGACTTTTAAAAATGCTTTGTGCACAAATAGGAACAAAAAAATCAATTACAAACAATTAAAAATATCTTTTAGATTAGTCAGGGAAAACCTTCAAATGAAAAAAAGAGGACTGATAAAAGAAATAGCCATAAGCGGGAAAGATATGTTGAAAAAAGCTTCCGAAGATTAATAATAGTAATAATGATAATAAACGGTTGTGTCTTTTCCTCTCATTATTGTTATTATTATTATTATAATTATTATTATTATTATAATTATTATTATTATTATAATTATTATTATTATTATTTTAGTTAGGTTCGTTAATTATGAACTTTAATGCATCGCGATGATAATATTTTGCACTTTTCAATGTGTGATCGGAGGATTCTAACCAATGAATAATCTTTTTTCATCTTGTTCGTTAAATATATAAAATAGTAAGTTAATAATAACAAATATAATAAACAATTATAACAAACTAATAAGATAAAATTTTCTTACTTAGTAACGTTTTCGGGCATAACCCATCATCAGCTAAATCAATATGTGAACAGATACAAATTCTAAATCACACTACGGTCAACAAGGGAATACGGTAGTTTATATATAGGTTTAAAATAACAAATATAGAGTCAATGGTCATAACTATTGTGATGAATCGAAAATTATGTCCCCGTTTTGGGAGCCAGTTGATATAAATCGATTTTCTTCCTTCTTGGAGATTTTCAGATGAGGATGGATTAAAATATTATCAAAAATATATAAAAAAAATATATCAAAAACTATTATTGCGGGCGCCAATAGCAAAATTTACCGGTTTGCTATTCCCGGAAAGCTCGGCCTAGCAGAGCTTTAGGCTTTTAATCATAAGAAAAAAATAAATATAACAAAAAAAAAACGACTCGCGAAATCCGCCGTTCGATGGCGGTATCTCTCCCGGTGGAGATATCACGGGGTAACCACGTGTCCAATTACGAAACCTATTTTTTATGAAACGCGTTTATTCACATAAAGTTTACAAAAAACACAAAATTCCGAACATTACGATTAAAAAAAAAAAAAACGAGATTCTGGTCAAAACTACGGATTATTACAAGCGGAAATTAACGACGACTAGAGTACAAAAGATACACGTGACGGCGTGTTCTTTCGACGACCAATTAAAAAGAAAACCACGACGAATCATTACCGACTCGCGTGAACAACCGAATTGATCTCGTTAACAACTCAACTCCATCTCATTAACGACTGAATTAAAAACACACTGATTATCGATTTACCGTGGCAAACACGAACGAAGATTTTTCGGTACACGATGGGCTATTCCAAACGATATAGTCGATCGCTGAAAATTACCCCGTACCTTATCAATTAACACGCACGCCGATTTTTCTAGAACGTTCTTATATTAATATGTATTTCAAATCGGCTGCTACCCTGTCTTTCCGGGATTTCACCAATTCTCTCGCGACTCTCGTAGCTACACGCTCCGTACTTATACGTTTCGACGGTAAACGCGACCGCGATTTCCCCCGCGAAGCCAGTTCACCCCCGCAACACAGCCGACAGAACGGCTGCGTCCGGAATAACCAGGCTTCTCGGTCGAAATATCTTCTCCGATCGCAATTCACCGTCATCTATGCTGCCCGAGAAAAACCCGAAATGTAAAATGAATTAAATCGAAATAATAATTTCTACCTCGGACAGCATTATCAGAAACCGTATAAAGCGTAATTAAACCACTACAACTGCCGAATCCGTCTCACTGCCCCACCCTTATTTTCATCCAAAACAGAAGTTTTGGATCAGAATTCAGGTGCCAAAATACGAGAGGATTCGGTCTAGCCGTCGCAAAGCTACGGAGTCCTGAACATATCTCCGCCATTCTATCCCGCACAAGTACGTCACACACTGTACCTTAAAATTACTCACACGTACTATACTCGCACACCACTGGGACAACACCAGGTCATGTCCAAAATTTAAGCTTCACGAGCTCAAGGCTCAGAACAATGGATCAAAAAAATCAAAAAAAAAACATCAACGAAATTTAGCCGGCCGAAAGGCGGTAAATACCGAATCCAAAGTAAATCAACAATATCTAAGTGCAAAACATTGTTGATGTCCATTCCGAAAAGCCGCGGGATACAACCCGACAAAGAAAAAAAATGCAAAGCGCAACGGATACCCGCGAAACAACAAATATGGGCACCCGTCAGAGACTATGAAAGCAGAAAAATTTCGGAATGGACACCCCTACCAAAGGCCCAAATGCCAAAACAGGGACTAAAAAAACCTTTGAATCAAAAAACAATCATTTTTCCGACGGCGCACATTAGGAAAAGCGATTTTACAGAGGAAAAAGAGAAAGGGAAGAAAAAGTGTACTTGTCCTCCACATCCAGGAAAATTGTGGCCCCGCAACGGAAGGTTTGTGCGCACGCACGAAAACCCAAAACAAGAGCACCAACACGCCCAGGCGCACTAAAACCAAAACATGGGCCCTGGCACGTGTGGCCTCGGCAAAAATGGGCACCACAGAAAGCGGAGATGTGGCCGAACCCGCACACTCATGAGGAAAACTAGAAAGGATTGGAAAACGAAATTGGAATACCGAATAGAAATTTTAGGAAAAAATGCCGAACGAAAACCATCATAAAAAAACTGGTCGGAACCAGCTTTCATCCTTCCGAAGGCGATGAAACCACCTTGCATACCTTCCAAGGGCGTATGCCACCCATTTGAATAGGAAATTTAAGATGGAGAAGCAGGAACATCTTCCCCAAAACCTAGGAAAGACCCTGGAAGCCGTGACTCGCGATAGTAGAAAATTTAATTGATGCGAATATACAATAAAAACCTGGTGTTCATGCACCAAAAGAAAAAAACTCAAATGCACTCCGACCTCGGATACCGTAAACGACATATAAATTACGACCGAGGTCGCGCAATCACACTCTCAAAACTTGTCCCAGTGGTAACGAGACAATATAAGATTTCCATTCTCACAGAGGAAAGAACGTAAAAAAAAACACGTAAAAAAATCTAAAGGGGCTCGCGGAACGCCATCGCACGCCTGACTCCGGATCAAATTTGAGAAGAGAGATAGGAACCAAATGTTCAATAGGAAAAAGAAAAAAAATATCCTCCCACCGAAAGAACGGATCTCCGCGTGTCTACCGAACGCTATCTTCCGTAACCACGGACACAAATATCCATCGGCTCCGGGGCTGGGATAAGGACTGCTATCCAGCGGAAGCGAGAGAAAAACGTATATGTGTAAATTTAAAATGTTCATCCGCATTGCGGGAAAATAACGTTGTTAAAGAAGGGGAGTGAGAAAAAGAAAACAAAATTTCGGATCGTAGTTCCGATCGTTTCTCTACCATATTTTTCTATTTGGTACTCCGGGATATAAGCACCTAAACGGCTTGAGTAGCCTCAATGTGCACTTCGGTCGCGTTCAACGGTCTGTGCCGGAATCGGGTGTCAATTGACCCACGCGCCTACTATGATCGGTTGCCATTTTTAATCCGACCGATCCAAAATTGTTCGTGGCGTCCGCGAGACTTCCATTGGCTATTATGGCCGTGTGCATTGTCTGCCACCCACAACGCCAATTGCTCGGACCAAAAAAAACATTTATATGTTTCATAATCAAACCTGCCAACCCAGCCGGAGTACCAAGCACACATCCTGACCAACTATATGGCCGTGTCTGCTTTCACAGCACCCACAAAGCTAATGTCCCTACGATAACTCCCTACCGATCCGTCAAAAGGATAATAACAAAGAAAGGGGAAAGAAAAAAAATGAGATCTTTTAGGAACAGGAGAAAATAAATACAAAACGAGAGGAGAATATACTTAAGGAGTGTTTTGGGAAATTAATAGGAAAGCACAATAACGGAGATGTGATCGGGAAACAAGAAACAATTTAGCATAAAAAAGAAAATTTGAATATTTCCCGCCCCGTGCCGATACACGTAGACAACGAACGAGAATTTCCAACTCCAGTGGTCGAAAAGAAAAGGAAACAAATTGAATTAGGAAAAGCACGTAATTTATATTCGGAGCCAAACATCCGCGAAAATCCGCGAGATTAGGAAAACTATACAAAAAAATATATATAAAAAAATAAACAAGAAAGACATATACATTGATGCCGCGCATCTTACCGGGCCTAATACTAAACATAATATATAACACATCTAACAGTGTCGCTAACCAGACCAAACAAAACAAATTGAATGCCCTGTGCCGCTATTGCACAATAACCAGGATACATAAAAAATACACGTAAAAAAATAAATCACCAATACAAAATAATTTTACATAATTTCTACAACGACACAAAAAAATATTACGAAAAATATATATATATATGATCCAAACCTGTGGTTCTCGGCCAACTGTCCCGTGTCACAGTCGCCACACAGTGAATGATCGTTACCTAGTCGCCGAATGGATACATCAAAAACAAATTAACAAGTACTTATAACGCCGATAATATTTTTTATACAGTTCCGCAATTAAATATTTATATACACTCACCCACGCCTCACATACGCGCCAGAGCTGGGTTCCAGAGTTACGAGTACGAAGATGAAGTCTCAAAGATCTTAGGACGAGGAAAGAAACAAGTTTTTCTTAAACGGGAAAAATCCGCAAAACCGTAATCCGAAGCGCTAATGCCCAGATAAAAAATAATCTTTTAATTCTCGATAAAAAAAAAATACTCGAAGATGTCAAAGCAGACAAAAAAAAAATGAACAAGTTTTTTTCTTACGCGAGAAAAAAAACCGCAAAAAGCGCGATCCGAAGTATGTATGCCCAGATAAAAAAATAAATAAATTTTATGATAAATATTAGATTTCAAAAAAAAACGTTTAAATTTTGTAAGCGGGGAGATGAGCGCACATTACAGGTCGAAATAGGAACAAATCGAGCTCACTCAGGTGAATCGAATGCGCGATGCCTTTAGTCGTCCAAATGTCAACATAAACAAACCATATCTCGGCACTCGGCAGCAAACTCGCTAGCACGCGACACAAATCTCCAAAACTCTTACCTGGAAACGATGCTCAGGTCAACAAAACAAAACAAAAGATAATAAAAAAAATTCAAGAATTCGGAGATTGCGTATGCGGATACGTATTTATTTAACGTCCGGCAACTATCGTCCGGTAAAATACCGTCCGGCGGAAATCCGCAAATCGTCGTAGAATAAGCACGCGTCTCCGCTCATCCCGGTCGCAAGTCGATGACATTCCGCAATATAACATCGCTGTCATCGGAAACATTCTTCAGCGTGTACGCGTTCTCATGCCGCCGTTCGACTATTTCGTACGGACCTACGTAAAGAAGCTCCAATTTCTTCATTCGCTTCTTCGATTTACACGACAGCACGTGATTCCGGACGTAAACTCTCTCGCCGACCTGGTATTCGCGTAAGTTCGCTGCTGCATTGTGTCTAGCGCGCCGCCGAAAATTATACTCGTCTATGCGTCTTTTTACCGATTCTATGATTTGCTCATGAGTCTCGCAGTCGTCTGACACCGGAAAAGATATTACGTCTGACACCGGATCGCGCGCGACGCCGTCGAAAACTACCTCGCTAGGCACGCGACCGGTCACAGGACTAGGTAAACTATTCATGCAGGCCTCGATCCCCTTAATATGCCCTAACCAATCTGTATGACGTCGATGACACAGACCTCTAATCATTTTCCCGAGCTCTAAATTTACCCGTTCAGTCGGATTATTTTTCGGACAATACGCGGCAATGTGCCGCACTTCAACACCGAGCTCGTCGAAATACGCGCTCCACCGATGACTTCTAAAAACAGTCGCATTGTCCGAAACTATCGCCCTCATCTTTCCGACAGTTCTAATAAAATCGCTTACTTTCCGCAACAAATTACGCGCGCACAACTTCCTCATCGGATAAAGCCGCACATATTTGGAAAAGACGTCATACATGACAAAAATTTGACTCATACCTTTTATAATCGGCAACGGGCCGAAAGCATCTACGGTGACAATATCAAGGGGACCGGACGGGGAATACGATGTCAGAGCACCAACCGAAGATTGCGTGAAAGGTTTCGACGTCTTGCATAGATCACACCGACGAATCACCTCATTTATCGACCGTCTCATACGCGGGAAATAGCAAGTCCGCGAAACCAACAAGTGCGTTCTCCACTGGCCTGGATGCCCAAATTTCGTATGGAACATCCACACCACCTCTTCCACATACACACGCGGTACACACACCCGCCATCTCTCTCCTGGACCTCTGCGAAAAAACAACAAATCCCGAAAAACAACATAAAATTTCCTTAACTTCTCCGACGAGTCCAACTCGCGGAAAACATGACACCACGTCTCGTCCTCTTTCTGATCATTCGACAAATTACAAAAGAGATCACGAAAACAACCCGGCGACGGATCGCTGACAAATGCTATCATCGCACAATTCTTACGCCACTCGTCGGACGGACCTAAATTCCGCGTCAGAGTATCGGCCACGACGTTCTCTCTACCCGGCAAATGCCGTACACGCAAATCGAAATTCTGCAAGAATAGCATCCACCGAGTTAACCGATCATTAGTCCACCTCGCGTCGTACAAAAATTTTAAGCTAATATGATCGGTTAAGATCACGACCGGAAAACCTTCGACAATAATACGGACTTTTTTTAGACAAAAAACAACACCCAATAATTCCTTCTCCGTCGTAAAATAATTCCGCTCGGCCCCGGTTAAAACTCGACTAACGAACATCACGGGCTTGGGGTCCCCATTGTCATCAAATTGAGACAATGATCCCCCGATCGCCCCATCGGAAGCGTCCGAACAAACAACAAATTCCTTCCGATAATCCGGGACCTGCAGCCGGACATGCGCCGCAAAGGCGTCTTTAAACCGGACAAACGCCGTCTCATGCTCACCCGACCAAACGAACGGTGTTCGCCGCGCAACCAAATCCGAAACCGGATGAATAATATCCGCGTACGACTGAATAAATTTACGATAGAAGTTGCAGAGGCCCAGGAACGACATCACTTGCTCACGATTCAGAGGACGCGGAAAATTACGAATTTTCTCGACCTTCTCGGGTTGCATAGAAATGCCCGAAGCCGAGAGCCGATAACCGACAAAGTCCACCTCATTTTTTCCGAAAACCGATTTTCTTAAATTCACCGTCATACCTGCGTCTCTCAACGACCCTAACACTAACGACAAATGCTTCAAATGCTCCTCCTCTGAGCGCGACAAAATGACCAAATCGTCCACATACGCCAAAACAAATTCCGAACAACCCGGCCACAAAACGAAATCCAGCGCCCGCACAAACGCGCTCGTGCTGATTTTCAAACCGAACGGAACGACATTAAACTCAAAACAACGACCATCAAAAACAAAAGCAGTAAACTTACGTGAATCCGCATGAAGCGGGACCTGCATAAAGCTCGCGACAAGATCGAGACTCGACAAACATTTAAAATTCGAATACTTATATAAAAGATCGTCTATCGGAGGAGGTAGATTATTTTCCGCAACAATAATTTTGTTGATGTCTCGAGCATCCAAACACAACCGAACACTACCATCCTTCTTAAAAACCGGAACGAGAGGAGAGACGTATGGCGAGGAAGAGTGTCTAATGAGACCAAGTTTCATCATCCGCTCAACCTCTCGACCCACGGCTTCTCGACGGGAAAACGGTATCGGATAATTACGCATCCGCCGGTAAACGTCGTGTTCCCGGACGGTAATTTTATACACGTACCGGTTACACAACCCCGGAGCATCAGAAAATACGTCAGAAATCTCGTGAAGACAAACACCTAATTTCTTTTTAAAATCATCCGAAAAATCGGAATTAGCGACACAACCAGAGAGACAATCATCGGAACCGGAACTAGCAATAAAAAATTTACGAATCGTAAATGCCGGACCAATTTCTTCATCTGAATTCTCCTCGCACACCTCAAGACTTTTCCACTCCTCCGAGACATCAACAAAACGGACTTCCTGACTACAATCTGCCGAAACCAACGTAAGACACGAATTCTCAAAATCGAGAGACGCACGGTATTTCTCCAAAAAATCGACGCCAATTATGACCGAGACATTCAACCCATTTACTACTACGAAATTACCCACATATTCCACATTCGCTATACTCAAACTTAAACGCACTTGCATTTTCACCGCCTTCTTCGCTTTCCCACACGCACCCAGTATACGAATACGACTAGCGGGCAGTATCGGAAACGAGTCTTTTCCACACTCGCGCTCAATTGCCTGCCAAGTTTCGGCACACAAAGCCGAGATCTCCGAACCGGTGTCTAAAATTGCTCTAAATTCGATACCGCCGACCGAAATAGAAATATGCGGAATTACGCTCGGCTTAATCTGAGACAAGTCTCCTCTTTTCGATAGCACAAGATTATCGTCGCCACTCGACGAAGGTTGAATAAAATTGAGTCTCTTCGCGACGTCCGTCCGGCACATCATCTGAGACTGACTCGGCAGGACGTTATGCCGTGTCAGTCCCGATGAAAAAACGCTCTAATCAAATCATCCAATTTCTGGACTCCCGCGCGACTCAACCTGCACCAAAAGACTCTCCGCTCGTCATACAGCCGATCATTACACCGAGGCAGCTCTTCCGATGGCCCATCTCTGCTTACGGCGGCCGGTGACACCACAAACTCGTCAAATACATCCAAAAATTTTACCCTCTCGCCGCACATCGACCTCAGCTTCTCATTGAACACCTTCGCGTCTCTCCAGTGTCCGGACAACGACTGGCGTTCCTTAATCGGAAGTACCGGCAACAAAACCACTTCTTCGACGCCATGCGCCCACAACGCTCCCATCAACCGCTCGAAATCACTACACATCCTCTCTACAGGGTTACGCTGCACCAAATCGGTGGTTCCAACCATTAACAACACCCGCGGCTTCAGTTTGATGGTCATTCTTTCGATGTCTCTGCACAGCTCGCCGATGGTCCGATCGCGGTGGCAGAATCCCACATATCTCTTCCAGGCTGCGTTTGTTCCTCTCTCCTCTCGGTGTGATGTCAGCTGATATAGCGGTCCCTCTCCGATACATTGACGCCCCTCTATCATAGGTGCGTGCGGAGTGAACGGTTCCCGGTTGGTGCCCCCATCAGATCGACGAAAATTATTTTGCCCTCTCCCGGTGTCTTGCGTCCGAGTGTACGAAGACGCAACACGCATATTATTTACTTGCTTCGACCAACCACTCTGCGCGTTCCCGCCTGAAACATCACCTACTAGGCATCCCTGACGCGCAATTGTCCGAATATTCTCGTATAATTCCCTGGCCGTCGCACTTTTCATGACCAGTAGCAGTTTCTGCATCTCTTTGGTGTACTTTCGGATCATCAACTGGATGAACTCCGCATCACCAATCGGAGGATCCAGGTACTTCACACGGTTCATCCAGTGAATCAAGTACACCTCCGCATTCTGGTCACCTCTACATCTGTCTTCCGGGGAGTACAGCTTCCGCCTAACCTCCAGCTGGTCTCGCTCGCTCCAAAAATTTTCTACCATTTCCTTCTTCACCTGCTCCCACGAGCTACATTCTTTCAGAAATACACGAGCCCACTCAGCTGGTCCTCCATCCATCCTACTCAACAACAGCTCCAGCTTTTCTTTCAGCGCACGTACTCCATACCCACTGATTTTGCTCTCTACGCTCTCAAGAAACTCGACTACGCTGATAGGCGGATGCTTACCCCCGAAACCTCTTGCTTCAACTTCTAGGCCAGGGATTCTCATCATTGTTCCTCCGTGGTTGGCACGGACGCTTGTACTCGCACATTGCTCTTCTACCACCCGGACGCGTTCGCGCAACTCTTCGGCATTCGATCCCACTTTCACCTCGATCCTATCGCTGTTCTGCCTTATTTCCTCTCTCAGGCCATCCAGCGATGATCTTACGACGGTGTCAATTCGCTCGATTTTTATTTCCTCCTCCTGTATCCGACTCTGCATTTGTTTTACCGAGACCCCGATACCATCCTGCACAGTTTTTATTTTGTTTATTATTTCCTCCTCGACTCTTGCGACCTTATTTTCCACGGTGGTCTTCAGTTCTTCTTTGATTTCGATGTTGTTCTTTCGTAGTTTTTTCTCCCATCGGTCCTCTAGAATATCAAACCTTTTGTTCATTGTCTCGTTGGTCTCTTCGAGTTTGTTGTTTATATGTCTTATATTGCAGTCCATCTTGTCGGTTATTCTTTCTTCTAGTTTTTTGTTGTCCTCTTTCATCGATACTATCATATTTTCCGAGAGATTTTTAAGTTTATTGCTATTATCGTTCGATATACTAAGCATTAATCTTTTCAATTCGTCAAAAGACGATTGTGCGAAGGATGGCCCGGGATCCTCAAACGCTCGATGTGTCGGGCTAGGAGGGGTATATCCCTCGGGTCCAGTCTCCGAGAGACGGTCCAGATGTTCGCGCTCAATCTCCTCTTCGCTCAAATTATCGGGGATCGGATGAACCTCCCGATAATTTCCTCTCGTAACCCGTACTCTGGACATTTCACCAGACTCCATTTTTTCAGACAGGGTAGCTACCTAAGAATTACTTTGTGGGGCCTATCTACCGAGGAGAAAAAAATATATATAATAGTAATAAAATATGCCGAAAGAAAAAAATTTTAACCGACTTTAATGCCGTACAAAATATGCAAATGATAAAAAAAAACTATAAAATATAAAGCAGGCCGAGGGGAGATGTTAAAAGTAAACGCTTATCTGTTTGCTTGGCAGTTTCCCCTTCGTCCTTTGCTCCTTCCAGGTAACGTCCTTCTGACTATTCGGTGTCCCTGTTCGTTCGGGCCGCCAGTTGTGATGAATCGAAAATTATGTCCCCGTTTTGGGAGCCAGTTGATATAAATCGATTTTCTTCCTTCTTGGAGATTTTCAGATGAGGATGGATTAAAATATTATCAAAAATATATAAAAAAAATATATCAAAAACTATTATTGCGGGCGCCAATAGCAAAATTTACCGGTTTGCTATTCCCGGAAAGCTCGGCCTAGCAGAGCTTTAGGCTTTTAATCATAAGAAAAAAATAAATATAACAAAAAAAAAACGACTCGCGAAATCCGCCGTTCGATGGCGGTATCTCTCCCGGTGGAGATATCACGGGGTAACCACGTGTCCAATTACGAAACCTATTTTTTATGAAACGCGTTTATTCACATAAAGTTTACAAAAAACACAAAATTCCGAACATTACGATTAAACAAAAAAAAAAACGAGATTCTGGTCAAAACTACGGATTATTACAAGCGGAAATTAACGACGACTAGAGTACAAAAGATACACGTGACGGCGTGTTCTTTCGACGACCAATTAAAAAGAAAACCACGACGAATCATTACCGACTCGCGTGAACAACCGAATTGATCTCGTTAACAACTCAACTCCATCTCATTAACAACTGAATTAAAAACACACTGATTATCGATTTACCGTGGCAAACACGAACGAAGATTTTTCGGTACACGATGGGCTATTCCAAACGATATAGTCGATCGCTGAAAATTACCCCGTACCTTATCAATTAACACGCACGCCGATTTTTCTAGAACGTTCTTATATTAATATGTATTTCAAATCGGCTGCTACCCTGTCTTTCCGGGATTTCACCAATTCTCTCGCGACTCTCGTAGCTACACGCTCCGTACTTATACGTTTCGACGGTAAACGCGACCGCGATTTCCCCCGCGAAGCCAGTTCACCCCCGCAACACAGCCGACAGAACGGCTGCGTCCGGAATAACCAGGCTTCTCGGTCGAAATATCTTCTCCGATCGCAATTCACCGTCATCTATGCTGCCCGAGAAAAACCCGAAATGTAAAATGAATTAAATCGAAATAATAATTTCTACCTCGGACAGCATTATCAGAAACCGTATAAAGCGTAATTAAACCACTACAACTGCCGAATCCGTCTCACTATTAAAAGGGTGTAAAGTACATAGACTATAATAAATAATATTTAAGAAATTTAATGATCGAGTTTTAAATAAATATAAAAATATATAACATATATTTTAAAATTTTATATTAAATAGGGGGTTATTGTTATTTGGGATTTGATAATTTAGAATATTACCTTTGTATTTATTTATATAGTAATTTTCAGCTATGTTCATAGCATTACCTTTATCATATACATCGGCCAAACGGGTAGAAAAATAAAATGTAGATATGATGAACACATAAAATCATTTAAAAACAATGAAATAGAAAAATCCACTTATGCCGAGCATTTGATAAAGAATAAACATAAACCAAATTCTATAGAAAAAACAGTCACAGTCTTAGCTAAATATGATAAAGGTTATGTGCTATGAACATAGCTGAAAATTACTATATAAATAAACACAAAAGTAATATTCTAAATGATCAAATCCCAAATAACAATAACCCCCTATTTAATATAAAATTTTAAAATATATGTTATATATTTTTATATTTATTTAAAACTCGATCATTAAATTTCTTAAATATTATTTATTATAGTCTATGTACTTTACACCCTTTTAATAGTTATGACCATTGACTCTATATTTGTTATTTTAAACCTATATATAAACCACTGTATTCCCTTGTTGACCGTAGTGTGATTTGGAATTTGTATCTGTTCACATATTGATTTAGCTGATGATGGGTTATGCCCGAAAACGTTACTAAGTAAGAAAATTTTATCTTATTCGTTTGTTATAATTGTTTATTATATTTGTTATTATTAACTTACGATTCTAACCAACCACCAACTCGTATACGAAAATATTGAATACGCCGTAAAACTAGTGCAATTACAAATAATAGGAAAATAAATAACAAAATCGAAAAATTTTTGATGCAAATTAGCCAAAAATTTAATTTTGAAAAAAAATTTGAATTGAAAAAGCTTTATAATGATTACAAAATTATTGTTCCAATATGAAAGAGATGTTAATATATAAATACAAATTACCAAATATTTTTACAAAAATAGAAATGAGCATTCTCCGATAACGATATTAAAGCAAAATATTATTGCTTACACTAGCGAGAACATAAGGTGTTAACTGAAAACGTCAGTAATGTATTAAATCGAATATTAATTAAAATTAAAATCGCGAATGTTACTTATTGTGTGATTTAATATGTTCATACGCGAGCCTGAAAGGGAAAGGAAATTCCATCTTTTCCAGGAGAGAAATTTGCAGAATTACGTATGGATGCTTCCAGTTCTGAAAAAGTAAATGGAGAAACGAAAAAAATGTGAGGAAATGGAATCGGACAACATGAGACAGGGTTCTTGAAAGCTTGGAATGTAACTGGGAGCTATAGAATTTAAAAAAGGGATTAATTTATCGGGAGGAAGATTCTGATTAGCAAGACGTGAGGAGAAAGAGGACTTGAAAGACTTGGCCATATTCCAGATACGAGAAGCAGGAGTGAAGCGTGAAAAAAAAATCTACGATAACCCTATTAAGAACGATGATAAATAAGATAAATACGAAGCTATCGAAGGTTTATCGATCTATCCAAAGCTGTTGACTTAGTTGACCATGATCTACTGATTAATGACTTAAAAAATCTGAGTATATTAAATAATCAACTAACGTGGTTTAAGAATTACATAACGAATAGGAAAAGCATAGAAAAAATTGCAGGGAGGAATAGTAATGAACAAATGATTCAGTTTGGGTTAGGTCAGGGAACTATACTTGCACCTATTCTCTATCTAATATACACTAACTCATTATACAGGCATATTAAAAATGCAAATGTATATGTATTTGCTGATGACATTGCTTTATTAATTGAACATAAAAAGCTCTAGGGACGGCAGAAAAATGATTACAAGAGGACACAGATAATTTTAGTAAATGGGCACATGATAGGAGGTTATGTGTAAATACAAATAAATCTAAATTACTTTACATATCCGAAATAGTATAAGAAAGTCGCGACCCGCGATAATAACGAATGCTTACACGAAATTCGTGAAACTAAAAACTCTCCTTCGTGTTTATGCCTACCTCTTGAAAACGTAAAAGATTTTAAATACCTATTTAGGATAATATACAACGATAAATCACTGAATTGGAAAAAGCAAGCACAAGTTTTAAATTCAAAAATAAGACAGACAATTCGTATTCAATATAAATTAAAGCAAGTGCTGTCGTCTTATGAAACACTACGTATATACACTACAATTCAATAATTATGTCTAGAATTCTATATGGAATCCAGATATGCTAAGAAAATGGAAATCAATGAAATCGGTAAAATTCAAAAACGGTGTCTGAAACTTATACAACCCTACTGGAATACTCGAGATCAATTATGTATAGAAGGAAAATAATGAAATGTCTCCCAAGATGTTCTACTACTATTACAGGTTACTTGAATATTAAAATATCAACAATATAAAGTTACCAACTAGGCAAAGAATAACAATAAAACAAAGTATAATATATATTACACATTTATCCTAGAGGGTCTAATCTATGAATCGATAACAGAGATAATTCGGTCTTAATTAAATTAATGAGTAATATTCCCAATCACATTTTTAAAGGAAAACAGTATTGGTACATCGAAAAATGAAGTAGTGAAATGGCTGAAGGAATTGTGTAAAGAATAAAAAACCAAACTAGATCATAATTCTTTCCATTCGGATAATTCAGTTATATAATAGTTTGAATATATATTTTCTTCTGTGATTTTTGCTTCTTTCGTTTTCCGATACTTCTCTGATGTATTACTTAAAGAAGAAGAAGTATGCGTATTGAATACTTAAACAACTTTTATGTTTGGTGTGTATGCCTAACTAGAGTGAAAGCGTATATTAATATAAATATTTATAAGACTTATATTAATTAAGGCGTATTTATTTCGATTTCGTTTAATAAGTATGAATAATTTTGTAATATGTATAAACTGAATAAACGATAATCCCTGGGTATCGGGCACTCACACAACGGGCATACTTGCCCTGTAAGACCCACAACTTATTTAAATAAAAAAAAAAAAAAAAAAAAAGGAAGAACAGAAGTTTTTCCATGGGTTTCTTTTATCGCCATTTTCAAGGCGAATCTAGCTTTTGAGAAACTTCTAAATGTGAATAAACTAAGGTCGAAAGCAGCTTTACACTCCTGGCAAGGTGGAAGACGTTTTAGATTTTTTATGAGCCGAAGCCTGAACGGGAGGGGATGAACAAGTTAAATCCGCAGAAACGGAATCAATGAAGAAATCATATTGAGAGGAAAGATTCAAATTTGTTTAGATTGAAGAAAGTGAGGAATCAACAAAGGAAAGAAAGTTGGAACTTTAGCACTTTGGAATCTGAAGGCGGTTAGGAGGAAATGGAAGAGGGATTTCATTAAAGGAAATAATTATGATCACCACCAAAGATACTGTCCAAAGTACTCCATGAACAGCTAAAACCGAGACTAGGAAAGGTAAAGAGGAGAGTTCAATGAAGCTGAGAGAGAAGTGACTTCGGATACACGTAGGGGAACCATCATTCAGGAGGAACAGGTCATTTTGAAGGAAAAAATTCTCTAAAATCGTGTTATTACTGCTATCACAAATCCCTCTGCATTAGTCAACAATAATTCTCTTCCTTTTGACATTCTATTTAAGACTTCCTAGTTTCTAATGCGGGGTCTATCCATGGAATTTTTGACATACGGCGATATATAAACATCTCAAAGGCCTGAACTTTATTCAAGTGCCCAGCTTTCAACTCCGTATAACGATACTGTGACCTAAATTTTAGGTAAGCGTTTCGTAAAAATAAATTACTTCAGTTTTACTTTTATTTATTTTAATTTTCCGTTTGTTATAGTGTTTCATCGATCTCCTTTCTCGGATATTTTTCAAAGATTGTTTGCGATGATCTCATTATGCTGTTGCTAGTGCAGTATTATCAACAGAAAGGGTCATGTTATTTCTTTGTCACGTGCCATATCATTTAAATAGATGGAATCAAAATAATTTTATTAAGACACCGGTATTTAAAAATTTAGCGGATGATTCACAATTCTTTAAACTTAATATCGAACTATTTATTGATAAATTATGATTTTACGATATGTTCTAAATATCAGCAGGTCTCATCGAATTGAGTGAAAATTTTTTTAATGTCCATTAAACACAGTCTTATTATAAAAATTATCCGTAATACTGTCAATTATTTTTACTAATTCAGCTATTAGTCCTTTCTGAAACTAAAGTGGCGGAGTGGGGGATTAGCCTTATTAAAATAGTTTTTTTTTAAAAATATCCTACTGATATGGTTCAGTAGGCGTACTATTTAAATGTTTTACACTCCCACGGTTACTTGTTTTTTTTTTTTTTTTTTTTTTAAATGGGCTCGGTGTTAACACTGACCCAACTACATGGACCTAGATCACCTACTCAGATTCTGAGGCGATCGGAGATAGAAAGTATAAAGGAAAGAAGGAGGGGAACAACGGCTGGAGATGGGAAGGAAAGGATAAAGGAAGCATTGAAAGGGGTAGGAAGATCTAACGCCAAAAGTTCGGCGTATAGATGAGAGCACTGAGGAAAAAGAGCAGAGCATTCGAAAAGGATATGGTTGGTGTCACATATAAAGGGACGATCAGTTGAGTGGAGAGGGCAAAAGGGAGAAGGTGAAAGAGAAAAAGAAAAACGAGAAAAGGGAAGGAGGGAATGGCCAAGTCTCAGTCTGATTAAAGAAACAATAGCCGAGCGCCGAGAAAAAGGAAGAAATTGGTACCAAGGCTGTGAATTGGGAGTAGGCTGTAGGAGTAGGTAGAAAGAGGAGCGATTGGCAACAAAGGAAGGGTAGATGTCAACCCACAGTCTGGTATGGAGACTTGTGGAGAGGAAAAGGATGTCTGAGGCAGGAAAATGCGGAAGGAATGGACCATTGAGAGACGCTGAGCGAGCTAGGAAGTCAGCTGCTTCGTTGCCCTCAATGCCAGAGTGGCCAGGAACCCATAAATAGTCAATAAGGATAGAACGTGCTAAGCGCAAGTTGGAGATAGAGGCACGAACAGAAAGAATAATGTCATTAGTCGAGTGGGAAGGAGGAGAAGAGATAGCTTGTAGCACGGATTTGGAATCAGTAATAATGAGAAACTTGCAAATCCCTCTTGAAGAGGAAATAAAGGAGACAGCACGGAGAATGGAGACTGCTTCAGCAGAAAAAATGGAACAAAAGGAAGGAAGTTTGAAGGATTCTGAGTGATTAAGCGAGGGGGCTGTAAAAGCACCGCCCACCCCGCAATCATTTTTGGAACCATCAGTGAAAATTTTTACATGACGGGGAAATGAAGAATTTAATATGTGGACATATTCACTGACCACTGTGCTCTGAGGAGTGGAGTTAGCACGAAGAGGAAGAGAGGAGAATGAGACGGGAAGACGTGTACTATTGAAATCAAAAGAAAAGTAAGGAAGCTTATTGCGGGAAAAGACATAAGGAGAGAACTTAGAGACCCGAGCAGCTACGTGCGCAAGAACCGGGATTTTGTGAGGAACGAAGCGTCAGTGGTCATTGATATACAGATAGGAAGAAATAAGTTTAGATGAAGAGATCGGGAGGCGTTTAATTAGAAAACGGTAACCAAGCAGAGATCTGCGGATAAACAGGGGTTTAATATTAGATTCAGACAAAATGGCAGGAATGGGAGAAGACTTTAGGGCCCCAATGCAGAGCCGAAGACAGGAGTTTTGGATTCTATCAAGTTTGCGCAGGAGGGAGTTTGAGGCATTGCCGTATAAGAAGGAACAGTAGTCTAGTTTGGAACGAATGATGGATTTGTAGAGAATTATGAGAATATATGGATCACCGCCCCACTTGAGAGGACATAAGGCTTTCAGGAGATTTAGTCTCTTAAGACAAGATATATAAAGGTACTCGATATGTTCTTGGAAAGAGAGTCGACTGTTTAGGAAAAGACCAAGATAGCATATGGAATTAACAATAGGAATAGGATAGTTGGAGGAGATGATGTTTACCAGAGCACGATAAAGTAGATACGACTTTAACTTCCATTATCAAATAAATAATATAATATTGCTGAATAACACCATCTAGAACCTCTACTGCGGAGTTCCTGTCTTATTACTAATTTTTATTAATTAAGCCAATGTCCTTGTAGACACCCCCCCCTCCAAAAAAAAAGAAAAGAAAATTATTAAGCTTTGAAATCTTATCAGACTTATTTATCGGTTTTCTTATCATTGGATCTTTGATGAAACCTTATTAGCCGCAGTACTAGATGAGCAGTTGAATGATATTAAGAAGAAAAGACTGAAAAAATAAAAAAAAAAAAAAAAAGAAAACGTCCATTTATCCTTTTTGGAGGCCACGAAAATCTCATTTAAAGAAAATGCGATCATTGTTCGGCTGCTCTTTTTTACGTCTCGCTAACGAATGTGTTGGTACACAGAAGAACGAAATAAGGCGGTCCTTCGAATGGCTGGCCAATTCTAATCTAGTTCGTTTTCTAATACGAAGACAGCTCTACCTATTATCGGGGAGGGTATCTTTAGGATATTACTTTAAGCTAATTCATTATTTGAAAATGTTCATCGTCCACTACTACTCCCTTTGAAACATAACGCTCTACTTTGACATTCCTGTTTACTTGCTTACCTTCTCACTAGGGAATTGTAATTTTCTTGCTCCCTTCTATTGCACTGCAGAGTTAGTAAGGTTTTCGCCATAGAACCTACTCGTAACTTCGTTGAACCCTTTGAACATTTTCCTTTCTCATACATGTTTTATGACGTTCATGATGTTTTTTGTATTTGTATTCTCAGACAACGAACTTTATTCTTTATTTCCCTATTTCGAATTTTGTTATTCCCTTCGTATTCTTTCATTTTCTCTTGCTTTTGTTACTCCTATTCTTGAATGATTTTTATTCTCTAATCTTAATTTTTTCCTCTTTCTTTCTAATTCTTTGGTTAATTTCCTCGTTGACTTAGTTGAAATTAAAATAAAAAAAAAAAAAAAAACTTTTTCTAATTAGTACTTCTTTTAATTTTTGTTGATTTTTAATGGTTACGTACGTATCATCTTAGGTGATAAATTTTCAATCCGCTTTCATTAATGTTTCTTATCTATATACTTCTCCGATTTAACCGTCTAAAAGTACCTTCCATGACTGTACTCCATGGATATGACCGTAAGCTGTCGTCGTTTTTGACCGATGAGATTGGGTCAAATTTAAAAGTCACGTTAGATTCTAAAAATATGATTTGACGAACGTTTTACTCATAACCTGAGCCTTTTTCTTTTTTCTTTCTTTTTTTTTTTTTTTTGTTTTTTTCAAAGACAAACGAAAATAAATTAGACGGTGCAAATATTTGGAAAATTCTGAACAGGAAAAAAAAGCATGAATAATAATAATAATAATGGAAATAAATAACTACCGAGTAGAAAGAATATTTTAATGAGTTTATAAACGATATAAACACAAAGTTGCGCCGTCTGAGATAAATTAGAGTAGAGTTAAAGTGCGAATGTATTCGCTATTTTTAATTACCAAATTAGCAGATTAGCAGATTTTACCATTTTTTGCTTAAAATCGTTTCTTCAGCTGCATTATAAACATTTTACTTTATCGAACAAATACGCATACAAAAATGTTCGCAGTTACATGTAACATGACTATATATATATATATATATATATATATATATATATATAAATACAATCCGACCTCGCCATGAGACAAAAAAGGGAAATGAAGTAAACTTCGAGTTTTGAATTTTAGTAGTTTTTCTATAAATAAGTTGTAGGTCTCGCAAAGTATGCCCGTTGTATGTGTGCACGATACTCTTATTAACGTTTGTTAACAAAAATAGAAAAATTACAATTTAAATTTATTCCATAAATTATATTAATAAACCTCTAGCATTATGTTTAAATATATTTATATTTATACGCATGCAAATACGTAACACGCTCTGTACTACGCATCTGTTAGACCGCGGTACATGCAAGCAGCTTAATATTTTAAAATCGAAAACACGATCTTTTTTGAGAACTTAACATCAGGGGGAAAGACACGAGAAAGTCAGAAACACATAAAGAAAGAAACATTAAAAATTAGTAGAGAGATTCGGGAGTTACTCCGCCTAACTCTTTTTTTTTTTTTTTTTTTTTTAAATATCTAATTTCTTTTTGTAAAAATATTATACAGCATAATATCATTTAGAAGAACTAGCGGCTTTAAAATAGAAGTATGGTCTTTATGTGTATCATCATCATCATCATCATCATCATGGTGCCATGTCCGTTATCGAACGTTGGCTAACATTTGAGCAACCTTTCTCGTCTGTCTAGTACTTCCCGGAACAGTTCGATGGCGGTCACCTGATACCATTGAGTCAAGTTTTGTATCCACGTTATTCTTCTTCTTCTTGCCGGTGGTCTTTTCCCAGCGATCTTTCCCCTTGTATCAGAAGTTGAAGTGTACTATATATCGCCTTGCATGGATGTGTCGGAAGTATTTTAGTTTTCTGTGTTTAATTTTTCTTTTATTATTTCTTTAGACTTATTTAATCGATTTAACACACTTTGGAGTTTCGTATTTTGTCTACCCATTTTATTTTAAGTATCCTTGGGTTATCGACATCTCGAAGGCCTCAAGTTTTCATTCTGTTGCCTTCGTTAATGTCCAGCTTTCAGCACACCATATATGTAGTAACACCGAAAATATACAGAAAAACATTTTACCAGCATAATTTTTAAATCTGCACTTATGAAATTCTTGCTACACAGTATTGTTTTGTGTATGCTACGTAAAATTGATTTTTTTTTTTTTTTTTCTATTAGAATCTGCCTGTTAAATTTAGAAGTTTTCTTAATTTTTCGGTAATTATCAACGATTCTTTTCTTCCTTACAGGAAAAATAGTAAATAGTAGTGTCATTCGACGTGTGTAAAGCGGCATGATAACATCAAGGAAAACCGCCGTGTATAAAGTAAATTAAAAAGAATACCCCCACCCACCCCACCCACCCACCGTGAGAATGTTCAATAGTAACCGATTTATTCAAAAGGCTTGCAAATTATTAACTGTAACGGAAAAATTCTCGACTGTTAATAATTAGTTGGTTTTTCTTTTAACGAGATGAACGAAAAACTGAAATTTATTAGTTTAAATAACAATATGTAGTAATTAAGAAAAATATTATTAATTAATAGTATAAATTTTGACTTTTCAAAACTGTCTCAAGTATTTCCGAATGCGATAAATTGATTATTAAAAACTTTTCTGACTGTTGCAAATTGTCGAATCGTTTCCGGTTCTAAATGATTGTAAGCGTTTTTGAATTTTTTTTAAATTATTTAAAGTGTTCCCGAATGTAATAAATTATTGAAAACTCAATTAACTTTACTAAATTGTCGGACAGGGTTTTTAATTTTTTAAACTATTATAGGCGTTTTTGGCTGTGCTAAATTTTATCAGAGGCCTTTCTGACGCCTTTAAATATTATCAAAACCGTTTTTGACCTCTCTACCTCTTGTCTAATTACAGCTTTTTGAAAATTTCAGAAGCGTTTCTGACTTTTCTTAATTTTCGGATGCTTTTCTGACACTGTATCCAAGTATTGCTATATAAATTCGTTTGTGAGCAGTTTTTGGCAGCATTCGCGCATTTCTTTAATAATGTGTGTTATATCTGTGTGAATGCGGTACAGTAACAGTTACGACATCCTGTAAAGCGTTTCGGGTGTGTATTATTGTTCATGTTTAACAGCGTGATCACTTCTTGGAATATTGGCTGAAACAGAACTATATAAGCCGTTTCTGCGGCGAATCTACGCTAACAGTAACGCAGTGGCTTCATTTCAGGGAATTTGGCCGAGGATGCGAGGCATGTCGTCAAACTGACACTGAGCCTTTAACTAATTCTGGCGGAAAACCGTGCTTAGCCAGCAGTGTGTGCTTTCATGTTAAGAGGCGAATTTTTCCGAGCTTTTAAATAATCTGATAATACCCGAAGGCGTTGTTTGTTTTTGCTCTCTTACTGATTCGTACTTTTTTTCCAGCTGTCTCATCCAGTTTTTCCAGTGCACCGTTCCTCGCACACAAGTTATATTTCTTATTTCACTTTTGTCATAAACTTCCTCCTTAACTGGCCGTCACTAACAATTACCCTGCAAACTGTCTTTTATTAGATTTTATTAGCTTATCCGTATTTTAAGAAATTCACCCCCCCCCCCGAAAGCTACCCTGCTATAAATTCCTTTCCATACAATATATAGTGTACTGTCGCCGACAACAACTCTTCGTTTACTATCATCATTAGTAAACTAGGTCTAGAACGTTTTCCATCCGTTTGTTTTCTTTCGCTTAAAGAAAATAAGTCTTAAAAAGGGACTCTCTAACGTCGAGTGTCCATAGGGCACGAGCAGAGAGAACCAGAAGGATAAAAAGAAGTTTATTACCGCGTGTTTTTTTTTAGAGGAAAAAATATAAAACGAGTAAATTCAAAGATAAGAAAAGTAATTATTAATATATCTTTTTAAGAATGTGTGCACCAGTTATCAAAGTTGTTGGTGTTTGTTCAGTTGGCTTGGCCGCTGTTTCGTCACTCTTTCAAATATTGAACGTCGTGTTTGTGATGTACGTTTTTGTTTTGTTTTTTTAATTTAAATTCTTTTCGGATTAATCTATATCAGAATTCAAGTCGCTCTCAAGTTTACTGAGCCTGAAATGGTTGGATCCTAGAGAAATCATCCGGCATAGTAAACGAGATTCATGCTAAAAAGAAAGTAGCTGGCTTCGATTGCCTCCAGATCCCTTGAACACATTTAGCGTTCAATATATTACAAAAACTTAATTACGTATTATTCGGTATATCTTATCAACGGTTCATGGGATAACTTACGTTACTCAGATGTATATTGCGTACATATATACATATATATCTATATGTTAATCACAACGTAATTCTTAGGCTACTTCCCATTAGAAAAAATGTCCCAAAAAAAAGGCCCCAATTTTATGTAACGAAAAATGTCCCAAAAAATGTCCTAATTTTATGAAATGTTCATTATATTTTATAGGATTTTTTTTATTATGTTATTATATTCATATAGACCGATTTAGAATTACGCTGTAAATTTTAATCATTTTATACAAAGCAAGAGTGGTCAAGGAGCAAAGCCCCTTACGAGGACAAAGTAGCCAAGTTTATATATATATATATGGCAGCGTGGTAGCCTAGTGGTTAAGGTACTTGGCTACCAAGTCGGAGGTTACGGGTTCGAAGCTTACCCAGCCTGAAATAATTGGGTACCCGAGAAATCTGGGAAAGTAAAGGTGGCCGAGAGAAAGGAACTGGCCCCCCTACTCTCATTAGTGCCGTTGGGCTTAGTACATTGTGAACCTTAACTTCACAATCCCGACGCCCTGTCAAGGGTATGGAACTCACTTTACTTACTTTACTTACTTACTACTTACTTATATATATATACACCCTGTCAAGAAAGTATCGGGAATTGTTAAATAAAACGAACAATTTTTAATTTTCATCCAAATTTATTTTGTCACCTTCAAAATAACATCCATTCGAAGCGATGCACATATGCCAACGCTTTTTCCACTCGGCAAAGCACTTCTGATAGGCGGTTTCCGGGATGGCCTTTAGCTCTCGCGTCGCATTCGTCTTGATGTCATCAATCGATTCGAAGCGCATTCCCCGTAGCGGAAATTTGAGTTTTGAGAATAGGAAGAAGTCGCAGGGTGCTAAATCTGGTGAATACGGCGGTTGTTCGATGATATTTACCGAGTGTTTGGCCAAAAACTCATTCACAATTATGGCTTTGTGAGACGGCGCATTATCGTGATGGAGAATCCAAGAATTGTCGACCCACAAATCGTTACGTTTACGACGGATAGCCTCTCTCAAACGTCTCAAAACACTTAAGTAAAACTCTTTGGTGACTGTCTGTCCGGCTGGCACATATTCATAGTGTACCACGCCTCGAATATCGAAGAAAACAATCAACATGATCTTCACTTTCGATCGGCTTTGGCGAGGTTTTTTTGGCTTTGGCGCGCCAATTGGCCGCCATTCGGACGATTGCTGGTTCGTAAGCGTGTCGTACTTGTACACCCATGTCTCGTCACCAGTAATTATCTTTTCCAAGAAGGTAGGATCCAAATTGGCTCGATCCAGCATGTCTGCAGCTACCTGTTCTCGGTACTTTTTTTGAAAGAAATTCAGGTCTTTCGGAACAAGCCGAGCCGCAACGCGTTGCATACCCAATTTTTCGTGCACAATCGTACGTACGCTCTCGTGTGACATGCCCAATCCATGAGCCATCTCTCTCAAGCTCACATGACAATTTTCAGCAACGATTTCCTTGATTTTATCGACGTTATCATCGGTCACACTCGTTGAAGGCCGTCCAGAGCGAGGCATGTCTTCGACCGTCTCCCGACCATCCTTGAACGCTCTGTGCCACTCGTAAACCCGCGTTTTTGATAAAGCAGATTCACCAAAAGCCTTCTGTAACATTTTCAGTGTATCGGCACAAGAAATTTCGTTCGAAACACAGAATTTAACACAAGTACGTTGTTCAATATTTTCACTCATTGTAAAACTTCGACAAAACACTTCAAGGTCGACTGATTTTAACAGCTGCTGTAAACACACTGGTTGACAGATCGCGCTAAAAATAGGCATCATAATACAAAACAGTTGTACCAACCTGGAAAAAAAAAATTATCTGCCTAGCTATTACCCGGGAGATTTAAATTGACAATTCCCGATACTTTCTTGACAGGGTGATATATATATATGTATATGTATATGTATATGTATGTGTATATATATATATATATGTATATGTATGTATATATATATATGTATGTATATGTATATATATGCATATTTATGTATATATATGCATATTTATGTATATATATGCATATTTATGTATATATATGCATATTTATGTATATATATGCATATTTATGTATATATATATATGTATATGTATGTATATATGTATATATAAACTCGGCCCTTTGTGCCTCTGCAAGGGGCTCCGCCTCTTGACCCCTGGACCCCCCGCTCTATCACTTCTATACTTCGTATAGAGCAAGAAAATTGATAACGTTATACTTTCGACGATAAAAAAAAATATATCTTTATTTATGAATATTTGTTCAAATATTTATAATGTTTTTGTCATTCGAACAATTTTGGCCGCAATCCATTTTGTTGGTAGTTTTGTCTTCTTATGTATATTCAGTATGTTACATTTTGGGAAAAATTTTTGTGACAAATAAAATAGTGGATGTAGGGCTAAGAATGACGTTGTCATTAATATATGTATAAAGATTCGGTTTTGACTAAAATAAGCAAGCTTCATGCTACTAAATGAGTTTTGCTAGTATTATCTCTGATTTATGGATTATTTCTTACACCTTGTTTTAACATCTGATTTGATTAAATGTTTTGTATTTTAATTCGAACTTAATTAAACTATCGCGATATACTGCGCTTATAATTGCGTTATATCATATAAATAATAAATGGGTTATATTGAATAAACGACCGGTCATTTGAAGAAATCGTTCGGTTCATTACATGTTATAGAGTGAGCTTAACACATTTTCTTGTCCTCAAATAGTTCATTCGATGCTCAAAATATTCTTCAAGGGACTATATTGACAAATTGTAGTTTAGTGATAACAAACTTGTTACTTTTATCTCTTAAACAAACTGTATATTGATTTTTAAGTGCTCAAAGTACGTCCTTCGGTATCTCTCCGTTAAAAGCTAAAATCTTCCGTCTTCTTTATCAACAGATCGCATAATTCGTCGCTTGCGTTCAATTCAATTCTGGCGGAAAAAAAACAACTAAATTGTTAATTAGATGTATTAAAATAGTACAACGATATTGAAATGATTATCAAATCCGAGATAAATAACATTTTTCCTGAATTTATCTTTAATGTATGATTGCTCACGCTATCTTGTCATTGACTACAGCTGCCAGTTTTATTCTTTAGTTCATTCGTAATAAAATTTCTTCATCTAGTGCAGTGCACGGGAACTTATCATCTGTTAGTACGTGTGCTTTAACCGAATTGCCTTCATTATCATAAGAAGGTACGTGTACTGAAACATTATATTAATCTCTCATATTCAACAGCCTCTTCCGCTTACAAATAAACAAGATTCTTTCTGACTTCAAATTTTCTAAACAACCTTTGCCAAAATTTCTTACTTAACCAGTATAAATTATAAAATCACTACAGAACCAAATCTCTTACCTTAGAAAAATATAAAGGAAATAAACACCGACACTTACCTATTGCAAAAAGTAATGTGTAAGTCAATTTAACATTAACGATTTCGTATTAGAATATTTACATAAATATAGTACACTCTGATTTTGCTTCTAGAACCTTATTACTACTTTTAATAGCTTTTTTCTCGTTTGGAGTTAACACTGGTCGGTAGAATAATATGGTATTTTAACCTATGTTTGTTTCTGATTTCCAACACTTCGAGACTTTTTCTGAAAGTTTTTGCGTTAAACACAATAAATTTTTCATTGGCTTTTGGGCAAATTACACACACTAACTTTTCACTAGCCATCGTATATAATTATCAATGAAATAGCGAATGATAACGAAATTAATAACAAAACTATGGAATAACAAAATTATGGAATAATAAAACTATGGAATAATAAAACTATGGAATAATAACACTATGGAATAATAACACTATGGAATAATAACACTATGGAATAATAACACGTGATACAGAAATACGTTGAATTGTAAGACTGAAAATACCCCAAAATACTAGGTAGAAACCTCAAGCGTGCTGTAAGTCACGTGGTAATACGGGAGCCAATCGCGTCGCAGCGTCCTTCAATTGAGACAGCTGCCGATATACGCTCTCTCTTACTATTTAACCTACCCATAGCGCTACTCACTCACACTCGAGTTCAACATTCTCAATCACCTGGCAGATAAAATGTCCCACCGAAACGACCTGCCTTTCTGTAAATATTTAATTTTTAGCCACGAATATTATATCCTGTAAAAATTTCATCGTGCCTCAAGTATATTTCTTAAAAAATAATTTTACAAGCATCTGGAAAAATTTTCGACCTTGATAAATGATCTGGCTTTTTGATTTTTTAACTCTTTAAATACAAAATTTTAATCCAAAATGCCTCAAGAATATTTTTTGAAAAAAAATTTTCCCTTCTTTAAAAATTTAAGGGTCGATTAAGACCGCTAACTCTCCAGCCAGGTTTGTCTTTTCGCATTTAGATATTACTAGAAGATGTATTGAACAATTTTTCGAAGTGCCTCAAATGTCTACCCAAAAATGCTGATCAACTCTCAAACTAATAGCACTATTTCCAAGTAACTCTGAAGGTCAAATTGTGCTTTTAGTCGGGAATTCGGAAAATATGAATATAACTCAGTTTCGCCGATCTCTTTAGTTAAAACTTTTTATAAAAAAAGTCAGCGGTTTCACCTGAAATTACTCGTTCAAGAAAGAACCCGCTTAAGCATAACTTTCCCCCTGTTCTTACAGCTAATCTCAGTTCCTGCTTTCTAATAACGTCTTTAAAGAACTTAAAATACGCGATCAGTTATTCCGCAATCGCTTATTACTCTATATCGGCATCGTAGTTCGTGATATTTTAACTGTTCCATGCGATTCGAACAACTTCTCTTAAACCGCTTTTCTGGAGTACCAATTTCGAGAAGGTTACAGAAATATATTTCTGATAGTTCCTTTCGCGCCGATTTCTATCGTCGAAAGTAAATGTTTCGGTTCAACTTTTCCATCTTTTGTCAATTTTTATACAATGTCTACCGTGTTAAGATTCAGCTAGAGTTTTATTCCTAGACCTAAACGTTGTCATAATTGCCTTCAATTCGGTCATTACCGTTTTTCATATTGCACCAAAATGTATTTGCTTCTTTCGTTTATTTTTCTTTTGAATGCACTATCATCCAACAAAATAACCCAGCTAGTTTTCATTGCGTTCCTTACGGCGAAAATCATTCTGCTCTTGATCTTTCCGGTTAGGTATTTGGGAATCAAGTAAAAATTCAGACAGGATCATGAATCTCCGAAATGTTTTATCAGTCGAGGGAAACTAATTTCTTCTCCGGCTTTCACCTTTGCCGATATTTTTAACTCAAATAATATCCCCGCCTTACAGTTTCTTCGTATTACCAAAAAGAAACAGAAAATTGTTATTCCGGTGGTAATTCTAAACTACTTTCCGAAAAACATCGTTCCCAACTGAAATCTCGAAATCCTTTCAACAAATATTATTCCTATTTAACCATTAATGTCGGCTTTCAGTACTTTCTTCTCATTAAAAAATTCCGTTTGACATTCCACCTTTCTCTGAATCAATGAATACTATGTCTCTGACCGTTAATAATTCTGTTTCTACTGCTCCATATCAGTTCCTTCCGAAAATTACTTCATTTCTGTTTTATTATAGTAAGTTCGGGATCTCTAATTTCGATGATGAGATATCAGCTTTATATTAAGTTTTGTTTGTTAGTCTACGTTTCTTCTAATTTCCCTTATCCTTATATTAACCTATATTGTTCTATTATTTATTATGTATTTTCTCTCCTTCGCCCTTTAATATTCCTTTCCCGCTCATACCATTTAGTTTCTTATTACTCTCAAAATTTTAGTTCCCTTTTTTCTAAGTCTTTACCGAGGCCTTCATTTTTGTCTACAATGGATTTTTAAAAAGTAGAAAAGTAAAATTAAAATTTATTAAGAGATTAGAATAAAATAGAATCAGCTATATTGGAATAAAAATTGGGAAATTCCATTTACAATCGTTAATTTAAAAGGATAAGCGAAAGAAGATCGGCGCGTGCCCGTATTTGAATGTGTATACTGAAGAGTAAGACTCGTCTGAAGCAACACGTGTGGAGTACTTAACCGATTATCCGACGACTTTCTTAGAAAATCAAGGGAATTCTCAGGCTATGTGAACGAGAAAGTACTTGATTAATTTTGATAAGATCGGTGGACATGCCAGAATTCGTTCGGGCTCGCTCGCTGATAATGAAAAGTTGTTCTGTTCTTCGGCAGCTGTTTTTAAGCACGGCATAGTAATCGTTATCATTTTTAATTCGTCGTTTAATATTTTACAACTGTTTAATTCGATATAGTCATAATCAATCGGGTCCGTTACGGTATAATTCCGGTACAGTGTAAAATAGATAAACTGAATTTTACAAACAAATCGTTAACAAAAAAAAAAAAAATACAATAACACCTGGTGTGTTGAAGTTGACTCGGAATCTTCGTGACCAGAATCGGCGTGTAATCTTTAGCAGTCGAAGGAGCCGATGCGGTATCTCCTCTTCGTCAAACAGACTGGATCGTATATCCCGTTTTCACCTTTACGAATTTTGTATAGCTGTGTTGGTATAACTGAGTGTTTAAACCAAGTTATTGTGAATTGTTTGTTGTATGGGTTGTTTACTATGTAACCGTTATCGCAACTCGGCTTTTTTTTTTTGTGCAGCCACATGTTAAATGTCGCTCCCTATTGTAAAGAAAATATTAGGTTACTAAAATAATAATAAAATGTAATCGCAAAATAGACTCATCGCTGCGTTGCGTGAAGAACAAGAGTGGTGTCATTTGAGGAAGATTTGTTTACACAATCGAGATTGATATTCGGAAAGAGTGTTACACCGTGTCCCTGCCACGCTAACAAACCATGAAGTAATATATATTAATTACAACGTAATTCTTAGGCTACCTCCCATTCGAAAAAATGTCCCAATTTTATGTAACATTTGTTATATTTTGTAGGATTTTTGTTATTATTATTTAAAAAATGTCACAATTTTATGTAATGAAATATGTAACGAAAAATGTAACGAAAAAATGTCTTAATTTTATATAACGGAAGGTAAATGTTAGAATAGGATTTTTGTGGTTATGTTATTTTTTGTATGTGTTGATGCTAGTAAGAATTACGTTGTAAATTTTGATCATTTTATACAAAGTATAGAAGAGAAAGAGACAGAAATGAAAGCAGGAGGGGTCAAGGGGCACAGCCCCTTGCGAGGCCAAAATGGCCAAGTTTATGTATATATATATATATATATATAATAAATAAGAATAATAAAATAAACGAAAATTTTAGAATTTTGTCAAATCTTGAAAATTTATACACTTAATTATTTATCACATAATTAGGCAACTGACTGTTAACGAAAACGTTGATTCCATAAAAATGTTTACCATGTCCCTCAGCGTATTCTGTTGGTGTTTTTGCCTACTTTAATTGGTAGTTTACCTAGACGTAATGATTTTTTCGGCCATGATTGCTCCAAATTAATGATCCGCATCGATTTTCTCTTTATTTTATGGTTATTTTTTTGTTATTTGTTTATATATTTTGCACAGCATTTTGCGTCGGTGTTGCATGCTGCCATGACTATAGGTGATTGATAGCATATGCCGGCACATGTACGTAAAAAAATTTATTTGAAAGGTGGGAATTTAATTTAAAAAATTCTATCAATCGTACCGTTCCTTTTTTACTTATTTCTTTTGTGATTGGTATTTAGGTGGTTGCATTGTGCGGACGACAACATCAAAGTCTTCCTGATTCCCTCTTCGTATGTACTTTCGTATTTTGGGCTTAAAATGATTTTCCTACTATCCTGTTAGCTCACGCTCGCCTAATGTTATTCATTACATTATTTTTTATATTTCTCGTTTCTGTCTCGCCAAACTATTACAGTGCCGCGGTATTACAACTTATAGGAATTCTTTTCAGAGCTTGTCGGATGAGTATAAGTATACTGCGTTGCCCTCAGAAACTTGGCTGAAAGATTCCTCTAATATCATAAAATTTGCAGTTTTTCTTTAATCCATTTTTTAATAGCAGTGATATATGGATACGGTAGTTAAGCTATTTTAATCGGGAAGGATATCCATTTTCTCACATCTGTTCTCCTATTCTATCTAATATCCTTCAATCCAAGCTTTGTCCGTAGCTTAATACTTAAAACTTCTCAGAACCATTTAATCTCATCTCAAATTACATTCCTTCCGACTGTGATTTACATGATTTCCCTTTTCAATTCCTTTTTAATTTTCTCCCTTCCATTTTTATTATAGGCGGTAATTGGAATGCTCGCTCATCGCTTTGCGACAACAATGGATACAACAATAATGGTTTCGTACTTGAAAATTTTATTTTGCAAAATGACACTTAATCCTCCTTAATGATGGATCTTCTATTTGTGTTGAAAGCCCGTTGTCTTCCAGTTCTACTGATTTGACATTCACTTCTACTAATCTTAGAGTATCACTGTGTTCATGGTAAATTCTGAACGACACCTTCGAATGCGATCATATTTGTATCATTATTTTTTTAACAATTTTCCGTTTTCCGTTTCTTATTGGCTCCTTCACTCTGCCCCATGGATGGATCCTCACTGAACTAGACTGAGCCGTTTTTCACTCTCTTTCCGTGATTCCTTACTCTCTTCAGTTCCTCCTAATTTGAATACATCTTTATGACGTGACTTCTTTGATGTATCAACTTCTTCTACCGTATAACTCGTATCCGACACCAACTCTTCACAAAAAACCTAGAACGTTCTTTCTTCATTGTGATGGAATTAGGATTGTAAGGTGGAACCGTTAACCGCTGTTTTACTCGCTATTCTCTTTGTTTCCTCATCACTGTTTTTCCATTAAGTGATCACAGTCTCGGATTCTACATGCTTGTTGTGTGAATCCGGTGTAAGAAATAATATTTAATGGTTACAGATTTTCTGAATTTTCTTCACTCCATCCAGTCGACCCCGCTATAACGAGCTAAAGATATGGAAAATAAGAACAACAGTAATACGACTATACCAAGCTGAAATGCAGGTAAAATTTCTTTAGGTCCCGACACATGCCGAAATACCCAGAAACGCATGTGTGATCTTGACGGCCAGCATTATCTTCTTGTATGCCGCCTGATGACAGCTCGTCACCAGCTTTCCTAAGCAGTTGCATAAAAGAAAGATGGGATTTTTCGAGGTTGCGACGAGAAACCTTTTTTAAAAGTCAACCGTTGAATCTCATTGCTCATTGTTTGATCTGGCAAAAAAAAATAGGAATTCTCTGCCCCGATAGTCTACGTTTAGTACATACGTCTGTGTCGTACAATCACATGTTTGAGGAGGTCTTTTTTCGTTCCACATCCATATTTTGTAATGCACTAGTTGCTTCTAATGTGGAACACATTATTAAACACCGTAACCGATTTAGCAGAACGAGGAATGAATTCCTAGTAATATACTCGTATTTAATTACCCGGACCAGGTTAAGTCGGTCCTTAATTTACTAAATGATAACCACCTAATACACATGTTATAATATTTCGTTTGCTTAATGGCCACTGCAGCTATAAGTGTTAGCGCATATAATTTAGAAAAAAACAACAAAAACACGCAATTCACGTACTTTGTTAAAAATTTAATTATAAAGCGGTATTTTACACAGAAGTTTGCTAAATTAATAAAATTATATAATAGCAATTCACCGACTAGAAAACAATTAATAAATCAAAAAAATTATTACACCGAAATGTGTCGGAGACACTGCTCCACAATCAATAACTGAGGATAATTGACTTACACTATATGTATTTGGAAGTGAAGTACAAGTTAATTACACTAAACAATAATAGTGGAATAAATTGTTCAGCCATTTTTGTTTTTAAATTTTATATTTTCCGATAACAAACCGATGGTGGTATTATGTAAGTTTTTTAAACGACTACGTCATTTATCATATCTGGGAGCGCTGTTTAATTCAAATTACGTCATTTACGTATTTGGGCTGCCCCAATTGTCTCGTGAAAATATTGAGTTCGCAATTAATTCACTGCGGCCGATTTCACATATCGTATTAAATATTACCAGTGTTATATTAGAACGCCATAATGCGTGACGGTCGCAGATATATATATATACATCTATACATAGATATACATATGTGTGTGTGTGTTTTTATGTATATATACATATATTATATATATATATATGAATATATATTGTGTATGTATATGTATGTATAAATATGTGTGTACTTTGTAGCTTTGTGCATTGGCTCAAGGCCCACACCGCAAGCGAATTCGTAAATTATATCACTTTAAACGGATGTTACGTATTTTCCGCTGCAGAACAGCATTAGGAAAATCCTAATTTTCTAGCTTCATAATAAAGTGAAGGAAAATATACATACGAAAATGTAGATAGGTAATTGTTTTTATATTTTTCGAATAGAACTGAATTTAAAATTAGAATCCATTAACTTCGAGATGGTACCGGTAAAAACAATTCACCACAGGTATGATGAAAAAATTTACCGAGAAAACGCGTCGAGAAATCATTCGATATCGTACAGTACCGATGACGGTGAACGGCTTCTATTCTGTTTTGTTTTTTTTCAGAAAATTAAATTTTTGCTTTTTGTTCAGTCATGCGTGTAATTGGTTTCGAATTTAAACTTCTGTACCTGCGTTCTTACGCTTCTATTTTGAACTATATCCGCCTAGATACTGCGCATATTGTTCATTTCGTCTAGCCGCATTCTTGTAAATATCTTTATGTAATTTCCTCGTCAAGCCGTATCGCTTTCTCTAGACTGTAAATACAGACAGTGCAGAGTACACATTTATTTTCAGTAATTCAACGAAGCTTTTTAACGATACATTTGTTTTTTTGCGCACATATTTACGAAAGTTTTTTCATGCCCAACTGCAGTTGTATTATTTTATTTTGCAAATTCAAGAAAAATAAGTGCCTCCTTACTGCATGCAATCCCCCCCCCCCCCCCCCCGCCGCCCCCGCACCTCACCCTGTAATACCAGTTTTATATTTTTACACAAATACGCAACTTTCTTCTTTTTTTTTTTTCATTTTTTCCCCTGGCCCAACTCCCGCCATTTGGCCATTTTGCTCTAGTCGGTTTAAATTTCGAAAAAATGTCCCAATTTTATGTAATGCAAAATATCCCAAAAAAATGTCCCAATTTTATGTAACGCAAAATGTCCCAATTTTATGTAACGCAAAATGTCCCAATTTTATGTAACGCAAAATGTCCCAATTTTATGCAACGTTTGTTATATTTTATAAGATTTTTGTTATTGTTATTTAAAAAATGTCCCAATTTTATGTAACGTTTGTTATATTTTATGGGATTTTTGTTATTGTTATTTAAAAAATGTCCCAATTTTATGTAACGTTTGTTATATTTTATAGGATTTTTGTTATTGTTATTTAAAAAATGTCACAATTTTATGTAACGAAATATGTAACGAAAAATGTAATGAAACAATATCTTAATTTTATATAATGAAAGTTAAATGTTAGGGTAGGATTTTTGTGATTATGTTTTGTTTTTCTTTTTGTGTTGATGCCAGTAAGAATTACGTTGTAAATTTTGATCATTTTATACAAAGTATAGAAGAGAAAGAGACATAAATGAAAGCAAGAGGAGTCAAAGGGCACAACCCCTTGCGAGGCCAAAATGGCCGAGTTATATATATATATATATATATATATATGTATATATAGCTTCGGTAATATAAGCTTAATGAACTTCCTCCTTTTCCGCTCATATTCTATACACTCCCACACGAGAAATGCTCCAGAAACAAAAATGAAATGAACGTAAGGTGCAGAAGAAAAGTGTTATAAAAAGGAATAGAATAACTTAGACATTACTTTTTATTACAAAAGTCAGTCAGTTTCTTCTGTCAGTCAGTTTCTCCCTTTCTCTTTGCCGTGTATCTTCGTCTGGAAATGTTCTAACTGTAGAATGTCTGTGAACGTTGTAACTCTCTGCTGCTCGTGAAATACGTGATCACAGTCTGCATACGGATGCAACACAGTTTTACTACAGCTTACTCGCTGTTCTGCTATTTCGTCTTTTTCCTGCATTTTTCGATTCAGAATCCGTATTGATTTCATTTAAACTTTCTTCATCAGTAAAAATACGCTAACCAGAAGGATCAATTTGATCGCTTTCTATCCACTCCTTCATATTTTCATCATCAAAATGTTCAAATTCCTTCCCATCACAATTTGGAACCTTTTTTGCAGGAAGCACGTGAGCTTAAAGAGATGCACGGTTAATCCGTCAACCGGTTAAAACACTTACGGATAATCGCGGTTTTACTGTATATACATAAACACAAGCATTACAGCAAATTATAGTTACAAAAAAAAAGAGTAAAATATAGCCGACAGAAAACATAATATACCTAAGGAGACTTTTTTTAACGTTATTTGATAACACTATTCAGTCAGCATTCACCAGTACTTACACCATAGTACTCATATGGGACCCCATCGCTACTAGTCTAATTTCTAATAAACAGAGAGCATCATTCAAATATTACTCCGCATGGTTAAAAATTATGCGCATTAATTTTAAAAATGATAATATTTCTGTCAGTAATAAGCTTGTAAATTGAACTATATATATATATATATATATATATATATATATATATATATATATATATGGCAGTTCCAAATTCGTTTACTTTATTTGAATCTACATTTACATGCTAATTAACAATACACTTTCATTATTGGTCTTACTAAAAATTACTTTTTTTTTCCAAATTATGTTCCCCCGTGATATAAATTAATAATAATATTTTAAGTTTTAAACGGGTTTATCATCATGTTGCTAAACTCTCGAAAATTGTCACTTTCCAAGTGAAAAAGGCCGTATATTCGTATTAAAAACAATATGGAGAACTCCTTTATATTTTTTATAACTATAATTTTCTGTAATACGCGTGTTTATGTATATGTAATAAAAATTACAATTTACCTCGTAGTTTGTCCGGAGTAATAATGCTCCATAATCTACTTATATATGTTCTGTACTCTCTCTCTACCCGATCGTCAGAGAACCACGCTCGTCGTCGAATAGTACATAATATAGTTTACCAATATAATATCTTTTCCTTTTTTGTTTACTTGTTTCTTTATACTCCAGTCACATCTTTTATACATTTTATTCAGGGGCGTAGCGTCAATGGAAGCGATGGAAGCGCCGCTTCCCCTAACAAATTAGTACGAAATTGTTTTTTAGAATATCCGCGAAAAGAATGCAAACCTCAGAAAAAAGATGTAGTAACTTGTTGAATTTAAGTGCCAGAATTAAAAATTATTAGAAAAAGAGCAGCGCTAGATGAAAGAGCATCTGCAAGAGCGAGCGACAAAAATTACATGCTTACTATTTCAAGTTACTACTTCCTAGAGTTGTCTCTGAGCGATCTGCTGCGTACCACCGATGATAGAAAAAGGTTTCTCACGCATATTCGAATGCGCCAGGTTGCGTCGCTTCAAGATCATGTAATTTGCGTGAATTTTTATCCGTGCGATTCCAGAGTAATGTGTATCGAGAGCGAAGAAAAAATGCGCACGCATCTTCAGTCTGGAAGCGCTGAGTCAAATTGCTTCACGGTTACATACACCGATCATAAAGCGCGATTTTTGTGCATGTCAGTATGTGTACGAGCATTATGGGGGCTAGTGCGCTATTTGCAGTAGACATTTTCCTCTTTGGATTGTTTTAGATACGTTGTCATTTACTAACAGCGGAACTGGAAGCGATAGTCATCGGTCGCGCTTTTCAGTCTGTTTTGATATACGACAGAAGAAGCTATACCGGGGCTTGTTTATCTTATTTACGCAACTGCAAATGTACCACAGTCTGTTAAAATACAAACACTTTTGAAATTGAGCCTACATGCAATTGTATATGTATTATTGAAAAACTTCCAATGATTTGTTTTAGTTCATTAAGTTTTCAAGAAAAAATGAATAGTATTCCAAATGATAAACCAACGCCTAGTTCAGAAAATTCGATTACAAAATCAAAATCTTCATTAGCTTTTTTTAGTATTGAAAAAGAATTATTATCAAACATTAGAAAATTACCACCTTTCCGTGATGACGTAATTGAAACTTTCACAAACAAGAACCGAAAAATTGAATTAATTTACCAAAAAAAATGAGACATTTCGATCCTCTTAATTCATTTTTAATTCTGCTCTGTATTTAACCGAATTTTACGCATGCTTATATTTATGTAAAAAAAATATTTGATCGTGGCGCTTCCCCAGTTCTGAAATTCACGCTACGCCACTGATCTTATTCTTTATTTCTATAATATACTCTATTCAGCGAGTACCAATGTCTGATCTAGTAAGTAAATCGGCCACACCTCATTTTCTCGGCTATATCGTTCGCATACGCTCACTTGAAATATATAGTATCATATATAACGTTTAGAGAACGTAATTTATATATGGTAATCTCCTAATTTTGACCTCTGTTTTGTACAACCTTCTTGGGATTCAAGTTCCTTAATTTTGTTTTAATACCGTTAACGAGTCTGAAACTATCATCTCTATCCGTCCTTACGTACTCAACAGCGATGCTTTTTTTCTTCTTTTTCATTTCCTTAACTAAGAATAGTTGATGCGTACTATTCGCATACCCTTGGTGTACTACAGTTGTTACTACACTCAGTACACAAGATTTCACTTCAAACTGATGATATTGTGAATGTTCGATAAATGTAATATCAAGTATGTGTGTCCATATATATATATATATATATATATATATATATATATCGCTATGCAGGTGAATATTATGCAGGCGCGCCGTTGCCTTTCACCTGACTGTTAGCAATTATTTGACCTTTAATAGGTTTTATTAATTTTACTATTAACCGCTCGTTTTCGTGATCTGGTAGTCCGATCGTTTTAGTGACTTAGCCATTACGACGACTAAAGCTTTCATTAGAAAGTTAAAAAAGTTAAAAAAAAAAAAAGAATTAATTTTGCAGGCTAACAAAATACAATATGGCAAATTATAGACGGTGTAATTTTCACAATTGTGTTTTTGGTAGTTTATTAAGTTCGAACGAAAAGAAACGAGAAATCGAATTACTACGCAGATTTATTTTGAGACCACACGCAATTTTCTGCTGAAGATCGGTGTCATTTATGATCAATTTTAACTTTCAATATAGTACGTTGACACCTCCGAGTACAACTCTGTTATATTTATAGGTCATTATTATTATTTCAGAAATTGTGTAGGTACAAATTTTTCACGAGCTATATTTTTAAATATGTGATAAATAGTTTTTCATTTTATGTGCGTGCGTATTTCACATTTCCGTACATTTTCGCCTGTTGTGTGTGTTAACTGTAATCTAGGCTAGAGGCACGAAAGCCCATTGGTTTTTTTTTGGTTTTTTTTCGGTTAACTTCTAGACACACGTTAAGAACTTTTTGCCCGAAAACAATACGGAGAGAAAAAGTAGTAATCCGATATCAGTGACTGACAGAATGAAGAATGCAAATGAAGTTTGGACGGCGAGAAGGAAATGACAAAATAAAAGAATAGGAAGTAGGAAAGCCAACGCGCGGCTATCATTTGAGAATAAAATAAATTACGGGAAATTAATTTCTGTAAACGAACGATTAATCTCATATTACTCTAAGGTAGAGATGTAATTAGTTAGAACTGTTCTGTTTTTTTGAAAAGATATTTCCTTTAATTATAAATTATAAAAATTTAACAAATTATTTTACCAGTATTTAAACTTCATCGATTTAGAGCTTTTAATTGTTATTTTAACCTTTAAAATGCCAAATAGTTTTCAAATTATTTAGATCAACAAAGTGTATACAATGACACTGTTTAACGCTCTTTGTTGTTATTACAGATTTAACATTTTCATCCGAGCGTTTTTTAAGTAACCTTTATTTCAGACGCTTTCCGCATTAAATATTTCTAGATAAAAATTACTTTTAATTTTCCTAAAGAATGTGCTTTTTACAGAGAATGCGTAAATGTGGAACAATAAAATATCGAATACCGATTTTAAACTATGTAATTACCGTTCCAACTAATCTAACGTGGAGATATTTATATTTAATCGGATTTGACTAATTCGGCACGAAATGAAATGTGCGCACAAATACACACATGTCTCGCTGTAACTTTAACTTAATTGTATTAGTCTAACTTGACTAGTTCAGTACGAAATCTTCTTGTTCTTGCTGTCCCGACCGCGATCTCGATCATGGGTGGCCATCTAGTGAAGTCTTAATGATATTCCGGTACCGCTCTCTGTCGTACGCGGAGTGTACCAACCACTCTCTGTATTTAATCCTGTCCACATCTTGATATCACAGAACCAGGTACGTTTCCTCCGACCAACTCTTCTTTTACCTTCAATTTTTCCCATCAAAATGGTTTGTAGCAAGGTGTACCTTGTCCCACGGATCAAGTGTGTCCGAAATATTTCAGTTTTCGAATTTTTATTAAATTAATCAATTCGTCGTGGTCTTTTTTCATAACCCTGAGTATCTCTCCTGGTTGCTCTTCTTAGCTGTCCAGGGTACCCTCAAAATTCTCCGGTAGCACCACAATTCCAAAAGCTTGTGTAATCCGATTCAGTGTATTTTTCTTCACGAAAAATAATCAACTTTAAATGTGTGTACTCTGTTCCAATTTGAATCATTCATATCTAAAAGACTGTGCGTATGGATATTCTCAGCTTATTCGCTGACAAGTTACTCCTCAATTAAATCTGAGTCCACAGAACGTCGCCATCTTTTTCAGTATCGGGCAATTACCGCGAACAACGTGAGCTTCCTTTCTCTTCACATAAAACAACCAATCTTACTTCTCCCCTCGTAATTTCAAAACGACTCATTTACCAGGGTGATGAAACTATTAAATTCTAACAGTATAATAACTCAGCTTAAACGAAGTAACTGCATTGTGTGCGATGGAGAAGTACAGCAACTAATGTCTGTTGTTTCTCGGGATGGGTGTGCACAGAGGTGGTCACAGATTTACCGTCCGCTTTAGTTACTTTTGCTAATCCCCTTGAAACGAAATCCAGTCCCTGACGAAATACTCGGTGGTTTACTCGACATATAGGCTGGTGTAATTGATGATTGCCGTTTATCCGGCTTATCGGTAATAATCAAACCGATCAAAAGGATTCCGATATACTCCAAAACGGGCATTTTTCGTCGCTAGCTCAATTTTTGTTGAACAAAAATGTAAGCAAACTCTTGCAGAACCTTTCTATCCAAAACCAAGATAATAACCGTGCTTCGGTGGCTACGGAATAATGTCGCCTCTAAACAGTTCATATCGGCATAGCATCAACACGCAGTCATCCCCACTCATCAGCCATGAGCAATAATAAATTGTTTACTTTCCTCGCGTTCCGAAATATAATTCAAGGCCGTGTTCGGTTTATATCAACTCGGTCACCTTTTCTAACCGAAAAATCATTAACTATTATCAAATTCGTAGTCGACGGTTGCACTCTTTGCAACCTTTTCTCGGGTCTACTGGAAGTTACATACATGTCCGATGCCATAATAATCGTTGCAGTTCGAAATGTTGCAATGCTACCCGTTTATCCACGCGTGTTCTCCGTTAATTATCATCTGCTGCTTCTGAGTTCTTTTTTGATAATTCTCGTCTATCTGACCGGTTTCCTTTCGTTAGGTTATTCCGATTTTTTACTTCCGGTTACCAGTAAAGAACGCTTTAGAAATAAAGCGAGGCAGAAATTAACAGAAATACGGACTGATTTGTCATGAGAATGCGCGGAAATGTGCAACAGATAATCAATATTGAAGTGAGTATGGCAAAGCCAGAACCTTGGAGGGACTTACGTATCGATGCGACAAAAAGTATGAAAAATAAGCGGAATGCTGCTAAATTTCGGATGTTCTGCTTCGGCAATGTGTGGTATTTTCTCGGTGTGCAAATGCATACTGACTTGTGCCAATTGTTAGAATAGTCTATGGCGTTTACATGAAATATTGTCGCTGTGATAAACAACTATCCCAACTTGTTGATGATATACACATACATATATCATATATGTATATACCTTTGTACACTTTTAATCTTCATAATTGCTCGAGCGTATTATTTCCAGTTTTTTAGTGTTGATTTTTGGAAGTTTTAAAATGTGAAAACCGGGAAAAGTTTTCGCCTAAGAAAAAGCAGGTGTTAATTTATATCTCGCGTGATATGCGAAATAAATGATACGCCGAGAGCAAACGAACATTATTCTCTATATGCGTAGCAAGCGAAGAATTTTTCGACTTTTTTCTGAATTCACGATGACTCTGCAGCCTGTAAAGAAACCCGGTTATAATAATTATGAGAAATTTATTTTCTAGCCGGTTAAGGTAATAATTTATCTTCAAGAAAATTTCACTTTAAATTGCACTTTTTCTTATTAAATGATAAAGGTTCTTCTTAAATTTCATTGTAGAATAGCGATTAGTAAATATCGTGCACGAATAAGGAATAATTTTGTGTTCATTTGTTTAAACGACACGGTCGATTAATTTCGCAACCTTGAAAAATTAATCATTAATCTAATAGACACTTTTTCAATTAAAAGTAACACGGCGAATGTAAAAACTAACGATTATTACTTTATATATCTTAATTAAAATCGACAGCTTACAAGTAATTTCCACTTTGATCAAACATTCGCTAAGAACACACACTAAAAGGGTGGTGGCTGCGTTCGGTTAATATGTTGGATGTATTTCGAGTAGGTTGTGACATTATCGCTAATTGTCAACGATCCGTGGCATCATACAGAGCGACTGGTCAACGAGTAGGTATAGAAACGCGAAGATGTAAAATTTTCTTAATATGTATGCAGAAATGTGTATTTATTCAAAAAAAAAAAAAATACCTTATCGAACTTTTCAATGTAAAATTTAAGAGCGGATTAAGTTTTTTTTTTTTTTTCGTCTATACACAAACATTAAACATTAACCCGGCACAACTGTTAAATTATAATGTCCCCAATATATGCGATTTGATTTGTAGGCTCGAGACAAAAACCGGGGCTGCCTCTAATCAACTTCGTCATTTTTTTTTTTTTTTTTTTTTCGGCTTGGCCGACTAAAGACAGCTTTCTACTCAGGACAATTGGACCAGATTAGAGATTAAATTTTAATCCGGTCAGAAATCGATGACAGAAAAGGGACAAGAATAGGAACCACCTTCGAAGACGGGGCAAAGCTAAGAGATATAGAAAGCACTATATGGAGTAGGAAAATTCAGCTTTAATAATTAAACGTACAGGATATTACGTCCGGAGGAAAGACTGGAACATTCAAACAGCACGTGGTCAGGATCACAAACGAAGCAACAGTCGCCTTAATTGGTAGCTAATGAAATTATTTTTCCCAAAACCTGCTTTTCATGTACCAGGGTTATTTCTTATAGTTCATTTTAAGCAGTTCCTAGCCGTCGAATGGGAATTATAATGTTTTTGCTAATAAAAACATTATAAACTCGCGTTACATAAATTAAGAATTTTTTTTTTTTTTGGGGCTCGTCAACCAGGGACCTTGCCCAAAGTCAATAGGACGTGAAGAGTTAACTAATTAAAACTTAATTCAATCGGAAATTGCAGAAATAAAAGAACCAATGGCAGGAACAACAGACACTGAGACGGAATGGACAGGATATAGGAAGCACAGTAGGGAGCAGGAAGCCCTTAACTTTAAGTGGAGTAAATAAAGGGAAAAGCGTTCAGCAGAAACAGCGGAACAATTAAAACCAAATGTGATTAGCATCACAGATAAAAATACTTCATCATGATGTAGAGGACACAATAAGGAAAGGAAACCCGCAAAGGAACTTTATCAAATGTTAATATCATACTTGTCTCGTCCCGGATTCAAGTCGCTCCCAAGTTTACCCAGCCTGAAATAAAATTGGGTACCAGAGAAATCTGGGAAAGTAAAGGCGGCCGAGAGAAAGGAACTGGCCCCCCTACTCTCATTAGTGCCGTTGGGCTTAGTACATTGCGAACCTTAACTTCACAATCCCGACGCCCTGTCAAGGGTATGGAACTCACTTTACTTTTTACTCTTATGGTGAAGATTAACTGGCATCGTTGATTAATCGATAATGAAATATCGACATGTTAAACGGTTCTGAAAAGTAAATAAATAAATAAATTTCCGCGCAGACTTCTATTTTAGTGCGGTCTAGAAAAAAACTCTTCTTTCAACTTTTCCATTAAATATCGATGTATTTTGTAAACTTTAATGTATGCTCTGCCAAATATTCAACTCATCCACCCTGCTTGTTACTGTTGATAAATTTTACCAAAACACTCAAAATACGTATCAACGAATAAATTTTCTTTTTTTATCTGGCAAAATGTTTCATTATCTCTCGTTTTATTTCATTTCGATTAATTAAAAAATTTTATTTAATGCTTTATAATATAATTAATTTTGCCGTAATAATACCGATGAAAAATGCTTAATCACGTACCGGAAAATTCGGATAATACGTAATCGACTAAGAATCACCGATTTCTTTTTAAATTTTCCGGTTCTTCTTAAATATCTTGCACAAACCTAATTAGAACCAATCGAAGGTAGTCACGGTTTTCGAGACTTGTCTCGTACCGGATCCTAGTCATCTCCAGATATATCCAAACGAAATAATTTGGTACCGAAGAAATCTGGAAAAGTATAGGTAAGACCGAAAAACCGAACTGTCCATTTTTTTCGCATCCATTAGGCTCGCTACCATCGTGGAAAGCTTAACTTTACTGTCCTTGACACGTTTGTGACCAAGAGATGTACATTTTAGAACCATTAAATTTGAATTAGTATACTCAAAGTCGTTTTTTTAATCCGCGGTGTTATTTTTCTCTTTCCGGACAATAGTGTCGAAAATATTAACACGACGTACAGAGTAAGATTCAATTTTAAACTAGAGGAAGGAAATTGCGCACATCGTAATGGGTATAAATTAGAACGGATATCTCGAATAATGCGTCTTTTCGGTAAAAAGTGTAAGCGACTTGTGCCAAAGTGAGGACGGTTAATACGAGAGGGAGTTGAGGGAATACAGAGCGACTGCATAATGGGCGTTCTTTGTTTACAGTCGCTTTATAAGGCTGTAATCTCTGCGAGAAACTCCCTCCAGAGTTGGTCGCAACAGTATTAAGTCTTCATTTGGCGCAGTCAAGAGAACTCGGAATTCTCTTTTCAGTTTAGGCGGGTAGATGACATTTTCTAGCACTGAAGAATTGATTGCTGAATAAGCGGCCAATTTTACCTGGTTCCTTTCGCGATATCTGAACACTTACACAGTGAACGACGAAAAACACGAGTTATAATAAAAAGGCGTAATAGCGATAGAAAACTCTGCGAGAACTAAGAATGAAAAACAGAACGTTCATCAAGAAAGAAAGAACATTCAAAAAAGACAAGCGACTAACGTGTGTTACACGAAGAAGGCAATATGCGCAGAGTAAGCATCAAAAGTGATACGGAATATCGCTGAAAGTGTAGACGAGTAAAGGGGAACACGAAATAAAGAGTATTCGTGGGAAATTACAAAGGAACATTTTAGACAGACAAAAGGAAAGAATATATTAAGTTATAACAACTATCAAAATATAACCTAAACAAATTTAAGTAATGAAGGCTTACTTAGAAACCTTTTAACGGGTAGTAGTATAACCCATCATCAGCTAAAAACACAATATACTCAGAAACAAATTCGAAATCACACTGAGGTCAAATAGGAAATAAATCGGTTTAAATAGTGTATAAATCAACAATTTAAAGTCGACATATCATAATTGTTAGAATAAGATGATGTACATAGAATATGATAAATATTTAAAGATTATATTAAACATTTATATATTATAAATATAAATAATAAATAATAAAAGGTTTTTTAAAGTTTCGTATTAAAAAGAAGTGGGTTATTATTAATTAGGATTTGGTCGTTTAATTAATTTTGTGTTTATTTATATAATAATTTTCAGCTATGTTCATGATGTGTTTGTTGTATGTAGCTAAGCAGGTGACCGTTTTTTTCTAATAATTCGGTGTATGTTTATTTCTTATTAATGTTCGGCATTAGTCAATTTTTCTACTTCATTATTTTTAAATGATTTAATATGTTCCACTGGTATCTACATTTTTCTACCTGTTTGACACCGGTGTGTATGTTTTCTCACAATCATTACAATTAATTTTATATATACCACTATTTTCATATGTATTATTATTATTATTATTATTATTATTTCCTTTATTTGTGGTGATTATTTTAAGATTATTATTAGTTTTAAACGCTACTTTTAATCTCCTTGTTTTTAAAATAAATGATTTAATAATTTCTGTATAGATTGTTATATATAAGAATAAATGTCATCCATCCATTTTTGCTATTAGTATTATATTTCTGTTTATATTTCAATTTTAATTTTATTTTTTGTATTCATTTTTCTATCATTTGCTCATTGTAACCATTATTTATCGCAATTGTTTTTAATATTTTTTTATTTCATTTTGTTTTTTATTTGAATTCATAGGACGGTTTATTAATCTGTTTACAGCATGTATGATGAATGTTTATGTTGATTTTTGATGTTTTGTTTATATTATAGTGGGTCAGTAGAGTTGTTTGTTTCCTATATATGTTGTACATTAATTTATCGTTTGTTTTGGTTATTATGATATCTCGGAAATTTATTTTGTTGTTTTCTTCTTTTTCCATAGTATATTGTATGTTTTTATGTATTTTATTGAAATTTCATTTAAAATGTTGTTATTTTCCGTATTACTACTATTGTTTTCATCAAAAATTATTAAAGTATCGTCCACATATCTAATATATATATATATATATATATATATATATATATATATATAATTTTATACTTTTTAATTAAGTTTTCCATATCTAAATGTTGTAAAAATATTTCACTCGAAGTACCTCAAACAGGATGGCAAAAGATTCTTTATTAAATGGAAAGAATGATCGTTAAAAAAAAAGTGCAATATTCGACATCGAAATTTAAGATGGGATCTTTTATACGCGGGGACGGTAACTTGTTTTTGTTTTTTTTTTTTTTTTTTATTTGGTCATTAAGCCGGGAATCAAAGAATCTCAGTAAAATTATAAATGGGGTAGGAAGAGTGAGAGAGCACATAGGAAAAATGATACAACTGCGGTACTCTAAGTTCGCTGAAAGGACTCAAGGAACAGAATTCTTGAAATTAGAATAAAAGAATTCGGAACAAATACGATTAGTAGAAATGAAAATGAGGAAACATATCAATTCGGTTGTGAATATAGAACGAAAAAAAAAAAAAAAATACGATAAAAAAATTTCGAACAGTTGAAAAATCTGTATGGAATAAAGGGTTTTAACGAGTAGTTCTTCGAACCATCGGTAGAAACGATAGCGTAAAAGGGAAATAGGGAATTGATAGTGCTGTAAAATTCCTGTTTAGCTACGGCTTGGGCAGCTATTAGTTAAGTTTTGTTTTCTATAACGGCCGAAGATATCGCGATACACTGTTCAGAGTGGCAGGAAAAGTAATTGGTTTTGCTGCCTCGATTGTATATGCCTTGCGGCATGACTGGTCATTCCAATCGTTTATTGGTCGATTCTTCTTCAGTACCAACGGTTGGGAAATACAGAATGTACGGACTGTTTCCGGCAACAAAGTAAACGCCAAAGTGAACGCGGATCACTAGTGAAGGATCTCCTCATGTATACGATTAAATTCTTTCCACATCAAAAGTTTGCAAATCGAAAGGTTTTTTCGAAATTCAATTTAGCCATTTGCAATTTCGTTTTTAACAACATACGTGAATGGTTCTGGAAAGACAGAATAGTAAACAAAAATACAACGAATTTTTACACTTAGTTAGTTTGGATTACGCTTTCAAATTTAACATTTATGATTTTAATTTTTACAGCACATTTAAAAAAATATACATATATATATATGTATACATATATGTATTAAGTGTAATTAGTAGAAATACGGAAAACTTCATTTAATGGTGTGTGCATTTCACCATTTAGTACATTGCGTTTATAAAAAAATAAAACGCATTAATTTATATACTATTAGCGAAATTGTTTGATAATGTTTTTTTTTCTCTTGAGATTCGAATTATTTTTTTAAAAAATCATCTAACAAGTTTGTACTGTTACTTATATTATTGATTTATTAACTACTAACATTTAAAAGATACAGGCGGATGATAGCATGTCGAATCTGCTCCGATGGGGCATTTTTTATCGACATTTGTGGGATGCTAAATAAAAAAAAATTCACACCAAGTTCCAGTTCTTATTCTCAAATATTTTCCGAGTTGTTTAAAAACGCCTTGTTTTTATTATTATTATTATTATTTATTTATTTATTTTTTATAGAAAAAAATGAAAATTAACGAATGGGGTGATTTTTTCTAAATATTAGGAAGTAAAAGACGCGAAAGTGAAATATTTGTACGATTTTCAAATACAAATCCAGCTTTTTATACAACAAAGTTAAAATATTTTTTTAAACTGCGTTTCTTCAGGCACGCAATCATCAAATTTTAACAGGTAATTTCTTTTACGCTCTTCGATTTTTTCAATTTGGTGCAACACATTGTATAGAAAATTAAGAACTAATTTTTTTTTAAATTTTCAATTTGTAAGTTTAATTTTTAGTTTTATATAAGAAAATATTCAAATGTAATTAATATTTAAGATCGATTTTAAATATAATCCGGTGGTGATCAGTAACAAATGACAGTTTTCATCGGCAGAGTTAGGCAATATTCGTATTCTTCGCGATGAATACAAATACAAATGTTGTATTCGTGTAAACTATTAACAAATACTACGACTTAAAAAAAAAAAAAATATTTTTTTATGTTTCTTCTCGTTTCTGCCATTTTTTTATTTATTTTTTTATTTTATTAATTCCACTCTTCTTTTATCATTTATATTTTAATTGTATCTTACCGTTTTTAATAAGCGTACATCATAACCGCCGTAACTCCATGTTAATTCCGGACTAATAAGGTAGAGGTACCAGTAATTGACAGTGTACCAGTGATTGACACTTTTTTTTTGAAAGCCAAAAATAAGATTTATGTACGATAAATGGTCACACTGCCAAAGCTATCTGATAAAGGATACATCTGTTAATAACGAATTAATTTAGTTGATCGAATAAAAATCACGTGGTAGGTGGTGAATTGTGTTTCATTTGCAAGAGTTGAAAAGTGCGCCTAATTTGTCTAGTTTCTAAAAAAATTCTTAAGAAAAGTAAGTTTGGTTTTTTAATATTATTTTCTCAACTCTTTATGATAATTGTGTTCGAATAAAGACTAATTGATAGAGGACATCCTAATGTATCGATTTGTGTATTGGTTGGATGAAATGTGACAGTAGTAGCCATTTTTATTGATGTGTCAAATACTGGTCTGAAAAATATACCAACCTTCCAGTTGATTGACAGTATGTCAATCATTGGTTTTATTAAAAAAATTGAAAGCATCTTGATTGACAGTCGTGATTTACTTTTATTGTTGTGAATTACAATTAGATGCCAAAGAAACCAGCCCAGCCTTACAATGAAAGCAGGATGGAGAAAGCTTTGTTCGATATGGCTAAGGGTATGAAGGCTTATACTGCTGCCAAAAAACATAATGTGCCTCGAACTACATTAAAATATAAGTTTGAGAACAAGGGTAAGTTATATTTGGATTAGTGAAGTTTACTGAAGATACTTACTGAGTCAATATAGAATGAATAAGAAATAAATAAGGTGTTTTAATTTTTTTAAAGAAACGTACCGTATGGAGCCAGATCCTTATCTTTCATTTGAATTTGAAGATAGGTTGAAAAATTGGATTTTTGAGATACACAAATCTGGATTTCGAATAGGAAAAGAACAACTCTCACCAGTATCTTAAAGAATTGAACGAGCCATCAAAATTTAAAGAGAATCAACCAGGAGAGAAGTGGTATAAGCTATGGAGGAAACATCACCCAGATATTACATTACGAACTTCGCAACATTTGACAGAAAGTCGAGGCAGTATTACAGAAAATAATATACGAGACTGGTTTCAAGACATGAAAAAATATTTGAACGAAAATAAATTGTTGTCAGTTTTTGAAGATCCGCGAAGAATTTTTAATTGCGGCATTATATCTGGCTCTAAATGAGGGGAAAACATTTGCTAGCCGTGGTGATAAAACTATATATCGTCGGTCCGAAAATTCCGAAAAAGACAATTTAACTGTACTGCTGACTTGTAATGCTAATGGAGAGTTAGCTCCCCCAATGGTTGTCTTTCGTTACGAACGAATTTCAAAGAATGTAGCTGAATCAGTTCTAAATTCATGGGGAGTGGGGCGCTTGGAAAATGGTTGGATGACGAGTTCCGTATTTTTTGAATACGTTGCGAATATATTCGAGCCATGGCTAAAGCAACAACATATTTCTAGACCAGTATTATTATTTTTAGACGGACACGTTTCGCATTTGACATTACAACTTTCTGAATTTTGCAGCCAACAAAAAATTGAAGTTCTTGCCTTATATCCAAATGCAACTCACATAATGCAGCCTTTGGATGTTTCAGTTTTTCACTCATTTAAACAACGTTGGAAGAATACTGTACGGTCTTTTAGAATAAATAATAATAGTGCGAGCTTGACTAATGCAACTGTTTGCCCATTGATAAAAACAGTACTTGACACATTGCCGAAGGAAATTTTCATAAATGGGTTCAGAACGTGTGGGTTGTGTCCATTTGATGTGGATCAGATTGATTTTTCCAAATTTGATCTATCACATCATTCATTTACGAAGAAACAAAATTTGAGCACCATGAATGATAGTTTTTTCGATAATACGACCAATACGAGTACAATGCCGGTAATATTCCTTGAACTTTTGGAGGAACGTATTGCACCTAATGTAATACAACTGTTTAATAAAATTTTTCATGGTGAGGAGGAAGGAACAGTATTAGAAGAAGATAAACTTACATCGCTCTTCAAGCTGTGGAAAGATGCTAAATGTGAAGCAAATCCACAAGTCGTACAAAATGATGAAGCCGTCTCGATTTTACTTGGTACAGATCTAAATTTATGTGAAAATATGACTAATGATAATTCATTCTTAGCAAACTGTAAAACAATGATAATGTCAACGCCTTCAACTTCAGGTATTCAAAATATTTCTCGTCACGATCCACTTGTTACTCCACCATCAATTTCTATTAATGAGCTCACATGCACGGATTTTATTGATCGTGTTGCACCGATTACACCATGCTCAACTGCAAATCCTCTGCAAGAATCTTCTGGAGAACAAATACTAAGGGAGAAGTATAAACCACCAGACAATCAAGTTCCAAGTCCTTTCAAAGAAGCATTTTTCTATCAGATGCCAAATTATGCTGGCCTATCTAAAAAACGAAAATGGGAAACTTTTCCCAAAGCTATAACATCACAAGCCTGACAAGACTATAATCGTAAGAAAGAACAAAAAAAAGCCGAAGAGGCAAAAAAAAAGGAAGAACGTGCCGAAAAAACAAAACTCAAATCATTGAGCAAACTCAAGAAGAAAAAACAGCCTATTGCCAATGAGGAAGAAAATGATGAGCCTAATCGTGAACTCATTAGTGATGAAAGTGACGGCGAAACCTTTTCTGATTTGGAAATTTCAGAAGACAATGAAACTGGCCAGGAAGAGGTTATAGTTGGTAATTTTGTACTCGTGGAATTGAAAACTGTCGCAAAAAAAAAAATATATTACGTAGGAAAAGTGACACAAATAAAAGATGACAAATATTTCATTAACTTTTTACGAAAATCTGAAAAACAGCATGATACTTTTTTTTACCCAAATGTAAAAGACGAAATGTGGGTGAAAAAAGAATATGATTAAAATGAATTTGAAAGACTCTCTAACTAAAGAGACAAAACGTGGTCGCGAGAGAATAAAATTTGAAATTAGTTTAAGTAGTTTAAATTTAAATGTAAGTTAATTTTGTGCTGATTTTTTTTTAAATAAATTTTGAACTAAACCTTAAAATACTTTATTCATTATTTACCACTGCAATTATATATCTTATACATCACCAATACTTAAAGTTATGTCATCTTCTATTTAATTTTTAACGATTTATCAAAAATTATTCAAAAAATGAGAAAATTTTATTATGTCAATCACTGGGCGTCAATCACTGGAACGTCAGCTTTGTGATATGTCAATCACTGGTACTTTTTACAATTCTCACTTTGAAGTTATCTTGTCGAGGTTGTAATTGAAATGCAAAGTAAAACTAAAAATGAAAATATTAAGTAAACATTCCTTAATCATTATCTATGAGAAAGAAATCGAAATCTAAAAACAGAGAGTTATTATTCGCTATTAAAAGGGGGAAAATGCTTAAGGTGTCAATTACTGGTACCTCTACCTTACAAACTTTTTTTTTTTTTATTATTAATTAATTAACTGTCAACAATTTCTTTTTAGTTCAGCGACTAGTCAACTATAAATGAATCCAGTGCTCTAGAGATATTTATCAAAAAATTGTAAAGTCGCCACAACTTTTGAGTCATATTTTCATCGATACGGTAAACGTAATTTTAATGATAGTGACGGAGACTAATTCTGTTCAATTTATTTTATATGTTTATTAATCTTATTGTGACATCTTTTCGTGATATAATAGCGTTTATTGTTACAAAGATTATCAAATGTATAATTTCTTGTTAATAAAATAGTGTATTTGTGTGTGTCTAAACACGAAGTAGCGAAAAATTCGTTTTTTTTTTCTTTTTAAATTTTTCATTATGTTGCGCCAAACGAAAAATTTGAAAAAATTCCTAACTACAGAGGAAACCAAAAAAAAAAAAACAAAAAAAAAACGTTTACTGTTAAAATTTAGTCATTACTCTGATGTATCACGGTTAACAATATATTTTAATTTTATTTATTTTACCAAAAAAAATTTGGCTTCTATTTCAGAATCGTAAAAATATTCTATTTTCATTTTCTATTTTCAAGTATGACTTGAAAGAAAATTCACCTTTTTTTAATTTTTAATTTTCGTGTTTACTATTAAAAAAAATTAAATTAAAAGTGAGTTTTTTTTTTTAACAACTCGGAAAATATGCTGTAATTCGTGGTGTGTTTTGTCTATTATTTGGTAACAAAACCAAGCGCCGATAGTGTCCTTGATTTTTGTTTTAATCTTCGACGCAGAAAATATTTATTTTTTACTATCGATAAAGAATTAACTTTCAGACTTCCTTCTTTCTGCTCTATCTTCTCGGCCGAGTCGATCTCAATTTTTCGTGCAATTCATTTCATATCCTCTACAAGTGGGGTTCACAAATTCCTGATCGTTTCTGATTCCAAAGGCGTTCTTCAAGCCATCTCCTCTCCTCCTCCTCATACTTTTGACGGTATCCTCCTTTCTATTCGATCTCTCGTGTCTCCTTTTTGTTCTCGTCCCGTTCCATTTTTATAGACTTTCCCATGGGTTCCTAATCATTCGAATATAGAGGGGGCAATGACTCAACTGACTCTTTAGCCCGCTCAGCCACCTGCATTGGTCCTTTTCTCGACACTTTCCCTTCCTCAGGCCTTTTTTTCTCTATCACGCTCTAATCATTCCAGACTTTGGTCTGACATGTATCCATCTTTATTCTCTAATCATTATTCATACTACTGTCTTATTCAGCCGGTTTTTCCTGCCGCTTGGTTTCATTCTATTCCTGTCTGTCGTCGTTCCACTGGTATTTCCGTAATTAGGCTCAGAATCAATCATTATGCTCTACTCCCCTCTTCTCGATTTCGTTTTTCTTCAGCCCTTTCTCATTTATGCTCTCTTCACGCTTCTGAGCCTTCTTGTATTTGTGGCACTCAAATCATATTCTATTCGAATGTTTCTGCACTCTCTAAAGAACGCTCCCTTCTTTACACCCAACTTCTAGCTTTAGGTTTTCCTACTCTCTTTAATGCTACCTATATCCTTCCCATTTTCTTCAGTTATTCCGTTGCTGCTGTCCTTTGTCTTTTCCATTTCTGACCGCCTGGCTACTTACTTCTATCTCTTAATTTTTCATGTTGTTGGGTCAAGGCAAAAAAAAAAAAAAAAGGTTTTTTATATTTTCTTAATTTTTTTAATGAAAAACTGATTTTATTTTAGTTTTTACGAGGCCTTAAAGAAAAGAAAAAAATCCAACACTCTCGAAATAAACGTGTATTAACGTGTTCACTAAAGTGTGATAATAGAATCGACGGGGCGAGCTTGCATCCTTTACAATATCGTTTTACACAATGATCGATCTATCTCTCTCTACGAGGGCGAACTGAAACACTGTTCGCGGTTGCAGTGACATCTTCTTCCCTCTGAAGTATTCTCGTATCTCCGGGCCAATTACTCTGGTGTCTCAGATAGATAAGAGCAACTAAATCACACAGACCTTCATATCAGTCGGGTTATTCCCGGGAATATTTACTTAGCCGCTTTTATCTGAGATCGTACAATTACAGGAATTCTCGTGTCCTCATAAAGTTGTTAAATTTGTAATTTCTCTTAACTTTGTCCTAATAACTATCGTCACTGTCAAGTAATAATTAAGCTATTCAGATTTTTGACATATTATTCGCTTTAATATTGTATGAAACTCCATCCTTCGGATCTAAAACACTCTAGATGATTTTTTTTTTTTCTTTTTTCAACTCATCAACTAGGGAACTGTATTTAGAAACGATTAAAAAGAAATAAAGCCAATCATATTTTAATCTGATTAAATATTGTTAATAAGAAAGCAGAGGGAATGACGCGTGGAAAAGAAAAAAAGCAGAAGATATAAGGGACGCAATAAGGAAGGAGTAGGAAGATCGAATCTCAGTAAATTAATATAAAATGAACACTTAAAGCATGATCGACGTCGCAAACAAATGCTTCGTTTGAATGGTGAAACAGGAATACATATATATGTGTTTTAGGCGTTATATTTTAATTCCCCACCAGGGATGCCAAATGAAACGTTACCGTTTACTTGTTTAAGCCCACAGGAAGATGCCAACCACGAGGTTCTATTCTCATTTGGTTTTATAATATGTTTAACATTTTCTTTTTTTGGTTTTATTGTTGAGGGTTATATGATTGTATCAAAATTATTCGGTTGAATTTCTTAACTAATATACATTTTCTAATCGTTTACACCTATCTTTCTGTACCGGTCGACCGCTGAAAAAACACTAACTACGAATATGACAAGGTAATATTGTACAAAATTAATTAAAGCTAAAAACAAAATTCTATGTATCACTGTTGTCGGTGATGATCCGGGATCCGGAGATTGGTGGTTCGTTAGTCGGTTGATACGAAGAGATTGGATTAGATATTAATCGACTTTACTAATGTACTCGACGAATTTAATTTATTACTACGAAAATACTTTCGACAACGATAGATGGCGAAACAAATTTTATAATTTTGTTTCGACTACAAGACCAGAACTGTTTTTACTCGGACTGATGGCTAACGTCTGACTGATCAGAGAGAAGAAGAGTAATTTAATTTCAGCGAAGGTAAAACACGACTCTCTCTATAAAAATCTTTTTTCCGTTATTTCTAAAGTCTTCCGCCCTTCCATCAGTGACCGCTAGAGCTGACTCTATCAGCTAGATCCTTTTTTTTTTATAGATGAACGGTGATTGGCTAACAGAATTTCAAACGTGCGCACATTTACGCTAATTCTAAATTATGTTTTATTTTTATTTTATGTTTGTATTATTTTATTTTTATTTTATGTTTGTATTATTTTATTTTTATTTTATTTCTCTTCGAACTTTATTTGAACCGTATAGCGGACATATTACAAATAGGAAGGATTGAAACTAACGAAAAACGAAAAACGGAGGAAAGTGGTAGTGAATGGCTTAAGAATGTTGGTGAATAATGAAGAAAACAGGCAAAATGATCGAAAAACGAAAGAGACCACGGATCAGCAGGAAGACACTAGGTAGAATAGTCAGATAAAATGAGTAATTATAAATATATAAAAAAAAAAAACAATAGCCTGCACATTTGATACTGTGATCTGAGATAAAAACTTTTACACAACGGGAGAAAATTAGAGAATGGGATTATTCCTAAAAAAAAAAATAAGCGGAAGAAAGAAACAACCCGAGTACCGAAGAATCAATTACTTCATTACCGAAAAAATTTCCGAATGGCTGGAAACTCACAGCGAATATCACAGTGTGAACGGAACGAAGGGGAGAAAAAAGTGAACAAGTTAATCTATACGGAAAATAATAAAAGTATAGGAGTGATGTCAGGTAGAGGAGAGTAGACTGAAGGACGTTCACGAAGTCGGAAATAATTTACAAATTGTAAGAAAGGTGGTTAGAAGAAATAAAAATAAAGATAATACCTCAATTATCTCGCAATCCGCAGCACCCTCTTCTCCCTTATATATTTTTTTTGATTATTTCAATTTTTAAAATTACAATTTTTTATTAGAACACTGTGCGTAATTTCCTTTAATTAATTTCCCCCAGATCAGTCATCATATTATTTCCGCAATGAAAGATTTTTTTTTTTTTTTCTGATTACATATAGAGTAATATTCGACTTATTAAAATGTAAGTTTTTTCTTTTCGTGTACTAAAATAAAATATATTATATAGCGAATAGTCAATGCTCTGTATCATCTATATGTAATAGACATACCAACAACACCAAATACTGCAATTGCAATGTTCGCTGACGATACGCTGTCAGTAAGCGGCTCACAAACTGAAGCAATTGAAAGCCTTCAGTATGCTTTTCTGAAATTAAACTGGACGGAAAATTTGAAAATCAAGCTTAATGAGCAAAAATCTTATTCACATTGCTTTTTTCGTCCTTCCTTAAACGAGATCCGCGTCATGTAGTGTTCATAAATAGACGACAAGTGCCAATCTCCGATTCGGCAAACTATTTGTTGGTGTGCATTTAAATGCGGAGCTGACTTGGAAAACTCACGTTGTGTCAAAAGCTCAGCAGATTCGAGAAAAAAGCACGTGAAATCTATTGCCTTATAGGGCGACATTCCAAAATGAAGCTTTTGAAAACAAAAAAGAATTAATTTATAAAACACTATCGTAAGACCGATTTGGACTTATGAAACATATGAGAATATACCAAAACATCAAACAGAAACATTATTCAAGCAGTTCAAAATAAATTCCTCCGTATGATGTTCGATGGTTCCTCCGACGGAACGAATCTTTACATACTGATTTAAGGATCAAATGGGTGGACGAAGAGTCATTAAAAACTTGGCCCATCGTCACGAAGAAAAACTCCATATCCATCCGAACCTGGAAGCATTGGACCTTTTGCTTACTACAGAAGATGTAAGACGTCTTAAACACCGAACGACCCTGTAAAAAGTTTCATTGTATATGTGTGTATATAAATAGTAAAGAATAGTTTTATAGTGGACTATACTCCTTTGCAACATGTTAGTTTACTTTTAGTTATACATGTTACTTATTTAAAAATAGTTGTGAGATTGTAATAACCATACAGTTCCTTTAAGGGGCTGTTTTACAAAAAAATATAGCGAATAGAATAAAATGATTACAAACCTCCGCTTGGTATAGTGGCTATGTAGCACTGACCACCAACTTTGGATCACCATTTACGTTACATAAACCACTAGACCAGGAGAGGGGTACATCAAAACAATACTTTTTTTCTTTCTTAATAGATCAATTTTTTCTTTTTATCGTTAGAGAGTAAAAACCTTATACTTATAAATTCTGTACGAATAGGACGGAAACAATGATACTAATTTCACTAACATTCTGTATATTATTATTATATATGTCCCTATCGTACACATGTACATCTTATAATTACAAACAATTACGATAATTACATGAAAACAAATGTTTGAAAAAAAAAAAAATTATGAAAAAATAAAGGAAAAAATTATACTAAAAATATACGAAAATGAATTAAACAATGCGACTTTGCAATTTTTTTGCATTATTATAATCTATACACATTTTCAAAGCTTGCTGCTTCGCATCTTAATAAATCGTTATGCTCTTCCTCGGCTTTCATAGATACTCCACAGGCTCAGCAGGCGAATTTCGCTCTCGACGACTATAGCCGTATTAATTGTGTAAAGTTTTTTATCCGGGCAAACTGGAAATTACCTTTAGCTCTCTAATACAAAATATTGGCACGGTTACGATAGTCGTTAACGTATGTTTTTTTTTCTAAAAGCGGATAACACTTCTATTTTATATATTTAGTGTCATTGGTTTCGGTTTCGCCTGTTCCAATTAATTTATACCCAGGGTGTGATGGTTAGGCTGCTGATTTTTTCAAAAACATCAATATTATATGCCATTGACCGGATCGGAAATTCTATGCAAGAAAAATCGTGTAATGTCTGCGGAATTTCATACTGCCACATGCTAAATGGGTTGTTTTGCAAACTTGGCCAAAACTGCAAACATGAAACTATTTTTATTTTCCGGGTTAGTGGTTTACATAGATAATGGCACGTCGGTTAATAATTTCTCTGGGCAGTTCCAGCTCTGCAAGACTTTTATTCTGCGATGGTGGCGGTGAAGGTGGTTGTTGCGCACATTGAGTATATGATAACGTTTCGCCAACGTCTTCTTTTTCCTGTTCTGGTATAGTGTTTTTATCTTTGTAAGAAAAAAATGTGGCTTGCAGTGGTCTAGATGGTATATTGGTGATATAGGCTCTGCAGTTTGAAATTAGTAGTAAACACATAAATTTATTTCGCATTAAAAATAACATTACACTACTTCCTAGATTAATTTCAATAATGCCTATGACGAAAATGGTGAATTTACTTATGAGAATTTAATGTAAAGCGCAGTTTAAAAGATTATTACATGACTATTACCTTAAGTCAATATCAGACCATGTGGCATAATTGTAGTAATATAACATACACGTTCTTCCCTAATATATTAAGTAGAATTTTTTTAATATACAATTGCCCACTGGTCACAGAAATTTTAAAGACTATTTACACCGATTTAAAATTGCCGATTCGGCCAATTGTACTAAATGTAATTTTCCCGAGATACGCTCATATCTTAGCTAGATGTAACAGCACTTATATTCAAGAATTTTCAGCTGTTTAATGATTTTACTGTTACAGAAATTAATTTCTGTAAGCAAACATATAATACACTTGTATTAATTTACCGCAATCAATGTTAAGGATGATCTGACATTAAGAACGTTATTAGATAGGTCGTTTCAACCTCACCATCGTACAAATTGTACTTCTGTAATATATAATACATTTGCGTCTCATCGATGTTATTCGAAGTAAGGACCCAAGAAAAGAAAGAAAAAAAAATGGAAAACATTACAGTATCCGTAGATAAATCTTTGCCAAATTGTTGAATAAACTCTAAGGCATTAATTGCTTTGTTGCTCTCTTTCTTTTCCCCTTACTTTATTAACACTGAACAATAACTAATACCACTTTAAACTTGACATTACTTTGCTGCAGCACCGACTAATGCTTCTGACCTGTTAGAATGCCCTTTTATAGACACGTCAATAGGCTAACTATGTGAAAATTGGGGAGAATACTAGCTCCTAATTGGTTGGTTGAGCATGGAAAGAAGGTGGGCGACCACAATGGATGCGTCATCTGGCGGGAACGAGTGGTAAATGAGTCGTTACATAATAAAACATATGTAGCTTTCTACTGATAAGAGTTTCAAGGTCATCTGGTCCCTGAGCGGTGTGGTCGGACTGTCTAATGGCACGACGCATGGATGAGGGCGGCTGGGGAAATTAATAATAACGTTGCCCACATAAGGGCATGGGTGACGTCATACTATAGCTTGGCAGCAAAGTGGTTGTTATCGCTTACCTCCTCCCCGCCGATATTACCAAAACCTTCTCTTTTACTTTACTCTCCTGTGTGCGTGTGTCTGCTGTGCACTAACCAGCACGCATATGACGGTATGTATGTTTACCACTACCTTCTATGTGACTATTAGTGAATATTTAAATTAATTTTTTTTAATAATTTCTCTTGTCGTACAGGATCAAAGCCGAGACTTCAATGATGGAAGCCAAATGCTCCATCTACTAGGCTATCGTGATGAGACTATCTTTAATGCGCAACTCTTATTATCTTCTTTCGACCAATTTTATAGTGAACAATAGCACTCTAATTTCAGGAGTGGTGATCTCTCATGATGTCCGGATATGACGACTAGTCTATGCGATATGAAACCTATAGTAATAAATCGAGCGGCGTCATGTTGGCAGCTAGTGAAACATTGATTTTCCATTATATTTTGTCATTATTTTCCTATTGAAATATTACGATTTTACGCTAATCCTCTATTAAATAAATTTTTTTTAGAGTAGATTGTAAGAAAACAGAAAAAATCGGGCAACTTCCTGCTACTATTGTTTTCCCCCTCTCTTGAGGAACACACTGGATCACTTTGTTTACTAAAATTTAAGTCACGATCAGCTTTTCACCAAACTTATCAATACATATGCGCAGTTTAAGCATTTGAAGTGAGTAATTTTTTCCTCATTTTTTTTGTCTGTAATTTATTGTTTTTTTTAATGAAACCCCTCTTATTCGTACAGAAGGATTTTAAACCACTGTACGCGATGCGGTACATCGCTTGTGACAAATTTTTATTTTAATAACGGATTCATTCTTTCAATATTTTATTTTTTTTCGATTTCTTCAATGAAATTGTGTATCTTAAATTCTTTTATTAATTGCATTCTTTCTTATGCGCATGACGTACAATTGTAAACATGTATATATTATATATATATATATATATATGTATATATGTATGTATTTTGTAAATTTTTAATTTTATTCTAGCATTTCAGTTATCGTCAGTTGTTTTTAAGCTGCTTAGAGATACTGGGATTTTATTTATTCTCTTAATCCTCTCCATTTCATCATTTTCAATTTGAACAAACTTTCCATTTCGTTTTCATTTGTTTTTCGCCACTGTATTTCCGTCTAAGCGCATTTTCTGATTATCCATTGTCCCCGTGTCGACATTTTTTTCTGGTATTCTTACAGTATAATTATTCTTCTATGAATTCTGTTATCATTACCTTCGCTTCAGAGAGTACTTTTTATAAATTCGGTCTGCTTTCTTTTATTTATTTTTCGTCCTTTTTAATTTGTCCTCAAATGAATTATTTCCAGAAATGTGCTGTATTCCTAAGCTGTCTCGCGGATTTTCTTTTGGATATACCGTCAATATTAATTACATTTTGCGCCGTTGCCGAATACAGTGAACTATGTCTTATTTAATGGAAAAAATTAACTGAATTTTTTTTTCCGGCAGATATTATCTAATGGTGATAATATATTTAATGAGTTACGAATGTAATGACTTTTTTAGTTTTGTTAAACATGGCAGTACACTGTTGTTAACTAATAGTATTAATGTTATATTTACAATAATGTATAGCAGCAGCTGTGTGTGGTAAAACGGTGGAACCTTAAAGAGTCACTAATAATGCGATTCAGTAGGATTTTCGTCAGTATTTTTACGTAGTTATAGTTGTGTTTTGTCATCGTGAAAAACAATGATTTCAGAAAAAAAATTATTTTTTTTGGGGGGGGGGCAACCAAGGGCAGCTACCCAGGACAACTGGACTGTATTAGAAATTAAATTTTAATTCAGTCAAATAGGAACCATCTCTGAAGACGGCAAGATATAGGGGAAGAATTATAGAGAGTAGGAAAATTCAGGTTTAATAGCTGAGCGTATAGGATATTACGTTCGGAGGAAAGATTATGGTCAGGATCACAAACGAAAGTACAGTCGCCAGAGTGCAAAGGACAATAAGGGGACGGGAATAGAACAAAATGATACCGTGAGGATGGGAGAAAAGTATGATTGGACCGCAGACGGCAGATATCAATAATTTAAAAAAAGTTTAAGGGTAGGAAAATAATAGAATCAAGAACAAGAAGGGAGTCTAGGCTGAATAGTAAAGTAAAATGAGTTAGAATTAGAAAAAGAGCGAGGAAATACACTCGATCAAAGTCTGACATGCATTATTTTAGAGAGGGGAAGTATATTGTGACCAGGAATCTTTTTAACAACATGTGAGGGTGTAACGCTGAGCGTGTTAAGGAATCCACCGTCCCGTTACCATCAATACCCGCATGACTTGGAACCCAAAGAAGGTCAAGAGAGGGAAGGGGACAGACTATAGATTAGAGAACATATACGGAAAATAGTCAATTAAATATGACGGAAAGAGAGAGGATATAGCTTGAAGGGCACTTCCGGGGTCCAAAATGATTAGGTATTTATCAGAGTATCGAGTTGAGGAAATAAATATAACTGCTCGAAGAATGGCATAAAGTTCCGCGGAGAAAAAAGAGCAAAAAGCGGGCAGCCTGAAGAATTGAGCGGAATTACTGGCTGCAGAGAAAAAGGAAACAGCTACACCCCCTGAACTTTGGGATCCATCAGTAAATATGAAGAGAAAATGATGAGTTAATAAGAAAATTAAATTCTTCACTGGCAGCTGCGAAGCCAGAATTTTTAGACGATAAAGGTAGAGAAGAAAGTTTTGGGGGGTGAAAAAAACTGAAAAATTTAAATATAAAATAAGGAAGTTTACCATGCGAAATAGTATAGGAGGAGAAGTTGCCTAAACGATGAGAAATAAGGGCTAAAATAGAAGATTTATTAGGAAAGAAACGCTATTTATGAAATATAGGGAGGTATGCGAGACGAATTTTAAAAAGCGAGACAGAAAGTCCTTTTACAAGGGAACTGTATCGTAAATGTGATCGACGGATGAACAAAGGCTGAACATTAGATTCAGCAAGAATAGCTGGAGTCGAATTGAGCGCCCTTGAGCGAAAACGAAGAACGACATTTTGCGTTAAATCCAGTTTGGAGAGGAGAGATTTGGAGGCATTGCCACATATGAAATAACAGCAATCTTAGATAATATGATTTATTTGTACAGCAGGATTAGGATTTGAGGATCACCTCCCCATCTTGTATGTGACAAGGCCTTGAACAACAGATTGAGTCGTTGCGCTACTGCTTACGTGCTTATCTATTGCGCGGCTATTCTATCCCCTAATTCTCCTCCGAATTAGAGGATAATCCATACTCGAAATCGAGTGAAAATAGACGATATATACTATTAATATGTTGATGTCATAACATTTTTTTCTATCTAACCAGAACCCTAGATATTTACGACCAGAACGAGTAGGAATATGGACATCTCCTATAGAAGTTCTACCTTCTTCTGGCCTAGCCCCTCCATAAGAAACTTTAAAGTTATGCCCTCGGAGCGCCGAATATCCGAAATCTTTGAAAAACATTTTATTTCCGGGCCTGTGATATATCGATGGAAAGATTGCTATTTATCGAGGATAAACCCGTATTTAATTTCCTTAACGAAACTTTCAAAGTTAGTGACAAGTTCAAAACATTGCGAAAAATAACATGAAGCCCGCATTTTGGCGTAGGTATTATAGCTAAAAAATTTGAACAAGGTTAAAAAATTGCGCATCCCTGTATATATTTTTTTAGTTTGGAATATCCGCGTTTTTAATTTTAAAATTAACTCCTCGGGAGGCAATCGAAAGCTTGAAATTTTAAAAAGAAATATTTTTTTCCCCATTCGTGTGATATGTCGATAGAAAGATCGCGCTATTTGTCCAACGCAAGCCCGTATTTTATTTCTTTAACGAAATGTTCGACGTTAGCAAATAATTCAAAAACGCGCAAAAATTGACGTATCTCTTCTTCTTTATGGCGCAACAAATCAGATTTCTTTGTTTTGAATGTAAACGTAAATTATAGTGTTACATACGGAATCCTCAGAGCACGAAACATCATGCTTGACTGAACTTGTTTTTATTACATTAATAGCGTGTAAATGAAGAACTTTAAATAACTCATAGTGCCCTATTTATGCTGCAATTTAAAACTAAAAAGCGTCGAAATTCAATATACGTCCGACCCAGACATGTACATATATCTATTTTCCATTTCCAAATGTTCGGAGGTTACCAGTTTTTTTAAATTTAGAAACGTCGAATGTTAAACTCTTGTTATTCACTTTAGTTTTCAGATTAATTATAAATCCAACTCACAAAAAAAAATCCTGAAGAATGATAGAAATAAGCAATTATATACATTACACAAGTATAATCTCGGCATTACTGTTAGTGTATTCACAAATAAAATAACCATGCGCGTCAAAGTCCAGATTACGTCATCAGTTCTTTAAAATTATACATTACATCATCAGAGAAGCACTGACGAAAATTGGCAAGAAATTACCGAGGAATGATTTTGCTGATGGTTCGTTAAGCAACAGTCAACACGAGAAGAAGCGAATTTTATGTTAATAAACATATAAACAAGAAAATGGCTAATGCCATAGGCGTGTAGTGGGTTTCCGGAGTGAGTAGTTTTTCTTCTACTCTCATACGGGTATGACTCCAGAAGTGGTGTCACTCACCATTTGCACTGCCTAACTCCTATCTGCAGCCTTCTCGTGGCGGACCTGTTAAGTCAAGCAACATAGTTGGGCGACAACAAATGCGGAAGGAGGCAAGTGGATAACAACCCCACTTGTGCAGGCAATAACATTCAAGATATTAACCATTAAATCATCAAATAAATAAATAATCAATAATGTGAAAAAATATATATATATCAATTTATAAAAAAAAAAAAACAAAAAAAAACAAACTTCATTACACGATTCGAATTCAACTGTTTTTCTGCCTAGTTGTATCGCGATTGCCCCAATTGTTGTGCTTCGGCATACCATTGGAACTGGCATCGCCAATACTCGCAGACGTGATTGCGGATGTGCAACCGCTTTCTCGATAACTTCACGCACTGCAAGGTGCACATTTCAAGTCCTGCGGCGATGGAAAGACGGTGACGGAGGCAGGCCTGGTTAGCTAGAAGCCTCTAGCTGAATTTCTGCACGTAAGGCGGCGTGTGACTTTGGTCGCTTGTCAGCATAGTGGAACTGGCGCTCGGCAGCATCATGCGCGACGAAGCAGCCTCTTCAGGAACGCACTGCTTCCCCTACATCAAGGGAAAAGCCTAGAAAAGGTGGCCTAAATAAAGCCCACTATTACTACCTGCCTGGAATACCGCGTCCAGGGGGCACCCAACTCGAGCGGTCGAAACAACAGCAAAATAACTACAAATAAATGTAAGATCAAAGACCTAAGAGTAGCCACTTGGAATGTTCGAACCATGTTGGATTCAAATACCAGTTTACCAGAAAGGCGAACTGCCATCATAGCCCACGAACTAAAGAAATATAATGTCGACATCGCGGCACTCAGTGAGACTCGACACGAAGAAGAGGGGCAGCTATCAGAAATGACCGATGAATATACATTCTTCTGGAAAGGAAAAAGTTCAAAACAACCCAGAACTCATGGTGTCGGAATCGCTATTAAAACCAATATTTTGAAAAATCTATCTGAGCTCCCAATAGGCATCAATGAACGTCTCATGACTTTGCGAATACCTCTTGCCCATGGTAAACATGCCACCGTTATATCAGTATATGCTCCTACATTGATAGCTTCGGATAGCGAGAAAGAGAAATTTTACTACGAACTCCAAAGCATACTGCGTAAAATACCTAAAGCAGATAAGATCATCCTACTCGGTGACTTTAATGCTCGCGTTGGAAACCGTTTTACCATCTGGCCAGAAACTATTGGCAGGTGTGGAATTGGGAAAGCTAACGACAATGGCTTATTGCTCCTTAATTTATGTGCAGAAAACGACCTGGCTATAACAAACACATACTTTAAACTGAAACACAAGTACATCGCAACATGGAAGCACCCACGTTCAAGACATTGGCATCTTATTGACTACATTATAGTTAGAAAGTCGGACATCCGAGACGTCAAAATAACACGTGTCATGAGAGGAGCGGAAGCCGATACAGACCATCGCATGGTGCTCTCTAAAATGCGAATTCACCTACGGCCGCGCACAATGTATGCTCCAGCTAGGAGTTACGCTAGGAAATTAGCTATAAACAATCTTCGTAACCAAGTAATACTGAATAAAACCACGCACGAATTACATAGGGCAATCTCCCAAATAAACCTGGATGCACAGAGAACAGTTGAGGACGTTTGGAACATCACCAAGAGTTCTATCTACCAATGCTGCTCGTTATCGCTTGGAAAACAAGTAAATGCAAAGAATGATTGGTTTTATGATAACCAGCTTGAAATTCAAAGACTCATAGTAGCCAAAAACAAAGCGTACAACAGATATCTGAGCAAGGAATCGGTCGAAAATGGAATAAAGCTCAAAGAGGCTAAAGCCACGTTACAAAGAGCAACTAGGCAACTTAAAAACGAATGGTGGACGGAAAAAGCGAACCAAATCCAAAATTTTATTCATCAGAACGACCTAAGGAGTTTTTACTCGGCACTCAAGAAGGTCTATGGACCAACCTACGAGAACATTACTCCAATTAAAGATAAAGAAGGTAATCGCTTAGTTAATCTAAATGACATTACAAACAGGTGGCGGGAATACTATTGTGAACTACTAAATCATGAGCGTCCAACAATGGAAAGTATAACAGACCTTTTTCCGCCGTACGATGAATATACTAACATGGATTATAAGCCAGAAGTATTCGAAATTAAGAAGGCAATAGACGGACTTAAAAATATGAAAGCACCCGGTCCCGATGGCATCCCAGCAGAGATCTTGAAAATTGGTGGACTCAATCTTGCAAAACATCTAAGGAAAATGTTTGAAATGATCTGGGATCAAGAAACTGTACCCCTGGACTTTGGTTTATCAATAATTGTAAACATTTATAAGAAAAAAGGGGAAAAGGAAAATTGCTCAAACTATCGGGGAATATCGCTACTGTCCACAACAGGTAAGGTGCTAGCTAAGGTCATTTACGACCGAATCGCGCCAATTTTCGAAAGAATTATGCCCGAATCGCAAGCAGGTTTCCGCAACAACCGAAGCTGCATCGACATGATTTTCACAGCAAGACAATTACAGGAAAAGGCTTTTGAACAACAGACCGGACTCTGCATGGCATTTATAGACCTGACAAAAGCATTCGACTCCGTCAATCGCAGAACTCTCTTTAATATCCTGATCAAACTTGGATGTCCAAAGAAGATTGTTCGTATAATAATCGCCTTATACTCAAACAATAAAGCAGCAATTATGACAGGCGGTAAAATCTCTGACCAGTTTGGCATTGGTACGGGAGTTAAACAAGGCTGTATTTTGGCTCCACTTTTGTTCAACATCTTCATGGCAGCTTTCATGTTCGTCGTCGATAAACGTCTTCATACCAGAGGCGTCAGCCTCAACTACAGGACGGATGGAGGCTTACTTAATCTGGGTAGACTTAAAGCGAAAACTAAGGTATCAAAGTTCAGGGTCATCAAATTGCAATATGCTGACGACTGTGTCATCGTATTTTGGCCTTGAAATAAACATCGATAAAACCAAATTACTCAGCAACGAAACCTCACCTACAAATAACATACAGATACGCGGAAAAATATTAGAGCAGGTAGACACCTTTCAATATCTCGGTTCGTTCCTAAACCACAAAGGAACAATAGATGACGAAATACAAAATAGAATCAAATGCGCCGCTTCAGCCTTCGGCCGGCTAAAGCGCAAGGTGTTTTATAATAAGGATTTGTCGATCTCCACCAAAGCAGCAGTTTATCGTGCTATCGTTATCCCGTCTTTGTTATACGGAGCCGAAACATGGACGCTATACAGGCGCCACATCAAAAAATTGGAGCAGTTTCAACAACGGGTCTTGCGAGCGATACTGAAAATCAGATGGGACGACTTTGTTACGAACGAAGAGGTATTGCGTCGGTTTAACTCAGAACGAATAGAATCGCTGATCACACGTGCTCAACTACAGTGGACGGGACATGTTATAAGAATGGAGGATTCCAGGTTACCAAAGCGAATGCTGTATGGCGAATTAGAAGAAGGAGCTAGAAAACGGGGTGGACCTAGGAAGCGTTACAAGGACCATATTGCGTCGCTGTTAAGGAATGTAAATTATTTAGAAGCTTGGGAAACCGCCGCCTGCGATCGTGTAAAGTGGAGAAGAGTAGTTGAAGCAGTGTCCTTAACTACTGGACCATTAAAAAGAAGAAGAACAGTCAACGACAGCTCTAGTCCACCTAACGTTTTCGAATGTCATCATTGTGGTCGCATTTGCTATTCCAAGATTGATATCATCAGTCATCTCCGCACCCACCCTCAGCGGTAGATACGAATGTGCAACCAGTTCACTCGGACACGAGTTTCAGCAGAAGAATGGAAAAATATCAGTCATATTGTTTGGCCGACAACCTGAGGGAAAGGAAAAAGCATTGTAAGGAATAACTGGCGGAATATTCAAAAAAAATACAAGTACGACTCGGAACAGAGAGAAATGTAATAATCCTGCTAGACCATACTAGATGGCGAGTTGTGATGCTAAACGAGCAGTTGCTTGCTTGCTGTCTACATGCTGAATACATCGGTGTCAGATAAATAAGAAGAAAGGCAATTTTTATGTTTGTCGATAAAGTGGTTCTAAGATATACGAGCATTCTTAAAAGAGAATGCAGAAAATGGCGAGGAGATCGAAAGAATTTATAAGACGGAGATAAACAGGGGAAAAAAAGTATTTCAGGTGAAAGATAAATGAAGGCAGTTAGGACCGAGAAGTATTAGAAAAAAAGTTGGAATTATTAGAGCGAGGAACATGTGCGATATATGTTTTTAGTCAAATATGTGAGTCAATTTTGACTATAAAAGCTACTTTATTTATGTGTGTGTGTGTGTGTTAAAGAGTGTAGTGTTAACGCGCGGCTAATTTTAATTATCGGACGTTGCGCACGCATATACCGCAGAGACAAAGTTTTTATCTAAAATGAATAAACTGCTACGTTTATACCGCTATTATTGTCTGTTCGGTTTACCTTCTGTTCTCTTTGTCTTTATATTGTTAATACTTTTTACAATAACCTGGCAGCAGGTATAAAATGCATCTCTCAATTTGCCTGGCCAGCACACGGGAGATTAGGCTAACTTATCCCGCTAGGGATGGCCTACACCCAGCAGTGGGCTGATATGGGTATATCGTGACTATTTATAATATGCCTTCTACAACAAACTCAGCATAAACCAGTAAAAGGGTGAAGGTAACGTTCAACAGTAGTATAATCGATGGATTAAATTCAGAATTACTCAGTTTGTTAGTGGAAAATGTGGTTCAGACATTATCATAAACTTCAAAGACGTATTTTGAAAAGTTACAAAGCGGAGTAGAGGATTTCGTCCATAATTTTCAAATTCAACAAAATGTACACGTGTTTAGAGATGAGCTTATACAGCTGACCGCGCACAATGCTTGCTGCTCGAATCACGATACACGCAGGCACGCATACACGCACACACACACACACACCCGTATATATTGGAAAGAGACAGAGTGGAAGAGAAAAAGAGTGAAAGTCGCCTGGAGGACGCATAACGTTTTTTCGTGACATAACCTTTTCTGTCAGTTTACTCCTACTGACAAGCGTTCCAATAAAATAAAAATTGTACAGTTCCATTGATTTGACGGTTTTCTAGTATCTCTGTGGTCCCCCGATTATAAACACGGGCCCTATTTTCGAATTGACAGTAACAGCAAAACTTACTCATCGATAATTAAAGACTGTTCCGATGTTAAAACAACTATAAAAAAATCCCGATCGGATCTTTCTTCTTTTCTTACTCCCTTTTGCAACCCCATTGCCTGTTGGAAACAAGCGCGGAAATTATGTTTACCATTATTAATTCTAATGTACATAATAATCCGTTGGATTACAATCGGGCCAGCCATATGATGTACATAATGTAAATTAATATTTTAATGTTATTATTGTACATTTTCTGATAATTTTTATAAATAATATTTTTAAAACTAAAAAACATTAACACAAAAGTTTTTATTAATTAAAAAATTAAATAATCACGAAAAATATCCCGACACGTTCCGAAGAACAACGTTTCATATTCATAGGAATAGTATTATAATGTAGGTGAATACATCCTGTTTGTTAAAATGGTATAATAAAATAAACTTTAATAACAAACAATATAGAACAATAAATTAGATAAATACCTATTTAGAAACGTTTTCGGGCATAACCCATCATCAGCTAACACTAACTTAAAGGAAACTTAAAACATACTGAAGTGAATATAGGGAATACATGTGTATATATAGTAGATGTAAAGAGGAATAAACATGGCAGGTATACAAATCTATAGGTTGAAAATGCTAATAATTAATATAAAATATAAAATAAAACAAGAAGACAAAAAGTTAAATTTTTATATTAAACAGTGGATTATTATTATTAGGTGTTTGGTCATTTAAAATATTATTTTTATATTTATTTATATAATAATTTTCTGCAATGTTCATATTATTACCTTTGTGATAAGTGGCCAGGATGGTTACAGTATTTTCTATTGAATTAGGTTTATGTTTATTTTTAATTAGATGTTCTGCATAGGTTGATTTTTCTATTTCATTATTATTAAATGCTTTTATATGTTCTTTATATCTGCAATTGATTTTTCGCCCTGTTTGACCAATGTATGATTTCTCACAATCAGTACAATTTATTTTATATATACCGCTATTTTCGTAAATATTATTATTTTTTAAATTTAAGGTGTTTATTTTATATATTAAATTATTTTTAGTTTTGAATGCTACATTTAAACCTTGTTTTTTGAATAAATTGGTTAATTTGTATATGTTATTGTTTATAAATGTGAATGTTATCCATCCTTTATTGTTAGTAGCATTATTGACTCTTAATTTTTGTATATATTTTGATTTTGATTTTATTTTGTGAATTAGTTTAACTATGGAAAAAGAAGAAAATAACAAAATAAATTTCTTAGATATAACAATAATAAAATCAAAGGATAAGTTAACATATAATATTTATAGAAAACAAACTACCACTGATAATATAATTCATAAAACATCAAATCACCCAAACCAACATAATTATGCTTACTTCATGACTGCAATAAATAGATTATTAACTACACCCATGAATATAAATAAAAAACAAATAGAAATTAATATATTAAAGACTTTGGCAAGAAATAACGGTTATGACGAACAAATAATAGATAAACTAATTCACAAAATAAAATCAAAATCAAAATATATACAAAAATTATGAGTCAATAATGCTACTAACAATAAAGGATGGATAACATTCTCATTTATAAACAATAACATATACAAATTAACCAATTTATTCAAAAAACAAGGTTTAAATGTAGCATTCAAAACTAAAAATAATTTAATATATAAAATAAACACCTTAAATTTAAAAAATAATAATATTTACGAAAATAGCGGTATATATAAAATAAATTGTACTGATTGTGAGAAATCATACATTGGTCAAACAGGGCGAAAAATCAATTGCAGATATAAAGAACATATAAAAGCATTTAATAATAATGAAATAGAAAAATCAACCTATGCAGAACATCTAATTAAAAATAAACATAAACCTAATTCAATAGAAAATACTGTAACCATCCTGGCCACTTATCACAAAGGTAATAATATGAACATTGCAGAAAATTATTATATAAATAAATATAAAAATAATATTTTAAATGACCAAACACCTAATAATAATAATCCACTGTTTAATATAAAAATTTAACTTTTTGTCTTCTTGTTTTATTTTATATTTTATATTAATTATTAGCATTTTCAACCTATAGATTTGTATACCTGCCATGTTTATTCCTCTTTACATCTACTATATATACACATGTATTCCCTATATTCACTTCAGTATGTTTTAAGTTTCCTTTAAGTTAGTGTTAGCTGATGATGGGTTATGCCCGAAAACGTTTCTAAATAGGTATTTATCTAATTTATTGTTCTATATTGTTTGTTATTAAAGTTTATTTAATTGTAGTATTATAATGTATTACATAATACTGTTTCCATGAATATGGAACATTGTTTCCCCCAAAACATGTTAGGATATGTTTCGTGATTCTTAATTTTTCAATTAATTAAGACTTCTATGTTAATGTAAATTAACATGTCAAATCTGCGTATGATGTATTTACACTGTGCTGTGTTCTTTATATGCTTCAGTGTGTGTAATAAGGGAATGCGTGTGATGATATTCGATGGAATACGACTGTTATGTGAGAACGAAATAAACTTATCCAGCATATTTATTAAACTAAAATTATGTGCTATTCGTTACGTCAGATTATCTATTTTACCCCCTAGCGCTAAGATATTATTCTCTCTACTTTATTTTATTGTCCACTTCCCTCTGTAAAATTCCGAACACACTATACGGTTTTATTGTAATTTTATCATTTATATCGCACAAAAACTTGCATTACGTTTTGCTAAATATTATTTATCTATACCTCCGTTTATTTCTTATGAATAATTCAATAAGTGTCGGTGTATACATACATGTATGTTTCCCTTTCAGTTTGTACATATATACATGCATATACATGCATGTGTGTATGCACATGCTTGTGTTTATGTTTCTGCTTATCTGAATTTATTTGGCATGCGTATGTGTATTTGCAAGATATATGCGTTGATCGGCAGATCAGAAATATTTAACAATTTTATCTTTGCCCATTCAGTATTATTTTCTAAAATTTGTTAATGAATGTATCATCATTGTAATGTGAAATGCCTAAATTCCGTAATAGCAAACAAAAATAAGTACAAATTTAAAATAGTCTCGGAAAACGGAATAAACGACGACTTTCTTACGACAGCACTTGCAGAAGAACCATTAAAAGAACATACACACTCTCAATTATCATTCATAGGTCTCGTTATCACAAATCTTTTACCTCCCTCGCCAGAGCACTATATTCACACTCGACGACAGCAGTGCATCTAGTTGGAGGCGCCATCATCTTTCGACTTACGTACACGCATGCACCTATACGCTACATGAAATAGCCAGCGGGGACCACTTGACCAACAAATATCAGCTTCGTACTGAAAACCGAACAAATCACATATTCACGTATACTCGAGAGATGGCGCTACGATACGGATTTATCGCATTGTTTATCAAATACGCTGCCATAGTTGATTTTTCAATTCATATGTGAATGCAAATACATATTCTCTGTAACCTAAATTAAAATTTCTACGGATCTGTTCGTATTTTATTACATAGGCTACAGGTAATTTTATATTAATTCTGTTTGGTTAATGTGAAAAGCGGCTGTTCGTTCGCTTTGTTTATCAGGTAACAATTGTGCTCCGATGTCTTCGATTTTTTCGGCGTTGTTCGACATAGTCGTAGCTGATAAAACCGGTGAGATTGTTCTAATTTATCTATTCGGCGTTCATTTTTCGCCTTTTTAACATTTTTAGTTTGTCTTTCGCTACTTTAGATGATCATAATTCTATTACTAAATACTAATTGTAATTCATTTCGCTGTTTCCTTTTTTTTCTTTTTTTTCTCAATGAGCTCGACTAGTTAGGGCGGCCTCCTACAACGATCTAAAAGCTACTAATTCCGATGTGTCACTGAACCTGATAGAAGTTGATGCTGTCGGAAAGCGCAAACCTTCCGGCCCTCTCTCGCCGTCCACAATTTCTCCAAGCAAGGATCTGCGGCTCTCACAACCAGATTTGCCTAATCTCATTAATTCAAATAACATTAACAACAATGCCATTAAAGCTTTTGAAAATTTCAATGTCGATAAAAGTAATAATAAAAATAATAATAATAATAATAAAAATAATAATAATAATAATAAAAACAATAATAATAAAAACAACAGTAAAAACATTACCACCACTATCACCAACAATAACAGCAATAATAATAATGATAATGATTCAATTCAATTCAATTCAAGTTTATTCTTATTATTATTATTATACATATTCCATCTATGCGCAGTTTTGCGCGAGCGATGGCTAACCCAAACAATAAAAATTTCTTGTAATAATAACAATAACAGCAATAATAATAATAATAATAATAACAATAACACTAGCAAATATAGTTTTGTTAATACAGAGAATTTAATGTTTTCTCCTGATCATCCGTTCACCGTCCACGCTGAACGTTGCTCTATAGAAAGAAATCTAGATCATCTACATCCCTTGGCCATTGCCAAATCAGTTCCGTGTCTTCGTCACATTCATGCATTGTCCCTCAAAACAAATGTCTTATAGCAATCAAATTTTCATCTGCTGATTCCGCTAACGTCTTTCTTGCCCTTCCTAGTTTTTTTCGCGCAACATAACATTAGAGCGTATATCCCCAATAGCGTTTTGTTCAGAATGAGCGTCATCTCCGGCGTGCATCCGTTTTTTTTCCGAAGATGAAATCTCGGAAGGAATCGAATCGCCAATCCCCATTGTTTCTATCCGCCGTATATTCCGTTCTTCGGATGGCGTTAAAACCCCTACTCGTTCAGTCGAACTCAGATTTTATAGTACCGCTCTCCCGAAATTCGTTTCGATTTTCAAGATGCGATTTTCTATTTCCCCTAGTGTCTGATCGCCTACGCAATGTTCCAAATGTTTTCTTTTTGGACATATCGCAAAGCACTGTCGTAGTTCTTCTAACATCTGTTCGCACTGTGCTTTTAAGCACCCAGTCTCAGAATGCAGCAACCTACAGCAACCGCCCATCTGTCGCATTGCCAAGGCACACACTCTGCCATTGACCAATCTTACCCTGAATGGATCAGGCAGAAAGATATAAAAAGGCATTATGGCATTTGAGAATATTTCATTTCAGGGGAGGCCTCTCAATTTAAAAATAATAATTTAGCATCTCGTGCTTTTTCATATGCCGACCAAGCCTCAATGTCCAGTTCTTCTACTAATAATTCTTTTAAGTCTCCTTCATCACCTATCTCCTCTCTAATTCTTTCCCGCGTCCTAAATCTCCTACCTTCCATAAAATCCATAACTCTAAAGCGCCCTATAAACCCTCTCCGCAGCTTCCTCCTCCACCATCTAACCGTATTCGATCTCCCTCTAATGGATAGGCTTTTAACGAATCTACTCCTCTTCTGTCTAACTCTAGTTCAATTAATAGTATTCTTCCAAATCCTGCTAATGACAGTCCTGCATCTTTGATCACTTCTAACTCCTCTTCTCCAATTTTTTCTCCTTTAATTGAAAATATTTCTTCAGCCATCGTGGAAATACTCTCTTCTAATAACATTTATTTTTCTTCTTCCTTCGTTGATTCTTTATCTCATTTTCTTTCCAGTAACGTACAGATAAATTAATTCCTCTTTCTACGATTAAAAAAATGTGAAAGAAAGTAAAAAGATTCAGGGTTGAATTTTCCTCTTTCTGTTCTCTTCTGTCTCTCTCTCTCTCTCTCTTTATACCCTAAATTCTCTTTACTTCTTTCTTATCTAATCATTCTGCTAACATACAAAATAAGATATTTAAATCAGTTGTGTAACTAATTTTAGTATTCAATGTCTCCTCTTTTAGTTCTTTCTTATTTGTAAATCATACAGTCGCTTAAGTGTTTAAAAGAATTGTCGGGCTTCGGTGTACATTTATTACGTCTTTTTCTCTTTCGAATGCACTGACGTCAAAATAACTCGTTCAGTACTTGAACTCGGTTGCATTCGAATTATTTCTGTTTTCTCTCATCTTTTCTGCTCCACTGGATTAGCGGTAAGATTGACTAGCGCATATAGCAAGAGCTATGTGGCAAAAAGCTTTGCGCGGTATAGTTTAACCTTAACGGGTATCATTTCATCTATGCAAAGGTTTCAAAACCTGTTTGCACTTAACAGAAATTTTTTGTTTGTCTCCTATAATTTCCTACACAAATGCCCTCTTTCTTCCTTCTTTTCATTACTCTTAGAATTTCCTTCTAATTTGTTAGCCCCAACTTACTTCCTCCGCATTTCTAATCGTTACAGTTTAGTTTCCTCCGTTTCTCTTCCAACCTATTTCAATCCCATTAATACAAATGTCTTTGCTTTTCTCTCTACCTTATATCAACTATTGTGCCTTCTTACTGTTTTTGTCTTCCCTTTTCTCAATTCCTATACTTCTAATACGTTCGATTTTTCCTCAATGATAGTTGCGTTCAATATACTTCGGTGGAATTGTCGTAGCCTCTGAGCCAATAAAAATTCATTAGAAGCTCTATTGGATATTCATAAGGTTAGTGTTGTTCTCATTTCAGAAATGTGGTTTCGTCGGGCACGAACTTTAATATTAAAGGTTATAAAATAATTAGATGTGATTGGAATGACGGGTATGGTGGTTTCGCAATCCTCGTTAAAAATGTCATTCTTTTCCGCTCTCACGATGTTTCTCTAAACTTCCCTCTTGTTCCTAACCAACCTAACATAGTCCACATTTCTATCCTGTTAATATTGCCTCCATCTATGTTTCCCCCTAATTATGCTCTTCGTCCGATCCCTCTTTCCTCTTTTTTCAACTCGTATCCCGCAACCATTTATTATTAGGAGTGTGCTCATTCGCACTTATGGGGTTGCACATCGTACAATTCCAACGGTTCCATCCTTGAGAATGGTATCCTTTGCGATATAATCCATTTTTTTATTCTGTACGTTGTTTTGTATGGTAATTTGGCGTATAAAATTGTTTTCAAAAGTTTTTTTTTATTTATTTATTTTTTTATTCGTATTTAGTTTGTCAGTAAGTTTTCTGTTACAATTATTGTCGGCTGCAATTTTCTTAATTATATTTACTTTAAGTTGTTTATTTTTTCTATAAAATTTGGAAATATGCAATCGGTGTACGAAAGTCTGAAAAGTAGCTAGTTTATGTGATGTGGGATAGTTCAATGTGTTGTCTATAGCGGTGGTAGTGACCTTTCAATGCCCATTGGTTTAGAAATAAATAAAGAGCTTCCTTCTCAAAGATAACGCCACTGTGTGCATATGTTGATTGATAACTCCCAGATGTTTTTATTTCGATCTCGATCTACACTTTAAATATACCGAGAATTAACATTGGTCGCAGCTCTTTTCGTTATAACAAACGAATTTATTTTCGTTTTATTTTGGGCGTAACACTGTTTTTGTTAATGTAAACATAACGAAGAGGGAAAAATAATTATGATAATGATAATATTACCTTTTTCTTCCCACATTCTGTTGGGTTATTACATGAACGAAACGGTTTTTGGAAAATAAACAATGTGCAGAGCAAATAAACAAGAGAGTCGGTTTTCATTTTCCCCGTTCTCGCCAAATACAATGGAATTCCTCTTCTGACAACCGGCGAAGTCTTTTATTTACCCATATTATCATTTCTATTACTATTATTTCTTTTTTTTACATGCGTATGTATCCATGTGTGTGTGTGTGTGTAATGAACTGTTGAAAATAAAAATTTAACAATCTGTCGAGCTTTTTTTGTCGAAGTGTTACTTAATAGCATCAAATTTTTACGTAATTTGATTTGTTTATGTCAAAGCTGCTCTTCTGAAATGAGAAAAAAGCAAAATTTTATCTCATAGATCAGGTTATTGCAATTTAAAAAGAACTAATTATTCATCACAATGGGCGCACAAAATATACTCTTAATTCATTCGGATGATAAATCATTCGATAGGTATTTTCGTTGTTTTTATCCTTACTTTAAATGATGCAGTTCGGTGCACGATTGGTTAAGTGAAATTTAAAAATCAACGTTTGCCGTATCGCTCTCACGCTGTTCTTTAATCGAGAATTTTTAGTTTAGTTTAGAAATACCGTGAATGTAAATTAGTTAATCTACCGAACACTGGAAAATAATCGATTTTAATTCTTTACTTTAATCGAGATTTACACTGGTTTTTAGATGGTAAGAATGTACAGAGTTTAGATAGTAAAATTGTAAAACTGCTGTTTCAAAAAGCATAGAATTAAATTAAATTATTTTGTAGTAAAAAAAATAAAAATAAATTAAATAACTAGAGTGGTGATGTTGAACAAAAAATCGTATTTTTACAAATCCCCTATACAGCGTTGTTGCTTACGGTTCTGTCCTAGGTGCACATTTATTGAAAGTGTGTATTTGTGCCTCAATGGTGCCTGTTCCGCATTGGATGCGGAACTGTATGTAATTGCACACTGATTCCACCACATCGTTACTACTCACACCGGAACCAGTGATTTTTTCCTGGTTACTAATTCCCTACAGTCTTTGAACATAATTAACAGCCAAAAATACAACAACCCGCTAGTTCTAAAAAGTATATAACTACTTGTACGAATTGCATCTAATGGATAGTCACGTGTCGCTGCTGTGGGTTCCTGGATAAAATTGGAGTGCTTGGTAATGAAAGTGTCGACGGAGCAGCACGTTCTGCCTTGCTCTCGCCAATGTCAGAGGACGCGGAGCTACCCTCATCAATTACATATACATTCCTAAAGGCGTGCGCAAACCAGTGGAGAACCGAATGGGCAGTTGCTACAACATTCCTAAGAACCATTAGGTCCACAGTTGAATCATGGTGGCCACCGAAAGGAACGTTCCGGGTACGATTTTAAGATCCTCAGTTAGCTGCGAATTGTCCACATCGCTATTTCGCACAAACATATAATTTATAAAATGTCTCCTCCGGCTACATTATGCAGGCAGACAAAACCGTACCGACAGTTTCCCACATACTGTTTACCTGCCAAAAGTTTACACTCTGTTCCGGGGGCAACTTGGCCTACACAGAAATATATAGAGCAGACCCTCTCAAATGAGGTAATTTCCATCAACAGGATTATTACCTTCATTAAAATGAGCGGCTTAACTCAGCACATTTAAATGACCTGTGATGGCCATAGTAGTTACACACACGGCACATACATTTAGGGGGGGGGGAGAGCGTACTTGTTTATTTATTTTTTTATCCCTTTCATCGATGAAATAAGAAATAGAACGTATGGAAAAATGATTAGATGATGTTCAATACACGGCGATGGCATGCAGAAGAAAATTCTCTCTTGCCTGTGCAAATAGGACATTTATTAACAGATCTCACCACCCCGTTTTGCATTATAAACACTGTCTTTCATGATACACGCAACATACATAATTTTTCACATTCAATGCAGCAAAAACAGTAAATAGCGATCAAACTGTTGTCCATTTTCTCATTCTGTCGATAGAATCTAGAACTCTTTTGATCCGTTAACTGTGTAACACATGCTTTGTGATCAAATGAATTACCGAAATATCGCGGAGTTCACACGAATGATAAATACCAGCACTCCGTGTTCCTAATTTCTATGTAAAAATATCAATTCCATTGCACACTATATATGTATATATCGATATTATATAAGCATTTTCATGTTTCATCATTATGTTTGTGGTCAATTCGCGAATGCGCTACTTTAGTGAATAATTTCGCCCGAGGTTTCATGTGACGAATGATTTTATTCTAGGTAGAAATATTAAATAGAAGAAAAGAAAAAAAGAAGACTATTTGGAAACGCTTGGTAGCTTAAAACCATTTCTGAATAAGGTTGAATGACGGCCTTTTTGCTGCGTATGACTCGGTTCAGAAAATGAAGCGGAGTGCCACGCGACTGACGAAACAGCATAAACAATAATATTACCATAACGCGGCAAAATTTGTAAGCTAAACTAGGAAAAAAAAAAAAAAATAAATAAATAAAAAAAAAATAAAAAAAAAAATAATAATTTATTACTATGACTATACAGATTATGAAGAGCGTAGGGCAGGACTACGTGCTCTCTCACTGTTCAATTTGTTTGTTTTTTTTGGGGGGGGGGGGCTCGTCAAAAAACAATTCGAAAAGGAGCAGTAAATTATATCTTGATATGGTCAGATATTGTTAGGAGGAAGGAAAACAAATAATAGGAACAAAGACGGGATATAACAATATTTGCTCTGAGGAAGTATTCTCGAAGTTACTGAAAACAGCAAAAGGTGGGGAGTGTAGCCATCAACGTCCGTCCTATAAACAACATAAGAAATGCGAACGAGAGATTTCTCTTCACTAGTAGTAAGCTGGTAGTACAAAAATTGATAGATGCAGTAGTCATGGCAGATGCATCTATCGCTGAATGTGGCCAAAACTAAAATAATGCTTTAAAACAAAAAAACACACATACCGACTACTTTCACGACTAAAAGATAAATAATTGAACAGGTACCAGTTTATAAATATCTGGGACCCCCTCCCGCAATGGACGAAAACTGCTAGCCGGAAAGAGAAGTGCGGTCAAGAGGGGCCTTTATGTCAATGAAGAAATTTTTTATTACTACCGACTTGAGCCTCGCTCTGCGCTTCCGTACGATACCATGCTATGTTGTAGCTCTTCTCATGTGAGCCATGGACTCTCAACAATATATTGAAGACCAAATTAGACGCTTTTGAAATGTTTGGTACAGGAAAATACTAAGGATATCTTGGGGACTCAGAAAGTAACCAGCACACAGAGGTTTCGCATTGGCAGAAAAAGAAAGGTGCTATCGGCGATAATCAAAGATAAGCTACCTGGGACATAATATGAAAAATGGCAGGTACGGCTCGAGGAAAATGTCTGTGAGAAGCGATCACCGAGTAGAAGGCAGAACTCAGGGATATGGGGAATCTGCATGCGTGGCTGCAGCGTGTGTCCCTTTGAGGAGATTGTGTAGCAGTGTCTAAATCAATTTACTCATGTAAACCGTCAATCTGCGTTCAGTGATGATGGCGCAAGAAGCAAAAGTTGTTACTCTGAAAATTATTTTTAAATGAAATATTTTGTTTCGTTTACAAACGTACCCGGCTAAAACGGAAACATGCTTCTTTTTTTGCTTTTAATTTATAAAAATAATTAATCTGTAAACAGGTAGAATTAAATAAAAACTCGACTACCTTCAGAAATGGCAGCTATTCGGTCGTCATAAATTACTTACAGCATTGGGATGATTACGTTAAAAGCTGATGTTGAGAGAACTACCAAAAACGAATGTTTACATGACTGAGTTTTTCATTGATTTGTTTGGCACTGGTGGCGCTATCTATATTCAGAATAGAAAAACGCGATCGTTCTAAAAGGGATGAAGTTCTCGTTAGAAGAATTTAATATCGTTATTGTTGTCGATGTTTTTCTTTTATTACACACATTCTACATCCTTTTTCCGCCTGTTTGTTTTTATTGTTTGTTTTTATATTCATTTGTTTTTTTGACTTTTTTATCAGATTGTTGAACACAGTTCGGCTCGCGTTTAATCCATTTATAAACTCATCCGGCACATTTTCTTTCGCAGTTCGCTACGAAAGCTTTGTAACATTTTTCAACAACGGAAGGGAAAAATTGTATTTCCGACTAGTCCAAATAGATGCTCTGTTCGATGTCGCTCCGTTTCTATCTACACTTCAATTGGCTTATTTTAATAAAACAGCACGTGCCTGCAGGCTACTCCGGCGTAGCTTCCATTATCGATACACGTTCGACAGAGAAATAACATTATTTTCCAACCACTGTTCTCAACCATTGTAAATTTAAAATTGTTCTTTTTTAAAAAAGTTTATCTGTCCGAGTTTTTCCAATTTTCCATCTCCGTTTAACTCTGCTAAATGAATCTGTCGTTAGTGTGTTATTGTTGAATGCCGACACAGCGAAAAGAAGAGACTGCGTTATTAAACGTAGAAGAAAAAAGGAAAAAAACCTTGTTTAAACATAACAAAAAAACATTATTAAAGATAAACTGTATAGATTTAAAACGACAGCTATCTCTTTTTTTTTCTTTTTTTTTTCTTTTTTTTTCCATTTTGTAATGTACAAAAAATGTTTAGTAGATTTCTTGTACCATTTCAACATTTTTATTTCACTCACATCCGTAGTAGCAATAGATTTTGTCGTTGCCCACACAGCCTAGAAAAACTTCAACATTTCCGTATCTCCTCGAATATCCTTTTATAAAGAGGTGTTTCGCAGAGGCGGCGTAAGGCATGGGCGATATGGGCGACCGCCTACGGCCTCGCGGTCTAAGGGGCCCCGCGCCTCAAAGGTTTATGCATTAGGTACTTAAAAGCCATGACCGCGACGAAAAAATTTTACTCGTTATAAAACGATACATATAATTAGCAACTCTCCGAACTGTCGATTTTTTTTTTTTAGTTTAATTTTAATAAAGTACAATAGATAGATGTGTCGCAACAGGTCGAATTTGAGTGTTGTTCTGTCAGTCGTCGATTTATGATCGTTTTGGGCTGCCAGAGTAAACTAATCGAACATATAGATCAGAATAGAAGAAAACTTTATCGTATTTCTTGCCGTCACTGAAACGATTGAAGAATATTTAACTAATGCAATATTGGGAGAGCTTGAAAAAAATGGCTTAAATATTCAAAACTGTCATGACTCCAAGGATACGACAATGGTGCAAATATGGCAGGCGTAAACGGTGGAGTTAAAAGTTGAATATTAAATATTAATCCCAGGGCATTTTATACACTCTGCAGTTGTCATTGAATCTGCTGCTGTTGGTAGACGTACAAAATTCGGTTTTATTCAGAAAAACCTATTTGATATTTTTAAGTTCCAGCAAACTCCGGAAATTAATCAAAAAGACAAATTAAAGCTTACTATGATGAAGCCTTTATCAGACACAAGGCGGGAAAGCAGAATCGAAGCAGTGAAGGCCGTATTATTGCAATTTCATGATGATGTTGAACGCATCGAAAGAGTAAAAAAATCAAACTGAACAATCCGGCATACTCAGTTGTTGTGATTCGGTTTTAAACGAAATGCTCAGTTTAGAATTTATATTATATCGCAGTCTCTCAAAAGCCGGTATGAAATAGTTTTTTTTTTTTTTGAATACTACATGATTGATTCCATAATAATCTGTATGATTTCAAGATTTATTTCTTTTAATCAACGTTTTGAAAATGTTGGTTATCTCTACGATCCTAAACAAGTTAAAAAGTATATTCCAAAGAGCAATTAATAAAAAACTGTCAAGATTTACACACTGTCCTGCGAGTGCGTGAGAGCAGCGACTTCCCACCTTACGAATTGTATAAAGAATTAATAACAATGTTCTTCCGAATTTACCCCACTTCATTAAAGATGTGAAACATATGCTCCAATACATAACAGAAAATAGCTTAAAAGAAATTTACCCCAATATTTACATAGTCATTTGAATTTTGCTGGTAAGTAAGAATAAAAATTGGTCAGTAGCAACTGTTTTTTAATTGTTATAAAATCCGTCTTTTTGCGCCACCAAAGGGCCTCGCAAAATGTACCTTGCCCACATAAAATTTACGTCTTGCCCCGCCACTGGTATTTCGGCCCTTACAAGTGGTTAAATTAGGAAGGTTCTTATGATACTAGTTAGACGGTATACGAACAGAGACTTATCACACGCACACTGTGCTAAATTAACCTAAACATGCAAAAAGCGCACTACGTATTTTTCAACGCGCAGATCACATTCCACTGTGACTATTACCTTTAAATATTTAAACAAAATAAATTAAATTGAATTTAAAAAATCAAAAAAGAACAAAAAAGAACAAAAAAGCTTTTTTTTTTTTTAATCGACTTAATCTAAGCATTTTTTCCATCACGAAGAAATGTCACGAAATTTTGTAATGATTTTCGCTCACAACCAATATCCGGTAGCGCTAGGCAAGTGTGTTGCCCTTATTTATATTTACCACCATAGCGTAAACATTTTATTCATTTTGTGATCATAGTTTGATTTTTTTTTGTTTTCTTGAAACACGTTGTAACGTTTTATGCATTGTCCGAAAAACATATTCGCAATGTGTACTCCTGCGTGAAAAAAGCACAATACTTTTGTTTATTTTGTTTTGTTTTTTTTTTTTTTTTTTTTTTTTGTGGACAAAGACGCATAAGTTCTTTTTAGTCTTTTTTCAAAAAATCAAAGGGTGAAGAGAAATTGAAAATGAAATTATCATAAATAATTAATTAAGGAGAATCAAAGAGAAATCTAGGGGGGGGGAACACTTTAAAATTGAACATCGCGCAATTCAATTTCAAATACCGAAAAAAAAAAAAAAATAAATAAATAAAATGCATCCATTAGTCGCAATTTAGAAGATATTTCAACGGTTTCAATTAGGAAGGTCATTATTTTTTCTTTTAATTTACCATTTACGATTTATAAGGGAGTAAATTGAAAGTGAACGATTCAGATGGATCAGATGAATTGTTCAGTTAACTGAACAACAGAACCGATTTAATTAAACGGCAATAGCCACCGTTAGTATTTTGATTCTTTTTTTTTTTTTCTTCCATTGGATCATTCAACTTCAGAGATTCCTCTGTACCAAGAAAAGCGAAATACTGCAAGATATTCGCTCCGATATATGCCGAAGTACTTTGTTATTCTTCTTAAGTAGAAATATTCTGATTAAAACTTAGTATAGACGCTGAATTTGCAAACCAGAGCTCAGAATTATCGAAAGTTATTAAAAATTCCTAAAGTGCAATTCGGCAAGGTTAATTATTCCATATTTCATCCTAGATGACTTTTAATGTATACATATTATATATTGGGATTCTTTATAATAAGGGCTAAACTTTTTTCTTTTTTTTTTGGGACATCTTCTAATGTAGTAATTAATGCTAGAACATACGAAATGGCCAATTTCACAGCTTGCAATGGCCGTCTTTAGTAGCGATCGTAATTCGTCTTTTTTTTTTTTTCAAGATTTTCGTAATTCATAAAAAAACGGAAAATCGAATGTAAAATCAGTACTTTTCAGTGAGTAAGGCGACATCGTTTGCTGTTACATGCGATCTAATCTGAATTATCACGCTGACTGATCACGCGTGTAACACCTGTAACGGCACCTTTGTCGAAAGTTGCCACTATTATCCGCGGATTAGACACTGAAAACATGTAGAAAAATCGCTGCACAGGTTTTTCTCCCAAAAGATCGTTAAATTCCAGCAAGTTTATTATAAGTACGCCTCATTAAAATAGGCTCGCGCGCATGTCAAACGGTTATCAATTTGCGGAGTAAAGTTAATAAAATTTTATACGCAACGCTGCAAACTGCATTATATTATAATACTCTAGCGACGTAGTATTTCGTTCATCCTGTAAGGGCAGCGCCGGCGAAAATGAGAGTCAAATGAACGGTGTGTATGTTTGTGCGGAGTACTATGTAGGTGATTATGTAGTAATGATAAAGTGCACGGATGAGACGTTGCATTAAGAGCCGTATTTTCGGCACGCGTTTAGCGTGCGGTGGAGAAAAAATCCACGCATAAATTCGTTTTCGTTTTAGGCATTTTTTACGTCATCGTGTTGGATAAACGAAATTACTTGCAGCAAAACTGTAGCAACTGTGCGACAATGAACAGCCATGGAGCCTAATAATATGCCCCGACGCATGTGAGAATGTGCATTTGCATATAATCCGAGCTTTAATTACAATTTCCTCTCGGATTTTTCCTTTTTTTTTTTTTTCATACTGCCAGGTCGTTATTAAATGAATAAACGTCGTGAAACTTAATAACAACGAACGAGACATGCTGGAAGTAAAATACTTCGCTTACCAACCTGATGACAGGATAACTCATATCCATTCGGTTTCCTCCATTGTTATTTTGTGTTATTACTATCCGTTCGTATTTTATTCATATTCTCGTTCGTTTCCTTTTCAATAATACTCTCTTCAATCGAATGCTGTAGTTTTCTGCGATGTTGTTATCCGTGTATTCTTCGAACATGCCTATCATTTCGTTGAACAGGTCAAAATTGTTAAGTCATAGTCTCACTTCCATCTGCATCTGATTGACTGAAAATATACGCAAATCCTTTCTCTCCTGTGCAAGAAAAGAAAATAAAAAAGGAAATTAAAAGTTTTTCTTCCACTTCAACAATAACAGTTTATTCGTTGTAAACTGATAGCAAAATGTGGCTCTTCTAGGGGGTAGTCTCAACAGTCACTGTAAATCCAATAAATGTTTATATACATGGAACATTTTTGATTGCAATGCGCAGTAAGCGGACTACTTTGAAAAAGCAATATAGCTGCTGATATTAAGAAAATTTTAGGGAAAAAATCGTTTTTTTTTTTGTTTTTTTTTTGGTAATTATTATTGCACATGATATCAGGTAGAAACACACACACACACATGCATACGCTATATTATATTGGGACGGATTCGGTACCGGTAGCGCGATCTATTAACGGTGTTCGAATTACAAAATATTTTCTTTGGTAAAATCATTTATTCGACGTCTGTCGAACACCGTTTTATTATCGCGGGTTGTAAGTATCGGGGATGGTTATCGGCTGAAACTAAGGTTCCGGTACGCGGTCGAACGGAAACTTGTTCAGGGTTGACACTGTGATTGTTGGAGGTAACTACACGCGTAAGAGCTATGCCGAGCAGCATCGAGCCCAGGGAAGATTTATAAAACCCCGTAAAAGTCGGGCAGAGCGGTTAAAATGAAATTATTCGGAAGATGTTCGAGAAACATCGATGTTCGTATTAATTGTTCTTTGATTATTCGGGTTTAGTTTGATCGCCAATCGCCACCGTAGCAGCGTTTAAATTGTCTTTTAGTCCGTATCGCTGCTTATAATGAATTTTTGAAGACCAAGTGTCGTTTTTTTCATAGTTGTGTAAGATTTGATCGGTTTTTTCGAGACGTGAACAGTATGTGTTTTTTTATTAGGATGTTAGGTTGGATATATTTCACGTGTTTTTTTTGTTAATTTCATCATTTTTCTGTTACGAACACGTGGTAAAGAAATCCGCCGTGAGATTACATAGAGAGCTGCCATGGCACGAGAGGTTTTTTTGTTTTATTATCGGAAAGCCTAAGCTCAGCCCGAGAGGAGAGCGTTCGAAATTGTGATACTGCGTGTGTCACTGGCGTTCGTGTTTTAGTAGTTTTTTGTCAAATTTCCGTGTGAATAGGGGACACCCCCCCGACCCCCTCAAAAAAAAATAAAATCAAAGCCTCTATGAAGAAATTTGTTATAACAGAGAGACACTTAATTTATGATATAAAGAAGATTTGTATAAATGTTACCTATGGATTTTAATAATTAATATTTAATACTATTTTCAAGTAAAACTATTAATGTTCCTTTTTTATTCTATTTTAAATGTGTAATTGATCATCGATCTTTTGCCGTTTTTATTTATTTTTAATTTGTAATGTAAATGAAAATAGTTTTGAATGGAAAATATATATATGTGTATATATTTAAAGTTGCTCGCCGGGGACAATGAGAATTCTGATCGGATTACTAACAAAAATAAAAATACTATCTTACTATTTCTAAACTACCATTTTTTAGGTATAATTTTATAATTTCGTTTTATTTTTCACAACTATAAAAAAATAAAACAAAACTTGTATTAAAGAGATTGTAATAATTATGTATTTTTAAAACATTTTCAAATTTCTAAAGATGCGGTGGCTATTTGATTTTCTTTATGAAATACAAGGGGGGTATTTCTCAAATCTACTGCCTACCGTAGAAGAAGATTTTACGTAATTATATAATCACCCCACCCGTCCAAATATCCTTCTGGATGCGCCCCTGCTTAATGCAATATTAGTTTTCATGTAAAACATTCGTTTTTCATTTTTTTTTTTTTTAATACATATTGTAGTCGATATCAAAGTTCAATGATGATACGATTGAATCGATGATGTATATAACGAAAATGTGTATGTTTCTTTTGTATGAATTACAAAATATTAAGAAACAAATAATCGTTAAGAATTGTACATAATGACACAATATCATCGAGTGATGAGATAAGGGGTATAATAATACTCTCCATCCGGTGTATTTATAATTTTGTTTCAGAAGGGTCCGAAATTTTGCATTTGCAAATGAAATCTTTTAACATTAGAAGTTAGTAAATTAAGAAGCTGTTTTAATTCTTCTTCTGTTATCCCTGATTATGTCAGTTGCCCCGAAACAATTATTCTTCGTTTTCGAGTCGGTGTCCAAGTTGACCATTGGGGTGGAAAAAAAAACTATTCTGAGACGAATATATAGAAAAAAAAAATTCGCGTGAAACATTTCTTGTCGAAATTCAAATGACTCGAGAACTTGGTAGATAAATACTGCCCAGAAAAAGTGTGAATTTAGAAAGTTTGCTTATGATATTCCAGCATCGGGTGGGGTGATTATGTGTAAACTTATTTTTGAAATTATTTTTGATCTGCTTATACCGAAGAATTTTTTAAGCGCTCGCTCGTTTTTCTATGAAAAAAAAAAAAAATAAATAAATAAAAAAAAGAGAAAGAGAAAAAGAGGAAAAAACAGTTTTCCTGATAATAATTATAATTTAATAAAAGTTTACGATTTCATTTTAAATATGTAACTAATTAAATTTCACATTTTAATTGTAGTTATATAAAAATTCTGTAAGCGACGGTTTCATGTAAAATTAATTGCCAGCGTTCTAAAATTTACTCTCAAATTACCTTCATCACTTGAACTCTGTTAAAGCCTCTTAAGGCAGTTTCTAGTCTATCGCATAAGATTTAGAGCTATAACAACCGGTTTGACAATTTTTCTGTTTGAAAAAATGTGTATTATTTCGCAGGCAATAATAATTTTCATAATTAATTTACTCGATAAAATATACTTTTCCGAGGGAATAAGAATTGTTTTATTGAAACTCGCGCCATTCGTGCTTACGGCGGGCAATTTTATTGTTTCGGGGCCCTCCTGGACCTCTCCTTTTAAATACTCCACTGGCGCAACTTATACGTTATCCCCTCCTGCGTTCTTCATTAAAGTTGACACACGCATCCTTCTAACTGCTGAAAAAAATTCTTATTGTTATCAACTTTGAGAAGTTTCTCGCTGCGCGCAGGCAACTCCTTAAGTCGCCTTCGCGAACTGTCGAGTCCACTCGCGTCTATTCTATTGCACTTGCACGTTTTTACCGTTTCCGTTCCGAATGTTTATAAATTCTCCACTTCCAGAATTTATTTTTCTATAATAATAGAATCTTAAAATAGCCCTCTACCGTCGCTAGTTCGCTTCTCCTCTATAGTACACCCGCGACAGCTACCGGTGGCGGAATTTCGAACTTTCTTTTAATATTAAGCTTTCTATTGTAAAAAGTTCAGTGAAGTTTGAAGTATTGTGTGAGCGCATTGAAAAGCTCTCCTCAGCTGAAATTCCATTTAAAATAGCTTCGTTCATTTCGACGAAAACGTTTGTACAAAAATTCCGTACATGTTTTATTTATGGTCTTTTTTTTTTTTTTCTTTTTTCACGAACGAAACATCGGAGCGAGCGTAAATTGTGCCGTTTCCTGTACGATTGAATTCTCAGAATGTGCTCTGTTTTTTCATTCTCGGTGAATAATAATTCACTGGTATTTCGCCGGTGTAACATTCGTCTCATCGTCGGCTATGTAAAATCACTATTTGCTACCGATTTCTCTTCCAGCACACTACTGGTGCTTTCGACAAATTGTCGGTAAATTTTTCATTATCGATCGGCCTAAAATTTATACTGGCCGTTATTAATTCATTCATAAATAATCATCCGTTTTTAATGAATTTTTCGCCATAAATTCGAGACTGTCTGTAATATCGAATTCTAATTAAAAATTCGAACGTAACAACGTTTGCCCGAGTTTATTTATTCCGTGTTGCATAATGAATATAATAAGTCGCTTCGGGCATTAGTTCGGATTACGAATTCTTAGCCGTTTAAATTGAAAACTACGCCGATGTAAAAAAAACGACGGTATTAATTTTCGGGGCGCATCCTAAAAAAAAAAAAACCTATAGATTGATGGAGTGGTAGAGTCATACAACCGGGTCTAAACTCAAACTGTTCGAAATCTCTCCCGGTATTAAGGCTTATAATACTTTTATTAATACAGAATTGTTTTTTTTTTTTGTAATACGATCTAGCATTTGTTATGTTGAAGTTTTTTTGGTTTGTTTTTTTTTGGGGGGGGGGTCCATTTCAAACCCCAGACAAGTAAGAAATTATACGATTACCGAAGTATGGGTCGTTCGCAGATAACTTAGGCCATAACGGAATTTCTCCTCATAATCCCTCGCGAAAGTTACCGTCAATCATTTAACCGCTGAATATGGTATACACAAGGTTCATGCCGACTTGTACGCTATAGGAAAAGCAAAATGCAATTGGAAATTTTTTCTAATAACTTGTATCAGTGAGTTAATTTTTTTTTTTATATACATATATACATATATATACATATATATACTTAGCAAACCATCTAAAGTGCTGTTTTTAGCTGCCAAGAGTGTTACATAGATATGCGGTCAGTATTTAGAGTAAATTAATTTTAACTTGGTTGCTTTAATAAACTGAGAGGGCAGATGCCGTTGCCGTCGATATCGTAGGAACGCTGCTTTGTAGGCAGAATGTATGGGGCGGAGCTCCTCGGAACATAAAGTCGCGAAGCAACAGGGCTCATATGTCCTGTTCGCAGCCGACTCAGAGCGCAAAACTCTGCACGAATCATGTTTTCCATCGGCAGAAGGCCCAGTGCTCTTTCCACGAGGACGAGCATTTAATCAAAAAAAAATCTGAAATACACGGTATGTTGCGAAGGCATTTTCAGGCCAGGGGAGAAAACATTGCAGATATTTTCGGCTGGGCACCCATAACCACGTTACTGAGCAATAATTCCTCTTGGACAGTCTATATAACAGCTGGTGTTCCTGAATTACTGTCGGATTTTCGGTGCAAAGGTTTGATATTAGTGATTTAGTATATCTCAACTCCGGAAACGTTAGCTGCGCACATGCCGTACTATGTTCAAGGGCGTTCTGTTACTCGTGCGTTTGGAATACTAGGCGGAGTAGTTGGAATGGAAACCCGCAGCCAAAGATAATTGCGATTATACGTACTAGACATGAAAAATAGATAACTCGATCGAAATTGCAATTAAAAAGCGGATATATAATATATATCCGCGTAGCCAGAAAGGACACATAAATGTACCGAGAACTGCTCTAGCGGAGTTGATTTGCCCATCTCTACCGCAGTATACGTACGACCACCAGGCTATGATATATTCGAATTTCGAACAGACTAGTGTCGGTACTCATTACCGAAGCACGGTGTTTGATATTTCGCGAGTACCGGTAAGTGAACAATTTTGAAAATTCCCACCAAACCGGCCATCTACTTATTCGAGTAATTTTATCTGTCATATTCGAAAGATGTCTGGTCGTTCGGAGATGATATAAGTTAGCAGCGACGAATCACGGATTAGTTGACAGGCATGATTTTTCTAGTCAGAACTCGGTTACGTTCGAAAAATGTTTTCCCGTTAGTAGCACCATGTGTTTTCTCTGTAAAATTTATATAAGTCTAATCAAGGGCGTCGCCAGCCGATGAGCCAGAAAGGGGGGCAAGATGATAAAAAGAGGATATGAGTATTATAGGAAAAATAAAATTTACAACTTGTAAAGGCTTAATATTTTATTAAACAATTTTAAATTCCGAATTAACTAGAGGTTTTAAATTACTAATTAATTGTTTAAGATTTATTGAACTATCAGGGCGTAAAATAGTTATCGGAGGATATTTCGTAGCTGGTACAACGGTATTATTAAATAACGCATGCTTTATCGCATCTTCATCTACTTGTAGTGGATTATAGCGATTAGATGTAAATATTACCTGGCTCTTATCAGGTTTCGATTTCTTTGTCGTACATTTACGTTTTAGCACTGTAGTAAAGCTTGAATCCGAATCTTCCTCGTATTCGCTTAACTGCGGGACGTATTTATTACCGTTTGACGGACCAGCCGCATTGCTATCGCACTGCTCGTGCAATTCATTAATCGGAAAATCATCGAAATTGGGAACGGTCCCCGCCGCTGCATTCGACGACCTACCCGATACCGACATAGTCGGATGAATAGTACTATCAGCTGACCGAGATCAGCCGATAATATCCACTGACGAGAATACAGTTAAACTGATACACTTCCAAACAACAATGAACACAGAAAACAACGACTGATACGCACGTTATCAACACAGATTTCTTACATTGGTATCTCCAAAAACGATAGACCAAATAGGTCGACATTTTATCAATTTAGAACACATTGACGGCCGCAAACAGACTTTTTACATTGTCTTCGGGAAACAAGGATCTGGGCAGTTCATTTCAAGAGCATTTTAGATTTCTTACGATATATATTTATACAAACAGGAGACCTTTCAAAATAATGGTCGATTTTTGAAGTACCGTATTTACTCGCGTAATTTACGCCCTCGCATAATTTACGCACCCTAATTTTTGAACACATTTTTTTCGAGAAATAATATAAACCACATATTTTCGCCTTATGAAAATACATTAATAGCTCTACTAACGTCACTAGACAATGTCTAATTTCTTAGAAGTAAATTACCGGTATTCGAATTTATAAATTACCGTAATATTATTGTATAAATATACTTTTCGAAATAAAGCTAACTGATTTCACTTAATCTGTGTTTTGTTTAGGTAAGAGGTAATTTTGAAATACACACCTATTACGTATAACCCGCAAAATGCAGTTTGATCTGATTACCCGCGTAATTTACGCATCCCCTTTTTTGGCAGGTTAAAAGCGGCAAAAAAGTGCGTAAATTACAGGAGTAAATACGGTAGTTCAAAAAAGCTCATATTGAAATTCTGCATTTTTTATTTTTCTCCTTTTTTATAGCGCCATACTTAATTCTGAATGTAGGCCGCTACTCACTCGTACATTCTAGCTAGATATCATAGCAATTGTTATATGCATCGTTAGTGTACACACCTAGGACTGCCATTTGGGATAATCGCCTAGTGCAGTCCCGTGCACGTTTACTACACATCAACTAGCACACACGCACACGGTAGTATACGTGGCGGTTTGTCATTGCCTTCCATATTATTCTATTAACGATTAATTTAATTTAATTTTTGTAATAATTTCTGTCGTCGTCTCGAATCGAAGTCAAAACTTCCGCAATGGAAGTCAAGTGCTCTGAGAATTAGACTGCCGCGATGACATTTTATATTTAAATTGCTACAAAAGGTATTACCAAAAACAAAAACCTATTTAAAATTTTTAATTTACGTTTTATTAATTGATAAAACGTGAAAAATGAAAGAACATTGTTTATTATTCGCGTTCGAGTTTATACGGTTATTATGGTCTCATTGTACTTTTGGTTGTCCGTTTGTCAGTGGTAGAAGAAGGACGCCACCGCCATTTACAATCCAGTCAAGACTCAATCAAACAACGGTTGTTCAACAGGTATCAGACGATATTAATTCATTACTACTAACGCACACCCGACTACTAACATTAATACTAATATATACCATATCTATTATATCGCCGGTGCGGGATTACGCATAAGCTGTAAATACTACCACCGATTATATTAATCGAGTACACTCGCAAGAAGTAATTGAGCACACAAACACGCCTGCTGTTGTGTCTAATGGAGATCACTTACGGCGGCAAGTACACAGGCGTAAAGGACACACATATAATACGTTGTGCAAGTACTTCTACGGAAGGTGCACTGAGCATAATGAACTAACTAATAAAAGCAGCGGAAACAGATTTGTACGGTTATCGTTAGGTAGTAATGATGAGAAACTAGATGATTAAAAGGTACTCGATAAAAACCAAAGTGAGTATATATGCGGGTTGCTAATTACCATAGAGTGTTAGTCGATCTTTCTAAAAAAACTAGTCTTACCGAATTCGCTGCAGATCATTAATTGATAATAAAATGTAAATCAGATCTAATGTCGCGAATAGTTGTCGAGCGTTTATTAAATATTTACGTAATGAAAAAATCGAACGTCACACGAGCCAACTTAAATCGGAAATAAGTTTTTTCGACGGCAGCCGCCCTTGAACAGTATAGACATAGTGTTAAACACATCAGCAGTGTTAAAAATAAAGTCAGCGAAGCACCTCTGCCATGTTCGTTGAAAAAAAAACAAAAAACTTTTAATGAATATTTTACCACGTAATGATCATTTTGAAAAGACTAAAAAGGCTAGAGTACAGAGCGATAGGAAAAATAGAAATTATGCTCGAACTGGAAAAAGCAGATGAATATGGACAATATTTATCAAAAGTTTTCCAACCAAAAATTCCGGTGACGTATCTCCATCAATTCGGATAAATAACTTAAGAGGAATATCACGAATTTCATCTTCGCTAGAAATTCAGCGGGCAATAATAAAATCAATGAATCTGAAAAAGTCACTCCCGGCTATGATCTGATTTCCGTCAATAACTACAAAGATTTACGGTTTTATTTTATCATTTTATATCTTTAATACGGTAATTCGATTAAGATACTTTCCTGTTCGGGGTTCAAATTATCACAGATAGTGGTAATTAAAAAATATCTGAGAAACCCGTTGAAGAACGATCGTCACATATCGATCAAATTCTTTATTACATGCAATATCGAAACTATACGAAAAACTACTATTAAATAGAATGATGGCCGTCTTGCAATCGGTGAAATTAACTAGCACCAATCCAGATTTAGAGTGGGGCTCGTATAATTGTGGAACAGATCCATCGCATAGTCAGTACAATTGAAAAATCTGTTGAAACTAAAAAAGTATGCCATGCTATATTTTTAGAAAGTGTGCGACGAGGGGCTATTTTAAAAAAAAAATTAGATTCAATTTTTTAATGAGCTTTCACAATTACTAGGATCATATTTATTCGAAAGACTTTTTTTTTTTTTTTTCTTTAAAATATGGTGATGACGAGTTTCCAATTTTCCCTACAAGAGCTGGTGTCCCTCAAGGTGTGGCGTTTTCGGGCCCGTTTCATATTTAATTTACACCGCAAATATTCCGGTACCAATCGAAGGCACAGTTATTTTCGCTGATGATACAGACATGCCCTGAGTGTAGATACATTTTTTCTGCGCAATTGTGCGTGCTAATTTACAATCAGCGGTTAATGAAATGTCCTCGTGGTTTGAAAATGTAGAATTGCTATTAATGAAAAAAAAGTCTAACATTTACAAAAAAAAAAACAGAAACCTGGCTCCATTAACAATAATATCGTTATAAATAATCAAAAATAGTTCCTGCTAAAGAGGAAAGTTAAATATCTTGGAACTCACCTCGATAGGAAACTGATGTGGAAGAATCATATGATTAAAAAACGAATCGAATTGAATACTCAGATGTTTTTTTGGCTTTTTAACGAGATGTCTGAATTGTTCACGGAAAACAAACTATTACTGCGTAATCAAATAGAGTGGAACTTGTGCGTAATTACCAACGTGTTCGAAGTGAGTCTATTATTTCCGCGTTGTTATAGCTTATCAGCGTTATCATCAAACGTCGTAGTCAACTAAAGTAAGATTATCGTATTTCTTTACGTATTCAATTATAATAACACAAATACTTTTTTTTTTCTCTAAAATGACTAGAGCGAAAAAAGCCAAACGGCAAATTAGTAACACTAGCAATGAAACCTCCAACGAGGAACAAGTATCCGAAGGTATAAAATCACTAAAAAACGATATGGCCGAATTCAAAAAATTTTTCGATTTCCTATCGGAGAAGTACGACACGTTGATTGAGAGCAACAATTCATTTAAAAGTGAAATTAAAGCGCTTCGCGAGCAGGTTTCAACCCTGACGGACGAGGTTTGTCGGAAAGATAATGAGATTGCGGAGTTAAAAATTACGGTCCGTGAGCTGGAACAATATAATAGAAGAGGGAATGTCGAACTTCATGGAGTTTCTGAACTCCCCAACGAAAATCTACCCGATATACTCATACAGGTAGGGAAGAAATTAGGAGTGGACATTCAGGAAGGAGACATCGATGCGATTCATCGTGTGCCATCGAGGAACGAGCGAATTCCTAGGCTTATTATCGCGAAACCGGGAAGACGAATCGCTGACTTGTTGTTAAACAATCGGAAAAAGAGTGCAATACTGGATAAAGAAATAACGAGTGCGGACACACAAATGAGGATTTATGTAAATGAAAACTTGTCACCGTACTATAAACAGCTTTTATGGAAAGCAAAACAGCGGGCTAAAATATTGCAATAGAGCTTCGTGTGGACAAAACGTGGCAAGATTCTTGTGAAAAGGAATCCAGATGAACGCACAATTAGAATAAGAACCGACGAAGATGTAAATAAATTGCTATAAATCGTTTAAATGTAAATATTCGACTAATTCTTTAATATGTGCGACAACTTTAGATTCGTGTTATCTTTTTTGCTTTTATTTTAACTCGAATTAGTAATACAAGCGTAAATGTGGTCATCTTCGGGTGTGCAGGAGTGAATGTGGTATGTGTGCGTCGCGTCGTTATACATCGCCGGCTGGTCAACGATGTGATGGCGGAGCAGGTAGCGTGTACGCGAGGAGGTGGTAAGAAGGGTATTTTGATTCTTATGAGAGTACTGTGCAAAATTTTAGATGTGCCGTGTGCAGTGTGTGTTGTGTGTGCTGATGTTTGTAAGTTTGTCTGCGCACTGTTAAGGATGTACAGGTGGAGTACGGCGGGTTGGCAGTGCATTTTTGTTGATGAGGTATATAGGTTAGGCTGCAGACGGGTGGTTAGTTTATGTAATGGGTACTGCTTGGTAAGTGCGGGAAGTAAGTGCAGGTGATGGAAGCTAAGGATTTTGACAGGAGAGAGAAGTGTGAGCGTGATTTAGCAGCAAGTGCAGCGGTCGCCATGCCGGTGATGTATCTTCATGGTGTGCGATTTCGTGCGGTGGCGGGCGTTTTGTTGCTATTTTCTATTTTCTTCGTCTCTTCTGTTTCAGATATACTCTTTGCGACTAATCAACTCGTTGTCTATATGCATACAGTGTTCAATGCGGTAATTTGTAAAAGGTGTGAGAGTGTGCGAAATTGTTTTTTGGTATACAGGTGTTATGTGTGTAAGTGTGTGTGTATGCGTGCGTATGTGCGCGCGCGCGTATATTTATACGAGTGTAACTACTGATAAGTTCGACGATAAATTATTTAACATCGATAACCGTTGCCCGCGTAAAACCTGTAGTAGCATAATATTTGTTTAAATACGATCAATTCGCTTCTTCTGTACCATCCCGTAATGTTCCTCTAAGGCCGCCATTGAAACAATATTTTAAAGAAAGTAAAGCGTTGAGTATACATTTATATATGGATGGGTTTCGTTCATAATCATACTAGCAGACCTTTTTTTTTTTTTTTTTTTTTTTTTTTTACTGTTTCTTCTTCTTTTCTTTTCGTTAAAAAATGACTTCTCTAATTCAGTTTCGCAGTAAACGAAATTGTAAGAACTATAGTAATATCCAAAAATGGACTGATGATATAAATGACATTTTAAATGTAAATAATACGCTACAAATTAATTCGGAATTATTCCATGTGCTGCATTTAAACATAAGAACTGTAAGACGTAACTGGGATGAGTTTACAACGTACATTCACACGTCACCTTTAAGTGTCATTGTATTAACCGAAATCAATATAAGTAAGGATGAATTGAATTTATATAATATAACTGGATTCACGAGTATCGGACTGCAAAGACCTATTGGGTATAACGGAGGAATACTTGTGTTCATAAATAATAAATTTAAATTTCACATTCGGGAAGTTAATAATAGGCCAAGTATGGACCTGGTAATGCTAGATATAGATATTTTCAAAAGAAATCCTTTACGCTTAATTGCAGTATATAGATCACCGAGTAAAAATGTAGGCGAATTTATAAACGAAACCGCTACACTCATAAAAAAATTAAGTAACAAAGATAATTTTCTGATTTGCGGCGATTTTAATATCGATTTCCTGCTCCATAATGTTCAGGTTGAGAATTTTTTAAATGTAATATATGGGTCAGGAGCAGTTCAGCTAATAAATGGAATTACAAGAGAGGAAGAACGGATAGATAGAAGTACACAATCCTGTATAGACAACATATTTCTTAAGTATAACTCAAATTATATTATTTCGGGAATTATTAATACAAAAATATCAGACCATTATGTCATCTGTTGTGCATTTAGTACACTGAACCGGAAATGTCAGCATCTTAAAAGCTCCCCAAAATATGTCTTTGATGAAAAAAGGTTACATAACAAGATAATTAATTACAACTGGGATGAAGTAAGGAAGTTAACAACGGCAGGAAATATATATGATCATATACATTCAGTTTTTAAAAGCATATATAGCGAATGCAATTTGAAAGTACGGGAGAGGGAAAAGATGACTAAATATAGCCCTAAGAACGAATGGATGAGTCAAAAAATAATCAATTTTATGAAAATTAGAGACCAATATTTTAAACTCAGTAAAGGGAATAGAACCAATATTCGATATAAAAACCTATTTAGGAAATATCGAAACATAGTTACAACAGAAATAAGAAACGCTAAACAGAAGTATTATCAAAGTCAAATAGTTAAAGCAAATAATGACTGTAAAAAAGTGTGGAATGTAATTAACAATATTGTTAATAAAAAAAACAGAACAACAATTGATGATTTCATTATAAAACATTTTGAAAATACTGAAATAGCAGCTGAACAATTTAGTGAATACTTTATACGTTCAGTTGAACAACTTAGACACAAATGTCACACGCAGTTACTGAATATTAACTCCGATACTGTTATTTTATCTTTTTTTTTTCATTCCACTTGCAAATAAATCCCAAATAGAATTAATAATTAATAATCTAAAAATTCATAAGGCACCTGGATGGGATGAAATTAGGGTTAAAGATATTAAACAAAACCCAAATATATTTATCTCCATTTTGACAAACATGGTCAACTACTCTATACAGGAAGCTAACACTCCTGATGGACTGAAAAGAGGCATTGTCAGGCCGATATATAAAAAAGGACCGCAAATTCAATTTGAAAATTATCGTCCAATAACAATTATACCTGTAATAGCTAAAATATTAGAACATTACATTGATAAACATTTAAGAAATTATTTAGAAAAAAACAACTTACTCTATGAAAATCAACACGGCTTTAGAGAAAAAAGATCTACGATAACGTTACTAAGATCGATCGTAAATAATATAAATATGGGATTGTCGAAGGCAAACCAATTTCTAATTACATTTATTGACCTGTCTAAAGCGTTTGACTTAGTCGACCATGAATTACTGATCAAGGACTTAGTTGGGAATTATAAATAATCAACTAAAGTGGTTTAAGAATTACATAAAAAATAGGAAAAGTATAGTAAAAATCGCAGGGAATAAAAGTAATGAAAAAACAATTCGTTGCGGAGTAGGTCAGGGCACCATATTGGCCCCTATTCTCTTCTTAATTTACACTAACTCGTACATAAGCATATTAAAAATGCAAAGTTATATGTGTTTGCCGATGATATTGCCTTATTAGTGGAGCATAAGAATTTAGAAATAGCGGAAAGATTACTACAAGAGGATATAGATAATTTTAGTAAATGGGCACATGATAGGAGGTTACGTATTAATATAAATAAATCTAAATTACTGCACATTCGGAACAGTACCAAACATATGACACACGATCCGCGAATTACCCTCCATAATAATGATTGCATACACGAACTGCATATAAATAACAACACTCATTTGTGTTGTTGTCCACCGCTTGAAAACATAGAAAATTTTAAATATCTAGGTATATATATCGATAAATACTTGAACTGGAAAAAACACATTCAAAATTTAAATTCGAAAATAAGACAGTCAATTCCAGCTTTACATAAAATAAAACAGGTTTTAACATATCGCACATTACGTATATACTATGATTCAATAATAATGCCCAGAATTTTATATGGAATTCAAATATGGGGTGAGGCTAAGAAAACGGAAATAAATAAAATAAGCAAAATACAGAAAAGGTGCTTGAAACTTATACTCCCCTCCTGGAAGCAAAACGATTCCGAATCAACTTGGTGGAAAGAAAACAACGAAATGTCCCCCAAGATGTACTATTTCTATTATAGATTACTTGAATTTAATGTCAATAATATAAAATTACCATCTAGGCAAAAAACTCGATTAACAAGAAACCAAAATAGTACATATTACATCTACCCTCGAGGCGTAAATCTACGAACTGATAATACTGATGACTTAGTTCTAATTAAACTAATTAGTAAAATACCCCATAATATATTAAACGAAAAAAAACTTGGTTTGTGGAAAGGGGAAATAAGGAAATGGCTGAAAGAATGGTGTAAAGAGTAAAACCCACGATACGGTTCGAATCATCACATTTTATAATTTTATATTATTGTTTCTTTCTTTATTTACTTTTTCTTCTTCTCTTCTTTTCTTTTCTTTTCTTCGTATTTGAAGATATTTTGCTACCCTCATGTATCGGTATGTAGATGAGTACTTGCTGTGTGTGTATGTAATTGTATGTGTGCACTATGCCATAAGTTATATAAACTTAGTTGACTATAATTATGATGTATAGGATAAGCTAGAATAATTGTAATTTGGTATCTTAAATAAACGGTAATAAGAGTGTCGGGCACTCACACAACGGGCATACTTGCCCTGTGAGATCCACAACTTATTTAAATAATAAAAAATAAAAAAAAAAAAAAAAAATACGGATGCTAGCTGTGAGTTTGTACAAAAAAAAAAAAGAAAATGCAATATCATTATTATTCAACGTTATCAAATTGATAATCGTTGATATATGAAAGCTATTTGATACTTCATGAAGACCTAAATATGGAATTTGTTTAGGAGGAATTCAAAAGCTATAGAGAGAAAAAAAACGAAAAACACACTGATATGACGCGTGTCGAAGGCCCGTTTTTATGACGTATGCTCTATCTAAAGCGGTAATAAACGTACATAATGTAATTTTTTTTTTTTTTTCGATTTTCAGATAGTAAGTCAACAATGAAAAGCCATTATAGAGGTCATAAGATGTCCATGTGGATGAATTTAGTGCCGCAATTACACAAACTCGGATCAGATGACATGCCAGCCGAGCATAACAGATTCAAAGAGGATTCCCCTATTTATTACGAAGGTAAATTATTATATGAAATAACTGTTTTATTTTTTTTGATTAGACGTATTTATCGATTTACAAACCGGAAAAAAAAGGTATAAGACCAGTTTTTTGTTGTCTTTTTTCATTGATCCAGACTGTCGTCCGCTTTTGAGAATTCAATTATCGTTTTCGATTAGAAAACTAATCGTGGTGAAAAACGCACTAAAGAAAATAATTGGTGGATAAAATCTACTAGACACTAATTTTTCTTGTAATATTAAAATTCGATATACTCATTATTTCTATTACTTATTAAATGAATCATTAAGATGCATCGAAAAGAAACGACAGAAATTGGACAATATTATAATATATTTATCGGTATCTGGGATGTTTCCATAAACTGTTGTTTTAAGGCAGTTCAGAGTGAATTATCCAGTGCAAGTCTAAAAAAAAAAGACTATATCAACTTTATGATTAACAAAGGGGTTAAAGACGATTCGCTTTAGCTAATTTGATTTAATTGTACGTTGTAAGAGACATTTTTAAACAGACAAACTAGGAAAATAAAGTAATAAAAATATAAACGGTAAGAAAATATTTAATTTAAGATTCGCTGACGACATAGTCCTTCTTTCCACAAGAGATATGTTCATAGAATTGGATCAGAAGAAAAAAAATCAAAAATAGGATTATCCACGATTGCGCAAAAAACCAAAATGCCACCAAGAAATATAAATCAAAATAAAATGCATATAAATAGTAATTAGATAGACGTAATGAGCGAAGCAACGTGTTTTAGAACAACTATCATTTGAAAGTTAAATGAGGAAGAAAATAAACATACGAATTACACAACTTGCAATAAGTGCTGGTCATTAGAAAGGATTTTAAAAGTCTTTTTAAAGATTATCATAAAAGTCGAATTTTCAACCGTCAGTTTTAACTTACGGATCCTAAAATTGGACACTAAATACAATTATTAATCAGCTTAAGATAACGCGGAATACATTAAAAAAATCAATGCTTCATGTAGAGAAAAAGAAATGTATTCAAATTAAAAATAGCAAAATATCTCTGAAAAAATAACACTGAAACGTAATAGGGGATACGTTCGAAAAAGAAAATAGGATAGGACCGATCGCATAACAAGATTAAAAGACGACCATCGTACCTGCGAGCCCACTTTTTGGTATCTCTCGAATTATAGGCGGAAAAAAAAGGTAATCCAAAGGGTAGGTAGAAAGATAAATTAAATTAATTTTATAAACCACAAACAATTCGAAATACCAATGGACCAATTTGGATTCCGTAATGGTATGGGAACACGAGAAGAGCACTATTGTGCATGTAAACATTAATACAAAGATCACTGGAATTTCTGAAACCAGTCTATATCCGTTTCATTGATTTTAATAAGGCATTCGGCAAAGTACAACATGCAGAATTAATGAAAACTTTAAAAAGTATTGGTGTCGATGATGCAGATTTAAGAATTTTACAGTTCCTCTACAAAAATCAACATGCAACAGTACTAATAGACGATCAGCTGACTGGAGTAATACATACCAATACGAAGAGGTGTTAGGCAAGGCTGTGTGCTTTCGCAAATATTATTTAATTTGTATTCGGAGGTGATATTTGCGCAGGCTTTAGGATGGGACAAAGGAATAAGAATTGGAGGACAAAAAATAGCAGTGATACGTTTTGCCGATGATACTGCACTGCTGGCGGATCATATCGAAGACTTGCAGGGACTACTGAATTCAGTTGTCCTTGAAAGTGGAAAAAAGGGGCTCAGCATAAACATCAAGAAAACCAAGTTCATGGTGGCCTCGAGATAACTAATTACAGATAAAAAAGCTATTCCTTAACGGTAGGAAAATCGAACGGGTAGGAAAATACAAGTATCTAGGTTGTTGGATAACGAAAAATAATGACCCGGACGTAGAAATAAGAACGCGCATCGAGGTAGCCCGAGATGTATTTATGAAGATGAAGAATGTACTTTGCGACAGAAAGTTAAATCTGGAAATCAAGAAGAAGGTGCTAAAGTGTTATGTATGGTCCGTGCTCTTATACGGGTGCGAAATATGGACAGTAAAAGCATATATGGAAAAGCGCATTTCATCATTTGAAAAGTGGTGTTATCACCGGATCTGGAAGATACCATGGACTAGAAAAATAAAAGATGCGGAAGTATTACAATTGATGAAGACGAATCTGATATTAATGGATATAATTAAAAAACGCAAAATTAATTTCTTTGGACATTTCATGAAAGGATCAACATATCACCTTCTGCACACAATTATGATGGGAGCGGTAGAGGGGAAGAGGAGACGAGGAAGAAGAAGAATTTCTTGGCTCCAAACTATATTAAGCAATGGACTGGAGTTACAAAATTAATAGAATTGTTCCAGATTGCGAAAAATCGAGATGCATTTCGTCATATGGTTGAATCCATGAAAATTGGTTAAGCTATACCCGAATCGGGTTGCACGAAGAAGAAGAAGAATGGACAAAACGGAATTGTTTACGGTTAAAGGAAACTTTTTTTCTCTATGGGTCGAGCTTAATTTATAACATTTTTGTTTTTCTTTAGAGGTCGAGCTTATATTATAACATTTTTGCTTTCTTTATTGTATTATAGATAGATGTAGATTTTTCTTCAATAAAGATATTTAATTTGATTGATTGTGACTCAAAATAACAGAATTCCTAGTTAAATACTTTTCTCCACTGGTAGAGATTGTTATCGTATCAGATATTTAATGTAATCCATCATTCGACCTTGAACACGGAATTTCATTCGAGCAATGTGTTTTATACATAGGCAGCCATGAACTTGAAAACTTATGCGTGATTTTATTATCTTGGAGCGGAAGAAGAGAAACTCCTTATTTTCGTATAAAAGTAAAGAAGAATTAGAGGGGCATTTTTTATGTTTTTCTTTAGAATTAATAGGGATAATTGTAGAAGCGTTCGTTTGTTTGACTTTTTCGGAATTTGTTGCAACGTTACCCGATACGGGGAGCAAACCGTTTGGCCTTATTCATGAACGTTAATAAGAGGGAACTGAGGCAGTTGGTTCGGCAAGATAACACAGTTTAAACATTATCTTCAATAGCATATAGAGCACTTCGCACGACTGGCAAAAGAGTGTTTTCGGTATTTAACTATTTACTTAAATTTCAGTTGGCAGGCTAAATTTTTGGTTAATTTTTTCTTTTTACGAAAAATTGCGGTGAATAGAAAGTGTTTTTTTTAAATAATTTGACACATTCGATTGAATTATGAAAAGTAACATTTATGTTCGATAATTGCAGAAATACGCTGCAAAAAAATAAATAACAAAATGGTCCGATGTAAAATTGGAATAAAAGTTCAAAACGGCTTTTTGGCACGTAAAGGGCAAAATATTTGCTGCGTATTCGTCGATTTTTGAAATTTAACCAAATGCTATACAAACTTATTTTTCCCCTTTAAGTATTATGTTCAATGAACAAGTTAATCGTTTATTAAAAATCATTTCTAGATCAACCAGTTCCAGTTATTTCTGCAATCTTTTACGTTGTTCGGTCTATTCTCATTTTTTTTTAATCCAAATTAGCCATGCACCACGATCTACGGTATTACTATATTTTTCACAATAGCGACTGTAGATTTTATTAATTTTAAGAAATTTTATTTCCCCCGGTTCTTCGGTGGACTGTGGTTTACCGGTAATCCCTCCAAAGAGCTTGTCCAGCCTAAATATCGACACTTGTCTGTCTTCAGAAATGATGCGTTATGTCGATGACGACATAATTTCGTCGCAGAATAAGAACGATATGTTCTCTGGATATAAAGACAAATTGTAACACTCGTCTGCAAACGGTCGATACCCGTAGTAACACACAATTCTCTCTATTCACGCCACCACCGCAGATTTGATATTCATTTGGTCGATCTCAAAATGTGTTCTCATCACCGCGCAGATGTATCAAATTTTTGAATTTAGGTTTTGATTTGTTAACGTAAAAGTCATCGAACTGTCGGCTAAGATCAAAAAGAGTGAGCGATTTTGTAAAATAAAATAAATAGTTTATATGCGAGTGAATTATTTAGTATTTCGGTTAGAGAATTTGAATTCCTAGTGTTTTTTTGCTTTTTTTTTTTTTTATTTTCTAGCGGCGGGAGCTAATTAGCGGAGAAAGCATCACCTAAAATCGTTAACTCCAAAATTCTGTCCTAATTGTTTTTTTGCCAAAATGGTCCTTGTTTAGTCGAAATAAAAGAAAAAGAAAAAGCTAAAAAAATTTCGAAGCAAATTTTTTAAAATTTAATTACAATGTTTTTTTCTTTTTTTAATTAATCTTTTTTTTTTCGTGAGCTAAAGATGTTAAGTGAATAGGCTCTAATCATGCGATTGATGCGATTAATCATTTTCAAATTAAAACATTGTAAAAATTAAGAATAATTTAAAGCCAAAAATCGGTTAAATGAGTGGACGAAAATAGCCCTTCAAGTGGATAAATTCCTACTAAGGATCTTCAATTCTTACTTTATCCTGCCATTTCAAACGGTACTTTATTACCCTTACCATTCCTTATTTTCCAATCCCTTCTCGCATTAGTTTCTATTCCAACTTCACAGTCTTTCGAGCGAAATTGCCGTTTTGGCAGATTTTTTCGGCGCGAATAGTTTAGAGCGGTGGCGTACGAGTTTCTTTTATTTAGACGAGCTACCACCTGCGATGTTTCGCAAATATTATCCATTAAACATCATTCGTGTTAGTAAGAAACATGGGCTACCTCAAATCTATTTCTACAAGATTAGCACAAACTTATCAAATAACGGATTAAAATTACGAATTTTTTTATTCTTTTTATCCCTTCCTGGAAAATTATTCTTTCCTGGACAAAAATGTGTAACTTGATACATCCTTTAGAGTTATCTTAAAAATAAGTAATTATATAATTTTTCATTAACTAAGGAAATTGAGGTTTCGAGTCTGTTTAAAAACAGTCAGTGAATGTAACTTATACGTATAGTAATGAAAAGTTTTAAAGAATATTTACTAGTTAAAAAACCGAAGCATAATTCGGCAGATAAAATATATTCGAAAGAAAATTATAGTTTTCGTTAAATTAGTATTTTACTAAAAGACAATGTTCTAAATTTTTTTTCATTCTTTTCCAGCCACTAATACATAATTCGTAACCGATTTGTTTTTACGGAGCACAAGAGCAAAATACAATACGTACTTTTGAGGCATAACTTGATAACTATTTTTTCTAATCTTTTGTTAATGTACCTTGTTACTGCATTTGATTTATACATAAATTTTCCCTTTATTCGATCAGCCAATGAACTGTGTTTATATTCCTATTTTTGAAAACAGTTCAGTGTCTTAAACATTTCAGATGTCATTACCAATAAGTGAACAGCCGTTAAAATGAGTTCGACCGGCTTTTGTTTTCACAAAAATCAAGTTGATTTATGAATGCTTACAATAGACGCCGATACATCAGTGGTGGATCCACGGGAGTGAATAGGGGACGCTCCCCCTAAAAAAATAATCAAAGCCTCTATGAAAAAATTTGTTATAATATTATTATTATTATTATTATTATTATTATTATTATTATTATTACATTATAAGGTACAGGCGCCGGCTGTTCAAACGGGCCATATGCGCCCGGGGAACGGAAGGGATACTAAATTGAATTTAGGAGGTTAAGGGGATAAAGGAATTGGAACGCATTGCGGATATGACACGGAAAATCAGCTAGGAGTTGTGACAGGGAAGGGGGGAGGCCATGCTGGGCTCTAAGTGCTATAAGGGAATGACAAGATGTTAGTAAATGGGGAATGGAAAGCTGAGTTCTTTTTTTTGGCAAAAGGGACAAAGAGGGGGATCGGTTCGTTGTAGGAGACACGAATGGGTCAGGCGGGAGCGGGAAATTCTAAGTCTGGTAAGAATAATATTTTTCTTCCTTGAACGGAATGGAAGGGGGATCTGAGATAGAGGATCACGTTTAACAAGGAAAAGGTTTTTTTGTTGACTAGAACTCCATACTTGTTCCCAGGATTTAATTATAAGGGATTTGAAGAAGGATTTCATATCGCTGGTAGAAGAGAAGTACGAGGATATGGAGGGATGCCTCCGTATTTGTTATAATAGAGAAACTTAATCTATGCTATAAAAAAATTGTAGAGAATTTTACCTACGGATTTTAATAATTAATATTTAATACTATTTTCTAGTAAAACTATTAATGTTCCTTTTTTATTCTATTTTAAATGTGTAATTGATCATCGATCTTTTGCCGTTTCTATTTATTTTTAATTTGTAATATAAATGAAAATAGTTTTGAATGAGAAATATGTATATTTAAAGTTGCTCGCCGGGGACAGTGAGAATTCGGCTCGGATTACTAACAAAAATAAAGATAAAATGTCTAATAAAAATACTATCTTACTATTTCTAAACTAACATTTTTTAGGTATAATTTTATAATTTCGTTTTATCAATAAAACAAAACTTGTATTAAAAAGATTGTAATAATTATGTATTTTTAAAACATTTTCAAATTTCTAAAGATGCGGTGGCTATTTGATTTTCTTTATGAAACACAAGGGGGTATTTCTCAAATCTACTGCCTACCGTAGAAGATTTTACTTAATTATATAATCCCCCCTCATGTTTCTCTTGATCAACCGCTGCGATACGTTATTTATCAGATCTTTAGTTTGCGCAAAAAAATAGGAATAAAATATTGGAAAAGTAAATTGCGGTAGTTTTCAAAAATATAATGTAACAATTTAAAAAAAAAGTTTCCGATTCGTACTAAGTTAAACAATTTTTATTTAGTTTCCCGGCTACAAATTTAAATAAAAAAAATCACAAAAAAAAAAACAATTTCCTAAAATCAATATTACCAACAAACGTTTTCATGGCCATCGTCTTCTGCTTAATAAGTTGACAGATAAAAATTAACTAAGAATGCAATCAAAAACGCTGTAAAAATTAACATGTTAACTTCTACAACTATGGGGTAGTCCAAGAGAATATTTTTGAGACAAAATTAGCTTGTGGGTAAAAGAATAGAAAGTCAAAATTAATTTTGGTAAAAGCCGTTCAAGAATAAATAGTCTTGTCTACCAGTAAAAATTAATTAACACCCGCACAGCACAACAGTGTCAGATTTCTTGGATTCCTTCGCGTCCGTCGCTTCACTTAGAGAGACCGCATATTCAACAGGCTTGTCCGAAAATAAAATCAAAAACGAGTAACCTAGAAAACTTAATCGGTACACCGAGTTTAGATAGCAAAATTTGGCTCTTTGGTGACCTACATCAGATTTAAACCGAGTACAACTAATAAGTTTGTACCGAGTACCTAATACACCAGTATTGTTATACCTGGTGCTATAATTTCATCAAACTTGAAACTGGTCCAAATATTTAAGTATTGAGGGTATATCGGTCACACCGTTACTTTTGCCTAGATCACACAAAACGTGGGTTCGTGACATCTTCAGTGCTAGATCTGTATGTACGAGTACTATGATTAATTTGACTAAATATTCGATATGAAGATTGCATACTTTAGCAGACGGTCCTAATCTAACCCAGTTGCGTAGTGTAGTGTAGAAGTTTTCTTTTTTTTATTATTTTTGGGGCACGTCAGCAGTGGAACTTACCCAACGCGAAGAGTTGTACATTATATAAGGGAAAAAATTAGAAATTGAGGAGATAAAAAAGGCCAACAAAAGAACTATATTGAGAGAGGGAAATGCAGTCCCAATGATACATGTTTAAATGAGACAAGTGTTAACACGTAACCATCAATTAAGGAAGTAAAAGGACAACCTCTGTGTTCCTCTTACCTGACCCATGAACAGGGTGTAGTGTAGGGGGATATTAATAACAGTGACACTGCATCAACGGAAATCCCGGTAATAAGGTGTAATATTTAAGTTTTTTTTTTCTTTTTATTGGGCTTGTCAGCTACGGGGACGAATTTCCCATCAAGAAGGAAGAACGTAGGACAAAAGAAAACTGAGGAGGACACTAAGAAAGTTTTATTCGGGGACGAAGGAGACGGCCAGAACTACTATGGAGAGATAGTAAAGAAAGTAAAAAAAGATCGGTACTAGAACAAGTTGCAATTGGTATGTGTTACCTTCGTTCGATTGGTGAGGGAAACAGTAATTAATATTAATTACTAAGATTACTTAAATTAGCAATAACAACAATAGCCTAAGAGACCTACGCGACATAAAACAAAAAATTTGAAAAAAATAATAGAATTTTGTTTAAAAAGTTTTTTCAACATATTTATTTTAGGAAATATTGTTTGTTTTTTTTTTATGTTTCGTAATTTTATTATTTAAATTTTATTTTATTTAATACATGGTATATGGAATTTTATAGTTCATTTTGGTTTATAACTTAATTTTTTTAATTTAAATTTTTATAATTCTTTTTAAAAATTTTTTTTTGTCACGCCGTTCAACAAAACGTATATTTGTTAACGGGGATTGATCTGATATTGCAAGGTTTCATTTTACTGTTAAAAGTTTACACGTTCGATTTTTATCACGTCAGGAAGGTAAAAATGTTAGACACGACGTTGCGAAAGGGGTGTAAATTGCACCATGAAGTAATCGAAATATTTTAAAACAATTCGGCCAGAATGAAATAGCAACATAATGATAATAATTAATTAAAATGCAACAAACCAGAAACGTCCCTTTCACCTTTCTCACAATGTACGCTAATCTGTTCAATATTTCCCTTTTTGCTCGGAATTTTTTTGCCGAGATTTTTTAAAATTATTTTTCGCGCTCAGTTTAACAACGGCTGTAACCTGTTGACGTTCTGTCTTACCAGCCCGGCGAGCGGGAAATATTTTTATCATTATTTTTTTTCTTTTTTTCTTTGGTAAACTTTATTTTTAATATAGATTATTAATGATGCAATATCTGAAATGGCCGAAAGGGTTTTTTTTAGGTGTTTTAAAATTAGGGTTCAGAACGCATTTTAACATCATCATTTTTGCACACTGTTACAAAGATGAATATTAATTTTCAAAACGGTTTCCCTAGTCTTCTCTGTATAATATTGTTTTTTGTTGTCGAAAAATGTTGTAGAGCAATTATTAACATCTTCCCATTCTCCTGTTTTGTTTATTATAGAAGATAATTAAAAACCCGGGCAATCTTAGTTGATGAATCGCAGTTACCTGCAGTACGGTAAACTGTTAAAACATCCGCGCGAAGAATTATTTACTGGGGAACCCAGAGTGATTCGATAAAAATCGAATTGCGAATTATATTACTAATATAACTGAAATGAATACTCTATAAAACTATGATTGGGTATAATTTAATATACCCGGAAGGGCACTTCATTCATAGTCGAGAACAGAAAAACCTGCAGGAAAAACAGCAGTGTTGAGATTCAATTTATTTTGATTAACACGCGTTAGCAGTAATTTAAGACTAAAAATCATTAATCAGTGAATTTTCTAATTTGTGATGAATCTGTAGCTCGGAGAATAATTTTTATTTCAATTTCTTGTTTTAATTCCCCTTCATCACCGGAAAAAGAAAAAGAGTTTAAAAAATATCCTCGATCTTGAGACGCAAAATTTACAAAAAAATTAAAAATGTTGTAGTATATTGCAAACATTACCTTTTTCACTAATGATACCTGCATATAAATATACATATATATATATTATATAGATAGATAGAAGAAAGCACTTATATATAGTAGGATTGTTAAAATTATAAATAATTTTTAAATTGATCAGAATTCTCTTTTAGTAAATTTTAATATCTTACACAACTTTAACATGCATGGACGTCGCCAGCGGGGGGCAGGGAGGGGCAGCTGCCCCCCCCCCCCCGAGCCATGAATCTTTTTAATCAACTGGCATTGATGAATATTCATAGGCGCGTAATCATGGACAATTTGGAAAACTTATGTTTTAATTAAAATTTTATTCTTGTTTAATAAAATATTAAGTCTTCATAACTTATAAATTTTATTTTTCCTATAACTCATATCCTCTTTCTATCATCCTGCCCCTCCTTCCTGGCGGCTGGCAACTCATCTTGCTCCTCCCTGGCTCATCGGCTGGCGACGACCATGTTAACATGTTTATTATTTCTAGGCATACGCGGTAGAAATAAACCAATAAATAGCGCAAGTTAGTGAATACCTTTTTTTTTTTTTTTTTTTTTCGGTCGGGGAATAAAAATGATTTAAACAATAATTAATCATCAACTGGAACAATTACCTAGCTATACAATACACAGAAAACAATAAATCGAGTTCCATAGTAGCATCCATCTATGAGGTCTTCACAAAAGCGACCTATCGCTTGTTTCGTCGTTTGTTTGTGTGGACACTGACAAACTCGAGCATTTCGGAAAACAGAATTTTTCACACGGGGCCAATAGGGCCTGTTTCAAACGTATTAGCTGCTCCGACGACCATTTTGATCTAGTTGCTGCAAAACAAATAGGTGCAGTCGATCGCACCTTCTGCTCCAATTAATAGGACAACCTCTATCATCCGGATCATTTGTGGTACACAGACTAAGCCGTTTTGTCGAAGACCTTTTCTATATCTCCGTTATGCGAAATTACTACTTTTTTAGCTCCTTTTCTCGTTTTCGATGTCCCTTGCACCGATGTTTACTCGCAAAAACCTTAATTTAATCCTTAACCTTAAAAAAGTCAAATTAGCTGAACAAGTCAACATATGCGAAACAAAAGCTAATTATCGGAAGACCTTTTTGAAAATGACTAAGACGATAAATTTTGGTAACAAACCAAGAAAATCTCAAATAAAGGCAACAGCTATAAAGTCCAGTTTGCACCTTACGAATAATAAACTTAAAATAGCAAATATCCCTAACTGACCACTTTTACGGTGTTTCATCGGAAAAAAGTTATTCTAAATGAAACGAAGTTCATGGTAGTAAGCAGAGAAAGAAACCGAAATGCTGCGATGAAAAATTAATGCTAAAAAAGTGTTGAACAAGTTAAAGAATTCGAATAGAAGTCAAGAGAAGACGTGCTCAAGCAGATAGGCTTTTAAAAGGATGAGAAACTTACTCGGATCGTCACAGTTAAACATTAGACAAGATTTCATGAAATGTTATGTTTATTCCATCCTGTTATATGGAGCGGAGGTAGCGACATACACAGCAAAAACACTGAAGTATTTTGAGTCGTATGAAATGTGGCTGCATAGATGAAGCACGAAAATCCAATTTTTAATTTCATTTATTGACCTATCCAAAGCGTTTGATTTAGTGGATCATGAATAACTGATTAAGGACTTGGAAAATCTAGGCATTAAAAACAACCAACTTAAGTGGTTTAAGAATTATATATAACAAATAGAAAAAGCATGGTCAAAATTGCAGGGAATATAAGTAATGAAAAAAATGTTCAATATGGAGTAGGTCAGAGTACCATATTGGCCCCTATTCTTTTTCTTATTTATACCAACTCGTTACACAAGCATATTAAAAATGAAAAGGTATATAAGTTTTTGCTGATGATATTGCTTTGTTAATGAAGCACAACAATTTTGAGATGGCGGAAAAATTACTACAAGATGATGTAGATAATTTTAGTAAATGGGCACATGATAGGAAGTTATGTATAAACATAAATAAATCAAAAGTATTTTACACATTCGGAATAGTTCTAAATATAAAACACGCGATCCGCGAAATATCCTCCACAGTAACAATTGCATTCGTGAGCTTCATGTAAATACCGAACACCCATTTATGTCCTTGTCCACCGTTGGAAAACGTAAATGACTTTAATTCAATAATAATGTCTAGAATTTTATATGGAATTCAAATATATTATGTGAGGCTAAGAAAACTACTGAAATAAATATAATAAGTAAAATACAGAAGAGGTTCTTGAAACTCATACTCCCTCATTGGAAATAAATCGACTTTAGGTCGATTATGTGTGAAAGGAAAACAACGAAATGTCTTTCAAAATGTGTACTATTACTATTACAGACTACTAGAATTTAACGTCAATAATATAAAATTACCATCTAGACAAAAAACTCGAATGACAAGAAACCAAAGTAATACATACTACATCTATCCTCGTGGGGTAAATCTGCGGATTGATAATACGGATGATTCGGTTTTGATTAAATTAATAAATACAATCCCGAACCATATATTAAAGGGAAAAAAATTTGTACGTGGAAAAAGGAGATGGAAAATTGGTTAATGGAATGGTGCAAAGATTGGACAACAAGCTACGTACTGAATCTCTCTACCTTTTAATGCTCCTTTCTTTATACGTTTTTGTTTTTGACTTCCTAGTGTCTTTACCGGACATTAAGTCGTAAAGAAGATTATGTTTTCCCATTTTAAATATTGAACTGCCGGCATGTGATAATGCACAGATATGTATTCCGGGGCGTGTTATGTTGTTGCATGCGTATATATATTTATACTTAATCTTAACGCTATTCCTCCCCTGTGTAACCTAAAGGATCTTTCTCTTTCCTCCCTTCTTGACTCCTTACCTCACCCATTTATCATAGGCGGGGATTGGAACGCCTGTTCTCCCGCCTGGGGTAGTTCGTCGCTAAATAGAAATGGTTCCTTTCTTCAAACTCTACTCTCAAACTACAACCTTGTGGTTCTCAACGACGGCTCTCCTACATATTTCAAAAATCAAAATTCCTACAGTTCTATAGACTTAACTTTCTCCTCTCCCAATTTAAGCCTGAAATGTGCATGGAATACCCTTGATGGAACCTTTGGTAGTGACCATGTTCCTATCATTGTGTCCGTTCATGGGACTTCCTCCTCTCATGTAAAAAAAGAATCCCGTTCTCCTAGTTGGAACGTTTCAAAGGTTAATTGGTCTGATTTTCGTTCGTTCCTGGATTCCTCTTCCTACAGATTTGATCCTAACTTAGATGTGACGCCTCAGTATGAAAACTTCGTTCAGTTAACATCATCAGCTTTAGATTTGCCTTCTCCTCCACAAAAATCTCCTTCTGGGAGCATCAGGCGATCCTACGCCTTGTCCTTATGGTGGAATGCGGAATGTTCAATTGCACACCAAGCCAGTGTATCCACGTTTCGTATTTTTCGAGCTGCTCCTTCTCTGGAAAACTTCCTAGCTCACAAAAGAGCTAATGCCAAATTCCGATTTACTCTCAAAAAGGTTAAAAAGGCGTCTTGGGCTGCTTTCTGTTCTTCCTTTTCTAGATCTACTCCTCTCTCACAAATCTGGAGGTTGGCTAAGGCTTTCCGAAACCCACAGTCCTTAAATCCCTTTACTTCCGGCGTTTTGAAGAACAAGCTAGCTGCTTTCTTTGATTGTGTTGCTCCGCCCTATGTTCCTAACTTTGATGAATTTGACGTTTCTATTTCTGCCGCAAGCCATTCTGAGCATTTTCTAACTTTTCCGTTCACTTTTAATGAATTATTATCAGCGTTCCCGAAAAATCCTAACTCTTCTCCAGGGATAGATGGTTTATCTTATATTGTTCTTAAGAATCTTCCTGAATATTATCTTAAAATACTCTTAAATCTATTTAACTCTATTCTCCATCTAGGTTTCGCTCCTCCGTCATGGAAATCCTTTATCATCGTTCCCATCCCAAAGGGTATTAATTCCTCGTCCTTCCGTTGCATTTCTCTTGCAAGTTGTCTGAGGAAACTTTTCGATTCCATGTTGAACCGGCGGCTGGTTTGGTGGCTGGAAAACAATGATGTCTTGCCTAACAACATGTATGGTTTTCGTTCTGGTCGAGGTCCTACTGATTGTGTTTCTTTCTTCTTGTCCCACATCTATAAATCGTTTATCCAGAAAAATTATACCCTAGCTACCTTTGTTCATATTTATAGTGCCTTTGACAGCGTTCACCTTCCAACTCTTAAGAGCAGAATGTTATCTATTAATTTACCTTCTCACTTCACATCCTTAATCACGAGTCTTTTCCTAAGTAGAACTGTTACTCTAAGATTTCCTTCCTTTTCAGAGTCACGAAAGGTTTTTCGAGGCCTCCCGCAAGGTTCCTGTCTTAGTCCTACGCTCTTCAATATTTATTCTCTTGGTGTCGCCTCTCTTAATCTACCTTCTACTTCCTTATTTTTTGCAGATGACATTCTACTTTTTTCAACTGCTCCTAGCATTCTAAATGCTTGCAATAACATGCAAGAAACCTTGTACATTCTGCAGAGTTCTCTTTCTCAAATCCATCTATATATCTCTCCTCCAAAATCTTCATGCATTGTTTTCACATTTCGTTCCTATAATCCTGAGTCAATCAACATAAATATCGACAATACACCTATACCTGTTGTTTCCTCCTTCCGCTACTTAGGAATCTTTCTGAACAGTCGTTTATCCTTTACTGAGCATATTAATTACCTCCATTCGTCTACTCTAGAACGTTTGAATATCTTAAAGTCTTTCCCATTGGGGAGGTGATCCTATGATACTTCGTATGCTCTACAAATCCATTGTTCGATCCAAACTTGATTTCTGTTGTTTTCTGTATGGTACTGCTGCTCGTTCTCCCCTAGCTAAATTAGATTTAGTTCAGAATGCAGCCCTGCGCTTATATCTAGGAGTCTTAAAATCCACGCCTATTCCTGCGATTTTAGCAGAGGCTAATGTGGCTCCTTTATCCATTCGTAGATCCTATCTAGCGTATCGGTTCCTTATTAAACGTCTACATATTTACCCAAACAATCTTGTCCCTGCATATTCTTCTCTCTTGCAAGATTGGCGTTTTTCCTCTAATAAGGTTCCCATTCTCTGCCACATTGCCTCGCGTCTTATTAAGTTTTCTCCCTTCATCCTAACTTTCGATAAACTTCCATTTTTCCAGTTTGAGATATTAAATGTTATTCCTTCTCCTAATCTTTTTTCTTTGCCTTCTTATGTAAAATATCTCCCTGCTCATGCAACAGTTTATGAATTTAACCAGGCAGTTTCATCATTCTTTGTTAACCATACCCTAATTTTTACGGATGGGTCCAAAATGGCACACGGAGTGGGTGCATCTATCTACATTCCTGCTCTTAACCATTCCAGCCTGTTCAAAATTCCTTCATTTTGTTCAATTTATTATGCGGAGACATTGGCATTACTACGTGCCATTGAGCTCATTCCATCTTTTCCTCAATGTAAAATGTTCCTCCTAATTTCTGATTGCAAAAGCGCCCTTCAGTGTATATCCTCTCCATATGTTCCTTCCTACTCTGATCCTATTATTCTGCGCATCCGATCACTGATTTTCAGCCTTTGCAGATTGCACTCATTAACCATCGACTTTCTTTGGATTCCTGGTCATGCCGGAATTGCGGGCAACGAAAAGGCGTATTATCTTGCTCGTTCGGCTATTTCTTCTGGGCGGCCAGTCGGACCGATTCCTTCTCATGAATTATTAAATATAGCAAAAAGTATCCAAAAGGCCAATTGGAAATCTTTTTATAAATCATCGTTCTCCAGTCCTAATTCACAATATTTTTCCATTCACCCTAATCCACCTACTCAACCATGGTATCTACAATTTCCGCACCTTCCCCGACTCATCAAAGCTGCTCTCTGTCGTCTTCGATCTGGTCACAGTCGACTTCCTGCTTCATTGTATCGTTTCTCCATAGTGTCCTCTCCTATTTGTCCGCTGTTTATCGATAACACAGTCGTATGTGACTCTGATCATGTATTCTTTGAATGCTCTCTTTATCATCGGAAAGGGCAGCTCTATACGCGGAGCTTCTCTCACATGATGTTCCAACTCCATATTGTGTGTCCTTTATTCTCTCATTACAGTCAACGTTGATCATACCAATTGTAGCAAAATTCCTATCCTCTGTACTACATTATATTAATATCTAATCCCTTCAGTATTTCCCATTTTGGCATTCCTAACTTATCGTGTCCAGTGATTTCCAACGAACTCCTCTCTAAACGAAGAACACGCACTTATGTTGCAGTTACAGTCACAAACAGGCACAGCTCGCAGTTAATTCCCTAACGGTAGATAGGGGAACTCCTTGTCAGCCGGCACTGCGGGCGCTGCTGTTGCAGTGTGGCCATAGTGTTCGGTGAAAATTCTGCTCATTTCCTTTTAAAAGAATGGTAGACGCTGTTTCCGCAGTCGTCGCCATAAATATGATTAATGTTTCATAATTAAAAACTATAAACTTTGCTTTATAGTGATGGAGAAAAGTCATTGAACTTTCGGATAATTGTTTACGGACGCTAAGCGCTGTGTTCTATATAGGTTTCGTGCTTGATGGATCTAACTGCTTTTTAAACATCCCGTGTTTCTTCTTCCTTAATTATTTATAGCCAGATTCCTTTGTCCGTTTGTACTGTGGGCTCTGTAATTGCAGATGTGGCCATGGTATGGGACAGCTAACTCCTTTTGCTCTTACCTTCGTCATTTCTTTTCTTTTCAGGATACATACGTTTGGCATTTTTGACGTTGATTGTTATTGTTTCTCCATCTTTGGTATAGCATTCTTTGTCAGATTCCATTCCTTGTTACTCCTAATTGCTGCTATGTACACATGTGGATGGGTAATCGTCCGTTGCTGACAAGCCCAGGGAAAAACCCAAACAAGAAAAAAAAAAAAGTTAAGATAAATTATAATTTTTATATTTTATATATTTTTTGAATAAACGTTAATAAGAGTGTCGGGCACTCACACAACGAGCATATTTGCCCTGTGAGACGCACAACTTATTTAAAAAAAAAAAAAAATATCATATATACGAAAGATGAGAAACGAGATGGCGCTAAAGAGAGTCAATACAAAAAGAGAAATTCTAGACATAATCGAAAAAAAAGAAAACCAAGCTAGTTCATTATAGGGAGGAGGTATATGAAAACAATTATTCGAAAGAAAATTAGTGGAAAAGGACGTAGAGGAAGAAAAAAAATATCGTGGATGAAAAACATACGTCAATAGGCGAAGAGACAAACGACAGCCGAACTCGCCCCGTCGCTGCGGTCCGGTTTTGCGAACCAAAGATAATTTTTGACAGGTGACGAAAGTTTTGCGAGCCAACTAGAATGAAATGTTGACCACATCGGCAACCCTCGCGTTTTACGAATATAACGATCGACATTTCGTTTCGGCAATGATTTTCACCGTTTTACAATTCGATCTTATTTATAAAAAATAAATATGTGTGCACATAAGCCTTTTTTAATAGGGTCTTTCGTTACTGTTAATGTTTTGCGAGCATTTCGATCGCGAAAAATTTTAGGACATAAATATACTCATAATATACGAAAAGAATATTTCACAGCCTCTCGGAAATGATTTTAATTAAGGCTGAACAGATTTTAATGAAAAATTTTCGTAAATTATAAATTTCACCCTAGAATGTGTGCCACATTTGAATTGTTTCAATATTTTTCACGATGATAAACGCGAAAATGTATACAAGTCCTTTTTCAATAACATATAGCTCATTTTATATCTAGCAAAAAGACTGACTGCCGATCTACGAGATATTCACGAAAAAATATCTATTCCTTTTATGTCTTTATTTATAATGTATTATTATTAGCTTTATTAATTATTAATTTTTTCATCGTTTGTAAAGAAACGTTAATGTGTAATAATATTGCTTCTTATTACCGACACTTCATAAACAAAGGTAACAACACGCTCGTCGCCTTCACTTTTTATCTATTTATTTATTTTATATTTAGTTACGCATAATTATGCAGACTGATTTTAATGATTCTTTGCTCATTACCATCGGCAAAAAAATGATACCGACGTCAAGATTTGTTGTAAAAGTTGAAAAAGACAAATGCACTAAAAGTAAAAAGTAATTAGATAAAAGGTAATATATTTCAGGGTAGTAATATAATTAATCTTATGATTATTCTTCAACAACATTAACCTTTTTTGAAACCGGTAACAAATGTGGAATAAATATAAATGTTTATTACTCAGCTTCTTCTTCTTCTTATAGTGTCATACTCAGCTTCTGAGCGTCGGCGACTTCCTATTTGTACATCTCAGCTGTACAGACATATGTAGTGTACTAGGCAATTGCTATATGCAACGCAGGTGCATACACGCGCAAGACTTCATTCGGAACTGATTAGTAATTGTTTGATTTATCGATATACAAGTGCAGACCTATTTATGTCTGCTGTGTACTGACCTAGCGCGCATAAGATGTTCAACGTGGTGGTTTGACATTGGTTTCTACGTGATTATTAGCGATTATTTTATTTAATTTAATTCTTTGTAATAAGTTCTGTCGTCGCCCGGGATCGAACCCGTGACCTTCGTAACGGAAGCCAAGCGCTCTAGCAACTAGGCCATCGCGACGACTATTACTCAGCTTACGGGAAATAAATTATACTATTATACGTACTCATTAATAAGTTTTTAATTTTTTTTGCAATTCGAATTCGATGCCAACTGAAAAAAGTTAATGTTAAATGTCTACTTTTTTGTGCCCGCTTTTAACTTGTACCGCCAGCGGAACAAAATGATTAATATAATACAACAAAAAAATATTTCAGTAAAGTACCACAAAAGTAGCCCTGAAAAGGTCTGTTTCTAACGAAAAGTTCGGCTGATCATGAAATCGTGAAAGCGACAGAAAAAAAAAACAGGAGGACAACAATTGAAACAAGAGAAAATAAAAAAAGTGATGTAATAGAAAAGAAATAAGTAAAAAATGTAAATAAAATAAACAAAAAAAAAACTAATAATGAAACGAGCAAAATTAACGGTACTGTACACGAATTATAAAATATTTAAAATAAGACAAAATAAACGAAATGAATAACAGAAACCAAGAAAAATTAAACAGCGATAAAAATAAAAACTAATAATAGGAATGTTAATACAGTAACCTTGATCAAAAAGTTTCAGAAATTTGTTCAGAAAATTAAAAATACCTGTTTATTCACCAAAACTGAATTTTTCCACTACAAAGTACTCTCCACTGATTGCACCTTATGTCAATCTTCGAAACATTTGTTATACTCGGTTTTCTGTACGGTCATCAGAGGAACCATCTTTCAAGGGAACTACACGGGAGGAAATAAGAGGAAATAGTCTTACCAAATCTTGTATTGATAATATTTTCATAAAGTATACAGCTGATGAAGTGGTAGCTGGGATCATAAAGACAAAAATCTCAGACCACTACCCAGTTAACTACGCGTTTAAGATTAATACGAACAAATGTATTGCAGACACATTAACAAACTATAGTTATTTAAACGAAATTGTGTTAAATGATGAAATAAAAAAATATGATTGGCAGAGCATGCATGTTCAATAAACATAGCAAACGCTTTCAAAAATTGCTACGAGAAATGTAGGTATACAAAACAAACAACTGTAAAAACGAGGAATTACCCCCTAGGGGAATGAATGGATGAAGAGGAAACAATTAAACTACAATCATATAAGAGATTTGTATTATAAAAGGTGTAAAAGGAACCATTCAAATAGGCGATATAAAGAATTATATAAGAATTACAGAAATCTAGTTAAATACGAAATAAGACAAGCAAAAGAAAAATATCACATACAGGAATTACAAAAAGAAGCAGGCAATGACATGAAGAAAACCTGGAGAATAATAAATAAAATAGTCTGCAAAAAGAAAAAAGCAATAATATATGAGGATATACTCAGGAATTTTACTAGTTATGACAATGCAGTTAACGCATTCCTAAATTATTACCTGTCCATTACACGGAAAGTGAACACTTCTGTGATAATAAATTCTTGAATACTGAAATAAATGATGAAATCAATATATCCTTATACATTCCAAGAGCTACGGAGGATATGATAGAATCCATAATAAAAAAACTTAATCCGGATAAAGTCCAAGGATACGACGAAATAAGGGTGAAGGATATTAGGAGACACTCGAAACTACTAACCTCATTACTAACGAAAATGATTAACTACTCTTTGAAAGAAGGAATATTTCCCCCAGAGAGTTAAAAATCGGTATGGTGCGACCAATTTACAAAAGTGGAGATAGAAAACAGTGTGAAAACTACAGACCGATCACATTAATTTCAGTCATAGCAAAAATAATTGAGCAGTACGTGGGAAAATATTTGAAAAATTACTTGGAGGAAAATAAGTTGATAAATAGTAATCAATTTGGTTTTAGAGAGGGAAAATCGACGATGCTACTACTTAGAACACTAATATCAGATATAAATAAAGGATTAGCAGTGGGTAAACAATTTCTGTTAGTTTTTTTAGACCTTATACTATGGTTTTTGATCTAGTGGACCAAGAAATACTAATTGAGGACTTAAGAAAAATGGGTGTAAAAGGGAGGTATCTAAAATGGTTTTGGAGTTACATAAGAGGAAGAGAATTTTTAGTAAAGATCGGGAATGAACAGAGTAGAAAAGAAATAATGAATTACGGAGTTGGACAAGGGACAATACTGGCACCAATACTATTTTTAATATACACGAATTCGCTCTACCGATATGTAAAGAATTCTAAAGTGTATGTTTATGCAGATGATATTGCACTGGTTATTGAACATTCTAATATAGAAAGTGCTGAAAAAATGTTACAAGAAGATCTCAATAATGTATGTAAATGGGCGCATGACAAAAAATTATTAATTAATGCAAAAAAACTAAAGTGATGCATACAAGAACTCCAAGCCGGTTTAGCGCGTTCGTTCCTAAATTAATTTTACATAATACAATGTGTGTTTACATAGTAAGGAAATATGTGGTTGTGAAAAGTTAGAAAATGCAAATGAATTTAAATACCTTGGGATAACATTAGACAAAGGTCTAACATGGAGAAACCATATAGACAACATTGCGGGTAAAGTTAGACAAGCTATTCCAGCACTATACAAATTAAAACAAGGTATGACATACAAAAGCCTAAGATTATATTTCGAAGCTGTAATAATGTCAAGAATTAAATACGGAATCGGAATTTGGGGTGAGGCGAAAATTACAGAAATGAGGAAAATCAACAAATTACAAAAAAAAATGTCTAAAACTGGTCTTACACAACGAGAACAAGACGGACGCATTAGATAACATCACTTGGTGGAACAAAAATAACGAAATGTCAGCAAAAATGCTATATTATTACAGCAAATTACTTAGTGCTAAACTCGAAGATAGGCTGTTACCAACTAGAACAAGAACGTACAGGACTAGAAATTGCGATTAATTCTTACTATGTACGATCTAGGGGGATTAACAGTAAAATAGACACAATGTAGAGGAAGAGGTATTAATTAAATTAATGGGGAACATACCAAAAGAAATTCGAAATGAAAAAAATCTATAGAGATGGAAAAACAAGCCAATACATAAAAATAAAATAATAATAATATACTTGTTTTTTAACCTGTTTTATTTGACTGTTCAAATTCTGTATCCCTCTCTGATTATTTCTGGATATACTAGGCGGTATTGTTGAACAACTTCTGATGTGCTGTATTGCGGATATCTTCTCCGAAATTTAATCGTTAATTGTCGAAATATTAATCTTAAATGACATAATCTGAATTATTTACTAAGGGCGTATAGCATTGATGAAAGTAACGATATACTTTTCTTCCATTTGCTCTACCATCCAATTGACGTTATAAACTAAATATTTTTAATGTAATTAATCCTTGTAAAATTACTACCGAATTTATAACGGATTCAGTGAAAAGTAAAATAATAAATTTGACTGAGTTTAACATAAAAAATTAGAATGAATATCTTTAAAAGGTCGAATAAAATGAATAGAAAGAGAATGAATGCTTTTTTAAAAAACTTATTCTACATAATAGTATTGACTAGCCAGCAATTATAAAAATAGTTGGCCAGAAAAATATTAAAATTATTTGTATATTTTGCGTATACGAACTTTTATTTTATTATTATTATTACTACAACATCTGAGAATTTTCTTGAACTACTTAATTATACTTATTACCTTACAACACTTATTATAATTTTCTGTTATACTCCATTATGGCTAAAACGCCATAATATATATACATATATATATATATGTGTGTGTATTGATATAATTAAAAGAGAAATACGCTTAAAAACAATCGCCACACCTTATGGAAGCGTACTTCAAAGCTTGAGATAAAAGGAAATTTTTTTATTTCCATGAGTTTGATCTTCCTGCTCCAAACGTCGTTTCCTCCGATAAGTATGATATGAAAGCAATTTCGCTAGAGATTTTTTTTTTTATTTTTTTTTGATGAATGAAAAAAGTATTCTATTTGCGAGATGATGCCGGTTAGCCGTATTTTGTTTTTTATTTTTTTTGAAACATCAACAGTAAACATTATAATCTATCGTAAGTGATTACTTTTCTAAGGGCTCTGCTTAATTTACGCGCTACTACGTTTGTTGAACTTGTATGAAATGACGCATCGGCTGTATATGTATCATTAAAACAGCTAATGAAGTACCGTACAAGTAACGTGAGCATGTGAGTAATACCAAAGCAGTAATTACTAACAGATCTGAAGATTGAGGGCCAGTTCTTTTCTCATGAGATCCGCTTTTACTTTCTTAAATTTCTCAAGCAATTATTTCAAACTGGTTATGGGGCGCTCTGGAACGAAACATCGAATTCTAGACCTCTGTAAACATTCAGGAATCTGGAGTTCTGAAAAAAGCTTCCGATTTCCGTTCACGTGTTCTTTTCTTTTTTTTTTTTTTTAGGGGTGGTGTAAAAATTCGAAAAAAAAAAAGGCGAGAAAGCGAGAGAAAATCGGTTTTCGAATTCTCGCGTTTATTTATTATTCGTAATTTCTATTATTTCATCTTATTATATTGTTTGCGTAGGTCGTGTGAGACCGCAAATACAGAACTCGATGAAAAAATTCCACAACGGCAAAACTGCTCCTCCATCGATGCCCACCGACTCCTCCAAAGCGGTTCCGTCACCGACAAATACCGACACCTCGAGTCCAACGGTGGTGATGGCAACTCCAATTTCCAGGACCAATAGCACCGAGTTCCGAGCAGCTGTAGCTAGCGGTGCTGAGCGACCTACCGAATGTCCGAGTAATCAGAACAACGACGTTTCGATAAACTCATCGAACGCCGACGATAAAGCGAAATCCAACTACAGCGCAGCTGGCGCACACAACGTTTCCTTTTCGTTGTCCAACTCCAGCCTTGTCGCCATTGGCCAGAACAATCTTTCGTCCGCAGCATCCTCCGACAGCGGCCAGCGGACGAAAGTGAACGAGAATTTCTCCGTCTTCTCCGACTTCTACTCGACCAACGTTGCCATAGTCGTATTCGTCGGTAGCGCTCTGATAGCGCTGAATGTGGCCGTTATCGTGGCCATTTTCCGATATAGACGTAAGAACGTCGTTTTCGCGACCGACGACTACAGCATAGTCTGTTGCAGTAAGTGCTGCATCAAGGCCACATCCGGTAGCGGTACTGTCGCCGATCAACGGTCTTACCCGAAGCAGAAGTACCGGCTGACCGACGAAACAGCGCTCAACGACCACAACGACGATGACGGAACGTCCGTTAAAATGACGGACGATTCGAGCACGTTTTTCGATATGCCGATGATGCCCATGGCTGGCAGACCCCATTGGCGCCGACAAAACGGTGACGATCCGCCGCCGCCGGACAGAAGGTATTTGGCAAGCGTTAAAGTCTCTGTTGGTGTTCAGAACGAGCTTGGTCCGGAAACATTGGCCGCCTGCACCATCTATTGGCCAACCACCGTTGGCGGCGAAGCCGGAAGCGAACTTAACCTGAACCAGTCGGCGACCAGCGCGGCCATGGTTACCGTGCGAACATTCGACGATGCCGCCTTCTCCCACAACTCGGCAGTTCCGGAGCCACCACCGCCACCAAAATCCTTACCGCCAACGCCGAATTTGGGAATCCTCAGACATCACTCGCCGGAAGTATCGACTGCCGCCACTCCGAAGAAGCGCGTACAGATTACCGACAACATATTCGCGTAAAACCTGCAAGTGCGTGACTCTATTCACTAGGCTGCCTCGAAGGAGATTTTTTTCGTTCATAGTGTCGGCCGCCAATTAATCGATACTTTATGAAAGCCGACGAAGAACTGCAAAAATGAATGGAGAAAAGAAGAAGAAGAAAAAACCGGGAAAATGAGAGACAGGCGAAAGGTGGATGGGGGGGGATTTTTCCTTTTCTCAGTCTTGGTTCCTTGTTAAGAAAAAAAGAAATATACTCGACCACTCTAGTCATTATTGTAACTAGTCAATTTGTTCTTTTTTACGGGTTGTTTTTAATCATTTTCGTTCCCTCTACGCCAACGTGTTCTGTATTCAGCGCATAACGTTCCTTTTTTCTCTCTATTTTATTATCTCTAAGTGTTCAGTTACCTCTAGCTCCACTGGCAGGTACGCAGGAGGCGCATTTCCAGATGGATCGTACAAATTTTAGCGTGTATAATATTTTCGTTTCGATGTGTTTTGTCGTCCGGTGCGCGTCGGGGAAATCTAACAATTTCGGATTCATTTTTACTTTTTTATTGTCTATCATTTCTAATGTACCCTCTACACATATTCATATCAACTTCTCCCCCTGACATTGCTTTATATTTCGGCATTTTTATTTTTTAACTTATTATTACTAAAAAAAAACGAGAGAAAATATAGAACTGGAAAATTTTTGTTTACGCTAATTTTATATATTTGTTTTTTTTTGTTTTTTTTTCTCGTTATATACAAAGAGAGCTCGCTGTAAAATTTATAATTTTTATTATTAAATAAAATTAAATCACGAATAATTATTATACAACATATATGTTAAGCTCGAACGTGAAATAAAATGTGCCCTAGAAACGTCTTTTCGGTGGAAAATCCAATGTTCGACATATTTTGTTCGAGAGTCTCGTTGAATCCACCATTTCCAACTCGAAAATAATTTAGATTTGATCGCGTTGTTCGTGTCTTTGCTAATATTATATATTAATTTTCTTCACTTTTGCAGTACCGGAATATTCCATCGAAAAGAGACGTTCCTAATTTAATATTTTCAATTTAAAACTCGTTAATAGTGGTACACGCTCATCGGAATTGATTTAAATTACGGAAATGTAATAAACGCTTTCCAGAGAGTAAGGCGTTCATTACGTTTTCAGAATTAAAATAAATATACTACTACGAGTTGACGAGTTTTAGGTATTCAAAAATCAATGGAAAATTATACGATTAAAATTCATTATTTTTAACTAAACGGGATGTACTGCCGCGTAACATTGGACGAAGCTCCCAGAGAGTTATTATTACCCATAAAAGTATATTTCTATATATTATAATAATACGTTACATCTTAATACTATCGAGCCCTTATATCGGGCAAATTCCTCTCTCAAACGAGGCTACTCTTTGATAATGTTTATGTCCTAACATTTTAGAAATATTATCGTCCCACCTTAATTGTTGTCTTCCTCTTTTTCGTTTGTTGTATTACTATCTTTTTCCCTTTATCGCATCCAATCCTAGCTATATGTCCAGTCCCATTTTTGTTTACTTATAACTCTATTAAAAATACTACTATTCTTAAGTTTATTCCTGATATTTTTATGTTTAATTTAATCCTTTAGCTCTCTAGAGAGTTATCTTCACTATATTCATTGGTCTTAAGGTCGCGAGGATGCAGCTTAAAATCATATGAAAAATAAATACCTCATCAGTTTAAAAGGCAATTCTTCCATTTCCTTCCGTCACTTAATATTACCGCTCTCTTGACTTAAATCCTTTTTTGCTACGAGTTTCAAAATTTTTTTTATGAATAGCGTTTATTTATTTTTTATGTTCAGATTTATTAGCTTCTTCCCCCATGCTTTTTTTTTTTACCCCCCTGGGGTTTGCTACCAGAGAGCATTAGCCCAGCAAAATAGAAAAGATGCGTGAAACAAAATGGAAATTTTTATTTTATCAACAATGGAATCAAGGAACACCCCTAGGACAGGAACAACTGAGAGAATAGGCAGAGAAAGAACATAGGATGCGTTGAAAGGAACAGGAAGACCAAGCTTTAAAAGATGACAATAAAGTAACTCACGCTCGCGAGATAAACCGGAGCACTCGAACAGCAAGTGATTCGCATCACAAATATACTGGGAACCTTCAGGATCCAACGGATAATTAGGAGATGCAGCTAAGGAAAAGCGATTTAGAGAAGAAGGAAGGAGACTATGAGAGAAACAGAGGCGCGAGCTAGTTTAGTAATTATGGACCGACGCAAACTGGGTTAATCATAGAACTAAAGACGAGAAGAAGTAACAGGGGGTTAATCAAGAGATAAAAGGAGTTAGAATTAGCGAAAAGCATAAACAAAGTTCCTAAGATGGCAGGATTTAGTTGGAAGAAGAATATTGTGTGCTGGCACCCTACTAATAAAATTTCAATTGGAAGTTGTAACTTTAGCAAGGAGGTCGACGGCTACATTTCCATCAATGCCTGAATGTCCGGGAATCCAAAGAAAGTCAATCTGGCTAGACGTCTATGAGGATAGGTCATGAAGAAGAGAACGAATAGAAAGTATAATAGCATCAGTGGAAGGAGAAAGGGAAGGTGGAGATAGCGCTAGAAGAACACTTAAAGAGTCAAAAACAATAAGGGGAATTTGAAAGGACTTGCAGAAAAGGAAATATAAATAATGGCTTGCAGAATGGCAACAGATTCGACAGAACAAAAGGACGGAAGTTTAAAGGAATGAGAATGAAAGAACTGAGGGCACAAGAATGCCGCCCCAACTCCACTCGAGCTCTTCGATCCGTCAGTAAAAACTAAAGAGTGATTGCGGAATAGAGAATTTATTGTATTATTAAATTCCATACTGACGATATGAGAGGGAGAGGATTTAAGGAAGCATGACAAGAAGATGATATTTGATGGCTTTAACAATTTGGAATAGACGTAAGAAAAAATAGAGGCTTGTGATGAGGAATGACAAAAGGGGAAAATTTAGAACGGCGAAACGATATATGAGATAGTATAGGAATTTTATTGGAGGAAAAACGCCAATGACGAAGGATAAAAGAATAAGAGATACTGATATTTGACGAGGAAGTGGAAAAACGTTTAATGAGAAATCGATAACTCAAATAAGATCTTCGGATGAACAGAGGACAGATATTGGATTCAGATAGAATGGCTGGGATAGGAGATGGCCTCAGAGCTCCGAGACAAAGCCGAAAGCAACTGTTTTGGAGACGATCTAATTTGTAGAGAACGGATTTGGAAGAGTTGCCATATAAGAAACTGAGAGCGTATGAGAGATTTGTACAACATTATTAACACAGAAGGATCACCTCCCCATCTCGTAGGTGAGAGAGCTTTAAGAAGTTTTAAGACTTTAAGCGAGGAAGCATATAAATGGCTGATATGTTCATGGAAAGACAGACGAGGGGATAAAATGATTCCCAGATAACGAAAAGAACTGACTATTGGAATGGAATGATTTTTTTAGATTTATCTAAAATGAGCCCGAGTTATAAGGCCGAAGGGTGAAGACTACAGCTGCTGATTTAGGAGCGGAAATGAAGAGATGAATGTTAGAAAGGGTCTTTTCCAGAGTTCTTAAGGAGCTATTTAGTTCCTCATTGGAAACTAGAAGATTACGGGAAGAGGAGTAAACAAAGATATCATCTGCAAAAAATAAAAATTTGGATTTTAAGGAGAGAAAACCAATTTTGGAAACATATAGATTAAATAAAGTAGGACTGAGGCAAGAACTTTGCGGAAGGCCCTGGAAGACCTTTCTTGAGGTGGAAAAGAAGGGAGAATAAAGAAGGATAGTTCTACTTTGAAAAAGATTGATAATTAGGAAGGATATGGATGCAGGGATATTTAAAGAAATCATAACGTTTTTGAACGTAGGAAGATGGACGCTTTCGTATGCACTGGCTACATCAATAAAAGCTGCAATTGTGAATTCTTTGGAAATAAATGATTTGTAAATGTCAGCAAGGAAAAGACTGATATAATCTGGAGGGCCTAAGCCAGGACGAAAATCAAACTGGTTGTCTGGACGCTAGTTATTGTGTTCCAAGCACCAGGCAAGCCGTTTATTAAGCATGCTTTCAAAGAGTTTTCGTAGGCAAGAAGCTAAAGAAATGGGCCGAAAGGCAGTGGAATTATTCTTGGAAATTGGGATAACAACGAAGGTGTTCCATGAATCAGGAATAGAACCAGATTGCAGGAAGGAATTAAAAATGATTAAAAGAATTTGGAGAGATTTTACGGATAGGCTTTTGAGGATGGAGTAAGAAATTTTATCATGGCCCGGGCAGGAGTTGGAGGAGTTTATCAGGGAAGAAAGAAGTTCAGAAAAGGAAAAGTTAGAGAAAAGGAAATGAGACGGTGTTGGGTAAGGAGGAATTAAAGAACCCACTTCATCATAATTAGGGACATAATCAGAAGCTATAGAGTCTAAGAAAGAAGAAAGAGTATCCTTAGAAAGACTCTAGACAGGCGTTCGGAAATAGAATTTCTAAAAGCTTTAGCCAACTTCCAGACTTTGGAAATAAGAGTCAATCGAGAATAGGAAAAGTAAAAGGATTTCCAAGCGTTTTTCTTGGCGTTTTTGAGAATATATCTGGTTCCAGCGTTCGAACTCTTATAAGTCAAGAAATTATTAAAAGCAGGTTGAGAGCGGAATGACCTAAAGCTAGACAAACTTTGATTGACAGCAGCTATGCAGTCCCCATTCCACCACAGTGATGAAGCCCTTAAAGAATGACTTTTCCGGACTCGGGGATAGAATGGGGAAGACAGTGTTAGAGCAGAGGGGATAGAATTAGTAAAGGATAAATATTGGGAAATAACATCGTTTTCTACCCGTATTGCAGGAAGGTCTGAGTCCACAATAAACCGAAATCTATTCCAATCAGTTTTACACAGGTTTCCATCAGCATAATGCAAAGGCGTAAATGAAGATGAAAGAGAAGGGCGATGGAAGTCATTAAGAACAATGAGGATCAGAACGTGGTCACTGCCGAAGGTACCATCTAGAGTTTTCCACGAGGATTTGAAACAAAAGATAGATCGATAGAACTAGAAGTGGACGATGATTTGAAGAAGGGGTGAAAACCATCATTTAGGAGAACCAAATTATAATTGAAAATTACTTCCTCTGTGCCATTCCTGTTATAACTGAAACAACCCCATAGAGGCGAGTGAGAGTTCCAGTCGCAGCCGACCATGAAAGGGCGAGGAATAGAATTCAAAAACAAGTCAAATATGAAATCGCGTAAGTTATAGGACGGTAGAATGTAGGAGGAGACAAGATTAAAACTTTTACCATGACACAATGGGATTGAGACGTAAACTAAATTCGGATTAAGAGGACTGGAAGAAAGGAAGGAAAAAATATCATGATTAATGAAATGTATATCTTTTCTTATAAGAATAGCAGCTCCGCCATAGCCGTCGTCCCGATTCGAACTGACTAAGGAGTATTCTCGAATTCGAATATTGGAAGATTGTTTGAACCAAGTTTCTGACAGAAGAGCAACCTGAATGTTATATTGATCCAACAAACCTTCGGGAGAGCATTTATTGACATTAAAACTTCTACAGTTCCATTGAAGAATATTTAGCCTGTTTGACATAATTTAAAACATAGAAAAATAGTTGGAGGGGAAGGAACCACATGTAACTGTAAAAGAGGAAGGGATATAGTACCTTTGCAACCTGCATATTTGGAAGAAAGAGGAAAATCGGGGAAGGAATGAGTGAAGACTCGGGTAGTCCACGCAAAGGCAGTTGAAAGTATTGAATAACGACAAGGAAAGATACGGCAGAAGAAGGGATGCAAAAGAAGACAATGGAGAAACATCTGTTTTCTCAGATAACTTACGAATGAGGAATATGAAAACTTATTGCAATGCTCACCGAGGAAAAACCGCTTTCTCTTTCGCTTGCTTACCAACTTAATTAGGTATGGAATGATGAGGAAAAGGCTGCGGGTCAAAGTGAAGAAATTAAGATTAAGCAAGGAATAATTAGAGATTAAATTCGCTTTAAAAAAGGTAATAACTGGAACGAAAAGGACTTTGAAAATGATTAAATTGAAACAGACTAACCGTCTTTCTTTACCGTAGCCCAGCGTATTTAAGAGAAGACCGAAGGAAAGATAAAAAAAGGAAAAAGTAAGATATTTGGGGATAAGAATAATGCATCTAATAAATAATTAGTATTGATTTTCACGGTTTAGAACCGAAGAAAAAAGAAGTTTTATATAATTGTGCATTGCAATCAACCATACACCGTCCTCGACTACTGTCGAACCCAATTAAAGTTCACAGAAAGAGGCACTGGTCATAAAAATAATGAAAAGCATATAGATCAGAACAGAAACATCTGTTAACTGTTCTCGCTTTTAACAGTGTAGCTGAAAAAGAAAATTGATCTAAACAAAAATTATGAACAATCCTCCATCGCTCTCGTCTCCCGCAAGGTTCAGGTTGCGAGACGAGACAATGGCAATAGTACTTCTTAGTAATGCAATCCAGGAGAAACATAAGATTGCAGAAGGAAATGCGATAGGAATTAACGACCTGAGCTCCGGAATGCTGGTTAGCCCGGATAAAGAAATATAGGAAGAGAACGACAGAGTAGAAATTTGGGAAAAAACATAAAATTCATTGACAAGAATCATAGCGAATTTCATACATATGCAAGAGAAGACATTAGAATGGAATTTCACAATCATAAGGACCATTAATGGAAATACAGGAAGTTGATCAGTTACGTAGCCGTAGAATTCAGAGGGCAATGAGCAAATAACAGTTGGAAAAGCTTGAGCGATGCCAAGCGAAATTCAGGATTTTGACGTAGAGGGGGGGGGTGAAGGTTTAAGCTGAAGTCTAGCTTATCGACAGCTTCTTCTGCTGGAGTTGGGATTAGGAAAAATTAGAGGAGTTGGTACCTGCCCCAACCATGCTCATAAGATATCCTCGATGATATCAGAGCATTATAGTATTATCTTAAAATTACAGGAGGTAACAATGGCCTCTAAGTCTTATAAATCGCCAGCAAAGATTGCCTAATCTTTTTTATATTATTTGCAAAATATGACGTTTCCAACTTGCACTACTATCAATAGTTAGCCCTAAGTATATTATTTTCTGCACATTTTGTATCATCATACACAATCATCGCTACAATAGTTAAAATTATTCGCGTGACTACAATTAATATTTAAAACTTTTAGGATAAAAGTCCTGTAACAACGGCTCGGTGTTCTTATGTACATAATTTTAGATTTATCCGTATTAATAGAACATCCTTGACTATGCGCCAAAATTACAAAAGAATTTAAATCTTTTTGCAGTAAGTCCTCCGCTTTTTGTGTATCCGAATTTTATCTCATCTTCAGCAAAAGCAAATACTTCCGCGTATTTGACATAGGGTGTATTTGTATATATCAGAAATAATAAAGGTGTGCTAGTATCGTACCTTAACACCCGCAGTCAAATCTCTCTCAGTACTGAGACTACCATTTATTTTTACCCTTAACTTCCGATTTTTTAAATAGTCCTAAAATCACTTGTTTTGATTGTTAACAATATCGATGTTCCGCAGTTCCCTTATTAATTTTTATCATGACTTAAGGTATCAAAAGCTTTATTTAGATCAATAAAAATAACTAGAAATTGATTGACCTTCATATTGTTAACAAACATTTTTAGCAACTCTGCTGTTGACTTCTTTTTCCTGTAGACAAAAATTGCAGTGGATATAATATTTCATTTCTCTCTAAGTAATCTCTTAAATGGCTGTTAATATATAGTGTTCCACTATTTTTGCAATTACCGAGGTGATAGTAATTGGCCCCTATAGTTGGAGCAATCAATACGGGGTTCCCTTTCTTTTGTACTAGCCACACTATGACTACTTTAAGCAAGTTCCGCACTTCCCCCCTCTGTTTACTGATTGATTTATTATTAATTTTTTTTAAAAATAAGTTGCGGGTCCCACGAGACATACTGCCCGTTTGTGGGTGCCTAACAATATTATCGTTTATTCATAAATATGATTAAAAAACTTCTTAATACCTACTTATCCTTATAAACAGTGTACTTAACATACTATTACACTTGGCGATCATTCGCTTTAAAGGTATACATACGATCGGTTCTCCACCATTTGCCCATATATACCATTAAAAAGTAACTTATTGTCCTTCCAAGGGCGTCGCCAGCCGATGGGCCGGGGGGGGGGGGCAAGATGATATAAAAAGGATATGAGTTATAGAAAAAATAAAATTTATAAGTTGTAAAGGCTTAATATTTTATTAAACAAGAATAAAATCTTAATTAAAACATAATTTTCGCGGGTTTCTGGCAAATTATTCATGATTTCGCGCCTATGAATAGTCATTATGGCCAGTTGATTAAAAAGTTTCAAGGCTCCGGGGGAGGCAGCTGCCCCCCCGCCACCCGCTGGCGACGCCCATGTGTCCTTCATTTATATTATCAACCAGCCACTGCTTAATTATTCGTTTCCAAAGTCCTATCTCTGTGTTCATTAAATATTCTGGAATTTATACCAGCAATTTAATTAATACTGCTCCATCAGTGTTGCCTATCTTGCTATTTATACCTTTCAGTCGAGTATAGGACACTTCCTTATGATTCCCCTAGTTGTTCTACCTCTTTTCGTCAACGATAATGGAGTTTTATTAGTCTTATACTCCAGCAGTCGGTGATAATAAAATACCATCTTTAGGGACATTCGTTTTTTCTCTCTCCACCAGCTTACGTTAGTAGTAGCCTGATCTTTTTTAGGGATTATTATCTTTAAGCATCTCTTTTATTGATTGTTAATCCGTTTGATTATTGTACTATATAATGAAGGTTTCGTTTGCCTCACTTTGTTAGATAAATTTGTAATATGCTTGTCCCAAGATTCTGTTAAAAGTTAGTCCATAGTATTTAACCTCATCCGTCGTTTCCAGCTGAGTACAACCACAATTCAAGGTAGGATTCAAACATAAGCAACTATTACTATGCATTATAATACATGGTCTGTATGTTCTATATCTGCTGGACGTTCTTATGTATAAAACCTTTCATTTTTTTATATTAATCGTTAGTTGTTTGTCATGTGCCCACTTATTCGTGATATCAACATTCTCTTGCAACAGTTTTTCGGTCACCTGAATATCATGGTGTTCAATTACAAGTGCTTTGTCATCTGCATCGGCGTATACAGCCGAATGTTTAACATATTTGTGAAGAGAATTTATGTAAATCAGAAACAATAACGGAGCTAATACAGTGCTCCTTGCCCTACACACCTTAAAGCAATTTCCTCTCTGCTTAGTTCTTTCTATTTTTTAACAGCTCTCGCTCTATTACCTATGTAACTTTTGAACCATTTATTTCGTTTGCCTATAATACCAATACACCTTCCATATCCCGCAACGGTATTTGATGATTCACCGCATCAAATGCTTTACTGATGTCTCTGTAAAAATTACAAGAAACCGTTTCCTAATTATCAGACCTCTATTGATTCTGCCTGTTAATGCTCTTATCGAGGAGACTGTTGATTTTCCTTCTCTAAAGACGAATTGTTTATTATGTAATATTTCATTTCCCTCCAGGGAATTTATTAAGTGAGACGCAATAAATTGTTCCACAATTTTTGCCAACTCTGAAATAATCGTAATCGGTCGATAATTTTCGCGTGCTCTCGCTTCACTATTTTTGTATATAGGTCGGATTATTTCGGTTTTAAGTCCTTCTGGTACTTTATATTCTTTAATAGAGAAATTTATTAGATTTGTTATTATTGAAGTGAGGCCTGCTGCATTATTTTCGATGTTTGAGGCTCTTATACTATCCCACCCAGGAGACTTATGACTGGGTATTTTATTGATTATTTGTTCTACATGTTTGTTATTAGCTTTTGGTATATAAAATGACATGTGCGTCATTTCTGGATGCACACTGTTCAGTAACCGTATGTTACAAAATTGACCGCAATGCTGCATTGGGCGGGAAAGATGTTCAATAAATTTGATCACCGTATACACTTATGAAGTGTGTTTCATAGTCACACTGATCTTTGTCTTATAAATGTATGCTAAAAATTATTCTTCCCAATTCCGCCTTATACTCCTAATATTTAAGTGTAATTCATGAAACAATTCTTTATTTATTTCCGAGCTCCCTACGTCAGTATTTAATAAATTCTTGAACCCCTTCTCTCATTCGCCGATTGTTGCATAGTTTACACAGTTAATATTTTTGCAAAATTGAATTGTAGACGTCATTAGCTGAGAATATTAAACGTTGGTGCAATAGTAGAGGATCGACCGTATTTCGCTAGATCTAAGGAAGTTGCAACGCGATTCACAATAATTATCTAACTTTACCTTCACTACATATATCTGCTACACCTCCGCACTCTCACACGTACAAACATCCTATTACCGTAAACGGATCGGGATTAAATCTATAACAAAAGAGCACATTATCAGTTAATAGAACATCTTCAACCACCAAAAGAAATTCCTTAAAATACAAATACGAATACGTCACCGGCGTAGTCATTGCATCTGATAACAGTGCTCGCTGTAAATTATCTCTAAAACACCGCTTCATAAAACTGTACCTATTCCCTCTACGTCATACATCTGTCAACTACCGCGAAAAGCGAATAATCCCACCATCTGCTTAAATACACAATTGTACTCCACCGCTGACATTCATACATTACCCCACTAACAATATAACAACAGCACGCGCCTCAAACCTCTTTCCTCACACCCAAATCACGTCATACCTTACTTTATGAGCACATGAACTTCCATTTAACGCCCCTTTCATCCACCACCACTGTCTCAGACTCTTCATCGCTGCCCAGCCGACAACGTATACCGTCGCACATATGACACATCCAATATACCTAGAGTAATTATTATAATAACGATAGAACAGGCCTGTGTTTATGGGGGGTCTAGGGGGCGCTGCAGCCCCGAGCCCCGCCTTACAAAGGGGCCCCCAAGAGACACTCACTTCCGACATGTAATAAAAAATTAATCTATCATTTGTCATATACTTTAACCTTTTTTAAAAAAAAATAGAATTAACTTTACAGAAGCAAGTGCATTTTTTAATACATTTATTTGTTAATGATTTTGGATCCATTTCTATTTCCTCCTAGAGGAGGAAACTTCGTAATAGTAAAATTTCGAGTTTCGTAAAAACTTACCAGTAATTTGTTTTAAGGTATAACGAGTCAGAATCTACGTTTTTATGAAATGTCTGTAGGAATGTGTGTGCGTGTATACACACGCAACACACGCATACGCACTATCCTCTGAATCAAATCTTTGGTTAAAATTTGCTGAAAAATTCATTGTTTAAAATTATATATATATATATAAATATATATATATATATATATATATATAAATATATATATATATATATATATATATATATATTTTTTAAGGGCATCGAAAATTCTACCCATTGTGTCTGTATGATATTTAGTTTTGTTTACATTAATAATTATATGTTAATTCGTGAATTCATAATAATATAATTAAATTAGATTAAAGAAAATTTAGTTATTCTATAAAACTGATAATTTTGCCTAATATTTCCGTAGCCCCGGGCCTATCATATACTTAATCCGGGTCTGCGAGAGAACCGTAATCGAAGCTATTCTTAAGTATTATTAACCTAATAAGATCTCTGAAAAGCATTAAGAATCAATTATGTATATACTCGTATATGTATATATATATATATATATAATAAGTACTACTATACAATTTTATTAAGATCGTGCGCAATTCTTATTTGGAAGGGTCGTTCTTGTGAATTTTTCCGTTCTTCAACCGGGTGAACTGATAATTATTTTCGTTTTCTGTTTAGTTCCGTAACCGTTCTATGTAAATTTTCTAGACTTAAAAATATCGTCAGACATTCTTCCGGGTGAGAGAAGCTTTTGAGAGGGTACTAATTCGTATTTTGCTTTACACTTTTTCATCATGAACAGTATATTTTTTGTAATGTTTGAAGATTGCGATAATATTTAGAAAGCGTTTTACTCGATCTTTTCATAAACCTGGGAAGAAATAGACGAATGAGGCGGAATTCTCTTTAATTTTATGTTATTACTATATATACTTTTGCGACGAATAAATTAAATCTGATTACACTGGAATTTTGCACTGTCGCGGAATTATATACGAAATGTGAGTTACAAATTTTGTAAAATTTTACAACTACATACTACAATCAGGTCGACACTGACTAATACTTTAGTTGGACCGAATGCAATCTGATTTAGGACCGATTCGCTGTAAAATCAGTCTCAAGTCTGTATTTGGTGCGTTTCAAAGGCAGCTGTTATTCGCAGTATAATCGAATTTTTGGACAGGGAGAGGAAAATATAGTAAAGTTGTTTTAGTAATTCCTACGGCTTGCGTAATTAAGACACGGAGTTGCAAAATTGAAAAAAACTCTAGTCTTCGAAAAATATGTCGGATGCTATTGGTGATCAGATGACCAATGTAAAATCTTTGTATCGCGTGTTTTAATAGAGGAAAAACAAAAATGTATACTGAAAAAATAATACAAGACTGGAATTAACGCTATCGTCCAAGTCTTCAATTTTCTTAGAATTAGAATGCGATAAATAGTTAAACGTTAAACTAATGTCATCCGTACTACCGTCTTATCACTATCAGAATTCACTCTTTCGAAAACGTGATGCTTTCATATTTTCCTTTGCAGCCGGCAGATTCACCAGCGATTCTAGAAGATAACAAGAAATACCCTCTTGGTGAACTTAAAACCGGTTATCGATAAAACAGCCAAACTTCAAGTGTGTTTCAGTGGAACGAGATTTTCGGCGTTCTGAAGTAGCTAAAAACTATTTTCAAGAGTAAAGAACGTGTTTCTTAGACAAAGCCAGTTGAATGAAGTTTTGACGGTGTTTTCTTCAAGTAGTTTTTCTTTTTCGTTTGGCAGAAATTTCAGAGAATAACAGAACGGGCGAAGGAAAGATCGCTGCGCTGAGGTTGGTACCGAAAGTTTTTCACCAATATAAAACCCTGTAATGCAAAATGGTGGAACACTGTACTTCACACGGAAATGGCGTACGCTGACTGATAAAGCCACGCGAACCCGTTCACCTGTTCATTCGGTATTGCGAACGCTAACCACATTTGCTCAGAAATACCTTTAATACATATCTACGCACAAGCATATTATTATTTCCGTTAGAAATTTTCATGAAAACTGTTTAACTTTTGCCGCTTTGTGCATTGTAAAGAGGTGTCGGTCGAAAAAACTTTTTTCCTATCAGCCAATTCGGTAATGATTAATAATGCGAAAGAAAGAGAATTATTTCGAATTTAACGAATAGAAAAGTTTAGACGAAAGGCGTTAATTGTCCACATGTTTTTCCATTTTAATGTAAGTATGGTTTTAGGCCGAGGCGCATTTTAAATTTTGCTCACCAGATTATATTCAATGCGTAATTATCCATGCTGAAGCATATGCACAATTCTGTTTTTTCGTGCAACGGAGGAAATATGTTCGGGATTTTTGACAGGATGAATATGTTTTATGGCCAAAACTTTGTTAACATAAAAAAAAAAAAAAATATTACCGGTAAACGGAAAAAAAATCAGTGTATTTACGCTAGTCTTATTCTTATTTTTTTGATAATTTTCTTCAATAATTTTTCTACACTAGCTTGTCACGTGCCATATCGGAAACTTTCAAAATTCCTCATTTATCTTACTGAAGCCGCTTGCAGTATAACCAGTACTGGCGCGTTAAATGCACTACTTAAAAACAACAAGAGTACGAAAAACCAAAATATTAGAGGCGGGGAATTTCGAAATGACGTTTTTTTTCGATCAGCAGTTTCGAATTTCATCTGCCTATCGTGTGTTTCCTAAGGGTCGTTTGTCATCAGGTTTCCATGATGTTGCCACACTTATCCAGCGGTCTTCGTCTCTAGAAATCTCCACTATGGTCGGACATCTATCCTTCTTTATTTTCAAATCTCACTATCTTCAAATTCAGCCGGTTGTCCTCAGCCGTGGTTTCGTTCCTCTTTTTATCAACGTTCCGCTACCGTTTCCTTAATCAGACTGCGTTTTAATTACTCCCTTCTACCCTCTTCACGTTTTCGTTTTTCCCTGACATCCTCTCCCGATTGTCCCCTTCATAGTTCCATCTTTACTGTACTATACGTTGCAAACCACATCTTCTTTGAATGCCTTGCCTTTGATTCTGAGCGCTCTGTTATGTACTCCAAAATCTTAACACTGGGTCTCTTCCTGCTCCTTATAGTTCTTCCTTTGTCCTTTCCTTTCCATCTTCACGTATAATAAACCCTGTACTTCAATCTTTCCTAAGCTCTATTTCTAATCGTCTCTCTATTTAACCATTTCCTTAATTTCTGTAGTTGTTGGGTCAAAAAAAAAACCAAAAAAAAAACAACCAAACATAGAAATCTCCATTTGCTATTTTTAATGATATGTGTACTACATCTGTCACTTTCGTTGTTTTTCGGATGACACGCTTTTTCGTCCATATTTGTCCTTCAGAGTAATCCCCGACATAGACCTTTCCATTTTTTTGTTGATTAATTCCATTTTTTCCGTTACTACCCCCACGTTTCGTTAGCATATGTTCGAACACACTGGTTAAACACTCTTTTTTTTCAGATTTTTCGTAGTATTCTTAATTTTTAAGCAATTTAGAGCTAAGGAAAAAGTTTATCGATACTATTACGGATTACCGCAATTTTTCGTCGAATAATTTAATTTTTTATTAAAAACTAGCCGATTTCAATATCTTACTTTGAAAGTCATTTTACAAACTAATTTGCGAGCGTCTATCTTTGAATAAGACGCATTCGCGTTACGCGGCTATTTAACGTGGAAGGCCGTAAAATGTGTTCACGACATTTTCATGATTCTTATTAAAAAAAAAAAAAGAAAAAAAAAAAATTAAAAAAAAATTAAAAAAAAATTTTCTTTGTTGAATTTTTTTTAATAATGACCGAACCTTAATGAAAGCTTGCGTCCTCTTCATTAAAATCACTCTGTCCGTACCGCTCCGACCTTGGAAATATCTGTGTTTCGGCAACGACCGTTCTGAACAACACTCGTAACAGTTTTTGCTTTAATTTAAATCATGCTCCTTCCCCGAAGAAAAACAGTCCTATTACACAGCGAATCGTTATCTGTTGTTAATTTAAGCCCTCGGGGATGCCAACCACGATATCCTTTGAGATTGTGGATTTTATTTTTCTTTCTTTTATTTAATTATTATTATTAAATAGTCAGTTAGTCTATGTTTTATCTGTATATTTAACGATATCTTACATAGAATTTTTTGTAACGGCCAACCGCTGAAAACACAATTATCAACAAATAATACGAAAGTAAATTTTACAACGATTAAGATAAAAAAATAAATTCAATTATACACAAGTCTTATCGACGGTGATCTGGTAATCGTAAGTTGGTATTTGGCGGATGGTTGGAATCTACTGATTACGATCGGAGAAGGGAAAACGTTTTAGATAAAATAATTGTGAATTGCTTGTACACCAATAAATCTCAAAATCTGAACCTTTATCCGGAATTCTCGGTAATGTTTTTCATTGTAACTTAATTACGCGACTAACGCAAAACGAGGTAACCGTATTTCTTTACACGGTGTGACCCCCGTTATAGTTTCACGATGAGTAACGAGAAGAGAAAAAAACTCAGGTAAACATCCGAATAACTCCCTTCTCAAAATCGATACTATCCATTCGTCGATCTTCTTCCGAATGCTACTCTGTTCCGCGTCGTTCTGTCCGATAGCACAGTTAGCTGACACCGAAGCACATCTTCTTTTTTACACCACGTTTTTCGATACTTCAGATTTTATATTTTATTTGTCAAATGTAATGGACACATTACACACTAGTTTGCATTTGTATCTTCTAATTCCGTTTTTTAACACTCTTTTGTCAGACGGTTTTCCCGAAAATTTAAATATTCGCAATCGCTAAAATTATTATCCTATTTGTTTCTAGAATAAAACCGCGCTTGTATTAAATATATCCGTACAGAATTTCACAAAAGTAGTAATCTTACCGAAAACGTAATGCTAATGTACTTATGGAAGATTGACTGACACCGCGACACACACCTTCCTGTCTACTTATATGAAGGAAAAATTTTAAAAAATGAACCAGAAGCTTGTTTACTTTTTCTATACGGTTCGCAGACATGGACAGTAAAGCAAGGACTAGAGTAGGAAAGGAAAGTGTAATTTGATCTTTACGCAGTCAAAAATAGCAAAAGCCGGACATAAGAACCGGTATTGCAGAACGAGAAGGAAAAGAAAGGATGTAGGCGCGCTATAATGAGCGTCCAATAGTAGCAGCGAAGAGTAGAAAAAGGAAGGTTCAACAGCGATGGAAAAGCATTCAAAAAAGATATGATCAGCATCGCATCTAAAAAACAGAAGCAGAAGGACGGAAAAGGATAAAATGGATAACTTCTCAGATCATTCCTATCAATAGGAATACTGTTCGAAATTTTGAAAAGTATTCCTGTTGATAGGAATGATCTGAGAATAATAAGTCACCTATACTGGAATCAAACTGCCGAAATTCGCGTTGAAAATACCATGTCAGAGGAAGTAGTGAACCAAAAAGGAGTGCGTCAGGGCTATGTCATGTCTTCCTTGCTTTTCAAATGCGGAGGCAATATTTCAAGAAGCACTAAACGACAATATGGAGAATCTTAAAGTAAATGCAGTCACGTTGAATGGTCTACGCTATGCAGGTGACAGTTTAATTCTTGCCTCTAGCGAGAAAGAACTACAACGGATGCTGAATAAAATTGTTGTTGATAAAAGCCAAAGTTACGGATTAAAAGTGAAAATATCCAAAATAAAAGTGATTATTTTTTTCTGAAAAAAGCAAAAATCACAAAACCAAATTAAATGAAAAATCAAGATAAAGGCAGAGACGATTGAACAAGTTCAGCACATTAAATATCTAGTAAGTATACTAGAGGAAAACTGTACATCAACTCCGGAAATACGCAGCAGGATTGAGAAAGCTAGAAGAGCTCTCACCAAAATGAAAAGCTTATTCACCCATCAAGACCTGAGACTCGAAAAATCAGGCTGCTAAGGTATGTTACATCTTCTCTATTTTGCTTTATGGTTGCGAGAGCTGGACCCTGAATGCATCATTGGAAAAAAAGATTACCGCATTTGAAATGTACTGCTATCGGCGCATTCTATCATGGGTGAAAAAAGTTACTAATATCGAGGTACTTCAAAGAACGGGAAAGACCCTTGAAGTAATGCAAACCATCAAGAAACGGAAGCTGCAGTACCTCGGACACATCATACGAGGCCCCAAATACGAAATTCTGAAGGTCATTTTGGAAGGAAAGATAAATGGGAAGAGATCGAGAGGAAGACGTCAAAATTCATAAATAAGCTTATCAACTGGTTCGACTGCCCTTCTATACAACTCCTCCGATCGGCCATTGTAAAAGAAAATTTTCAATCGTAGATAGCCAACCTTCAATTTGGAGACGGCGGATGAAGAAAAAGAAGATGAGTGAGAAACGGAGCTCTAAGGGAAGGAAACAAACTATGTCCGAAACATAGACGGCAGATTGTACAGAGAAGTGAACGCTGTAAAGAAGGAAAGTTGAGAATCCAAAGATGAAAATCCGGTTGAATTAGACATCGGGATTTCAGAATCAAGGAGAACAAGAGTTACTGTCCAATTTAGAATGAGCAGCTAGCTGCAGAGAGCAATGTGATGTTGCAGGATTCAAAAACGCCAAGAAACTCTCGGAAAAAGAAGCTTAACGAGCCCGGGAAGATCTGCTAAGTCATCGGTGATCCGAGCTTGTTCAGGTATCCGAAAAAAATTAATTACAAGAAGAATTCGATAGTCAGCAGAATGGGAAGTTAAGATGAATTAGCTTCTAAGACACTATATATCTGATATAATAAACATAAAATCTGAGATATTAGAGAAAAGGAGATATGACATGTAAAATAGCGTTAGCCTTAGCAGAAGGAGTGCAGTTTAAGGGGGGGTATGGGATAACCACTTTGAAAATTTCATTTTTCTGAAAAATTTTTATATAAAAGTACAAATTCTTAAAAATATTTTCCCAAAACCTCGGTCGTTTGGTGTAAAATTCATTAAGATAGTAAGCTGTGCGCTCCACCCCTTTTAGCAGGTAACCGGAGCAGCTGCTTCCTTCTCTTTCAAAGGATCTAGCAGGGGTGGGTAGTGGTCAAAAGCTAAAGCAGTGACATGTGCCTGCAGTGTACGCGCAATTGTGCTGTATGCCGTGCAACCTTCACTTAAGGGAAGATTATACAAAATCCCGCTAAAATCAGGCAGGGCAGCTAGTGCAGTGATCTACGCACAAGTGTTCAAGAACATTCTGGATAACCTTTTGTCATTTTGTTACAGACACGCACATTGTTCTAATCGTTTTCATCGCTGTCATCGTTTTTCGGGTTAATTTAGCACGTTAAGTTCCATCTAGTCAGATCGTCGTGTACTACGTTTCTCTTAGAGATTACCATGCCGTGATCTAGTCGCGTTTTTGTCGTTTTTTTTTTTATTTTATTTTTATTTTTTAAATATAATAGACTCAGTCGTGTCCTAGACATTTAGTGGATCGGTATAGTATACTTAGTGATTAGTTATTTTTATAATTTTAAAGTTATATTTTCAAAAAAAAAAAAAAAAGTGCCAAAAAAAAATTCCGAGAGAGGATAGAAAGGGAGCAAACGCTAGGATATACAGACCAAAAAAAAAAGACCAAATCCTATGAAGAATAAAGAGGATGTAAAGACGCATCGGCAAAAAAAATTAAAGTGAGCACCGAAATTAACGTTTCTGAAGATGCTAAAAAACTTTACTAGTATTCACGACGATTTCTAGCCTTGTGAAATGTGCAAAGTGTGATGGGAAAATTCAATTTAAATCTCATAAAAAAGAAGGTCTTTTGAAATTCAAGTGAAATGTGAGAAGTGTACGAAGCCATTTTCCATCAAGTGAAAAAATAGGCCGCGTGTACGAAGTAAATTATAGATTTACTTTTATTATGCGTTCATTAGGCTTAGGCTTTGTAATAAGTTTTGCGATATTATAGACTGATCGAGTAGTTTTTTAAATAAAGCGGTGGATAATTCATACTTGAAGAAAATCTGTGCTCAAATACAAACCGTAGCAAATACATTTTACTCCATGGCTGCAGCACAAGAAAAAAAAAAAGGAAACGTACCATGAAAATAAAGTAGGAAATACTAGAGATATCACTGTTTCCGGTGATGGCACCTGGCAAAAGCGAGGTTTCTCTTCGTTATATGGTGTTTCTTCATTAATAGGATACTACACTGGAGAAGTTATAGATTTTTGCGTTAAAAGTAGGCACTGCCTAAAACTTGGGAGAAAAAATTAAATACAATGGAATTTGAAGAATGGCATGCCAAGCACGTGGAACAACGTGGTGAATGTGAAGCAAATCACATTGGGGACCTGCAGGAAACATGGAAGTATCAGCAATAAAAGAAATGTTTCAACGATCGGAGGAAAAGTGCGACGTCGAGTATAAAAATTACATCGGCGACGGTGATAGTAAAACGTACACCGGTATAATTCAATGCCATCCATATGGCGAAGACTTTGTAATAAATAAAAAAGAATGCATTGGCCACGTTCACAAAAAAAGGGATGGGCAAACGGCTACGTGATCTTGTAAAAAACACAACAGTGGAGACAGAAATAAAAACCGGAAAAATGGCTGGAAAAACTGGAAGAAGCAGACTCGTGTCGTGTAATTTTTTCATATGTTTTGGGCGTGAAAAGTGTATCGGCGAATTTTATTCTGAAATTGCTAAATTTTGACCAAAAGAACCGTCGCATGAACATAATTGCTGAATGACGTCAGCAACGATCTAGATTTGCTCAAAACGGTCATAACTGGTGACGAAACATTGGTATATAGTTATAACGTCGAAACCAAAGCCTCCCAATGGAAGCGGCCAGAAGAGCCAAGACCGAAAAAAGCACGCCAAGTTCAGTCAAATGTGAATGTTTTTTCTCACTGTTTTTTTTTTCGATTACAATGGCGTGATGTATCATGAGTTCTTGCCAGAAGGTTATACGGGGTCAATAAGGAATATTACCCTGAAGTTATTGGCCGTTTTCGCGAAGAACTACGAAGAAAACGCCCGGATTTGTGGAAAAACAATTCATGGCTTTTGCATCACGATAATAATGCACTTTTGCTTGTTCGTGATTTTTTGGCCAAAAGCAACACCGTAATCATGCCTCAGTCACCGGATTCACCGGACTTGACCCCCTGTGACTTGGCCCCCTGCGACTTTTTCTTGTTCCCAAAGCTAAAAACACCCATGAAAAGACGGAGGTTTGCGCCACGATTGAGGAGATGAAGACCGTATCGCAGGAAGAGCTTAAGGTCATACCAAAAAGCACATATCAGAAGTGCTTCGAGGATTGGAAAAAACACCGGCACAAAAGTATTATATCTGAGGGGGACTACTTTGAAGGGGACAAAATAGATATCGATGAATAAATAAATATTTTTCGAAGAAAATAAAAAGTCACCGTATTTTTTGAACAGACCTCGTATTAACTGCAGTATACGAGAATAATTTAATTAATAAAATTAAACGAAAAGCTAAATAAATATGAAGAGAGATCGTTTGAATTAATGAAATTAAATTTTTTAACAACCATATTAAAATATCGTCGTCACAAAAATTTAAAGTGGCCACCAAAGCGAGAGAAAACAAAAATGGAAAAAAGAAAAATTTCATAAGAGAAAATCATTTAAAGTAAAAAAGAGAAGCGTTTTTATTTCACTTCGTAATTAAATACTTTGTTTTTTGTTTTTTTTTTAACATAAACTAGTATCAGTAGCGACAAAAAAACTACGTTCTTTTTTTATTAATCTATATAGATCTCTCTATGTATAGGGGCGATTTATGTTTTTATTCCAACCGCCGCCTCTTAGTTGTGAAACGTTGGCACCCCACTGGAAGGGTAAATGTTACAATTGGCGGAATCAGTTAATCTAACATTCCTGTTAAATAATTAAGACATAAATTTCAACTATAGAATTACAATTATATAACGTGATACAGCAGAATTTCCAAACATAAATTGTTTCGAAAAGGCATGCCCAACACCTGGGTAAAACCTTGATTATTCGCGAATCAAAATTAAGACACATTTTTTTTCATCACTTTCCGAGAAAGACGGTCTTCACGTAGCGACCGGGGTAGGGCTAGTTCTGTACTTTCCGGTTTTTAATTTCATTCTCCAACGTGTTTAAGGTATTCCGTGCGATCGTTGTTCCTGTTCACGAAATTGAATGCGCATACTAGGTTGAGCCTCAATTTTTTTGGAGTTGATGCTTCCTGTTCTATCTGTTTAAACCAGGAGTTCCTAACCAGGGGGGCATAGAGAGATGTCAAGGGAGGCGCGAAAGAAATATTAATTTAACGCGTAAATTAAACATCGGACGAGGGATGTTCAATAAATAATATGGCATGCCTTCGAAAATTACCTCTTAGGCATCTGAAAATTTTCATAAATAATCAACAAAGTAAAATTATCACCATTTTTTGCATTAGTTGCGATGAATCCACCGAAATCGTTAATTGTTCACAGTTAATAGTTTATGTTCATTACGTCAGTGGAGATCACATTGAAGATGAGATTTTTTATTCCCAATATTTGACAGCAGGCACTAAATCTGAAGATATATTTAATTCAATACCTGATTTCATCGAAAAAAATGATTTGAATTGGAATAAACTCATTGGACTTTGCACAGATGGCGCCCCTGCAATGATAGGTGCACGATCAGGCTTAGCTCAAAAGCTCAAGAAAAAGAATTCCGCGATAGTGTGTACTAATTGTTTTATTCATCGACAAGCTTTGGCTTCCAAAACATTTCCACAGAAATTACGCCAAACTTTTTGGACTTCGCTATAAAGATCGTAAACTACACCAGGAGCAGCGCTTTGAACAGTCGATTATTTAGTTTACGCGGATCTTGATTCTGATCATAGAGTTCTATTTCACACAGAAGTACGCTAGTTGTCTAAGGGCAACATGTTGGCTCGCCTTTATGAATTGAAAGAAAAGGTCATCCTCTTTCTTGAGTTCTAAGATAAAAATAGAGTTTTTGCAAATATTCAACAATGAACAATTTCAATGGAGGATGACCTATTTAACTGATATATTTAGTGTCTTTAATTGGCTAAACTTGAAGCTTGAAGGCAGAAACGGCACTGTAATAAGTAACTATGATCATATTCAAGGGTTCATATCTAAGCTTCAACTTTGGAATCAAAAGGTATCTGCTGAAAATGTAATAATATATTTTTCTCGACTATTCGAAGCAATTAAAAATAAAAAACTGGACGAAGATTTCAAAGTTGAAATATAAACTCATTTGCAAGCGCTGGAAAACGAATTTCACCGATACTATCGAGACATTAATTCAGAGTCACCAATGTGTCACATGACCAGAAACTCATTTGTTGTTGATAGCTTATAATTACCAGCAGAAAGAATTTTTAGAAATGAAGGTTGATTCGACAACGAAAGATGACTTTCATCTCTTGACATTGGAGAAATTTTGGATCAAACGATTTGCCTCTCTTGCTTTGTGAATACTTGTTCCTTTTTCTTCGACTTACTTATGTGAGACAGGGTTTTCAGCTCTGGTTTTAATTAAAACTAAGCAGCGAAATCGTCTTGCCATTGATAGCGACCTGACGATAGCTCTGGCAGAAATTGAACCTAGAATCAACCAATTGGTGCAGAACATGCAAGCTCAAGTATCTCATTAGTACTTCAATTATAATGAATTATTTCGATAAAAACGTTTTAAATTTGGTTAAAGTTTATTTTCTACAACTTAGAATTAAAATAAATGTCATTAAAACAATGTGCGTTTTTTTTTTAATGAAAAGATTAAGGGGGGCATAAAAATGTTATTCATAATTCGGGGAGGCTCGACGAAAAATAGGTTGGGAAACTCTGGTTTAAACCACTCTCATAACAACTTCAGAGAGGATATAAACCACTTAATATTTAGTTGTTGTTGGTTCGACGGTCGTAGAAATATTCTCTGAGATGAATTAATAGCAGCCATGTTGGCTTGCCGGGCAATGAGGCCATTGACCGAGCTGCTAAAGAGGCCTCCACACTCCCTCTCCTCACCTCCCGGTTTGTTTCCTCTAACGATACTAAGCAATTCCTGAGATCACGCATAACCAAATCTTGGGTCCGTGCATGGAAGTCCAACCATCAAAATCAACTCCTCCCCGTAAAACCTAATCCTCTATCACACATATCCTCTTCGTTCCGATCAAGAAAGAATAATATTATTCTTACCAGACTCCGCATATCCCACACAAATCTTACCCACTCTTACCTTCTACAACGCATGGACCCTCCTCTCTGTCCCTTTTGCCTAACAGCTCAACTCCTTATCCCCCATATTCTAACATCCTGCCAGGCACTTACAGCACTCAGAACCCAGCACAGCCTCCCCGCCTCCCTACCTCAGCTCCTATCTCAATCTTCCTCACATATCCATAGTGTTTTCCGGTTCCTGCAGTCGCTTAAGCTATTAAATCTCATCTAGACTCTAGCCAGCCCCTGGGTGCATATGGCCCGTTAGTGCAGCCTGCGCCCGATCAATCGTATAATAATAATAATAATAATAATAACAACATTTTCCTTCCCTATTGTATATACGTGCTGCTCTCGGCAGGTAGTCAGGCTTTGATAGCTCTGTTTAACTTTCTTCGTATTAATAAGATCGTCATATAACTGAGTGCCAGTACAGAGCTCTATTTTCCTTTGGCTTAGTCATAGTAACAATCGGAAATAAAAATAATAAATAGGCCAATAGTGATAATAAAAATATAATACTACTAATAATAATAAGAATATAAATATAAAACATAGTAAAAAAGGAAAAGATTAAAATGTGATAAAAATAAATAAATAAAAAAAAGGAAAAAAAAAATTCTCATCCACTTTGCCACATCTATAATATTTTATATATAGGTTCTTTTAAGTTTTATTATTTAATTTTTCCTTACTCATTAGAGGCTTTTATTTTATTTCATTCTAATTTTTATCTATTTATTAGTTATCTTTTCATTCTCTCTCGCAGTACAATCATATTCATTCTAACTACTCACTTCTCCCCATCAAACAGTGTGGGCAGTGCTCGGCACTTGCGGCCATATTGTAATATAGGGTTTTATTTTATTTTATTTCATTATAGTTAAATTTCTTCGGACATTGTGGGCACTATTCAGTAGATACGGCCATATTGTTAGGGGAAATTTCCTCTCCACGAGTTTTATGCAGTTCCTTATCTCTCCAACAATTATTATGTGATTATTTAACTTGATTACAATGTTAGTTTGTTGGCTAAAGGAACAGTTTTCGTTCAGGCCATAAAAAAAAAAAAAAAATTGAATGCGCAGCAGGCCGCTAGCTTACCGCTGCATTGACTACATTAAAAGCAAATGAAATCTGATCAGTTCTGTTCTTTACAAAGCTGAGCCAAAAAATATAATAGTTGCAGGTTTTGGAAATTTGTTGTAGAATTCTTTTTTTACGGTTCCAGATATTTTATTTCTTTTTTTTTCTTCGTTTGGTTGATCGTCGATTTTTAGGTCAAAAGACCGACTACTTCTGAGGTAATATCAAAATGTGATGACATTTTGCAAGAAAACAAAACTCTATTTCAAAGACACCATAAGTAACCGCGTCCCAAACACATCATCTTTATAAAAAACATTTATGATTCGTTAGAATTCATTATTCTTTTATTTAACATATTTATCTATTCATTTTCCAACTGTCTGTGATGAGAGAAATTGCGCTTTTAAATCATCGGTGCAAATCACAACTTCCGTGTTTGTACTTATCGGCTAATTTAATTAATAATAATAATAATAATAACAATAATACTAATAATCCCATTCGAATGACAAATTCGAAAAGGAATAAGAAGATTGAATTAGTAAATTTTCGGTTGCTACATTCTGGCAGATCGCAAAAAGTTTATTATAACTTTTTTAAAGTTCATCTTTACGATTACGGGACACTCTTTGAACTTTTGTTCAATAAAGTGTGGAATTTTTTCATCGCTTCGAGTCAACTTTCTACGAAATAGCAGCAGATGCCGCATTTCTACGATGTAATTAAAAATGAAAGTGCCTCGTTTGATATGTAAATTACAAACTGAACTAGTTCCAAGTTGTATTTGCTCATTTAACTATCTGCTAATATATGTCTATATATGCATGTATGAATATATGTGTACATATATGTATATTAATATTGCAGCAACTTCATCTTTACTTTAAAAGTTTATCATATATGTTGCATAATTCTCTCCGTTTTTTTCATTTATGCTGTAAGAAGCCAAAGCTTTGTGTCGACTTTGTTTGCCGCCACTTTTGTTACTTTCATCTTGTTGCTCAAACGTTTTCCCTTCTAGGTTTTTCTTAACTGCAAATACGAAATCAAAAATTTTACACAACATCAAAAATGTTAACCAATTGGAATTATTAATTCGCTTATTTTTCGCATCCCTTATCACATGCGTCAAGGGTTTCAATTAATTTTTTTTTTATATTCGGAATTTTATCAGTTTTGCTTTTTATGCTAGTAGAGGCGTATATCTCTTTATTTTAATAATTTCCATATTTCACATCTATACCGGGGAAAAAAAATTCTTTCATAAAGCATATGAAAATGTTAAAAAAAAAAAAAAAACCGATGGACATGGATAGGACCAAATGGAAACAAAGCGGAAATTGACTATATATTAACTTTAAATATCAGCATAGTCCGCAATTATGATGTACGTTCAACGTCCAACATATATGATAGAGATAGCATTAAATCATGGAGACGTAAACTAACAGATAGAACGGTGGAATTACTGGAACAAAGGAAAGGTATAATTCAGATATCTGGAAGACATTCCGTACAGTTCGCTGTGAATGGCCGTACATTATCATGCAACAGTTGAATTGCTTTCTAAATTGTTATCTCTCTCCTTAAATTGATGAGTGTTTCTAGTAGTTTAGACTGTAGGTCTGTCCACGCTCCATGAATTCCACTAAAATAATATGATCCCTTTGTTGTTTCAAAACATCAACATTGGACGGATTTTCTATAAGATTAAACTAATAACGGCGCAATAACCAAACTAATCTCGTTTTAAAGGTAAAACTATTACATTTAATAATGTTTTGCTGCACAGTGGGAGAGAATGATGTTTTTCATGTCTTTACCGTAAACTCGAAAAGCGTCACGAAAATTTCATGTATTTACTTAGATACGACTGATTACTAATAAGAGAGCATCGAATGAAACTGATTTCCCACATACGCGAGTAGGCATTCAACAGAAAAGTAGGTTAAAGTGTTACCTACGACAACTTGTAAAGAGACCTGTGAAGATCGTAGGTTTGTGTATGTTTCAAAAGTCATTTCCTCAATATTATCACCGCTAACGATAATGACGTAAATAAGGGACCTTGTATTAGCGGTAGTTAATTATTAAATGTATATTTTTGCGCATACGTTGCGATATAATATGTATAAAGGGGAAATCACAGGTTGCACGGCGACATTCTCATGTCGACGGAGGTTGTGAAGCAAACGACATTCTAACGTCAGTGGATGCCTGAATGGCTGTACAAAACCCACTTTTAAGGGAAAACATGAAAATGTCTAACTGTGTTGCGGACTTATACGCAAGCTGATTTCAAAGATTCTGGAACAAGTAGGCAGTAGACTTTTTCTAATGGGGGGTAGCCTAAGAATTACGTTGTAATTTTTTTTTTTTTTTAAATAAGGTAGAACAAAAAGAAGGAAAACGAAGTGATTTTGAAAATTTATAATGAATATCTAATGAAATGTTTTCCTTATACTCTGTTTTAGTAATATGGGCACGTATAGGACAGCGTGTATTCGACGTCGAAAGTGTATAGTAATTTCAACAAACCGTTATTCAATAAAAAGAAGAATAAAAAAAAAAAAAAAAAAAAAAAACTTTTAGAAGTGGCAATTGAAACTCGATTTTTCCGTAATAATTTTATACGGTTTTTTTTCTTTACGAGCAGATTAAAAAAAGCAGGTTTAGACATATTCCCTAGCTACCTCGAAAAGAACGATTTCTCAAATAAAAAAATTAATTGCTTTTATTTATTTTTAATTCCAGAATTATTATTGATGGACAATTTTTCGACTAGAATTTTTATATTTCTACCTCTACCAACGGTCCGATATGCATCCACAGAAAAAGGTAAAAGGTGAATGTTTTAAAGTCAAAAAATCGGAGGGAGAATACGTGGATGTCAAAATAGCTAAAAAGTCATAGGACTCGATAAAAAAAAAAAAAAAAAAAAAAAAAAAAAAACAGTAATTTTTAAGAGGATTTACGTGTGAGCTTTCGTTGTAAGAATGAAGAGGGTAAAAAATGAAATGAAAAAGAAATAGACAAAATCAAAATCGATCGAACAGTTTGTCTTTAGAGGAAGCAGAAATTCCTGCGTAAATCAGGTATACAAACAGTTTTCTTTTTCGTCGAGTTTAATGTGTCACCTCCGTAAATGTGGATTAGAGTAGTAGTTCTGTCAATTAAAACCCTATTTATTAATTGATCATTTCTTATGTAGATTTTTGTTTTTTTTTTTTTTTTGTTTTTCTGACCTCCTCCCGCCAACTGCTTACTACTAATCCTCTCTTCTAGAAAAAAAAAAAATTAGTCAAAAATGCGATCATTTTTAAAGTGTATTTTGTAAAAGTATCCCTCCCCCGATTTGTAATAACAGAAAATCCACCGTGTGTTTCTAGGATGGAATTTTAAGTATCCTAGAATTTTTAATTTTGTACCTAACATTAAAAATATAACGCGGATTTAAACATTTTTATTTGCTCGCCGGGCTACTATGATAAATTTGTAAATATTACTCTGAATTTTTATAATTTTTTTTTGTCCATCTTTCGCCCTTTGGTGGTCGTCAGTCTGCATTATGCTGACTTCGTGTGCTATACGCGATTGAAGAACTTGCGTTATAAACCTGAAATAATAGTTTACAGTCTATCCTATAGATGTCGCCGTACAAGACATGATCAACAACGAAGATTTCTGTCAATGCAAAAATCGAATAATAATTATTTCCTCGATGAAAGACCCGATTAATTACAGAGAAACATTTTCAAAATTTTCGCAACGCCGTTTACGCATATGGGACTGTTTTCGACGATCTGTTACATTAAAGTTATATTTAAATTATAAACGAAATAATACAAATAAGTTTTTTTTCTCTGCTTCTTTTAGTCATTTTCTATGAAATCCGTTAATAGGAAAATGAAACTGCATTACGATCTTTCCGATAAGACATAAAGTCCATAACAGAGTTTAAATTTTTATTGATTAGGTAAATCAAAAGTGTAGAGAGAATACAGACGAGGCCCCACTGTTAATACATTCATCGGTTAATCTTTGGACGCGAGCTATCACCAATGTGAATTTATTTCGTATCACATATCAATGCTATTATGTTATTAGGAGCCGATTAAAATTATAATTTATATATTAGTACGAATCGTGTTTACGGTCAATCTAGCTAAATTTATAAATTATTAATATGTTTATTTTTAGATATCGCGATCAGTTAACGATGTATTATCAGATCATAATACGTGTAAATCGCAAAGTCAGTGATCGGTAAATTATTTTCAGTAAATGAAATTTATACGCGTATATGAACGTATGTATCATTTTCTACTTTATTTGCTGTAACGCGTTAGGATCTGAATTGCCAAACTAGAGTCATAAGTAGGCCACTGTGTGTACTCGTGCATAATATAGTCGTATAAATGAGAAATTTTTGTAATTTCCGGCGAAATACGATTATATTTCGTGTAATTTTGTAGAATTAAATCGCGATACTGATTTTTTGTCAAGAATTATTGTCTTTCGTAAAAATTCATTGTTGAAACTGACAGCATTTGCGCCGTGCGTTTCAAACACTTTAACTCTTCTAATTGACGAAATTATGATTTTAATCACCGATTTCTTTTTTTCTTAAATTTCCACTCGCACTTTTTGCTCTCCATTTTTCTGAACTTTAAAAGGAAATATAATTAGTTCAACGCAAAATTATTTTTTTTCATTTTGCACGTTCCTTTTAATGAACTTTTAGTAAGATAGATGGCTACTGTTTGCTTCTTTGCGAAGTTCCCCGTGAGAGACATTCTAGCATCAACATCGCAGCAACGATGATAAAAATAAATGTAATAACAATTTTTTTCTTAAATTGTTCTGCACAAAATAGTTCAAAATCCAAATACCCACCGTGATTGGATACATTATCGAACGGATCGCGGATTTAGAAAAAGACAATCACTAATGTGTATATACACACGCGTATATATTATATATAGGTGGGGGGGGGGCGAAGAGAAGCTTCACATGGACCATAATTAACTACACACTATTTTTTTAAACGTTTATTCTCAAAAAATGCGTGTGATATATGTATATATGTGAAGTAAACAATATTTCAGATATTTTTCTTTCTCTAGGCAAGAAACGAAACATTTATATTCACGAAATTAACAATAGAACTTAGAAATTTAGGGAAAAAACGACGCGATTGCTTTAGTAAAAAAAAAAAAAAACGGAAAAAAAAAGTCGCAAAAATTACTAAAAAAACTTGGTATGTATAAAAAAGTAAACGAAACATTTACTTGCAGTTAAAAAAGCTTGGAATTTAGACAAACACAGCTCGAAAAAAGTTAGGTTTTCTTTTTTTTTCATTTTTTGGGTCCTCACTTCGGATACTTCCGATCAGGGCCGTATCTGAGGGAGTTTTCCGGGTTCAACCCCCCCCCCCCCCCCCCGAAATGTCTGCCAAATAATAACTGCTGGAATTAAATGGACCGAAATTCAGAATAAATTTATTTCTTTTCAATTTTAGACAAAATAAATTGAAATTTTTATAAATCCTATGAAAACGACTGTTTTTTATTTGTTATTATTGTAGTGTTCAAATATTATTGCATATACAATAATTGACTACAAGGTTTTAGTGTACCATTTATAAATGAATATATTTCATGATAACACACACACATATATATATATATATATATATTTAAAATGATCGAGTCAAATGCTCCGCTTATGTCGAAGCTTATTAAGATAATAATTTTGTAATTATGTTTGCTGATGTATGTTTCAATAATATTCATACATTCTTCCAGGACCCCCTTCGTTGATTTACTTTTAATATATCCAACGCTTTTGTCACTTAAACGCACTCATTAATGTGTGTGCTGGAAAGTTCAGGCTATCACTTAAAACCATTTTCGAACTATCAAAGTCATTTTTCCGTAGTTAAAATTAAAATTTTTGTAATACTCTATTCCTAAGTGTGCCCTGTTTGAAGAAAAGTGCTTAGCTTCTTTTGGCCCACCCTATATGTTTATACGTAATTCTTAGGCTAACCCCCATTAGAAAAAATGTCCCAATTTTATGTAACGTTTGTTATATTTTATAAGATTTCTGTGATTGTTATTTTTAAAGTGTCACAATTTTATGTAACGAAATATGTAACGAAAATGTTTCGAAAAAATGTCTTAATTTTATGTAATGAAAGTTAATTGTTAGAATAGGATTTTTGTGATTATGTTATTTTTGTGGTGTTGATGCCAGTATGAATTACGTTGCAAATTTTGATCATTTTATACAATGCATAGAAGAGAAAGAGACAGAAATGAAAGCAGGAGAGGTCAAGGGGCACAGCCCCTTGTGGTGCTAAAATGGCCGAATTATATATATATATATATATGTTAGTGTAGAAATTGATTTTAGTGGATATTGAGATTCACCAGTGAATGTCTACCAAAATCGGTGATGTATATCCGAAAATAATGTATTTTGGAAATGTTAAGAATTACCTGTTACTTCTGAAAGTAGAAATTTCATTTCAATAGCGCGAATTACAGAAGCGCATGTATAGTGCGATCGTACTATTGTCTTTCATTGCGACTGGGAAAATCTGCTGTCTTGGCAAGTTTTCTACGTCAGTTAATAAAAAGCGGGAAAGCACCGCTTCTACTTCAGTAAAATGTGAAATTGTATTAAACGAAGCGCTGTCTAAAAAAAGGAAAAATGCAGCTCAATATCGGGTTTTTAAATAATTGACACTCTAATGAGAGTTCTGTTAATCGAAACAATGAGACCGATGCTTTGATTCATGGGGCGGCATTCTATTACAACAATGAAAAAATATCTGGGACCTAAAAGGACGCGTTCATATCGATGTAAGAAATTATTACAATTATTTAAAGTCGTTAGAAGTATGAGTAGAAAAAAAAAAGTTGCCGCAGCCATATTTATGAGTTCCTCACTGCGGGTGATCAATTTAAATACGTGTTTAGTTTATCTTAAGCAACTGATAACATTTTAACTTCCTGGATAAAGCTTTATTGACGTACTGATAATTTCGAAACATTACCTCAGATACACCTGAGTAGAAGGAAAAATCTGTTAATGTAACCAAAGCAGTAGCGGAGTTAGTCTAGCAATATGGCCAGAGAAAAATCATAGTTTTAAAACGAATATATTTATTTATTGGCAGACGGTTGCATTAAAAAAATCGAATGTAACTATATGTGTTTTGTTTTTATGCATAAAAACACAGCGTATGTAAAAAATTTAAAGATTTCTTCAGCCATTGCATATCACATCGGGATAATCATCGAGTTTAAAAGCAAACGACGAATAATAAAATTAATGATGCGCATACATATGTATACATGTGGGTATCGATATTTAGACGGGCATACTTGCGATTGCATTTTTATCGCAATAATAACTTCTCTCACTTTTTCTCCGCGGAATATTTCGCACTGAAATATCCTAGGCAATTTCAACAGCAAAAAATAACATCTAAAAACAACACTTTATTTTTATCTAATGAATCTTTTAACATCTTTTGGCTACCTCCGAATAGAAATTCAAACTTTATATGAAGAACAATGATAACTCTCGGTACATTCTAATATGATAATTCGCCCCTTTCTGCTAAAAATTCGTTTAGCATATATATATATATATATATATATATATATATATATATATAGGCTTCTGAAGCCATATACAATAGCTGTAAATCTGCTATAATTATTCTTATAGCAAAAATGAATAAAAATCTCTTTCAAGTTGAAAGTTAACGACCAGTCTGTTATCTGCCTTATTTGAAAAATTATGGAAAAAACAGTAAATAGAGAACTTCTGTATATCTTTGAGTTTCCATCTTATGTGCTACGCAAACCGGAAATGCTTCCTTAAATCTTCTCCCTCTCCTATCGTCAGCGTGGAATTTAATAATAGAATAAATTCTCTATTCCGCAATCACTCTTTAGTTTTTACTGACGGATCGAAGAGCCCGAGTGGAGTTGGGGCGGCATTCTTGTGCCCTCAGTTCTTTCATTCTCATTCCTTTAAACTTCCGTCCTTTTGTTCTGTCGAATCTGTTGCCATTCTGCAAGCCATTATTTATATTTCCTTTTCTGCAAGTCCTTTCAAATTCCCCTTATTGTTTTTGACTCTTTAAGTGTTCTTCTAGCGCTATCTCCACCTTCCCTTTCTCCTTCCACTGATGCTATTATACTTTCTATTCGTTCTCTTCTTCATGACCTATCCTCATAGACGTCTAGCCAGATTGACTTTCTTTGGATTCCCGGACATTCAGGCATTGATGGAAATGTAGCCGTCGACCTCCTTGCTAAAGTTACAACTTCCAATTGAAATTTTATTAGTATGGTGCCAGCACACAATATTCTTCTTCCAACTAAATCCTGCCATCTTAGGAACTTTGTTTATGCTTTTCGCTAATTCTAATTCCTTTTATCTCTTGATTAACCCCCTGTTACTTCTTCTCGTCTTTAGTTCTATGATTAACCCAGTTTGCGTCGGTCCATAATTACTAAACTAGCTCGCGCCTCTGTTTCTCTCATAGTCTCCTTCCTTCTTCTCTAAATCGCTTTTCCTTAGCTGCATCTCCTAATTATCCGTTGGATCCTGAAGGTTCCCAGTATATTTGTGATGCGAATCACTTGCTGTTCGAGTGCTCCGGTTTATCTCGCGAGCGTGAGTTACTTTATTGTCATCTTTTAAAGCTTGGTCTTCCTGTTCCTTTCAACGCATCCTATGTTCTTTCTCTGCCTATTCTCTCAGTTGTTCCTGTCCTAGGGGTGTTCCTTGGTTCCATTGTTGATAAAATAAAAATTTCCATTTTGTTTCACGCATCTCTTCTATTTTGCTAGGCTAATGCTCTCAGATAGCAAACCCAAGGGGGTATAAAAAACAATTAAATACTCTTAATGATCTATGTAAATTTTTTTTCTATTTTTTTTCTTTTGCGCACGGTGACAAGCAAACACCCTAGTGCTTTCTACAATGAATATTTAAGAACTAGCATTTATATTCAGAAACACGAAATTAACCGTGAAAAAAAAAGGAAAAATTAAATTAAATAAATACTTACGTATTCAATTACACATTTAATTAATTCACACGAAACACTAATATCATAAATTTCACACATTCATCACATAATTAAAGTTAATAACGAAGTTGTGCTTATCTTTATTAACAATTTAAAGTTTGATTGATGGTGAGTTGTAGATGTCCAGTACTATCACCTCTGTTCTGAGCTTCCGTTTATACTGTTTTTCATCAGCGAGTATTCCTTCCGACACCCGAAATGACTTTTTTAAAATTTGTTCCAATTATACATATTACCTTAAATTCTATTAATACTGGTTCCATTTGTAAGAGCTTACTATTTGAATCTCCGTGAAAAATATTAGAATCAGCTTATCAAAACGAATATAAGTTTTTCAGTAAAAAATGCTGCATAAACTCGTTGAGGCATCGTGTCAAAGCGAGTATAGCCGCTATAAGCATAAATTCCACTTCAAATCCAGAAGAGTTTGTTTCATATTGGACGGCTCCCTGGTCAGCGTCGGTTTTCCGTGTTAAGAACGGCTGTTTTTTTTTTTTGTTTTTTTATTTTATGTGCAAGTCGGCACAAGACGTTCACCCAGCACAAAAGATTAGAATAATAGAAAGACATATGGAGTGACAGGTTATATCAAAAAACGATTAGGGACAGAAGAAGTGAACTAACAAAACGGTTGTTTAACAGAAGGTACTGTAAACCGCAACTTGGCAGGAGAACCTGAGTTGGTATACTTTCTCAAGGCAATCATGATGAGTACCACTATTAGAAACGAAGAATGCCAACCGGGGCGGATAGCACTCGGCACTGATGGTCCCAGGCCGTCATGTGTGAAATAACAGAATGCAGCAGGAACCGGCTATGGATAGAAGCATATGAAGGAAAATCATTCATCAGATAGTAGTCTCATCATGATCAGGATGTCCTGCGGGATTAACGGCGATATCATCATGGTATATTTATTTATTTAATCACAACACACATGCACATGGATTATAGTGATAAAATTAATGAAAACCCCTAAAACGGTACACCGAACATTACGTTATCGATCGACACAATTCTCGGAGTAATTATTTCTGACATGACAGAATCATTACAATATATATACGCATGTTTAGTGAAATTGATTTTTTGATGTCTAAGATTTACTATTATGGAAGAGAGTTACATCGCTGTAAAACTTTTGTAAAATATGTTGCAAAAAAACTTTTTTCATTAATTAAATAAATTACAATTATAGATACACGTACTTTTTAATAAATTCTAAAGCCCGATCATACAAAAATAAAACCTAAATCAATTTAAAACAAGTATGAAAAAGAAAAAAATGATTACGCAACAGTAGTGTTTAATTTTCCTTTGTTTTTGAAGAAATTTGTAATTTCCGATTTCTTATCCGAATGAGACGGGTAGTATTTTCTGATATTCTTTTTTTTCTTTTTTTTTTTTTTCTTTTAATGGGTTCGTCGACATGGACATTGTCCCAAGAACAGTGGAATAGAGAGAAAAGAGAGACTCAGATCCTTACACGATCAGAGATAGCTGACCGAAAAGAATCAAGAGCTAGAATAACCGAAGGAGAAGGAAGGGAGAGAATGAATGAAGCACAGTATGGAGCAGAAATACCATTTTGTAAGAGGAAGGAATAAAAAGAAGCCTGTTCAGTTGAAAGCGACGAACAACTGAACATTATATGATCGGGGTCAGAAATACATTGATCGCCGGGAGGGTGCAATGGACAATAAGGAGAAGGCACGAGAGAATAACGGAACAATGAGGAAGGGAGCAAACTATGCCCAAAACGCAAGCGGCAAATCGCAGAGAGATTAGAACGGCGCATAGAAGGAAAAAACGTGGAAGGGAAGGTTGAATAGAAAAGAAAAGGGAGTTCGGGTTGGAGAATGAGGAGACGTAGGAGTCAGACCACAGTTTGGAATGAGCAGCTGCAGACAGAAGGGTAATATTAAAAGCTGAGAAGGCAGGAAGAAACCTACCAGAAGAGGAAGATAATCGAGCGAATGAGTGTCAATTAACTCATTTCTCTCGATGCTGGCATGACCAGGAATCGAAAGGAAATCCGTTTGGATAAAGTGGGAAAGGAAAAGATCGTGAATTAAGGAACGAATAAGGAGAATAATACAGTCGGTTGAGTGAGAAGGGAGAGGAGATGTGATAGTCTGCAGCACGCTTTGAGCGTCCGACAGGATAAGGAGATTGCGAGAAGCCGGAGAAGTTTTGATAAAAAGGAGGGCACGCAGAATAGCAGAAGACTCAGCATAAAAGATTGAACAAAAGGAGGGAAGTTTAAAGGACTCGAAGTAATTGAGAGAAGGACAGAAGAAGGCTGCACCAACACCATTGGGTCCCTTGGAGCCATCAGTGAAGATCAAAAAATGGTTGGGGAAAAAAGAGCGAAGATTCTGTTGGAATTCTGATCTAACAACGTGATGAAGAAGAGGTTTGGGAGGAACAGGTGAATAAAAGCAGTTAATAGGATGAAGCAGAGAGGAAAAATTGAAGGAGAAATAAGGGAGTTTATCGTAAGAGTAGATATACGGAAAAAACTGTATAAGGCGGCCAGCGATAAGAGATAGAATAGGAGTCTTGTTAGCAGAAAAGCGCCAGGAACGCAATATGTAGGAATAAGAAGGAATGAGAGAGCAAGAGGAAATAGGCAACCGTTTGATGAGGAAACGATAACCCAAGAGGGAGCGTCTAAGGAAAAGGGGAGGAATGTGACACTCTGCGTGCAGAGCTGGGATAGGAGTAGACTTCCGGGCTCCAAGGCAGAGGCGGAGACATGTATTTTGGACCCGGTCGAACTTAGACAGAAGGGATCTAGAAGAATTAGCATAAATATAGGAACAGTAATCAAGAGCAGAGCGGATAAAAGATTTGTAAAACATGAGTAGGATCACAGGATCACCTCCCCAGACAGTGTGCGAAAGGGATTTAATGAGGTTGAGCCTTTTGAAGGAAGATACGAATAAACGGTTGATATGGACATGGAAGGAAAGTCGGCTATCCAGAAAAACACCTAAATAACGGAAGGAGGAAGTAAGAGGAATTGGGCCATTAGTTAGGACGAGGACGACTGAGGAAGGAATAAACGGGCGCAGTGTAAAGACGACAGTAGAAGACTTAGAAGAAGAGATGAAAAGATGGATGTTGGATAAGGCATTTTCCAATGCAATTAAGGAGATTTGAAGATGGGAGTTGGCCTGCGAGATGTTGCGATGAGAGGAATAAATGAGGATATCATCAGCAAAGAAAAGAGAACAGGCATTCAAAGATAGGGACGCAATTTTGATAAAATAAATATTAAATAAAGTGGGGCTAAGGCAGGAACCCTGCGGTAGTCCACGATAGACTAGTCTAGTAGCATCCTGAATATGAACAGAAGGAGTGACCGTTCGGCAGAGGAAAAGATTAATAATCAGGGTAGAAAAATGAGCCGGAATGTTTAAGGAAAGCATTAAATTAAAAAGAGTTGGAAGATGGACATTGTCGAAGGCTGCCGAAATATCAAGAAAGGAAGCAATAAGAATTTTTTTGTCGATGAATGACTTGTAAACATCTGCTAGGAAAGCGCTAATACAATCAGGAGGGCCGCGACCAGGGCGAAAACCAAACATATTGTTAGGCAATAAGTTGTGGTGTTCTAGCCACCAAACAAGGCGTCTGTTGATTACCTTTTCGAAAAGCTTCCTGACACAAGAAGCAAGAGAAATTGGACGAAGTGAAGAAGAGTTCGGTTTAGGGATAGGGATAATGATGAAGGTATTCCAAGATAAAGGAGTACAACCAGAGTGGAGAAAAGAGTTAAACAAGTTTAAGAGAAACCGAAGAGAAGAGTCCGAAAGATTTTTGAGAACAGAAAAGGAAATACCGTCTACTCCGGGAGCAGAATCTGAAGAATTGCGTAAGGACGTTTCTAATTCCGTAAGGGTAAACGGAGTGACCAGAAAATGGGAGGAGTTGGAAGAAGACGAAATGCGACGAGATTCATTAAGGTTAGGAACGTAACAAGGGGCGATGGAGTCAATGAAAGAGATTAACTCATCATTCGAGAGATTACAGGAAAGAGGATGACGGGAAAGAGGGAATTTGAAAGCCTTAGCCATTTTCCAAACCTGAGAAATAGGAGTAGAGCGTGAGAAGGAGGAACAGAAGCTTTTCCACGCGTTTTTTTTTTTGCTGATTTGAGGATGAATCTGGCTCTAGCATTGGCTCTTTTATGAGAAAGATAGTTGCTGAGTGTAGGGCCAGAGCGATAAGATCTGAAAGTGGTTAAACTGAGATCGAAAGCAGCCTTACAATCCTGATTCCACCACAAAGCGGAGGACGATTTCACTTTCTTATGAGATGAACGACGGACAGGAGGAGAAGAACAAGTTAAGGCAGAAGAGATAGAATCAATGAAGAATTTATATTGGGAAAAACAATTCAAAGAAGCAGGGATGGAAGATAGTGAGGAATCAACGGAGGAACGGAATAGAGACCAATCAACTTTAGAGAGAACCCAATTTGGAGAATTAGGAGGAGTAGAGGAAGGAGAGGAGGGGACTTCATTCACTGAAATAATAATAGGAACATGGTCACTTCCAAAGGTACCGTCTAAAGTATACCATGAACAACTGAGACCAAGATTAGGAGAGGTAAGGGATAGATCAATAGAGCTAAGCGAGGAGTGACTTCTGATGCACATAGGAGAACCATCATTTAGAAGGAATAAATCATTTTGAAGGATGAAATTCTCTAAGATCGTGCTATTACTATTGTAGTTGGAACAACCCCACAAGGGTGAGTGGGCGTTCCAATCACCACCTATGAGGAAGGGAGAAGAAAGGGAGTTGATTAAAGATAGGAACGGAAAATCACGCAAATCGAAAGTCGGAGGAATGTAGGCGGAAATTAAATGAAAGGGCCTGGAAGAATAGTTAGGAATAGAGATGTGTACTAAGCTGGGATAAGGAGGATTAGGAGGAAACAAGGGTTGGGAAGCATGGACTAAAAACCGGACATCATTTCTTACTAAAATAGCTGAACCACCGTAGCCATCGCTGCGGTTGGAACAGATCAGAGAGAATCCATTAAAACTGATGTCAGAAGCGCTTGTTAACCACGTTTCAGAAAGAAGCGCGATGTTAACGTCATATTCATCCAACAGCCGTTCAAAGGAGTTCCTGTTGGCCTTAATGCTGCGACAGTTCCATTGTAGAACCTTAAGACGACAAGACATAATGAATACTTAGATAGGTGGTAGTTGGAGGAAGAAGTAGAACAAGGGAAGGAGAAAATATGAAATAGGCCAGAGAAGGAGGGAAGGTGACAAGGAAGAAGAGAAAATAACCAATATTCCATTTCCATAAACCAACGAAATCGTTAAAATTTCGAGAAAAGAGGAAAAGATAAAAAAGAACAAGATAAGGAAAAATGCAAAACAATAAAGCACCCTCCGCTCAGATAAATCATTGCGCGAGGGTTGAGGTATGCTATCAACTAACTTAGTTAAAGGCAGCAAGCAACACCGTCGCGCTGTAAGAAGAACGGTATAGAGATAGGAAAAGAAACAATGAGAAAGAAAAAATAAATAAGGTATAAATATGGAAAAATTCCATAAAGGTGGCTCCCATCGCTCAAAAAATTCATTGCGTCTGGGTCCCCGTATGCTATCAACCAACCTAGTTAAAGGAGGCAAGCAACACCGAAGGAGCACCATGTAAAATTGTAAAAGCGGCACCATTATGCCAAAGTAAAAACTGAGGAGAAAAACCATGGCGTTGGTTTTACGGTAATGGAACGAGATGGTACATAAAGGAAGGAGAAAATTTAGAGGAGAAGAAAAAAGGAAAGAGAGAACAAAGAAGAAGTTAGAAGTAGAAAAAAAGGTAACATCCACCATATCTAAGATTGCAAAACTTGACAGATGGATAATATTTTATTCTCCAAATTTGGAATATCAAATTTACTGAGAGCGGTTAGCAAAGTTGTGGATAAGACATTATTAGAGGAAATGGAGGAAGAGTTACTAGGAGAAACGTTATTAATAATTGGAGCCGACTCGGCATTTGCGGCATTAGAGGACGATGGACATGGGGGAGAATTGGAAGGATGGGAAGGAATAACGGAACGGTCTACTTTAGTGCCAGCGTTTAGTGTAAGTTTGGAGTAATAAGAATTGAGAGGATTGGGTGCTTTCGAAGAAGAATGGTGTTTACGAGATGGAATCCTGACGTGAGAGGAAGATGAACTGCTAGAATAGTTCTGACGCCTCCTCTTGGTAGTAGATGCAGAATTCGGTAAGGCTGGGAAATTCGCGGGATTTGAAACTTCTGCAAAGGTAAAAGCGGGAGAAACTATCGAACCCTCGCTGATGTTTCTGACTTCGGAGTAGGAGACATTTTCTAAACTCATTATCTTATGAATTTTGACTCGCTCCTTATAAGTCGGGCAAGAAGGGTCGAGTGCGGAATGGTTACCGCCGCAGAGGACGCAGAGATATGAAGCGGGGTTATTTTGTTTAGTTTTGGGACATTCTGAAGAGGAGTGCTTATCAGCGCAAGTGGGACAAGTAGTTTTACTTCGGCATGAAGCACTGAAGTGACCAAAACGGAGGCAATTGTGACATAGTTTGGGTTTACGAATCATTGGTTCAACTTTAACTCGATAAGAATCATAAAAAAGAATTGAGGACGGAAGAATGGAGCTCATAAATTTAAATTCAACAACCGGGATAGGTTTTAGAGTCTTATTCGCAGTACGTTTTTGTAGACGACGAATATTAGCGATCGGTATATCGGAAGAACAGTGACGATAAAGTTCTTCCACAGAAAGATCGACCGGAATATCGCGTACTACACCAAAACGGAATAAAAGGGATAGCGGGATGAAGGATGGAATATTGAAATCTTTATGGAAGCTGTCGGAAAGTAAAAATTTATTAGCTGCCTCGGTTGATATAAAATTAAGTTTAACTAAGTTTTTACCGGAACAGAGATTAGCAAAATACCACTAACTCTATTATGAAATTTTTTAGCTGGAGACACCGGATGTAAATAAGCGATATTTTCTTTATCCAAGCTTTCGACCAAGACGACGATTTGACCAACGTAGTGATCGGGAAAAGTAACAGAGGCAAGGCTAGACTTGACCGGAGAAGCGGGAGGATTGCTGATAACATTATTAGTTGAACCGGCCGAAATCGACGGACTCGCTAATATTTTGAACGGGAGCATTATTGCCTTTCGCAGCAGAAGAAGTAGACGCGGACGAAGCAGATAATTGTTGGCCAGTTTTATTTATTTTAGTCGTAGATTCAACCGGTGCAGCCGCATTACTGACACTCTTGGTAGTCGTGCGAGGAGAATGAGGAGGAGGTTTACCTCCCCCGTCAGACGAGTCCGGCATAAATATAGATTATCGAAAAATCAGATAACGACGGAGCGAGAGAAGCAAATGATTAGCGCGAACGAAATAAAATAAAACTAACGAAATAAAAGAATAAGTAAAAGAGATAAATCGATCGAGATAAATAAATGTAACGATCTCACCGAGTTCTTCCGAAACAATTAAACGCAACGCGAATAAACTTTATCGCAACAAAGATAAATCTTCTGATATTCTGTATAATGACGCTTGTAGCAGAGTTTTTTATCAGTTCCGTTAAGATGACAATAAGAATTTAACATTTTTTTTTTGTTTTCTTCCACACCGTCTACAGCAACTAGGCTAGAAGCACGGTCTGCAAGTTTATCATATTTTATAAAATAGGTTTAGTGATTTGAGAAGATCGAGAAGGTATGCGACGGATGGCGAATCCTGGGATAGAAGTGACAAAGGGCGATATTGCGGAGGGAAGCCAGAGCATAAGGATCGTTGGAAATTCGGTTAGAAGATGGGGGATGGTGATAGGAACTTCACATCTGTCACATATTGGTGCAGCAAGCTTCTGAAACAGACACACAAGTAGAACAAAGAATAAAAATATGTCTGTTCCATTCTGTCAGGTTTTGTTTCATTAAATTTATCCGAAAAAACTTTTCGAAGTTGAATGTTGCGTCTTCGGGTCGTTATAAAAGTGGTAATTATTTATTTTATTTATTCGTGAAATAAAATTTTGGTCCAAGTAACCGATTTGTCTCTAAAGCCGATGTCGTCGTAACTGATAAAAGTTAATCTGCCGAGTCTCAGCAATGTTCGCCTCTATAGCCAATATGTCACTATAACCAATTTTCACTGTATATATGTATATACTCGTATGGCAGTGTCACAATTTTTTAAAGGATTTCACACGCCGCGAGGATTACACTTCTTTTTTAATCACATTAATTTGCGCAGTCTTTGTTATTTCACATTATTATTACCGTAATTATTATTTTTACTTTTAACTGGACTTAAGAAGCTCCTTCCTGAACGATAATATTTCGATTTGATCAGTGATGAAGATGAACACAAAAATGGAACAGGTGAAATATGGAGGATAAGGTAATAAAAATATTCTCCGAGCTTCAAGTAGTTTTGTTTAAGAAAATTCTCTAGATTTTAATTAATTGTAGTTACTATTTGTACGTATTAATATCATAACTATTAGTCATTTTGTATTTTAAAAAAAAAAATAGTCACTATAGTTAAAATATTATTTAATATTTAATATGCCTTTTTTCTAAATAAAATAAAATAATTTTAATTCAAATTATCGATGTTTGTAAATAACAGATTTATTTAATTGTAAAAATAATTAATTAAATGAATTTAAAAAAAAAAAAAACAACTTAGTCGAACATGGAAGTCGAACATAGATAAACTTATTAGTATTTCAGAGGCTTTTTTCTCCGAATTAACTGGCCATTCGACGCTGTTATTACTATAAGGTGAATACCCTAAGGGAGTAACTATTATTATACAGAGTCTTGCGCCGAAATGAATTTCCGAGGTCGTACCCCCCCCGCCCGTAGGAGGAAAAAACATTTGAAGAAAACACAATTAGAATTACAGAACGTACTGCGAAGTAACTAAGGTGGAAGACGGTAGTGGGAGTAGGGTAATGAAATATAATTAGAGCGGGTAGTGTTTGTGTGTCTACCTGTTAAGAAGTATGCTCAACTGGTCGAGCTGAAATTTTAAGGGGTTTTTGAAGCTGGAACTACAGTCGTTTCGCAAAATTTGTTCATCAGTTCGAAACGATGTTACCGCATTTAATTTGCCATTGCTAATCCATTGATTAAATTGAACGGGAAGAGGCAGCGAACCTAAAACGAACGGATGGTACGATGGGGGATGTAAATCCGGGTGACGCATATTGAGAATATTAGAATTTAACGGTAAGTACAGATAGTGCTAAAGCTGACGAACCAATATAAAAACCAAAAACGGAAAAAAAAAATTAAAATTGGATTTTCAGCACAGAACGGCCTTTTTGTCTTTTTTGATGTCGAGAAAGACTGTTTTGTATGGTGCGACAAGGCGAACGGCGTAATAGCTTAACCATTAAGCACTCGGTTACTGTCATTGTGTGTGCAACGTTCCGCTATATTAGCGGCAAAAGGGCTTGCCTATATAAGAAGTAGCTTTGTTTTCCCATTATATTTCCACTTTCCGGGCACCATAGCTATCATAGTGATACATAATCTCCATAAATATCAGCGAGAAAAATTATAAGCGGAAGCTATTCGCTTGAGGCATAAAAAATATTAGTATACTAACATCATATTTAGAAAATTACCCCAAAGCATAAAAAGATAATAAATAAAAATCGAATAAAATTTTAAAAAAAGAAAAGTTGTAACGTCGTAACATTTATTACCAGTACTTTTTCGGATTTATTTGTGTCAGTTCTACTATTAACGATTGTCCTTTACTCGGATTGGTTATAGTTGTTCGCATTTGAAATTGCCAATACTTTAAAAAATGCGGTTTACCGTTTGCAACTTCTCTCATCCATTACATGCTTTCCCTTGTTTTATGGATCAGTGCCCTTGTTGGTGCCCCCCCCCCCTTCCTAAAAAAATATTAAATGTATTTTTATAATAGTATAATTATCGTGCGATTTTTTTTTTTTTTTTTTGTTTTTTTGTGAAACCAACATCCTGTACCGTGTTTAACTGCTGTGGCTATTACAGTACGAAGATGCGCAGTTTGTTTTTATAGATATCTGCATATTCCGCTGGATCTGATAAATTGTGTTACAGATAAAATTGCATCGGGGGAATTCTCAAGAATGTTGATGACTGTTTTGTTATTAATTGAAGGGGGCCGGTGAGGTGATAATGCTGGACAGTCGCATAGTATGTGAGGAGTTGAGGGAGCAACATCTTGGCCACAGAAAGGACAATTCATAGGAGAGGGAGTTCTTTGCAAAATAAAATTATGCGACATGGCCGTATGGCCTATGCGCAAGCGGCTAAGTGCACAGAAATCTCTGCGGGAAATGCTTTTTTCTGGCCACCATGGTTCCGTTGAGGGTTTAATTAACCTCGAGAAAGTCTGACACGAGGACCAATGATTATGATATTTCTATTTAAGGTTACACAACCATGTTCATATTTTCAATGAAATCCACGTCAGATATATTACGACGTGTATCAATGAACCGCGAAAGTTTAAATTTGGAATTAAAAAAAGACTCGTTGAAATTCTTATTTAATATGTAATAAAAACGAGAATATTTGTTTTCGTTAATATTTAATAAAAGTGGGTATATGTTAGAGATCATATATGCAAGGGGCCGATCCAGAAAGACATTGGGAGGGGGGTATATAATTACGTAAATTCTTCTGCGGTAAGAGCAGTATATTTGAGAAATAACCTTTTTTTCATAAAGAAAATCAAATAGCAACACCATCGTTTTAGATATTTAAAAATGTGTTTTAAAAATACATAATTATTTCAATTCTTAATTTAACTTTTATTTTATTTTTAATTATGAAAAAAATAAAACGAAATTATAAAATTCTAGCTAAAGTATGGTAGTTTAGAAATAGTAAGAAAGATAGTATTTTTTTATTAGACTTTATTTTTATATTTATTAGTAATCCGATCCGAATTCTTTGTTCGTGAGCAAGTTTAAATACACGTATTTCTCATTGAACTATTATTTTTAATTAAAATTACAAAATAAAAATTAAAAATTGCAAAAGATCAACTATAGTTGTATTTAAAATAGAATGAAAAAGGAAAATTAATAGTTTTACTAGAAAATAGTATTAAATATTAACTATTAAAATCCGTAGGTAAAACTTATACAAATCTTTTATAGCATAAATTAAGTTTCTCTGTTATAACAAATTTTTTCATAGAGGCTTTGATTCTTTTTTTTTTTGGGGTGGGGGGGATGTCTCCTATTCTCCCCCTCGTGGATTCGCCACTGTATACGGAATTGGTTTTTTTTTGATTTTTTTTTTTTGGCGCGTCACTATGAACATTAACCCAGCGAGATTAAATTTTTTTTTGAAAGTTACCATGTGCAGCAACGGAATTCGAACCTGGTTCTGCCCAAACAAAGCACCACGGCCTAACAACTGCGCCACGGTAGCAAGCATTATCGAATACTTGGTCACATTTTGCCTAAATTTAGGACATCCTTTATTTATCAAATGAAAAAAAAAAATATATATATATATATATATAAAAAACCGTACGAGAATGATTTCGTAATGGCAACAACGCGTCGTAGTTGTCGAAATTTAGACTGAAGTCTAACAGAATTTCTGAATCGGGTTCTGCGGGCATTAAGAGTAGGCAGGTATTTTTTTTTTCCGCTTTTTTGCAAACGCCAACCAAAAGCAAAATTACCCATCATTTAAAAATTAGGAACAAAATTAATAAAGAAATGGAGGAAATAAACTCTGCTAAAGCTGGAACAACATCTGGGAAAAGTTTGTAGGAAGCACAAAAAGGAGTAGGCAGTTTAAGATGTAAGAACTTAGTTCAGAGAAGGGAGCACTCCTGTGCAAGAAGAGAACGTTCAAAGAGAATATGATAAGTCGTGATCGGAGGGATGAAAAATACAATGTGTAGAAGAAACAATAGAAAATACAGAAGGATAGATGTCCGACCATAGACGGGAATGATTAGCTGAGGTAGGAAAATCACAAAGTAAATAATCCCGCCTTTCATTATCTTCAAATTCAGCCGGTTCCCTGTTCTCAGCCGTGGTTTCATTTCTATTCTTATCAACACTCCGCGATCATTTTCTTAATCAGACTGCGTTTTAATCACTCCCTTCTACCCTCTTCAGGTTTTTGTTTTTCCCTGTCCGCCTCTTCCGATTGTTCCCTTCATAGTTTCATCTCTACTCCACTATATATATTGAAAACCACATCTTCTTTAAATGTCCCGCTCTTGATTCTGAGCGTTCTGTTTTATACTCCAAAATCTTTACGCTGGGTCTTCCTGTTCATTATAATTCTTTTTTTGTTCTTTTTCCATCTCCAGATATAATCCCTGTACTTCAATCTTTCCTAAACTCTATTTCTAATCGCCTCTCTATTTAACCTTTCCCATAATTTCTGTAGTTGTTGGGTCAAAACGTAGGCGACAGATTGCAGAGAGAGTTGAACACAGCATGAAGGGAAAATTGAAAAACCAGAGGTCTTGATTGCTACCTGGTCTGCCGAGCCTAAAATTTTTACAATCTGGCCCGTTCTAAAAAAAAAAAAAGTTTACCGACCTCTGCCATAATGAGCTATCATTGCTGAGAAGAGAATCACATTTGAAAAATAACAGTAATATTATATAGGATATTATTACAATGAAAATCTTTAATTATTTAATTAAATTTATTTTTTGCATTCGTTTTTTTATATTACGAATGATGCAGTTTAAATACTGTGTAATAACTGAATTGCCCGATAACGATCTTCTTGGTGAATTCGGATCATAATTAATGTTAAATTAAAAATTGATGCTAATTTTTTTTTATGAATTACATTACCATAGTGATTTAGAGTAAGTGATAATTTACAAGAACACTCACAATTGAAGAATAGTTTTCTATCTAGACAAAAATTTTGGGAGGGGTTACGAAAATATTTTTATAAATAAATGAATATATATATATGTGTATTACTATGAAATATATTTATTTATAAATAATACACTAAAGCCTTGTAGACAATTATTGTACATGCAATATTTAAACACTGCAATAAAAACAAATAAAAAATAATCGTTTCTATAGAATTCATAAAAATTTTAATTTGCTTTTCCCTTTTGTCAAAAATTGAAAAGAAATAAATTTATTCTGAATTTCGGTCCATTTAATTCAAATATATATTATTATTTCGCAGACATTTCAAGGGTGGGGGGTTAACCCTAAAAAACCCCCTCAGATACAGCCCTGTTTAGTAACACATACAAAACCGGCCCAAGACCGCAAAAAATTGCATCTTCATGGTAAGCTGCTGTAATGCACAGATGCGGTGATAGGCTATAATGATCAGATTCGAAATAAGGGATTTTTTTTCGAGAAGTTTCACATTAATTTTTTTTCCTACACTACCATCAAGCAATGGTAATTGCTGCGCGTCCGAAATTCGCATGTGTGCACTTTTCACCTGCGACATTTTCCATCGCTTCTGTTTCCCTAATCGACTCTTTACTTTCGTTTGCCTCCCTACAATCAGTTATTTTTTCCGATTATAGTTTCATTTCCAAGCGAAATAGCAATTTACAATATACAATCGCCGTTAAACTAATGTTTACTTAAATTACACAGCTATGATAAACCACATTGGTTTTTTATCATAGTACATGTAAGCGAATAAATAGATCTTGCTGAATTTATCGTTTATTAGAGTTGCAACGTGATAATCTAGTAGTTAGAGTGCTAGATTATCAAAACTAGAGGTTATAGGTTCGAGACTTCGGATCAAGGTGCTTCCCCACATATGCCCTGCCAGAAATAATTGGGAACCAGAGAGAGAGAAATCTGGGGAAGTAAATGCAGATCCCAAGTAAAAAGGAACTGTCCCACCTACTCTCATTAGTGCTTTTAGGTCTTAGTCCATTGCCATCTTTCACTTCACAATCCATGATACTTTATCAACAACATATGGGACCTAAATTAATTATCGAGTGTATTTGACCTGCATTATATCACTCAGAGTTGTGTTGCACAAGTGAATACAGAAATTAAAAGATAATGTTTTTTTTTTTTTTTATTTAAGTGTCATGTATAGCCGCCAGGATTATTATGACACCAAAATTTTAGATGTGGTGGAATTTTAATCTGTACTCATAATACTATGGCTGTTAACGAATGCAGAGACGTGATATTGTTTCTTAATTTTTTCGTGTTCTTCATCTATTTATATTTTACCGTAGGCTAAAAACGAGAATGTGCATAAATTGCGAATCTTTTAAAAAATTCCAAAGAGAAATGTTGTGAGTACACAACAATCACCCCCCTGTGTGGTGGGGTTGGTCGATAGAAGTTATTCCTGAGAAAAGATTTACAATTATTTGAAATAATGTTTATATTTTAACTCGTATCGAACTTAACACTACATTTGAACTTTACGATATACATCAACCCCAGTAGTTCGAGAAATCTTCAGCCCATCATATATTATATAATACGTGTATATTAAAAATAAAAACTAAAACCGAATCAACAGCTTTGAAATTATTATTTTCTAGTCCAACTTAAAGAACGGAATATTATTGGCCTCGGTTCGGCACCGGTTCGATGTAATTAATATTTTAAACATCGGGGAACGTAATAATAATACGAGACAAGCTGCTACAACGACAATGCGATGTAAAAATTAAGTTTTCTTTTGACGGCGTGCGGTGTTTCAATTACAAGTCGGCTTCTAGAAATGCATACGGAAGTGTAGAGGATGTGTTTTCCGGTTCGCAAAATGCGTGTCATCGATAAAAATGAATTAAGTAGCTCAAGTGTGCACTAGCTGCGACCGCGTCACACAGTTCTGCAGTGACCAGAGTTATAAGTGGCGGTAATAAAAGGTAGCGAAGCGTTTGTAGCGCTAGAAGAAAGTGCTGCAAGTAGATAGCAGTTTTCGCTTCGGGCGATTAACAAAACGCTCAGGCAGACTAGCATCTATGAATAGATTAATATTCGGTCGTCTATAGCCTAATGAAACGCAACACTGTCTTGCAATGTAGAGTTATATCGGCTGCATTTTACGATGTCTAGAGTGCTATTAGTGAAAATATAATTTGTTAAGATAATGTCTCGGTAACTTAGCCCAATAGTAATTTAGCCGTTCTAGCTTGCTTTCTCGTGATGCGTAACTTGCTACTACGATACTTATATTCTATTTACGTAGACGCTGCTAACCATTAGGAAGCCGTTAAGCCATCATGTAACTGCTCTTTTTCTCACACCCATACAGACGCATCTGACGGAATTACATATATCGTCATTCTTTCATCCCTCTCTCCGTCAATGTTCTTTCACATACTAAAATATTCGAGATCGCATTTACTTGTTCCTTTTTTTTTTTTTTTTTTTGGATACCCAGAACGGACTACTATTATTTACAGTCCCTCTTCTTCGGTCGTCGATGCGGTTATGCAACGGGGGGCAATATGGTATCGTTTGGAAATTGTTCGAGTCGGATTTTCCGAGAAAAAAATTTCATTCGTCGTTATTTTAACATATCCGATGTAAGCGGGTTTTCCTTTTTACACAAGAGTGCTTTTTTTTTGTAAATCTATTTTCGGAAAACAAAGCAATGATAAGCTATAGACGAGTGTACAATGACGAAAAGGATTACTTATAGAAACATTTTTACGGGTATAACTCATCACCAGCTAAGAATACAAATCACTCTATATGTGATCAGAAACAAATTCTAAATCATTCTTTACTTGCAAATGTTCATTAAAGTTGCTTAATATTTGGTGGAACTGATTATATCAGATTATACGCGATATTTGCTAATCAGTGCAGAAACAGAAATGAATTGTGGTCAGGAACTAGGAATATTCGTTAAATTACAAATTTCAAGGGTTTCTAAACCCCAGTTGTTTAGAAGTATATGAAGAGGGCGTTTTTTTTTTTTTTGTTGTTGTTTTTTTAATGGGGGTTCAGCACCGATGAGCTAAGTCCAAGAAGAGAAATAGAGAGGACCAAAATAATTCGAGGACAGGAATAACAGAAGTAGAAAGAAATGAGAGTATATAAGAAGCGCGCCGATGATTTAAGGCAAAAGAAATATGATTAAAATAACAAGAAACGTATGCGGAAGAGGCTGAAAAGGCGGAATGCAGATACAACTTCGATTAAAACGAAGGTGACAAAAAATAATTGTAGAGCGCTAGCATAGGCGGGGGGAAGAGATGATTGAATACTAAAAGGAGTCGAAATTAGAAAATGAGTAGAAATTGAGCCATTTAATGAGAAGGAAGTGAATATATGCCCCAAAAAATAGTTTTCCGCTGGAAAGGAACGGGCTGTCCTTTATCTCATTGTCCTTGGTGCCTAAAATTAGACAGCATAATCCACTGCACTTGTGTAATGTGACTCTTCAAAATTGAACATTACTGCACATTCCGAAATTACCTTAGAATATTTCATTATAGACATTATCTGTTTATCTGCCTCCAAAAATTCCACATTTTGTTGTGCTTCCAATTATAATTTTTTCCAATTATTATTGAATACGCTTCGCGTCATTTTCTAAACGATCGTCAACAGATAGCGCCACACGTTTAATGTGCTATTTTGCGCTGATATCTCTCCCGTTTTTTTGTTCTGTCTGTTCGGTTCAGTGAAATACACTTGAGTGATCATAACTTTTTTTACTTCGTAATAAAAGTCAAAGAAGGGAGTGCGGGGAACCTAGACAATCTGTTTCAACTGATCACAATTTTACCACTTTTTAAGAGAATACGCGCCATTATTCTCTTCATTGAGCACACTGAATTCCTCTCTCTCTCTCTCTCTCTCGCTCTCTCTCTCTCTGTCGGGGAAAAACAAAATATATTCTGATTTCCGTTAAAGGCAAATTAATTAACTTCGTAGAAAGTATTTAACTGAAAAATAAAAACACTTAACATTCCCCCTTACTATTTTTACTAGCGTCACAGATATCAATTATACTGCCTAAGTAGAATAGATTAACCAGTGCGGAGAAATACACATGGAACAACTTTATTACAAAGCGAATAATATAAATATGTATATATTGTTGTATAATTCAGATATATATATATATTTGCGTCGATTGATATATTTTATTTCTATTATTTTTTTGGTTTAATACGTTCGATTTAGGGTAGTAAGAATGATTAACTGTAATTTTGTTTACTAGAATAAATGATAATAGGAGTGTTGGGCACTAACGCAACGGGCAAAATTAACCATGTGAGACCCACGACTTATTTATTTAAAAAAAAAAGTAAATAAATAGTTGAGCAGTCGCGTGGTATATGAGAAACAGTAAAACAACTTGTTTTATAGTTTAAAACGGCTATTATTAATTGCCTAACTTTTGTGTATGGGGTTTCCTAGAAGATTCGGGCGAGGCATGTCTACTATTTTATTATATAATGTTTTGTTGTTTTTTTTTTGTAAAATTTTTTAACATAATTATTATGTAAACGATAGCGCATCAACATGAGAGACTGATGCATCGTCCAAATCGCTTGAGAAACCAGCCGCCACGAAAGAGTAGAAAATTAACAGGAGATCCGCATTGCAAAAATACTGTGGTTCCCCATGCATAGTGGGCATGTGCCTGCGTGCACAACTATTTCATAATGGTTGTCTGTACTATTCGTCTTATGGTTAATTTTTTGACGTATTTAATACCTATCTATATTGTAATCAAATAGCATGCATAAAACTGGAAAATGACAGTGTACAAAAGGGAGCCACACAGGACTGCATGCTTTCACCTACCTTAATTTCTACTCAGATATGGTGGCTTTTTTCAATTCGATTCAATTTATTAGTAATAATTACAATTACAATTTTCATAAAATATAATATTTACAGCACATACATATACAGCTGCGCGAAGCTCTATCGCCTTCTCCTGATTGTTCTCTCCACGATTGTGATCCTCCTCGTACATGTGATGCTAATCACATTTTCTTCGAGTGTCCTGCTCTTCGTAATGAACGCTACCTTTTATACAGTCAGCTCCTGTCATTAGGTCTCCCTACTCCCTATAACTCTTCCTTTATCCTCTCCTTTCCTTCATCTTCTGTGGTGTCCGCACTGCTGCCCTTTGTTGTGTCCATTTCGGACCGCTTAGTTATTTAATTTATTAGCTTAGTTTTCTTGTTGTTGGGTCAATGCCGCTGGCGCTCCCAAAAAAAAAAAAAAAAAAAAAACTGTGGGGATTAACGTTTAACAGAATTCTTTTATTTACAGTGGCTGTTATCAAGTATATTTAATATAACTGGAATGGCCATCTTAATTTTAAAATTAATAACAAATAAACGAAAAGAAATGGAAAGAAACGAAAAGCCTTGCTCATAAACTACAACAATGTTTACACAACTCTGTAACAATTTATTATCTTAAATTTATCATCCGACAAATGCACTAAATCACACATTTACATTCGAATGCACTTACAACCAAACAGACATTTCAACATTCACACTCTTATACCAACTGATATGATAGTTTAACATAGATGTAACAATATCTTTTTTTTTTTTTTTTTTTTTTTTATATACATTGCACCGGAAAACCATAAGCAATGCTGATCACAAGACATGCTTAAAGGGAGTAAGGGAGGAAAAGGGAATAGGAAACTGGGAACACCAAGGAAAAAGAAATAATTGGAAGGACGATGATAAGTCTGGTGACCCCTATGGGACAACAGACTAAGTTTAAGGAAGATCAGACTCTAGTCATGGAGAGGTAACATCAGGAGACAGTGATATCTAGTCGGCAATCCGTATTTACTAGGTGATCGGAAGTGCATCCCGACACCATTTTCTTCGTTTGAAACGTCTGGGCGGATTTCCTGGTACATTTGGTTGATACATACGGCTGATGTTCGGATTTGTACTGCACTGCAGCTTGTCGAAAAACTTCCTGTACTGCTCCACATAAATATCTTTTACAAATGGCACTTGCAAATCTGTGTGTAGTGTTAAGTTCGACACGTATCTTGGCGCGGAAGTAATAATCCGAAGTATCTTTGACTGCTCCCTTTGAATCTTCAATAGATTTGATGTTGCAGTTGTCCCGTACAGTTCCAGCCCGTACCTCCAAATGGGCGCTATCATTGTTAAATATAGTTGACGCTTGACATTTAAGCTCAAGGTCGATTTTCTTCCTATTAATGGATATAATAACCTACATCGATTAGAGACTGTTTTCTTAGTCTGAATGACATGATGCCGCCATGTAAGCCGTCTGTCCAAATGCATCCCAAGATAACGAACTGAGTCAACTTGTGGGATTGTTGAATTACAAATTTTCAAAACAGGACAGGTAACGTGTCTATTCGTAAATGTGACATGCTGGCTTTTAGCTGGGTTAAAACTTATACCCCAAAGCCGTGCCCAGTCTGCCGTTCGATTTATATGACTCTGAACTGCAGCATTAGCATATACTGAATTTGTGTTTGATGCTAGTATCGCTATGTCATCAGCAAATGTGGCGAGCACAGTCTGATTCGATCCAGGCATGTCAGCTGTGTAAACCGAGTATAATACTGGGCCAAGAATGCTCCCTTGCGGGACCGACGACTGAATGTTATGTTCTTCCGAGGTTGAATCATTAACTCGGACGGTAAATGTTCTACCATTTAAATACGATGTTAGTAGCTTGTGCAGGTCAGAAGGAACGAACTGTTTGAGTTTGTATAGCAACCCTGCGTGCCATACCTTATCGAAAGCCTGGGCAGTGTCGAGGAAGACCGCCGAGCATACTTCATTTCTTTCAAATGTCGAAGAGATAGCGTCAACCAATCTATGGCATTGTTCAATAGTAGAATGTTCAGAACGGAAGCCAAATTGGTGATCCGGGATTATATGATATTTATTCAAAATTGGATGTAGACGACTTAAGATAAGCTTTTCGAAGACCTTTGAGAGAGAACAAAGTAAGCTAACTGGTCGGTAGGAGAATACATCTGTTTCAGGTTTTCCTACTTTACGAATCATTATAATCTCCGATTTCTTCCACATATTTGGAAAATAGCCGATTCTAAGCGAGCTGTTGTATACATAACACAGCAGGATGGCCGCTTTACGCGGGAAGTGTCGGACAATTTCCGCCGTAATCTTGTCGCATCCAGGAGATTTCCTTAAAGGTGAATTTTGGAGGAGTTCAAAAACCTCTCTCGGCGCAAATACTTTAGTCCTATTATGAGCCTGCGAGCGTTCCTCCAAGACACTCTGCACACGCTGTATGTGGTCTTGATCAGCATCTAACTGAGGTGAGAAGACTATAGACAAGTGATTTGCAAAAGCATTTGCCTTGTCTTTATCCGTTTTTACCCAGTTACTATTCACTTTTAAGTTAAAAGGTTCTTCCTTCGTCTTCATCAGCTTCTTTGCTTTATACCATAGAGATCTATTATCATCGTTAAATTGGTGCAACTTATAAGTAAGAATTTGATTCTTATATTCAATTAGTGCAGCTTTCAACTTGGCTTGTAAGGTAATGTACCTAAGCTTAAACGAGGGATAACGATTACGTTGCCATTTCTTTCTGGCCGCCCGAGTATCTCTAATTAATTTCCTTAACCCGATTGGGATAAAGATGTTATATCCAAGTTTATTAAGATCATAATTTGTGGCCTTGTTGCATGCATCTTGCACCAAACAATATCTTAAACTATAAACAATTACTTGAAGCGATTGAAAGTACTATGCTACCAACACACTGTTACATTTAGTCCAACTAAATCCCATGTATACATAAACTAAAAATAAGAAATTAATCTTAAGCCAAGATTTTGTAATTCCTGAGTTGGAACTTTGAGGTTGCTCTATGAAAAATCGCTCCGTAATCCAATTTCGATCTAATGAAGCTTTTGTATAGAGCTAGCGTAAGATGACCGGGTCACCTCCCCACCATAAATTACTTATAGCCTTTAAGGGGCTATACGATTTAATTACAATTACAAGTTCAACTAGTTTCTCAATGTGAAAAGTCCATGTTAGTTTAGGATCTAAGAACAAACTTAAATACCTAACATGCCTAGTGAACTTAATGAGTCGGTTTTGAATTAGAACACGCATTTGTTGGTAGTCAAATCGTCTGAGTGTAAATGGAATTGATTAAGTTGAAAGATCGCGTACCTGGGCAATATTATGAAAACGGGAAAGTATGAAATTTTGAAAAATTGGCCGTGGAAACAAAAATAGCGGGAAAAAGAGAACTCGGAGGGTGGGGGAGAACCGTGAGGGAATGGAATTCGTGTGCCGAAACTGCTGCACAACATAGCCGACAGAGAAACCGCTAGCAGAATAGTCGCTAACATATGATACAGATAAGGCACTAAATCGTTACACCAAAGTAGGTTGAATATTTATATAATTACGTAAGCGATCAGTTGTAGAAGCTCAATTGTACTGTCGATATATCGCAATTAAAAATGTATAAAATAAAACAAATTATATAATTATAAGACGATAAGAACGTACGCGTGAAAAAGGATGAAGGTGTAAGTAACGACCACCAAATAATGTCGCTAAGCGGAAAAAATCACGGGGAAAGGAGAAAAGTCGATATTAAGAATGCGATCATTAATCAAGCAGTGTTTGGAAAAAAAAAAAAGAAAAAAGGAAATAGAATTTGGTCTTCATAAAGCTGCTGTTAGTGATAGTTCTAATATATAGGAAATTGATTTACCGTAGAGTATAATATAAAAATAAACGGTGGTAAAATAATTAAAGTCGACACGAGTGATCTTAAAAGCAACGGGTAAGAAACCAGTAGAAGAATTGGACATTCCGAACAGTTAAGCAGTCTTCCCAGTAATTATCCAATTGGATAGGTAAAATTTTGTTTAAATTTAATATTTTACCGATAAAAACGAAAATTGTAATGATGGGTTTAATTGTTAACCACCAAGAAGTTTTTATATGCGATGTTATTGCTATTATTTTTAATTAGTCAACTCAGAATTGGTAATAGACAGCGGTTGTTCTGGTGTAAAATATTGCAGACAGAAGATTACATCGTGGAGTTTCTTTCCTGATCAAGCTTTGTGCTTTTCGATATGGTTTATTGCAAACGAGAAATACTGCTCGCATATTTTCACCGGTGTTCCTAGTTTGTGTGAACGTAAAACAGTTTCGGTAATACAAAAGAACCTATTTCATCGGACACAAAGATGACGAATCTCGATATCACAAAAAAGTTAATATTGGCACGACCGTAAACTGTTGTAATACGGGGAGGAGCCGCGTTGATTTTGATTTACGTTGCTGATTTGCAAAGCATACGGTTACAGTTGGATTAAGGTTTTTTAATGAAAAATGTGATCGACGATTTTCACAAGTGTTGGTCGAAATTTTCACAGAATTATCTTTTAATTTTGTATTTTCACATTTTCACATTTTCACTTTTTCACTTTTTTTTTTCACGTCTATATTTCCTACTACTGGTTTCTGTAAATTTTATTTATTATAAGCCTGTGCGTAATTAACTATTAAATTTCATCGTATTATTTCGAAAATTGTATTATTAATAACTTTTTACCCTTTGCATATTGCTCGCGCTTATCTAAAAATAACATTACGTACAGTATTTTGGCGCCAACGGCGCAATAATAATAATCATAATAATAATTATTGTTATTATTATTATTATTAATAATAATAGTTAGAGCAATAATAATAATAATAATAATAATGGTATAAAAAGAAAAATCTTACCGCCGTACAGAGATAATAACCGAGTTTTGAAATAGTGCGATATTCGCGCTCGTACCTAATAACAGTTAGTTGTTAGTAGCGCGCTTTCCAGGGTTCTCAGGTAGAAGAGCGGATCATCTTTATGCAAGTCATGCTAATCTATTGCTAGCGAATTACAGCGATATTTTGTTGCTGCAGTCAGTAGCAGCAACAGAGCGGCCGCCGATAGGTTTATAGCGGTTCCAAGAGTGTGTGTATCATTAAGCTGCTAGTTTTCCGAGTTGTTTCATTCAATAGTGTTACATGCGGGTTTTAAGATCGCGAGAGGAGCAGCTCGCTGGTAATTAAAGCAGCTTGGCCACCGCCGAGTCCAGCGATTGTCGTCCTGTTTTGACTGCATCTGGCACCTTCTCAAGAAACGGAACTACCATCGGACGACCCTGCTAATGATTTGCGCGTTCAGATCGTGCGGCTCTCAGATCGATTATCGCACGCACACACACGCTTCTTCGATAACAGAACATGCTAGAGGAACGCTGGGAAAAAACCATATTCACTGCGGTCACTTGTCAGTTTGAAGTCAAAGCGAACACGTCAATTTCAATTCTCCGTCTTTTCCCTAATCGCAATAATTGACCTCATTTGATTGTAGCCTCCACAGACTTTGCTTAGCTATACACGCTTCAATTACAATCGCTAACTCGGATCTCTGATTGATTGAATAAGTTTAATTGTGCTAAAAAATTAAGGCGATCCTCTCCTCGACGAGCTGAACAAATATATTCACCGTGTGTACTTTTTTCTAACATTGCTTTGAATAGCGCGCGCAGTTTTAAAACGGGTAAATCTCTTACGGAGACAACGGCGAAAGCGTCATCCGAATGATAGGCGAATTTAGAAAGAAACGCAATTGGATTTCCGAAATTTTCGCTAACTCGCGAGCATCATCCTGTTTTTATTTTAGCCTTAACACGCGACACTGTTTAATAATTGTAGTCGCGGCTTATTTAATAAATGTTGATGAGTCGCATACCGGCCAGTTCACAAATCTATCTATAATCCCGTCGATTGCATTTCACAGGTATCTATAATATTACAAAATACGCTTAATCGCGAATTTTTAACTTCATTCACCTTCTTGTTATTCTTCCTCTTCCTTATGCCTATTTGTTTTCGATGTATGGAAGATCTCACCTAAATCATTCTGCTTGATCTGAATCTGCAGGAAGCTATATCTCCGCTGCTTTGTAAACTTTATGGTTTTATGGAACAAGTTTAGTATAGTGGAAAATCCTTTCTTTTTCTTTTACCGTATTTCCATATAATAAAAGTATCGTCTACATGTCGTCTCACCGTCATTTAGGACGTCAATCCACAAAGTTTTATCCAGTTGCATGCATCATAAAACTGTTAGCAACGATAGGAGCTAACCTAGACCTAATGCCATATATGAAAAACGTTTCATTGAATAAAAGTTGGATTCTATAATCGCTTCTGTGTAAATTCGATAATTTCGCGGAAAATACCTTGCTTTTTCAAAATATGAACGGTAATTAGTAAACAGCGATACTACATCGAAACTAACCATAATAATATATTCAGGATCTGGTTTCGACATCCTTAAATTTTCGATGAGCTATTTAGGTACTTTGGATGTGAGCTAAAATTTGCCTATCAGTGGTTTTGTTTTGCTATGTACACTTCTAAAATATATGTATATTGGATATTAACAATGGGCCTAATCGGACGTCTCGGTTTATATAGTTTAAGTGACCCATATATATATATGTATATAATCTCGTGCTAGAGTAGGAATATGCGAAATTAAACTTTTCTTCATATATATATATATATATATATATATATATATATATATATATATATATACATATGTATCTAAGCTTGATTATTTAATAATTTTTGAGTAATCTTTTTTACAGTTACGGGTAAATAAAAGCTAAAGTATAATTAAGTAATAGATATAAGATCAATATAATAATGTGTTAGCATTAAGATGTATTATTATATTTGTGAATACACGATATAAAATTATGTTAGGAACCCACAGACGGGCATTTGCCTTGTGAGGGGACCCGCAAATTATTTAAATAATAATAAAAAAAAAAAAAGAATTTTTGTGAACACTGGCCGACGTTAATATCAAATCCGACACTTTCCGCTTGTACATAGCGGACTGAAAATTAAACACTTGTCAACACGATTATGTGCGAATCTTATTTATAACGTGCAAGTTTTTAATGTTTAATTCCTTGTTCTGTTACCTGGGTTTCACCGTCGACTATAGTTGCAGTTATTAGTTTTTCATTTCTTTTTGCAATACACGATACGTCTGTCGTTTAAAAAAAATCAGTCGCATTTTCATTGTACCGAACTAACGAAACTTTTCATCTCATTACAATGTCATGAGTTACAGACACTACAGAGATAAATGTACAAAACTTTTTCGAGAATAGAGGTCATATCTTCAGCTTAAAAAGAAACGTACTACTCAAACTTTTCCCGTTTTTTTTTTTTTTTTTATTTTTTCTTACCCGAACGATTGCCGAAAATGTTTCTATCATATTTATTTATACTCTCAGTTATTTGTAATTATTCACTATTTCATCTTATTAAATGATTGTAAAATATAAATACACCACATTAGATATTATTAACGTGGTGTGTAATAAGAAAATCCTATAGCGACAGAGGCGGATTCAGTGAGATTTTTTTTTTTTTTTTTGGGGGGGATTATATAATTACGTAATATCTTCTGCGGTAGGCAGTAGATTTGAGAAATAGTTATTGTGTCATAAAGAAAATCAAATAGCGACCATTGCTTTAGAAATATTAAGAAATGTTTTTTACAATAATACGTAATTATTACAATTTTTAATTTAACTTTTGTTTTATTTTTAGTTGTGAAGAATAAAACAGAATTATAAAATTACGGTAGTTTGAAAGATAGCATTTTTATTAGACTTTATTTTTATTATTGTTAGTAATCCGATCTGAGAATTCTCTTTGTCCGTCTAGCAAGTTTAAATATATACACTTCTCATTGAACTACTATTTTTAATTAAAATTACAAAATAAAAATTAAAGATAAATAAAAATGGCAAATAATATCGATGACAGTGTTGTTGCGTTTATAAAAAAACGTAACGTTAATAGTTTTATTAGAAAACAGTATTAGATATTAATTAGTAAATAAATTGCTGCGTAAACATAATGTACCCCTTCCGTGCCTGGCGGAAGCTAAGAGGTTACCACTGCTTCCACCATGGGACCAGTACCCAGTAAAAATAAATCTATCACTATTAGAGTACAATAACTCGCAAACAGCTATAGAAGATCTCAAAAAGAAGGCAATTGAGGTGATTAACAGATACGAAGATTTCACAAAGGTGTATACAGACGGATCTAAGGCGTGTACAGGTATATTGTCACCAGCAGCGTGTGCCTACGAAATTGATGGAGTACTAGTAGGGGTCCGTTTAAATGATGCGTGTTCGGCACTGGATGCAGAAATGCTTGCAGTTCTGCTCTGTCTCCAGGAGTACGACAGTTCCAAAGCTCAACCGAAAAAGATTTTGATAATTACTGATTCTCTGACCACCATACAAAATCTACAAAATAATAATGCAGAAGAATCAATCGCGCAAAAAATCCAAGGGACTCTGCTATTGCTAGACCAGAAGGGCTTCCGGTTTGAGTTCCTATGGGTCCCTGCACATACTCAGATCCCGGGGAATGAGCGCGCGAATCTAGAAGCTCGGTCTGCTATGTTATCTCCAATGCCGCGTAAATCAGGAGGCCCAACAACACTCGATATTTTCCTACGCGAAAGACTAACTGAGCAGTGGAGCAAAGAATGGATGTCAAAGACTACGTTATTGCGCCAAATTAAGCCGATGATCGATCCATGGTGGCCGCCGACTGATAGCACGCGTGTCGAATACACAACGATCAATCGGCTAAGAATAGGGCACACAGCTAAAAGTCATGACCACATACTGCAAAGAATAACTATCCCTAATACATGTCCATACTGTGGTGAATTAAAATACCCGTCAGTAAAACACATCATAATTGAATGTCGCACTTTTAATGCAGTCCGTCCAAGCACTTTCACAACGTTATCAGAAATATTAAGCGACAAATCATATAACACCTTGAAGAAGTTCATTCAGGATGGCGGACTGTTGGGTGGTCTTTAGGTAGCCTGGGCAGCTCTCACCGTGATAACCTTAGTAGTTAAAAACGGTATTTCATAAAAAAAAAAAAAAAAAAAAAATATTAATTATTAAATCCGTAGATATAACATTTACACAAATCTTTTATAGTATAAAAATTATGTTTCTCCGTTGTAACAAATTATTTTTTCATAGAGGCTTTGGTTCTTGTGCTGTGTCCCCTATCCGGGAGCCCCCCGGATCCGCCATTGTACAACGGATTTTATGTTATTGAACAATCATGTTACTGTTTTACGTTACGTAACTTAATTTTCTGGAATTGTAATAATATCTCCGGGTAAACCGATTCGATTCGGATTTTTTGTTTTTGATTAACACTAAAATAAAAAATGTGTGATTTTTAAACAATCGATATGTATACAAAACTGTTGGATTATTTCTTTCGTATTACTCTCGACCCAGCGTAAAAACGGAGCAGTCATTAAAATCTTCCTTCTCTTTGCTTGTTGCCCTCGTTTACGCTACGGGTGGGTCAGTGCACTTTGAAACACTCCTTCTCTTTGATCCAGTTTTTAAAAGTGAAGTTAACTTTCATTTTTAAGAACTGCTCGGCAGGCGGAGGCAAGTGTGTAGCTTAGCTCATTGTCACGGAGGAACGCCGTTTTTGTCACCTTCTCTCTTAAACACATTGAAGTTAAAGAAAATAATCAGCATAAATTCACAGCGATCATAATCATCATCATCATCATCATCCGGATATGACATTGATCCAATTTACTTTAATGAAGACGCCTTGAGAGCCACATTATGATACCGAGTTTTCGTGAATTTTCCTTCGACGATTTTTCCGCCGATATTAGATTGTTAGTTAGCAGACCTAACACAAAAATTATATCAAGTTTTTTAATCGAAATTTTACAAAACGATCTGATATCGGCGCTGACTTCTTCTGAAAACCCCTCTTGTGCGGCAGTTAAACGAGGCGGTGCACGCAATCAGCGTCGACCTAAATCTTTAGTATCCCTGATTCGTGGAACACCTTTTTCGTTATCCCTATCCCTGAAAAGAATTCTTCCGCTTTTCGGTCTATTTCCTTGGCTCCTTGCCTGAGAAAACTTTCTGCAAAAACACGCCTAACAAACGACTCTTTTGGTAGCTCCAACGCAATAACCTGTTCCCAGGTAATCTCAGGTATTCGTCTATTAGACCCTCCAGATTGCTATCAGTCTCTTACTTGCTGAGATTTATGGATTATTTATTTCCGAGAACTTCACAATTGCAGCTTTTATTGATGTAGCCGGTGCGTACGAAAGCGCCTGTGTCTGTCTATCTCTTCACGCTCAAAAAATCATTATAATTTCCTTAAAAAATTCGGTCTCCATTTCGTTCTTAATTATCGACTTTTTTCAATCGGGAATGATGAAATATTTTTCAATTCTAACAAGGAGTACTAATAAATTCAAGAGAGCCAACTTTGGAAAAATGTACAATGTAGAAGTTAAAATTAGAAAATTATCCACTGAACTAAAGAACAGAATACCGTATTTAAGTGAGTACCGGTACATGTAGGAATTTGTGGTAAGGCAGTGGCTGATGCGTTAAAATGAGATCTAACTTTAAAAAAGTGAGAAATATACAATTAAACTGAGAAGCTTCATTAAAAATAACTAATATATAAGTGGGAGGTGTTACTTACTAACAAGAACTTCGTAGCACTTGATTTATAAGAAAGGAAATGGCATGTAACTGTGGAACACATTAAGTGGCAAAGCAACGGCTACAATAGAGAGAGAGAGAGAGAGAGAGAGAGAGAGAGAGAGAGAGAGAGAGAGAGAGAGAGAGAGAGGAATTTTCGTAAATAATATCTTACCTATAATGTTCCGATAATAAATCCATGTTCCGTTGAATATAAATATAAATATTTAAGACCTTGTGTGAGGTAATAGTTAAAAAGAAGAGATACAATGAGTATATTAGATGATAGAAACTGTTGACGTAAATTGGAGCCAAAAAAAAAAGACAAGATGCTTGAATTTTTTTCCTAACCCCGTTTTACTACTTCCCGTGTCTATATATAATTACTAAATTATCTTATCTTCATTTCTCTTACACACAATCCCCTCTTTCTCTAAACATTTTTTTATTCTTTGAAAGTATCATCCTTTTATCCATCATATTCTCTAAATCCTTCTATCATTTTTTTCGAGTATTCCTGTTTATCTCGTGAGCGCCATTTTGTCTGTTCATAAAAACTCGGTTTTTCTGCTCCTTGCAATATCTTCTTTACCTGCTTACTCTGTCCAATAATTTCTGGTCTGGATTTTTCCCCCTACCCTGGGCGCGCCAGCGGCCTTGACCCAACAACATGAAAAATTAAGAGATTTTATTTTTTCTTGTTTTGGGTTTTTCCCTGGGCTTACCAATAATAGACGATTATCCATCAATACGTGTAAATAGAAGCAATCAGGAGTTACAAGGAATGGAATCCGACAAAGAACGCTATACCAAGGATGGAGAAACAATGACAATCAACGTCGATAAATGCCAAACATATGCATCTTGAAAGGAGGAGGAATGACATTGCCGAAGGTAAGAGCAAAGGGTGTTAGCCTATACCATGGCCACATCTGCAATTACAAAGCCCACAGTACCAACAAAGGAATCAGACTGCCAATAATTAAGGAAAAAGAAACACGATACGTTTAAAAAGCAGTTAGAGCCATCAAGCACCAACGCTCAGCGTACCGTGAAGAGTTATCCGAAAGTTCAATGACTTTCTCTATCACTATAAAGCAAAGTTTATAGTTCATACATTATGAAACATTAATAATAGTTATGGCGACGACTGCGAAAACAGTGCCTACCATCCTGTCAAAAGGAAATGAATAAAATATACACCTAATACTATGGCCACACTGCAACAGCAGCGTCCGCGGTGCCGACTGACAAGGAGTTCACCTATCTAACGTTAGGGCCGCAAATGCGACAGCGGGCCCGCAATATTAACTGCGAGCTCTGCATGTTTGTAACTGTAACTGCGACATCGGTGCGTGATCTTCATTTAGAGAGGAGTTCATTAGAAGTAACCGGACACGATAAGATAGAAATGCCAGAGTGAAAGAGAACTCTATTGAAGGGTTTAGATCTTAATATGATGAAGAATAGAAGATAGGAATTTTGTTACAATTGGGATGAACAACGCGTGATTGTAGAGAGAGAATAAAGGACTTACAATATGGAGTTGGGATATCATGTGAGAGCAGCACCAAATATAGAGCTGCCCTTTCAGATAATAGAAAAGAACACTCAAAGAAGACATGATCAGAGTCACATACGAGTGTGTTATCAATACGCAGCGGACAAATAGGAGATGGCACTGTGTAGAAACGATACAATGAAGCAGGAAGTCGATTGTGACCAGATCGAAGACAACAGATAGCAGTCATGATGGAACGGGGAAGATGCGGAAAATGTAAGTCCCATGGTTGAGCAGTGGGGTGAATAGAAAAATATTGTGAATTAGGATTGGAGAAGGATGCTCTCTAAAAAGATTTCCAATTGGCCTGTTGGATACTTTTTGCAATATTTAATAATTCGTGAGAAGGAAACCGTCCGACTGACCGCCCAGAAGAAATAGCTAAACGAGCAAGATAATCTGCTTTTTCGTTGCCCGCTATCCCGGTATGTCCAGGGATCCAAAGAAAGTCGATGGTTAGTGAGTGCAATCTGCAAAGGCTGGAGATTAAAAATCGGATGCGCAGAATAATAGGATCAGAAGAGAAAGGAATATATGGAGAAGAGATACACCGAAGGGCGCTTTTGAAACCAGAAATTAGGAGAAGCATTTTACATTGAGAAACAGATGGAATAAGAATAAATGGAATAAAATGAAGGAATTTTGAATAAGCTGGAATGATTCAGGAATGTAGATAGATGCACCCACTCCGTGTGACATTAGAAATGGAAAAAACAAAGGACAGCAGCAACGGAATAACTGAAGGCAATGGAAAGGATGCAGGTAGCGTTAAAGGGAGTAGGAAAACCCAAAGCTAGAAGTTGGGCGTAAAGAAAGGAGCGTTCGTTGGAGAGTGCAGAACATTCGAAAAGGATATGATTTAAATCACAAATACAAGAAGTCTCAGAAGCGCGAAGGGAACAGAAAGGATAAGGGGACAAAGCGAATTTACTGGGTTTATATCCGATAAAATAAAAATCATAATTTCTGCCTTGCTTCATCCATCCCTTCCACTTTGCTGGACTAATGCTTTCTGTTAGCAAACCTAAGGAGAAAAATATGTTTTTTGTCTGATTTAAAATGTGTTTGAATCACTCGAGTCATTACGAGAAGCTCGTACATAATTTTATGCTTGCTGCATCTTATTTCGGTTAAAATTTGATCGTTTTTTTCCCCCGCTAACAGGCTGCTCCACAAAGTCGTTTATTCCTAGTTGCCGAGAAATAATTGCACTTGATTACTCTCGCAACTTCAGACTGATATCGAATGAGCATAGCACGGTTAGTCCAAAATTGCCGTCTTACCAAAATTTGCGGAGGGATACGATTGATCCGATTGTTTTTCTCTCGTAGAATATTATAATCATGTATTGATATTAAAAAAAAAGGTTCCCGGTGAAAGAAAATGTACGCATGGAATGGTTAAATAGATTTAGTACGATTTGTTATTCCATTTGATTACAAGGGTGTCGGTTTGAATTACATCTCATTGGGGAAATTTTTTAATTAAGCCATTTTTTAATTGCACGCTTCGCAGTAGTTTATAATTTAGAAAATTTCGAGGAAAACTCTTATAGGGCATTATAGTAAGTTTTAAACCAATAAAAGGAAGAATTAGTTGTAATACGACGTTCTAAATGATGATATTATCCTATTGAAAGTTGCAGCGTCATCTGGTTGGGAACACGATGATTAAAACCAACTATAACGAAATTCTGATTCCTCTCTTTGTTCAGACTTTGTGTATTTTATATATTACGAGTTATTAAGAGTGCTCCATCAGCACTGTGAAATAATTTAAAAATAAATGAACGTAATTAAAGAACTATAATTTCGTACAGTTTTTTTGCTTTGTTTCGGCATTGTACCATATATGAGACATTGAAATAAAGTTTAAACATTTTTTCAGTGCTTTGCATTGTCAGCCAAAAATATTTCGATTTCTTCGATTAGCGCCGTAAAGTTATTCACGATATTGAAAAAATTGATTTCTGCATTTTTAATAACTTTCCGCTAAAAAAAATAATAAAATAAATAACTTTAATGTCGCTTTTTATTTATTTTTATTTTTGTCGATTTTAATTTTTATTACTTTTATAATCTAGACGGCTAAGGGTTGTCACTGCCGTGTACAGTAGGACGGATGGGAAGTTAATTAGATTTTAATTCGGAATCCGATGTTAGTTCAGTATGAAGAAACTGACGGTAGGAATATTAGCATAGAGGAAGCGTTATAGAAAAGTGTAATAGGGACGACTGGGAGATTTCAATAAGTAGGATAATTGAAGAGAGCACTCGATAGAGAAAGAAGAGTATATTGAAAGAGGATAAATGATCAGCGTTACTATAGATGGGATCCTATCATTAAGAGATCAGTACTGAAAATGAAATGAAGAAGAAATGAAAACGAAGCTAGGACAATTGAACCGCTGTAAAATAATGCATTTATTAAGAAATCGACGGAGCGAGGGAAATATAACGAACAGGAATTAAGAGTGGGCTAATTAAATGACCCGAACGATAGCTTAATTTTGACCAAAATTCGGTGCAGAATTTTTAAAACAAGAACACGATACTTAAGTAAAGAACCGTTTTTTTTTTTTTTTGGAAAAGAAACGGGAGGAAGCAAACATTTGAGCCAGATGATAATCAGCTGCCTCATTTTCTTCGATATTCACATGATTGGAAATCGATGTGAAAATCTTGCATTTATATTTGGTATAATCATCATTTCATTTCAACTTTTACGTGTAATTTACATTCATTATGGTGATCATTTTATTTAAAATCAGCCTATAGCCTGATACGATTATCTTCGCTGTACGGAACATGGATATAAATCATTATAAAACTTAAAGTTTTTTTTTTTATAAGCATGTTTTCAAATTAATATAATTATACAAGCGCTAAATATTGAGTAGAAAACATTAATATATGTTAAAAATTACGGTACCAACATGTTTCAGAGACATTGGTCCATATATAATCATGACAAATTCACCATGATTACAGAGCAACGTCTCCGAAACATGTTGATGCTCTAATTTTTAATATTGTATACACTATACAGTATAAATATTATTATTGGAATTAATTCGGGATCGGGCCGATTCGGATAGTTGGATATAGATCAGGAATGAAGCAAAACAGTGTACACATGTATATATGTAGAAAATCATAAATTGAAATTAACGGAATTTTATTGATAAAAGTAGAGTAATATATAAGCAACTACATATTCTTCTTCTTCGGGTGCCGTACGCTACATAGCGCGTTGGCGATCACTATTCCATTTGTCCACGTAGTTCGCCGGTCACCGCCAATTGGAAAATGGTCTCCGCGTCTTCAATTCCATATTCCATTGACTCAGATTTCTGAGCCATGAGTGCCGCTTCCGCCCAACTCCCCGTTTTCCTTCCATTCTGCCAGTTATCACTAGTTTTGGAATTACATATCTCTGTCCTCGCAAAATATGTCCCAGATAGGATAGGCAGCTTTCCTGGATTTAATGGTCTCCATGATTTCTCTTTCTGCTACATATGCATTGCAAATAAAGTACATAACGTGTATATATCTCACTTGAACATCTCGAGTAGAATGCGTTGCCTTAACGTAGTAGCATGTTTCTTAGCCGGCAAGGTCCCGCAGGCGTTTGACGGAAAAAAGTTGTACAGTGTCGCATTCCGGTTACAGCTCCATCCACTTCAAAGTGTTGTCGAAGCACATAAAAGCTTCCCCGTGTGTAGGAGAATATTTTCATCTTTTGTCTCTCCCTCGGTGTCGTCATTGTCTTCGTCGTTGTCACCTTGTTGTTTATCCATGACACCCTTGGCGATCTCATCACATGTCATTATCTCAAACCCCTTTAGCACACAACAATCACTCCTTCAACCCGCGATTTCCTTGGCAGTATTTACAATTTCTTCAACGGCCAATTCCTGTTCTTCTTCATTAAGTAGTACAGCTGTTGTTTGTTGTTGTTGTTTCCCTTGCTTTTCCAGTTCAACTTTGGTCGATGTGCCCCGTTTATCCCCTGTTCCACGTTCGTTTAAGTGTGTAAGACTTAAACCATATTCCAGGAATCTGCGATCATGCAACGGCAGCCTTTCAAATTTATTTGTTTATACAACTCTAGATCTCCTTCTTCGTTGTTTTCTTCAGCTACTATCAGTTTACGGAGCAATTGACTCCCGTAATGTCCGTTTGGCGCACTCAATAACACCCTGATCTACCGACTATAGGAGACTTGTGTGTAACATTAGGCGGCAAGAACAGACATATTTAAAATGTTCATCTCCTTGCTCGAGATGCTCAAGGAGTGTGTATGAGTTACATGATGAGCAGGCTTTTTCCCGTTTTTTTTCAGTTTCTTTTTTAAAAATTTGTTCACTTCAGGGATAAAAGTGTTGTTGTACCACTCTAAAATAATATGTAGCGGTCTGCATCTATGCATTTTTTCGTGTAGTTCACTGGTAAATTTAAAATTTCTGAAAGCTCTTGGTTTCTTCGCTTTACCAATCATTAGCAAAGGCGGCCGATGGTTGCCTGTAGCGTTAGCTCATACGAGGACTATGACGCGTTCCTTACTAACCTTGTAACAACCCGGAGCACTTTGTTCTCTTTTAGATGCCACAAAGTTTTTCTTGGCAAAGCTTTCTAGTTCAAACCAGCTTCATCGGCATTAGGCAACAGTTCAGCGTCGTAGTGTTCAGTTTCCATTTTAAAAGTGTCCAAAAACAACTCTATCTTCATTATTGGCAGAAAGTTTTTCTCCCACTAAGCGCTCTAACTGACGGATTCCACGACTAGATTTGATATTCCGGAGTCAACCCTGGCTCGCTTTAAAATCAGTCGCACCCATTTCTTCACTAAATAGCACTGCTTTTTCGCATAAAATTGCTCCCGAAATCGGCTGTCGAATCGACGCGTTCTCAATATGTTCACTTTTAGCCTTTTTCATCACTTTTCTAGATGAACATCCCCATGTTCTGTTTGCAATGCACTCACAAAGCTTAAAATTTTTTCAATGTTAGTTTTAATATCCAGAGTTCGCAGCCACTCTCACGCCAAACCTTTTTGCCGGTTGCTTTCCAGGTACACCTTTATTTAACTGATTAATGTAACACACTTCCACTTTATCACTAAGTGTGATAAAACAACAGTTTACATTTTGTACTTATTGCATTTAACCCAGCTATGAAAAAATAGGATAACATTAAACAACGAAACAGTAAACCCAGTGCAAACTTAATAGAGCCCGAATCGAACTGCACAAAAAATAACGATGTGCACAGCAAAAGAGGGTCATACTCCAGTTACCACAGTAACGGCACTTGCGCACTGCCCACCGGACCTCTCTACCGCATCCGCTAACGCTCTCGCTCTACAATTTTATTTACTTGATTTCGATTCGAATAATTTCGGGATTCGATTAATTGAGAATTAGTTAATTGGGAGTCGGATACTTCAGATCTCTACTGTAATTATAAAATTTCGTGAAATTTCCTTGTGACAAACAAAATTTTACACTGAGCCAAGCCTAAGACCTACCCATGACAATAACACAGTAGTAAACACGTGTGGTAAGGAAAGAACTGATGACATTATGGAATTCCTATTGCACCCAGAGAAATTTTGTACGCAATTTCATAAAAATTGTGTGTACTATGTATTATTTTTTTAATATATAAACTATAAAAAAAAAAAAACCATTAAATATATAAAAATAGATAAAATAGTATTTTCATCCTACAAATATGAAAAAAAAAAAATAGTTTTGAAGTTTCCCCACGTCGCATGCAGAATTACACATTTGTCAATAATTAATCATGTTTTTGTTGTTGCTTTTTTTAATGCGGCGAGCGTAATTGTGAAAGAGGCGAACCGATTTCGATGAACTAGGTGCCGTTCTCGAAAAATAACTTATAAGTGGATGAAAGTTTCGGTTCAAAAGGAAATACAGCAACCGTTTTTCTCGGGCTATAAACATTCAAAGAGTCGTCAACGAACCAAGCCCCGTTCTATACATTTACAAGTACCTGGGCCTTTTTTAGTTTATTCAGGAAACGCCATCTTCAGACTTCTCTCTTCTAAGAGACATTTGTTTAATGTGTACCGCCTAAAAGCTACTGGCCGCTATTTACTCTGTCTGTCGGTACCGTTCTGAAAACTTTCTTGTTCTTTGTTAAAAGCATAAAACACGTAAACGTTCGATAGCGTCCCGTTTTCTTTATTAAGTTCCGTTTGCTTTTTAAATTAATATTTGTCTTCTGTCTGTTTTCGCGGTTTCAATTCGGCGGTCGCTTTGTCCGTAATTTAAGATGCCTATACTCTAGCTATTAAATATAATCGGATCGAATCAGTCTCGAACAAATTGATAAAGCATACTCTCTGCCCCTGCGTGCCATGTTACCCGGCAGAATAAACGAACACGCAGCCGCGCTATACTACGTAAAAATCCCTGCCGATTTTCATTAGTTTTTCCTTATAAGAGTAAAATGTCGTACCCCTTTTGGTCTAGTTATTGCAGCAACGTGCACCGTGCTCTGTGAAAGAGGGAGCATTTTTTGTAAATATTTTTATTCGACTTTTCGCTACAGCAATAATCACTGTGACCGAGTCGGTAGCAATATTTTTCAGTAAGAATTATATATAATTTCTGTAACTCTACTAATGGAGTAGATATATATCATATGGTATGACATTTTTAATGCTGTAAAATAGGGCGGAAGAATAAAGTATGTTGTTTAATGGTATATCGAAATAGGGTAAAAAATTATAAAATAGGCTTGAACCCTTAAGGGGTCTCCCTGGTGTGACATTTTCAGAAAATCGTATTTTTTTTTACACTTTTTGAAAGTTTACACTCCCTGGAATAACATACTAAAATTTCAAGGTCGTATGCTATATAGTTTTTGAGTTGCAGCCTTTCAAAGAACAGTTGCTATCGCATCGAAATTTTATAGTAAGACTTTTGATGGGTACTTTCAGAATATATATATATATATATATATATATATATATATATATAAAGCAGCAAAAGCCGTTTATAAATTAAGTGTAACAAATGCAGTGCACGAAGAAAAAGCTAAAACTTTCGAAAAAGCAGATTCAGACGTTAACTTGACAATATCTGGAAATGGTACTTGGAAAAAACGAAGCCATTATTCAGTCGTAAAATCAAAGTATTGTAAGAGTTGTGGAACATTGAAAAGAAAAAAAAAAGACACTCATCCCGATGAATTTGAAGAATGGCTAGCAAACCATGACGACTGTACAATAAATCATTCAGGATCAGCTGCGAAAATGGAAATTGATGGCATAAAAGAAATGTTTTTTAAAATTATGGAGCAAAATATACGCGATGCATTGGCGATGGTGATAGTACCACGTACAAAGGTATATTGGATCTAAATCCATATGATGTCGTAGTTGAAAAATTAGAATACTATTTACGACTAAGAAAAAAAAAAGAATGGGAACTCGGTGTCGAAATCTGAAGAAGTTAACTCTACGGGCTTAGCAGGTAAAAGTAAAAATACAAAATGAAATTAACCGACAAAATGATTTATAAACTTCAAAAATACTATGACTTTGCAATAACTAGGCATCAAGACACGATGTTGACGAAATGTACGAAGAAATTTGGGCAACATTTTATCACTTAACTTCAACTGATAAGAATCCGAATCACTCAAACTGCCCAACAGTTAAGAACAGTTGGTGTGCATATCGTCGTGCTCAAGCTCGAGAATTGGACATCACTGAATTCAAGTACGACTATCTCCCTCTCGACCCACAGATTAAAGGAGCCTTGAAGCCGATATATTCTGAATTGAGTAAGCGGGAATTACTGGAAAGATGCAAGGGAAGCAATACACGAAATAATAATGAAAGCTATATAATGGCTTACTTTGACACTTTGTTCCAAAGCACCTTCACAGCGGCCTCAAAAACCATTGAACTTGCTAATTTGTTTGCTATTGGAATTTTCAACGATGGTTTTCAATCTATATTAAAAATATTTCAAATAATGGAAGTCATCATCTGTTGCAAAAAATTATGTCGGCGAGAGAGATGCCGATGGGATTCATGTAGCAGATATAGGACATCAGGCGGCTTCAAAAGAGGGTCAAACAGCTCGGAGGAAAGCTGCAGCTGTCCAACAAAACGGCTTTTTGAAGAAGCATTGTATGGGTCCGGAATGATTAACTATAGGTATCATAAATTTTATTTTGTGACGACGAAATTACGGAGTTGAAACTTTAAACGCGTTTTTCTCAAAACATCATTTTTCAAATTTGCTGCACTTATGACTAAAACAAAAATTAACGGATCGACTTCAGACTTTTTTTAACGTGTTTAGCACCTTTTTTTGCCATACAATGACGTAGAATTTTTATGTTTGGATAAAAAATGTCAATTTGCTATACAAAAAACTGCCATTTTTTTAGTCGAAATTTCATATTTTTTTAAATAGCTTCGCCATTTTGTTAAATTTTAATATTTTTTCATAATTCTACGTCATTGTACAGCAAATGTCTTCAAGTTGAAGGGAATTTTTTTTATTTTCTTTTCAGACACTATGACGGCGGCAATTACTGCAGCAGTGAAACAACTTTTTTTTTAGGAGGTCTGGGAAAAATTGCATAAGTCGCTTGTGTTTCAATATTTTTATACAAATAAAATTTTGTAATTACTTGAATCATATATGTATATATTACCAAAGTTTGGAAATATTTTATGCAATTCTTCTTTGAAAAAAAAAATTCCGAAAATCATTTAATTTTTGAGCAGTCACACTAGGGAGACAGAGACCCCTTAAATTACGATTCTTAAAAATGTTTGTGATATCATTTGGAAAAAAAAACCGTACTATTTTTACAATTTTTTTATTACGTTTAATTTTTATAATTAAAAACATATTTCGATATTATAAATATTTACGTGTTTGATCACTATTTATATAATTCAATAGCTAATGACCATTAATTAGGAATTTTTATGTGACGCTATTATTGATCAAATGCTTTGCGTTAATTTAGTTACTTTTTTTTTTTTTTTTGCTTTGAAAGAAGTATATATATAGGCTCCTCAGTGTACCATGTGCAGTGTTTCCTTCACCATTCACCATATCCTCACCGAATGCCCTTTATATTCCTTTGAAAAGAAATTTTTCAACCTACCTTCCTCTCTTCCCTTCATCCTTAAAGCAACTCCTCTTCATTATCTAGTTTAATCCTTTTCCTTCATAAGTCCGGACTCTACTCACTGATCTAATCCTCCTTCTCCTCCCGTGTCTCTAGCCATAGTTGCTGCACATGGCACGTAAAATTTAATTTAATAATAATATATTTTTTTTTTTTTTTTTTTTTATTTCCCGGAACAAATACAGTTCATTTAGCCAGAGCATGCTACACTATGATTAGATAGGAAAAATTACTAGTAATAGAAAAAGAAGGAATGGAAAGCGGGGAGAGGAAATTCCATTCTGCAATATGGTCGCAACAGCAGAGCAGTGCCCGCAATGCTTGATGAAACTTAACAAACAGAAATAAGATTTTTTTCTTTCCAAGAAAAAAAACACAAAATAAAAATAAAAATTAAAAAATTCCCATCTCACACCAGTCAAAAATTTTACACCGAATACGTATACCATATTTTCGTCTCGCTTCAAAGGAATATGTCTTTCGCGATATTTTTTCGAGGGTATCCCTTAATTTCTGCGGGTGTCTTTTCCTATAAATTCTTTTTTCTTTATTCTTTTTTTTTCGCGACGTAGTAATTCTCTTTAAACCATGCTGCAGGCATTTTCTCTCATTCACCTTTTTGTTTTTAAATGCATTTTATTTGTTCCGGGGTTTTTTGTTTTTTTTTTGTTTTTTTTTTATCCTTATAAAATCATATTTCAATTATCTCTTATCCTTAAATCGTATACCTATTTTTCATGCTAATTGCTAGCGCTCGATATTTCTTTAATAGTTGTTTAACTATTTTTTTCCGAGTCTGCTAACCCCTTTTCTTGTTACGTCATTAAAAGATTAAAATTCTTATTCGTCATCTAAATTAGGTGATCCATATATTCTCCAAGTCTATTATTCATTTCAAATTAGATTACCCCGCGCATTTTTTTATCTACGGTTGTGTAAGATCTCGTCTTCCTAAATTTGAATCTAATCACATTTTCTTCGAGTGTTCTGCTCTTTCTGCGGGACGCTCCTACCTTTATTTACTCCTTTTAAGGTCAATGTTCCCTACTGTACTTCCTATATCCTGTCCATTCCGTCGCAGTGTCCGTTGTTCCTGTCATTAGTTCCTTTATTTCTGCAATTTCCGATCGAATTAAGTTTTAATTAGTTAACTCTTCTTCCTATTGTTTTTGGATAGTGAGTTCCCTGGTTGACGAGCCCAAAAAGAAAAAAATAAATAAATAAATTTGAATACACAAAAACGGTTTTTCCGCTGTCTCTGTACTGTTAAGTTCTTTTCTATTCCAGCTCTGCTCGTAGTGAATCCAATGTGTACACCAGCTTTCAATTTGCAGATCCCGTTGATTGTTGCTTCTTTAAGCAATCGGCTCCTCTTTTTTGCTTCAGTTCTTTCATTTTCCGGAAATAAACGTTGCTCCGAAATAATCCGTTAGCCCTATTTTTTCTTTTTCCTCTTAGCTCATTTTCGTTCCACAAAAATTATTTCCCGTTAATCTTCCATATATATTTCATTTATCCAGGCTCGTCTCTCTATCTTTCTAATTCTTCCGGACTGTGTAATTAAACCGGAATTTTACAGCTCAACCAGAGCTCGTGTAATCTCATTTTTTCTAATTATTCGAGGAGAGGAGCCTTGTCGCGGTAGATTCCGTTGTTTTTCTAGATTATGACTTTTCTGAACGGTTTTTGGTCTTCTTCCTGTTCTATTATTACAGTCGAAAAAATACGAGGGCTATTTCAAAAAAATATACTTGGAAAAATCTCTGTCAAAAGTGCGTATTCGGTACATTTTTGAAAGTTGAAAAAATTATGCAAAAATGTAAAGCGGGTCGCTTAAATTTAAATCAAAATAAGCTTTTCGAGAAATCGAAGATTTTACACAGAAAATATCGAAATCCGAAAGAAAAATATTCCGCGCATTTAACGCGTTCGAAATTCTAAGCCAAAGGATAATCGTTAATATAAATTAAACGAGCAAAAGCGCTGCGCACACGTTAAAGGAATTTTTGACATTAAAGCAATCGAAAATTTGGACGATGGCAACGTCAGCTTTTAGGGTACGAAAAGGGAAGATATTTTACAATTTCTATCACGTTGCACCGCTTTGCTTGCGTAATCAATCTTGACGATGGCTTGTTTGCGAACAGGTTATCCTTTCGCTATACTGTATGATAATACCGGTAGAAATATACCTTTTGTTGCCAGTCCATTATAAATCTGCGACACGTTATACCTTAAAACCATCAACGGTTAGGAAGGAAATTGCGCCTCCTACTTGACGTAACGGCATTCCTTGAGTCAGGTTCAAAACGCGGAGTAACTTTAATTAGTTCGGAATCGGGGTGCCGGAGTAGATGTACAGGACTAAGTGTAAGCCAGAAATATTCTTCTAATTTATACAAACTTAGACTAAATTTCAGAAAACAAAAAAAAAAAATTATTCGAATACAGGAAACCGCAACTATTTTATTTATATATATATATATATATATGTGTATATATATATATATATATTGTTTTTTTTTATTATTTTTTGGGCTCGTCAACCGGGGACCTTTACCCAAAAACAATTGGAATAGGAAGGAGTCAATTATATCTTAATACGATATCAAATGTTGTTAGGAGAAAGGAAGAAATAATAGGAACAATCTGCGGATACTATTTTATATAATTATTGTCGCGCGAACTTAAATTCGCTATAACGTTCATTAGATCTTATTTTTCACACCTGGTAAAGTCTCGACTTTATAATATGTATATTATGACACCTCGGCGAATTGTTTATTATTATCGACTTTTATGCGTTCGACATCGGTTATGCATTCGTTGGTTATTAGGTGTTTTGTTTTTTTTTTTGTTCTCGCGTAACTTGTGCTTATTATTTATTTTCTTTTTATTATTTTATTTTACATATAAAAATTTAATGTGGTTAGCGGAATTAACCATCCAATTAAGTTTTGGATTCCTCCACTCCACATTGTATAATCGTTAATGTTAAGTAACTATATAATATTAATAGAAATTGATATTGGACTACTTCCTGTATTCCAATTCCTTTTTGATTAATTTATTGAAAATATTCACTTTTTCCCGTACCAATTCACCCCAGTCTTCCACTATCTCTATATTTAGAATATTGCATCCGCTCAGGTGAACACTGTCCTGCTGGTTGCATCTAATGCAATTTTCAGTTCTCCCGGGCTATATTAAATCTTTTGAAATAGATTTTGAAATTTCCATGTCCCAATATGAATTGTACGTTATAAATATTCGGAGTACAGTACCTGTGTTATTTAGCCTCTTCTTAATGGTTTGAAAAGAGAACTTTTCGTTATTCCGTTATGACACTTATCTACACCGTTTCAAACATTTAAAACTGATAAATTTTATTATTTGTATACACTTTCGAAAGTTTGTTCTACCTTCAATTCATTTTCAACTGCAAAAATATTGACATTTGTTTTTCTATTTCTAAGTACGAATATTTCCGCTCTATAACTATTGGCATTTGTATTATTTATTGTTTTGTGAACTTTAATTTGTTTCGGTTTTGATATTCTGTGTATAGCCGCTAAAAATTTTTCGGAAATTTATTGAACTTTATCATACCCTTGTGTAAATAATACTACCATATAGCAGATATTTTTTATGATAACATTGTTTTATATAATATTATTCCTTTTTTATAATTCATCTGATTGTTATTTAATTAAACAGCTTTGTGAATATGTTAATAAATTTCGTAATTTTATCATTTATGTACTTGCGGTGATTGTGAATATGTTAATAAATTTCGTAATTTTATCATTTATTTACTTGCGGTGATTGTAAAATTTGAGGTTTTTATCTATCAGAACGGCCAGGTATTTTAATTGATCATTTTCTGCGAGCACTGCAGTGTCTGTATTTATTTAAGTTCATGTTAATTTTTCTATGCTGGAATGTCATCAGATTTGTTTTGCTGATATTTAGATTATACCATTTCTAGAAACTCTTTTATATTCTTATATACTATTGTTATTTTGTTTTCTAACTTGTCTGTAAATTTCTATCTGCTACCATAATTTGCTCTACAAATGTTAAAATTTTAACATCGTTCGATCATTCTAACTGATATATATATATATGTATATATTTGTGCAAACCGTATATATTCCATAAATATGGACTTACAACCGCCGCTTCTTGTAATATACCCGTATGCACGTGTTTAATTTTTTTTTATTTGTAATTGTTTATATTGATTTCAGTATACATATATCTTTGATCGTGTCATATTGATTTAGAATCTCTACTAAGTTATAGTCCAATTTTAATTTTTCCAGTAGTAATGCTATAAAACGCTTTTGTATAATGTTTCTATAGAGTTAACACTGTCGTTTTATATGATTTATTTTTGAATTCTTTGATAGTTCTGTACATATTCTAAATTTCTAACTCTGTTGATTTCCCTTCTTCCATGGCTCCGGACTGGTCTTTATTAAATAATATTTCGTGTTACACAGAAGTTTTTGATTAACACGAAATTATTATTAATAAAGAGACCAGTATGGAGCTCATGTGGACCAATTTTTATGATTCCCCTCTAGTTCATTAGCGGTGGTGTTATGTGAATATCCGTGAATATCGGTTAACATTCGATAGCCTTCAAAGAACCTAAACAAAGAAGAGACCTTTTTAAAGAAGTTTTTAGTGAAGTAACACAAATACGATTGACTTAAAATGCTACTAATTTATCGTGGAGAAAGTAGGGGGTAAAAAAGTATAATTTTTAACCAGACAGAAAATTAAAATATTATCTATATCCATTACCTTATAGATAAATGTAGATCCAAATAAATAAAACGAATTTAAAACGGTTATCATACCTGATATATTTTGTCTTCTCATCATTACTGCATGTAATTTTCGACTATGTAAAGTGATCTGAATGACTCTTTGTTTATCGGAAACTGTATCGGTCAGTATTGACTGGGTACAGTCATCAATTAATTAAGAAAAAAAAAAAAAAATCTTTGCTTAAAATTTAGTTTGCAGGAAAAACAATAAAAAAACAAAAAAACAAACCTGCATACATGCGTAAATCCTTACAGAAAATAAAGGAAGATCTATATAATAATTTACTCGATAACGAATATTACGTACGCGTCGAGAAGTCGAAATTCGCAACTTGCTTAACATTAATACGAAATACAAATAATTTAGACATTATGCAATTGCAAAATACAAGAGTTTCGTAGAGTTATTCCTTTAATAGTATATGCTTTATCCTTCTATGTCTATATTTTTTGTATCTGAGCTTTAACCTATGTTATTTATTAATACTAAGTCAGATGCACTGCACGTTTCAAAGAATTTCCGCGTGTTTAACTATTTCCTGCATGTACGGTAGTTTTACATATTCATGCATATAGTGTTGATGTTAGTGCATCGTGGTTTATTTAGTATACTATATTCGTAGACAATGATTTTGAATTCTTTCGAGTTGTTGAAAAATAATTTAACTGATAGACGACGAAATTATTACTGCATATAATATTTTGGGAAGGATGATTTGTTTATATATAGATAATAGGTTTGTTTTCAGGTGTTAAATGGGATTTTCTATTAAAGTATTATAGACAACAAATATATCTTTCTGAGCTTTTATAACTCTTCATTTTTGATAAGTTTCGTGAAAGTTTTAATCTTTCATCGAGTGTTAAACTTAGGTGTACTAGATTTCATCCTTTCATTCAACCCGGCTGTCTTGGATGTTTACTTCTTTTCGTATACATGGTCGTCTTTTAGTAAATAAAATGGCTTCCGTTTTATTGTTGTTTATTTTAACCCGCCAATTTTTAAAATATTTTATTAACGTGTCAACTGTTCTTTCCAGTGTCTATTTGTTAATTTTTGTCTGTTCTGTAGGATGGACGATGCTACTATTGCAGCATCATCTGCATATAGGTATATTTCAGACTCTTTGATTTTCGGAATGTCGTTTAAATATATGGTATAAATAAATACGGTCGTAAAATGTATCCGCGCGGTACACCAGCAGTTACTCTTCGGGTGACTCATAATTATTCAGTTTAACATAAAATTTTCTGTTTAAAATATATGATTTCACTATACATATTAAAGAATAAGGGGATACTTAAGTTGAATTAATTTAAATATTGTATATGTTCATCCATGTGGTGTCGAAAGCTTTTTCGATATCTATTAGTAATACACTATTGTATGTTTGTTCAGATTGAAATTGTCCGGTAATGACAACATCATTCAACCAGTTGTCGATTTTTTCCGGTAACAACCACGTCCATATTTTCTTCTATGGACGTGGTTGTTACCGGAAAAAAAAAAATCGACAACTGGTTAATAGCAAATAGCACGAAAATTTAAAATCTTTATTAATATCATTCAATTTAAAATAAATCTTTGGACCGTATTTGATCACCTTTATTAAAAATGAACCAACGATCTGATTTGAAAAATTAAATTATAAACCGCAAAAAAACTGTGTCCCAATTAATGTGATAAATTTTCTACGGGTTAGATAAGCGGCGACATTGGCGCACCCAAGAGGGGTGCCACGGGGCCATTGCTCCCCCTAAAAAATCTTTGAAATCTTAATTTTGTTTTGTAATATTTTGTTTTACTTAAATAAAATTCGTATGCTCATCTAATTTTGCGCTTGTTACAAATATAATGTTACGTTTCTATTATTATTTTGTTTTTTTTTAAGTAAAATTCGTCAGTTTTGTAACTTCCTTAAAAATAATATTCGTTAATTTTGTATTTTTTTTTTATTTTTTTTTATTTTAATTTACAAACCACGGAAATAGATGGGTACTCAGTCGAGGTACCGAGTTACCACCCCCTAACTCATCTTCTAAATTCTAGCCCCGACCAAAAAAAAAAATCCTGCGTGCGCCTTTGAGCGGTGAGGAGTGCCGATAAAAAAGATAGCGTGGGCAAAGTAATCAGATGACGACGAGAATGTCACCTCCGATCGAAGAAGCAGAAAAATATGTGCTCATCATCAGCCGGAAGCGTCAGAAGCGAAAAAAGTTAAGTTGATAGAGAAATTTAAAAAGCTAATAATGACGGAATATATTTGGAAAAACAGCAATTTTGAGGTAAGTAAAGAGTGAAATACATATATATGTAATACGGGCGTTCGTTAAGGTCTCTTCGCAATTTTAATATTTCGAAGTTTTTAATTTTCTTTTGTAATGAACTTCGAAATATTATTACAATTATTCGCGATGCGAAAAATCTCCCAACGCGAAAGACAGCGCGTGCAATGCTTCCCTAAATTCCTCTGATTCTAAATTTACATCGTACCCGGAAGCGAACTAAGACTGTGGATAACAACCGGATACCGTTCCAAGTTCGAACCGGAAAATTCGTAGAGTCAAATGATAATTAGCTCCCCCGGCGATGTGAAGCAAAGGAAATTATCAAAAGTTATCTTCCAGCTAATCGCTTTGAATCGGGCACTGGAAGCATATATTAAAGCATTCTCACGTCACCTTTGAAAAAGCGGTACATTATTAATATACATACGCCGGGGTATATTATACGCGCGGATTCTCATATATACTGTGCAGAAAGGAGGCGGTGTAGTATTTTCTAACTTGTGGCGAATAAATTTACTTTTTGTGAAAATCCAAAGTAGGAAAGCGTCAACTTTTTATGCTGAAAGTTTTAATGTCCTATGTTTTTCCGTATAGACAATATTCGGCTGAAATAGATGCGGAAATGAACAAGACGAGATTCGGAAGAATTCGAATATCCGAGAAGTAAGCAATGTGTAGAGTTAAATGGATCACAGTCTTGCGTTCCGATACATTATCTTCTAGACACCATTAATCGCATTTACTCTGTTCGGTTTAAGATTTATTCGCTGATTCCGGTTCCAGGTCGCCTTAGCACGGTGTGAGCACATTTAAATTCTTCAGCTGATTATTTACGCGAATTTATAATGAATAAAAATTAGGCAACGATTAGAAGGTGTCCTCGTATGTGGCGACGAGGAAGGTATAAAGCGGTAGTTGGGATAGCCACTTTTCTAGAGGATATCGGCGGTGGCGGTATGAACTGAACGAACCCTGGATAAACGGGTCTCAACGAATTCGAGATGTCGTTGTCGCGAGTGCCTTAGAGTGTGCGAGCAAACTCGCGATTACGGAAGACGTTTCGCGGAGAAATTGACCAGATGAGTGTAAAAAATGACAAATTTATTGAGCACGTTTCTAAAGAAACGCTTGCAAATGTTGCAGCGAAATAGAACCAGGTACCAGTGTGTTTGTGTTTGCGTGCACACCTCCTACCGAAAATGAGGGATAACGAATGGAAATATAAATAGAATGAAAATTAAAAAGAAATCGCGAATAAAAAGAATGACGAAAAACTGAAAAAAAAAAAACATAAAAAACGTTGGAAAAGTATATAAAGAATGTATGTTAAACGCGAAGATGATTCTGTAAAGTAGCCATAAATTAACCGGATGATCTAGGCTAACGGCTACGTTTGGAGCTAACCGCCGCTTTATAATGAAGATGCAGCATAGAAAACGACCGTTCGGGAAAATATTCACACAGAGACTGCTAAATCGTGGTAATTGGTCCGGTCAAACCAGAAAATGAAGTGGCCAATTCCCATCCCCCCCACCCACCCATCCACCCAACCGCCGGGTGCTACTAGTGAAGTGGTTTAAATAGTTATAGGTGTAATATATATATATATATGCAATAGTGAGCGTATGTGTACGGCAGCGAATAGGGGGCTTCATAGACCAGGAAATGCAACTTACACTTGCTAAATAGTGTATCCTTTCTAAAACATAGAGACGAAAATAAGTGAAAATGAACGAAGTTGTAGTTGTTACTATGTACATTTTAAGGAATATGAGTGTAATGTAAACTATACTCGTGTCTATAATATTACAACGATCTATGAGAATTTACGCGTTGACAGGGAGCGCAGTTTCATAAAAAAAATGACGCTAACGTGATATCGCTTTTTATGTTGCTCATTTGATAGATCTTCTCTCGTATGATAATAATTTCTCGTATCGTAAAAAATGGAAGTTTTACACATTTAAAAAAAAAAACAAAAAAAAAAAAAAAAAAACCGCTCCTATCAAAATGTTCAAATATTTAAATAAACGTAGGAGAAACTAACGAATTTAATTATGCACGAGGCTCGGACGCAGAACTTGTAAACCAGATGCGCTTTAGGCAATAAACTGTTTTTTTCATTTTCTTAACAATTTTATGGTCCTCAATTCTTAATTTATTAAAGAGGTCACATTATATTATTTAAAATCACCGGCACCGTGTGTGTGTGGTATATGTGTACATGTTACCTTTTAATTTGTTTTATTTTGTAAAATATTTTTCTTTTCTCTCGGCGGAATGACAGATTCTTAACTGCGTTGCATCTTCTCCGAATAAATATTCGCGTTAAAAATTTCTGAATATACAAATGCGCCGTTTTTTTTTTGTTTTTTCTTTTTTTTTTTAAATGGACGGTAAGAATTACTACTGAAATTTTTATTTCCTCGGGATGCGGGGATATAATATAATGTAAACCTTACATGGAAAAATCAAAAAATATAAATAAATAAATAAAAACATGTCATTAATTAATTATAATGTAATGAGAGGGTAAATGCGTGAGGGTTTGGGAACCTGTCTCTGGCTGGGGAGAGACGGATCGATATAGATCGTGATAGAGAAGGGATGCGAGCGATGACTGGTAAGATGAAGAGATAATTAATAGGTTTGCGACGCGGAGGAGACAGTTCCGGAAGAAAAAAGAATATCGGTAAATGTCGAAAAATTAGAGAGGAGATTCAGTTCCGTTTTTGCCGAGTTTGAAGTTAGTCCTCGATTTGTTCGATAGAAAGGTCAGCAAAACTGCGAATAGTCGTTCGAAAGAATAGCAGTCCGAATGGAAAATACGTAACAGCACGATCCAGCAAGGCCCGAGAACCAAATCAGTCGTCCCAAAGTTCGATTCAACGCTTATAAAAATCCGTTTGTACTCAACTTTATCAACGCGTAGCGCTCTTTCCAACCCCCCCCCCCATCTAAAAAAAAAGTTTGAGCTATTAGAGTCCCCTAATTTTAAGGTTGTAAACTTAGATGTCCCAAACCAGAGAAATAAACGTGGATGTGCATATTTCCAACCTTGTTCAAAATTTTTAGCTATAATACTCGCGTCGCAAAATATTAGTTCTCGCACTTTTTTGAACAACTTTTCGGCAACTTTGAAAGTTTCGTTAAGGAAATGAAATACGGTTTTGTTCCCGACATATAGTAATTTCTTTCCGGTAACATATACTTACATTGGAATAAAACCAGTTCTCGGACTCTAACAACGATGATGATGATGGTGATGATATCACAAACCCGGGAAAAAAATATTTTTTTTCAAAATGTCGAGCTTTCAGCGCCCCGAGGGTCTAATTTTAAAGCTGGAAATCCGGATGTCCGAAATTACAGAAATATACGGGGGGATTGCATACTTTTAACCTTGTTGTTCATAATTTTTAACTGTAATACTCGCGCGGCGCTAGGCACGCCATTTTTTGCTCTTTGTTGAACTTTACGGCAACTTTACACACAACTTTTGTACCGTAATTTTTTGATTTTAATAAAGAACTCCTGCATTTTATTTTATGTTTTGAATTTCAGCTTTATAGGTTTATCGGGTGATGAGTTGTGATTTTTTTTAACAGTGATTTTTGAGTTCGTTTTAAATACCATATTATATATTCTTGACGGTTTTTTTGCCAGCCAGGATAATCGGTCAATTTGAAGTTATAGATATGTTTTTGTTTTTTTGTTTTTTTTTTTTGCTGATCTATACCTAGCCCGTTAGGGGCTATCACTAGATTCTGTTATATAGTCTAAACACTTGAACGATCCCGGTCCACTGACGTAGGACCCAACCTTATTTTAAGAACTTAAATCGAATGGCTTCTTTCTGCGCAGACGACGTGTCTCCGCCGTCGGATTATTCAGTAACGCCACTGCGCCAGTACGTTCGTATGAATTTGAAGTCTTCCCCCGATGTGTCTTGCGGCTGATTTTGCAATAACCTCCCCCTTATAAATAAGGAGTATTGAGATCTTGGTGGAGAGTTCTATTTTGTACGTATCACGGAGCATTAATTATTCTCAACGTCTTATTCTGATATCTCTGAATTATATTAATGTTTGAATCTGCTCCGCAGCCGCAGAATTCGCAACCATACCTCCACACTGGAGCAAGAATCTGCCTGTAAAGTAATACTATTATTATCAACAGAGAGCTGCGAGTTTCTGCCCAGTAACAACCAGTAGTACATCTTCCTTGTTCTAATATTTAATTCGTTTCTTTTTGTCACGATATGCTTGCACTAGCGTCAGCCTGCAATCAAGGTGCATGCCCAGATACTTTACTTCCTGTTTTTATTGTTTTATTGTTAATTATAATAGGTTGATGATCTATATGTCTGTTAGTGAATATTATGTGAGCCGACTTATCTTCGTTGATCTCTAATTCTCCATCGTCTACATCACTCAGAGATTTTATCAATTGACGCTTGCAGCGTGATATCAGCTCTTTACGTGGGCATTTATTAGAGCATAGGACCACCGTATCATCTGCAAAAGTGGCAGTAAGAGACTCGTTTGAAACAGCAAGATCTGTTGTAAAGATAATATACAAAAGGGGGCCCAACACACTCGCCTGCGGCGGCAGCCCAGCTCTTGCTGGATATATATCGGATAACTGCTGCTCTTGCTTCACCTGGAAGTATCTTCCATTTAAATATGATTCCAGTATTTTGTAGTAATGATAAGGCAAATGAGTTCGTAGTTTATACAACAACCCACCATGCCAAACCTTATCAAAGGCCTGACTCACGTCCAGGAAAACTGAATCACAAATTCTCTTTTCCTCCAGGTCATTCTCAATTTTTTCAACCACCCTATGCACTTGCTGAATGGGGTTGAGCGTCGTTCTCTAAACCCAAACTGGTGTGAAGGAATTAATTGCTGAAATTCCGCTATTGGGAGAATTCTTTTTAGTAACAACGTCTCGAACAATTTTGAAGATATGGTTTTAAAAAGATTTTTTTTCAATTGTAATGTATAATCCAATTTTGGAATTAATCAGTGTCAACGGGTTCGCGAGTTATTGCATATTTTAATTGAATATTTTTGTCGTTTCCGAACCATCTTATTAGGATTCCGTACATTATATGTCTGCGGATTCCTAAAAAAACCGGTTTCTCAATAAAAACTCGACTATGGAACTTTTGCTATAAAGCAATTCGTATTATGTAAAACACCCCAGCTACCGTGTGTGAATAATAGCAGTGCAAAAAGTTTTACTGAGTTTTTAATTGTATGAATTTGTTTAGTTTATTTGGATGGAGTTAAATTGTATTCGGTATATTTCATTTGAAAAACATAATGACCGAGGTGTGGAGTAAGCTGCTGGATTGATTTAGTCAATACAAACGTGCGCATTGTTCCGTGAGTGCCACTTTTTTTTTTTTTTTGTATATTAGATTTCACAAACGCATATAAATGCAAATTGAAATAAAATTACGGCGATATGCTACTAGCCGGAACCATAGGCGTACCGAGGAGGGAGGATTTCGGGGTTCAAACCCTTCTCGAAATGGATTTTAACGTTGCTGTATTGTCACTTTACGGTCGTAAGGTGTCTTGGTACCAGGGGCATTCTGACAGTACAACTAACTATGTGTTAGTGTAAATTATTCTCAAAATGATAACGAACAGAAGTAAAATCCTTACGCATTTAGAACCATTGTATAAGCGATTATTAATAACATATAATTACTAAATAGAATCCATTTTTCTGTCAAGTGTTTTTTTTTTTTTTTTTTTAATGGATCGAACCCTCCCGAAAAACTGGTCTGGGTACGCCCATGGCCGAAACAAAAGTCGTGTAATGAACGCTTAAGAAGGGAATAATTATTACGTTACCAGAAACTTGTCAACATTTTCATAAATGTCTGCACGAAAAGTCATTTATCCTTCGTATAGACCACTTGGCACTGCGCAGCGGCTAATGAATTTCAAAAATCCACTAAGACAAATACCACCACGATGGTTAAGTCTGCAGTTTTAAAATTCAAAATATCGAAGCAAGGTAAAACTAGTCGAAATAAAAATAAACTATTCGAGTGCTGCCGCAGAAAATCATCATGTGTACATTCCGCTGTCGCAGTCAAACAGGAATTGGGTGTTTTTGTGATAAATCTGGTTTTTAGATGAAACATCAATCCCCGTCTATTGAGAAAATGCAGGATCCAGAACTCCAGCCATTTTTTTTTTTTTTTTTTTTTTTTTGAAAAACCGAGGCAAAACAGCCGGGACGACTTTTCATCTACTATAACGAAATTATTAAATCATACCGGGGACTGGACTCGATGGGATTCATTAATCCTGGGGCATGAATTACTTTGCCATCGCTGGGAGTTACTAAACATTCAAATTACAACTGTGAGTACGCGAAAGTAGAGTACAGAAATAATAAGTGAGCGTGCCATAACTTCGAAAGCCACTTAAGAATAAATAAGGCAAATGAGAACGATTTTCCTCCTGGCTGTATTGTTGAAGAAATGTAGGAAATTGCTGTTCGATCTCGCGGTAGGATGCAAATGGTACAACACGAAAATTCCATTCGAGCGTAATAGTAAGACCGTTTCTAGCAGCTCTATTAAAGGAAATCGATATATACATATATATATATATATATATATATATATATATATATATATATATATTGGTTATTATTTAATTCATTGTTTAATCTGACCCTTCGTACTTTTCTACCGATTTTTTCCCCGTCCTCTCGTTCGTTATTTGTTCTCACGTTGAATCGTTTTTAATCCTATGGGGAAAAAAAATTGTTGTTATTTTTCAAAATTTTTGTTTTTATTTCATTTTCTTTTTATTCGCGATTGTCAAAAATAATCGAAGAAACACTCTGAAATACCTGCGCGACAGCTATGCTTAGTCTAACATGCAACCGGTTCAGTGCTGCTATAGATGGCGAATCCGCAGGTACTAAGGATTTATAGCAACTCCATACTTATTCAATCTCCCTTTATATTGCCGTGTATCCTAGCTTGAGCCGGAATCGATAAGAACAATTTTCAGCATTCAAAAAAACAATTAGTTCTTTTACAATGATTAATTTAGTTTTCGTTGCGAAAAAACCGTCGATAGAAGGAAATATCAGATTTTAAAGAGAGCACAGAGATCTGATACTGCCATCAAAAGAACTTTCCGTACGGAAGCTTTGTAAGTATTAAAGTTTTATACGCCATCAGCAGAAGTTGTACATTATTTAGGATTTCGGTAAACATTTAAGCGTATTAATAATGATTTTTGATGAAAGTCATTTTTAGTTCGGGTATAATGTACAGGATAAAAAGGGCAACGCTTTGTGCCGAATCTTACGATATGACCCTACGCATAATGCTTACGTTGCTCTTAATTCTGGCTTTTATTTAATTCGCAAACCACATGTTACCGTGTGCGATCATATGATTATGTTTTATTTATTTAAAGAGAGACTGATTAGGGATTCTGCCGTTGCGAATTGTATTAAATGATTGCTTGATTTACGATCACCGGCTTGAATAGGAGAATGAAAATCACGAGGTAGGGAATGGACGTGAGACATTTAAATGTTATAGGCAGAAAGATTACTAAGAAAAGATAGGTTCGTAATTTTGAGAAGAATATAAAGGTGTGATCGTTATTTGGTTTGAGTGCTATTTTTTGAGATGGTCTGATACCGGAATATAAGAGTTATAAATTTGCCTAAGGAAAATTTTAACGATTGGAAAGAGGGATCTGTATCGGACTGCAGCATTTAGGTTGCGATTAAATTGTCTAATGAAAAGTTGTAAAGTTCATTTCGATTGACACAAAAGGATTCTTCTTACCTTTTTTTTGTTCGGGTTCTTGCGTGGGTTGAAAAAGTTTCGGGCAATAGGATGAGGAGGAGGAGGAAATATCGGGAAAACGATTAAATGCCATCTAGCAGAAATGTTTGATATTAGTGTGGCTAGCAGTGACGGAGAGGAAGAAAAATTTGAAGTTGCACTTGGTTTTTTCCTACATCGCGTTGTCAGGAACAAAACTTGAAATATATTTTGTTTTTCTACGGAAAAAGAACAAAAATTCGGAAAAGTCAGACAATTCGCTTCGGTTATCTATTGCATTAAATCGAACGTTTTTAACATCGAATGAGAATGTATAAACGCTGGTATTTTTAAACATTTCAAAATTATCCTTCACATCACGGGAATTAACAAATCGGCACTGGTCGAAATAAAACCTATTCTATTTGTAGTTCCGGCAGTTTACATCTTAATTCAGGTGTATGTGATATTCAATAGATAGCGCTGATAGAAAACGCGCAGCTTTTTCCATAGTAAGAAAGTGGATTAGAATAAAGTTTAATCGTACTGTAACTTTTTGCACGGTGACGTAATAATAGAAATGATTTTTTTTTCTCCCTATAAATAACTGCAATGGGTCCCACAAGGTCAAAGCCTGTTGTGTGGGTGCCCAGAGACACTTGGTATCGTTTATTATGTTAATATAAGGTACATGATATGATATGATCGTCCGATTTATGTATATAATAAAACTATCAATATACATAACACCATATACGAATAATGAAGCTACACAAACGCAACAAACGAAAAGAAAAAGTATACAAATATATCTTCGCAAAATCAAACTAGTATTTTATTTTATTTTATGTATTATTATATACATATACGCGTCTGATCGTATACGCACCTTATAGCTCTATTAATATTACTATACAAAATAATAACAAAGCCAACAAAAATACTAAAACGAAAGAACTAAAGAGCATATAAATATCTTCGTAAAATCAAATTATATATGTTATCCTAACGCTGAATAATTTACTACATATATATGCAATAGGAAAGTAACAAAACAAGACCTGTATATTATTATTAGTTCTATCTCCTCCATGCAATTAAGCAAATTTTCACGTTTTCTTTCCAGTCTGCTAAATGGGCTGTGTTCTATCCCGAGATATCGTTCGATACGATTAGTAATCATTTCATTACGATATTTTCTTCAAATGTTGTTATTTACACTTCGCAAGAATTGAAGGTTCCTCCTAGATAGCTCCCTGGTATTTCGCTTTTTATATGTTTTACAACTTACATTTCAGCAATTTATAATAATACATCACTTTTGGCGGCAATTCCCCTTATTTTCTATCCACTGTATGAGATCTTTGCTCCTACGAGTTATTTTTTCGTTGCAGCGGCATTCTTCACTAAACGGTATGCCTGGCTTAATTCCTACTGTTTATTAACTTCCCCTAAATATTGTTAACTCATCATATACTAAATATATATATATATATATATATATGTATATGTATATATATATATATATATATATTTCAGTTCTTTTCTTTTCTTTACAGGTTAGTGACGATTCGGTATTGCGTTATCATTTGGGAAAGGAGCGCATTAAAAAAAGCGGCGGTATTCCTGTTATTCTATTTTTTTTTGAGAGGGATTATTAATTTCAAACATCTCGCTAGTAAGTTTTACCGAGTTTGCTCATTTCAGATTTCTTAGTCTTTCTGCATACTTGTATAGCGTAATGCGATCATTGATGCTATTAGTGCCTTACAATACAATCGTTAGTAAGGCATCAGAAATTTTTAGTCTATATAGAGCCGGTGTCGTTTGCCCGAGTGAGATTATTTATGTGCATTTTCGATGCAATGGAATTATCTATCAGTAACCCGAGACAGATATTTATGGTACTTTACTGTTTTAAGTAGAACACAGTTTGGACAGTGTTGTAACAGTGACCTCTGTTATCCGTATATAAACAATATGCGCAATGTAAAGTTTTTGTCGGTATCCTTTTATCTATATATCGAATTTGGGTTCTAATGTACATTATTCGCGTCTTTGACTTATTGATAATTATGCCTCTGTGCCATGTGAGCCCACCTGGGGATACCTTTATCTAAATCTTCTTGTAGTAGTTGTTCCGCGTCGTGTATGTTCTTGTGTTTCGTCACAATGGTGAAGTCATCCACGTAAGCGTATATAGTTGAATTGTTAACGACCGGAAAAATTGAGTTCGTCTAGATAAGAAATAGGAGTGGCGCTCAGACTGCTCTCCCCCCCTCCCTGTTCCAAGCCCGTTTTGTAATGATTGCTTCTACGCTTTGTATATTTTCGATTTGGACTTTAATTTTCCGATTTGTTAAGGTAGTTGGTCAAAAACCATTTTTTTTGTTTACCTATTATTCCAATTAAATCCTGCATAAGTAAGTCGTGATTCACCGAATCGAAGGCTTTGGACAGATCTGAAAAAACGACTAGAAATATATTCTACCTTCTGCCATTCCATAATTAATTTCACTTACAAATATTTTTAATCATAGGGAAGTACACCTGATCGAGAGGTATCAATAATAGACAACACGGATGCGGCAGTGGTCCTGCTTCGCCCTTTGCCTTAGCCCCCCCCCCCCCATCTGTATAGCATACTAGGTGGTCCACGTATTTGCTAACTGCTCTGGCTGCCATTTCTGCCGAACACTGGAAATTTTTTATACCTGGATTCGATTTCAACGATGTATCGATGTTCGTTTTTTTGGGCATCCGGGGGGGAATCATAATCATTGGGCTCGGTATTGGCCTCTCTAGGAACGTGATCCCGTATCCTTTCAAGACAGCCATTACCTCCACCAGGGGGTCATCTAAAAAACTTGGCTTGAGAAGGCATTTATCTAAGTGAAACGGAAAGTTTTGTATGTAGTTGAAATAACGGTATGTGTTTCGTAGTGTGAAATAGTTTCAGTAGTAAGAGAGAGGGGGGCAGCCGGTTAGAGCGCACATACTGGCTGCCGGAGATGTTCGATGCACCCCCAGGATAGTCCTCAGAGCGGCATGGTGCACGGGATCGAGGGACTTCAGTAATGATTTATTTGCAGAAGAGTACACCTGGCACCCGTAGTTGATTTTTGATAAGATAAGCGAAAGAAGATCACTGTTACCTAATCGAGATATGATAAAAGATCATAATATGAGTATGTCAGAAAATCGGAATTAACGAAGCAACTTAGGGAACACAATCACATTGGAAATTGTTATTTCCAAATTTAACAGAAAACTAAACTGAGAGAATAAGTAATTATTAAAAATCATACAAACCAAATATTAACGGGATTTCTATCGAATTATTTGAACTACTTGGTAATAAGTTAATACTCTATTAACAATTATCAAGAAATCAGGCTCAAAGCAAACCAACCATCCATCATGAAGAATTACGTCATATTTTTGCAACATAGAAACAGTTACCCTCATTCTTGACTTTTTATTATATCCTTCTCGGCAGATATGTAAAATATTACGCTACAAATTGGTTTTCAAAATATATCAAGTGAAAGCGTTTATTACATCTATTTCGAAAAAGGATTTTACATTTATTTACAAACAAATAAAAGAGCCACTTATACTTGCCGTTAATGTAAACGCCTATCGTTCGCCAGATTGAATCTTGCGCATAATCAACAACAATGGAAAAGTATTTAAAAAATACGTCAATGGAAACGAAAATATATCATTAGCGAATGATGTAGCCTCACCTCGTTTCTAACCCTTTGTACCATACCTTTTCTGCCGTCTTACACTATGGCTTCGGTATCGCTAACCTTCCATTTTTTTTGTTCAAGCGATTATTTTTCTGTATTTCTTACTGAGCAAATAATCTATCACCATCAACTACACAAACCGTCCAGAAGGATTTTAAAATAGGCCATCTCGATTTGGTATTTAATGAATTCAATAATGCCATGTTCTACGTCAAATAATATTCCGAAAAACGTTCCACGATGGAATCTTTCTGTTCAGCGAACTATCGGAAGTATAGAAAAAGCGTTCGATACCGCTATCGAAAGATTTACGGGTCTTTCGCAAAATCTTAAGTGAAAAAATTGCCGCCACGTTTCATATAATCCATCGATCTACGAACCTTTGATAATCATCATGCCAAGATCAGAGCTTTGGCGACAAACAAATCGACCTTCGCAATTCAGCATATCTCATTTAATGATGCCACGCGACTGCGATAGACGCGCCTTTTTATATTAACGAAAAGTGGTCAGATTCAAACTATTAATTTTCCATGTGCCGTTTCAAAATGTAACAAGAACCAAGGCCGCGTCCAAGGGGGCAGGGGGCTATTAGAACTGAAATAGTTTTATTATAGATACACAAAAATCTGAAAAAAATCAAAAATTTAAAAATTGATGATTTTTTAGGCTGTTTTTACATTAAAAGAAAAAGAAAAAATACGTTAACTATTTTTAGGTACTTCATTAATATCCTAAGGAACAATTTTTTATTACGAGTATAATTGATAACATATGCAGAATTTTTATTAATCTGTTCATATACGGGCGGTAATTCATTTACGTAAATTATTCAAAATTATGGAAATTATTAATCAAATCAAATCAAATCAAATCAAGGTTTATTTATTAATAGTCTAAATATATTAGTGAAAAATGTATTGTTATTTATAAAATAAATATGCCAAGAAAATTTCGAAAATCCCTCCCTTTTCAAAATTCTGGGCACTGCCCTGACAAGAACCTGAAATATGGTATAAATCTAAATTCAAAGGAAACTTTTAAAAATTCTTTCACCGCAACTGAACTTCCGGAAAGCTTACAACAATTTACTAAAAATTCATTTCGCTGTTGTTTTTTTTTCTTTTTCAAAAAATTCCTAAAAATACTGTGTAGTAACAAATATATAATAAAACTTGATCCAAACAAACATTTAGAAACTGGTGTCTATGTCAATCTTCACTATTCATATATGAGAAAAGTCACTTAGCAAACGTGAACTATTTAAAATAATGGAGAGAATGAAAGCTTGCTATCTACAATTATATTTTTAAGAACTAGTTCGATAATAAGTCCCTTTCAGTGCGAATTTCAAAGATGTCGTTCAACTTTCGATTACTTGTAGCACCTAAAATCGGAAGTACAAAAAGGCATTCGCAAGTAAATAAAATATCCCATTTTCTTCGACCTCGACAAGGCATATAACGTAGATTTAATGTCTTACAATGAAGAAATATCGGGAAATGCGAAACACATGTACTATTTTTCTGTTATGTTGATGAACTGTGTATGAGATAGGCCTACTCTGTATATTTCACTGCTGTAAGACATATATCCTTTTATGATTCCATATTCTTTCTCTTTAAGTAACTATGTTTCTCACGTATTGAATAGTAACAGAAATATACGTTTCAACTATTCTTCTCTACCTGCATAATAACAGTATATGAGACTTCGCCCGGAGCCGATTAAACACTTTTTTTGTGATAAAAGTGATCTAGAATAAAATTACGCGCGTATTATTTTAATTAATAAAGTCCGTGATAGGGACTAAAAATGAAAATAATTTGTCAATCTACATCACACGCCAGCGCGTACTATGTAAAAACACATTGATCAAATCTGCGATGCCTAGTATTAAAAGAAAAAAAAAAACATTACATTTTTATAGATTTATTTGTGAGGAGAAATAAAAATATAAACGAAAAAAAAAAAAAAAAAAAAGCTGTTTACTATTAAAAATATATCTAAATAAACAAATAAATAAATGATTGTCTAAATGTTGCTGCAGTTACTAATTGTTATAATTATGTAAAAAATCGAATTTTTAATTAATAGTTTGCACATACGTATAACATTAACTATTTGTAAATAAACATAAATTAAATTCATTAAAAAGCTTTATAAACACTTAAAAAATTATATGAGACACACTTTAACTTTCTCGTCCGACCGGTAACGTCTATCTCAACGAACGTTCATGTTTTTTTTGTTCTCATAATATCCAGGCTTCCCCTAGGCTTTATTGTAATGTTTCGTCTTGTCGATTCTTTCTCCCTTTTGGTTTCTTCAAATTATCAATCTCTGTTGGAATTGCTACCCGATTCTCTTCTTGTCGTATTGTTTCCAGGAATCTGTTAAGAGGTTCAAAAAAAAAAAAAAAAAAAATCATCGCAACTTTTAGCGTTATTAGCCTTTTTTTTTAAACCTTTTTTTTTTTTTTTATTTTACTCATCTAATCCGAAATTTTTTTGAATATTATTTTAGTTTATATTTTTTGTTGCCTAAAACTGCATTACTTCCATTAATATTCCACTTTGACTTAATTTAGATTTATAATTTTACGTAAGTTTTAATATTTTTAATTTTCTCGTACTTTTTATTTATTTATTTATTTTTTTTGAAAAATATGTATTTGTTACTTTTTACATAAAAATCTTTCGTCAAGCTAGAACGCTTGTCAACGAATTATCCTATGAACACTTAACCATCTTAACTTAACTTATACATATACATAATCGTGTAATATTTACTAAATAATCTATTGACTTATCAATAATTAATAATCTATTTCTATCTTCTATATTCAAAGTTTTTTTTTTTTTTCTAGTTTTTTTGTTGCGCTTTGTCGTTTTATTTTATTATTTTTTTTATATTTTCTTCTTCCTGAAGCCATTCCTTTATTTTCATTTTTCTTTCCCCTATTTTTTCCTTCTTTATTATTTCTTTCGATATTTTATTCAACATCTGAGTTATAATATATTTGTCCGTTTGCTAATCTATGTTCTTGCTAACGGCAGTTGGTACGAAAGTTTTCCCCTCAACTCGTATTCTGCGTTTATTCTTTCCTCCAATTCAATTTTCTTTTCTGTTGGTATGTGAATTCACATATCTTCAGTAATAAGTACATTCCTCTTATGCTCATTACGTTTTCTTTTTTAATTATTTCACTATCGGTTTCTCCCCTTAATATTAGCAGTACGTTATATTGAAATTCCCTTTTCGGGTACATTTGTGTTTCCGATGTTCCTGGCGTGTCTTCCGAATTTAATAGAATGCGCAGTTCATTGACGCAGTTAAAATAATATTTTTATCATAATATTCGGGACTTTAGTTTCTTTATTGTTTTACGAATAAAATGTGGCGGTACAGAATTACAATTTTATTTTGCGATAAATCAGAGTGAACTTCTTTGTAGGATGACTAGAATTTACTTTGAATCGAATTATACTTGCTGGAGATTATGGCCAGCAGTAGAAGGGAAGAATAGTAGAAAACTTTTACCGAGGAACAGAAGGGTTCCTTCGCATGGAGATAATTTTTTTAATTTCTTCGAAAAATAATAATCCACCGCTCCAGTTAATTATTTATAAATAATTAGAAAATAATGAATTGCAAATGTCGCCCGTTCAATTTTTAAGAAAATCCCTTTATACGTTATTTTAAGGTAGTGCGATAGTCTAATGGTTAAGGTGTTTGACTACTAAATCAGAGATCACGAGTTTGAGAGTTGTCTCATTCCGGATCTAGATAGCTTCCGGGTTTATTTATCCAGCCTGAAATAATTGGATACCGGAGAAATCTGGGAAAACTTCACAATCCCAGACGCCCTGTCAAGCGTATATGGAGGACTTAATTTCGCGTTATGCTATCACGTTATGGTCCTACACCAGCCGACTGCTAGGTGTCAGCATGTGCCAGATTTTTCCAATGATTCCTATTTTTCGGATCCAGTTAATCGCTGCAATTTTCACAATGTTGTTGGTCCGCCTCTTTTCCCTTTAGAATTTTTAATGGGCATCACTGGGGAGGATGTTTTGTCGTATCATCTCTACGTTTGTAACAAGCCTAGCCCACGTCCGCTTTAACTTTGCCATTCGTTTCTCCACTGCACGATCTAAGTGAAATTCTTTTTCTATCCTCCTTAGTCTGATATGAAGTATATAATTCTTTCCTTCGCTGCTTGCGTTTTCCTGATGTTTCCGTTTATATCCTTTGTAAGGCTCTTATGTTCCGACGCTGTATATTAATACCGACAAAACACACATTGGTTATATTCAAGCTGTTTGGTATCTCTTTATTCCGGAATACGTTAGATAACTTCTCGAATGTCACACTCACGAGAGAGATACTTGTCTACGTACCTCACCCCGTGTATGATTTCCCTTCTATCCGCAGTTATTTCCTGTCTTAGATAAATGTACATGTTTAACATGTTTACTTTGTCGATGTTCTCTTCATTTAACATTATTGATATATCGTCCGTGTTGTTCGTCATTACTTTTGTTTTCCGAATATATATATATATATATATATATATATATACTAGCTGACCCAACCACGCGTTGCTGTGGCTTAGTAGTTATAACAGATTAAATTAATTTTTTACTTATTATTTTGATGCAACCAAATTAATTTTTACTAATAAACCTGAAATTATTTAGCCGATTTTGAATCATATGTAGAGAATGAAATTATCCAACTAATATACACTTATTGAATTTACATTTTATTTATCTAATCTTTAACTTTAATCTGTAATTAATGACTTATTTACACAATATACTAAATAAATTAGTTACATAAAAATTAAATGTTATAAATGAGGCAGATAACATTGGTTTCGAACTATTAGTTATATTATTTTATAAAATTGAAAATTATCTACGCACTAATTTGTGCACAATGTTCTTGGTCAACCTGTCTTTTGCCAACACGAATAGACTTGATGGTGTTCCCACACGTGAGCAGCAGGCAAGATGCGTTTATTCTCGCAATTTCTTCTTCCGATTCAGTAGCTCTCATAACACGCATACGCCGTGCATTTCTGCTACGCGCATTGTTGAGGTTCGATTGTCTCCGCGGCATTATCTTATACTGAAATGTAAAGCAACTGTGATGCCCAACAATGTCAGAGAGTTGTATCACTGCCACACTATTATTGTGGGAATATTTAAATAATTATTTTATTTTTTATCAAGGCAGGACGTTTATTAAATGCACTGAAATATAAATAAATTAAATGCCGCACATAATAAAATTGTCAAAATTTGTTTTATTTAATATAACAAATATTTATGTAAATAATTAAAACATAATAGCCAACAATTAAATTTGTTTTTTTTAAATTGATTGATTAAATTATTTAATATAACAAAAATATTTATGTAAATAATTAAAACGAAAAGTATCCTATCTGTTAAGAGTTGGATTAAATTGCACGTACTTTCAAAATTTTATAAAAATCGGTTAAGTAAATTCCGAGTTTATCCTGCACAAACATAAAGACACGGGATTTTTATATATATATATAGATATATATTTTTAATCCTATTTTTTCAGACTCAATTTTAATTAATTCAACATAGTTTGTAACTCTTCTCGATCGTTGCTCGGTATGGTCATCTGTGAATCTTAGGTGATTAAGTTTTCTTCCCCGTTTATTGTTATGGGCCTCGTGAGTCGCACGGTGATAATAAACGAAAATTATCTTATACATTATCTAGAAATAAATATTTTTAACGAATATCTTTTATGCGCAGCGTTTATTTCCCATTATCGTGTACATCTTTGCCTTAATTTAGAGACTTATACACTCCGAAATCATATCAACCGACTCGAAGCCACACCATCTCTATATTCTAGTCGTATAAAATTCGTGGCAATATTACGCAATACGAATGTGTATGAAAGACTGTGCTTAAAGCTGATTATGTTTCATTTATTCGTATGCACAAATGTGTCTGTCTATTTACCGATATCCACCCACAAATGTCAGTATACGTGGCCTGGTGTGCCATTGGGACCGTTAGCGATTATTTATTATTTTAATAGTTTCCACCCCTTTGCACTTGACGTAGCTAGTTTTCGAAATCATCATCTCCTCGATAGTTCATTTGTTCTGGCCACTTGATCATGGTGACGATTACACTTCTATCAGGAATACACATCATTAACATTATTAGAGAATTTTTATTGATGCACAGGGGGATCGAAAAAATGTTTTAAAGCTTTGTTCTTTTTTGGAGGGAGATTTTTGGAAATAACGTTTGCTTTTGTCTACGTAATGCAGCAAATGCGCACGTACTTAAGAATTTATTTTCGATGACGAAATTTGTTTAACTTACGAGCGTGATAATTAAGGGGATAAACAATGTGAAAGGTTATCGTAATTCTTAACAGAGCATATTTCTTTCAGGATTTGTGTGAACTCTAAAAAGGCTTGCAGTTCCTCCGCCCGTAAAACTGACGTTCTAATAATAATCTCTACAAGACGGCGGAATTTAAATGAGTAGTATGTTTTTGTTTCCTTCTGAATAAACACAACAAACAAAAACAAAAATTTTTTAACGAATAAATTAAAATATTTACCGCGTACGCTTATAAATAATTCGGAATTTTATAAGTGTTACATTTTTGAGAAATATTAACATTTCAATGCATATTAAATTCTTCAATACGATATAAAAAACAAAAGAAGGTTTATTGTGACTTTCGGTAAACAATGCATTCCAGCGAAGAATTGGTTGGCTGATTCCATTTAATCGTAATTAACGGATAATTTTGAATGTTTTCATTTTTAACTTTTTCCGAGTTTTACTGTAAATCTAAACGTGAAGATGCGTTCGCTTAACCGAATGTAGCCCCCTCCGATTTCGAGTTTTACAGCGTTGGTAATCGAACAGAATAGTTTCAACTGTGCAATTACGGTTGGCAATTTAAGAATTTTTTCATTATGGCGATAAAATTATATTTCAAAAAATAAAAACATCATGGAAATTACTATACTTGAATTATTCCGCGTTATTTATAATACAGCTTAAAATAAAAATGTCCAGAAATTATTGAAATATAAAAAAGCAATTTATAAAAGGCAATTTTCTGTTTAAACAATTGCTTGAGACGGAGATATAATCTTTTATTTTTATTTTTTTTATTATTTGTTCATCATATTTAAAAATAATTTATTTTTCGATTTAACTCCTCAAAGTATTTTAAGCCTAAAAATACAGTTTTCTTCGCACATGAATTGGCGCTGAAAAAATTGATTCTATATATTGTGTGTTGTTTTGCTTAAATTTAATTTTTTTAAAAAAATGGAAAATTTCTTTAAGTGTGCTGCTGCAGTTAAATTACGTTCGATTACTAAAAGCCCCTGTGTAAACTTATACTCAAAATCATCCGGTTAATTCGTTTTTATAAATTTGTATTATTACTAAAGTTACGGCAAATAACATACTAATTACGGTAATATGTGAATATTTTCATCCTTTATTTACACATATTGCCGAAGGGGCTGGGCTATTCCGTAAATTTATGTCCCTTTTATTTATTTATTTTTCTCTAGCACTTTTGCTACACCTTATCTTTCTATCTTTCTAAATTTTCAAGCCGAAAAATACACGTTTAACTCCGAGTTTGCAGAGTTTTAATTTCGTATATATTTACTCTTCCTCCTGTTCTTTTTTTCTTCCACGAAAATAGAATGATTTCGTGAAAATTTACCTAAAACAACCGGCTTAAGAGCTACGTGTTGGAAACATGGTCGAATGAGATAACGGAAATCGTGTGATTATATCGTTATATCGTGACGAGGTCGACCGAACTCGCGCAATTAATTAAAAATCGTACTATTATATTTACTGCGGAGACAAATGAATTCGAGTGGCCATTTGGAAATTATGTGTAATAATCGTACCGAAATCGAAATGCGCGCGTCTACATATTAATAGAGATTGCGGCTGGTATACTGGACGATGGCTGAAATGAGAAAAAGTAAGATAGAAAAGTACTGGGCTAGGACCGACTTCGACACCGGGCAGCACTTAGACGTAAAGGATATTAAATTAACTATCACTGCGCAGGGTACTTTCAAAAATGATTAATATTTCCGCTATAACGGTAGCAACAACGAAAGACAGTGTCAGCATGTAGCGCTCAACCATTTACAGGTACACATACCTGTATATGTGTGTCTGTGACTACATGTTTATCTGTATATGTGTATATGTATATATATATATATATATATATATATATGTCGGGAAGTGTGCTATGTAACAGTATTGTTTGTGCTACCATTGTGCATGAGACTGTGATAGTGATACTTAATAATAATGATCATACTTTCTACAACTACTATTACACTCTAAGTTATTTCGCAAACATTAAATTAATCACGTAAGAAGCGGACAGGGTCAAATAACTAGCCGCCTTTCTGTTATTCATCATCGTTTTGACTTAATCGATTTAGAAAGAATTTATATATATATATATATCGAAATGTGTGTGCGTATCTGTTCACGCGTATGCCATGTACACATGTAAATTAAACATGAGTCTCTTCAAAATGATCCTGATTCGTCAGTGTTAAAGATTAATATATAAAAGTCGTAAATAAAACTGAAGAATTTTGCCAATATTTTAACTTTCGAAAATTTAACTATTTTCTTCGATACCCTTTTATCGTAAAGCTTTGACAAAGGGGAGAGACTTCTCTGACTTTATTGATAACACTGCACAATTATTGTGTACGCACACGTCTGATATAAAAGAAAAGTAGCGTAAGTTTTAACTTATGAGTGAAACTTCAGAATTTTGACTTATGTAACGGATTATATAATATAATATATCTGACAGTTTAACCGCATGAAGTAAACCCGACATTTAGTAGTTAAAATTAGTCGTCAAAGGACCGAACCGAAAAATGTAGTAATAAAATTGATTAAAATTGGTTTAACGTTCTTCATTAAGCCATCATTAAAATATCGGTTGTTTTCGATATTCTTAAGTCAAATATACACATTTAATGGTATTGTTTGGTCGTCGCAACTTATATCTAATCAATATTGACTATCTGATCTATGTTCACCATGCGTCACCACATCCTAGTATATTGTAATAACTTATCCGAATTCCATCATAAATCAATTATTACATAATAACAGCCCATACATAAACATCCTTTTTTTTTATTTTTTGTTTCTCAAACACTGTAATTTATACAATATTCTGTAAATTCATTTAACGGGCTTGGCTAAAAAATAAATAAATAGTTTCTTATTTTTTAGTAAGCCCTAGTAAGGCGCTCGACTACTTAAGTCCATACTAGATTCGGAAATTGTCAAGTCGTTTATAAAATAGGTGGCAGGATAATAAAGAAGCGGATCTAAAAAAATGAACTTGTTCAAGTCAAATTATCCTCTCCACCCGAATGAAGCGGTGTTTTTTGACGCTAATCACATCCTTTTTTGAATGTCCATTCCTTGTTTTATTTTATATTCTTATCTGCTGAAACTCAACCTACTCTCCTTATTGCGCATCTTCTTATATTTTGTCCTTCCCCCCTCGTCCCCTATTATTTCATCCATTTTGTAGTGTCCATATCTGACATTTAACTGACGACTATTTTCTTTCTTGTTGTTTCTGGGTGTAGGTCCCCTTAGCTGGCTTGCCTAAAGGGGGGATAAAAAAAAAAAAATACCAAAAAAATAAAAAACGTCGCTTTAAGCTTAAGTGTGAGCGACCGAATTTCATAAAAGTGAACACGACACTTTGTCTACTTTCATCATTTTAAATCACTTCGACGGAAGTCGGTTCCTATTAAAGCTTGTTTAAGATATAAGGAAATATGCTCACTTAAATCTTAACTATCCTATCCGAGCAGTACAACTTTTGCAATTTGCGCTGAACAATATAGTAGCTTATTTAAAATATACGTTCTGAAGATACGCTACTATCAGAAATAATCTGGTGCAGAAAAAGCTATTAAAAAGTATCGTCTTTTTCTGATAATCGTTAATTTTTAATCGGCTCAACCTGGTCTTTCGGCTAATCGGTGATTCTTTTTGTTTCCCTCAGCTCAATCACTGACTCCATCATTCTTCCCCATTCGTGTAGGCCATTTTCTATTACCTTCCTTTATTCGTCTTTCGTTCGTTTTCTCTCTACATCGATTCTACATTCCAATAAATCATTTCTCTGCAACGTTGATCCTTCATTAAGCCCTTCAGTTCTTTCTGGTGAGCATTCTACTTTCCACTCCAGTTTGCAAATCTTTTCTTTTTCCGTACGTTGCTTTTTTTCATTCTTATTAGCCATATCCAATCACGATTAAAAAATAATTTATTTACTTGTTAATATCGAGTTTCTGATAAAGGTTCCCCTAGTTAATAAGCGCAAAATGGAAAAAAAAAACAAACAACAAAAAAAAACAATTCTTTATTCCATAAAAAAGGTAGGATAGCAACTTCAGTTACTTAATAAATTTTCGATTATAAATGTGTGTTCGAAATTATTCAGTGAGTTTTATATTGACATGCACACATATATACTTTGGCTGAGGGTCGTTTCGGAAAACGTGTATATCACGTGAATTCGTACGCAAAGATCTGATGACGTCACGGAGTTTATGTTTTTATTAAGAAATTTTGTTTAAATTTTTACATTTATACTTACCGCAAAGAACACTTTATTCAATTCATGATCATCGGCAGTTTTTCATGTTTCTACTAAAACGAAACACGTAGTCGTATCACACATCAGCTGAAAAAGCTTATTCATGTCGAAAAATCGCTTCCAGGCATGAAGCGAATATCGAATACCAGAGGAGACGTCTGAGTAAAATTAAAAGGCGTACGAATCACAATATTCATTATACTTTATTTACATTAGTAAAAATAAATTCTGTATAAATATTATTTTATACATTAATTACAACGTAATTCTTAGACTATCTCCCACTAGGAAAAATGTTTCAATTTTAAGTAACGCAAAATTTTCCAAAAAATAACGTCTCAATTTTATGTAATGTAATATATAACGAAAAAATGTCTTAATTTTATATAATGAAAGTTAAATGTTAGGACAGAATTTTTATGATTATGTTTTGTTTTTTTTGTGTTGATGCCAGTAAGAATTACGTTGTAAATTTTGATTATTTTATACAAACTATAGAAGAGAAAAAGACAGAAATGAAAACAAGAGTGGTCAAGGGGCACAGCCCCTTGCGAGGCCAAAATGGCCGAGTTACGTATATATATATATATATGTATATATATATATCAAACGGATTTTTAAATAAATTCAAAAACAAAAATAGAAAGAGCACTCTTCACAATTATTGTATGATTCCCATAGTATCGTTTATGTCTTATTTACTAGACGCTGAGCGCATGCTATTTGTTTTTTTTTATCTTTTTTTGTATCGTTTTTTTTTTTTTTTTTTTTTTTATTCCCTTATTTCATGTTTACTTATTTCAATTTTCTGCATCTTGCTAAGATATTTTCTCTTTCCGCTTTTAACAAGAATCTGCCGGCTCATGTAGTCGGACAGGAATATAACCCGGTCATTCAATTCTTATTTCCTTTCAACACAGTTATCTTCACCGATGGCTTCAGGACATCGTTACCGGAGTTGCCTTTTTGATTTTATGAGACAACTATTTTGAATCTTATAAACTACCTTCTTTTTGCTCCATATTTACCGCGGAGCCCGTAGCTGTTCTTCGTGCTACCCGACACATCACTAAATAGTTTTAGTAAATTTCTGCTAGTCTCCAATTCTAAGGGTGTGCTTCTGTCCATCTCCTCCGTTCTTCCTCGTCATTCCTTAGACTTCATAATTCTCCTGATTCGTTCCCTTGCCACTGGATTATATAGCGTCCGTTCCATACAAACCGATTTCTTATGGATCCTAGCCATTTTCGCATTGAAAGTAATGAACTAGCTAATTCATTAGCTCGATCTGCCGTTCAGACTGTCAATTTCTATATCCAAAATCTTAATGTGTTCTTTCCAGGAATGGTCACCGTAAACGATGGCACGATATTTATCCCTTTTTATTCTCTAATACTGAATCCTTTTATCTTAATATTCACTCATTCTCCTCGTTATCCTTACTACCACGACTTGCTTTCTTTAAGCCTTTTCTATCTGCAGAATTCGCAATATAGTCCGTTTCCTGCGTCTTCGTTGTTCTATATCCTCTTCTTGTTTTCGTTCTTTCCATCCTGAAGATTCCGATTCACTCTGTGATACTAATCACATCTTCGAATGCGCGTCTATAAGAACGCTTCCACTTTTATAGGCAACTCCTAAATCTTGGTTTGCCTATTCCATATACAGTGCTTCGTTTATTCTTTCACTTCTATCCCCGGCGATCATTCCTCTTATAGCGTCAATTCGTTTCTACCTCTCTCTCACTAATATAATCTAACGCTGCATAATGCCCTTAGCTGCCGATTCCAAAGATGATAAAAAAAAAAACGTATATATTTATTTAGTAATAATATTTCAATTTAAATCTAAATGTTGCTCCACTTATGGATAAGTAAAAGTTAAACTTGTGCGGCCAATTTTTTTTTTTTTATGAAGGGATGCGTACAGGCCGGTTACTCGAACGTAATCGAATAACGATAAAAATCAATAATTTTTGAAAAATTTTTTGAAAAAAATCATTACGTAACATTAATATAATCTGTACAATTTGGAATAGCGGAATTTAACAAAAAATGATATCAAGGGGCAGTTCTTTTTAAAAACGAAAAATTCTCGCTATACGTATAAAATTACCCGGGAAAGATAATGAGATAAATCGATTTTAATTAATAAATATACAATAAATGTAAACTTTCTGTAATGAATAGACCAAATCTAATACATAAACGCATTTCGTGCGCGAGAAAAATGATTTTGACCTTCATAGAGCATACAATTTTTATGTGCCTAATCGCGGTATTCACAGCACGAATCAAATCGTTTGCCCGAGGTTGATTGCAACGTAAACAAAAATATTAGCCAGTTTTTTACATTTTTTTCTGTTCCTTTCGACATTTTGTTCATTTTTCTACACATCAGCGTAGGGGGTAACTTATTAATTTTGCCCTGTATGGCTATATCATTATTTTAATTAGATTATCTGATGAAAAAAAGTATGAAAGCGATATAAAATTCATACTACATTCTTAATATGTAACGCAAACAGAATAAATGGGCTAACATTAATGAATACGTAGAAAGACATGCACATTTGCGATATATTTTACCTTTGACATATTACAACGGAAGACCACAAATTAAAAATGTAAACAGCAAAACTTTCCATTAATGACGCTGTGATTTAATTCGTATTATTGCTTTCACCAGTACATGACAAAAGTGTAATATTATCGAGGCCGAGAAAAAGGCAAAAATTATCTTGCTGAGGCTTCGCATACACCGAAATCTTATAACTTATTTGTATGCAACACAAATTGCAATTCTGCAAAATATTCGTAGGTACTTGATGACCATATATAAAGTGAGATTCCGAAATATATATCCATGTGTAAAATGGGCCGATACGAAGGACAGCACCAGCTGATTTTTTTCTATTTTCAGTTTGAAATTTCCATTCGCGAACCGATATTTTTACTCTATAATAATTTTAATGAATTCGTTGTTTCGTCCACTTTTTCCGTTACGGTTCCAGAAAAAGAAGTTTTTCGTAATTTCTTCGATTTCACTAAGTGAAAGAACTTGAAGCCGAGGGGCATACTGGATGGCTCTTTTGTGGTTTGGTCGGCCATGATGTCTGTAAGATTATATTTTTGGAGTCAGCTATCGGATGGTTTGATTTCCGTTGGACGTTATGCAAGGCTGTAAATGAGTCGATCGCTATTACGCGACGGTCGGATTTTTACGAAGCTGGCAAAGTGCCATATGGTTCTGCAGACTGAGCGAAGAATGGCGGGAGAAACGGAGATCTGAAGAAAACATTAATATCTAATAACGACTACGTAGCCAACAAAATCTGCTGATTTCGTACCATCGGAGTGAGCGATATATGTCTCCTTAGGAACGCAAATAGGTTCTGAACAATGAGAGAAAGTAAGAATGCATGTTTGATTCCTTTCGGTCGTCGCTCTTCTATTGTCTCCCTAATTCGTCTCCAGATCAATCTATCTCTCGCCCGTTCCTCTCGCTTTCGATTTACTGTCGCCATCTCATTATTATTCTCCTCTTCACGATTGCGATCCTGCCCTCGTATATGTATGATCACATTTTCTTCTTCGAGTGTCCTGCTCTTTTTAATGAACGTTCCACTTTAAAACGACCAGCTCTTGACATTAGCCCTACTCCAGCATTTCCTTTATCCTCTCCTTTCCTCATCTTCTGTGATGCCTGCACTGCTGTCCTTTGTTGCGCCCATTTCTGACCGCCTAACTATTTAAATTTATAGTTTAGCTTTTCCTATTGTCGGGTCAATGTCGCTGGCGCGCCCCATACAATATAAAAAAGAAAAACATCTCCCTTACTTTTACAAAAAAAATTTTTTTCATATTTTTTGAATCTATAGATTTTTTTTCTTTTCTTTTTCGTTATAGTTCAGATTTTAAGTTTTCCACTAGTAGTATCTCTAAACATATCGCCAGTTTATATAAAGCGATTTCTATAAATATACATATTTTTTTTTCATATACAACGCAAGACGTATTGCAAAGATTATATTAATTTTTCATACACATGAGCTGTTTTATACATTCAATAGTAAAACAATCAAGTTCCAAAAAAAAAGCTAATTGTTGCAAGTGGCTTTTCTCATATAGTAATACTAGTATTTGGCGCTAAGGAATATTTATTGTTAAAATAAAACAATGCATTAAAAAGGAAATTCCAGAAAATCTAAAGAAAGATAACTAAATCATGATTATCAACATTCATGATACAAAACTATCCAAATGAGAAAAAAAATTACCTTTGAAATTTTTTTTTTCTTTTCTCTGGGCCTACTATAAGTTCCGATGAATTTAAAATTAGACCGTAGGGGCGATTTATTTTTCATCGCATCATATGTTACTAATACTATATATCGAAAACTTATAAATTCCAATGTGAACATATCAAAAACACCCAAAATCAAAAAATCTCCGTTTTCCATCTTAATTTACACATGGCAAAAACTTAAATATTCGTTAAGTTCTACCGACCGATAATTACTTCGTTCCCAAACTCGCCCCTTCGTTTTCAACACGTCATTCATCGATGGCACGTATCAACATAGCGCTCAACCCTGAATCTAAAGGTGAATTCCCATATTTCGCCTAATTCCCAATTCGCCTAAATTTAGGGTCGGGTTACTCAGGTAATAAAAAAAAGATCAGACAAACATACGAATGATTTCGTGTTGGCAACAGCGCGTCATCATTATCGAATTTTAAGCAGACTAAACGCATCATTTTTTTTTCTATTTGATTCCACTGTTAAGGTTTTTTTTTCTTTCCGAAATACAACAAAAAGGTTTATATGAAAATCAGAAGTGAAAAAATACCGCTAAAAATGTTTGATGTAAATATACGCGAAACGACCACTCCGATTAATATTTGCGAGTTATTTTATTGGATGTCCAGTGCTGTATAAATTCCACCCGCCTTATCAGTCAGTATATAAAAGCCTTATTGATATTTAGTGTGACAAGAACATTAAGGTTCGGAGTTGCAGAAAAAATAATAAAAAAGCTAAATTATAATTAGGTGTAGTTTCAAAGTGGTCGCGTTTATGTAAGAAAAAAGGAATAAAAATCGAATAGAATTAACAATAATGACATGACATCGAATGATTATTACAGCGGTAATTTTATTATCGATTATTAAAATTACAATTATAAGTACATACAAAAAGTAAATGTTAAAATTAGGAAAACATAAATAAAGCTCCATTTAGATCACCCCGCCTTTTTGCCTTTTCTAGGCTTTTTATCAAAATAACTTCTTCCGGCTCAACGTAGCTCGGTACGCATTTCAAACGCCTATACTGTCAGCAAGTGCTCTATTTCCGCTTCTCGGCCACGCGCAACGAAACTAGTTCGCTACCGCTGCGTAGCGGACAGATCCTTCGATTTTTTAACCGAGAATGCGTCTTTGACAAACAATGCCGCATTTATCCGCTGCCGGGACCTTCCGAGAAACTGAATGATTATTACCAAAATTTTAATATTTTCAAAGATCGTAAGAAATGCCAAATCCATCTCAATATGCGGAAAGTCACCGCACACTGACTGTTTTACGCTATGAGGTCACAATTTGTTCTGGGTTGAGTGTTATGTGTATCAACGTTCTGAAGGAAACTATTCTTCTATCTTGAATATTTAAATTTTCGCTTGTGAATATACCAAAAATTTAGAGTCAGGCTAATATAGCAATGGATATATCATCTATAAAAACAAATTGAGCAGATAAATAATATATATATATATCTAATATTTGTATATTGAAATATTTATTGCAAATTACATTTTAAATGAAATGGTATTGAATTAGATTTTGACAACAGAGAATAAAAAAAATTATCATTCATTAAAAAATTATTTTCGCTTAATTGCTATAAATTTTTATTTTGTACGTCAAAAGTGTATGATAAAATATTTGGTTAATTGAATAGCGTCTTTTTATATTCTCTTTCTTTTTCCTTTTTGTAATGTTAAATCGTAATCTTTTGGCAATTTATTGAATGAAGCATTTTAAATAGTAAGATAGAAGGTTTTTTTCCTTTGCCCTTTTTTGGATTTGCCGAAAAATCTGGCAGACTTAACAGATTATAAAAGAAAGAAGAAAAATATTATAATCGAATTCGATTGGACACTGGGGAAATAGAAGAAACAAGAGTAAGGAGGACAGTGCCCTTTTATTCCAATCTTCTGCGCTTTGGCCTCCCCACTCCTTGCAGTGCCAAAGCCATTCTTGCTTTCTCCTCTCTCAATATAGTTCCTTTGTTAGCTTTCTTTATCTCCTCAATTTTTAATCTTTTCCTTATATAATGTACAGTTCTCTACGTTGGGTAAGTTCTATTGTTGACGTGCCCAAAAAATTGAAAAAAAAAAAATTATTTTTTTTTACTTTGTCAGAGACTCTAAAAACAACATTTTTTGCGTTTTATTTATTTTTTTCGTTCTAATTATTGAAATTACTTGAAAAACATCGTCAGTATAATAAACGTGACTAATTTGAAGAGGAATTTTTCAAAGTCCAACAGCAACCATTTAGGCTTCTGGAGAAATTATTTATAACTTAAAATTCGATTTTAGAAGCATTTTTAACAACATACGCTAAGTTTTACCGTTTCATCTTGTAGAATGGGGAAAAAAATCATGACTGTATCTTTTAAAAAATTTTTTATACCGTGCGACGCATCTAAAAATGTAATAACCCTTTATTACAACCAATTTTTCGCCATTTTTTAATCAATTGTCATTATTTTCACTGCTTTCTACAACTAAAAATCTATTGTTAAAGATTATCAAATATAACAAATATACTCGAGGGATAGATATAAGAATATTTAAAATATACATTTTTTTGATATGGTGCTTTTAAATCTATGCTCATTTATTAATCCCATAAAAGCCATGAACTGACCCCATATAACAGGATCTTCACCTTGTTTATTCCTTGCTTACTCCTCTTTTTCTGCTGTACACAGTTTAATAGTAAATCTAGTTATTTTTCTCGTCCTAATATCCAAATTTTGAAAAATCTCTTGTAATCCTATACGTTACCGTTGATTATTTATTCAAATCCGAAACAGTATTTAATTTTTAAATTCTTTCGATTTGTAAATTCACTTTTTTTGAATTAAAGAAAAATGAAATTAGGTTCAGGAACTTTTGTTAAAAAAACAGAAACAACTGTTTTCCTAATTTTAACATTTACTTTTTGTATGTACTTATAATTGTAATTTTAATAATCGATAATAAAATTACCGCTGTAATAATCATTCGATGTCATGTTATTATTGTTAATTCTATTCGATTTTTATTCCTTTTTTCTTACATAAACGCGACCACTTTGAAACTACACCTAATTATAATTTAGCTTTTTTATTATTTTTTCTGCAACTCCGAACCTTAATGTTCATGTCACACTAAATATCAATAAGGCTTCCTATATACTGACTGATAAGGCGGGTGGGATTTATACAGCACTGGACATCCAATAAAATAACTCGCAAATATTAATCGGAGTGGTCGTTTCGCGTATATTTACATCAAACACTTTTAGCGGTATTTTTTCACTTCTGATTTTCATATAAACCTTTTTGTTGTATTTCGGAAAGAAAAAAAAACCTTAACAGTGGAATCAAATAGAAAAAAAAATGATGCGTTTAGTCTGCTTAAAATTCGATAATGATGACGCGCTGTTGCCAACACGAAATCATTCGTATGTTTGTCTGACCTTTTTTTTTATTACCTGAGTAACCCGACCCTAAATTTAGGCGAAATGGGAATTAGGCGAAATGGTACCAGACCAATCTAAATGCCTATTTTCATAGTTCCCTCTTTAATGTTTCTTCAACTAGCGCCTACGTGAATATTACCGCCCGTGCGATTTTCTTTGTGCGCATATTAGATAATCTGTAACTGAATCCGTTATTAAAGTCACAGTATAGCTGTCCTAAGCGGTTCAGTCTTTGCACCGCATGCTGTTCCTGCAAGACTAGCGATCAGGTTCACTCTTGACTTCATTTTTCGTTTTTCAGCAGCTCTCTCAAAGTTTTCTTTTTGTATGTGAGTGTATACGGTCCAGGGTGACACCAAGATATTTTGACATTTGGGTAAGCGCCTATATAGGCGGCGCCAGTTCGTCATAATTTTAGTTCGTTCATTTAGTTCATTTTTGGTCAATTTCAGTTCGTTCATTTTCGTTGTTGTTCACGGTGGGTGAACTAAGACGTGTTAGCTCACCCAATGTGAATAACAACGGAAGTGAGCGAACTGAAATTATGAATATGACGCGTAAAGAAGCGAAGTAAAGTAACGATCATACGAGAAATAGAGCGAAACGTGAAATATCGAAAAGGGAATATTTTGAAAATAAGGAACACAAATGGTCACATGGTGAACAAACCCTACACAGGAAATGATACTTTTTAAATAAATTTAAAAAAAACACCGCAAAAATAGACAAGAAAAATGATCCTTTGAAAAGGAAAAAGAAAGTGTAAAAACCTGAAAAAAGGAAGAAGCCGATGTTTTATGTAAAATTTAACGGCATCTTCTTCAGCAAATGCCATCAAATCAAAGTAGACCGGATTACAAACGTCGTCACATAAATCAATCTCCATTGCGAAAATAAAGGACAACAAGCTAGAACGTACGGAAATTATTTTAATAAAATAGACAGATGTTTAATATGAAAAATTACATTAAACATTAATATAGAAAATTTACATACCTTGAATCCGAATAATATATAAATGAGTGAATCCAAATTGAAATGAAAGTGAAATGAAAGAATATAAAAACAGTCAAACGAGAGCAGTAGAAAGTAGCAGCCAGTAAATAGAAATATAATTAAAAAGAAAATAAACAAGCCACCAAACCAACGGTCTCAGACAAGAGTAGTAGAAAGTGACAGCCAGTAAATAGAAGTAAATAAAAATGAATAAAAATAAATTTAAAAAAAATAAAATAAACAAGCCACCAAACGAAAATAAACCTCAAGAGATGAACTGAATGAACTGTAAAGACGGAAAATGAACTGGTGCGCCGCCTATGTAGACGCTTACCGACATTTGGTAATAAACCCGATTTTTAAATAGCTAATGATTGAAAATCACGTCGGAATTCGGATGATGGCTATTGAGGCACTACTCGGTATTGTATTCCGTGTTTAAAATGGTTTTAAAGTAAATGAAATAGTCTTTTAAACACTTGATATAATTAGGAATTTTGTGAAATCGTTGCCTGAATCCATTAGTGATTTTGCAAACTTACTAATATTGTATATCGTAATTAAGTGCGTTATTTCGTTTATTTCAATATCGACGATGTAGCAGGAATGAAGAATTATCTCGTATTAAAAAAGAGGGTTTGTTAAGAATACCAGTGCGATTCCAGTTTGTATTTGCATAAGAACGGTTTATTTAATGATGGCTGGTACCGATCGGATTGGCCGACATCGGACTAAGTAGCTGCTCCCGCGAGCCGTTATTATTAACTCTTCTCGTTTCCAGACATCGAGACATGTGACCAGGAACCGATGAAAACGAAATCACGCGTATTTCTTTCGGTAGATTAAATCTAAGATCTGTTGAATCCTATTTCCGGCTGAAGATGTTTGTATCGTGGGGAATAGATATTAACTTAATTCCACTAAGACCGTGATTAGAAGTGCTTTGTTTTGAAATGGGTCTTGTCAGCGTAGATATGCTTAAAACAGTATAAGATGCTATTAATTAAAAATCCGATCAATAATTAGCGAAAAAGGTTTTAAAAAACGAAACAGTTTTTTTTTTTTTTTTTAAAAAAAATGTATATTTCAATTGTAACATTTAACAATCTTATATTTACGTCCGTCAAGCTTGCGCTTGTCGACGGAGTTCTTATAATTTATCTTATTATAGGTTTTTAAAGTATATAAGCGCTCAATCATCCAGCATTTTTATCCATCCATCCACTTCATTTCCACATCATAGTATTCTTTATTTAATTTTCCCTTTCGTTTATTTTATTATTTTGTTTATATTCTTTTCCATTTGTAACCACTTTCTAACACCCTCTTTCAGCTTTCTCTCCGTTTTTTCCTTTATTATTTCTTCCGGCATTTTATTTAGCATTTGCGCCAACACATATTTTTATCCGTTTGCTCTCTATATTTTGTTCTAACTCTCGGGAGTTTATATCTGGGTCTATTTCTTAATTCTGTAGTTATCTCTATTCTTTTTTCTATCTTTGCTCTACTGTCTATTTTTAAATGTTCCCAGAATTTTATACTTAAGTACAACCCTCTTACGCTTAATAAATTTTCTTTTTTTAAAGTCTCTTCTGAATTTACATAATTTCTTTTTGATATTAATCTTATACATTTCGTTTGTAACTTGTTTACTTTGCCTATACATACGTTTTCCCGGCTATTCCCCATGCTTGTACTCCATATCTTAAATGCGATTCAACCAGGGCATAATATATCATCTTTAGTGTTTTATAACTTACACATTTCTTCAATGTATACAATGATGGTATTACTCCCCTTACCTTTTTTGCTACATAATCTGTATGTTTATCCCATCTTAAATGATCATCTATTATGACTCCTAAATACTTGTAACTTTGCACTCTTTCAATTTTCTCACAATTTATCCTTTTGCATTCCTCTTTGCTTTCTATATCATGAACACATTCGTTTGAGTGCGTTGTAACTTTCGGCTCAAAACTTTCTTTTGTTTTCTTCGGCGTCAACAGCATACACAAATAATAAATTCTTTTTTTTCTGCTAATTTCTCTGGGAGGCGTTTTAAATTTCATCTAACATACGGAGACAGAATAAAAGTCAGTTTATTTTAATCAGAAAACCCCCCTCATGCAAGAGGTTTTTAATTTACATATATTTAGTATTTTATCGATCATTGCGAGAACAAATATATTCGAGTTAATAAAAAATTATTATTATTCGTTCATTCCGAAAGCTGTTTACCTAATTTTTCTAACGAAAGCGATTCATTTATAAATGGAAATATTTCGGTTTATTTTAATTTTTAATTATAGAATGTATTCATATATTTTTTTATACATTTTACGGTTCCGATTTGTCAGCCAACGGCTAGACTCAAGTGAAAACGATTCGAACTGCGACACATTGCGGTATAGATAATTATCATCGCTTGTGCACGAAGTTAATGCGTCTTTAGTTGACGAATTCGAATGGAAAAAAATAATAATAAAAAAAAAAAAATAACAGAAACAAAAACAAAAAAACAGAAACAAAAACAAACAAAAAAGTCTTGTCTTTAATAATTCGGTTGTAGCGAGGCATAGTTGAATAGTAGTCGGAGGGCTTAATGTGTTACAGGGAAAGCGATAGAGATGTTTCTGACCAGATAACAGTTCGATGCAACTGCAGCTTTCAACAGCATCAATAGAGTCGGTAAAAAAAACTAGAAAAGATACCCGGGAATGCGGATTGCGGATTGCGGAAGTGATCGTAAAGCGCTTCGAAATACACATCTAAAACTCCGAAAACGTCGTAAAAGAGAGACGAAACTTTTCCTCAACAGTAAAACCACTAAAAATATAATCCGCAGACAACGTAACGGTCACTCAACGAAATCTTAAAAAAAAGGAAAAAAAGGAAATAGTGCCAAATCGGCCAATCTGAATTATGGCACTTATTGAAGACATAGATCATAATTATGTATATCTGAAGCGAATCAATTTGACGCTTGAAGAAGGAGTGAAAACTTAAAATTGAAAAATATATTAATAAACTGCAAATGGCGATGCACACACGTAGTCTAATCAAAATAATAAACACGAAAAGATAATAACGAGCACTTCATACTATCTTGCAATAATAAAATAAGGAGTAAATATACAATAATCGGAAGAAACTTTAAATTAAAATTTTAAAAAACAATTAATAGTTTCCGATTAAACAATAATCACGTTGTACAATCACAATAAAAACCTAAAATTATAATAATAAAAACATCTGTGTACGTATACATGGATAAAATCACAAATAAAATTCGATAACCAATCAATAAAGTTGAAAATGTACAAAACATAAAATAAAAACAAATAATCGAACAATGTAAATAATACTTTTGTCCTGATTATATTGCAAGTGATGATGCAATGACTGAGGTGAGTTATTAGGGGCAATGTAGAGATCGAGGAATGATCCATTAAAGAGTTCTTTGAAGTTTAATTAAATACTAAACCTGGGGTGTGTAGCATAGAATGCGTACTCCGCCGTGTAACTAACGTGCTGAGAGTAAACTTTTCATTTCATTCCGTACGAAGCAGTTAAAATATTTGTAGATTGAAGTAGCTCTTACAAGCACACATTTACATTAAATATAAACATCAACGTGTGTATTAACATTATCTTTGCGACGTTAATTTCCAGTTGTTGCGTTGTGATCATTTTAGAGTCATCTTTTAGTATTTTCATTTCAAAACGCATTATCGGTGACTTAAAACTATTTTACGTGATTAACAAAAAACTGAAAGCGGTGCTTTGTTTTCCGGTATCTTTCATTACTAGCGTTAAGAGATCGTCAGAAGTGGAATATTTTTTTCTCCCACTTAACATTAAATGTTCACATTACGCGAATTTCGCGACATTTTTAATTTTCTACCATTGGAATAAAATACCGTATGTGTAAATAGACCGATTCGATTTCTGAATACGTATTTTGTATTAATTCATCAAAATATACCATTATTTTTTCCATGTTTATGTAAATAGTATGAAGATCGTAAACGCTTTCGAGTCTGTTATTAACCGCATTCTGTCTAGCGTATTTTAAGTTGGTTTGATGAAAAATACCTTTTTCACAATATTTCTAAACGTCGTAATGTTTCATCTGTTTAAAAAAATTCGTGTTATTTTACGATTCAAAAAAAAAAAGCGGTTAAGCCAGTAAACCTTTAGCAAAAGAGTTCGATGTTCTCGTAATGCAATTTCAGCGATTGAAAAAAAAAAAAAATGGTAACAAAAAACTCGGAAAGAAGATTCGTCATTACTTTGGCGAAGACAAAACAAAATCGAAAAAAAAAACCGCGGAAGTAAATGTACTAAAAAATTTTTTAAAAAATCTTAATTTCTGGCGAAGTTCCTACCAATTTTACGAAAGAATATGCTATTCAGCGTTTTCGACGTCATGGGCGCAACAGTTTATCAACATTTTGTTGGCTATTCGAAGATTTAAGGAAAAGCAGCTAGTATTGTTATTGTTTTGTACTGCAACAGTGGCCAGAGGCACAGATGAATATAGTTCAGATGCTGTTTAGGATATGTTCCGATTAAATTTCAGAAAATTGGTTAGAATGTGTTTGATTTAACTGAGAAAAAAGATATCTCCAGTGCCAGTGAAATTTAAAGCGGACCTTGTACTTGTGAGACAATTATCGAAAGAAAGAATTTCCAGTCAACATGAGAGGTAATGTGAGAAAAAAAATATATTAATTTTAAAAGAGTGTAAAAAACCACGCTGTTCAAAAACGTGTTCAATTTTTACCCCGGTGGATTATGAATACAATACAAAATCATAGATAGATGACTTCTAAAATATTTCGATATTTTTTAAGTAAATGGAATAGGAAATCACCGAAAAATGTTATTATTGTTCGATAGGCGCCGGTTTAATCTCAAATTAGCATTTTTTCTCCGAAATATCACTTCTGGTCATCAATCATTAAACCAAAGAATAATTAGGAATTTAGAAAAATTGTAATTGTGAAATCAATTCGAAAAATGTAGAAATGAAACAAATTTTGAATAGTCCTCTTTGTAGCAGCGGTAGTAATTTTAAAATTCGTTCTAATATTATTGTTAATTGTTTTCTTCACGCTGATTTCAAAACAAATCCTCAATAATACATATACTTCCGTTCCGTACTGTTGTGGTATGTTATAAATCTTATTGAATGAAACTTATAATAAATCATTATGCGACTTGGAATTAATTTCGATGAGATAGAATAATGTAATTTTAACGACTTTAAAATCACCGATGAATATTTAGCGACTGCGCGCATAAAAAAAACAAAAAAAAAACTGCTAAATTCGATTCACATATAATATAATAAAGGAAATCATCGATAAGGAAGATTAAACAATTTATTTGTCGTTTAATTAAGCGTCATGCTATCGGCTTTAGTCGATAGAGTAGCCAGTTGCTATACTCAAAAATATCGTATAAAATGTCGATATGAGTAACCTTCGATGAAATTAAAGACTTACTCGAGCAAAATTGACAAGTCAGCTGTTATCATAACGATATAATAAAAAAGAAACGAAATAAAATATTGGTAAGCTAAATAGAAGCATTTTAATTTCAGCTGAAAAACAATTCAACGTGATAAAAACCCGATGCAATGAAAATGTAGTAATTAATACAGAACGTACCTCATTATTAGACAAGGTGAAGAAAATTAACGCAGCATAATGAAGCACTAAAAAATACTGTGGAACGGCCAAAACATAACTGCGTCAGAACAAACTTGTGCCAATAAACTAGCTCTGGAATGCAAATACGAAAACTATTGATAAAATATACCAACTATCTCCGAAAAACCATTAAGGGCATCAAACAGTTTGACAGATTGAAAATGCACTTGATAAAAGATGAACCCGTAGGAGGAGGTGAACAAACATTTAAAACGTACTCGAATGAAGGAACTAAAATACTGACCGGTGATGTGAACGGAAATGTTGGAAAACTATAAATGTACTAAATAAAAATAAAGTCGAATATCGTCATCGGCTTCAATTAAAAAGCGAGCAACCTTTTCTCGAGTGGTTCTTCGAGGGATGCACCATGATGTGCAGACCAGGAAAAGAATAGACAAAAGCTACTTGAGGAAGGTTAACTAAACGATTAAAAACAACAAATGTACAAATTAGAAGGAAAACTGATGAAGGAAATAGGAACAGTGAATGGGTTTACACATAAGTCTGTCATTGTTTTTCTTAAATTTAACACCGAGTGATAATAGTAAGGAGATATGTGACATAAAACTGTTGTATCACCAAGTAATTAAGTTTTAACAAAAAAAAAAAGGATAAACCTCAATGTAAAAATTTCTAAGTTTTTTCCGGTACCCAAAGAATTCCTGCTTTAAAGCTGTCATATGTATCAAATGTAGCGAACTACCCATAAAACTCAAAACTGTTTCTAAAACGGGTAACATTTAAAGCGAAATGTGCAAACTGTGGCGAAGGTCATACTGCAAACTGGAAGGGATGCGCTGCTGACAAAAAAGCAGTTGACAAACCATGCCGCAAGAAAACCATAGCAGTTCAAAGGATTCAGCAGAAGTCATACGCAAACAACTACCGTTACACTTTCAACGCATACTAAGTCAAATTAAAAAGATAAGTCTAATTTATTGTGTGTATTAGATTTTTTTTTTCTTTTTTATTTAAAAATGAGTTGTGGGTTTGACAAAGTATGCCCGTTGTGTGAGCGCCCGACACTCTTATTAACGTTTATTCTAAGTTTAGAAAATTACAACTATTCTTGCTTATCCTATACATAATAACATTAGTTAACTTAAGATTAGGTAAATTATAACATAATACACACATACAAACACGTACACGCACACACCGTGAATACTTATCTGCATACGGATACATAAAGGCAGCCAAATATCCTCAAATACAAAGAAAAATAAGAACATTAAGAAAGGAAGGTAAGAAAAAAAAAACAAGGAAGGACGAAAATAAATAAATAAAAAGAGAACAATAAAAGAAAATTATAGAATAGGATGATTCGAAACGTATCTCGAGTTTTATTCTTTACACCATTCTTTTATGTACTTTCTTTTTCCACATACCAATTTTTTTTCCGTTTAATATATGACTAGGGATTGTACTGATTCGTTAAATCAAACGTTAATAAAAATCACTGCCAGAATGCACAGACTAGAAAACGCTCCGTCACATCCGGTATCTGAAATGCGAAGGAAACCGAAATAACTAGTACACTGAAGATAATAACATGGAATGCAAATAGACTAATCCAGCGAAAAAATGAACTCAAATATCTTTGCTTGAGAAGCAAAAATAGATATACAGCTCTATTCTTGTGAGACACATTTTACATCACGGTTATGTACTAAAATTAAAGGATATAGAGTATTTACAACACTAAAAACCCGATTTATAAAGCCTACGGAGAAGCAGCAGTAATAATTAAAGATTCAATAAAGCATTTTATGACCGAGGAATATTTTAACAAGAATACGGCAGCAAGCATTCGAATTAACGGTGACAATAATGATCTTTCTGTTTCGGCAATATGTTGTCCACCTAGCTTTACGATAGATGGAAATAAGTTTATGGACTACTCTTCCTTTCACTAGGTTACCGATTCATAGTTGAAGGTGATTATAATTCCGAACGTACAAACTGGGGTTCGAAACTAATTACTCGCAAACGTCAAGAGCTCTATTAAAATCGATACGAGAAGTTGGTGTAGATGTTGTTTCATCAAGAAAGCCAACACATATTGGCCAACAACTGATGTAAAAAAGACTCCGGATTTACTTGACTTCTTTGTAGTGAAACGCGAATATCCTTCAACTACATGGAAGTCGAAGGGCTCATAGATCTGATATCGGATCATACTCCAGCGTTACTTACACTAATATAAAGAAACGTAAAAAAAAGTAAAAACACTAACTGGGTAGAATTTAGAAGCGTAATAAATGACACTCGGTAAAATTGTCAGTAAGACAAAATCAGCTTCAGAAATAAAACCTGTGGTCAAAAAGTTTACCAATGATATTATTCATGGCAACACCTCGTATAGTGCCAGTCGAATGCCGACGACCTATATGGAAATCAGAAATTTAGTTCAATAGAAAAGAAGAGGGAGCAAAATTTTGGCACAGAACAAGCGATACAGCAGAGAAGTCAAAATGGAATCGCATTAGCAAGTGAAAAGGTTAAAAATAGAACTTTCCATTTATATTTAAGTAGACTTTCTGCTTTAAGTCATTCTGATTATTCCCTTTGGAAGGCTACAAGAAGAATGAAGAGGCCACAGGTACAGATTTCACCTGTTTGGAAGGCAAATTTGGACACGCAGCGAAGTAAATAAAGTAGAAGTGTTCACAGATCACCTTAAATTCCAACCAAAAGATTTCGTATCAGACTTAGATATTAATCCTTCATTCAGAAAACAAGAAAAGGTAAATATTAAACACGTTCCTGTTGCGGAAGTAGCTAACGAAATCGATAAAAATCCGAATAACAAAAAAGCACTCGGATATGACGAGATCAGTCCCCAAATAATTAAGGAAAACTACCAGGAAATGCTGTTATTTTTCTTACACACGCACATATATATATATATATATATATATATATATATATATATATATATTTAATGTAATTTTACGCGTAAAGGTGTTCCTAAGCAGTGGACAAGAGCACAGGTAATAATGATGCTACAGCTAGTAAAATCATCAGGTTTACCTTTATCGTATCGATCTATTCTTCTTTCTACTATATCTAAGCTGTTTGAAAAATTTTGTATTAAAGCAGCTTAGGCCGATGATTGAAACAAAACAGCTGATTCTAGATCACCAGTTTGGATTTCGTACTGATTAGGTGCATCGTGTCTGATATATAAAGCTCTTGAAGAGAATAAATATCGCAGTGAAGTGTTCCTAGATGTAGCCCAAGCTTTTGATAAAGTTTGACATGGCGGTTTAGCTATTAAATTACGCGAACAGGTTCCATATCGGTGCTATGATATTTTGGAATCATACCTGACCAGCGCCGACAGTTCAGAATTAGTTACAAGGAAGCGACATCTGACTGCAGAAATGTATCAGCAAGAATAAGGCAGTGTTTTAGGATCTATCCTTTATCTCTTTTACACGGCCGATATTCCAACGGAAAATCATACAGTTATTGTGCTATATTTGCTGATGACACAGCAATTCTGGCTCCACAAGTACAAATGTTTACAATCAACGATAAACGAATTAAGTGCTTGAACGGAACGATGGAAAATAAAAGTCATCCGGGAAAAGTCGGTGCACTCGTACACTTCACTTTCGGGAAAACTGAGAATATTCCAATGATACCGAATAAATCGGTTAATCCCGAAAAAAAAATTCAGCCAAGTACCGATAGGATGCAGATGCACCTTGGATTCGCGTTTAAACTGAAAGCATCATAAAAATGTTTAGAAATAAAGGCAAAAATGAGAAGTTTCTATTGGCTGTTCGGAAGAAACTCAGCGTTATCCATCGAAAACAAACGACTTTTGTATATAGCCATCGATAAATAGAGACATCTATGGAATACAGTTGTGTGAAGTTGTGCTAGTAGTTTCAATATAGATTGTATATACAAGGAGACATCAAAAAGCATTGCACTTTGTACGATCGCTGCTGCTTAGCGATTTGAACGTAACGACGACATACATCGAGATATGAAAGTTCCGACGGTTGTTGAGGAAATTATTAGGTTTACCGGCAAACACAAAAATAGGCTGGAGAAGTATACCAATAGACGCGGAAGTCATACACAACTCTCCTCGACCACTCTGAGAATACTAAAAGAGGCTTAAACGTCGCGGACTATATGACTTGGTAAAATAATGTATAAAGTCGGCGTCGCTCTGCTGGAAGTGTAACTCTCTCCACGAGTATTTAACTTTGTTATCGTTATTGTTAAAGACTAGAGACACTCGTTACAATAAAAACATTTCTGTAAAAAGAAAATCGCCATGCCACGGATGTCTGAGAAATCGTGAGCGCTTATTGTTAGTGTTAATGAAAACCCGTGGTAGACAGTTTCTTACAAGAAATATTAGGAGGACAGAGTTACTAGCGAACAACCGATAAAAAGTAATCAAAAATGATGAATTTCTTTAGAAATAAAAAAAAATTGAACCATTACTACGCAGTCAGTTTGTTTCTTTTTTATTCTCGCATTAAGTTCTATATTTCCAAATTTACGATGCATTTACAGTTAAAGTTGGTTATTTATGATATAAAATTATATATATATATGTATATGTATATGTATATGTATATGTATGTATGGAATGATGGTTCTCTGTAACGAAAAATACAAAAGTGAAATTGGTTAACACACTGATTTTCTCGATCTTACTATACGCAGCAAAAACTTGGACACTGAAAAAGGCAACTATAAGACGAGTAGATAGTTTCCAGATGTGGTTTTGGCGAAGGGTTGTTAAAATAACCTGGACGGAAAAACGAACCAATACATCTATAATAGAAAAAATCGGGACTGCGCAACGATTATCCAGTATTGTACTCAGCCGTAAGATGAAATTTTTCGGACACCTTATGCGCAGAGAAAATGGAATGGAGAGCTGGCTGATACAGGAGAAAGTGGAAGGCAAGAGATCCAGAGGTCGACCACCAGCGCGATGGACCAATGTGATACAGGATGTAACGGGTCTGAGCTTACAGATGTCCTGTCTCAAAGCAGAGAATCGCGAGCAATGGCGAAATATAATTAAATCGGCGTCGCCATGATCACGACACCCCTCTGGGGTTTTCGACCAAATGATGATATATATATATGTGTGTGTGAAATTAATTCATATTAACACGTCAAAATCACGTTAATTTTTTTTTTTGTGAAAACTTATTTATGGAAGTGTAGTTTATTCAGTTGTTAAATTAAAAATGAGAATTTTTATCTATTTTTAACGAAACATTTACGAAAAATTATTGAATTTACGGAGCATATTCGGCATTAATTAATTTTGTAATCACAGTGTACTGCTTTATAAAAACCTAATCTATACGTAAGTGTATTAAAGAATTAATTTAACGTTTTCTTATAATGTTTACTTTTTAAGACTAAACATATTGAAAATCAAGAAACGGTTTTTTTAAAAATATTAAAATTTGTCAACTTGTAAACAACAAACGGAAAGCGGTGTACAGAAGCGGTAGTACGAGGCAATATTCCAACGGAAATACTTAAAGAGCTTTCTTAAAAAAACGTTACTTCAATTATGAAACCGAACAAATACCAAAGGACCGAGGTTTCAATCAAATAACGATTTACAAAAAGCCCGGAGCAAAGAAATGTGACGAGTTCTCAGACTAATAAGTATAACAAGCGCGCTAAAGATATTTTTAAAAATCATCGTTAAAAAAATTGATAAGAAACTGCAAAAGAGCCCGCGCATGATAAAAACTTACTTCGGTGATCTATGAAGTAGTAGTCGACTATGTACACGATTGAAATTAGAATATAAAAATGAATACAATTACGGCAAAACATGAAATATTTGTTTTAATAATCCTAGCAAAAATCGAAGTATTGTATATATATTTTAGACTTTCTATGTGATTAAACATGACACAGGATGTTTGTAGATGTTGGGAAAAACATCATCGATAGGGACAAATAATCAGCAGAGGACTTGCAGCTGAATCACATGATACCGAAATTGAATACGAAGTATAAGATAGTAGCAACGATGTTGTTCAATTCAGAACTGTGTAGAGAGAATTAATCGTGTTAACGACGTATTGGTGAACAATATTAGATATACGGATGATATTGCTGTCATTTTACGGGAAGACTTACAAAAATTAGTACATATATAGGGAAAATGAAATGAGAGTTAAAATGAAAATTTTAAGAAAACTAAAATCTCGGAAAAATTAAGAAAAAGGTGAAAAAACCACAATGGAAGGGAAAATAACAGAGAAAATATCATCTTCCAAATATTCAGCAAGCCGGATTAAAGATGGAACTTAAATATAAACTAGAAGTAGCACGCATTCGTGAAATTAAAAAGCGCGTATTGTGATGCATATTTAAAACCACGCCTGAACTTACCTATCTGGGCAGCAATAATGTAGCCGAAACATGGGCACCCGCAGCGCAGCTGCATTGAAAATGATCGAATTGTTTGAATATTGCATTGTGAGTCTTTCGATAGCTGCTGAAGATTAGATTCAGACGATAAACAATAAAGAAGTACCACGACGCTTACGGAAGAAGAAAGAACTACTGTTATTGCGATTAAAAAGGGGGCATATAAATTTTCTGAGATTCATCATGGGAGGAGACGACTACGAAGTACTCCCTACTGCAGGGATAATCAACAGAAAAACGGAGTGGCTGGATAATGTAAAAAGCTGGACAAATATCCTCGACGCGACAGACTAGTATACTTGGGTGGTCGAATGTAGGTAACAAATTAAAATTAAGCGGTTAGGGGAAAGAAAGGAAAATTGAAATAAATATTTTTCGTCCGGCTTACCAATCTTTCTATGGAAACAAAGTAAACGAAAATAAACAAATAAATAAGCGAATAAACAACTTTTGATCTAAAAATCGTTGTTTCGGATTTAACTTCATTCGTACATATTACGATTATAAATTTTTTCACAATCCGTATTTTCGAATAATTTTCGTTGCACTAAACATGAATAAAGTATTATCGATATGCACTTGTCGATACTGAAAAGCATAAAGATCGATTAGCAGCTGATTTTCAGACGAGGTCGGTAATGTCGATAAACTCCCGATGAAAGCTGGAATAAATTAATATTAGCGCGCTTGTCTGTATCACAATTTAGTGAATACATAAACGCGTTAACCATTTGAAAGCATAGAAGATGAAGATGAAATTACACCTCTTCGGAGTGCCTTTAAAGGGGGGCCCTTTATGAATATATTCTCTCTACTGGTTTCTTATAAGCATTGAAGCATAGTCAATTTTAAATGGGAATGCACTTTCGGCAGTTAACGGATTATTATAGTATGCAGTGAAAGTAATCTCACACCCAAGTTGTATATTTCATTAATCAAAAACTCATTAAGATCTCTCCATTACTGAGCTGAATAGGCGTTTCTATATGTCTATGTATTTCTGATTCGGACTGAAACTACCTTGATAGCCTAGTTGATGAAATTCTTCACGCGTCATAGACATCGCTAAAATAGTGTGCCGTCTAATTCTCTTTTGAAGCGGGTCAATTGTATAAATCTTTTTTTCTTCTTCTTTTTTTTCTCTTTTTTTTTTTTGGTGTTCGACCAAACTCCATCTACTAGTAGTTGTTCAATATGTGTTCGAACCATTTTTATTCGGAGCGCAGAAAATGGAAATTATAAAAATCTCCTATTTCTCGAATAAACTGAAATATTTAAGAAATCTGAACGTACACTCGGGGAGTAGCAAAACTAATTCGGGAATATTTCAGCTCAATCTGTTAGCTTTCTTTGTATTGTATTTCCGTTCATAACGATCTCAGTCTAAAATATGAAATACGCCGCATTCTTACAAACGTGCTATGAAGTGAAATATTTTTATTAGTCTGCACTGCCTTCTACATAACTCTATGCAAAATATCTCTTTGCCCCTTTATTCAAAAAGTAGTCGCGAACGAAACGGTACATTGTCATTGTCGTCGACCCTATGTTCATTGGCATATACGAATTCTTTGTTTGTTCGGTAAAATTTCGCATCTTCAACAGCCGTTGAAATATATCTTTGCACTACCGATTGCATCGTAATTAAAGACGCAAGTCAAACAGAAGAAAAAACCCCCGCTGGGAGATGTACAGAATGACAGAATCAGAGATTAAAATCTTTTTAAATTACAGAAAAAAACAAAAGTACTTTGAAAGAAAATTTTTAAAAGCAGCATTAAAAGATCGATGCACTTGCTAAAAAATCCGAAAACATTGTTTTCGATTATGGTTTTTTTTTTTTTTTTTTATTTTAAAAATAAGTTGTGCACAGGACAATTGTGTCCGTTATGTGAGTGCCCGGCACTCTTATTAACGTTTATTAAAAAAGAAACAAAATACAAAAATTACAACTATCTTAACTTATTCCATAAATCACAATATTAATAAACCTAGCGTTATATTTAAGTAAGAGTATATATACACACGCGAATACATAACACGTCGCGTAATACGTGTCTGTACACCGGTACATGCAGACAGCTTAATATTTTAAAATCGAAAAAAACATGATTTTCTGTGATAACTTAAAATCTAGTAAGGACACGACGAAGTCAAAACCAACAAACCGTAATTAATGGAGCATTAAAGAGTAGCGAGATAAAGGACGTAACTTGATCTTCAATCTTTGCACCATTCCTTCAGCTATTTTTGTACCTCCCATTTTTTTTCCCCCTGTAGTATATGATTAAGGATTGCACTTATTTAAATTAATTAAAACTGAATCATCATTGTTATCAATTCGTAGATTTACACCGCGGGGACAGATGTAATATGTACATTACTTTGGTTTCTTGTTATCCGAATTTTTTGCCTATGCATCCGTCTACAATCCGTAATATTCCCCTCGTTATGAGTCTTCGACTAACTAATATAAATACAATAGAGTAGGTAATACGCAGCGGCGTAGCTTGCCTTAGACGGGCCTTGTATCAAAAATTGTTGGGGGCCCTAATAAAGTGTAAAGATTTTTCACAAAAAAAAACAATAATGCTCGCATTAAATTAAAATAATTATTTACCGATTATAAGTTATTACTTACAATAAATGCTCTTAGGAGCTAAGTTACAATTCAATCAAAACAATTCCACTTCAATTTCTCGCCTTTTTTTTTGGCACACTTTTTTTTTTTTTTTTTTTTTTTTTTTGTGTGTAATCTACTCGTTGGCCATGTATAACTGCCAGGGTCATTACGGCACAACGAGTATCGGATTTATTACAATTTGTTTATTAAATTATTTCGGTTAAGGAAGATTAGCATTGTCTGAACCTGTTCTGGACGGTTATCTAAAAGAAGGTGTAGTGGTTCGTCCTTGATTATTGTTAAGTTTTGACATTGTTTCAGGATGTGTTCCACCGAAGGTAGCACTGCTGCATTACAGAATGGGCAGGAAATCGGTGGAGGGGCTCCCTGGAGGACATGGTTGTGAGATATCGATGTGTGTCCCAGTCTCAATCTATTAAGGGCAGAGAATTCTTTTTTGGACATTTGGATCGGTGGCCACCAAGGATCAACATTTGGTTTAATATTCCTTAGGAAAGTTGCATGTTGGGACCAGGATGAGATCCAATGTTCTTTCATATTTTTGTGGAAGAAGGGAGTGATTTCTGGTGGTGGGACATTGGGTGGCATAGGGACAGACAACATTGACTTGGCGGCCCGGTCTACACATTCGTTTCTGGGTATTCCAACATGTGCCGGCACCCACAAGAAGCCTACTTGTATCCCCTCTTGGGTAAGGCGATGTGCTGTAGATCTTATTTTATAGACTAATGAACTGGTTATAGTAAGTGACTGAATAGTTTGAAGGGAGGCCAGTGAATCTGTGATAATTATGTATTGTTTGTTCTCAGATTTACAACACGCACATGCTTCCAATCCAAAGAGAATTCCGTATAGCTCGGCTTCTAATGCGGAGCTGTCATCATGTAGCCTCACTGCTTCGGCTTCACCTGAGATTAGGTAGGCACATGCTGTGGGAGTGGACAGTGTGCCAGCGACATTTGCTTTAGCTCCATCTGTATAAACGTGTGTATCATGTGTGTAAGTTTGTATTTTTTCGATACTTTTTTGACGAGCTGTATATTGGTCCTCGTTAGATGTACGGTGGATAAAGAGTGATAAGTCTACCATCAATGGGGGGTATTCCCATGATGGTTCTTTTGGGAACAGGAGGAGATCTGGATTGTATTTGATGTTTTTCTCAGTCAAAAAATTTAGAATATTAGGTATTGGATCATTTTGAAAGGCTGGAGGAGGAATGACAGTGTTCCTCGAAGAGAAGTGATATTGTTGGTACCAGTATAGATGATCACGGGAGGTGTAGAAGTCAAATATATAGGATAATGGCGGAATTCCTGATAGCACACAGACACCCTGCGAGGGAGTTGTTCGATGCGCCCCAAGGATGGACTTTAAAGCAGCGTGATGGATTGATTCAAGTGATTTTATGAGCTGCTTACTAGCCGAATAGAACACCTGGCAGCCGTAGGTTAATCTGCTTAGAATAAGTGATCTGTATACAGATAGAAGTAGTTTTGGATTATTGTTATATTTATGATGTGATAAACATTTTAGGATAGCTATGATTTTATTACATTTGCGTTTGAGTTCTTTAATATGAGGAGACCATGTCAGATGGGAGTCAAATGTTAGACCCAAGAATTTAGCTGAGGATGTGACTGGAAGAGGAAGTCCATTTAGGGTAAGGGAAAAATCATGGTTTGGGTTTACTCGACGACTTTTCTGGAATTTTACACAAGAAGTTTTATTTAAGGAGAAAGTAAGGCCGTTACTTTCGGTCCACGAATATAACCTATTGATTGTGGATTGTAGTATAGATTTGGCGTTGGAAGGAAAGTTTGATGCTAAGGATATATTGAGGTCGTCTATAAAAAATCGGGATGTTACCGGCGGCTGTATGCAGTCCGCCACATCATTTATGTATAGGATAAAGAGTGTTACGCTTAGAGGAGAGCCTTGAGGAATACCATTCTCTATTAGGACAGGAGAGGATACAGTTGAGCCAATTTTTACTGGAATGTGTCTGTTTGACAAATAATTCATTATATAGTTGCCCATATTGCCTTTTATATTGGCGTTCTTCAGCTTTGTAAGCACTTTATATCGCCATATCCGGTCGAATGCTTTCTCTATGTCAAAAAAGACAGTATAGAGAGCTCGTGACCTCTTTTGGGCTTCAAGTATTTGTCTTTTTAGGCTCAGGAGATGTAACATTGGGGATTTTGATTTGCGACCTCCAATTTGTATTGGGGAGAGAACGTTTGAAGATTCTAGGAAAGAGGATAGTCGTCTGTTCACCATTTTTTCCATGATTTTGGAGAGTGAAGATAGTAAGGAGATAGGTCTGTAATTTTGAGGAATGAAGGTTTCTTTATTAGGTTTGAGGATAGGAATAATTAAAGCTGCTTTCCAGGATTTTGGGATGGAGGAAGTTGTCCAAATTTTGTTGTATACGTCAAGGAGTAGTTGTTTAGCTAGATTAGGTAGGTATCTGATCATGAATGGATGAATGGAGTCGGCTCCAGGTGCACTGTTTTTTAGCTTTTTATCGAGCTGGTAATTTAGTTCAGACATTGAAAAAGGATCATTGTATTTTTCTTTTTGATCTGGAGGAAAGGATATTTTTTGCTCCTCTAGTCTCGCTTTGTGTTCTAGGAAGGAATCGGTGTAGGATGCTGAGGAAGATACTTTAGCAAAATGTTGCGCAAAGGCATCTGCCACTTCTTTTGTGTCTGTGAGCAGGACATTGTTAATGAGTAAGGAAGGGGTAGTTGGAGGACGATAGTTACAACGACTTGATTCTTCTCCAAACCACCGTCGCAGGCATATCTTTTGAGATAGATGATACAAATGCTGTCCAGCACTCCTGTTTTCTCATTTTGATAAGTAGCCTGGCTCGAGCTCTAAATCTTCTGAATTCAATCAGGTCTGTAAGTGACTTCGTTGTTTTATACTTCCTCAATGCTCGTTTCCGTTGTGCGATCGCCATTTTGATTTCGGGGCACCACCATGGTACTCGCTTTTTCCGAGGAGCTGTTGTTGTTTTCGGTATTGTTGCTCTCGCTGCTTCATTCATCGCGTTGATGAGAATTTTCAGATTTTCCTCTACCGATTCCGTTTGAATTTTACGGATAGTAACCTTTGTTTTGTAACCCTTCCAATCTGCTTTATGGAATGCAAATTTTTTTGTTACCTGGGCTGAGTGCAATTTTTGCAACTGGTGGGGAAAGTGTATGAAAAAAGGAAATGGTCACTTGAACACAGATCACCATGTACATCTATGTTCAAGTAAGGAAATAGTGAAACGGATGCAAATGCTAAATCTATTATTGAAAAAGTGTTATGAGTTGTGTTGAAATGTGTATGTGATGGAGGAGGGAGGAGTACCAGGTCACTATTACGGATGCTATTTGAAATCATATTTCCTCGTCTATTTGGCTGTGTTGAACCCCACTCAGAAGAGTGGGGATTGAAATCTCCCAGTAATAACACTGGGTCCCGCAGTTGAAATAGTAATGTATCAAAGTCTATTTTGGTTATGTTTGTAGCGGGTGGGAAGTAGCAATTACAGATTGTAATGGATGAGAGCGGAAGGGACGGGATTTTCACCTTCACCGCTACCGCTTGAAACATGGTACTTAACCTTATTTCATGTGATGGAATCGCTTCATGCACTAGTATCGAGACTCCTCCACATGCTGCTTGTCCCTGTGTGTAGTCAGAGCGAAATATTCTGTAGCCTTTAATAAGTGGTGAATGGGAAGAGTTTAAGTGCGTTTCTTGTAAACAAATGATTATTGGATTGTAGTTATTAATGAGTAATCTCAGTTCGTCTATACGTTTATAAAACCCTCTGCAATTACATTGCAGAATACTGAGATTTGCAGCCATTTTCTCTAATTATTGTTGACAGTGTTACTTAAGATGACTAGTTTTATATCTTAGTTTCAGGGTCATCCTTGCTAAGGAGAGGTTTTAATTTATTAATTATGCGAGTACATCTGTTCTTAAGTCCTACGCTGCCTAATAATGGTTTTACTTGAGAAAGCATGTGTAAAAGGTTATCCCTATCTTCTGTGAAAGTCAGTGCGTAATTAACAAAATCCTGACTTGTGGCCACCTGTCTTATGAATTCTTGAAATTCTTGATAGTCTAAGAAGAACGGAGTCTGGCCGCTAGTAAATAGATGTAATGTTCCTTCTGTTAATAGGTTAATATCAACTCCTTTGTTTGCTTCTTTAGAGGCTGGTTTGGCAGCATTGTCCATGACGTTAATTTCTACATTGTGCGCCGTAGAATTTTGATTTTCTAGGTTTATTCGCTTAGTAGCAGTTTTATCTGGAAATGGCGGTTGAGTTGAATTGTATGTTTCATCGGGACTAATGGGGTGTGGTCGTTTTTGAAGGGGGTTGTTATTATCAATGTTCATTACAGTAGAGGTATTGTCGGTAGAAGGGGCAATATTTAATTGTAATTGATTGCGTGTTTCTTCTATGTTTTGGTGCTGCTCCTGTCGGACAGTTTGCTTAGTTACCATTGTCTTAGTTTGTTTGGTGTATGTTGCATCTTGTTTGTCGCTATTGGTTGTTGGTTGATATCGCTGTTGATTATTATCAGCACAGGCATTTTCGACCGGCGCTGGAAATGTCGTTATGGTTTCGGAAAAAACTTCTTGATTAACTGTTCCTTCTTTCTTCTTGCAATTTTCACATGAATGGTCATTGAGCTGCGTGTAGATCCTGTATTCGTAGTGGTTGTGCCTCAATGTGAAGGAATCAGGGATATTTTTGCAATTAAACTGTTCGACGTAAAGCTGCCGCCTGAAACTTACTACGTGAGCAAATTCATCATCCACCGGATTCACACGTAAAATGGAAATTTGCGAAAGGATTTTTATTGGATAAACTTCTTGCAAATGTCGAACTAATATTTTGTTCGGGATGGTTGGACAGACATTTGATAGAATGAGTTTATTCGCCGGTTGTTTAAGTCTCCGCGCAGTAATTGTTCTATTATTTATGGTGATCCGGCCACCTTTTGCTAGAAATTCGTCTGTTATTTGTCTGGATTTTAAAAATATTAGAATTCTATCACCGCTAATACGGGAGCCTGCTACAATGTTTAAGCTGCCTGCTACATGGTTTTTAAGCGCGACAAAATAATCACGTATAACGTAGGGTGCGATATAATCAAAAATAATTCCGCATTCACGGGAAGGGTAGTTGAAATTAATTAATGGGGCGATCTTTTTATTCGATTTGATTTTATCTGCGAAGGTATGTTTTGAATTTCTATTTTGTTGGTTTAAATTATTTGGAATTTCGTTATTTATCAGTGCGGGAAACTGATAATTGTAATCAGTCGTATTACAAGAAGCGGTAGTTAATTCGGAGATAGATTTTATCGCATCGCTGTGTACGACCGCGGTATCATCGTTATCAGCGGTATTGTGCATGTGTGAGGTGTGTGTTGTGTTTCGATTCGCCGTTGGCTTACCTGAAGTCTGCGATTTACCACCATACTTACCGTCCGGCGCTAATGCAGTCGTTACGGCTGTCAGCTGTTTTTGAGGGGTAGGAGGGCGCGAAGGTGGTGAATCGGTTTGGTTGGCACACTTATTAATATTAAATCATTCATATAGATGAAGACGATTTCAGCTTTTCTGGATTTCCTGTCTCTATGGATAATAATGACAAGTCTGAAAGCCGTTTTTATTGAAGTTCTAAGATAATTTTTTATCAGTTTTAATTTCGAGAAACTTCTTTCAGCTGTGGCAGTTGTAACCGGAAGGGTCAAAAATAGACAGCATGCTGTTATTACCTCCGGAAAACTGGACGCAAGACTATTGAATTTTATGAGTAATAATTCCGTGAGTTTTTTAATGGAGTGAATTTTCTGAATTTCAGATTTTTTCAAAGCAATTAATTGTGAACAATACAGATCAACTGACATGTCTTTACTATATTCAGCAAACAGTTTTCCGGCATACTTTTTTGCCATTTCGTTTGAATAAGAGTTTCTCCGGTTGTCGAACGTATTACTCAAGTCACAAAGGCTCTGAAATCAAACAGTTTGAGAAATTAATATATCTAAAGAGCAATAGTACACATTAACTTTGAAGTACGATTCCAGGTCTGAAATTCTCTCATCTTCTGCTTGCTTATCAAAAAAATGCTTCGTTATCTTCCGTCTTTTATTTTTCAAAACATTAGCTACCTCCTAATCGTTTGCTAAATCTGTGGACTCATTTAGTAGTAAGGCATGGAACGAATTTCGATTTCTCATTTCGTTCAGTCTGTTTAAAAGATTACACTTAGTAAAATACTAACTTTTTGAAAGTCATACTACATTTTTACGAATTTTTGCTCACACACGTTCGGGGCCCCTGTGCCTCGGGGGCCCAGTATCATTGATACGGCTGATACGACGGTAACTACGCCCCTGGTAGTACGTTTTATTTTTTGATTACTATTTCTTTTCGGGAGGGGGTTCCAGATCGGCAGAACTTACGGATAATAGACTGAGCATCCTACTTTGTGTTTTCAATTTTTTTCCCCGCTGCATCCTTTCTTTTCTTTTCTACCTGTTTGGGTCTTTCCTTCCTGCTTACTCTTTCTTACTTTTCATGTTTACATTATGCTCTTTTCTTGATGATGAGTTAATATCGAAGTTATTTTTTTTAATGCTCCGAAGTATTCTTATTCGGTATATACTAATTTCTTGCACGCTGCTATGCCAATAATTTATTTTTTTTTTTTAAATAAGTGAGGTGTATGAAAAATTAATATTTGAGTATATTTTATTATTACCCAAAAACTGTTGTGGTTCATCTTGTTTTTGTTGAATAAATTTAATAATACATATAACTATAAACTAAAAACCAATTAACGTAACAAAATATCTGAAAATCTTTTTTTTTTTTTTTTTTTTTTTTTTTTTTTTGAGGTTATCCTATTATTAAGCAAGATAGATGTGGTGGAGGTCTAAAGGAGCTAGTTTCGAGCTTCTAACTCATTCACATGTCCTCATAAAAAAAAATCCTTTCGCCGAATTAGTTTGTTATATTATTTACTAGTTTTATAATAATATTATGATTTTGTTATCGAACGCCCATTAATGTTATTTATTTACATAATTGGAGAGCATTTGTCATACATTAGTAATTTTTAATAGTATTAATTCTTGTAATAATTATAATTTGAATTTACATTTGAGTTATAAATGTTTATATCCATTTTCTGTACTGTCAATTTATTAAAAATTTATCGAAACACGTATTACAGAAAAATGATAGTTTAAAAATATAAAATAAATGGCTTTATTTTATAATTTAAATTATTTTTCTTCTTTCTTTTTTGCATATTATTTTTTATTTTCAGGTTTATTTTTTATATTGTATTTTTATTTTCGACTGCTGTTTTTATATTTATTACTTCTTTTATTATTTTTTACAATCTAGGATAATGCCACAGCTCAATTACACCGGTGCAACACTTATTTTTTGTTACATTTATTTATTTTTATTGGAAAACTTTTTTTTCGCGAAATCTTCATCAATTACTCGAAAAAAAAAAAAAATCGCATTAAAAGCCTGTTATTTCTAATTACACATGAAGAACTGCTAACCAGATGATGGGTATCAGTGTTTATAAGGTTTTGAACCAGTAAACTCTTTCTCAGAATTACAAGTTGGAGGGTGCTAACCGTAATCTTATTTAAAAAAAAAAAAAAAAAAAACAACAAAAAAACACATCCAAACAATTGCAATATCGGAGATATAATAATATTTAAAAGAATACAACACTGTTCTGTCCTCTTGAGACCCCGTCAACTATTATCATCTTAATTTCGCTTCACTTTACCTTCGCCAGAAACAAGATTGGGGCCAGCTTCATCTCAAAATTTCTTTAGATCGCGAGTAAACTAAAACAGCCGCGAGAACCCGAGTCCATAATGTAAGCAAAATGGCTGGTCGCGATTGGTTCAAAAATTTTTTAAAACATCATCCTGATTTATCTGTGTCAGATAAGTTCAAGGAATTTCGATAGCTAGAATTCTTCCCTGAGAGTTCTAAAAACGAGAACGGGGTGGGCGGCGCTTTTACCTCCCTCTCACTGAATCACTCTGAGTCCTTCAAGCTCCCTTCCTTCTGTTCTATCTTCACAGCGGAGTCTATCTCCATTCTATGCGCAGTTTCGTTCATTCCATCCATAAGAGGGATCAGTAAATGTCTGATTGTCTCCGATTCCAAAAGTGTTCTGCAAGCCATTTCTTCTCCTCCTTCTCATTCCTCCAATTCTATTATTCTTTTAATTCGTTTTCTCATATCCAATCTACTCTCATCCCGTTCCATTACTATTGACTTTTTGTGGATTCCTAGTCACTCTGGCATCGAGGGCAACGAGTTAGCAGACTTTTTAGCCCGTTCGGCCGCCCGCGATGGTCCTTTATTCTGCAACATTCCTACCTCGGACATCCTCCTTCTTTCCTCAGCTAATCATTCCCGACTATGGTCGGACATCTATCCTTCTCTATTTTCTAATCCTGCCTCTCATAGTCTTCAAATTTAGCCGGTTCCCTCTTCTCAGCCGTGGTTTCAATCCTATTCTTATCAACGCTCCGCGATCATTTCCTTAATCAGACTGCGTATTAATCACTCCCTTCTATCCTCTTCACGTTTTTCCCTGTTCTCTTTTCCCGATTGTCCCCTTCATAATTACATCTCTCCTCTCATATGTGATGCAAACCAAATCTTCTTTGAATGCCCTACCCTTGATTCCGAGCGCTCTGTTTTGTATTCCAAAATCTTGGCACTGGGTCTTCCTGCTCCGTATAATTCTTCCTTTGTCCTTTCCTTTCCATCTCCACATATAATAAACCCTGTACTTCAATCTTTCCTAAGCTCTATTTCTAATCGTCTCTCTATTTAACCCTTTCCCTAATTTCTGTTGTTGTTGGGTCAATGCCGCTAGCGCGCCCAAAAATAAAAAAAAAAAAAAAAGTTTAGCTCTTATTGCTGTCAGTGCGTGTCTTAGATTTTGCAAGAGAAAATGAGATTATTTTGCTGTGCTTACCCAGTAATACCACACACTATTATTTAAAAGCTTTCGGATAGATCTTTTTTTTTTTAAACGTTTAAATAGCTAATGAAAGCAGCTGTAGATAGCTGGATATTTAATCACCCTGGTAGAGGCGCGTCACAAGATACCAGTTTGGTGAACTTCTAAGAAGTGCTTGGAAGCCGGCTGCAACTGTGAACAATGGTGCCAATGGATTTAGATTTCCTTTCAATCCGCAAATTATTCCAGATTTTGCTTATGCCATTTCTGATGTAGCTGAGGCTAATTCTACTCCGATCGTAACCAACGCAATTGATGCTACAGAACATTTTACAAATGATGGCGAAGCGACCGAATGCTCTTTTGAAGAAATTAGGCCAGTGTCAAGATTAAATAAAAATCTAAACCATCTGATCGGAAGCAGCATGCTGTTTCTAGCTGAAGCTGATCATATACAAAAAATCAGAGGTGAAAACGAAGAAATCAAGATAAATGTATGAAAATGAAAAAAATGCAAAAGATCAAAGTGATACTTCTGACGAGTCAGTGATGTACTATGAGGATACATTTTCGGGAGGAGAAGATTTTGAAGACTTTTATTCTGTTTGTGAAGTAAGTTATTATAATAAGGAAAGGCCGAAATGCGATTGGGTTCAGTCTGGAAATTGCAAAATGTGGATACACGAAGATTGCCGTGCAAATGGATTTTGTTCTGCTCGTGACGCTTGAAATTTATTTTCCTTTTATATTGTAAAAATATTGTAATATAAGTGCAAAATTTATTATTATTTTAAGAAAATTTGTAATTATATCATATTTGTAGGATTTTCTGTGAAGATAATTTTTCTCGTTAGAATGTGTCCTTTTGGGTGGGGAAACCTTCGCATTGAATTTTTCCATTGTAGTTAATTTATAATTAATTAACTTGGCACAAAAATTTTCTTGACCATTTAACAGATTATGTCGTCTTCCATTTAATCGTGTTAAATAAATTCGATTTATTTATTTATTTATTTTTTTTTGGAATTTTTCTCTTAAATATGGCCATTGTCCCTCATCACGCATAACTGTAAATAAAACTCATTCCCCTCTACATCATTCTCTTCCATTCTTTATTGAAATCTTGCATTTCTTCTTTCAGGTGACCGCATTCTTTCGCCATGTCCATTTTTCTCTGTTTCTCGTTTCTTTGTTTATCCAGTGGTATTCTCTAATCTAGTACATTTTATTTTTTTTATTATCCCTCTTATTATGGTTCACGTTCTTCTTCAGTTTTTGATCAGAGCACACTTTCCCTTCTTCTTTGACGTTATTAAACCGTTTGATTGTTACAACACTCTTCTCCGTAATACCAACGTTTCGAAGGTCACTTCTTCCGTGTTCTAGTATGTACGTGTAGGACTTCTCTGAATTTTTTGCTCTCAGTTCTGTGCTGTTTAACATCAAATATTTTTATCGAACATCGCCAAACTGTGCCACAATTTACTGTTTTGATCTTACTTTACCGCTTCTTCTTCTGTCGTCGCTTCCTGTAAATTCCATATCAAAGATCTTTTTTGTATTGGTTTACAATTTCCACACGTACATATTTCATTCATCGTCGGCGATATCTTTCATTATTCTTTGAATATTAAAATGCAGTTAGTTAAACAGCTACTTGCTGTTAGCCTTTTTTTTCGACGTAATTAATATAACATTCGTTTTCGTCATTAATTTACGTCTACCGCCACGGACCAGTTTCGAAATTGAAAATTATAAAGAAATTTTTATTAATTCGACAATATTAAAAAGTGCCTATAATTTTTCGTCCCCCCCCCCTTCTGCGAATAAATTTCCCAAACAGTTTCGTGCGTTAAAATGTAAATCGTTATCACGCACATATTCGTGTTCTTCGAAAGTATCGCATATTTTTAAGAACACAGAAAAACAGCTATTAACAGTGACGTCAGCTTCGTGCTGTTCAATGTCGTCACTTTTTATTGTAAAGCTCCTGAAGGTTGCGTAATTGATTAAACTTTTGTACGTCACTGATGGCGTGTTATGAATAAGAACGCCCGCGAATTCGTACACTCGTACGGGTAATATAAGTGTGTACGCAAAAATGTAATAAGCTCTCAAAGTCTTAATTTTTTTTACACGTTCCATTCAAAAAAGAATTTTTTTTAGATTGTATATGTGCACCCTTATTTGTGTCGAAAGAATTATTACTAGACCGGAACTAATTCGTGTGTGTGTGTGTGTGTGTGAGGTTTCCCTGAAATCCCGAATGTAAAATAAATTCTAAGTTACTCTATAAATGGATAAAACCTATTTTTTACTGTTGTTATAAAACGTGCATGCCATCGTATGCGCTTCGATAATGAGACCTAGACACTCGGGGACTGCATTGGTCTAAAAAATATTAAATATCGCAATATCCAGTCTTTCTAAGGTATAGTTTTGCAGCCACACTGATTGTATACGTTGGAAAACTATGTGTATTATATTATCGTGTATGGAACCTTTAGGTAGTGAAATAAAATACTTTTAATCTTCAGACAGGTAAAAAATTAACTACAATGAAATCATCGTTTAAAGATTAATTACGTCGAAAACAAGTTGAATAAATCGGAGAAAAACAATTTTCATTGGTAAATAAATAAACAAGTAAGTAAATAAACGGCGTATTTATATTAAATTAAAATAAAAAAAAGGTAAAAATAAACTAGGGAATCTAACGCGTGTCGGGCGAATGAAATTTTTAAACAGATTAATTTTAATAATTCATATATCTTACGCAAGAAATTAAAATTCCCGTAGCAAATTTAAATATTATAGAGACAAAGGCTATAAAAATTTCGAAACTAAGTTTTGAATAGAACAATCATGTCATTGGATACAATGGAAGTGCGTTAAAGTGGGGGAGCCGGGAATATTGGTAGAAAAAGAAGTAAAAGTTTGCAACTCGAATGAAAAAAATAATAGTTTTCTCTTTGATTTTATTTTTGATTAAATATGTTATATAATTTTACATTATTATAAACTGATAATTATAATGTATATGAAATATTTAATTTTACCAAATTTCTGTACAATAAGAAGTAAACGATTGCCTTCATGAGCTTCATGTAAATAATAATATCCATTTGTGTTTTTAAGTAGAAAATTTGAAATATTTAGGTATATATATATATATACGATAAATCCTTGAACTAGAAAAAACACATTCAAAGTTTAAATTCGAAAATAAGACAGTCGCAATTCTAGCTTTATATAAAATAAAACAGGTTCTAGCATATCGAACATTACTGTGTATATACTACAATTCAATAATAGTGTCTAGAATTTGATATGGAATTCAAATATATTATGTGAGACTAAGAAAACGGAAATCAATAAAATAAGTAAAATACAGAAGAGGTGTTTAAAGCGTATCTACTCCCTTACTGGAAGCAAATCGAATTTAGATCAATTATGTGTGAAAGGAAAACAACGAAATGTCCCCTAAGATGTGTACTATTCTATTATAGATTACTAGAATTTTCAATAATATCCAATTACCATCCAAGAAAAAAATTCGACGACACTCGAATTGCGCACCGTTGTTTACCTGGCCGACGGTTTAAAAAGGTTTAGAGTAATCTAATTAATCAAATTGCTCACCGGAAGTTTGTCGGTATGAAATATAAAGAAACGAACGAAAACGGCATTAGAGTCCATGATATTTGTTGGACTCCAAAACTAATGGCAGCTTTATAACATTTGAATGTTCAATGGCTTTTAACATTTTTACACATCGTATACTTAAAAAAGAGCCTATTTTTCGCAAACCTGTAAGGAGGTTTTTTCTAAGCAACCGAAATGTAGTTCCCTTAATCCCTAATAGCGAACGTTCCCCCCAATCGAGATTAAGACATTTTGGAAGTCACTGAAAGAACGACACTTCTACTGATTTTAGTCCTTCATCGATTTTATAAAATCCGGAGTTTTTTTTTTTTAAAGGCAGTATATAATTCGAGTTCTCAGCAGGCGGGCTATTTCGGGTAGTCGGTGCGCAGTTTGAATCCGACTTGTCACTGTGTGAAGTGTTAGTGCGCAATTCGGGTGTCCCCAAAACTTCGGATAACAAGAAACTAAAGTAATGTACATATTACATCTATCCCCTGGGAGGGATAAATCTACGAATTGATAACACTGATGATTCAGTTTTAATTAATTTAAATAAGTAAAATCCCTAATCATATACTGCAGGGGGGGGGAAATTGGGGCGTGGAAAAAGGAGGTGCAAAAATGGCTGAAGGAATGGTGCAAAGATTGAAGATCAAGTTATTACGTTCTATATGCTCGCTACTCTTTAATGCTTCATTATTTACGGATTTTGGTTTTAACTTTATCGTGTTCTTCCTGGATTTTAAGTTCTCACAGAGGATCATGTTTTTTTCGATTTTAAAATATTAAGCTGTCTACATGCACCGCTGTACAGATACGTATTACGCGACGTGTTATGTATTGGCATGCGTATATACATATATTCTTACTTAAACATAACGCTAGATTTATTAATATTGTGACTTATGGAATAAGTTAAGATAGTTGTAATTTTTACATTTTGTTTCCTTTTAAATTTTTTTTTTTTTCAAAATTTTTTATTGTGACGACAATTTAGTCTTTAACAATAACGGTGATAAAGTTGACTACATGTGGAGAGAGTTACACTTCCAATGAAGTGACTCCGACTTTATATATCATTTCACTAAGTCATATGGTTTTCGGCGTTTAAGTAAACGTTAATAAGAGTAGTGGGCACTTACACAGCGGGCATATTTTCCCTGTGAGACCCACAACTTATTTTTCAATTTAAAAAATAAAAAATAAATAAAAAAATAAATAAAAAAAAATAAAAAAGTTTGCAAATCGAATAAAAACGATAATGGTTTTGTTCTTGATTTTATTTTTCATTAAACGTGTTATATATTTTAATATTATTATAAACTGATAATTAAAATATATATGAAATATTTAATTTTGCCAAATTACAGTGCAATTGTAAACTTCCAACTACGGTTATTTAAATATAATTTAAATTACTGATACCGTGTCAATTTTCTGTTATAGAAGAATTAATTCTTTAAGTTGTTGCTTCCATGCGAGCTCTAGAATAGAACTGCAGCGAGTTTGTTAGAATTGATTAAACGTCAGTATAGCAGGCTCATTTCGTATTTCGCGGAATTTCGGTTATTCGAAGGTATAAAGATGCGTCAGCGGAGTATGCCCGATTCTGAACCGTGTGAGTTTTTTTTTTTTTTTTTTTTTTTTTTTTGTATTTAAAAAAGTAATCGATTCACAATATTATGCTGAACATAACTAATAAAATTATCATACAAAAAATACACAGAACATATTAAAATTATTAAAAAACATTAAACGACGAACTAAACTAGTCGAAGTTTTTTAATGTTTTTTAATAATTTTAATATATTTTATGTATTTTTTGTATGATGATTTTATTATTTATGTTCGGTATAATATTGTGAATCGATTAGTTTTTTAAATATATTTATATATATATATATATATATATATACAGTGCCGACAGTGTTGCATTTAACTTTATATAATTTTGTTTTTATTAAAATGGTAACGTTATGCTGCTTTAATAGTTGGAACTTATTTTTTCCGTTGAAGTACAACTTTCATTCCGTGTCAGAAATCGACAGTGGATGTTAATGGAGCTGACCTTTTGTCACGAAAGATGTTGCAGATCGGTTATTATCAAATTAAAAATTTTAAGATCAAAATGGAAACTAGGTAAAGCGGTTTTCAGGATGCACGGCTAGTTATTTAGCGATAATTTCGGATGATATTCATTAGCGGCGTTTGGCAGTGATTGATTGTTAGCATTTGACTTCGAATAGGGAAAGGTGATTCTCCACCTAGAACGCAAGTACACTAAATGCAGAGCTGGTTAAAGCTGCTAAAGTCGTTCATACTTTTGTGCAATGAACTCTGTATATAGCTTTTGATCGTGCCTCTGAGCGGTCCAATATACATAGTTTTTTTCTTTTTTAACGGACAAATGTGCGATAAAACGATAAGGTTCTATGCTTTTTATTATTAAAAATAGTTTTTGACACATTCAACGGTTTAAAACATTTCGTAAGAAAAACTGTGACATCGTCTGCCAACTGAGAGTTGAATGACAAAGAAAAGTTTGAATGAAATTGTAAGGTGTTGTACAGCTTTTAATTTTAAGGTAGGTTGTGAATACGTTTTGAAAGTAGATCTAACTTAGTTAAATTGTTAGACAGTGTCTGGACTCCACGCCTTGTAATATTTTGTAGGTGTTAGCTAATATATTCGTTGATTCGCATTAGAAAATAATATTAACTATAGTACGAATAGCAGATAAATATACTCCCTTGTTGTGGAATACTATCTTGGAGTTTTTAGACGCTCTGGTTGACGAATTTCATATTCTTGAATCTAGGTATTAATTTTAGACTGAAAATAATAAAATGATGTACGAATTTCAAATACGATTGAAATAAATTATAAACATATAAATACAAAATAAATTCGATCCATCTGAAACTAATCGGCCTTAAATTCCTTGTTTTATAATTATTTATAACGTGTAAAAAGTTTTTAATAAACAGACTGTTATGTGCTATTCCACGAATTTCTTGATTATAAGAAACGTGGTTTGCGTGCTATACTTCTCGGAAAATTAATCAAAATAGGATACAAATGTTGTTTCCATTGATGAGAATGCATTTTATATTTCTGCTTCTAGGTGCACGCCGGATGCTCAAAGGTGTTGAACGACTTTCGTGAAATACACATAGAAATCTCATTATAGAATTACAAATATACCGTTGGAGAGGGGGAATAGGGAACATTTCCCTCCAAAAAGAACCAAAGCCTCTATGAAAAAATTTGTTATCAACAGAGAAAGTTAATTCATGTTATAAAAGATTTTTTATGAATTTTACCTACGGATTTAATAATAACTAATATTTAACACTATTTTCTAGTAAAACACTATTAATGTTTCTTTTTTATTCTATTTTAAATGCGATCTTTTGCTATTTTTATTTATTTCGTAATTTTAATTTCAAATAGTTCGATTAAAAAAATATATATATTTAAACTTGTTTACGAGCAAAGAGAATTCAGATCGGATTACTAACAAAAATAAAAATAAAGTCCAATAAACATACATTCTTATACTATTTCTAAATTACCGTTTTTTAGCTAGAATTTTATAATTTCGTTTTATCTTTTTTTATAACTAAAAATAAAACAAAAGTTAAATTAAAAATTGTAATAATTATTTATTTTTAAAACAGATTTTTATGAATTTCTATGAAGATCGCTATTTGATTTTCTTTACGAAACAAGGGTTATTTCTCAAATCTACAGCCTACCGTAGAAGATTTTACGTAACTATATAATCCCCGTCTCCAAATATCCTTCTGGATCTGCCCCTGGTATTTGTCTAATAAATATCCACTTCCTTTGTTGCTTTACATCAAATGCACGTTAAGGATACACATTACTCTGTAATAGGTTTTGTTTCTTCCATATACCAATATTACAATGACAAATGAACGTAGACAAGGTATTTTTGAAAATGTTTATTTAGGTCAAATTTTATTCCTTACATTTATAACGAAGTATTTAATTTTTGGAAGGTGTCTAAAAAAAAGGTGTACGTCATCCAGTCTAGCAGATGAGTTTTAATAAATTTGCCATAAACTTCGCTGAAGTTCAGTCGGAGTGAAAGTATTTTTAAAAACGTTTTCGATGAGGTTGAATTTAGTTTTACAGCGTTTAGGATTTTTGCTTCACGCTGGAATAATAAAGAGAGAGTGGTTAGTTAGCATTTGACACTGTTTTTTGTCAAGGGTAAAAAGAGACATGTCTGTGATCTCTTCAACTCTTAAGTACTCGCGCGGAATCACCACTTAGTGCTCGATTTTCAGTAGATAACTTAAGTTCTTGGCCATAAATACCTTAGATCTGCCACTCTAACCCACCACTAGTATAATTCGTACTGGCGTCTGCGGTTGGTTTGAATGTGAAAGATGGACGTACATACAGCAGACTGTTCGAAACCGACGCGATCGCTTGTGTAAGTTAAATATTTTTATATCTTTTATTTGTTTCTCCCGTTATTTTGTTGTTAGGCCCAATGCACACTATCGATTTTTCAAGAAAATTCGGCTTATAATACTATATATTAAATTGACAATCGCAATATCGTACGTATGGGTACTGCAAAATCAAGAGAGTTTTACGTTCAGAAAGGCATCAGGCAAGGCTGTGTATTTAACTTGTACGCAGAATATATAATGAGACTAGTTCTAGAGCAATGGAATGGCGGAATCAAATGATAGATGGACGAAATATAACAACAAATCTTACGATTTGCAGAACGTTAATAATAGCTACGAATATGAAGGAGATGGAAAAACTATTAAACAGGCTGGAAAAAATTACGAGTATGCAATATGGATTATAAATAAAAATAAGACAAAAATAATGATAATTGATCGAGGAAATATAATACCACCTCGTGAAAAGAGACATTCACTGGTTATGAAATTGCAGAAAGTTTCACTTCTAGCGAACAAGGGGGGGGGGGGTGCGTTCCGAAGGTAAAATAAGACGGAGAATCGAAATTGCCAGAGGCGCCACGATCAGGATGAATAAAATTTGGAAGGATTTTGGATGGACTACGTTACCGAGACCGTAAAAAGCACGATGATAGTCGAGAAGAACTATCATTCGAAACTACGTAATAGACAGCAAAATCGATTTATTCGTAAAAGTAAAATCTTTTCTAGCTTAAATTCGGTAGGATCATCGGGTTCGGTTCGTGGCCCCGTGTACTCTTCAACATGACTATAATCGCGATAATCAATTCAATCAACATTTTAATATGACAAGTTGCGAAAAAGGATACGATGATGGTTACTTTCCAGCGCGACGATTAATAAAAAGGACGTTCTTGAAATAAATGGTACGATCAAAAATTAAGTTAAAACGTAAAATGTTTTTGACTTTTAATATAAATAAAACTTGCGCACTATTAACGAGTAGAAACCGGAGAAGAAAGAAATTATACAATACCGATCGAACAACATTTATGAAACATGAAATATCCAAATTTAATCATTAGAAGCGATTTAAATTTCAGTAAAATTATTAAGTACGCAATAGACAGGATTTCGAATAAAACGATTTTACAGTAAACTCTGTATAATATTCAAACATGTTTGCCTTCAAGTCTTATAATAATTTTTTTTTTTTTTTTTTTTTTTTTTTAATAATTTGCGGGTCCCACAAGGGGGCACTAGCCCGTCTGTGGGTTCCCAACATAATTATATATCATTTATTTGTACAATAGTTACAACATAAAAAGTATTAACTTGTATATTACTATACTATAAAATCCACACTCTCATTATCGATCGATAACTAAATTCACTCAACGGTGGTATACCTTCCAGTTTTAGAAGAACAAAAAATAGGATGTTGAAAATATAAAGAAAAATACTAAGAGAATACGCTCGCTGTCTTGCCAGCATATCGTGTTTTTTATATCGATTGTTATTGCAAGAATAACACCTATCGATTTAAAATTAAAAACGGCAGGCATAATCATTACGCTGAAACTAGTGAAAAAAAATATTTCTAATTCCAATTTTTATTTTGCCATCTTCTTAATTGCTTCCCAACCTTAGTTCTACCGGTTCCTTTGTTTCAGTCAACTCATAATTACCAAAAACAATTTCCGCCCTTCATTTTTTCTATCTTTTTCTCTAAACCTTTTCCGGTGTTTCTTTTTGGATTTATCGAGCGCGACTTATTTTACTTCTATTCTTAGAAGTTAGTCTACACAACCTTCTTGTAGTACCTGTGATATTCTTTCTCTACCTTTTCTTCCTTGTTTCGGTTTTAGGAATTTAGCCCTGTATGCGATAAAATAAAGATCTATCTTTTTATCTTGTTTCATCTAAACTTACTGGACCAGTGGTCTCACCATTAGAAAATCAAAAAAACCAAAGAAAAAAAGTAAATTAACAAAATTACATTAGACAGTATGCAGTCGTGACAAATTAAATGTGACAAGTCACAAGCTAGAAGAGTAACCTAGGGATTTTTTTTTTTTTTTTTTGAGTGCCGTGTACAGCTGCCGGGGCTATTACGACACTGAAAATGAAAAAATATCTAAAACGTTTTAAAATTACAGATTCCGTGTCATTTGCAAAGGCTGCGGTGAATTTTAATGTTTAATGTGTAATTTTTAAAAGCTAAGGATAAACATAATAAAAAAATCAGTAACTAAAAAGTATAATTAAGAACGCTTCAATCTGATTAATATTTAGCTAACCGTATGTGATGAATGATAAAAGCAAATATGGAAGTAATATAAAATAGAAGAAAAATTATAACAATAATGTTTTGGAAGCTTTAGCTGGGAAACGAAAAAGTATGGCAAAATTCGGATATAGAGCGGTGTTGTGACGATGAAGGTTCTACAGAATATTATATGGATCATCGTTTGAATGCTGCTTCGCAATAAGTAATCAGTCGTAAAGTAACTGTCTCTGCTTGTGTTTAATTAATTGATATTTTGATCGTATGAATGGGGACACATCGGATGGGAATCACTGATTATTGCGCAGGTACTAACCGATCACCAAATCGGACTATCAGACAGGTAGTATTCCTGAAGCGGAGTTATGCAGAAGTACGTTTAACAGTAGTCCATTAAAAGAGATAGGAAACGTGCATGGTGCTGTCCACTCGTAGATTGAGATTGATACGAACGATAGCGAAGATATCGGTAGCGATATTACAAGATAAAATAGAGCTAGCGATAGTAGTAATAGAAGTTATAACTCGAATAATGATCAAATTACTGATTATAAGATGAATCGTATTAATGACTGTTTATATAATGAATGCGACACCTGTACTGATTTTAAAGTATTTGTTCCATGTCGGGCATACCATTATTGCGAAAGTTTTAAAAATCAATATTTGTTACGTAGAAAATATTATGGAAATTAAAAAATTAGGACAGGCTAAAGTCTACTGTAAATACAGAGAGATTCTGCTGACGAATTAGTTACTGAAATTAAAAAAGCTGCACTTATGATGTATCAATTATTTTTTTAGCTAAGGAATACGAGATGTAGATATAGATTTGGCAAAAGAGGAAATGTCGGAATGTTATTTTGAATTTTTGAATTTTTAACGAAGACTTCTGTATTTAGTATTTCAAAATTTTTTAAAATATTATTTAAAGAAGAGGCAATATTTAATGATATCGATTGAAATCTATTTAACATAACAGAAGTGGTCTGACTTAGAAGGAAAATTATTAATCAAGGTCAAGTCATCGTTATTATACCTACGAAAAGTGTCTACATTTATTTTAGTGGTCTGAACTTTCTACAATACGTCTTCAAAAATCAAGTTAGATTTGAGTACAGCCCCTATTACAAGCTGTAAGACAATGTTTTCTTTGCCTTAGACTTTCTCATAGCGCTCATAATTGTTAAAGAAATAAAAAGTGAATCGGGCATTCTGTATCCATTGTAAAGAATAACATTTACCAGTTTTATGCGAGTGTCGAAAAAAGGAAGAGGCAGTAGGGAATTAGGCAATTAATAGTTTTTAATGAATGAAGCAATGAGACTAGGTCCGTTAATGAAAGTTATTTCGCACTCGCAGTATAATGCGCATGGCGGAGACTGAAACCGCATATTCTCATAATAAAAATAATCGCGATATTTGTATATTTAGTTATTTCAATAATGAGAGACTATTTTCACCCCTTTCTGAGAATAATTCTTCGATAAATGTAGAAATACCTGTTTTTAAAAATCCATCTATTTCCATCGCGGAATTACACAAAAACGGTGTTATCAATATTAAGTATCACTGAACGGAATTTAAATCAGCGTTACGAATGAATGCATTCAGAATAGGAGGGTAAATTTACAGGAATGAATAATAATTGCGGAGAATATAATTACAATCTCCGGAACAATGTAACCGAGAATACTCGATTCACTAATAATACGGCAAGGGATTATATCGGCGTTCTAGCCAGATAAAAAACGAGCCACTATTTAACGACAAGAAGATTAAAAAGAAAAAAAGGATAACATTTGAAGTCGGAATTATGTATTTGTGGAGAGCTGCTATCAGGGGCGGATCCAGAGAGACACTTTGTTGAGGTAAATTGTATAATCACGTAATATCTTATACGGCAGACAGTAGATTTGAGAAATAGCTCATTTCATAAAGAAAATCAAGTAGCGACCAGCTCTTTAGAAATTTTAATTTTCTTTTGAAATTCCTTAATTATTACGATTTAATTAAAATTTTGTTTTATTAATGAGAAGAAATTAGTTAGTATTTTTTTTTATTTATTTTGTTTTAAATTCTTTTTATTATATGGGCGTGTCAGCGGCGAAGAGTAGGACACTCGAAGAAAATCGAAAACGAGAGGAGTGGAGGAGGGAATGATTGATCTGGAGACGAATTAGGGGGACAATAGAAGATCGACGATCGAAAGAAGTACAGGGAAATCGCTTGAATAAAGAGCGGTAATGCAAATGACGATTAGAAAATAGGGAGGGATAAATATCCCGCCACTGTCTGGCGTGACTGGAGGCGGATAAGGAGAGAGCGTCTGAAGAAGGGAACAAGTCGAGAAATGAGTTAAGGCGAGTAGCAGAGCGAGCTGAAGCATCAGCTACGACATTGCCGTAAATTCCGGAATGACTGGTAATGCATAAAAAATCAATAAGAATAAAGCGGGATGACTGCAGAGTGTGTGGGGGGGGGGGTAAGAGAAGGAATTGAAACATTAATAGTGTCAGAGGAATGCGAAGAAAGAGAGGATAGGACTTGAAGGACGCCTGTAGAGTTCGAAATTATGAGAAAGTGGGAATACCCGCTTAAAGAAGAAATAAAAGAGATAGCTTGAAGAATATAGCGATCGACTCAGCAGAAAATATAATGCAGACGAAAACAAGCCGGAAGGATTCAGAATGCCGAAGCAACAGTAAACGCACCACCCATGCCACCCTCGCTCCTGGAACCATCGGTAAAGATGAGCAGAAAAAGAAGAATTCATTAAATGAAGAAATTCATTGTTGACTATGCCATGTGAGGAGGAATAGGCCCGAAGTGGAAGAGAACAGAATTTGATAGACTGCCATAGGCTATTGAGAGAAGTAAGGAAGAGTGTTATAAGAAAAAACAACAGGAAAAAAATTCGAAAGACGAACAACAATGACCGACAGGATTGGGATATTATGAGGAGAAAAAGGCTAGTGGTTTTCGATATACAGATAAGAAGAAATGAGTTTGAACGACGAGATGGGAAGTCGTTTAATTAGGAAGCGATACTCAAGCTGAGGACAGCGAATAAACAGTAGTTGGGTATCCGATTCTGATAAGACTGCGGGAATGAGAGATGATTTTAAGGCTTCAGTGCACAAACGGAGGAAAGAGTACTGGATCACGCCAAGTTTAGAGAGGTTAGAAGAATTAACGTAGATAAAGGAACAATGATCGAGCTTGGACCGAATGATAGCTTTGAAAAGAATTAGAGGAACAAACGAATCGCCTCCCCATTTGAGGGGAGAAAAAGATTTAAGGAGATCTAGGTCTTTTAAGTCAGGATTTATAGAGAAAATTAATGTGCTCCTAGAATGTGAGGCGGCTATTCAAAAAAAAGGCCAAGATGGAATATGCAATTGACAACGGGAGTAGGAATACCAGATACACTGAGGGGGGTGATACAAGACGATTTAGTAAGAGAAAGAGAGAGGTGAAAACGAAAAAGAAATTTGTTAGTATATTTAGAGTCAAATAAAACAATGATGTAAATCTTAAGATTCGGCACTATAAAGACCAAGAAGAAGAATGAACAAAGCATTCAGATTGAGAAGGATGTGCAAAGCGTCCAGAATGAGATAAATGTTCAAAGCTTTCAGAATGAGAAGACTGGAAACGCGGCAGGAATCTGTCCCTCTAAGTCCCTTATCCATTTAAATGACAACGGGATAACCATATCCGATACTACACAAGTTGCAAATTCTAGCATCGTCTGCCGCATCATATACAAATGTATTTAAAGCTCGAAAAGTCGAAGTGGAGTCATCAGAAATATGTATTCCTCAAGATGCAACAGCTTCGTATAATTGCGATTTTACTGATGCGCAACTTAATTTTCAACTTATACATAAACGTAATAGTTCTCCTGGTCCTGATGCCATGTATCCGTGTACATGTTAAAATATTTACCACCTCTAACAGAAAGATAATTTCAAGTTAAGACTGGAACTACCAATTCAACAACTATGCCGCTAGAGAATGGCACAAGGCTCTGCCCTAAGTGAAACCTTGTTTATATTCTTTATAAATGATATAGCAAATTGCATCACGTTTGCCGTTACTGCCCGGCATTATATCGACGATCTGAACATTTCTTTATCTTCCAGCCTTCCTTCCAATGGCCAAAATATTCTCCAAAAAACAACAAATAAATTACAATCCTACTCAAATACCAATATGGTCTAGTGTCCTTTCAAAACAATATATATATATATATATATATATATATATATATATATATATATATATATATATATATATTGAATTCCATAAAAGACGTGCTGTCTCACCTGCTATTTCTCTCACACTAGATAATAATCCTATACTCTTTCAATCTACAGTGAAATTCTTGGGACTATTGTTCGATTGCAGGTTATCCTGGCATTCGCACATATCAGGTTTAAAGAAAACGTGTTTAAAATCCCTCGGCATCTTTAAATATTTATCAAATCCCAAATGTAATATCCGCCTCAAGCTCTTTCTCTCAAAAGATAAATCCATCGTCTTATCTAAAATCATGTACGGGTGCTCAGCTTACTTCCAAGCATGTCATTCCCTAATAATTTCATTAGACGTAATCCATAATTCTGCCCTTTGTTCGATACTAGGAGCTTATCGAACCACTCCTGCATCCAGCATGTGTGATTTGTTGGGATGCCCGCCGTTGTCATACTATAGAAACTACCATAGGCAATACTCTTCTGTCCTTAACACGTACTCCTTTGGCTGGTATTAATTCCTCACGCACACTAAGCTTCTCAAATGATCCTGTGCCCGATGTCCTCGAAATATTAGATTTAAACAACATAAACCCAATAAACCCTCTGCACCAAAACCTCGCATTAATCTCCGCATAGGAGTCCTCGATAATAAAAACAGATGTATATATCACCTAAAAACAATTTCAGACAGCTATCAACTGACGTTATCGGAACAGTTAACAATACTAAATAAATAAATACACCGACCACGTTATAGTCTACACAGATAGTGCTAGAAATACTAGCACAATCGCATCGCCGACAGCATGTGCGTTTGTGGTATCAGATAAAGCGTTTTCTTTCCAACTACTCAATGATGACTGCACAGTACTGGATGCAGAAATGTATGCCATCCTATACGGGCTAGAATATATTTCGTCTTGCAAGCCTAACAAAAGGAGACATTAATAATTACAGACTCTCTGGCAAGCACTAGAAGCCATATCTAAAACAAGAAATATAATAACTACCCAAAAATCCTTCGTATTGTCATCGATGCACAGAAGTCCGAGGGCCAGGTGACTCTTATGTGAGTTCCCGGTAGTCACGCGGGAATACCAAGGAATGAACAGGCGAACGTAATGGCACAGTCAGCACTACGAGCCCCGCAGAACCGAGATATTCACCTTCCCTTTCATCCACGGTACAATTCTCAAACAAGAATGGAAGGAACAATGGACGGCGTGTCAGACTTTTTTGTGTTCCAAGTAAAGTCAACGCCCGAGCCAATGAATTGTTCCCGCAGAGACTTCAGCGTGATCAGCTGACTGCGGACAGGTCATACAGCAATCTCTCACGACCACCTTCTTGTATGGGAAGTTTCATCTCAACCGTCCAGCACACATTAGTAGATTGCACAGTATTCGTATCAACACGGACGCTCCTATCCTTTTAAAACCATCCCCGAGATATTATCAAACTTCCAAAGTCAGAAACATACTCAACTATTAATTTTCTTAAAATAAACGAAAGAGTTAAAGTAATATAGTCACAAACCCCGCCGCACAGTGTAACAGCCGCAGCAGTTAAATACGGCAGACTGAAGCTTAGTTAGAGGATTCAATAAAAATAAATAAATAAATAAAAAAAAAAAAAAAAACATACTACGTCACGGTCCGAGAGGACACTAAATAATTAAAAAGTACCTTTTGGAACTAATCTCGGCTTACTATTACTTCATTTATGTAATAATTATTTTTCGATTTTCACAGATTACTCTTAATAATACGAGTACGACGCCATCTATCAGAGCAAATGCGTAACTAAAAGAAACAAAAAACCGCTCGAAATGACTTGAAATTGAAACGATAATTTAATAAATAAACAACTGAAACGAAGCACGGCTACACAAGATTATTTTTAATATTAAAGAGTTAATACGAACGAAACCGAGGAATTATTTAATATTATTATGCGACTAAAATTCAAATAGTTTCGGAAATACTGCTTACTCGGTACAGTGTAAATTGTATTCTAACGTTTAGCTGCTATGTTTTGAACGTGGACATTATTTTATATTAATAAAAATAAATAAAAGTAAATAAAAATACAAAAAAACAAAAAAAAACCTTAATTAATTACAACGTCCAGAAAGAATAGTTGCATCAAAATGTGTTCGCTTTAAACACTCGACAAATGTATCAAACTGCAGCAGAACATAGGTAAAATTGTAAGTGAAAATTTCACTAATTAATTGCGGCGAAGCTGTAAAAAGATGTCTTAGGAAATGAAAAATTATGTTACAAACGCTAATTTAGAATTGCTCAAATAAATATGACCACCATAGGGCGATTATTAATTTTCGGCAACTTCTGAAGGAGCGAGCTGCGTCGCTGTTGTTGCGGTATATAGAATAAGTCAGTAGGGTGAAGTTTTTGGCGATCATTCTCTCTCAGGTAATAGCTTTTTAACCGACACTGGGCATAGCGTGTTTGAAATTATTTTGATTTCTTGCTCTGCGAGCAGGCTACGACGGTTCGTAATGAAGATTCCTTTGTGAGCGCTCGAATTTATTATCACAGTGCCGTACGCCTTTCGTTCGGAAAACTCTTCCTTGTCCGCCACTAATGTAGATTGTCCACGTTTTTATGCTCACAGCACGAAAAACACACCCCTGCCTACACTGTCGCACCTAGAAATGCTATTTTTATTCTATTTCCTGTCCTTTATTAAAAGTGTGTGCCGCACTGACCTCACGCCAACTAACCAAACCGTCTCTCCCTTCGTAATAACAAAAGACAATTTTACACCCGGCCGCCACTTCGACTCATGTTTCCATTATTCGCCCTACACCAGATTGCCTACCTTCGTTATTGCTGTTAACATCACTCTCGGCGAACTTTATTTTAGCATCAATTATCGCTGCATTATGTTCCTTTTAGGAAAAACCTATCCTAATTTCAGCATACCTACGAGTTATCCGGGAAGTTTTTAAATTTTTGGTATCGAGTAAATAAATGAAAGGTTTTTTATTTTAAAACAGTTTGGTATATCTATTGTTTAACATACATTATCGTTATGCTTTGCAGTGCGTTTATTTTATTTATAAAAATAGACGCGCGCCGCTAAACAACCAAATTACATTTAAAACCGATTCTATTTATCAGAGTAATTTGAAATTAGCGCAATACAACTCCGAGCCAGCCAGCCAGCCAGCCAGCCCCCCCCCCCAGAGTTATGTAGACGCTGCGTTATTTTTCAGCTAGAAACTTGAAGTTTTCCATCTGCAAATATTGCACAAACATAATTCGTTAGACTTCCTTCGCCATTATATGAACTGACATACGTATTAGATTCGACGATTAAGAGATAATGCGTTTAATTTATATTTGGTGCCTTAAACGCAAGTTTTTTTCCCTTCGATACAGCTTCTACTAATAAGGGCAACTATTTCACTTCTCCAATATGAGATATCTAATCTAAATAAGCGGCACTCTTAGCACAGCATGTGCAGAGGTACAGCCAAATGGTTAAACTCCGTCAATTACATGACTCGGTGACAAGACACGAGGTTTGAAGTGTTCTTAAGTCCGGACTTGTGGACAACAAGGTGTCAATTTAAAAACTTTGCTGTCAAACTTTAAGCAGGCTACTAAAACGGAACCCGTAACGAATTATACGGAATCAATTATATACTTATTAAATTCTTCATTTAAAAGAAGAATTAAATCATTTTTTTTTTTCAAAAACGTTTTTATTAACCCACTTCCGTTCTTATCTGTTCAGGTGGGATTTTGCAATCGATTTTAACGTGACTTCCCGGTGAGCCATAGACTTTTGAACATAGCTCAGAACTGGGAATGACAACGCATTATTATATAAATATTATATTTACGTATTATAATATTTATTAATAATACATTGATATTAATCATAGTGACGTCAGCACGGGTTTAATAAGGCACACCTATTCTCGAATTCTCTTTCGTACGGATCTTCGTATAGCACGGTCGCCACAACTTTCTTTTTTTTTCGTTCTTGGCTCCCCCACTTTAAAAGTTCTTCCCACCCTGTAGACTGCTACTTGTTTTCGCTCTCTCTTTCTCTTTTTCGTATACGCCCGTGCACGAACATAGTTTCTCTCTCAATCTTCATCTTCATCTTACTCTCCGTACGTCTCTTAGACCTGGTTCGCGATCGTCGTAAGCACAAGCAGTAAGAGCGTACCACCGGTAAGTAGTACGCAAGCGCGTTTAGTGAATATATTTGTCACACCAACGCGACACAGTCTTACTTCTTCTACTTGTGCTCACCTCATTTTTCTGAATAGGGAATGCTCGTTAAGGCGGCTCATGCACGTCTCGCTGTGTATCATCACCCTAGTCGACGAGATGCAAGATTTCACACACGCACACAAGACTTAAAATCAGAAAATAATTGTTTAAATTAAAAATTCTTTTAAAATGGATTAAAAAGTATGAAATAAAATTTCCTAGCCCCGTTCAGATATATAAGGGCATACAGATTGTCTCTTCAAAAAAGTTGTGATTGTAATGATAGCTATAAAAAATCTTGTAATGTTCATAAAACGACAAACGTGGACAGCGAGCACTTTTTACAACTATTAAATTCTAGGCAATCTGTATGGCGTTCTGAATGAGACTAGAAAAAATTATTTTATACCTTTTAGTCCATTTTAAAACCGTGTATTTTTTCAAAAAGAATTTTCAATTTAAATAATTATTGAAGTGAAAACTTCTTTATAGGTGCGTTTAGCAATTTTTGGTACGGGAAAAACTTATGGTTTCGCATCACGGACATGTTAATGTTAGCAGTGTCGACTAGTACCTGAAACGAAACTGCTAAAGCCCTTCCTCCACCCGCCACTTCCCTCCATCCCTCGTTACTCGCACGACATCATTAATAAACTACGAAAAAAGAGACATGAAAATTTAATTAATCATATTAGGACCACTACTAATAGGGAATAATGGAAGTTTACGATACTAGTAAATTATATCGTGAACATTATTTAATAATGAAATATATTGTAAAAAATCCGTAATTACTATATTACTAATATTCCATAATATTCATAGAGCATTAAGAACAATCGGGAAGGTACAAAATAAAAAAAATTTAATATTGACAGATTCCATATCATCAGCAATACAAAAAATAATTGGAAAAAAATCCATAACATAATATACAATATATATATATATATATATATATATCAAATATTATTGGTAAACTCCAAAAAAATAAAAATATAATATACTTCAAATGGGTTACCTGGACACAGCGGTATCGAGGGAAACGAAATAGCGGACACAGCAGCTGGAAAAATAAATCGAAACAATAGAATCGAAAAGGTTAAAATACCGTGGATGGAATATATACCCCATCATATTGAGCAGATGATAAAAATGATGATGAGTGGCAAGCACAATATGAAAAAACTGGTAGAAATGTTGGGAAAAAATACTTCGAAATGCAAAAAACCATACAGAAGAAAACATGGTTTACAAATAAAATGAGCGGAGAATTTATACGTTCTATATGCCGAATACGTATAGGCATACAAGAACTCCGGAAATATTACATTACCTGGGTATAATATAGAGTAATTTGTGTGCGAATGCGGAGAAATTGGCTCAATATTGAACACATTATTTGGCAATGTGAAATATATAATGACACCATAGAACAGATTTTTTAAAAAAGAAATATTACCATTCTATAAAACCACGCCAATAACCTTGCTACAGATGGTACGAGAACCAGATATACTATGTATAATATAAGTGTGTATAATAATTATTATTTCAATTATATTTATGTTTTTTATTAAGCTTGGGCAGCCCATCATATGTTTTGACTAATAAACAAACCATATAAAAATTTGTTTAATTGTTGCTCGGAGTAAGATCTGAAAACTAGACTAATTAGTTAATAATTAAAGTTATAAATTATGAAATTAAAATTTTTTTGACACTACAATTAATTTGGAAATTCAAAAACAAAAAAACAAAACAGACACTGTTATTTCATAATTTTAAGTTTTCACTTCTGTTGACAGTCCCCATGACTGCACAATACTCTTTCTTTAAATTATAAAGCGATTATATATTATTTTAAAAAATTTTGCTATAAAAGCAATTGGAAGAAAAAAAAAAATTTTAAATTTTAAATCGCCAAAAATTCGCTACTCGGGGAACTTGTTTTTCTATTCCACATGGTTTAATAGTGTGTAAACATTCAGTTAATCCTTATTTAGGTTAAACATTTTACTGTCGGAAATTAATTTTACCATTTTTATAATGCACCTCACTAAAGTCAAGCGAATAAGTAGTAATATTATTTTTAAGGCACAATAAATTTATATAGTGTTTACGAATTTCAAACTGCAGTGGGACAACTCCAGCGGTAAAAATAACTTATACAGTTTTATATTATCTAATTAATTTAATGAATATTCATCTCCGATAACTTCTTAACCCTTTTTGAAATTTTTTTGAAGTTTAGCCACATCCGCGTAAATAATGCTCCTACATATTAGGTTTGGTTAACTTACTGCTTTGGAATATAAAATAATCCCTTTATTATAATTTATTTCGTCATTATTATTATAAAGTTTATTAAAGGTAAACAAAAATTTAGCTAACTTATTTTACATACTACTAAAATGGTTGCAAAATTTTAATTTATTATCAATCGGGATACCCAAAATATTTAACATATAATACTTCATTTATATTTAATCCATATTGCGTGTCATTGAAAAATAGTATGAACGTTGTTTTCGAGATGCTAATTTTTAGTCATTTAGTAATTTTTCAATATTGCTGTATATATTAAATATTTTATTAGCGAGTGTTATTTCGGACTTATATGATCATTGTGATATGCGAAAATGTTGTTAGTTTATGTATTTATTTAAATGCGCCAATTTCGTTTCCGAAATGTGAAATAGGTAAAATACCGGATTATAAATATCTGTTAAATTCCGAAAGACAGTTTTTTGTCTCCTCGAAGAAATCAAAAAAAAATTCCTGAAACTTTCCTTCTGACACACGAAGATACTTTTCATAATTCCTGTCATTGGATATGATATATTATATGTTTTGCGTGTCACGACAAAAAATCACATAAGCAAGCATTACCCTTTTGCAATAGAAAAACTATGATGAATATACATCGACGATGACAATGATAAATAAAAAAATCGAATTAAACAATAAAGAATTATTTACCCCAATAGCTAAAGAAATAGGTAATGCTCTGGAGATCTTAGTACAAGTGGAGGATAGCTTTATTGAATTTAAGCACCAAGAAACAGCAACATCAAGAAAGCGAGTTTTTCTTCGTCAATTTCAGAAAACAGTTCCAACACTGACAACACGAAAAACAACGGTCTTCTCAAACGGATGAAAATAATTAACAGCAGTAGATGCCAAAATTATGATGGCTTCCGTTCTCCGGTTCTGTTAAATTTTTAGATATAGTTTTTGATTCCTCTCTATCCTGGTCTCCTCATGTTTCCAAGCTTAAAAATAAATTCACAAAGAACCTCTCCATTATAAAATACTTGTCCAATCCTAAATTCAATATTGATCCCAAGCTACTTGTCACCGTTTATAAAGCCCTTATCCTTTAGAGATTGACTTATGGGTGCCAGGTGTACTCTTCGGCTAGTCAACCGTTACTCAGTTCACTCGATCCAATACATCATACATCCATCCGATAAATTTTTGGTCTTCACCGAACTGTTTCCTTAGTGGCATACCCCCCCCCCTTTCCCTGATCCGTTGTTCTATTACCGCGCGCGATTTAATCCACCGGTACCTTCATTAGTACGAAATTAATTATTTTCCAAAAACATTACTGTTATTCCGTTTCCGTATTTCCCTAGTGACCCAGTTCCTACATTATTAAAACAAATTATCGATATTTGCCAAATCCTGATACCGTAAAAGCTAGCCGAAAGGCGAAAGCTAGGTCATAAAAAAAAAAAAAAAAAAAAAACTCTCTACTATGATCAAGATATGGTTTTCGTTTAATCTATCGGGCTGAGGGATCTGATTTAAAACCATGTACTGCGATAGCCTAGATATTTAAAGGAAGTGTACACTCCCTAAAAAAAAGAAAAAACTCAAACAAAACACCATTAATATTAGTTAAGAGTTCGGAAGATGGAATGTACCAATTCAATTAAAGCTTACAAAACAATAAATTATATAAGTGCATTAGTTATAGCTGGAATATTCATACTTAGAAATAGAAAAACATATCATAGTGTATTTGTAATCAAAAATTAATTAAAGGTAGAACGAAAATATCACATATACAAATAACAGATATATACTACTAGAGAATAAAATGTTAACAGCTAGACAATTCAAAAAATATATTAGCGAACAATATATGGAAAAACCGCTGCGGATAAGTCATGACGGAGTAACGAAGAGTTTCTTTCCAACAATTAAAGAAAAATTAAATAACACCTCATTATCATCATCATTTTGTGCCGACCGTAACGATCGTGGCTACATCAACATTTGTGCGACGATATATTTTTTCCAGCCTATATGGTTTTCTGTTCTCTTCTTCTTATAATTTGGTGAATTGGTTCTTGGCATAAATTATGTATCTGGTCTATCCATCTCATTGGCCATCTTTCCGGAGGTCGTTTGCCATCTATTTTCCCTAGTATTACCAGTTTTTCCAAACTATCCTCTTCTTTTCTCATAATGTGTCCGAAATATTGCATTAGTCGACGTTTGCATATACATATATTCTCTAACCGCATAGTTACGCCAACCTCATTCAAGGTTGATTTGTTGGTGCGCTTTTTCGTCCAAGGAACGCGAAGCATTCTTCTCCATATCCACATTTACAGAGTATCTTTTCTGATCCGTTTTTCGTAGCGTCCAAGTTTCTGCACCGTATAGCATTATAGGATATATTAGTGACACTGTACACTATCTCTATTTTAGTTGTTTTTGTTATGTCATGACTTTTCCATATACGTGACAGCATTTTCATTGCCTCTTTGGTGGTCAATAATGCTCTTCTCTTTAATTCCATTTCACTGGAACCATGGCAACTGATCAATGAGCCGAGCTAGACAAAGGATTCTACTACTTCGTGTATCCCATTATGTACGTGTCGTGCATATATGGTCGTTGTGCTACTTCTATTCACCACACCATGACTTTCGTCTTGTCCTGATTCAATGACATACCGTATTCAGTTATTTTCTCTTTAATCGTATTCATAATTTCTTCCAGTTCTTCCCTTGAAGCCGCTAGTATGGTGGCGATCGTCAGCATATCGAAGGTTACACTTATACGCCTTCCGCCAATAGATATCCCACCCTTCCAGCCTTCCAGTGCCTTCCTCATTACGTATTCTCCGTAGATATTAAATATTACCGGCGATATTATGCACCCTTGTCTGACACCTTTACCTGTTGTAAATCTTTTTGATTCTGCATAATTTACTCAACTGACGCAGTGCTGCCTTCATATAGATTCTGTATAATTCGTCTGAGATGATTTGGGACACCCATTTCTCGAAGAATTAGAAACAGTTTGTTCCATGCAACACTATAAAAAATGCCTTAGTGTAGCTGAGAAAACAAAGGAAGACAGGTTTATTGAATTCTCGTGCCGTTTTCTATGATTAACCTGACTTTTAATATTTGCTCCCTAGTGCCTTTGCCTGGCATAAATCCAGTTTGCTCTTGAGGAATATGCCTGTGTAAAAAATATTTCAATCTGTTATTTAAAATTCTTAACATGATCTTACTGGAGTGCGAAATCAGCGCGATAAACCTGTAGTTTGTACATTTTCGCATTGATCCTACTATACTCTAACCAGGATATGGAAATTTTAAAATCTATCTGAAATGATTTAATATATAGCGGAAACGGATAATTTCATTAGATGCAATGAGCAAGACGGTATACAGCATATGCTAAATGGATGCAATATTTTAAATATAGAAATAGTGGAAGATAACGGAGAATAGTTATGGAAAAAAATGAAAATGTTTAATTAATTAGCCAAAAAGACATCGGAATATAGGAATTAACTTATATTGACTTATATTAAAATTAAAGTAATAAAGAATCTTGTTCCATTCTGTTTGTTAAATATAGAAATATAATAAGTTATAATAATAACTGATATAATAAACAGTTATAACAAACAATATATAAGAATAAAATAAATTTCTTACTTAGTAACGTTTTTGGGCATTATCAGCTAAAACACAATTCACACTATACGTGTGATCAGACACACTCAAAAATGGACATATCGTTTTTTTCTTTGCGAAAAACCTTGTAATGCCTTGCTAGTTATGAGAAATGAGTTGATAATAAATTAATGATAATTTAACTGGGTTACCTATCCGTTTGCATGCACGTTTTATACAACATTGAAGTAATCGAAATATGTGACAAAAATCAAATTACTTGATATTGGGTTATAACAACCAATTAGTTTCATACTGATTTAATCATTCGTGTCCTTCAAAGCCTCGTTATAACCGGTTTCCACTATATTTAAAATAATATTTTAACCGTAAAACACACTATAGTATATATACATAAATTATGCACGTAAGATATTTTTACTTCATTCTAGACTGAAATTTGCAATAGTGCTTTCTAGGATTAATTTATTCAAAATATAGATGTTACCCGAACGAGAAGAAAATAATGGATAACATATCAAAAACAAATGCAAAATAATAAATAAAAATCGGTTCTTTATGTGATCAAAAAATAATGAAATGGACCCCGTCTAAAGTAACCGTTGGAAAAATTAATTATGTCAAGTGATAATTTAAAAGTATCAAATATTTTTAACTCGTTTGATTACTTAGGAGAAAAGTCTTGGAAGTGAAGAGAACCGGTCGAGTACTGAACTTTGTAGTTAAAACATTAAGATCCAGCTGTAAAGAAAAAGTCGTATTATGTTGCCTGCACATTGGACACGCAAAAAAGTTTCCTATTCCCCGTATATGTATATTAGAGATAAAACAGACGGAGCTTCTGTGACAGATGTTCTCCGTATTTTGCTAATTCACCACTTTCTGGTAAATTGCTCAAACTCCGCTCCCAATTACGTCTCTCTGGTTCTCTTTCTGAAATTCTCGAAAATAATGAACAAAAAGTTCAGTTGCTCTTCAGATTTCTGAGACTGTCAAATATGTCCTGGATAGCATCTAAACTATATTCATCCGTATCTTTGCGAAGCGATGATGCGCATTAACGGAGTTGTTAAAAGTAAAATAAGAAACTGTATCTGTTTATTTCGCTCATTGTTTTCTTTTATGTATGTATATTGTACAGTAATTAAAGGTTCATTATAATACGTAAATTTGATATCGTCTTTATTAAATTTATATATCATAAAAGCTCCCGTGATCATGAAGCTTTGTCTTCGAAACGCGTCGGGGTATTTGATAAAGAATTAAATAATTATTTAAAATTTATGTTTAAAATGAATTACTGCAGAATAAGCATAAAATAAGGAAAGCGAGTAGACCATTCAAAAATTACGAGTCATTTGTCCCCGCTACATGAAAAAGAATACGGAAACCATTGACACACGATAAAAAATTATATTAATTAAAGCCGTAAAACGCAAACATAACGCTACGAGAAACCGATTTAGAACATTCCGCCTTCCAAAATATGTTACTCTACACACGGATGATATTTTTTGTCGCCTAGAAATAGTTAATGAATTTAAATACATTTTGAGAAGTGACAGCTAATAATGAATCTCTAATATATGTAGATAAAAACTGATAGCACTGCAGTGAAACTTAGGCAAATTCGCTCTATACAAATTAATACAATTTATAACATATGTATATATATGCATAATTTCAAGATCACGATTCTCATTAATATGGGAGCATCCATTAATTACGTGAGCTGTTCTTCTTTTAATTTAGACCCCTTTCCCTTTGGTGAGATTCAATCACTCCTCCTTACGTGAGATTTTTTCTTTTTTTTTTTTTTTTTTTCGGGCTCGTTAACCGGGGACCTCACCCAGAAACAATAGAGGAAGAAGAGTTAACTAATTAAAACTTAGTTCGATCGGAAATGGCAGAAATAAAGGAATCGATGGCAGGAATTACGTGAGATTTACGCACGTACGCTATAGTTGTTAGAGGACTACATTTATTTTTATGAATCAGAAAAATATTGCAACGTTAAAGTGTGCTATAACGAATTTACTTAAATTTTAAAAGTAAAAACAGACAACATTACCTCCCCGTAATATTTCACTCACTCAATGGGCATTCGTGCGCTACACCAGTTATTTTTTCTTTTAAAAACCCTGAGCGTTTTTTTTTTCCTCTTTTACTTTTTTTTTTTATTCTTGAAACAAAAGTTTATAATAGGCATGAGGTTTTTTCAGCGGGCGCAATGGGATACTGCGAAGAAAAGTAAAAAACATATAATAAGTTGTTTTTTATTATCTGTGTAATAATGTATATTCTTTAAGTTTTGTTTTTTTTTTGGGCACGTCAACAGTAGAACTTACTCAACGCCGCAGAGAATTGTACATTATATAAGGAAAAGATTAGAAATTGAGAAGATAAAGAAGGATAACAAAGGAACTATATTGAGCGAATGCAAGAATGGCGTGGGCACTATAAGGAGTGGGAAGGCCAAGGCGCAGAAGATTAGAATACATAGTAGCACGTTCGGAGGAAATAAAGGGGCATTCCGAATAATAATAAGACGTGATTCGCATCGCAGGTATAATTGAGCTCTGGAGGAGGGTCACACAAAGATGATTGAAGAAGAGACAAACGGAAATGAGAATCCGGAAACAGACTATGATTGAACCGTAGGCGAACTATAGCGGAAATAATAGAACGGCTAAGGTAGGGGAAACGATTAAACCAAGGGGAAGAGAGGAAGGAAAGGGCTGTACAGAAAGGTAAAAAGATCGAGTATTAATAAAGAATGAAGGATAGAATCTGGTCCAGAAATTGTGATGAGAACGATAAGAGAGAGACTACTAGAGTTTTGAGCAGGAAATCTACTAATGAACAGACCATTGATCGCCGTCGAACATGCCAACGAGTCAACCAAAACTCATTGTCAGGAATGCCGCAATGATCAGGAATCCGTAGTTAAAAGTTGACGTGCGATTTTCAATTATCTCCCCTCAGTTTAAATGAGGTTTGAGCAGATTTTGCTGGACCTCCCCTACACACGCACACACATTTTGAGCTCACGTAATTAATGGATGTCCTCTAATGTCTAGAATTAAATACAGAGAGCTGAACTTGCAGGAGCACTAAGACGCAATGAAATAAAGTAACCTAACAAGTTATAAAAAATATATGTAAAAATATTATTACCGAACTGGATTAAAACGAGACGTTGTTATAACAACAATGGCAGAATAAAAATAATGAAAATGTCCTAGGAAAGTATCTTTTTTTTTTTTTTTTGTTTTTTTGCCTGACTTTAAATACCATTTGGCCACTAACTAATCATTAAATATATAAAACCATTTTCTAGTGTCAATATGAACGACTCCGCGAAACATGTCCGTATTTAAATGTATTTTATAAATAATTCAATTTTCTGTTTCTAATAGCAATACGGCAATACGCAAAGAAGTTTTCGCACTTCATTTTAACATTAAAATTACAATTTTTAGGAGACATAACGTCAACATTAACGTAATTGCTTTTAACGTTTTGAACTACACGCTGGTCCATCCATCGTCAGAAACTAAATTCTGATGATAGACCGTGTAAACGCGTTCGAAAATGTTGACGTCTACCAAAAATTGTGATTTTGACGTTTCTCTTTCTAAGTTGTTCTTTTTTTTTTCTTTCTTATCTCTATAATAATTTCGCATTAATGCTATTCAAAATTTCAATCGAAAAAGAGTGATACCGGGTAAAGCCACTAATTTATATAATAATAGGGCACAAACGAGGAGGCGTAATTACGTAAAAATGATTTTAAGAAGTTTTTTTTTCTATTTTTCTTTCTTTTAAATTTCGTAATTAGAATAATTGCATCACTGGGTACTAAACAGTTCCGATAAGGAGCGCATTTTTTTTTTGTTTTTTTTTTTTTTTTTTTTTTTGCGTTCGTCATAAAGACATTGGCCCAAGAAGAGGGGGAAGAATGAGAAGCGGAATCAGATGTTTATACGATCAGATATGGAAGATAGGAAAGACTCAAGTGCTGGAATGACCGAGGGTGATGGCAAGGAGAGGACAAAAGCTGCATAATACGGAGTTGGAAGACCAATGTGACAAAAGAGAAGAGTAAAAGGAAGAACGTTCGCAAGCGATATAGGTGCACTCAAACAAAATGTAATTAGCGTCACCTATAAAGTTGTGAGAGGAAGGGCGTAGGAGACAGTGAGGGGAGGGGACCAGAGAAAATAGGGAAGCAGGAAGCAAATTGTGCCCAAAGCGTAGGCGACAGATTGCAGAGAGAGTTGAACGCCGTATAGAGGGAAAATTGAAAAACCATGGATAAGACGGTAGTTTAGGTTGGATAAAGAGATAGAAGGAATCCGGATTTGAGAATGAGGAGGATACGAATTTAACCATAGTTTAGAATGAACTGAAGTGGAGAGGAGATTAATATTATGAGATGAAAAGACGCTGAGGAATTCACCGGTAGAAGAGGATGAACGAGCTAGTGTGAGCGCATTTCATAACAATTAAATGCAGTTTTTAACGATAAACGTACAAGGAAATTACTATATTTTATCTACATTTATGTAGCCCCTGAACACGAGATTTCGCGCTTATCTTGGACGAAACAACTAACGTTCGTTTTTAATTTCGAACGATATAATTTACATTTAGCCCGGGCATGTAACAATTCGGATGATAATGTGAATATTACATATTGATTAATAATAAAAATTTATATTACTAAGAATTCAACTTAAATCGACGAACAGGTCGGAAAAATTTTAATTTAGATTTTCACATCATTTGGTTTATAGTTTCAAAGATAGATTATGGTATCAAATTCAATAAGGAGTGATAATTCATAAAAGTCTATCGTTATTTCAATGTAGTTTTTATTTTTTTCTTTAATTAAACGTTTAACTATGCGCTGTGTTTAATTGTTAAGATCACTAGAACACATAAATCCTGTTTAGGAGGTTCATGCGGGATTATATAGGCTGCCATCTCCTATGAAAGCTAATACGGTGTGTAACTGAGGAGAAACCGTTTGGTGATACTTTACTGTGGTAGGACTTGATGTAATATGTACGGATCGAAACACGGCAAAGCAAGGGGACACTGAAGAATAAATATGGGGTGGTTGGTGCGTTCAGCTGGCTGAGGTAGCTGTTTGTAACTATGTAAGAGGATTGTGTAACCTATCTAGAATCGATTAGAGACAAAAAAAAAAAACAAAAAAAACTCCCTCTACAGATCACACGAGGTAATTGTTTTCATGTTTCGAGGGATTCGTAGATCTTCATTCTCGTTCCCATTCTGCTCCGGATTGGCACATTAGAAAGTAAGATGATGTCGGGGGAAAAAAGTTACACACTAATTATTAGCCTAATTAACTTGTTCTTTACTCGGAACCCGAACATGAGCCGAGATTCATATTAAGGAAACTTTAGAGCTTACATTTCGGAGCATGTGTAATATTGGTAGCGGATGTTATTGTTGGAATTATTTTTCGAGATAGGTTGGAGGGAGTTTAGAAAGTCAATTAAGGCTTATTGGAGACCCGTGATTGCTGCCGTTGTAGGGTTAAATGTAAAACACTATCGCATATGTTGCGGCGTGTTCACTGCTCTATGGAGAAATCGTGCAATACGATTCCAGTGCGTCGGCAAGTTAGATGGTAACCGCTTGTATTTGCTTCCTGTCTGTATAGCTTACATGAACTTTGCTACGAAATCTTTTGCGATTTGTATTATATTTGAGCGATATTGTGATTTGCGTTATTTCGTTAGTGAGACTCGTTTATATGTACAGTTGGGGGGAGGCCATGAAGACACTGAAAAGCCTGGGGAGGTTTTATCGAAGGGATTCGGAAATAACACAAAACAAAAAAAGTTCAGGCGCTGGATCATTTTTAAATCCCTCCTTAATGGGGATGATATGGTGTCTGGCAAGTTTAAGCGGGTATTGGAGCTATTAAGGAAAGTGGGTAATTTTTGAGGTTATAATACGACAACGAAGGGCAAACTAGCAATTCACGCAAGTTTGCAACAGGTGAGGAGGAATAAGCAAAGAGAGGATCGACGGAAGGGCAATGGATAAGATTTAAGAAATTTAGAACGATTTTATTGTCTCAATCGGTCTAAAAAACAAGAATGTTTGGAATAGTTATCTTATCCATCTCTAATTCAACGTCAAATTTTACCTTGCAAACTATAATTAAATCTCTTAATGGAATCAACGGTGCCCTAATACGCATCGATATTGAGTTAAATTGCTACAAACCAACAAACTTGACGTCGCTAAAGCCTTTATACGGCACTTCGTCATCGTCAAAGATATCTCCCCGCCTTTTTCAGCAAGATAAGAACAACAGCCGATACTTTCCTTGACCGATTCTAATGAAGCATGTAACGCAGTGGCTTTACCGTCTCTGAGTTAAACTTTAAACTTAACTGATCTAACATTAGCCTCACGGTTCTGGTAATCCGGATATGTTAAAACGTCTTTTAGCGTCTGCCAACGAGTTCCTTTTGTACACATTCAATGGAATCTAGATATGTATCGGCTATTTCTATCCCAATACTAGAAGAAAGAAAAAAAAAGCAAAGATCCTACCTTTTCTGTAAGTGCCCTATTTCATTATTGATTGCCATTTCCAAAGCACCGGAGAAGGTGGTTAAGCCTATTATATTTACTCCAATCTCCTAATCAAACCGGTGGGAAAAAGCCGAAAATTCAGTAAGCTAGTTAGCTTACAAAGACAGACCTCGTTAGAGTTTCACCAGCAGCGGCATCTGTACGCAGTATCTTTCGATTTGGATCGAGCATTTGTCCACTTATGGTGGCACGGTTTTTTATTAAACATACGGTCGATAGGAATTGCTGGAAGAGCAGTGGGTGAATACCTACGCAATATTTTAGACGATCAAAGTTACGACTAGTTTGCCAATGGATAAAAAGCCTTATTCATATTTTACATTAACGATATAACTGATTGCGTTTCAAAGTCTTGGCTCTACGTTGATGGTAATTAGCGGCTGCAAGTTTATTGCTTTTAGAAAATCAACAATAATCATATTCTTTTAGAACGAGCCTTAATCATTTTTACTAGAGAAGCTTGTCAACAAAAGAATTTTCCTCAAAAATCGCGCGAAAAAAGGTTTTAATTGAATTTTAATTCGGTCGGATGTGGTATAGCTCGTAGCAGGAATCAGGGATAGACAGGGAAAGGATACAGCATATAAGATATAGAAAACGCAATGGAGATTGCGGTAACCAAGCTGCAACAAACTTGAATATGAAAATGACCATATGTTTGCTTGGTTTTGAACTAGCACGTCTCTTCGCGGCTAATAAAAACCGAACAAATCTCATTTGGATAGGCAGTTTTCATTTTGTTGGCATAATCATTTAAGGTTAATAAATCTGTTTAAAATTGCGAATCTTAATTATATATATATATATATAAATGGAGAAATCTGTAATAGGACGGTAAAAAATGAAACTAAGAAATATTAAAATATTTAAAAAATTTAAATAAAGAAAAAAAGTGCGGAAAAATACGTAATATAATTTCAATAGTGTAGTGAAAAAATTATAAGGGGATAGAGATTGTCTTACGGACGGCATGGCTTGAACTACTTTCCGACATTTCTACTTTTATATCTCAACATTACTCAACATAAATAAACAGATAAATGAAACGAACCGACGTGAACCCAAATGTTATCCGACTGTTTTGAATTTTACTTTAATAATCAACAACATTTTAAAATTACAGTGATAACAAGTAGTTCAGTTACGGAAATCTGTCCGGACCACTTACTCCGGCACTGACGATAATTATAGGCAAAGCCTTTCGACACGGATATGCGTTATGGCTGCGCTCAATCTGAAATTTTGTCCGTCATAGAGAAATTTCCCGAAATTTTATAATATTGTTTACTAAAAAATTTTATTTAGAAATTTTTCCATTTATATATGTACCTTACAGCAAATACTCACTTTGTGATTAAAATTTTGAGTTCATGTTCTTACTAAAACACTTAATAGTCCCATCACATTCTTCACATGCCAGTCGAAAAACATATCCATGTTAAAATTGAACTGTAAGTGTAGGGTACTCGTTTTAGCATTTTTTCCCCCGTATATAAACAAAAAACCAAATATAATAGAATTCAAATGGCATCTTCCGTTTAATAATTGAACCGCATCAACTGAAACTCGACGATTATCGGTTACCACGTTGCTGCATATGTAGGAAACATAATAATATTTCGAAAGTGTAAAAAAATCTTTTTTTTCTTTTTTTTTTTTTTTTTTTGTTTTTAATAAGTTTATCGGCATTGGTATTAGCTTAAAAACTGGGAACGAAAAAGGAAATAGCGTCGTCAAACCTGGTTTTTATCAATTTCCTTTTTTCACCAACTGTTTCGAAACTTTTAAATCTTTTCTCTTCCATGTCCAGAAGCATACTCGCAGTATTTCACAATCTAGCAGCTGCGTAACTATGGTGTGTAATGAAATAGCTTTCGTTAATATTTTTCTTAATTTGTTTAAGTAATAATTACTTCCCGCGAAAGCTCCCAGTTGGTTTTGTTTAAGTAATAATTACTTCCCGCGAAAGCTCCCAGTTGGTTTTGTTTTTTATTTATTTTTTTTTTAATTCAAAAATAAGTTGTAGATCTACAAGGCATATTGCCCGTCTGTTGGTTCCCGACACTCTTATCATCGTTTATTAAATTAAAGTTACAACATCACTTAAGAATTAATTAGAATAATAACCAGAAAATGCAAAAAAAAAAGACAAAAAAAAAGCAAAAAAACAAAGAACATGACTTCTTAACACAACAGGCGAGCATTCTCTTAATTATATATATATGATCAGAAATCTCACCGATTTATGTTGTCTACCAATCGTAATTTCCAAGGACCTATTTCTATATATTCATTATATCTTCGGCAGTTCGCTCCAGAAATTTAATTAAGACCCTTTCATTAGTGTTATCTATCTTACTATTTTTTTCCCCTTTCGGTCGTACGTAATTAAAAATTGTCTTTGATTCCTAGTTATCTTAGCTTTCTCCGTCGACGGAATTTTGGTACATTTTTAGTGCCTTTTATATTCGAGAAGCCGGTAATAGTAATAGAGCATTTTTTTCGGAGACATTTCTTTTACCGCTCTGCACCAGCTGATGTTCTTACTAATCTGAACTTTTTTATGAGCTTTCAAGCATCTTCTCTTTTGCTAATTGTTTATCTTTTTGATTATCACCACACTTACCGCTTCCCACCATACCGATATTCCGTGTATAGGATTCTAGATTATAATCGATTTTTCGCCCTTATTGCGTTATCACGGCGAAACTAAATATTGTTCAAAAATTTTTGTGATTGTATATCTCTACGTTTCCCTTTCAACCTTCGCAACTCCTACCAGTACTACGTTTTTAAAAAGCTCTTCTAAGGATTTTTGCAACTTTGATGTTAAAAATTTTTGGCCGTCTTCCAAACATATGATAAATGTTTATAAACTCCGGCCACGCTATAAATCGACTGCATATCTAAAACTAAAACAGTACAAACGATCATGGACATAAAAACTGTTAAGAGAATTTCTCATATATATTAATCATGGGGGATTCCTAGTTTACTTGAAATGTATACGGGGACTTATCATTACCGAAACGTTCACATTCGCGACTTCGCTGTTTGAAACAGTAATAAACTTGGTAATAAAACTACGCTACTTTTCAGCTTTAATGCTATAGTAACCGTCGCGGCAAAATAACAAGTTGATGGATTTCGCAACTGATTTTTGAAAATTTCTTAAGGAAGGGGGCAAAAAGTTAACCATTTTTAAATGAAACTTAGACAAAAGTCCATGACCGTGATGAAAATGCATCGTATCTTCCTACGCGTACTTGTTTACGTTCAATGATATAGGTGTTGCTCGGTTAATTTTTTTCCCCACATCAAGTCCGTTTCGCTGATTTGCTGAGCTAAGGACTTCCCGTATCCGGTTAATAGCTGAGTTGTGCACTGCTACGAAATAACAACTTGCGCTACGTGTTTTAGACACGACGTATCTGCATCATCTAACTTGTGTCGACATATCTTCCGGAGGTTTTTTATTTCCTTTTTTCAATTTATATTTTTAGCCCGAAAATAAGTTGTCGTCCGCTTTGAAAATATTCTACATTTTCTGATGAGGCTAAATTTTTTCAGATTTATTTATGATAAAAACTATATTAAATGCGTGTACACATGTATTAATAATGACAATTTCATGGAAACTCGCAAGTACGTAACGTTTCTCTGTTACACGTTTTAAAAAGACCGTATTTTCCGGTGTCGTGTTCATAGCGACCCCGTGTTCGTAGCGACCCACCGATAATAATGGTGTACATAGCGACCATCGAATTTTTTTTCATTATTATTATTATATTCGACTTGGATGTTCAAAACGACCCGCAGACATTTTTATTACTATTATTACATATTTGCGAACTAGAGCGGCCAAGTTATTTAGTTAAAACTGCTAGAAATTATAATACACATTTAGAAACGTACTTATAGTCAGACTTTAATCATTATTATTTTATTTTTAACTAAAACTATATCGAGCATTTAGACAACAGTGCGTTTTGTTAGAAAAATTAAACCGGATGTGAGTACGTTCCCATTCTCATCTATTATAATTTTACATTAACAAAAATTATATATACAATTTTGCATTAAATTACGTTTTTATAATATTGTATTACATGTTAATATTAATATAGAAATATCAAGTGTTTAAAGTAAATAATAACGAATTTAGAAATTACATAATTTATAAGAGAACCGTAACAAAATATGATCGCAGTTCATTGTAGTAGTATATCAGAGATTTCCAGGAAATTCGGTCTCTTTTGGTCGCTCTGAACACGTAACCGTATTTTACATTTCTATAATAATAAAATGGCGACTGCTACGCCGAATATAGAAAATATTTCGATGTAAAAAAGACATTGTGCGACACAACTCTCGCATAAACGGTTTGGCCCTTTAGAGACTAGAACAGAGTTTGTGTACATATCGTTGTAAATTGATCGATCGTAAGTTTGCCGGCGTCAATAGATCTCTCGAATTTGAGTGTTTCCCTTTAAATTTCTAGAGAAATCGGGCGAGCGTTAGGCTTTTAATTTCAATTGAGAAACGAATAAACGAAATTTTACCATCGTGCAATGCGCCTCTCAAAAACCCACGTCATAATTAATAAAAAGCCTGACGATGTAAATAAAAACTTTTCGGATGTTTTTTTTTTATTCAGCTTCGCGGCAAAAATTATAATATTTCTTCGGTTACAGTAAATTTAAAGAACGAGAATGCGACAATTTCGCATTGACACTAGTAAAAAGTTTTAAAAACACGGTGTATATAAAATCGTCGAACCGTCTCACCTTGATGACCTTGGTAAGGATTGGGACTGACGAGTATCTTAACAGAAACGCGAACGATTCATGGTTTCCGGGCGCGATTTAAGAATGCTAAAAGTGACTAGACTGAGTTAATTCCTGTAAATTACTGGGGGGGAAAAAAACAACAAAAAACGATGTCCTGTTTTTAAGCAGTCGCAAAATACCGAACCACCACAATGCACGCGAATTCTGAACTATCGGCTTAGGCGCTTATACACCACAGCATGTGCAGGAGCATACATTTATGTAACACATTTCACCCTCAGATCGAACCAAGATTAGAGACTTTTGATAGGAACGTATGCATCTCATTACCGTAAGATGTTAGAAAATACGGGCTGTTGCTACCTCTGCTGTTTCTTCGTTTTTCCCTTCATACAGTTATTATACTCGTATACGTTTCGATAAACTAATAATCGCATAATCGGTAACGTTGATAAGGCCAAGCAGACCAGAAGATATGCGAAAGACATTACCGTTAAGTCTCACGATCAGGTTCGCATCGTTACACGCATTACCACTAACTGCATATATAATTTTGAGTTGCGAATTACTTGCCACGCTTTGGTTAACTCGACGGGGGCGCCGAAAAATTACCCAAAACATTGAACAAATGTCCACAGATTCGATGACAAGTAAGTCCCTAGTCTAATTTATTTAATAATGCGAATTTGTAATTATATACGTACGCATGTGCATTGAATAATATTGAATAGAATTATAATAATACATATATACGTAAAAAATAATTTTTTTCGTAATTTCGATAGAAACAAATTATAGTAGAATAAAGGGAAAAAGAATTTGTTCTATCGACACATGTGGTAAAGAGTAGAGAATTTTTTTTCTTTTTTTTCTAAAATTAAATTGTAAGTTACTGGTTCGTTAATTTGTATATTTATGAAATACGCTCATTCGTTTATTAAGCGACTTAAAATCGTAGGAAATTTTTTTTCTTATTCCGCCCGAATTTATGTTCCTCATATAATCCCATCGTTGACAAATTTAGTAACGGAGGTCGCGGGTTCGAGACTTGTCTCGTCCCGGATCCAAGTCGCTTCCAAGTTTACCCAGCCTGAAATAATTGAATTATCTGGGGGAAAGTAAAGGCGGATAATCTAAAAGTAGAAAGGAACGAGTCCCAGTATTCTCCTTAGATCCAGTAGAACCTTAAGTACATTATGAAAAGCTTAACTTCACAATATCCGTTATACTTTATCAAGGGGATATCCATGGGACTTACTTTACTTTACTTTTTAATGTTGATATAGAAACAATGGACTGACAAAAACTGTTTGTATTCGTATACTACGGAAGAAACGGTGTTCATTAATCCTTTTTTTTTCTCCTGCCCTTTGGACACCCCAGCCAAGCACCTACACCCGGAAACAACAAAAAAGAAAAAAGAGCCGTCAGTTAAATTTTGATCCTGTCAGATACGGAGGATCTCTACTAATGGATGAAATAATAGGTGGCGAAGGCAAGAACATAAGATGCACAACAGGGAGCAGGGAGTTCGAGTTTCGGCAGACACGAATATAAAATACAACGTTCGACAGAAAGGAATAAATAGATGCGATTGGAAACAAGCGAATAGCGAAAACGAGAGGAAGCGATCAGAATGTCGTAAACGAATTATTGAAATGACGACAGAACAGAGAAGTGAAGGAAACTCTAGGAACACCAGCTATTAGAAGGAATTTTTTTTTGAACTAATTTGAAAAACCTCTATATTCAATACGAGTACAAAAAGAATTAATGGTATTTGCGTAGCGATGATACGAGTAGATTAAGGAAAAAATTAGTAGGCTATAGAAAAGATGTTTAAAAATTTTGTTACCCGATTGCGGAAGTGCGAATCTTGTAACGAATTCTACTTGGGGTGGGACAACAATAAAAAAATGTCTCCAAAAATGTTTTTTTATTACAGTAATCTTTTAAGGTATAAAACAGAAAAAAGAAGATTATCGACAAGGGAAATATGGAACTAGGAGCTATGACAATTTGTATTTCATAAAACCTAAAGGGATTAATAATAATAAAATTGATAATGTTGAAGCGGAACTGTTACGAGTCATTTATTAGGTAACTTACCAAAGGAATTAAGAGACGAATTCAATTTGAATATTGGAAAGACAGAATAAAAATATGGTTGATTGCAAAGAATGAGAAATGGTTAGTCGTAGGAAACTAACAGCGATAAAACGGGTAATTGATAGAAAAAGTAAATAATTATAAATGATGCAAAACAAAAACAAAAAAAAATCTAATGTTTGGTACTCATGTTCTAGCTGCATTACTTATAGCTTATGTGAAAATATTTATAAATGTTTTGAATTAAAATTAGACGTTGGATAGTAAAAATAGAAGTTAAGTTGAATTAAGTAATTATATATAAAACGAATATGATGTATTAGACTTAAGATACACACATATATGATGAATAAACGATATAATTAGGTTGGGAACCCACAGACGGGCAATTGCCCTGTGGGACCCGCAAATTAAAATAAAACTGCAAGAGAAGAAGCATACATATTGCCCCAATGGGATCTAGAGTATGTTTTTGGATTTTCTGTTATTATTTCTTTTAAAAATGTAGTAAAAAAAAAGTGGCGCATTTTAAAAAAGGAAGTTATGCTGCCGCACCCTGTATATACAAGGTCGCCGCCGGCCGATGAGCCGGGGGGGGGGGGCAAGATGATAAAAAGAGGAGGAAAAATAAAATTTATAATTTGTAAAGGCTTACTATTTTATTAAATAAGAATGAAATCTTAATTAAAACATAATTTTCGTGAGTTTCTGGCAAATTGTTCTACTACTTTATTATAAAAGTCTTCCGAATTGCCCGTGATTACGCGTCTAATGCTCATCATAGCTAGTTGATTAAAAAGTTTCAAAGCTACAGCGGAGGCAACGGCCCTCCTCTGCCTCCCTTGGCGACGCTCATGTATATACTAAGAGACGGACAGATATTATATTACATACAACAGGATTGTCATTCGCACGATGCGTACGTCAATCAGAGGATCGTGACAAATGGCGGAAAATCACAAAATCACTGATGGATTAAATGTTAATCACAATACCGCACCTAGGGTGACGACTGTAAACGATCATGATATACATATATATATATACCCCACCCTCCGCACACACACACATATGTATATATATATATATATACACGTTTAACCACTTTTTTTATTAACTGGTTAAACGGAAAGAAAATTGAATGTTATTAGTCAAAAGGACAAATTATAAACTATAAAAGAGGAACCATTAACACGAGAATATTATATATTATTCGTATCCGTCAAAAATATAAATAAAATTTATTTATTTTTTTTTTTGACAACGGTGAATAATAAATGAAATATGTTTCCTAAACGATGAAAATTTATGGAATACGAATGGACTAAGTAAATAGGGATATTGTACTTTTTTTTCTTCTTTTTATCATAAATAATACAAAAAATTCATATTTATTGTCCATTCTTTGTATTAAATTCTTCAAAAGTGCTGTGAACGAAGCTGGTCTCATACCAATGTGCTGATTAAAAAAAGAAAAGAAAAAAGTACTATAGTTAACCTAATTATAGGTATTTTCGGACGAAATAATAATAATAAGAGGAAGACAGCAGAATATTACCCGTGCATTAGATGTTGTTACTAATTCCTTTTTGTTGTTTTTTTACCTTGCCAGCGGAATCTACTGTAAAGATATAGTTAAATGCGGAAACCTGGAGCGAGAATTGGAATTAGATATAGAAAAAAGGAATAAAAAAATAGTAGAAAAAAAAGAACAAGTATACAATTTGAAACGTTTAAACCGATTTTTTCAATAAAGAACTAAAACGCGACATTGAACTTTATTTAATTTTTACGCCGATTTAAAAATAATTATTTAATAAAAATTAAATGATTATTTTAAATTGGTGCAAAAATGACTTACCGTACAATGTTTAGATGAATGAAATAAACAGAGATAGATATATTGTGTGAACTTTATTATAGTACGATTTTATGCATGTTCGTTAATTGACCAGATGACGACTCTAATTAATACGTATGTGTATATATGTAAGTAGTTCGAGGGGGAAAAAATATAAGAGAATCGAAAAGACATATTTTGCAAAGTTTTCATCGGAGGACCGTTTTAGGTTTCGGATGGGGTCAGATTGATGAATTTTTCCCGGGTGCGATCTCTAGGCTAGAGTCGACCTGTGCGCCATCGACCTGAAATTTAGGCGCTCGATACGAACATGTGGTGCGGACGACAGCGTTATTATGTCCTGCTTTGATGTATGCAGCCAAGCAGTTCGACAATATCAAGTTTGTAGCGAAGGAATTGACTGAGTAAAAATTTGCCGCACCGCCAGCGACCGCCGTCCTATAGGTGCGGCGGGGGCAGGGTGCCGGATTCGAGGGGTACTATCAGTAATGATAAATAGAGACGGTTGCGTTAGTAGTCGTCGCCGTCGTGTACTTTCATTTCGTGCAAGCGTTATCGTGTTGGCCATAAGGCGATTACCGTTCTCTTTAATCTCTGCACCACGATCCATCTCTCTGCGCATAGCCATCCGATATTTCGCCGAATCTCTTGTCGGTTTTTTGGGCTTTTCGGCCTCCTTTTCGTTTGTTAAATGTTTTTTTTTCTTGTTTCCTTCTTCGGGTTTTCATTTTTTATGGTTCATTATTATTATTATTATTATTATTATTATTATTATTATTGTCGTTATTGTTTTGATTTTTTCCCCCTTCGATTAAACGTTTTAACTGCAAATTTGTAATATTTTTTAACCAAAAAGCAAAAAAGCAAAAAACAACAACATCGGAAGCGACAGAGAGCACTAAATAGTATATAGCAATAGTATATATATATATATATATATATATATATATATATATTGTAATAGTTCGCGCATCGCAAGTCAGGATTGAAATAATTTTTCGGACATTTCGAACAATGTGATTGGTTGCATCGGGTTCCGAGCGGAGTTAATGCGAAATGGGAGATCCGCTTTCACAGCTCGACTTGGACGAAATAATTTTTAAAAGCAACGAGCATGCTCAAAGCCACAGCAATTACCAGCGGCCTGCTCCGACATCGGCCAACAGTCGCAGCACATGCTATTACTATGGCGCCGGCATCAACAATATTCGCAATAGTAGACGGCATTATATTCAGCATTACGGTAAGCCTAAAAACAGATTTACTACCATATCACACATATCCTACACTGAAATACACCGACATTTCTCGACACATTATTACCATTTCACATCCTAGCGATACTTCTAAAGATGATTCGATGCCATTTTATTATTCGCGATATTTACCTAAAAAAACGAAACGAAACGAAACGAAATGAAAGGAAAAATATACAATTTTCACGTAACAGATAGAAAATTCGCCGTGGTAAGAAAACATTATATAATATGTACGAGAGACGTTGAAAGTACCCAAAGCGTTGTTCTAAAAAAAGATCCGTGTGTCTGGTCGTTTATTAATCAACCTAATATTTTAAAGAGAAAAAAAAGGAAAAAAATATCTGTTCCTGTTACCCCTTTCATCAGCGGAATCGGAAAAAAGTTCATTAAATATTAGGTTAAATCTGGTAAATTAAGAATTGAAACTGAACATTTAGGGAAAAAAAAGGGATATAAGTTTTTATTTAATAATAAACGCGTAGTGAATAATAATCGAAAGAGAACCTTTCATAAATTCGAAAAAATCTCTATCGAATATTAGAACAATTATAAATGTGCAACAAACTAACTATTATTCGCTCACTGCTTTTTCTTTGTATTTTTAATTTGACTCGTCAGGATTTTTCGAATATACTTTTTTCGTATGCAGAATCCGAAACAGGTCCGAACGAAATACCGTTATCTAACCTACCGCGTTCTAGCGTAGCTTGTTATTTTTATGATAATTAAGATGTGAGAAACACAGAAAAAAAAAGTGGATTTTTTTTTTTCGTTTCAAATATTGTCACAACGCTTCGTGCATATTAGCGGCTTTTTGAGACTGGGGTGCTCTCCAGTCTAGATAACAGTGATAACATCAACGCCGCATTCAATTTCCATCTCTTCTTGTAATATTTTACAAAATATTTCGATACAAGAATTTTTTCTCGGCAATTACCCCGTTAGGCAGTGTTTGTTCGAGTAGAACCTGGTTCAAATCACGCTCTCCACACACTGAAACCTGCTAAGATTAATATTCATAGTTGACAAGTCCGAAGAAACAAACAAATAATAAAACAAATAAATAATAAAACAAATAAATAATAAAACAAACAAATAATAAAACAAATAAATAATAAAACAAACAAATAATAAAACAAACAAATAATAAAACAAATAAATAATAAAACAAATAAATAATAAAACAAACAAATAATAAAACAAACAAATAATAAAACAAACAAATAATAAAACAAAAAAAGTTCACGAGAGTACTTGATTTTTTTTTTTTTTTTTATGTTAATACCCTTACGCTCGTCAACTCGTTGTAATAGTACAGAAAGTCGAAATAAGCGATAAAGTGTAAATGATAAATGAAAACTTATTGGAAAAATATAAAATTCTAACTTGCTAATAAAATAGTTAATAAGGTCATCTCAAATGTTTAACAAATATAAAAAAATTTTCAATTCTTTACGAATATAAACACTGATCTAAATCGAACTATAAGAAAAAAAAAAAAAGGAATCTATACGTATATGTAATTAAATTCTCGGAAGAAATTCTGATGAAATTCGCGAATTAGAAATTTTTAGCAGTTTAGATAGATTGGTCGAGGTGCTATCGTCGAGAAAACAAGGGAAAAGGCGACCAATGTTTACGTATGATCGTGGTACATGTGTTATACATATATTCCGAACCAACTTCGTTCTAAAATTTATCTAGTAAAATGAAAAATTTAATAACGGTAAATTAACTCTGCGCCATGACGAGTGAAAATATTTTTGACTTCTGTTCCGTCACCCGGCCGATTTAGAAGTGATACCTATTCAGACCGGAAACATGCTCTTTTTTTTCCTTTTTTTTTTTTTTTAATGAAAAACGGTGGGGGGAGGGCGTTAATACACTGCTCTGAAAAATAAACAAAAAATTTTGTTTGCAATATTTTCTTCGAAATATTTATTTTCAATCTCAAAATGTCCCCTAGGAGTCTCCTATCCTGATCGGTAGTAACGCGAAGAAATGAAGTCGATTAAGACGCGAGAGACGTTTTATTCGCTGCGAAATTTTGTGAAACTTAAAATTTCCAATATTCTTCTCCCGGGGAGGGGGGGGCGGTCGCGCTACATCCCCTAATTGGAAGTTGAGAATAGTCGAATCACACAACAAGGGGTGAGGCAATTGAATATATAGATAAAAGCACATTTTTCTTGGAGAAAATTTTGAGAAAAATACCAGTGGAGAAGAGGATTTAATAAATTGTACTAAAATCCGCAATTGCATTAAGGAATATTCGAAATTTGTTATCCATTTTACGATTTTCAAATGAACACATTCTCGTCTAATGTAAAATGTTCGCTAAATGGTAAAATACCGTTAACGGTTACGTGTATTTCTTTAGTTACAAACAACGTTCGTAATTCTTAATGTAACTAAAAATAACATCATTGTCACTTTGTCTTTACCTCAATAATTTCCTATTTTTTCAATTTCCGGTTTTTTTTTTTTTTTTTATTTTCAACGAAGTGTGTCGTGTATTTCTGTATTATTTTTAATATTGATAACTAGCAAAAAAAAAGAAAAAAAAACCTTAATTAAGTTTCACTATAGTACTGCTGCTAACACTCCGTCTGTTCCAATGTAGCAGTAATGTTGCTAATGAAATATTTCATTTCAACCGGTTTATTGAAATGAAAAAGCACTCCAGATTAGCTTCAATACTGAGCAAGTGTAGAAAAATGTTTTTCTCTTCAGCCGAACATCGATTATGACGAGAGTCATACAAAAATGTTTTCTCGTTGGCAAAAAATTGTTACTGTCATACACACACATTAGGAATATTGCGCAGCCGGATCATAACTATGGCGGAAAAATTCGCAGGTGAGTTCGGGATAAAGTCCGCCGGTATTATCTCTAGCTGTGTTTCGGAAAAAGCATTCGACTGAAATTGAATCACGAAGTTCAATTTAGCGAATTTACAGCAACTAAAAGTTTCATCAGTTCCAGGCGCAGCGGTTTTGGCAATTTTTAAATGTCATAACGATCATAGACTAATATTTTAGAACCGATTTGTCGTGTTTATCGGGAGGTTTCCGAACGAATGGCAGTTTTCAAAGTAAAAGTTAACGTTAGGAATCAATGGATTTATAGAAGAACCTGCGCAAAAAATAAATTTATAAACAAGTGCGGCCTATAATATTTCAGAACCTTACCTTAAGGCTCGATTTTCGGCGAGAAATATAATAAGTGTTACACTTGATTTTTAAATAGTTTTTCGTCCTTGTTAATTTAGATAGTTAACATAGTAACTGAGTACTGTCGTCCAGGTATATCATTAACAAAATATACTATTTTTTATCGAATAATTATTATTTTTCTTTTTTAGGCGTACATTTTTATTATCGAATAATTATTTTTTACTTTATTACATTTTTAACGGTAATTCTTCGAGTCGGTTAAACATTTTCATTAATTTTTTTTACTTTTTAGTAGCCCGTTTTTATTAAATTTTGAATGGTAATTCTTAAAGTCGATACTTTTTTTTCTTTCGGAGAAACATTTTTATTTATTATTACGGCGTGTTTTGTTTTGTTTGTTTTTTTTCATTTACGTATTATTTACTTTTTCGTGTATTGATCTGGTTAATTTTCGTTTCTCCTCCGAAGCTCTCGCGGTGTTTGTCTATTCTCGTTCTTTAATATTTTTGCTTTCACCGCTCGGTTGTTACCTTCAATCCAGTCTCCAAGTTTTTTCGTTTCCGTCGTATAATCTCGAATTTTCGAAATATAGTCCACGAGGTTTATGTAAGTAACGCAAAATAAGTAAAACATTTTGGTTCTTCCGGGAAATTTCGTGATCAAAATTTTTCACACACATTTCGCGCGAATTACGAAATTAAAGGAGAACGTAATTTTTTTCCTTAGGTGCGAGTTTAAGATATTCTGAATTCCCAGTTGTGTTTGATAAAATTTAAATATTTATTTATTACTGTTTTATGTTTATTGTACGGTAATTAATTTTTGAACAGCAATTTTAAACAGTTATTTAATTTCTTTTTTTCTTCTAAAAACCCCGACGCGTTTCGAAAACATCATAACGTAATAACGAAAAGTTTGTTTTTTTCTTTCCAATCATTAAGGAGAGGCTAAATAATAGCGTATACTCCGAATATTTACAACGTACAATAATTCAAAGCAGGCGACGTGGAAATTCCAAAATCTATCTCAAAAGATTTAATATAGAATTGCATTAGATGCTACGAGCAGGACAGCGTATATAATAATATCCTGAATGGATGCAATATTTTAAATGCAGGAATAGAGCGGGTAGAGAAAAAAATGAAAATGTTTAATTAATTGTCCAAAAAGGAATTGGAATATAGGCAGACACACTAATATTAACTCGCATTAAAATTAAATTATATTAAGATAAATATTAAAGATTGTACAATATGAAGAGTGGGGAGGAATCCAAAACTTAACTGGATGGTTTCCGACGCTGATCATATTAACTTTTTATATGTATCTACGCGGATGGTTCGAAGTCTGATGTTGGCGTCGGGGCTGCGTTCGTTATCCTCGCGCTTACCTATTCCGAATCCTTTCGGTTGCCCTCCTTTTCCTCTATTTTTCTTGCCGAATCCATGGGGCTACCCTGCAGGAGGCAGTCCTTTTCAAATCCTCGACAAATAACATCTCTCTAGATTCCTCCTATCCTCGGATTACTCGAAAAGTGTTTGATTGGCTATCTCCTCTCCTTTTCCTATCTCCAAATTCGCTTCTTAATTTCGAATTTATTTGCATCTCGCTCTTTTGTAATTGATCTACTATGGATTCTGCTGGTCATTATTCCTGGCAACGAGTTGGTTTGACACTCGTTGGCACGTTCGGCGGCGACCAATGGTCTTTTAATTAATTAGTCGATTTCCTGCTCAAATTCTCTGCCGTCTTTCTTATCGTTCCCACCACGATTTCTGAATTTACCAATCCTCGATCTTTTTACTATTCTGTTCAACCCTTTCCTTCCTCTCTTCCCCTTGATTTAATCTTTTCCCCTACCTTAGCCGTTCGATTATTTCCTCTATAGTTCGCCTGCGGTTCAATATCATAATTTGCTTCCGGCTTCTCTTTTTTCCGTTTTTCTATTGTATTCAATCTCCTTTGTGTGACCCTCCAGAGCTCAATTATACCTGCGATACGAATCATGTCTTGTTCGAATGCCCCTTTATTTCCTTCGAACGTGCTACTCTGTATTCTAATCTTCTGCACCTTTTCCTACTCCTTATAGTGTCCGCTCCATTCTTGCATTCCCTTCTCTCAATATAGTTTTCCTTTCTTAGCCTTCTTTATCTCCTCAAGTTCTAATCTTTTCCCCTTATATGATATACAATTCTTTGCATTGGGTAAGTTCCACTGTTGACGTGCCCAAAAAAAAAAAAAAAAATAATAATAATAATAATAAAAGACCTCCTTATCGCGGGAGTTATTATAATAAGTATATGTAAGTTTAATAAAAACGATGCCAAAATATAAAAAAAAAACAAAAAAACAAAAAATAACGGTTAAAAGTCGATGAAAAAAGTTGTTCTTATCAGTCATTTTTCATAATTTATATTTAATCGTGCAATAATCAACTTTTGTCTATTCTTTATATTATGTCATCGTCTTTATTAAATTTATATACTTATTATAATGACTCCCGTGATCATGAAGCTTTGTCTTCGAATCGCGTCGGGGTATTTGATAAAAAAGAGAATTAAATAATTGTTTTAAACTAGTGTTAGATAATTAAATATTTATTTATTGGTTTACATCTTTCGTTTCTTCTATTTAAAGAAAATTCAAAGAAAGAAAGAAAGAAAGAATATATTTATGCAAATTTCGATACAACATAACGTTAGCAGTGCAAGTTGAACTAGCGTATCGACGAATTGTCTTGCCGCACGATGCAACATATAAAAAACGATTATAGGTTATTACAATTAAAAATTTAGCAATAGTGTCATTGTAGGAAAAAAATTTAAAAAAAAACCTAAGAGCAGATATGATGAGTAGTTGGGAATAAAGTCTGCTTAAGGAATAAGAATTCAGATACAACAAGTGAGGAACAGGACTGTGAGTGAAAAAATAAAGAAATGGTATAATATATATATATACGGGTAAAAGATTATAGAAGATTATGCTTTAGACGCCTATGCTTATATTTTGAATACATAAATTGGAGTTGCCTGGAATCGTAATTGCCGATGTGGTTAATAAGTGGATTACTGTGGGTCGAGCAATTTTCAAAAAAATTTTTTACCGAAGAAAGTACATAATTACGAAGATATGGTAGTTTGAGGACATTATGCATCATTCGAATTCTGGTATAGCGGGATGCGTTTAGTACGCACCTGAGACATCTATTTTGTATGAGCTGTAATTGTTTAAAGCGGGCGTTAGAAACTGAGGATCACACAGGCGATGCGTAGGTTAAGATTGGTCTAATAAGTGCCTTATGTAGAATTAATTTGTTGTGAATGTTTAGAAACGATCTGCGATGGAACATTGGATAAATAGCGCAGATAGCGCGATTAGTTTTGGCGACTGCATGATCGAGATGTTTATTAAAGTTTAACCTTTTGTCTAATATCACGCCGAGGTATCGAGCTTGATCGGACCAAGGAATATCGGTACCCCTAGTATATGTAGTTTCTTAGGGGTCAATGGGTACCTACGAGAAAATGGAATTGCCTCAGATTTTGCCGCGGATTAATAGAGATACGCCATTTTTTAAAAAAGCGAAGGACGCGGTCAACCTCATGTTGAAGCTTGTTGGCTATTGCTTTCGGTCTGTATGAGCTATGCAAGGGGAATAGAAGTACCGCGGGGGATTTTTTATAAGTAAATAAAACACATAAAACACCGTTGATTATTTTTCTAGGGAAACTTTTTAATTATCGTATTTATTGAAATCAATATTAATAAAATGATTATAGTCCAATTTTTTCTGTATCAATAAAAAAATCATCGTGTAATGAAAAAGTAGAAAATCTTAATTAGTCACAAAAAATAAGGCAAACGTATCCGAGTCATAATTTTCTATTTACTTCTACGTCTAATCACATCATGTAGTACCTAACAACATCGAACATTTTTTTGCTTTATTCTATCTTTTAATTGTACCGATCGGAATTCTTTTTCCCCCCATTTTAGCCAAAAACAAGAGTGGAACAAAAGAAGTAAAAACACCAAAAAAAAAAAAAAAAAAGCAGAACTCTGCAAACCATTTTTTTAAAACTCCAGACCTCCCGTTTAATATGAAATCTGTAAAAACAAGAAACACAGAAGTGTTTTTGTTTCTCTCCCCCCTCAAAGAGCACAAACTATGTGTAAAGAAGTTTACGTCTTAACCATTCGTATACGCGTAGTATGTCCATCGTCAGAACGTATTATAGAAGGATGTTGGAAATACCCAGTAATATTCGTAAAAGCGAGGCAACCGCAACACTCGATGTAATTGGTAGAAATAATAATTACTTTTCCTTATTCATTTTTTTTTTTTTTTCAAGAGGATATTTACCAACTTATTTTTAGTATTCGTTATGCACCATCGTAGGTGTGTTTTTTCGGAATCTGACCGATTCCATTCATTTCTTAATTTTCCTGTTCGAATAAAATCCGTGGTTTTGCGATTTACGTTTGTTTTCGGCATTGTATCGATGACCATAGATTTTTCGAAGAGACTTTTATACCGATAGCAGCTTACATTTTTTTTGTTAACATTCTTCACTCTAGAACCTAAATAATACCACAACCACATGGCTTACTCGGGCAGAAAATGCGGTGAGTTATTTTTATTGCTGTTTCCAAAAATTTTCTTATCGATATCTTAAGGTTGTTATAATTATTATTATTATTATTTCTATTATTATAAAATTCCGAATACCTTATTGCACTTATTTAAATACTCACACCTCTGTTTATTATTCGATATTAGGATGGCGTAAATTTTCTGTACATTTAATTTCTGTAGAGTCATACAAGCCTTTCGACCCGGAACTGATGTATAAATCATTTACCAGCCTACCGTGTATTTCAATGTAAATGGGTTTATCGAGTTTCATCTTTTTGTTATTAAAACAGCTAAGATCCGGAGCTGATCCCGTTGTTCACGCTTGTTAGATATCCTCCTCACCGGTTTGAAATTGGTATCGGGGCTGCCCTCCACAATATTCTCCACATGTGATATAACAACGTGCTTTTATTATATATATATATATATGTGTATATATATGTATGTATATATGTATGTCGTAAAATATTCGAATTCATACTGGTCGAGTTTTCATTGTCATCCGCTATCATTTTGTTGGCGACATTTAATAGATCCAACGTGTTGAAATATTTGCGTTTATTCATTTTTAACGATCTCTTATTGTAAAGTGTAAACCCAGCGAAATTCTATTCTTTTGATTGATTAAAGGTGAAAACCTAAAAACCACTCAAAGAAAAATTATTAGAGAGCGGATCAAAATGGTCGTTTAGAAGTTTTTTTGTCTTACCCCACATAATTTAAGAAATTGTCGCAGAGGGTGCAAAAAAGATTTTTCAAAGAACCTTCAAGATTTCTTTTACCCGATTCGCACCTTCACTCCCCAATCGTTTTTAGTTTTATAATTGTTCCTTACTAACGTACCGGGCACTCTTTATTGCCTTCTGCTCTCATAGATTTATTGTCTGTTACCACAATTGCCATTTAGTACGCGACCTCAATCATAACCTATTCGAATGTTTTTTTCCTACTAACCCGAGCCTTTATTACTCCAAACACTGTTGAAATTAAGAATTCCCATCGCGTACGGTGCTGTCCTCGTTACTCTTATTACCTTTATTTCCCCCTAGCATCCAATCGAATTAGGCTCAAACATTTCTCGACTTCCTTTTATAGGTCTGCTGAACTAACTCCGATTTTCGGCAAATCCAAAGAAAAATAAAAAGATTTCTTAATGAAATAATTCACACGTTGGTCGCAGCGTGGACACATTTCATATAGCCAAAGTTTGTGCTCATAGTCTTTTTTTTTTTTTTGGGCTCGTCAACCAAGGACCTTTACCCAGAAACAAAAGGTAAGGAAAGAAGTCGGTTATATTTTGATTCGATCAGAGATTTTAACTAAAAAGGAACAAATAGCAGGAATAATTAGTGGGGAAGGAAAGGACAGGATATAGGATGCACAATAAGGGGTAGGAAGTCCAAGCTTAAGCAAATAAGAATATAAGGCAGAACGGTCCACCGAGAGGGATGAACACTGGAAGAACACATGATCGGCGTCGCAAATAATTGCTTCATCCGGATGGAGAGGACAGTGTGGCGAAGAAATCAAGGAGAAACGAAATCTGGAAGAAGGCAGCAAAGAATGGCCAAAGCGCATACGAACAATGGAAACAACTTCAGAACGACGAAGGGAGGGATGCAAAAGAAACCATGAATATGAAGGAAGAGTAGGCTGGACTGACAGGTAAAAGGAACAACTGTTGGAAAAAGAAGAAACATAGGTATCCGACCAAAATCGGATATGAAAGCTTTTACAAACTGATAGCAGGTTAACGGATGGAATTTTTTTAAAAAAAAGACGAGAGGAAGCAGCAGCAGCCCGAGTACCAAAGAATATCAGCCGCTTCATTGCCAAATATGCCCGAGTGGCCAGGTACCCACAGCAGATCAATATTGACCGAATGGAGATAGGAAAGATTGTGAATGAGTGAACGTATACGGAGAATAACAAAGTGTCATACGAATGGTCAGGAAGGGGAGAGGATATGGCCTGAAGGGCGCTCAAAGAGTCAGAAATAATTAAAAACTTAGAGGAAAATTGATTCGAGGAAATGAAAATAATAGAGCGAAGGATAGCCAACAACGCGGCTGTGAATATGGAACAGAAATAAGGAAGTCGAAAAGATTCTGAGAGGTTAAAATCAGGAATGATGAAAGAAGCACCAACACCACCAGGCCCCCTCGAACCATCCGTATAAATGGTAACATGAGAGGGAAATAGGGAATTGATAGTGCTGTAAAATACCTGTTTAATTACGGCTTGGGGGAGATTTTTTGCAAATGAGGGGAGGATAAATACCTTAGGAGGATGACAGATGTCAGCGAAGTCGAAGGAAAAATAAGGGAGATTATTGAACGAGATAATATACGGCCAAAATGAACCTAGACGATGTGAAATAAAAGCCAGAATAGGGGTTTTGCTGGGAGTGAAGCGCCAGCTATTATAAATCGAAAGATAAGACTGAACAAGGGTAGAGGATGCGAGAGGAAGACGTTTAACAAGGAAACGATAGCCTAAATAAGATCTACGAATGGATAGGGGTGACGAATTGGATTCAGCAAGAATAGCAGTGGTTGGAGAGGATTTAAGAGCGCCAAGACAGAGACGAAGGCAAGAATTCTGAATTACATCTAGTTTGGAAAGACGTGTCTTGGACGCACTACCATAAATAAAAGAACAATAATCAAATTTGGAACGGATAATAGATTTGTAAAGGGAAATAAGAATATAGGGATCGCCACCCCATTTAGTTGGCGACAGGGCTTTCAGCAAGTTTAACCTTTTAATAGTGGAAGCAGAAAGATATTTGATGTGTTCAGAGAAGGACAAACGACTATCAAGAAAGACACCGAGATAACAAAAGCAATTAACACGGGAAAGAGATACATTGTTTAAGGATAGGTTGACCAAAGCAGGGTTATAGGGACGGAGGGTAAAAATAGTATAAGAAGACTTAGAGGGAGAAATTGAAAGATTAATTAAGGAGAGAGAATGTTCCAGCACAACGAGCGACGAACTGAGTGCTTCATAGGCTGCTAAAACATCCTCAGACGAGGAAAACAGGAGAATGTCGTCCGCAAAGAATAAGGAATAGCTGAGGAAGACCTCGGAAAACCTTTCTTGGAGCATTAAGAGATGGAGAGGAGAAGTGGATAGAACGATTTGACATGAGATTGATAATAAGGGAAGAGAATTTAATTGGGATATTAATTGCCGTCATTTTATCTCTTAGAGTGGGAAGATGAACATTATCAAAAGCAGAGGAAACATCAATAAAGGAAGCTAGGGTGAAATGTTTTTGGATAAAAGATTTGTATATGTGGGAAACGAAAATACTAACACAATCAGAAGGGCCAATACCAGGCCGAAAGCCGAACATATTAATAGGGAATATATTATTATGCTCTAGCCACCAAATAAGGCGCTTGTTGAGCATACCCTCAAATATTTTTCTAATACAGGATGCCAGGGAAATAGGACGTAGGGAAGAATTTTTCTTAGGAATGGGAATTACGATAAAAGAATTCCAGGAGGAAGGAGTTATACCCTTTGAAAGGAAGGAATTGAAAAGACTAAGAAGAATACTGAGGGATTGTTCAGAAAGGTTTTTAAGGGCGAGATAGGGTATACCGTCAAGCCCTGGAGTAGGGCTGGACGATTTGGAGAGAACAGACTTTAATTCATCAAAATTGAAAGCCGAAGTTAGGAAGTGAGGAGGAGAATTTTCCGGAAAAGAAGAGTATAATTCATCAACAGAAGGAACATAAGCTGGAGCGACGGAATCAATAAAAGGAAAAAGGCTATCGTCGGGGATACTGAAGGTTGAAGGGCGAGAAGAGGATGGGAATTTGAAAGCTCTGGCCATTTTCCAGATGTGCGAAAGAGGAGTAGTTCTAGAGAACTTGGCACAGAAATTTTTCCAAGAGGACTTCTTCGTGGATTTCAATATAAACCTAGCTCTCGCATTTGCCCGTTTGTGAGCGAGAAAATTTTCAGTCGTAGGGTTACAACGGAAGGTTCTAAAGGTTTCGCGACTGATATTAAAGGCAGTGTCGCATTCCTTGTTCCACCAAAGTGAAGAAGCCTTACTGCGATGTACAGAAGATGACGTATGGCGGGGCGGAGAAGATAAAGAAAGAGCAGAAGTTAAGGAATATAAAAAGGAATTATAGAGAGGTACCGGATTGTGATCCGGTTGAAGAAGAGGGAGAGACGAGTCAACCAAAGAGCGAAATAGAGGCCAACTAGTTTTGGAAAGATTCCATCCTGAAGAATTGGTATAATTGGAATCAGAAGGAGGAGGAAAACTGACAGGAGTTATTAGGATAGGAACATGGTCACTGCCGAAAGAGCCCATAAGGGTCTTCCAATTATAATTAAGACCAATAGACGAAGAAGAAAAGGTTAGGTCGAGGGAACTAGAAATGGAAGCATTCCTGTAGTATGTGGGGGAGAGATCGTTGAGGAGAACTAAATTATCAGAGAGGATGGCATTCTCAAGGATGGAACCGTTGGGATTGTAGGATGCACAGCCCCATAAAGGAGAATGCGCATTCCAGTCACCACCGATGATAAAAGGATGCGGAATAGAATTAAAAAACGACGAGAAGGGGAAAAGACGAAGATCGAACCTAGGAGGAACATAGATAGAAACAATGCTAATAGGACGTACAGAGGGAGGCTGAATGGAGATGTGAACAATGTTAGGTAAATTGGGACAAGAAGGAAGATTAAGAGAGATATCATAAGAGCAGAATGGAATGTCATTTCTAATCAGGATTGCAGAACCACCATAACCGTCATCGCGATCACATCTAACTACCCTGAAACCTCTAATATTGAAATTTATGTCCGACCGAAGCCACGTTTCGGAAAGGAGAGCAACATTGACATTATGTAGATTCAATAACCCCTCTAATGAGTTTTTATTGGCTCTTAGACTGCGTCAATTCCACTGTAGAATATTTAGCGCAGCCATCATAATAAAACAGTAAAAGAATAAGGCATAAATGAAGTGGGGAGGAGCAGGGGAAAAGACCATAAGAGCAGACAATGAGGTGCATTTGTATAGAAGGAATTAAAATGAGTGAGAAACGGAGAAAAGAAAAATAAAGAACAGCAGTTGCAAAACAGGAGGAAGTAATTCGAGGCTGTTAAGTCGAAAGGAAAAACAAAGAGCATAGTGCAGAAGAAGATATAAAATAATTTTAAGATAAAAGAAAAAAGAGTAAGCAATATTCGTGCAGAACCGAAGCAGCCAGTGGAATGCAAGTTGTACTTCATATATAGGCGTGGTACATAGCCAGCGCTATACAACTCCGACAAATTCATCACAGTGCAGTTAAAACAGCAAAGGTGTGTACGGAGAGTGATAGGAATGGAACTCAGTTCAGAGATTGAGTGTATTAACTCAACATGAGCCCATTCCCGAAAAAAATGTGTATAGAATATACACCAATGCCTGTTAGAGGTTGAAACCACTTCTACATAAGCATAAATGAAGATAATTATTACGATAAAATCGTTAACCAACTGGTTAAAATGCTTCGCACTGAATATTGTAAAGAAGATTACACGAAAGGGAAAAAATGTAAAAGAAAGAAAGGAAGCAGGGGACAGAAAGTAACATAATAAAGCAAATACAGCCTCGATATTTATTTCCATTTTTTTTTTTTTTTATTTTTTTTAAAATTAATTAATTAAATTTTTTTTCGTTCGGTATAGGAGGAGGGAATTAATTAAAACGGATATTATTCGACAGGAAACAAGAAAGGGAGTCAACAAAGGATGTAGAGGGAGCAATATTGTTTGAAGAGAGTAGTTCAATGATGGCTACCGAAATATCCTTAATTAAAGGTGAAGGGGTAGCGGAAGGGGAATTAGGAGTACATAAGGAGACGGGAATAGCAGGATTTGGGGGAAGGTGAGTATTTGAAGAGGAAGATTTGTTAAGAGCCCAACCATTAGAGGGGGTTGGGAGACGATTAGATGGGAGTGGGGGGAATTGAGGAGAAGAATTATGAAATGGTTTGGAATTACGGGATTTATGAAAGGTGGGAGATTTGGGTCGGAAGTGAGAGAGAGCAGTCAACGGAGGAATGGAAGAAATATTAATGTAAGAAGTGGAAGATGAGGCACGGTCGGTATACGAAAAAGCCTGAGAGACTAAATTGCTTTTTTTAAATTGAGAAGCCTCTTGGAATGTGATATTTTCTAGTCGAACGGACAATGAAGTAAATAAACAATAAATGAAACTTAGTAATCGCGGCGATAAAAAAATAATTAAATCTCAAAGTAGTAGTAATAATAATAATAATAATAATAATAATAATGATAATTGTCTTTTAGAAAGTCTATTAGAGAAACGAATTTTTTTTGATCATAAAATGTACAAACATCAACGAATATTGGAGATCATTCGTGAGACTAAAGGTGCAAACCACTACTGTCACGTTACGTGTGTTCACGTGTTAACAAAAAATCCAAAATGGTGTTTTAATGCCGTATGATCACATTGCGGCAACGTCACGTAAATCACGTCAAATTTTTCTTTCCTTTATGATGTCATGTTGTTAAATTTCTTTACGTGAGCTTATACTATTGTTTTACTTTCACTAGTGGTAGTTTTACATTTACATTAAAGTTTTACATTAAAGTTGACTTTTGGTGGCCAAATGGTTTCTTGTCGGGCCAAAAAAAAAAAAAGTTGACTTTGAAATAGTTTGTTTACATTTTTGCTTGGAGTAATTTTTATTTAAAACGGATGAGCGTTTAATATAAGAAGTTAGAAATTATCCCATTTTATATAATCATAAATTAATAGATATATTATCGCGATGTTATTTTACGGGGAACAGTTTGGTGAGAAATAGGAAATTAATTATGTCTTAACATATGGCGTAATATTTAAAAATTCATTACTTAGTTAACGATTATTTTTTCTATTATGTACAGCATTTTATTAATCGATTACCAAATTCACCTATTCTGGCGTAGATATTTATACACAAAATAGCATAGTTTGCAGTTGAATGAATAAACCGCAAAAATTTATTATACATTGTAAGTACAGTGATTTTCTTTTCGTATGATTAAGAAATAATTCTCGACTAAAATCGAGTGTGATTTCTTTTTTGTTATTTGAAATGTTTATTTTGCGATAAAGCGTGACGACAGCAGTTGGTGAGACCTTACTCGTGAGTTTGATTTTTGGAACAATTCGCGAGCGCAGTGGACAGCAGCGTGTTTGCACCTTAATTTGCTGTCCTCATGCGCCTTAATAAATTTCGCTGGTAAATTTAATTAACGCAATCTGTAAAAAACAAAACAACTTTTTCCTTTCTGCTATTTTTTTTTTTTTCATTTATGAAAGTTCATTAAAAAATAAACTATTTAAAAAAAAAACAGAAATAAAAAAAAATAGATAATAAAAGGGAGTCCGAAGCGGAAATATTAGGAAACGGTTGAATACAGTAAAAGCATTATAAATGGATTCGGAAGAGCTAGTTTTAAATGAGAATGTTGAGCATACTGGATGAAACATTCGAATAAAATATGATGCATGTCTTAAAAAGATAGTGGGAAGAACTAACAAACATGAGCAAATGAAAGTGGAAAAATGGAGATCGTATTTGAAACGATGACTAGAGGTATACCCCATACTGTGAATCGTCTTAGGAAGAGAAAACAAAAAAAACTCACGTGAGTAGAAAAAAAGCTGCGAGTTGGGATTACTTGCAAATTATGTTTCGTAAAAGCACTTGCATGTATATAAAATCATTATTTTCCAAAATAAGACTAATAGTAATATGTTAGAAGATCGATTTGAATGAACTCACAAATAAAACAGCAGGTTGGGAAATGAAATTGTGACGGATAATTTTATTAACTTATTTTTAACATGAAATTATCGATACATAACTTGAAAACGAAAAAAATAATTACAGATTTAATCGCTTTAATTTGCTTCAAATTGGAAAGGAGTTGGGGAAATTTTCGCGCGCACCTCCCCCTCAGAAACTAGTTTCTGGCGTCGCCGCTGGAATCAGAAATAAAAAAAAAAAGGAAAGATGAGATGCTTATGAAGATTTTGTAAAAGCGAAACAGGATCAAATAGGTAGGGAAGCGTTTTTGTAGGATACAGGGAGAACTTAACGCTGAACAGAAAAAAAGCAGCTTGAAGATCACGTGAAAATTTGGGGTAAGATAACGAAAAAAGGCAGAATCGGATACGTCACTTGGAATAATCGTAAGGTGTTAGATAATTTAGGCTTGACAAGAAGGAGAGAAATAATTTTCACACAGAATACAAGATATTGTACAAATAAATGATATAATTATGTTGGGAACCCACAGACGGGCTAGTGACTTGTGGGACCCGCAAATTATTAAACAAAAAAAAAAAAAAAAAAAAAAAAGCATCTGGAGAAGCTAATATAAGATGAGAATTTTGCGCGGGGTAAAATTAAAAACGGCAACACATCAAGCAACATGTTAAAGAAGCAACGTAATATAAACTTAGTTTTGGAATTATTATAGCAAAACTTGAAACTCTCCACTGCCGTATAACGAATGAAATGAAAGAGAAGTCCATATTAATCGAATTTAGTATTTTCCTGTTGCGAAGTCAAAAGAAGAAAAAAAAAAAAAGAACGAGTTACAATTGCAAGAGGGATTCAACGAAATCATCATGAAAATCGTAAACGCCAGGAAAGATAGGTATGCCTCTCTGATAAATGATATAGAGTTTTACAACAAAAAAAATGAATGGGTTTTGGTGAAAAAAACAACAATAATATTATGAATTACGGGCCATATAACCAAAGAAAGGTTAATTAAGCCTTTTAGGGATGTGAGCAAGCTGTGAAGGAGAGTGCCTAGGGAGCGAAAGAAGTTTTTTAAGGTTTAAGATTAATCAAGAGAACGACTAAAGAGAGGATTTTAAGGTTTAAGATTAATCAAGAGAACGACTAACGAGAGGATTTTAAGGTTTAAGATTAATCAAGAGAACGACTAAAGAGAGGATTTTAAGGTTTAAGATTAATCAAGAGAAGGACTAATGAGAGGATTTTAAGGTTTAAGATTAATCAAGAGAACGACTAAAAAGAGGATTTTAAGGTTTAAGATTAATCAAGAGAACGACTAAAGAAAGGATTTCAATGTTTAAGATTAATCAAGAGAACGACTAAAGAGAGGATTTCAATGTTTAAGATTAATCAAGAGAACGACTAAAGAGAGGATTTTAAAGTTTAAGATTAATCAAGAGAACGACTAAAGAGAGGATTTTAAGGTTTAAGATTAATCAAGAGAACGACTAAAGAGAGGATTTTAAGGTTTAAGATTAATCAAGAGAACGACTAAAGAGAGGATGAGGAATAAAACGGAGACAGACTTAAAGAGATTAATAAATAAAGAACACAATTACGGATACTATAAGAGAGTTTTAAGTTGAAAGTACTTCGGCGGAGAAGATAAAAGCGTCGTCAAGCTAGTAAATTGGTATCTAGAAGTTCGGTGAAGCAGATGGTAAGAGGGTAAAAAAAACAGAAATTCTGAAGTAGACCTTGAGAAAGATTAAAATTCCGAAGTTATTAACGGGCTTTCAAAAGCCCCTTAAAGGTATCCGATTTCGTGTATTTTGTTTTAACCTGGTAAGGGAGGGGTACCAGCAAAGGGGGTTGATTGACCCAACGATTAAAAAGCAGATTCGCTGGCTAGGTTGCTGAAATTTTACTTCTTGTCTCATTGTCTACCACTAAGAAGTTTCACTGTAGACTTTGGTCAGCCACGTACCCGATAAACGCTTCTTCTGTCCGCTCATAAATATACTAGGTTTTTCGTGCTATAACGTTTTTGCCTAGGTCGTATTGTTTTATTCTTTTTCTGTTGTAGCCTCCCTACATAGTTGTAGATCCCCTCAAAATGATCATTGTGTTTTCTGATCGAATGCTCTTCTCTCCTCCTCAAGCCATCTATCTTATATTTTCGCATTTTAAAACTGTCGGGCTTTATCGCTTTACTTTTGTTCATTTTCTTTATTATCTGTCGTTCCTAGATTGTTCTGATGGCGATTCGTAAAAATCAACTAAAAAAAAATAACTTAAAATAATTATGATAAGTTTAGAAAAAAAAAATTAAAGTTTGGTCATAGTCAATTTTTTGGATACTATATAAAGGCGCTAGGAAGTTATTAAAAGGGAATTACTTTGGGTCGGCATTTTTTCTGTCTTTTTTTTTTTTTTTTCATATCTTACAATCTACCCTACAAGGTAGGATAATAAATGTTTCCAGTAACGTGAGATGAGCGGAAATGCCATATTTCTGTGTATCAACATCTGACTAAATGGTTTCATTCGAGAAAAACAAAGCATGTATCCAAATACACAATTTAATATATTTTGAAATCGCTACTCTACCGCGATGCATGTGTTGTAGTCTGAAACACGAATCCCCGCTAGTGTGGGTTTCACAGGTCCAAGTTTCAAGGATTTTGTCCGACGCGGATTAAGACGGGGTTTAGACAATTTTTAATTGCATAAATAAACTAATAATAACAATCTAGACAAATTATAAAGTCGTCAACCAGTTTCGGATTGTTTGATATCATTGATCGAGTTATCCGAAAGTAGAGTTAGTCGGTGTTTGTTATAATATTGTTATGTTTTTTTTTTTCTGTAATTTCAGCGCTAGTCTTATTAAAACAGGTAAGACTTATTTCGCTCCAATATTTAGCAAAACTGGTTATTTAATGCGACGATTTGAATAATTTTTTACACGCGATATAAGTAACGTTAGTATATAGTTAATGCCTGAAGTCGTGATGATCTTAATTGTTTACGATTTAATCGCTGTATATCGCTCTGATTTGGGTGCCTTTTTTCACGAATTCAACTAGAAATCCGGGTAATTATTTTGCAATTAACGGGGTTCGGTTACTTGATTCTGAGTACGATTTGAGCTAATTTATCACCTACTACACAATACTTATACTCGTAATATAAACGATTTTCGTTAAACATGTAATATGAAAACAGCATTCCTTCTCGTGTATTGTTCGCGCCCGCTTCTGGTATAGGTTTATTTCGTGAATGTCTATTGTGCATTGCGCAAATGTTTAATTATTCAAGAATTCTTCTTTTGTATGCTTTATCGGTGTGGAACACTGAACGAGATGTTCTTTGCCTGCGTGAAAAATGATTTCCAATAATAATTGAAAATAAAATCTATTATTTAAAAATATCCTTCCTAGTTTTTCGTTCATTCTAATTAGGCGCTACTTGATATTTTAATGCAATCTCTTGACCGCGTTTTTTGTTGTTTTTCCCCGACTTCCAATGTGAACCTTATAAATCAAAAAAAAAAAAAGAAGTTTAAAATTCATTTTTTTTTTTATAAATATTAATACAGCCCGCGTACGTAGACGATGCTACTCATATATTTCTGGCCTAATAATGAAAAGGAAACAAATATTGATGATCGAAATCGGTTTATTGTTTTTCAAAATATTCTCCATGAAGATCAATACATTTTTTCATGCGTTTGAGCACTTTTCCCATTCGGATGAGGTAGCTCCAAAACATGTGTTTTGAAGGCATCAACTGCTTCTTTGGGTGTCGAAAATCGTTGATCAGGTAATTTGTTTTTGATGTATGGCACTAAAAAAAAAGCAATTAGGGTCTAAATCAGGGCTGTGCGGCGGGTGACCCATCAATTCTTTGTTTTTTTGGTCGATCAAATATTCCTTTGTTTGAGCCGATGTAAGAGAGCTCGAATTGTCATGATGGATCCGACGGTGCTTGCTCCTTTTTCTTACTTTACCGAACACTTCGGGCAAACAAATGGTTGATACCAATCATAATTGACCGTCCTACGTTGCTCTAACGACACTGTCGCTAGGGGACACCAGTTAGGCCGAAGAAACAGGCAACCATTTGCTTCGATGTGTCCCTCTTCCGCGAACAACTTTTGTTGGATTAGGCTCATCTTGGGAGACCCATACAGTCGGTTGCTGTTTTGTTTCAGCCTCATATGCATAGATCCGTGATTCGCCGCCCGTGCAGATGTTGTACACAGCCTTTGACGCACCTTGGACGTATTTTTTCAACATTTCCTTGTATCAATCTAGTCGAACCTTCTTTTGAGTGTTTGTCAGATTATGTGGGATCCAACGCGAACAAATCTTTTTACAGGCAAATGATCACGCAACATTGATTCCGGTCATACTAATCCCCAAAGATGCCTTAATCTCACAGTATGTCACATGACGATCTTGCTTCATCAGTTCACACACAGCATAGATGTTTTTTGCCACAACAACCGATTTTGGACGACCTTCACGGAAATCGTCCTGGAGTGAACGTCGGCTATGATTAAATTCGTTCAATCAGTTTTTTTTACCGTATTGTATGATGGTGCTATTTCGGCATATAAAGAATTAAGAAGTTCATCGATACGCTCTTGTCGTGATAATCCGCATTGAAAGTTATGATAACTAATCGCACGAAAATGATGTTCACGAGTTAATTACACTTTTTTGCTGATATTTTTTTTTCAGCTTCCTGTAATCAACCTACATCGCGTTCAAATGAAAAAATGTTGTTATAAAAGTTACGTTAAAAAGAGTCGAATTTTCTAATGGAAACGTCAGATGGCGCCTAAATTATTCATTATTGCCAGAAATATAAGTAGCAACCTATGTACTTGCAAGGCTGTGGCTTGCATAAGTATATGTTTGACTAGATTAATTCACCTGAGCATTCGTTCGAGTTAATCAGAGTTGTCGATCAATTCTGATTTATAACCGTCACTAAATAATCCAGCAATAGCAGTACGTGAGCACTACCCGAGCATATGGCTAATCGTTGATGTTACAACGTGGCATTACTTTCTTGCAAGAGAGACGCGTGTAGATGTTTACAGAATTCTGCCGGATACCCCTCAATATTCAAAAGTTGTGTATGTGCTTTAAGTGTTCACGCATAAAGAAATTAGCACAATAAAACTCTTGCGTCTTTCTGATGGAAATCATGTATCATGTGGTACACCGGTAAATTTAAATCACGTTGGGTAGGTAAACACCTACTAAAAATCGAAATATTTACGTTTATGACTAAACGATCGAGTAATTTAAATTTTTTATTATAATGTAAATGGTTTTGGTCGTTCATAAAACTGATGTGTTATTATTATTATTATTATTATTATTTTCCTGGTTTTGTATAATATCCTTAGTTGAATAAACAGATATGCGGGAATTTGAAGCTGCCCAATGAAATTCCGTTCAAGGTTGTCAAGCGTGAAAATTTGTACAATTTTACATTTTATTTCTATGAAACCTTATTCACTTAGACAACAAAATTTATTGGGAGTTTTTTTCACGTGATTAGATAATATAAGGTAATAAAATTGTCTAAAAGATGATATTTTTTTTATCACGCGTGTGCAGCTTATATTAGCATGAGGGGGAAAAAACAGAGGACTTGAAAAGTTTAAAAAACCAATATCGGACTACATAGAGGGGAAATAAGTGTTCTTAATTACTTACTTACTTAACCAATGCATTTATGTGCACACCTGGACCAGAAGCATCTGGAATTGTAGGATTTAAATGTGGGAATAACGGAATGTTCGATTTCAAAAAGAGGAGGAGATTTAATTTCTTGTGAGCTGTTAAAAACGTTATCGGTGATGATCCATAGATTTATCGTCAGTTTAGCCTAAAAAGACGGATAATGTTTTGTTAAATGGGATGAGACTGTTTTTTTTTTTTTTTTTTTTTTTTTTAGGGAGTTCCTCCAGTAGGTTAATTTGGTGCACCTTGGGCATCTACTGTTTTTCGAATAAGAAGAATTTTAAATGATTTAAATCACCATTTATCAATTGAACAGGCAGGTTTTAGAAAACGGTTTCTCTACTATAGACCACCTATTTTTGTCATAAATCAAATTATTGAAGAGAATACCAAAAAATAAAATGCTTGACTTTTGTTGATTACTTCGAAACATTTGACTCCTTTAAAGTATAAATAAATCAACGGGGTTCCAATAATATACCGTGATATAATTTCAGATGACTTGAATAATTACTGAAAAAAACAGGCAAAAACTTGCTCAAATAAAAAATTAGATTAAATAAGGGGGGATCCCCCGTATCACTGTTATTATTTATAAGCACTCTGTAGAAAATTTTTGTTAAATTTGGAAGGGGTATCGAAATTAACGGTTTTTTTTTGTTTTTTTTGGAGGGTTTTTTTATATATGGATTCGTCAACATGGACATTGGCCGAAGAACAATAGAACGTGTGTGTGTGTGTGGGGGGGGGGGGGGGTAGGATAGACTCAGATCTTTACACGATATCAGAGATAGTCGATAGAAAGGAATCAAGTGCAACGGAAAGTGTCTGAGTAATTTACGGTTTGTAGACAATACGGTAGTTATGGGGAAAACTAAAAATCACCTTAGAAGAGCTAAATGAAGCGTGTAAAAACGGCAGGTCTGAGTATGTAAACAAAACCACAACAAACAGAATAGAAAAAGGAAAAAATAGTTGCTGAAAATGTAGATGAAATAAATTACCTAGGTTAAAGAATTAAAGTTTGAAAACGGGACTAAAGATTCAAAGCTAAAGGTGAAATATTTAATAACTATGTGGTTCTGTCGTTAATTTACGCCTCTTTAACATGGTCTACAAAAGAAAAATGGAAGAAAAGAAAATTGGCACTACTCAAAACGCAATGCACAGGTCTATCCTAAATATGACGCGTAGAGAAAAGATCAGAAACACGATTATTAGGAACAACATACAATAAATTTCGTTAGTGAATATGAAAGGAGACAGCGGAACTGGGCTTGTAGCATGGTTAAAGGATGACAAGTTAACATACTATGTAACAAACTTTTATATTATATATTATATATTATATATTATATATTATATATATTATATATTATATATTATATATATTATATATTATATATTATATATATTATATATTATATATTATATATATTATATATTATATATTATATATATTATATATTATATATTATATATATTATATATAATAGGAAAAAGAAAAATTGGTAAACAATACTTAAGATGGAATGACGAAATAATGCAGATTTAAGGGTTTGCCCGAAATATGGCCTTTTAGTTTTAAATAATTTTCCAATATAATGCGTGCACGTTTTGCGCTATAGCATTGAAATAGCTAATAAATAAATAAATGAATTGGTCAATAAACGGGGATAGAATCTCCAAATCGACCGCAGTCTATTTTTCGACCGAATCTCTAAATCTAATGATATATGGTTAGCTGAGATCTAAAAATCTTTATTAAACAATATAAAACCTTTTTTTAACAGAAATTATTTTTTATTTTAAAAATAATTTCTGTTAAATAAAGGTTTTACATATATTGTTTAATAAAGTGTTAATACAGAAATGGATGAAAATAATTTTAAGCTAACTAAAAATCTTTGTTTCGCTTTAAGATCCGTATACTTCAAATTGCAATGTTAGAATACGGATATAAGATGGATTTACTTGCGAGTGACTCATTTTCCGGTTGGTTCTAATAAATATTCACAAAATATATATATACGCGTAAACACAGAAGTTATTTTACTATATTAAATTCACAATAATTTTAAACAAATTATCCCGACATGTTTTGGAGAACAGTGCTCCATAATCGCTTCCGTTTTAGATTTCACCGATGATGGGTAAAGACGCTGACCACCTTAAAATAAAGAAAGATTAAAAGACAGACGCAAATTTTTGCTTACAAACAACCTCTTACCAACAAAAACTCTCATTATAACCTACCGGTCTCAGAATGTAATCAAACATCCGTTAACAATCAGTTTATACAATCTTTTCTACTCGCCTTTCTACAGCATCACATATTTTATCATATGCTGATGACTTTGTTGTATATACCAGACATAAGAACCTTCCCACATGTATTCAAGATAATCAATTTTCTGTTAACGCTTCTCAAAACTCTCTTCTAAAAATTGGTTTAGACCTGTCTCCATCTAAATCGCGCGTAATGTTATTTACTCTGAGACCGTATTCTCAACAGAGCATTGATATTAAAATTTATAATCAAAAAATTACAGTTTCTAAACAGGTTAAATATTTGGGTATATACTTGGATTCCAGATTAACTTGGAAGTTCCATTTACAATCATTAATACAACTGGTAGCTAAGGCATTTAATCCGCTGAAAGCTATTAGCAATACCTTTTGGTGAGGTGATCCAGTAACTTTAAGTCTTCTTTATAAAACATTCATTAGGTCCAGTCTTGATTATGGTGCAGTTTTTTATGGATCGGCCTCAAAATCACTCTTGAGAAGAATAGACGTTATGCAGAACCTCGGACTGAGACTTATAACCGGAAGTGTTAAGTCGTCTCCTTCTATAAGAAGATCTCTTTTGGCAGACAGATTTTTAAATAAATATTGCAACTACCAACTTCCGTCAATATTAGATAAGATAAGTAAAATATCCAAGGAATGGAGGTTTGTTCAACAGAAAAAGCCGCTTTTAGTCAGAAGAGCCAATATTTACATTCAATATTGTGAAGCTCTTATTCCCATGCTGCCATCTGGCTATTTTAGTCTACCGTATGGTATTAATCTATGCAGCATTGATGTAAATATAAATCTTTTCAAAAACTTAAATAGAGATTCTCTTCCAAACCAAGCAATAAACTCCTATTTTTTACAAACAACAGAAACTCAATATCCTTCCTTTTTAAAAATATTCACAGATGGAGCTAAGTTCCGGGGTGCTAACAGTAGAGTGGGTGCTGCATTCATTGTGGAGAATAACTTAATATTTAAATTTAAACTCTCTCCTGAGGCGTCGATTTTTACAGCTGAGCTGCTTGCTATTGATAAAGCTTGTAACTTTATACTGGAGTCATTGGATGTTGAGAGAAAATCTTTAATATGCTCAGACAGCCTTAGTAGCCTCTTAGCGCTCAGTTATAGTAGTTTTAATTATCGCTGTCACCCACTGATCTACGATATTAAGTTTAAATGCACACAAATTATAGATAAAGGAGATACCGTAAAATTCTGTTGGATTCCTGGTCATCGCGGAATCTTTCTTAATGATTTAGCTGATCAAGCGGCTAAGGAAGCGGCATTAAACGGGGTAGTATACGCCTTTATACCATCTACGGACCTTTTGGACATGATTAAAAGGAACTGCTGTACTGATTGGAAGAACTTCGTTAATAGTTCGCCTAGTTTAGGCAAGACATACGAAAATGTCCGATCGTTTCTACCAAGTATGCCTTGGTATAATAATATTACTTCTATCCCACCTAACTTAATTCGACGTTTTGTCACTACTATCTGCAGACTTCGTTCAGGTCATACTAGAGTACGGCTTAATTTTTTCGATGGTAACCATTTTCATTCAAATTGTAGCGATCATGTAAGCACAGCGTATCGCGAGGATATCAACCACTTGTTATTCAGTTGTGAGGCTCTATCTTCGGATAGAGTTCTCCTTTTTGATCAGCTGATGTGCTGTGGTTTATATCCTCCATTCTGCATTTTTCAATTACTTGTTTGTGATGATCATACATTGTTTATTCTTTTCTCATTTATCAAAAGAAATGGAATTGCAATTTAAAAATCAAAACCCTTTTTTTTTTCTTTTTTTTTTTAATTTTATTTTGTCTACTCTGGGTGAAGTGATTACTCCATTTATATTGGCATTATTGTTGATTATCGAGCTTATTTCATCGAGCATTGTGGGCGCTGCTCTGCAGTTGTGGCCATATTGCGAGATGTGATCATTGTTAATTTGTATTTTCTTTTTCTTTCTGTTTCTTTAAATTTCATCTGAGCATTGTGGGCTCTGCTCTGCAGTGGCGGCCATATTGCAAGATGTGGTTAAGGTTAATTTATATATATAATTTTTTTTTTTTTCTCTCTTTCTGTTTTCTTCATTTTCTCTGAGCATTGTGGGCACTGCTCTGCAGTTGCGGCCATATTGCAGGACGAAGTTACTTCCTTTATACTGACTAGCCAGTAGTATAAGTAAGGTTTAAATAATTAGATAAAAACAAGAAAATGTCTTCTTACTTTTTCTTTTTTTTTTTTATTTTTATTTTGTTTTGTTTCCGTGAATTTAGTATGATCTGAACGTTAGCTTGCCGGCCAAATGAATTTATATTGTTCAGGCCAAAAAAAAAAAAAAAAGTAGAACTAATCCTACCGTAACTATATATATATATATATATAAGAAGATGTTCATCATATAATATATATATGTTCTAAATATAACGAATTACGATTAATATATAATATAGACTGCTCACTGACTTTCAGTGAGATACTTCTATTGGAATATTTTCCAACATTTATATATGAACTGTTTAAAGTCAAACATACATATAAATAACCACTACAGGTAACCATAAGCTATCCAGAAGGTTACTTCATCTTTAAAATTACGATGTTTATATTTAAAAGAAAAAAAAAAAAAAAGAAAAAAAAAATATATATATATCGCTTGTTATCGTATGTAAAAAGAGTCTACTACAGCCATATCCTCTTCTATCGTCAGTCTAAATGATGGTTCCGTATCTCTAAATAGAAATTTTTGTAGATTGCATTATAAACGAGTCGAAACTTAATCGCACTCCCTTCTGATGCTTATTACTTCACCGCAGGCAAGAGAATCCACTTTTGCAGAAATCAAATGCTGCAGGATTGCAAATGATCGGTTTTTCCTGGATCCCTAGTTACGTTGAAATTTCTTCTTCATTCGTATCTTAATACTGATGATTCAGTTCTAATTAAACTAATAAGTACAGTCCCTAATGATATATTAAAGGGGGGAAAAAACTTGCTGCGTGAAAAAAGGAAGTATATGACTGAAAGAATGGTGTAAAAAGTAAAACCGAAGATACGTTTCGAATCATTCTATTTTATATTTTTCTTTTATTGTTCTCTTTGTATTTACTTGTTTTCATCCCTCCTTGTTTTTCTATTTTTCTTTGTTTTTTTTTAGTTTTTTTTGTATTTGAAGATGTTTAGCTGCCCTCATGTATCGGTGCGCAGATGAGTATTTACAATCTGTGTACGTATTTGTATGTGTGTACTATAATTTATATAATCTTAAGCTGACTAATATTATGATGTATAGGATAAGCAAGAATAGTTTTAATACGTTAATAAGTATCAAACACTCACACAACGGGCATACTTGCCCTGCGAGACCTACAACTTATTTTATTTAAAAAGAAAAATAAATAAATAAAATCTCATTACACTCTCAGCGCTGCCTGTAATGCCAGCTGACGACCTCTTGCTACTTCTATCGCTTCCCAATCTTTTTATTAGATAGACTTTTGGGCCACTTGCGAAAGGGGACCTTTTCAGAGGAACCCTAAACCACCTGGTAACAACTTGGCGGAATCGTCTCCGGTTGGTGAACAGTTTTCTACGCGATTTACGCTAGCATTATTTCTGAAAGTATCTTTTATACGAGAGATTTTCTCGTAAGATTTCTTGAATTTACCGAGATTCAGTTATCCGGTACTCAAGCAGTTGGAAATCATAATATTAGGCGAATATTTCTTAAAAAGGAACACTAAACTTGCTCCGAACAGTTAGATAGCCTAAGTTTTTTTTCAAAAACTGAGGTCGAGTAAAAGAATGAACAAGTTGCTGCGGTAGTCTGCTACGACTGTTGAAATATTCACTAAACGTGAGGGAACGACCTGAAATATAGAAGATGGGAAAACTGAGCATGTTTCACATGCAAATCGTCTCTTATATCGGTCGCCAGCAGCTTGGACATTTTATAATATACCGAAGCCACGTTGTTCGATTAGTCGATAATCGACTGATCGGCATATTTCCAGACCGCTGAAAAAATGGAATTATTTATGTTCACTGAAAAAAGGTGTATGTTTCATATATATATATATATATGTTTAAGTACGAAAGTTCTCGCGAATTTGCTGTACCAAACGTGTGACACGGGAAAAAGCTATTAGTGGATGACAATTAAAAACCAGTCAGTTCTTTTATAACGATTTTGATTTTACCAACAGATACTGGTGTTGGAAGGATATGACGGGGCTCGGAGAAAGCTGTCATCGAGAGAACTTTTTCTCCGATAGGAACGAAAAAGTACCTGTCATTTGCGTACATTTCTCCCAAAATGCAAAGAGATTCGCATATTTTTTTTATTAGTTACGTCTGCAGCGAAAGCGTCTCGCTAATTATATTTTTCTATTAATTAAATCTGTTCTTAGTTGGTAGCATTTATTTACTATCAAATGTAAACATTGATAAAATACCGTTTCTGTTCTAATTAGTTTGAAAAGTTGTTTTATACTAGTGCGACTGCTCCACACTCCTAATAAAATTTCGACTATCTTACTTCTTATCTCTCCTTGTCGTAACCCACATTCGTCTCATACAATCTTTTGAAATAATCTCACTTCTTTTTCCTTTAACTACATACATTTCCCCTTCTCCCCTTTCAGGTAGTTTTTATTGACTCTTCTAAATATTTTTCCAAAGCTATAATTAGAAAATAATTTCACCAGTTTCTTATTTAGCTCTATTTATTCCTCTAGACTGTAATTTTTACCTAAACTTTTTCGTCTTTCTGCTTACCGCTCTATTTCTACAAATTAATTAACAGCATCCTAAGTATTTACATTTAATCGTTATTTCTCAAATTATTAACTTCGACTCTACGAGTAGTATATCCAGCTCATCTTTTCCTCCGCACTCTTGTAACCCTACCACACTACCGTCCGTCATTCATAGTCTTTCTTTCCCCACTTTTCATTCACGTTAGTTTGCTGGTGAGTTCCCTGCTGCTGCTCATTCCAATTTCTAGTCATTATCTCGCGCATATTTGCACTTTCTTATATTCGAATAATCGTTCCTCTTATCTCTTCGACCTAATCTTCCTTCGAGTCCTCGGTTTCTCTTAGTGTTTCGCGGTTCTGCCGTTGTCTGTATCATTCGCCTATATACTGTTAATCGCATTTTGTTGTTACCTTCTTTTCGCTGTCATCTTTTATTTTTCTATACTACACTTCACGTGTCTTTATTGTCTACCAAACGCAATGTTTCATCTGTTGTGACCCTAATGGTTCTTTCTTGTAAGCCAGGGACGTTCTGCTCTCTATTCGGAAATTTGAAATTGTTATATTTCTTATATCCCGAATCTACTCGTTCCGCGTTCGTTATACTTACAAATTATTTTCCTATCTTCCAAGATCTAACCGACTAGCTCTGCCTTGTAGAATATTTCTGAGGGCAAAAATCTGTAGTTGATAACTCCTTCTCCCCCAAAAAAACAAATCAACAACTCCGACTCGGGTTTTATTTTTAAAGATAGCTAAAATTTCCTTCTACTTTTTTTTATTTGTTTTATTTTCGGACAAATTGCTTATGGGGAATTTACCGTTTCACAACTGTGTTGTCATTACGTAATTGGCAACATTTCCTACGTGAAAGTCGGCTAACATCACGAAAGAAGATGCGGTTGTTGGCCGTTCTATTTGCTACAGTATTTCGAAAAGTGTAGGCAATTGCCAGTACGGCACATTTCGCTGAATATGTATGATTTCGTGTGCGCTACCCTTCCGAAGGAACAATTTGAAGGACGGTTCCTAAAGCTTCGACATCTTTTTAAAATCGCCTTTTTAACTTTACCCCTGAAATTTTCGTCCATCGACTATAGTGAATTTTACGGAAAATTTCTCGCGTAATGTTTAGTTACTCTTTAAGTAAAATACGCACATTTCGTCGTGCAAATAATAATAATTCGGGTACCGTGCAAAGGTAGATTCCGGTTTTGAAAATGTTCTACAGTCTGCGTTCTATTGTTTACAGTCGTTCTTCTCGCCTTCCTCTACGCACCGTAAGCCTCGTCATAATTATATTCTTACCTGTATTTGCTCATTTTCAAATTATACGCTTTCCGACGATCTTTGCAAAACCGACTTCTTGCTGATCCACTAATCATATCATTATTGCAGCTAATGGACATGCGCAGATTGGTCAATTTCTTTCGAAATTTCATATTAATTTTAAAAGTTTTGTGCCGAGTTTGAAAGCAACGCGTTTCAAAACAGAAAAAAAATTTAAACCTGAATAAAATGTTGTATTTATCTTTAAACATCTGAATGGCAGAAATGCGCACGTCTTGTTCGGGAAATAAAGCTAAATTGCATTCAATATGCATAGAAATCGGTTTAAGATCGAATTCGAACAGCGTACTAAAAAATACCTGTCGTCTTCAAAAACTAAAAATAATCTCTGTCCTGTCTTTGCTTTTTCATGTCTAACCTGATTAATGCAGCTCGTACGTTTTCGTTAAAATTTTTAAGTACGTATAAAATTTTCAAAAGTGTATATGTGTGTGTATATATTCGCTAAGTGTGCAAGATTTCACGAACTAATGAACCTGTTTATGGATGTATTTTTTTGCAGTCATGAAATTTTTCTTATCTTCGCAATAATAATTTCGTAAATTTCACTCGTAAACTAATCGCGTCCTCGCTTTTGCCCGCTATTCCGCTGCTAATTAATAAATGTATTTTTTAATAAACCGGTGGTGACTGGTTTAATTTAGTATATAATGTTTGCCGTTTTATCGGAGCTCTACTAACGAATTTTTTGTACTTTATATCAAAATACAAAAAAATAAATAAATAGAAAGAAAGAAAGATTTATTTGCGTAAGTAGTATACATACTCCTTGAATAATTATGAATATGTTGACTGACACACGAGTCTTAATAACTAGATTAATGCGAATATAGTATAAATACGACATGATATGCAACGTTTAATTTCTAGTAGGAAAAAGAAATAAAAAACTACTGCAGCAGGGGAGTACTTCTATAGTGCCGCATTGCATAGATATTAATAAAGTGAGTATCAAATAAAATCATTTAAAAATAAAACTAAAACTAAATAAAACTAGTCTACTAACGTCATACGATTCGGAATAATACATTATGTTTAAGTGTCTACGATGTTTGTACTTTTGGTATACGTAGTGCGTAGTTGTCTGGAATCATCGATAGAGCTGATTAATACATATTCTCATACGCATTTAGCGCAGAACTTGGTAGTCGCATTTAGAACATAATCTCTGGTTTTCGGTAACTTTAAAATGTGTCATGCGCAGATAATACTCTTGTGCACATCTATATATTTTTGGCCCAAGAATACCTTAAGCATCGATTTTAGCCGTAGTTTTCTATAATGTACCCCGCACTAACAGAAGACCACATTGGACAAGAGTATGTGTGATAAAATAGGTATTATACGTGATAGAAAAATAAATAGAGAGCGAGGGAGAGAGAGAGAACCTCTTGATTGCTTTTCGGTTAAAAGAACAATCTGATACGCTAGCGTCAATTGCTTTAGTTAGCGCTCTCATATGGCAACGAGGGATAGAACCGAATTACATCGACTTTTTTTATCGATAATCACCTTCTCAATCGATTTTTTTTTTGCCATTTGCCGCTTTTTAAAAAACACAACTTTGTACAACTTTCAGTGCGCCCAGTAAAAACTCCTGTGTACGTGTATTTTTGCCGGTGAAGCTGTCTGATCTGAACTCGCGGTTTAACGCGCCGTTACAAAGGTCAGCTTTAAGGAACGAATTATTGAAAAAAAAAAAACAAAATGAGTTTAATCTAAAATTCAAAAAAAGGCTTTACCATGAAATATTGATGATCGGCTTCATTTGAATCATTACTGTCTACCGGATTCAACACCTATTCTCATCCGGACGATTTGTGAAGATGCAGATGGATTCCAGTCGCTTGTTTCTTAATTGTTCCCAGTATGCGGTCGAGACTCGCCTAATTAATAGACCGATTTGGTGTCATCGGCCTCCTCCGTTTAGTCTACGATCTCGGCTTTACTCGGTTGATCGAAAAGTGTATTCATGATTGTATAAGTTTATTATAGAGACTGTAGAGTTTATAAGTTTGTAATTCTGTTATATCGTCTTGGACTGATTGGTTTCGACAAAGTTCAATAAATAAATAAATAAAAAAAGAAAAAGAAGCTATCTCTCTATGATGATGATGGTGATGATAGGTGTATTTGCTTTTGCTGAAGAGATAAATACAACGTCTTTATTGAAAGTAGGTTTATTTTACCTAACATTAAGCCTAGATATCTGAGACATTTTTTTTTTTTTTCAGTTTGTGTCCTCGCAAAAGCTGCATACTATCACAGCAAAACTGCAGATGCTTGATTTGAATTTAGAGTCATTTATATAACACATTTTTCGTCAATCAGGCTTCGAAAATATACTATACAGAACATGTGTGTGTGTGTGTGTGTGACATGTTCATGTAAAGAAAACGTCTACGGTTAGCCGAAAAAGGCGGGTAAGTTGTTCATTTTAAAAAGTATCAGAGAATGGAATGGTTTTACATTGAGCGCTGGATGAGATATCCGATGATGGGATCTTATATTAAGTGCCGGGTGAGATATCTGAGGATAGCGAGAAATATCAAGATAACCCGTGTACTATGAGCGGTTACATTTTCATTGCAAAATACAGGACCTACTATGCGATCCCCAATAATTCCAGCTCAGGCGTTTATTTTTTGCGTCCCTTGAGTACTGCATTCACGCATCCAGTGAAGATTTTTGTCAGCCCAATAACGGCAGTTGTGCCGATTGACGTGTCCATGTAATGTGAATGTAGCATCATCAGAAAACTACACCCCCATTCCAAAGCAATTTGCCCACTTTCGATAGAAGCCATAATTCATTCGCAAAAGTCGTGTCTTCCATCAGGATCGTTCGTGCAGATTTTTCATCTTTTATGGGTGCTTTTTAGCTTCTTTCAGAATTTTCAAAACGCTTCTGTGGCTGACATTATAATTTCGAGCTATATTTGCCCAGCTGGAATGACATGATTTTCTTCAACTTCCAACAACATGTTCAACCGAATTTCTTCGTCGATTTTTGAAGGCCTTTGTCGATGAGTATCCTTCACGTGCCCCGATACCGAGTCTCGATTTTACTAATCGTACTCCGATTGATTGGAAGCAATTCTGGATGAATTTCAGAAAACAAACGAGCGACTTCAGCCTGCGTTCGACTTTTATCCCCATATCCAATCATCATCAAAATTTCAATACGATGCGTCTCGGTTAAATAAGGCATTTTCTGATTTTCGGCTTTCAATTCAGGTACCTGCACGTTGAAATGAGAACAAATTAATCAAAAGGAGTTCACATTGGTCAAAAAACCTGTCGCGCAGGTTTCATATAAACATCTGTGGAAATCTTATCAGGTAATGAAAGAAATAATACAATGTTCGAAATACTTTTTATCACCGATTCTGGTATTGTCTGTCATAAGGTGGAGGACATTCTGAACACTTCATACATTAAAATAATTTCAATGAAAATTTCGTTTTTTTTTGCCCGACACATTTGCTTATAAAAAAAAAACAAAAAATAACCTAATTGTGTTTTTAATTGAAGAAGCTTCAAAGTAAAAAAATAATCAACCTACCCTTATATTTGAGAAATAAAGTTAGGGGTTGCTGCAACCCCTCAGACGATCAAAAAAATAAACAAACACCATTGTAATATGCCCCGTTAAATATAAAAATCGACGTATTTCAGGAATTTTACAAGAAATTATTATTTATCGAGTTACAGAATTTATTCCAGTTAAATTGTCCACTCTGTATATATATATTTATTTTTTTTATTTTTTTGTGTTCTTTAAATATATATGCTCAAGTGAAATACGAAACGAACAATTTGAAAGAAAGCGGTGATCCAGATTTGCAAAGTTACTTCACCGTTTTACCAGTGTTTCCATGTTGTACTTTTTCCGGTTTAACTTAAAACTGTTTTGCAGCAAATATTGAGAAGGTAAATATACTTAGTCGATATTTTAAAATTTTAATAAACAAAGAAAATATTTAGTTTATTATGTGCGTGATGATATAGGAAGTTTAAAAGATTTAGTTTGCATTGATTAGTTTAAAATTTCTTGTTGATCTTTACACCAACCGAAAGAACATATTTTTTCATGAAGACTTGAATAATTCTGAAAATATAAGCATTCTATCGCGACGGGTATTTTTTTTTCTCTCCCCTCCCCCTCTGTGCCTAGCTTTTGCCATCTGGCCATTCAACATTTTTTTTTTTTTTTTTTGTATTATTAAGTTATTTATAAATTATTAAAATAAATTACATTTTATGTACATAATTATGTGTTACTGTGTTTTATGTATTAATACAAAATGTAAGCAGCTTATCTGGTTCTCGCACCATCCGTGGTTATTGTGGCAATGGTCTTATAGAATGGTAATATTTCTTTTTTTAAAAATCTGTTCTATGGTGTCATTATATATTTCAAATTGCCAAATAATGTGTTCAATTGAGCCAATTTCTCCGCATTCGCATAAATTATTCGTTATTATACCAAGCTTATGTAATATTTCCGGAGTAGTTCTTATGTGTGACCTATGCGTATTCGGCATAATATACAAAAATTCTCGTCTTCTTCTGTATGGTTTTTTGTATTTCGAAGTATTTCTTCTCAACATTCCCACAAGTTTTTTCATATTGTGTTTGCCATTCATCGTTTATCATTTGTTCAATATGGGGTATAAATTCCATCCACGGTATTTTAACCTTTTCGATTCTATTATTTCGATTTATTTTTCCAGCTGCTCTGCTATCCGCCTATTTCGTTTCTCTCAATACCGCTGTGTCGTCCAGGTATCCATTTGAAGTATATTATATATTTTTTTTTTTTTTGAAGTCTACCAATAATATACGTATTTAATATATTGCATATTATGTTATCGGTCAGAGATTTTTTTCCAATTACCTTTTTGTATTGCTGACGATATGGAATCTATATTAAAATAATTTTATTTTGTGCCTTCCCGATTGTTCTTAATGCTCTATGAATAGCCATTATTTCCGCTGTACACGATGAATAAAGTTTTGCAAGTCGAAATGATTTGAAGTTAAATTTTGAGTTTTATTATATACCGCTGTGGCGCATACTTGTCGCCCGTCTTCTTTCATTGATCCATCTGTGTAAATAATTTCAAATTCGCTGAATTTGCTTTGTCTCATGCTATTTAATATTTGTTCGTTTATATTATTATTGTTATAAAACGTTTCTAAATCAACATCCGCATATTATGTTGCCGTTATCCAATTCGAATACGGTGTTTTATTACATATTGGAGCTTTAATATTTTTTGATATGTTAATATTATTTAATCTTAAAAAGTTAGCTGGTAGCTCAGCTCCTTCAGCCTGATTTACATGGTTAGGTGAAGATGGTATTGTTTCAAAGTCCAATTTGAACGCTTTATTCTATATCACCTCTATTGCTTTAAGTTTTTGCCATTGGAACGTATATAATTCCTGAATATATTCAATATGTGTTTTTATTATCATCAGGTTAGTTAGTGGATGACTGTCCCATTTTAATTCATTAATTTCCCTTAGTATAGTCTAGGATCAAAGTAAATTCCTAAATATTCGTAAAATTCTGTTTTTCTATGGATTTATGGTTTATTCTTAAATATGGGCTGGCTTTAATTCTGTGTCTAGTGAACATTATTCCTTTTGTTTTATCAACTGGCAGAGTTAAATTTAAAGAATATTATAATAAATACAAATATAACAAACAAATTTAAGAATAAAATGATTGCTTACTTGGAAACGTTTTCGGGTACAACCCATCATCAGCTAAAAACACAACTCAATGTATGTGATCGGAAACAAATTCTAAATCACACTGAGATCAAATAGAAAATAAAACGATTTATATAGTTTAAATCGACAATTTAAAGTCGATATATCATAATTGTTAGGACGAGATGTAATGTACATAGACCAAAATAAATATCTAAGGATTGTACTAAACATTTAAATAAAATAAATATAAATTTTTAAATTTTTTAAATTTTATATTACAAAGTGGGTTATTATTATTATTAGGGATTTGGTCGTTTAATATATTAATTTTATGTTTATTTGTATAATAATTTTTCGCTATGTCCATGATGTTACCTTTGTTATATGTAGCTAAGATTGTTACCGTTTTTTCTAATGAATTCGGTTTATGCTTATTTAATTATGTTTCATTCAATAAACTGTTGGAAGGTGAAATATTGTCTAATAATAAGTGAGCACGATCAAGTATTCTGTTTAAAGAGTGACGTTGACAAAATGCCTCTATTTCATGATACATCACAATCCCCGACGCCCAGTCAAAGGTATGGGACTTTCCTTATTTACTTATATATGTATATATATATATATATATTTATAGGCCTCGCAAGGGGCTGTTTCCCTTGACCTCTATTTCTTATATTTCTGTCTCTTTCTCTTCTATAATTTGTATAAAATGATCAAAATTTGCAACGTAATTCTCAGGCTGGGCCCCATTAGATTTTATAACAAAAAAATGTCCCAATTTTATATAATAAAATTATTGGTTAAACTACCAAAACAGCTTGACGTACTACAACATATATAAGTAATATTTTTTTTGCATTTCCATGGTATTATTAAATTAGCAACATAGTTTTTACATGCTTTCCCTGTATGATGAGACTTCTTATTCATCACTTGCACAGTAACAAGAAGTGTATTCATTATGTTTCCAAAAACAAAAACCACCACCAAACGTAAACGTGAATTGCGGAAAAAGAATCAGTGAAATCGGTCTATATAAATATGAGTTATGCGCGAACAAACATAAAAAAAAGATACATACATGACGATACAACCTCCTTCTTTTTGGAAGTCGGTAAAAATTAAAATATAACGAAGGTTACATAAAATTATGGGAGTAGCCTAAGAATAAATGTCCCAATTTTATGTAACGGATGATGTCTTAAAAATATGTTCCAAAAAAATGTCCCAATTTTATGTAACGTTTGTTATATTTTATAGGATTTTTGTGATTATGTTATTATGTTCATATGGACCGATTTAGAGTTACGTTGTAAATTTTAATCATTTTATACAAAGTATAGAAGAGAAGGAGACAGAAATATAAGCAAGTGGTGTCAAGGGGCACGGCCTCTTGCGAGGCCAAAATGGCCAGTTTATATATATATATATGTGTATATATCTTCTATGTCGTTGTCTGTGTTCAGATGTCGTGACCAATCATGAACATATTTCAACAATTTTTCTCCATTTCTCTCGATTTTGAGTTGCTTCCACCAGCTGTTGTGTTGATAGGCCTGTTGTGTTTCTAATATAATCAATGAACCTGGTCGAAGGTCGTCCTCTTTTCCTTTTACCTTCTATTATTCCCTGTATGACCATTTTTTCCAATCCTTCTCAGCGCATCACATGGCCGAAGAATCTCAAGGCCCGCCTTTTTAACACTTGCAGTAATCTGTCTTTCCGATCTATTCCCAGTTCCTCTAATATTGAAGCATTAGAGCGGTGCTTGATCCATGGTATCCGGAGCATTCGTCTGTAGCATATCATTTCGAATGTCTCTATTCTTTGGGACAACGTTTTGTTCAGCGTCCATGATTCGGAGCCGTAGCTTGCTATTGAGAATATTGAGAATTACGCATGTATATAAATTTATATAAATATTATTATGCAATCCGTATACTTATTCAGTTAAACCATGCTCGTGTCCAGTCTACTACCACCTAAACAAACCGAATTCATAATGCTATATTGCGCATTTTCGTCTTCAAGACCTTTCGTCAAAATTGCAAAGCGTGCTATGGTCGCTTTAGAAGTGGTCTGCATATTTTGCGCTCCAGAGTGAGAAACTGATAAATATCAGCAACGTAAAGACGGCTAATCTAAAAGTAGAAAGAAACTGGCTGCAATATTCTTTTCGAATCAATTAGATCCTAAAGTACACAATCAAAAATGCCCTGCTAAGGGTATGGGACTTACTGTTTTAGAAGTCGAAAACTACCGAAATCTGTACTACCTTCGAGTTGTATCAAAAAATAGCAATAATCCTGCGTTAGGCACGAAGCAGTAGCCGAACATGTTCAACAAGGACAACTCGTTTGCGCAGTTTTCGTTATCTTAAAATTGTCGATTTAAAAGCAAAATCAATAAATGCCTCTACAAAAGCGTTAATTTTTAGAGCTATAAACAAGAACGTCGCGTTTCTCGTTAAGAGTACGGTAGCAGTTTGTCAGTAATAACTTCTTTAAGCAAATGTTGTTGTACCCTTTTCTTTTATCGACGTACAAAATTGTTAATAATTTCATTAACAATCTGACGAGGGAGCGTTAAATAGGCATTATTTGAAAGAATTCGTTATTGAATTTTAAACATCGATACAAACTGCTCGTGAAGAAACTGAAGAATACAATTTATCCGATAGTAGAGGATAATTGTGATTTTTTTCCAGCCCATCAGTTTCGTTGTTTTTATAGAATTTTATTTTTTATGATCATCGCCAGTCAGATGTGTGCAGTCCGGTATGATGATCCGCCGACTGTTTCAGTAAATGTATGCACTGGTTTGGTCTTAGTGCTTGAATCCGGACTACAATACCGAGTGAAGTGTAGACGCGCGGCTCGATTAACGGCTATAGCGGTTAATAAAAAATGTTGTCAGATCAAGTTAGAGCTGTTTCTGCTATACAATCGGACACTGTTTGCTGTGGTACGTAATTAATCACTATCGCAGCCCCATCGGCTGGCTATAAAGTAATACAAGTCTTAACACGTTTCTTACTGAAGACTACACTAGCGAAAAACGGTATTGAGACGGCACATGGCTAATGCCGAAGCTAATACAGCTGTTTTTTTGTAATGTAGTATAATTTTACGGAAAATAATTTAAAATCATTTACAAGTCGAGTTAAAATTTCGCAGTTTCGTTAGGTCATCGGTGAATTTTAAAGATCGAGTGTTGTACATATGTAAAGTGGCAAGCATATAAATAGGGAAACTGTTCTTGGAGAGCAATAGAATATGTAAAATAATAATAAAATGGTAAATAAAAAAGCTACAACCGTACAATGTGGGAGAGATATTCTATTAACCAGTTAAATCATACGATGCACAAATGAAATCGATTTATCCGTCACGTATTTGTGTAAATTGTAAGATATTTTTTGTGAAGTGAACAAATAAATAGGTAAATCATGTTTTTGCAATGAGGTTAAATACGGTACCGGAGTGAATAAAGAGACTGGATGAAGTCACAAAGAAGTGTATATGCAATTTATTTGCAGAAAATCAAAATGGGATGGGGTAAACATATCGAGAGCAATGCAAAGAAAAAATTGCCAATTACAGAAAAACAGTCAGATGTTGCCGACATATTTAAATTAACTCTTTTATCGTCAAACTGTGAAATGTGAAAAGGTACTCGAAATATATAGTTCATACTTTTAGACCATCGAAAAGGTCGTACTGATCGAATAGTATAAAGGATGCGTCGCAACAAAAAAAAAAGAACTTCTCATAAATAAGAAAAACTCGGAAGACTAGGTTATATTTTGCAAAATAACGCATCAAAAGCGGATACAAGAACAGTTGTCGTAAATGAAATTTCTACTGATAAATCTAGATTTAAATTTTCCGTTTAGATGGATGAAACTTCCATTGAAAATTGCAGAGGTAAAGAATTGAAATTGAAATTATCTGAGCGATGTCTTATTTGCCAAATTAAAGGGAAGTCACGGAAGAACAATATTCACCGTCATATGTTGTAGACGACATTCCCGACACTGGATTATCCAAACCAGCAATGATCCCAAAAACACCTCAAAAGCCCCGTAGTTTCTCTGAAACAATGTAATATCGATGATTTTCTGCGGTCACTAATTCATTCCTACTGAAGTGCTATGGAATGATGTTGACAAAGTAAAACAAAACTCCTTCAACACTATAGATTTGTCGATATTTTATATGCCTCATAGAAGTCGATAAAATAAAGCAGCGTCAATAATACGGTATTCATTTTTTGAGCGGAATTGAAGTGTACGGCATTAATTTGTAGTAATTAAAGCCCATTTTCACTTCATTTCACTTCCGATTGTATAAGCTTCGCTACTTTTGCGCTCGCTACAATTAATAATTTTCACTTCATTTTTTTTCTAACATACTTTTATAGTAAAGTAAAGTAAAGTAAGTCCCATACCCTTGACAGGGCGTCGAGGGTTGTGAAGTTAAGCTTTCCATAATGGTACTTAAGATTCTAAAGGATCTGATGAGAATACTGGGTCCAGTTCCTTCCTACTTGGGATCCGCCTTTACTTTCCCAGATTTCTCTGGTACCCAATTCAATTTCAGATTGGGTATAATAAATCTGGGAGCGATTCGGATCTGGAACGAGACAAGTCTCGAACCCGTGTCCTCTGGTTTAGTAGCCAAGCTCCTTAACCACTAGGCTACCGCGCTACCTACTTTCATAGTACAGACTCTCTATTTGTGTCTGATTGTGCCATAAGGTTTATTTGCGCCATTATTTCCGCTACGCATTTCGGGGCACGGACGTGTAGCGCTGATTTACTTTCATCTTTTTGTTCACTTTCATCTTGCTGACTTTCAGTACTGACGCTAAGATTTACTTAGCCATTCCCCGATGCGGATTTCAATTTCCTTCATATTCTGATAAACAATATTATACCTAAATTCCTTCATATTGTAGATAAATTGTGTATGTATCGGTTAATTTTAACGAAACAAATTAATTGTGTTTGTGGTTTATACGTTTCATTAAAATTTAATGTGCCTAAATATTTATTCGTTGTTTTTATTTTCGACTTTTAGTTTGATATCCGCATATTTTGTTAGCTATCTCGGTACAATTTTTGACCTTCGTTTTTCTAACTTTTACTTTTACGCGTGCTTTTTTCGCCGCTTCATTTAACGTACTCGGCATCAGCCATATTTCTTTGATCGATCATTCTACTCTTGGAATGTCCCTTTTATACTCAGTCTTTTTTTTTTTTTTTTTTTTTTTTTGGTTTATTCCGCGGACAACTTTATTTTACTCCTTTTTTTGTAATATCCGTTATGTTCTTATTCCTTCTAATAGATATCTCTAATCATTAGTAAATCTTTTTATTGCCAGTTGTGTGTACCTTTGAAGTGTAAATTTAAAACTCAGTGTGCTGCACACCGGTTAAAAGTTTGTTTTAATTGCCAATAGAACACGCGATAACTTCTTAAGTCATTATCTGCGCCGCAACTTTCACTATACTGCGCCTCTCTGGTGTCTTTCTTTGCGATTGTATTGTATTTTACCGGGCTGTGTCTACGTTCTCTCTTGGTGATCGCGAATAATATTTTCAGAGTATAATAATTCGTACACGTTTTGTGATGTAGTCTTTCTGGGAATTGGAACAAGGGTTATGGTTTGGAAGTTTTCTGGTATTTCATTTCATTAAATACTATCAACAGGCTTTTACATCTGAGCGTAATATTCTTCAAAACCTCCTTTACAACTAATCTTCACCTACGGCTTTGCTATTCCCGGCTTTTTAATAGCATTTGTTACCTTTTTTTCTATTTTATTATCTATTTTGTCTCATCATCATCGTGTATTCTAGGTACACTTTTTCTGATTCGTCTTTCCTCTTTTTTTTTTTTTTTTTTTTTTTGGGCTCGTCAACCAAGGACCTTTACCCAGAAACAAAAGGGGTAAGGAAAGAAGTCGGTTATATTTTGATCCGATCAGAAATTTTATCTAAAAAGGAAACAAATAGCAGGAATAATTAATTTGGAAAGGAAAGGACAGGATATAAGAAGCGTAATAAAGAGTAGGAAGTCCAAGCCTCAACCAAATAGGAATACAAAACGCCCCACAGAAAGAGATGAACACTGTGGAAGAATACATGATCGGCGTCGCAAATACTGTATCATCCGGATGATGGAGAGGACAGTGTGGAGAAGAAATCAAGGAGAAACGAAATTTAGATAATGACAGCAGAGAATGGCCAAAGCTCATACGAACAATGGAAACAACATCAGAATGTCGAAGAAGAGAGGGATGCGAAAGAAACCATGAATATAGGCAGGAAGAGTAGGCTGAATAGACAGATGAAATGAATAATTATTAGAAAAGGGGGATCATAATTATCCGATATATCATGATCTGATATGGAAGCTTTCACAAATTGATAAGTTATCGGATGGAATTTAAAAAAAAAAAAAAGACGAGAGGAAGCAGCAGCAGCCCGAGTATATTAGCCGCTTCATTACCAAATATGCCCGAGTAGCCAGGTACCCATAAAAAATCAATATTGACTAAAGATTGTGAATGAGTGAACGTATACGAAGCCTCCGCGGATTTTAATTTTTGAAATACGTGGTTTTGTCTGTTTCATTTGCTTCATTTATGAGAATACGCATTTCTTTTATGCTTTTGCTACACCAATCTCCACACATTTCTCTTCAAATCGTTCTGTATTAGTTTCGGTGCACTTTTTCAAGACCTAGTCAGTCGGGTAATTTTCATTTTCGGTCGCGCCTTTTTTACTTTGTTTCTTTTATTTATCGAGGCAGTGATTTTCTGAATTATCCGTGATTTTCTTTTCCTGTTCTTTCGTTTTGATAAAATTATTTTCTCCATCGCATTTATAACGCCATTTTCTTCCACTTCCCTCATTACTCCTCACAGTATTTTCTCGGTTTCAGTTATTTCGTCGTTCTTCATTCTTACTTCTCTCTATTTCTTTTAAGACTATAACAATTCTACGATCTCTTTATTTAATCCGACATTTAAAGCTGCTACTGATAATTTATGATCGAAGTTGCAATCGCATAAGTAAACTTGACTTCCGTTACGGAGGTCACGGGTTCGATCCCGAGCGACGACAGAACTTATTACAACGAATTAAATTGAATTAAAATAAATACTCTACTAATAATCACGTGGAAGGCAATGGCAAACATGCATACCATCATATGCGCGCTAGTTTAGTACATAAAAGGCATAAATAGGAGACTGCATTTGTGTAAATCGGTAAAAATCGAACGATTACTAATCAGTTCCGAATGTAGTCTTGCGTGCGCGTACACATTTGTACTGCATATAACAATTGCTATGGACACTAAATATATCTGTGTACAGCTGAGGTGTACGAATAGGTAGTCGCCGACGCTCAGTCGCACCGACAAGGCTAAGCCTTTAGAACAAAGAAGAAGATGTATTATATTATATTTTCAAATAATCTGCAAACTCCAACGGCCGTTATCCTCCCTATTAGAGTTCCCTTCTCAACAACAGCATTTCCCCATTGTTTCATTTTTCTTATTCACATGTCTATTTTAGCATTGAAATCAGCCATGCTGTGAAGGTGATGTCAGCCCATGCTTTACGCATCGAAGTCTACTCTTCGCTTCTGCGTAAAATTACATTCCGATTTTTCAGAGCCGCTGTCGGCAGTTATTACCGCGACAGACTTCATTTCAAATTTGATGGAGATAACTCTTTTCAAGATTGGCACTAATTCTTTACTTGTCGCAGCTGATTGTTTTTCAGCGCTATTCCTACACTCTGTTTATCTTTCAGCGTGTAGAAATTCCTGTTCATCATCCGTTTTTAGTGCACCTACTATTTGCTCTATTTGGTGCCCGTTCGAGTATATTCAAGTTCAAACAGTTGCCTTCATTGCGCACATTTGCTAACACTTACCCGCTGCGTTTATTTCTTTCACGTATTGTACAATACCACACTATTCGGCTTGGCAGGACATGTATAGACTTTGGATGTTTTTTAATGTACCTCGTATCGATATCCTAAGAGTTTACTACAATGACGGTGAGATTGCCCAAAAAGATGATACACGAAAAACAACTCGAATTACGAATAAAAACGATTAATTTTAAAAATAAGCGGACTCGAATAACTAAAGAAACAACGCATGCCGTATTAATAATAAGCCAACGCTTAAGCTGAATGAAATATTAACACTAGTGAATAATTTGAAAAAGAAATTAAAAACACAGCGAAAAAATTAATATAGAGGCGATAGCGCTTAGGCGATTTAAGAATTTCAATATATCGTACGAGTATTTTCCATTACCGTGGGCGGAAAAAATAACGATAATTCGTCTATGCTTGAAACTGAGTGTCTGCTGGAGCTAGAGGCATTTTATAATTAATTAACCAGATTACATCTAATCAATTCTGAACGGAGTTGTGTTGAGCGTAGTCTCAATTACCCTTTTGGTCTAATTAGTAAAATGATAAATTGCAGAGCTATTTAGCGGTTGATTACATTTCAGTGATTGTATAACGATAACTCTACACAACTACACTATTGTTAATACTCGAATGTTTTCGTCAGTCCATATATGAATGGAAGGCCACAATATAATTTAAGCATGCGTTAACTCAAACATTTTTCAAATAAAACGTATGAATCGAATTCTTCAATGCGAAAGTTATCGCGCTTTTTTAATTAATACAAAATATCAACTTTCAAAAAAAAAAGCAAAAATTCGGATAACTACAACTGACCAATACGCGGCGCCGCTCAATGATTCAGCTGAATACTTTCTCAGTGCAGTGCTACTTTCCGAGATTTTTGGTTCTTGCTTTTTTTCTTATTCGGTTTCCAATGCTCCTTCTTCAGGCAGTCGCCATAGAGGCCCCGCGAGTGCTATTCGCAAGCGAAAAGGCGCATTTGGTACATCTGAAGGACCCCCTCTCCTATTATCACATTCCTGATTATCACGCGCAATTACAAAGTACCAAGCGGAAATTTGTCAAAAGGAAATATCATCAAAATAAAAACACTAATATTTAAACATCCGGGAGTAGCTGTAGTTTTAATCTCCTTCACTAATTAGTTTTAATCAGCTTTTTGTTTTTTTTTTATTTCCTCGCGTGTTATTTATTTCTTAATATATTTAATAAAACTCGTGAAAAACCGGTTAATAATTTAATAAAAACGCACTAAAAGTTCCAGAATTAACTCCATGTGAATAGCTGCCGAGACTGGGGGGGGCGTCCTTTTTGTGTAATTAATTAAATATTTTTCTACCGTCTATAAATATACCGTGTTTTATATTAAAATGAGTTTAATCGCAATTACGTTTTCATTTATTATGCAACAATGTACGCGTAATACTGAAAAATATTGCAACTATTATTATTCGTAAATATTTATGAAATGCATTTCAAATACGGTCAGGATCGAAGTTAACATGTTCAAATAATCGTGTTTATAAATTTAATTAAAAGCCAAGTGCAAGAAATACACTTCTTAACACAATACCGAAATCTTTTTAAAAAATTCTGAGATGATATTTTGGTACTGTTCTGGAATCATTCGTAAGATGTTAATAATTTAGTAACCTAAAATGCTATTAATAATTTCCCTTTAAAGATTTCACAAATCTGCCATTGTGTATTGCGGTGTGGCAAAAATCTAAAACTTAAATAGTTAATATTTTTAACTAATTAAAGTCCCCAAAGAAAAAAGTTATTGCTCAATGCAGCCTGACACGTCGAGTATAATTCTTCATTTTACCGATCTCTTAAATGAGCCGTAGGCCGCGGAATTCTTTTTCGAACATTATTGTCATCAAACTGGTTTTTTGTAATCCGTATTAGACGAGAACCGCCTTTGAGCTATCGTCGCTGATTTTTATAAACCGGAAAATGAATTTAAACTGGTTCTCTAATACACAGCTATTTAACCGAAAAAATTACCAGGATGAATCGAAAAATAAAAAAAAAAAAAACTCCGCTTGCAGATTACGTAATAGCGAAATGAGATAAGTAATACGAGATGTAAAAATCATCATAATCGATAGGCGCGCTCTGCGAGTGAGTTCCTTTGATGGGAAATTTATGTTTCATCTGCTAAACGATAGGATCAAATTAGGTAAATAAAATCGAGTTATTTATACCGAGTCATTTTAAATGATCAAGCTGCGTGCGTTTTCTCTATTGTGTATCATCATCCGGGTTTAATTCACACATCTGGTTGTATTTCGGCTAGGCAGATCCCCGCTTATTAAACGGTTGAAATTAAAGAAAACCCGTTCTTGAATACTCTCCGATCGAATAACGAACGGGGTGAGTTTCAAATGTACGACCATTACGATTACGATTATGGGGAATATTTTGACAATGGAACTGTCTTGTAATCCGATACTTTGTGACTTTTTGACTTCATCGATTCGAGGCAACTCTCTCTACCCTTGTGTCTTTGTTACAGCATCGGGAAAGAAATGCACATACATAGAGGACAGGGTTACAACAAGAAGCGAATATTATTATTACCATCCCTAATTACAATGTGCGAATACGAGATATTTTTTGTCAACACACACGCACATATGGCGTAAATTATTTCCCGGGCGAATGAGCGTTAAAATTATTAATAGGTCACACTTTATAATATCAATATTTTATCGTGTCATTTGAAAAGTTGGCGCGGAAATTTTCTCTGCAATTTAAATGAAAGTAAAATTAATGTTCAAACTAGTTGTTTAGAAAAAACTGCATTTCATTATAAAAACGATCAAATATCGTTGACGGAATTTGTAAAAATATTAGTAGTACATCGAAGAATAAGCCTCGATTACCAAAGAGACATTATACTCTTTTAGGTAATACCTAAAAGAGTATTATGTAGGTTTTCTTCGCTCTCGCTCGATGCTAGAAGAACTAAAATCTTCGTAATTATTATTACTTGTTTTTCAGTACGGTGCGAGACTTAATTAATTATCATGCATTTGACGTACATAAAAAGTAAAAAGAACAAAGACATTAACGGCAGAGTCAATATTTACCGAATTAAGAAAATTCCTTAGGCGATGTTAACAAATACGCATTAGTTTAAAAAAAAAAAAAAAAAAAAAAGAAAAAAAAATGCTATCCAAATTGCTAGCATTATTTCAACAGAGAAGAAATATTGGCTATCGAAAAATAAACGAACGGCGACATTTGTAATTATGCTGGTGACAACTATCCTTCTTCCTTTACTAATCTAATTTCTACCTATCTCTTCACTTCTTATCCTTCATCACTTCTTCGCCTTCTCTCATTTACATTGTGCTCTACGATAACCCCCTAGTATTAACTTACGATTCGGACATTACCTTCTTTTTTCCACCCTAACCGCATTTACCTCCATTCTACCTACTTCGTTCCACTGATTGCAACTACGCAGTGCGGATTTAAGTGTCCTCGCTTACGCAATGGACAGAACCTTATCCATTTCAATCTTCACAAAATTAACTTCTTATTGCGCTTCCCCCCTGTATACTGTAGTACCTCAATAATTCCTGTTCTCTCTTCTTTTATATCAACAGCAGTAACAAATTGTAAAAAATAATTGTTTGCGTCGGTGATTATTAATGCCACTGCGGGTGAACCGAGAAAAAGTAAAAGATTATACACACAGTTAATGATTTATTTCGGTGGCGTTTATTACGTTAGTCTGCGCGTGTTTTTATTGGGAAATACACAGGTGTCAAAAAATAAATAAAAAAAAATTGAATTTCCAACCACCAGGTGAAATGCTCTTGTTGTTGCAGAATTTTAAAATTAACTTATTGTTAGGCTAACGTTTTTGAAGTATTCAAAATAAGGTTTGGCCATATTAGTAGCTTTCGGCGCCTTGATATAACTTGTGTGTATAACTTAAAAACCATCATTTCTGAAGATTATTTTTTCTCTGAAAATAAATATCTTATTGAAAAAAATCAGGGACTTATATAACATATTGGGACTATTGTGATTTTTTTTTTTTTTTTTGTATTATCGTAATATGCACTTTTCATACTTTTAAAACACTTCCAAAGTATTTAAAATGCAAAAAGTTGGGTTTCTTTTTGGTTTTTTTACACGCGCCATATACAGCAACTAGGCTAGGAGCGTGCAAGCTAATTTAATAACGGGTTACATTAAATGGAAGAAACCCGCTCTTCTCTACATTTACAGGTAAAAGTTTGTTTATTAAAAGGGCTACAAATATTTTTTTTATTTTTTTTTTTTTTTAATTACGTCTTTTTTATGGCAAATACAACGGTTTAACAGAGAAAATTGGATTTCGATTATTTTTGTTTTTCTTTTTTTTTTTTATTTCATGATTTTGTATTGAAACTAGATGAAGATGTTCAAAAAGTAAATAAATACGCAGAGTAATCACGAGAAACAAGCGCAGTTTACGATCTGTAAAGAATAAAATTCTAGATACGCGCAAACTTTGCCTTCTAGTGATATCATCTTCAATGCAGGTAAAAAAATGAATTCTCTGGTTTCAATACAAAATCATGAAATATGTTCTTTTAAAATACATTACGATTAACCAGCTATCATTTTAATTGATCATCGTACAACATAATATGTATATATATATATATATATATATATACATATGTATGTATTAATTCGGCCATTTTGGCCTCGCAAGGGGCTGTACTCCTTGATCCTTCTTGCTTTCATTTCTATCTCTTTCTCTTCTATACTTTGTATAAAATGATCAAAATTTACAACGTAATTCTTACTTGCATCAACATGAAAAAAAAATAACATAACCACAAAAGTCCTATTCTAACATTTAACTTTCATTATATAAAATTAAGACATTTTTTCGTTACATTTTTCGTTACATATTTCATTACATAAAATTGTGACATTTTTTAAATAACAATAACAAAATCCTATAAAATATAACAAACGTTACATAAAATTGGGACATTTTTTTGGGACATTTCTCTGGGACACTTTTTTTGGGACATTTTTTCGAATGGAGGGTAGCCTAAGAATTACGTTGTGATTAATATACTTATCATATTTCGGAGGATTTATATAACTTTTAATTAACGAATTTGAATTGAATCTGGTCAATTTTAACTTTAGCATTTAAATAAAAATATTGAAAACACCATCTCAGAAATGTGCATATGACGCAACGTGATAATGGTAAACGATTCCTTTAATAGTGTGTCTTAAATTCCATGATGATCGATCAATTGATTTCTTTTCGACGATTACTTTTTAAACATGTAACATTTCAACATGAAAAATACGGAAATGGTCGTTTTATTTTCAAAAGTCTGCGGAGTCATTGAGCACAGATCATCAATGCAACACTTTCGAATATATTTTTTTAAAACCCGATCATACCGTGTTTATTATTTTCAAATACGAACATCCTGGCGAATCTCGTGTCATACGTCGATTTTTTCATACACTCGTTTGGTTCGAATTAATGAATAATACTGATAGCATTGATTTTTTAATTTTAAAATGATATGTCAACATTCAGCGTATTGCCCTTCACCAGGGTCGTTATCAATGTAGCCGTTAAGGAGAGATCTTTATTGGCGCTCTTATTAACTTAAAATGGTAATTTTTTTCTTTTTTTTTTAAGCTCCTGTTAACATCATAGATACTGAAATAGTGTTTAGTGTTCGCTTCCGTGAATTATTACTTTTTTTTTTCTTTTTCCATTTCTCACTACTCCGGTATCTCTATAAGCGGTGAAGTTTAGTTACCTAAAGGTCGACTTATTTTACATTAAGTTAATACGTTTCCTCATAACTCTTCTCAATGAAACAAGACATAACTTTTAACAAATATACTAACAACTTTCGAAAAAATCAAATTACCTTATACAAAATAACGACAGAGCCATCTACCGAGTTGCGATAAACCGTTTTCATGCAGTATAAGGAATGCTTGCCGTATAATCCTATTTTTTCCAACGATCTTGTGCCGGGAGTTCTCAAAACATTATCAGACTATAACGTAGGGTACATTCCGAAATCCACTCTGACTTAAGCAACGCTGATAACACTCTGGGGGGAGCCTTTTGACGTTCATATCGACTTATCTGTCGTTGAGTATAGTAGACATCCACGGCGTTAGAATATACGGCAAACCGTATTAGAGAGCATCAAGAGATACAAAGACTATATAAACATGTATACACTGACTAATTAACCTCTGCATTCGTGACATTTTACGAAGGTTGTAGCATGTTCATCGCGGACAGGTTTGTTGCAATCGCAGCATGCCTTTCGTGTGTCTTTCTCCTATTGTTGCTTTGTAGCAAATATGACCGGATGACTTTGATCCTTCCTGACTTATCTGGTTCATTAGCAGGGGACCTGAAGCGATTTCAACGGGGTTTAATGCCTGTCCGATCACATTTTCAATGGCGATTTTTGTGCTGTCTTCTTCTTTTTCTTCTTCTTCCGTCGTATTGCTCGATTCCGAGCGTCGTGAATCACCCATGTTACGTTGACCAAATGTAATCACGCCATTTGTCGCGGTCTGCCGTTGCTCGCAAGCATTCTTTCAGTCTTTTTCCTGTCATTTCCGGCATTTGATCTATATATTTATTCAAAGATCGGCCGCGGCCACTAGTTCCGGGGACTTTCCCCTGCATAATAATTTTTTCAAGTGACTCTGGTCCGCGGCACATAACGTGTCCGAAGAATTGTAAAATGCGGTGATGGATTGTTGGTAAGTCTTTCTTGTGCCTCAATTTCTAGACTGGCCAGTATAGACGTGTTTGTGCGCATCTCCTACCATGGAATCCTTAGCATGCGACGCCAGCAGAACACCTCAAAAGCTTGTATTTTATGTTTGGCTTCCAGGTTTATTGTCCATGTTTCGCACACATATGTGGCAATAGGGAATACCAGCGCTTTGACTATCCTCTTCTTAGTAAACATGGAAATGTGCCTGTCTTTTGATATGCGCGCTAGGCGCACCATTGCTTTCCGGGCTCTTGCTAGTCTACTCCTAATTTCCATGTTGCAGCCTCCCGTGTTCGATGTGAGTGCGCCTAAATATAGATCAGCTTATCTTTCACTTCGATCCCGCAAAGTGAATTTGGCGGGCTTAGTGGCGGGGTAGTTTTCTATCCACCATTAGGATTTGACTTTTCTGTCTGTTCAAGGAGAGACCATTTTCCGCGCTTACTTCTTCAACTCTTTCTAACAGTTCATTTATTTCTTTGTATGAGGATGCTATTAGGACTGTGCCGTCTGCATACCTCAGATTGCAAACTTTTTTGTGCTGTAATTTCGCCTTATTTGAACGTTTTGCGACCGATTTTCAATTTCTGGTTTTGCGAGTTCTTCACTCAATTGGCGCATAATAAATAATCGTCGTTGATTTGTTTTCCATCCTGTTGTTTTCGTAATAAATCAAATACGACACGAGTGAACCAGTATCATCCGGCATGTTGAAAAACATAGCTACCGACCATCTGTACGACGTTGTGTAGTGTGCACATTTGATCCGTGGTATCAACGTTAGCTTTATACTGTAGTATGTTACAATGTGAGGGTTTTTTTACTGTTATCGTTTACAGCAGCGTCAGAATGCAAAGTCGACATCATAGTTACAGCTTTATTTTTCTTTTGTCTCATTGAAAGCAAATTCAGTATAGTATACTTCCCTCGACTTGAGCCATCACACGTGGAACATACGGGTTATTCGGTCTCAAAGTACTGACGATAGTTAAATTCCATGAAAGCGTGTGTTTGGCAAAACGTTGTAAAAAAAGATATCCGTGGTAATATTTCTACCACTGCCCCGGTACGGAGCTGCAAGCTCTTTTACGACTCGTTCTCCTTGATATTTTTTTTTTTCTCAAACATCACCTGATTTACTTACGTAAATGATACCGCGCAATGGATAAGCATTTTCAGCATCGCAAATCCACCGAATCTTAATGCCATATTTAGCCGCGGCTTAGAAGGAATGTACTGCATAAATTAGTGACGTCTATTTATAGAAATAAATGTTTAGAAAGTTATTTCAGGGTCGTACTATTCGAAAAACGAAGAAAAATAAGAGGTGGGTACCTGGGGTGCGTAACAACGTAGGTAAATGTGGGGGTTAATATGAATTGAGTTTACCATTAAGAAATTTCAACAATAATATTTCTGTTTGAAACGAAAATTAGTCGCTATTTTTGAACGGAAGTTATCGAGGAGTAGTGGCCAAGATTTGAATGGAAATTCAACGTGATTGTCGCTAATACGATTAGGGGTGTAGCCTGGCGCTCTTGAAAGGAGTTTCTATAAAAATTCCTTTAAAAAAATAGATTCTGCAATTATTAACATTCCGTATTATTAATTATTATTCCGAACGTTATATAATATTGTGTAATTCTGTGAGGGCGCTGTTGCTAATATTTTCTCGTTGTCATTTTAATTTCATTAATTGAGCCCAGTTGAAATTCCAGCAAATTTGTCGAAATATTTTTGAGCGTTGGTGAATATCGCATACCGTTGGCACGGAATCTGTTGCTTCCCCCCCCCTACATTTTAAAATTAATGACTTTACTCGCCTTTCTTGTGGCTGCTGATACGAGTTATTTTCCGCTTGTTTTTAGTTTTCTCGTTTTCCTAATGTAAAATCATGGTTTTTATTTCGAGCGTTTTTATTTACTTTCATGCGTATAATCTTCCGTGAAATGGAAGATAGAACGGTGAAATTCGCAGACCGTGAAAGATCAGAAAATTGTTGGCGCTTGCGTGTAATCTAGGTGTAGTATAGTGATAGCGGTGAATACTGAAGAAGTCAGAAAAAAATAGCTTACAGAGATGCCAAGCAAGAATAATAGAGAGTGATAAAAAAAAAAAAAGAAAAGGTGTGTGTTAAATATAGAAATTTTTTTTTTTTTCAGAAAACACATATGTGGTGATAATTGTAATGTATGAAAAATTATTAAAATCTGTGTATAATTTCTTTCTTCAAAGACGTAATTTAAATTTGAAGATGAAAATTAACGCTTTACCTAGTAGGTAGTCGGGCTCTATCAATATTTAGCAACGCGGCCTGTAGAGAAATAATAATAGTAATTTTTTTTTCACAATATTGTAGGGCTACGTTTTATCGATCACAAAATTAAATCTGAAATCAAAAAAAAATATCATGCACCGTGCAAAGAACATATTTTTTTATGCACAGCAGGCGACTCTTTTTGTTCAAGCATTAAACGCCACGCAGGCAGTGCTAATAGATTTTCGCATTATTATTTTTCACAGTTATAAAGTAATCAAACGGCAGAAATTAAGAAATTAGAGTATGGAAGTGGCCAAATGGTAAGCTACTTAGCCGCCAGGCCATAAAAAAAAAAAAAAAAAAAAAAAAATGAAATCAAAGAGAAGATGGAGTACACGTAGCTTCGAAACATGTCGGCTATTTTTAATATTTTTCAAAATATAATTTTCTGTAGAACACGTTTTTATAATATTTTTAATAATGAAACATTTTTTTTTGTTTTTTTTTTTTCGATTTCAGCCTCCATGGATTACGCTAAACAATTAAGTTTTTTCATTTTACATTTTTACCTTCTTCCTTCCTTAACATCTTTCCAGTATTTCTTGAGACCCCCCATTAAGGCATTTTTATGGCTTATCGAAAGCGACCTCTTCCGGTTAACTTGTTCTATTTTAAAGATTGACGTCGCAACTGTTTTATCAAACCATTCCTTAAGAGTAATATCCATTTCACATTCATTGAACCATGCAGGTCTTTTTTTCTTCGTTTTCATGAATTCATAAATTCTCTTGGTTAACCTGTCCTCTTGCATTCTGTGGTAATATGCCCGTAAAATAATAATCTTCTTTTCCTTATTGATATCGACAATGGTTCAATTTTGATATATATATATATAGTTTGTCGTTCACAAACCCATTTGAACTGTCCATCATTTCATTTAACTCCTATAATCTTTCTCAGGATTCTCCGTTCCCTTATTTCTAATTTATTTGTTAATATTTTCCAAAATGTTTAGCTTTAACGTTTCTGATGCGCATTTATAACCCTTATGGTTTTACAACTAATGAAACATTATTTATTGTCGGGTAATTTTTTTTATTTAAAAAAATACACCACTTTTTTTTATTGGTTTATCTTTTACTACGGGGTATCGTCGGAAATTACCCGCGCTTCGTACGCAATCGTGGGAATTGGCAAATTTTCCACACTTTTATAAATCGTGCGATATTACGAAATAATTTTATCCAGATTTATTTAAACCGAAGAAAAAATTTAAGCGTTTAATAGCGATGCAATGGAAAAAAAAACCTTAATCAAACAAGCATTTAATAGAAACAAAAAAATGAAAAAATCTGATGATTTTTGAAATAGAAAAAAAAAAAAAATAGACAAGCGTACTGAACTATTGACGAATTTTGGAACTGAATATAATAAACGATAGGATGCTCGCGGTAGACCTGAAAGAGTGTAGCATCGCGCACATTCCTCTCGATGAAGTTTTTTCTATTTTTTCTATTTTTTCTATTTTTTCATTAATCACATCTGTCTCTGCACGTATGCGTGTCTGTCTAACTCGGATTTCGCATTATTGTTATTTTAATAGATTTCTGCGTAAGTTCAATGATCAGATTAATTAAGACTGTTCACAATATCGTGTAGAGATATTTTTTTCGTTTAATTAATAATTCCGTTCGAATCGGTTAAAAACACCAATGATTACCCATCATCGATATGAGGCTAATTATAATCGCGTTTGTTGTTTATTTATTTACTTATAGTCTACTTCAGTTCATGATCAAGGGTTATACACTAGTTTGATAAGCTCTTTTTATTTTTGCCCACTACAAGAGCAACATACAAAGGTGTTCGCGCCACCGTCGTCGATTATTACATTCAATTATAATAACAACAAGTTCGCCATCATTTTTCTGGCCAATCAATTAACTCGATGCGTGTAAACAAATGACTCTCTCTCAATTTTTTTTTTTCCCATTAATTTACACACTAAGGAACATACAAAAAAAACTTCGATACAATCTACTATTACTTCTGCGCCTTTTTCCCGTAAAAATAAAAAAAAAAATAAACCCTTAATTTATGTCAATAGTACACAGCAAAATTCTTAATTAGCGGAAATCTGTTACATAGAGTAATGTTTTTACGCGAAAGCAAATCATTTTTAGTCACTTTATGACTGGGAACAATTCTGTTCTCGGTTAAGCAGTCATCTATCTTATTCGCCCCGTAGTTGTAATATAAAAAAAAAAAAAAAAAAAAAAAAAATGAAAATTCACAGCACACAAACATAAGAAACAGTTACACATTTAATGCGCAAAATAAATAAAATTGACATGTTAATGAAGTTACCTCTGAAATATATGTCAATTTAAATCGTTTTATAAATATACAATATTTTGAGCTGTTGCGAATTTCTTAGCAGCATTTAAAATGGAAAGTTACGAAGATTCGGATTTTCGCAGTCTTATACCATCTTATTTTTCATTAAGAAAGGAGGGATTGAAAGAAACAAAGGTCACAGGACTCTAGATTGGATAAGAATAAACGATATAAGGACAATAAAAGTACATACAGTAAAAAAAATTACGAAACTGATCAATATGACTTTAAGTGAAGGAAAAATACCAGATGGACTAAGCCGATATACAAAAAAAGTCGAACGCAGCGAATGTGAAAATTACAAACCAGTTGTGCAGTAAGTAATATAATTCTAAAAGTATGTAGCAAATAGTTTAACGATATATTTATAAGAAAATAGAAGATAATTGACAGAACACAATACGGGTTTCAAAAGGGCAAACCGAGAAGCGCTCGATGAAATTACAGAAAAAATAAAGGTAAATTTTGAAGTAACATTCATAGATCTAACTAGAGCATTCGAAACAATTGACCATAAAATACTTATAAACAAATTAGAGGAAATAGGAATAATAACGAATACAGTGTTAAATATAGTGCTTCCAAAACTACCTAAACCAGAACATGTGTCGAAATGTATTGAATGGATAAAGTGGTGAAAAAGATGAGTTGAATGTGGGAGTTCCGTAAGATAATAAAGTTAGTAACTTTTCTTTTTCTTACCTTGTGCGCGACAGCGGCCTTGATGACTTAGCGCCAATATTGTTTATTATATATACAAAAAACGGTTTATACAAGGAATTAAAATTTAGCGATATGTACTTGTTCGCGGATGATATAGCAATAGAATTGCAGCACATAAAGATATTGAAATGAAAATGCAAAAAGATTTAATAACAATAAGTAAATAAAAAAGCTAAGAATTAATGTATCAAAAACTGAAGCAATGGTACTACGTATGAAAAGGGATAGGTATGATGTATGTCATCCAAATTTAATAATGCACTTAAACGAATGTGTACATGAGTGAGACGAAAGGTGAAAAAATGAATTGCCGGAAGATAAGAAGTAGTGACCTGATATAAATTTTTTTTTAGGGGTAATGATGGAGCAACACTTAAGGTAAGACGTACGTATAATACATTACAAAGAAACTTAAGGCAACACTACCGCCACTATATACACTTTAAAAAGAAATATTCAACAAATAAAAAACATTAAAAATGTCGTATCATGCGCTGGTGGAATCGAGAATCAGATATGTCAGGCATGGGGAATAAAACATACAAAATGCTTGAAATTAATATCAGAGATCACAAATACGACACCGAAAGTAAAATAATTCGAAAAGAAGACGTACTGAACGTTAGAGAGGAATGTATTTATTTGATATGGGAATACATAATGACAGATAAGGAAATAGAACTACTAGAGGAAAGAAGCAAGAATACGGGCTGAGGGAAAACTAAAACTCTGCCGTTAGCTAAAACAAAGATAAGGGGAAGAAAGAAAAATATACGTTATAATAATAACTTAGTTGTTAAATAAAACGCCTAAAGAAATAATAGAGAAGGAAACATTTAGGGCGAAATAAAGAGTAAATAAAGCGAATGTTAAAAGAAAAGAGGGAAATATAGGAACAACAATAATAAGCATGAAATAAGAGAAGAGGGTATAATAGTGATAAACAAAAACGAAAGCAAAGGGGAAGGAAAAGAGACGGAACAAAGTAAATAATTAAAATAAATAAAATGAAATAAAATAAATAATAAGTAATAGATTATAGCTAAGTTAGAAATAAAGAAAAAAAAATAGGATTAATTTACGTAATAAAATATTTGCGCGGCGATAAAATTGTATAGTATATTAATATAGTGTAGAAATCGTTAGATGTAAGAAAACTCGTCGACAATATAGCTTGACGAGGAAATGTGTAAATATTAATAAATATCGATATATTAAATATTTAAAGCTTTCACAGTGATTACTCATAATAAATAATTTTCGGAAACTTCTAAAAGATATTTATTATTTGCTTAACGTTTCTCAAAAGCTGATGATGGCCAGTGTAAGCTGGTCGAAACGTTAAGCGAATAAATATCTTTTAAAACACACAGTTGTTTCCGAAAATTATCTATTATGAATATCGATATATTCTCAAACAAAAAAAAAACAAAAAAAAACTGATATCAAAAATTGCGTTTGTCTCCCATTTTAAATAGACATTTCAATTTTAAAGGAATTTCGTGAAATTGCAGAAATAATTTTAGGTATTTTGCATTCAGACAATATTATATGTTTCTTGAAAAAAGACTTATTTCAACCGGGATTTTATTTTAATGTTTGATACTTCCATCGATTTCGAAAAAAAAACAAAAAACAATCATGAAAAATAGCGTTACTTTTTTCTTATCGGTTCTCCACAAGCAACTTGGGACTTGCGACGAATATACATAGACTTAATTGAATCAGATGGCAGATGTCCCTCACAAAGAGCTTAAAAAGCAATTCATACGACGAGGTATCATTTTGAACAACGGTGAACTACGTACGTTCCGGTTAGGTATGACCAGCGGTTTGTTTCAACCAGTGGCGGCGAACGATCGGTTTTGTGAAATGCGACCATAAGGCTCTCACGTTAGTGTAATTTCCTCCGAGCACATCCGAATTGAGGGACACTATTATTTGATTCGAAATGATTAATGAGTGTAAAATTGCGGACGTATTTTACGAACACTTTGCAACGGGGCGCGTTAATGTGCTATTGAGAGCGACTTCAGAACGGTGAAACCTGTTTCCGGGTAAATTAAGAAACTAGCGAGCTAAAAGAGGTAGAGCTGTCCATCGCATTGGTTTAACTAAAATAGGAATTCGGATTTTACATCCTGCGAAATATTACACTTACTTTCAATGCGTACCACCAATATATGTAGTTCATCGGTGTGTAAATGTATAAATAATTTGCACCTGCTTTATAGGTGAACAATATTAAATAAATTATATTTCCACGTCTACTACATTCATTATTTTTTCATATAGTCGATTTTTAACTTTAAACTATCGGTTTAATGTCAACAGATTGCTTTATCTTATTAGATCTCTTTATTATTTTTAAATCCTAGTCACTTCCGTATATATGTATACATATATATATATATATATATATATATATATATATATATATATATATATATATATATACGTAGTACGGCCATAAGTTCTGCCAGTAAAATTTGAACGCGTGAAAAAAAATGAAGTTTTGAGTGTAGAGAAATGGTAACACTGCCCAAATGTAGTGTATACGATTAGTATTCAGTAAGCACGGCAAAGGGTCGGCTGACTGCTCGTATGTCACAGGGGGGCATTTATGAAAAAAGTGTTACGGTAATCGCATTATTTCAGTATGACAATCAACGAAGATTCATACAACCTCGAAATCGCTCGGTGTATCAATGAAAGGTTTGTGTTTCGCACAATTGCAACGATGGAAATTAAACAAACTCGATGATCGGCTCAAACCGTCCGCGTCCTGCAGGAACGAAACAAGCGGTGAATAATTTTCGTGCAAGGATAATATCCTGTGCGGAAGCAAACAATCCTATCTCGAGAGACGGATCTCGTTCCTCATACCGTATCGCGCATTCTGAACGAAGATTTAGGTCTTTACGCATGTAAACGATACGTTCGGCACCTGTTGACGGCGAAATTAAAAGAAATTAGACGCGTTCCAGCTCAGAATTTGTTGTGTTTGTACGGCAGCGGCACTTATCGCGATATCCTGTTCACAGATGAAAAAATATTTACCGGGGAAGAGTCGTTTAATAAACAAAATGACACACCGTATAGATGCTAAGTGGCCTATCGAAGCACCGGATAAAAAAGTACCTTGCGTTCAATGCGGCGGGTATCATCCGGCTCAAGTCATGGTATAGTTGAATTGGATGAAAGGTTTCACAGATGTTCACTTTTGCGAGGCTGCCGTCAAAACATCCGCGCTTGTGTACCAAAAAATGTTGAACGTAGTGGTGGTTAAACCTTTGAATAAGAAGATGTTTGAGGGATTCCGCTGGATTTTTCGGCAAGATCTTGCGCCATCGCACAAAGCGAAGACGACCCAAACCTGAAATGTCTCCGTAAATGTGTCGCTGCAAAAGGCGGACATTTTGGATAATTTGTATGTAGTTTTGTAGCTTTTCTTATCTACTTTTTGAAAATATAATTTCTATTTGGTCTCCGTTATTCTGTTATGTCGTAATTCGCGTTTAAAGTACTAACAGAACTTCCGGCCGTACTATGTATATATGTGTACACTCTTTTTTGGGGGGGGGGGGCTCGTCTTCGGTTTTGACTCCAACACTTGAAATATTACATTACAGAATTCGATTTGAAGCGAGTGGAGAAACAAGCATTGAAGTGATTTTTTTTTTTTTTTTTTTTTTTTTTTGTTTGAAACAGGTTGTGGGTCTCACAGGGCAAATATGCCCGTTGTGTGAGTGCCCGACACTCTTATTAACGTTTATTCAAAAAAAAATATATACAATATAAAAATTATAATTTATCTTAACTTATTCTATAATCATAATATTAGTACTCTAGCGTTAAGATTAAGTATAGATATATATACGCATGCAACTACGTAACACGCCCCGTAATACGTATCTGTACATTATTACATGCCGACAGCTCAATATTTAAAATGGGAAACATAATCTTCTTTACGACTTAATGTCCGGTAAAGACACTAGGAAGTCAAAAACAAAAACAAAAACGTAAAAAGAAAGGAGCATTAAAAGGTAGAGAGATTCAGAACGTAGCTTGTTGTTTAATCTTTGCACCATTCCTTTAGCCAATTTTCCACCTCCTTTTTCCACACACCAATTCTTTTTTCCTCTAATATACGATTCGGGATTGTACTTATTAATTTAATTAAAACCGAATTATCCGTATTATCAATTCGCAGATTTACCCCACGAGGATAGATGTAGTATGTATTGATTACCGCTATAGATAGAAAGTAAAGGAGAAATGAACTTTTTTAAGGAGCAGGCTAGAGCCAAGATTTTCGAATACAAGCGAGCGCTTTCGCCCAATAAACATTCAGAGAAAACATGGTTTGCGTCAAAATCAGTATTGTGGAGGAGATAATGGGCAGTAGTAGGAAATAAGGAAATCAAAAGTGAAAAGCGAAGAAAAGAGAATGATTTTTAATCTGATTACGGAAAACAACAGTAGAACAAGGACGACTGGAAGAAATAGAAAAGAACCGAGGCTGAGGATTGAGCGTCGGCTGTATGCGGAGATAGAAGCGCGATTATAGAATTGAAAAAGCTACATAACCGATTAGGTAGCGCGGTAGCCTAGTAGTTAAGGTGCTTGGCTACCAAAGCAGAGGTGTCATAGGTTATCGAGACTTGTCTCGTACCGGATGCAAGTGGCTGTCCCAGAAAGGAACTGGCCGCAGTATTCTCATCAGATCCCTATTAGGGATCCTTAAGTACATTATGAAAAGCTTAATTGTACAATCCATGACACCTTATTAAGGAGATATGTTTGAGACTTAATATACTTACTTATATATGCGATCAAAATCGAATTTAGCGTTTTTCACTGATTTCATTTAGCTGCTGTTTGTTTGTAGTTTTTTTAAGGTGCATTTGATCGGTAGCATTCTAGGATAGAGTTACAAATGGTTCTAGTTTGTTTTTTCCAGTATGGTTCTTGTTTCGGAATCGTACGGAGCAATACTCCGGATGACAATCAATTCTTTTCTAATGTCTATCAAAACATTTTTCGAACAGTTTAAGTGTTGTTTTTTGCTTAATCTTTTCTTCCGCCTAATTTTCAAAGGCTCCCACTGCTCGTAATTGAACTTGTCAGATATTCCAATTCTTTCACTTACTTTTTAGTTTGCCTACTTAACATTCAGCGCTTTACCCTTTGTTTCGCTCCTTTTTTTACCTTAATTTTTCTTTTACTAATTTTAAATTTTCATTCTGTGTGCAACAGTCTGTTTAGTTCATTAATTGTTGTAGTTCTGTTTTAGTTTTCATCCACCTATCTAACTTATATTGTAGTTTATTTTTATTCCGCCACCCCTAATGTTCCAAAAATATTTTAATTCCTATAAGTACATATATATATATATATATATATATAAATAAATATAAATATAAATAAATATATATATATAAATAAATATATATATATATATATAAAAACTCGGCCATTTTGGCCTCGCAAGGGGCTGTGCCCCTTGACCCCTCTTGCTTTCATTTCTGTCTCTTTCTCTTCTATACTTTGTATAAAATGATCAAAATTTACAACGTAATTCTTACTGGCATCAATACAAAAAAATAACATAATGACAAAAATCCTATCCTAACATTTAACTTTCATTATATAAAATTAAGACATTGTTTAGTTATATTTTTCGTTATATTTTTCGTTACATTTTCGTTACATTTTCGTTACATATTTCGTTACATAATATTGTAACATTTGTAAAATAACAATAACAAAAATTCTATAAAATATAACAAACGTTACATAAAATTGGGACATTTTTTTGGGACATTTTTCGCGTTACATAAAATTGGGACATTTTTCGCGTTACATAAAATTGGGACATTTTTCGCGTTACATAAAATTGGGACATTTTCCGTTACATAAAATTGGGACATTTTTCTGGGACATTTTTTCGAATGGGGAGTAGCCTAAGAATTAAGTTGTAATTAATATATATATATATATATATATATATTGTGGTAAGCCGCGAATACCGAAATGTAGTTAGTGTCGTAAACTGTATTAATTATTAAAATATGTACTATTCAAAGAGTTAAAATTGACGTAACGTAAATTAAAAAACTTACTTATATTTATTCTTATTATTTTGTATGTATTTTGGAATTTTTGTTAAATAACGTAACTTTTTATATATAACATATATATATATATATATATATAAAGGAATTTTCTTCTCTATATGGATATTCGCTCGAAAAGCAAGTAACGTAAATTTAATCAGTTGATGTTCTTTGCATTTTTATATGGCGAACAATGATGAACTTGAGTGTAATGGTCGCAGGATAATAAGAATGTATATTGTACGACAACTATATTCGATACATATCATTGTTGTGTTTAATTAGCGCAATTTACTACTATGTTACACTTAGCTACACGATAAGGTATTCCGGTTCACTGATGTATTCGATGTTTTGGGGGAAAACTTGTAAGTCGGTTTCGGTTAGATAGCCGATCGTCCTCGTTTAGTTAGTTAGTGTTGTTCTTCATTGAGAGGATAGCTACAGCATCCTCTGCCTGCCCTCGTTCCGCGGTTGTGTTTTTGGTATTTTAAAGTTTTTGTAATTACATATAGGAAATGGCAAGGTTGACACAATAAATACTAAATAATAATGGTGACAAACACCATCCTCGTCGCACTCCATTTTTTAGGATTTCGTACAGATATAGTGTACGAAATCCTCATAAGATGATTCGGAAACGACAAAAATATTCAGCTAAAATATACAATAACTCACGAACCCTTTGACACTTATAAACTTCAAAATTGGATCATAAATTCAATTAAAATTCTATTTAAGGCTAATTATCTTGGGCGAAAAAAAAACAAAAATCCGTCAAGAATATATAATATGAAGTCTGACTTAAAAAATCACCCTTAAATAATTCATAACTCATCGGCAAAAGAGTGAAATACAAAATATTAAAACGCAGAAACTCTTTCATAAAATCAAATTTAAGCACCCCCCTCCGATTTATTATGTGTCAAAAGCAGCAAAAGAAATATATTCGTGTAAGTAATGGCCCGAGTAAAAAAAGATGAGGAAAAGGGAAAAACTATAGTCGAACTTACAACTTTATATTTAAGCCCTCGTCGGGGCGCTAAAAGCTCGAAATTTTTGAAAGAAATAGTTTTCTTTCTCCAGGCACGTAATATACATTGATGGAAATTTGTCGGAAACGAAATTTCATTTCCCTAACGGAACTTTCAAGTTTAAACGGAAAGTTCAAAAAAAGGGCGAAAAATGATGGCGGGTTTCTCTCTCATTACGGCACGAGAAATCAGATTTCTTTGTTTTGTAGTATTCTGTAAACATAAATATTATCGTTATATCTAAGTTAACATACGGAGTAAGCCTGAGCCCATGAAACATCATGCTTGTCTGAATTTGTTTTGCTTTTTATTGCTCCTGTTTCAGCATTTTTAATTTTAATCTTTCGGTTATTTTTATATAATTTAAATAATAATATTCTGTCCTTGAAGTGTGCGTGTTAATTCCGTAAGACATCTGAACTAACGCTGCAATTAATATTATCGAAACCTTTTCTAATATCCATATATAATGTAATATTTACATCTGCCGATTTTACTATTACCATTCAAAGTGTGACGTTAGCTTCTCTTGTCTCTGTTCTTAAAATCACACTGCCGGTAAATTCTGGTCTATTTTGAATTCTTTCGTATTTTATTTTTGTTAAAATTTTTTGTGCACAGGATATTAAACTCAGAGTGCAACTCACGTAGTTGAGCATTAATTTTTTTTTGTTGAGCTGTCATTAAGTTTTTCTGGCAATTCTTGGCGGCAATATTCACAAATACTTTTGATCAGATGGGGTAGTTAATTTTTTTTTTATCTACTTCCCAGTATTTTAAAAAATTTTGCTCAGATTTGATATTTCCGCTTAGGTTTTACGGGGTACTTTAAGTTATGTAACGCAAATTCGATTTCTTACGTTATTACTGAACTTATTTGTTCCAAGTTGTTCTCGCACGCGTACGCCTTGGCCATACACTCTTCTCATACACGGCAATCTCTTCACTCGCATCCCTCGCCCAGTTTGCCCAAACTGCTCAGTCGCTCCGAGTTCTATCCGTCACCTTCTGCTTGACTGCTCAGGCACAATTAAGCATACCATCAGATTTCGTATTTTTTTCTTTCTACGAATTATGTTTCCGTCACTGTTTTTCAGAACATTTATTTTTCCGTGTCGTAGGTTAAAGTGATTCTTTATAGTACATATTCTCTGTATTTCTAATGTTCACACTTCTGTCAATTTTCCTATTTATTCGATTTCCTTATTTTCTACATTCATTTACTTTACCAATCAATTTGGCTTTTCTTCTTTGTTCTATTAATTACAATAATTTTTCCCGCAGTTTTTCTTTTGTCTACTATTCTAAAACATTCTCCAACACTGTTTCTTTTATTCATTTTTCACTTTCTACTTTTCATCTTTTCTTTACTTTGTATTTATATTAATTTTTTTTATCGGTTTTCTCTTTATTACCTTTCTTGATCTTAGATTACATTTTTAGTGTTTTTCTTATGCGATCCTTGCTTGTCATACTTTTAAACTTTGCTCTTCATCATTTCTGGAATATGGTCTCCTAAGTTTATATCGTTCCTGAGTAGCTTTTATGCAGATCCAATTCTTGTATCTGCGTGTACCTAGAGAATGGAGTCTAGTTAGTATCTTCTGGAGAAATTATATCGTCGCCTCTTAGTTTGTCAAATATAGTGTTTGCGATTACAAAACTGTGACCATTACAGAATTCTATGAGGGTTTCCACTCTTAATTTTTTTCCCAATCCAAATCCTCCAGCAACGCTATCCGTTTTCTCCTGTCCGACTACAGCATTCCAGTCTGCAAGTATTATTAAATTATGTCTATCTACCGCTTTTAATACAACCTCTTCGATTTGTTTGTATATTTCTTTTACTTTACCCTTAACACTCCACGCTGTATTGAATAAGTGCTCGACTTATTTCTTATCTTAATCAGTATTATTCGAAACATTAAGTACTCGTATACTTTTAACGCCATTTCCTGTTTCTCTCAAACTATACTGCCATTTTCCATTCCGTAATATATAAAAAGTTGCATTTCAGAAATTTCCAAGCCGTTTATTTTCATTGGTACCGAATGCATCGATGTTCACATTCTTACCATTTCTGCTTTTAGATTTTCCAGTTATCCCGATACTTTTAATGATTTAACACGTTCTATGTCACGATCTTCCATATTCCATCGTTTGTCTTTAGTTTTATTTTGTACTTTCGCTTAACACACGTTCCTTTTCACCTGCACAGTAACGTATTAATAAAATCACGGGCCAGCTACAGTCACGTTCCATTAGTGCAAGTAACTATCGAATATTCTCAAAATTGCTGGTTTTGTTGTTTTTTTTTTAACACACACACACACATATATATATATATATGTATATATATATATATATATATATATATACTTCTATCCGTTCTGTTAAATATTTAAATTGTTCTATTTTGCTGAATTTTATTGTAATCAAAGTTAAGTCATATTGATCCATTTTTTCACGTAAACCATAAACACTCCTTTTCTCAATTCCATTTTCTTCAATTCGTCGACGACTCGTTTCCGCTCTCATTCCAGATTTTGAATCTCTGCAAGCTAGTCAACTGACTTCTTTGATTTTTATATTCTATTATAATTCCGTTAACCGGATTTTCTTCATTTCTTTACGCCGCTCGCGAATAACCTTTTCAAGTACGCATTTGAAAAGTAGCCATACCTTCTTCTGATTTCTGTTGTTGCACAATCGAATTTTACTCCTTTTGAAATTTGCGGTAATATATTCAACGGAGTCGTGCACCTTTTTGCAACCTGGTTATTTAGATGCATAATTTTTTTTATTTTAAAATTCGCCGTATTAGCTAAATTATCAGTTTTTATTCAATAATATAAAATTTTTCTGTTAAACGTTTCTTAAATCTTTTAAAAAATTTCTAATCATCCCAGCCGAATATATTGATTAAGTTGCTAAACTGACACCTGGGAGCCGAAAACTTAAAATTTTATAAACTGCCTCCGGTGAATAGCTGAAATATATTATACCTTATTTAGCGGCTGTGAATATTCAATTCTGTTTGAAAAAGAATGTACTACTAATTGTGAGCCTGTTCGGCTAAAACCATTTCCGATAAGAAATTAACCATTTCAAAAAGAAAATTGCGACCTTAAATGAAAAGTTGAAATTCATAAGTTCTTATTTATCTAGTCAAAACTTTAAACAGTAATCCCAATTATTTATTAAAACGAACGAATAAGAAATTATAAATCTTAACCACAAATTATTATTTTGTTGCAAATACTAACTTTTAATATAAGAATTTTGTTAAAGTTTCAGCCTCCTCCGAAAAAAAAAAAAAAAAAAAAAAAAGTATAATCAACGCGTAATTCTGTAATTTTAAAAGATCTTTACTCAGATATACAAGTATGGAATGAATCGCAATTTTTAAGTAGTTAAAAATTCTATTTTTGTGGGGAACTATGTTTTAGTATTCTTTTTTTTGTTTATTTAATTTTTTTGGTTAGGTCTAATGGAGAATCGATTAAGACACCCGCTGAAAACATACGTTCCATCAGCTTACTAAGTAACATGAGTAAATTATTTGAAAAGATTGTATACTTACAAGATTAAGAAAGCACAGTGATGAAAATAGTATAATATGCGATAATCAATTTGATTTCCGACCTAAACTTAGTACAACCATAGAACTAACTAAAATCTGTGATAAAATTATCGACAATTTCAGTCTAAACAAACATACATAAGTATTACTGATAGATATCGAAGAAGATTTTGACACCACATGGATAGAAGGTACAATAATTAGACATATCTTTTAAACAGGAAATTTTATGTCAAACTGAATAATCATTATGAGTCACCCTCAGAACACATAACTGCCGATGTACCGCGAGGGAACATTTCAGGACCGTGTTTATTCATAATATTTTCAAACGACATTCCTAAAATCAAAGAGTCTGAAATATACCTATATGCAGACGAGACTGCAACAGTAGCATCTTCCATCCTACAGAACAGACACAATAAAGACACTGGAAAGAGCAGTTGACACGTTAATAAAATATTTTAAAAATTGGCGGGTTAAAATAAACAACAATAAAACGGAAGCCATTTTATTTACTAGAAGACGACCATGTATACGAAAAGAAGTAAACATCCAAGACAGCCGGGTTGAATGAAAGGATGAAATCTAGTACACCTAAGTTTAACACTCGATGAAAGATTAAAACTTTCACGAAACTTATCAAAAATAAAGAGTTATAAAAGCTCAGAAAGATATATTTGTTGTCTATAATACTTTAATAGAAAATCCCATTTAACACCTGAAAACAAACCTATTATCTATATATAAACAAATCATCCTTCCCAAAATATTATATGCAGTAATAATTTCGTCGTCAACTAGTTAAATTATTTTTTTCAACAATTCCAAAGAATTCAAAATCATTGTCTACGAATATAGTATACTAAATAAACCACGATACACTAACATCAACACTATATGCATGAATATGTAAAACTACCCTGTACATGCAGGAAATAGTTAAACACGCGGAAATTCTTTGAAACGTGCAGTGCATCTGACTTAATATTAATAAATAACATAGGTTAAAGCTCAGATACAAAAAATATAGACATAGAAGGATAAAGCACATATTATTAACTTAAAGAGGAATAATTCTACGAAACTCTTGTATTTTGCAATTGCATAATGTCTAAGTTATACATTTTGTATTTCGTATTAATGTTAAGCAAGTTGCGAATTTCGATTTCTCGACGCGTACGTAATATTCGTTATCGAATAAATTAGTATATAGATTTTCCTTTATTTTCTGGAAGGATTTACGCATGTATGCAGGTTTTTTTTTTTATTGTTTATCTCGCAAATTTTAATTATGTACGACTAATAATAAGTAAATTTATAACAGGCATTCTTCGATCCAGTAAGGTTTCGCTTTCGGTACGGATAAAACAAAATCTAAATGTTTTACATTACTATATAGAAGTGTATAAATATACGGTTGTTTATTATTATTATTTTATTATTCAGGTTAATTATCAAAAATATCATTAATTCGGCCTGCTGACTTTACGAATGTTTAAGTTCATAATGGCCTTTAACACAGATCCCTTAATTATGGCAACACTTTGCCGTGTTCTAATAGTTTATTTGCATTTTCGCCATATATATTTTTTCCCGGTTCCAGATGCTTCGAAATTATAAGAAAAAAAAGTAACCAACAAAATTAAGCCTAGAATCTGTGTGCAACTGTTTGTCATTTGTTACGGGACGTTACAGAGCAACCCCATTCAGTACGGAGTAGCAGCGCAAACATTGCTGGTCAGCAAGGACATTAGCCCAAGAAATGGGAGTAAAGAAAAAATCAGATTTTTTTGTGGCGTGAAACATTCAACAAGAATGTGTCAAACGCCTGGACGACAGAAGGAGAAGGAAGGGAAAGAATAAATGCAGCGTAACAGATTGCTTGATAAGAGAGAGGAGTACAAAGAAGATTGTTCAGATGAAAGTGATGAACATTCGAACATTATGTGATCAGGATCACATACAAAGTGGCTGTTCGGAGAATGTAAAGAACAATATGGAGATGGCGCGACAGAGAATCGGAAAAGCGACGAAGGAAGCAAGCTGTGCCCAAAGCGGAGGCGGCATATCGCCAAGATGCCGGAACGACGCTTAAAGGGAAGTCAAGAAATCAAGAGCAGACAGAAAGAGAAGCCTGGATGAACAAGTAAAACGAATCCGGGTTAGAGCAGTGGTAGGAGTTGAAGCATAATTGATAATGCGCCGCAGAGGGCAAAAACTTAATATTGATGGATGGAAATGTAGTAAGAAACCTGCCGGAAGAAGAAGAAGCTCGCCGGGCTAATGAGTCATCTAACTCATTTCCTTCTATTTCGAAGTGACTAGAGATCCAAAGGAAATCAATCTGGATTGCACAAAAAAGGAAGAGGTCATGGATCAAGGAATGTATAAAAAGGAGATTACGTAATCGGTAGAGTGGGAAGGCAGAGGAGATGCAACAGCCCGTAGCACGCCTTGAGAGTCTGATAGAATAAGGATATTACGAGAGACCTTCGAAGATCTGATGAAGAAAAATGCATAGAGGATAGCAATAGACTCGGCACAGAAAGTTGCACAGAAGGAGGGAAGTTTAAAGGACCCCAAGTAATTTAAAGAAGGACAAACTCCACGTGGGCTCTTGGAACCGTCCGTGTAGATTATAACGTGGTTAGAAAAGCGAGAGTTTAGAGTTTGTAAAAATTCCGATTGCATTATTCAGTTGACTGGCCCTTTTTTCCTTACAAGGAGACCGACGACCCTACGACCTTAGGAAGACGAATTTCAATGATTTTTTGTGCAGTGGTAGTATACCACTTGACGGTATACTTACTATGTGTAAAATATTAAGGTGAAATACTATATATATATATATATATATATATAAGTTATAGAACACGTTACTCGAAATTACCGTGACCTAGGTTCTAAAGTCAGTGACGCGTACACTGATATTCGCCGCGGGTTTGAATCTAACTATTTTTTCCTTTTTATTATTATTATTTTTTTTTTATATAAATACATATAATTAATTCCTTTATTGGAAAAGTAAATTAAATTATAATTTATTTGTTTACCTATTGATTTATGTTTTTTTTTTTTTTATTACTTATTATTTATTTCAATGATTTTTTATTATAAATTTCATTTCTACTATTCCACGTCTAATATTATTTTAATTTTACTTTTTATTTAAAGTTATTTTTTTTAATTTAAATACTATGTATGATAGTTGAAAATTGATCTCGCTGTGAACAATTTTTTTTATTTATACATTACAATTAATTTACTTACTTATTTATATATTTTTTTATTACTTATTGCTTTTTTTCAATGATGATTTTTTAATTATAAATTTCATTTCTGCTATTCCACGTTTAATATTATTTTATTTTTACATTTTATTAAAGTTATTACTATTTGAATGTAATAAAAAAAATTTTTTTTTGTAATTTAAATACTCTATTTACGATAGTTAAAAATTGATCTCGCTGAGAACACTTTTTTTTTATTTCTACATAAATTCTTACAATTACAATTTATTTACTTAAACTTGAATAAGTACTAAAAAGAATTGACAAAAAAAAAAAAAAAAAAAAAAAGGAAGAATAGTATATAATGTTTTAATATAATGGTAACTATCGATTAGAGTAGTTCCAAGGCATGACAATAAGGATTTTGTTTTGAAAAAAATTTTAAAATATACGAGTTTAATTTTTGATTTAGAATAGTAAATTCAGGGTTTTCAGTGAAAAACAATTGAAAACATGAAATTTCAAATGAAAAAAATTATTTCAATTAAACATGCTATAATAGCGAGTCAGCAAATTAAAAGAAAAATCAATGTTTACATATAGTTGTAAATTTTATCCGCAAACATCTAAAAAGGTTTCTCGCAATGTATTTTAATATCTAATTCTTATCATTTTGAATAGAGAAATAGCACAACACCCGAGACACACTGTTTGATGGTAAAAATAATATTGATACTATCCCGACCGTGTGGTTTAACGCAATTCTAAAGTTTACACTTCAATGCAGATTGATCCTGCCCAGATTAGTAAGCTCGCGTTTTTTAAAAATAAAAATAATAACAATAATAATAATAATAATAATAATAATAATAATAATAATAATAATAATAATTTTTTTTTTGATTAATAACTGTATTTCGATAGCGTTTTTTACAATACAAGTTGTGTACAAAGGCGCCAAGCCAAGCACCGCCGTTAGGCTTAATCTTGACCCGGGACCTTCTTACAATAAATCTTAAGTAATGAGCTTTAGGAATTTAATTTTTATACATATCGGGGTTGATAAACTAAATGCTACATAATCTGATGGGTTATGCACTGTGTACTTATTTAATAGACAATAATGTTTTGTTATATGTACATTTTTTTTTTTTTTTTTTTTTTTTTTTTTTTTTTTTTTCGAATGACGCGAGTGTGATTGATTCCAGTTTGATTTACCATTTGGGCTCGATTGTCTTTTCCGGATATTAATAATAAAATTTACGTACGTGTTGGTGTGTGGTTTTTAAGTGTGGTGTTTTTATTTAAGTGAGTAATGTAAATCACTGTAGGTTGTTATTTTTGCCAGTAAATTTTGGTTTTAAAACCGAGAACGCGAATTTTTGAAATTTAGTTGCCAAAGTTGAATTACTCAAGTTGAAGTTTTCTAGGTTGAAGTTTCTGATGTCGTCATACTTAGTGCAGTGAAAGATTACATGATTGGCGTTTTCAATTTCCCCACAGTCACATTTGTCGTCTTCGGTGATTTTGTATTTTTTTAAATAGGCTCCGAAATGTCCGTGGTCAGTGAGGAGTTGGGTAGTATAAAAGTCAGGTGATAACTGTAAGCCTGTTCTAATGTTTGGGATTAGCCCGTGGGTATGCCGACCTACCGTGTCTCTTTCCCAGGAGCTTTGCCATGTAGAAATGAAATAGTTTTTGATGTATCTTTTGAGCTGTTTTAGTGATATTTTTATATGTAGGTCGTGCTGGATTAGCATGTAGGAACTGCTCTGAAGGGGATTTATTGGAGGTAAAAAGTTCATTATTTGGTAGACATGATCATTAATATATTCAAAATTTTTATGGTTTTTTATGGTAAAAATGATTGATCTATAGTTGATTTCTAGGTCTAAGGGAAGGACTCCCGTAAGGGCAACAGCGGCGCTATGAGAAATTGTCCGGTAAGCTCTACAGGCGTTTATTAAGTATTTACGTTGCGTAGAGTAGATTTTTTGCTTTAGGGTTTTCTTTTTTAGGTGTTGGAAAAACACAGAGCTGCAGTAACACACTGTGTTTTCAACAAGTGACTTGTACAATACAAGTCTGTATCTGTAATCAAATCCCCATGTGTTTCTGCACACTTTTAGTAATTGATAGTATTTAACGTCTAGCTTAGATGTAGTGTATTCTATGTGTTGTTTAAAGGAGAGTTTATTGTCTAATATGACTCCGAGATATTTAAAATGTTCGACTACGTTTAAGGTGATCCCCCTGTAAAGTACTTTGATATTTTTTCTTTTTAGTTTCAGGGAGTTTGTGAAAAGGGACACAAAACATTTTTCAACTGAGAGATTAAGCTTTACTTCATTTAGCCAGGCTCCGAGTAACTCAAGCGTTTTGTTAGCTGTTCTTTCGAGATTGATTTTTGTGTCGTCCGTTATTATAAATAGTAGGTCATCAGCATATGCGCATAGGTCAACGTTCTTGTCGTATGGTAATTGAAGAGCTTGGTTGAATAGTATATTCCAGAATAGTGGACCTAAAACGCTACCCTGTGGGCAGCCTTTATTAGTTTCGATGTTTGCACTGTGATTACCTATTTGGAGAGTTACACGTCTGTTATTAAGGTAATGGTATATTGTACTTAACAATGGTATATCTTTGATCAAAATAGATTTTAGAATGTCAAACAGGGCAGGGTGCCAGCAATTGTCAAAGGCTCCTTTAATGTCCACTCCTATTACAAGAACATTCGATTTTTTCTTAAGGTTGCTGCTAATCTTGCTGATCGCGTAATTCACAGCGTGTTCTGTGGACAGACCTTGTCTGAATCCAAATTGTCTTTTATCTAAAAAATTTGTTGAGTTTAGATGGCAGTTTATCTTGTTTTTTAGTAGTTTTTCGTAAATTTTGCTCACAGAATTTAAAAGACATATTGGGCGATAGGAGCTTATGAGGTTTGCGTCTTTATTTGATTTATGAAGGAGGATTACATTTGCTTCGCGCCAGGGTTTGGGGAAATAGTTTAAGGAGAAGATTTTTTGGTATAGTTGTGGAAGGAGCTTGGGATAGACCTTTTGGATTAATTTTAGTGTCTTATTTGTAATATTGTCGGGTCCAGCGGCTTTGTTGTTTTTTAAATTTTTTATAATACTACTTAGTGCGGAAGTGTCAAGAGGAGTCCGTTGTAGGTGAGCAACGTTTTCCTGTATGGGAAGTTTAAAGTTTTCTCTTAGTATTTTCTGTTTGTTGCTGTCTTTGTCAGTGCTGTCTAACGGAAAAAGAGAGGATAGGGAGAAGTTTAGATTCTCTGTCACATTGGTGATTTTATCGCCGTTATTTTTTGTGAAGAGTGGAATATTGTTTGGTTTGTTTGAATTCAGAAACGTTATTTTGTAGCTTAAGCCCCATGGTTTGACATTTTCAGAACAAAAAGTCTTCCAAGAGTTAAGCTTTGCAAGATTGATTTTGGCTTTTAAGGATTTTCTATGTTGGTTGTAGGTTAGTTTGCGGTTTTCCCTTAGAATAGGATCCTTAGTTCTTTGATATAGGCGCCGATATTGTTTGGTCAGTGCACTACAAAGTTGAATCTCATTATTCCACCAGTAGTTGGTTTTTTTAATTTTTTTATAAACGCTGTTTGACGCTGTTAGGTCCCTGATATAAGCTGAGAAATTAGCTACCCATTCATCGCAAGAAATTTGGTCATGTAACTTATTACAACTGTCTAAGAGGTAGTCGTAATCAGTTCCAATTTGGTGAAGTATGTTGTCATAGTCAACGTGTTTGATTATTTTTTTGGGATGGGTGCTGAAGGGAGAATAACTAAAGGAAATATATTCGTGATCTGATAATGAGTTACCAGTTAGGATATTTAAGTCTTTAATGTGAGATGAAGCTCGGCGTGAGGCGATTATTAAGTCGACCACGCTTCGTCCATTTGCATTGCTGAAGGTGAATTTGTTTTTTTCGTTTAGAACAGAGAGTTCGTAATAATTTAGAAAATTTTGGAAGAGTTTGGTTTTGTGGCCAGAATTTTTGATATCCCAGAGAACGGATCTTACATTGGTGTCTCCGGTAATTATGATGTCTTTTTGTGGATTTTTTTGTAGAAGTTGATTTAGCGAATTCAAGTACGGCTGTAAAGGTTTGTTAGGAGAAAAGTAGGCGTTGATTAATAGTAGGTCTGATAGGAGGATAGCAATGATGTTTTGTTCATTCAGAATTTCATAGTAGTTTATGTTAGACGAGACGCAGACAGCAACGAAGTCACTTTTAAACTATATTAAATGTAGAGGAGAACCCAGTTAGTTTGTTGTTTTTGATGTATGGTTCGCAAATTGAAATAACGTCATATTGTTGATTTACGGCAAAATTAAATAGTGTGTGCTGAGCGGTAGTACAGTGATTTACATTATTTTGCAAGAGTTTAAGCTGTTTGTTCATAGTTATAGTTTGTGTGTTTTTTAATATTGTTTTTAATTGTGTCTGTGTACGGGCATTTGTAGCTGCCGGGATGGTGGTGATGGTCTCTGTTATTTACGTTAACATGTGTGTTTGATGAATTTGTAAAATTACTGACCTTAATGTTGTTGTGTGTGCAATTTGTGCATAACCCATTGTTGATGCTGCTTTTAATAAGATTAATTTCTTCTTCGCTAACACTGCATTCAGATGCCTTGTGACCGACTTTCCAGCACTGGAAACACTGTTTGACGCTGACATGTTCGTATACTCGGCATTTTGTCCAGCCCAGGTTAATTTTTTTGGAGTCCATGATCGAACGAAAGGTTTTCGGCGACACTTCGCATACTGCTCTTGGATTTTTTGACGACCAGATTTTCGTGTAAAGAGGTTCCTCTCCGGTAAAGTTAACGATGGCTTCCTTGATATCGTCCTTGGTTGTGTTATCTGGAATGTTTAGTATTTTGATCTCGGGGTTTCGAACGGGTTTGTCTTCTGCTGTGAGGGCGTTGCATTTAGTTTTTATTTCGTTTTTTAGTGTATTTTTTTCCTCGTTTGACGAGCAGCCTAGAATTATGTTCCCTGATTTTAGTTTCTTGTAACTTTTGATGTCAACGCCGATTTTGCTGGGGTTGACGTTTTTTTTTAATTCGACCTCGGCATCCTTACTTGTACTTTTGACCACGACGAAACTGAGAGGAGGTTTGTTCGTTCGAGCTTGGGGAGAACTTTCCTTTTTGTGTACTTGTGAGGACTTGACAATTTCTGCAAAGGAAGGCGAGCCGTTTGTTTTCCCAATTATCATCTTTAGTTGAGTCACCTCCGCGCGTAGTGTTTTTATTTCATTTTCGAGCATAGCGTTACGTTTTCGCTCAAACTGGAGACATCGCAAATCTTCTTTGATTACTAACAGTTCTTGTTTAAAAAAGGTCATGATGTCGTCGGTAGGGCCGTTCGTTGGTATGCTGTGTACCTGTTCGATTTCCAAGCAGGCCGAGCACGAGAAGTCTTTTGCGGCGGGTGGTAAACAAGCAGCGTGCGCTATTTGGCCGCATTCATGCCGACAGCATACACGCTGTTGCCGGCCATAAAAGGGACCGCAGCACACGGTGCATATGTAGGAGCTGGGCGCCATTTCACGGACCATGCGACGAAGAAACCGGTTTTTGCAGCCGATCGCGGCCGACAACGCGTTTTACGAAAACTTAGAACCACGCATGAATTCTTCGAAAATGAACACAGATAATTAATTTAGATTGTTTTGATAATTACTCAGCGGTAAATGGAGCTATCCGAAAATTAAAATCTGCACTAGAAACTAGACGAGAACCGCTAAACGTTACGATTAAGTACGGAAATTCCGCGAGCGAAAAACACTGTAAAATAGCGAGTTGAACACAGAGCTATACTAACAGCACCTTGCTGCAACCACGGACGAACACTGGAATGAATAATAATAATAATAATAATAATAATAATAATAATAATAATAATAATAATAATAATAATAATAATAATAATAATAATAATAATAATAATAATAATAATAATAATAATAATAATAATAATAATAATAATAATAATAATAATAATAATAATAATAATAATAATAATAATAATAATAATAATAATAATAATAATAATAATAATAATAATAATAATAATAATAATAATAATAATAATAATAATAATAATAATAATAATAATAATAATAATAATAATAATAATAATAATAATAATAATAATAATAATAATAATAATAATAATAATAATAATAATAATAATAATAATAATAATAATAATAATAATAGCAGCGCATATTAGGAATGAAAATAAATAAAAAGTAAATAACGAAGAAGCTTTGTACGGCCGAATTGTAGCGGAAATACTGTTATTAAAAATGGTGGAAAAATTACTGAAAAGAGTATGTCGGAGCTTGACGATAGGCGACAGGCACAGCAGATACAAGGACACCGAAGGAAAGGTAAGTAGAGGAAATTTGGATTTGTAGCGAGCGCGAAATGGTGCTCCGGGAGGAGGACGAACGAGGAGAGATAGTGATAGTTGGTAATGGTGGTAATAAATTTAATCGTATATAGCTGTCGTTTTTGTCGATGGGTCAGCTGTCTAGCGACCGACTGGCCTGGTGGGGTAATTTATTTACCTTTTGACGTGTGTAATTTATGAAAAAATTCGGCCGCGGTCGTCCGACTATAGACGAAGGAGGCTCTGAGCGCACTGACTGCAGTTGGCTCTTTTCTAAATGATGGACTTTGACTGGCGTGGATAATTTTTTGCCCCCGCCAAATCATGGTCGGCTTTCGCGCGACCGATCAAAATTAATTTCAATAATCTCGACGCGACCCCCTAACGCTTTGGCGAGAAATTTGCCAGGAAACGGAAGAGGTGCCGGCCAAAGCTAAAGCCGAGTCCGAGTCCGAGTCCGAGTTCGAGTCAGAGTCGGCCCTGCTTTTATAGCGCCGCTGAATTAGAATCGAAGTACTTCTTCTTTTAATATCTCTTACCTGCTGTCACGGCCCCTCCCGCCCGCCCGCAGTTTCATACGCACTTGATGTACCCCGCCGCGTCCCGGTCGTCCTCTTCTTCTTCTTCTTGTTATTAAATTTCCTCGGCCGCTATAGATGCCCCATATTAATGGAGAAGAACGGACCATGTTGAGCTGCGGGCTCCAAGCGGTCGGCCGACCTGAGGGCTGTTCCGGCCTCTAGTGTTTGCGTTGGTCGCGCGACCCACTCCGTCCGGTTTTATCAACCGCGAAAATTTATTCTTAAATAATAATTTGACATGACAAATTTTCCGGCTACGGTTGCTGGTCTAAATTTTTCCGCGAGCACCATTCTCACTTCCGCTATTCCGTCGACGTCCGATCCGATCCGATGTTGCAACGATTGCTCGGTCCACTAGTCCCCGTATTCGTGAAGACGCGCCAATATTTTTCACCGGCCTGCGCTCTCGTTGTTTATTCAAACGATATCCGACCTGCCCGTAACCTAAATTAAAACTTAATACAGTCGCCGGTCCTTCGTCGTCCGGTCCATTTTTTATTATCAGTTCCGTTCGCGCTGCACCCCTCTACAATGTGTACCTACCTTCATCATCGCGATTACTACTCTTCGTCCGCCTGCGATTCTCCGCTCGCAATAAGCTATCCTTCTCTTCGGCCCAACATCAGCCTATTGTAACGATGAGAAAAATAGCGAACATTAAAAGAACCCCTCCGAAATGCGATCTTACATAAAAACGGTCTAGGCACATGCTAGGATAACATTTTTAATCATTCGAACATATCGACACGTTTCTTCTCGACCGCGTAATAAATTCTGCCTCTAGAATGCGCATGCTCTTTCATTAAACGATTCTTGTGTAAACTTGAGAACACCAAAATTCTCTTCCGCCATTTTATTAACCCCCGTTATTCCACCTGCCGGCCAATTAATTCCCCGGTGAAAACGGTTTATTATCATTATTCCATCGTTCATTTCACTGCCGACAGCGACACTTATATGCTGATATAGGTGTTCTTCACGCGGAAACCAAACTAGAAATATCGTTTCTTCGCAACATGTATAGCATCATGTATAGCATCATGTATAGCATCATGTATAGCATCATGTATAGCATCATGTATAGCAGCATGTATAGCATCATGTATAGCATCATGTTCCCCAAGTTGCCTTTTATTATTATCGATTTTGCCAGTTTTAATTTATCGCGCGTTATATTTTTTTAAGATTTCCTCGATATTTAACAGCTGCTGCAACCCCATCTGTACGTTTACTTCGATTATTCAGTCTGTTTGCACTTCAATTATCTTGTTGTTCCCTAATTTTCCTCGTATATGTTCATCTCTACCTTTCAGTTTGCCTATTATTGTTACACATATTCTTCGTAGTATCTTGCTGATTACTGAACGTGAGATAATCGCAAGTGACGGAAGACGTTTTTCTTGTGCACCATATGCAATAGCTGCTATGTGGAAATAATTTCAGTAGTAGCCTTCTCTTGATAATGCAGAGTCCTTCCTTCTGCTTCTTAAAAAGATAACAGCGTTTCCATCGGTTTTTACCTGTCGAATAAGTCTACCGTTTTTGTATGTGCGAAATATTTACTTTTTTTATTCCTGCCATCATCAGGAGGGCATTCTACGAGAGTCTGCTTTATTTCGTGGAATTACTCGTAGTATTCGTCTATGAAACCACGTATCTATCTCCTCCAGTCTGTTTCGTTGTTTCTTGTTTTAGATGCTTCTAAGCGAAGAGAGGCGGAACTCAGCGAAGATACGGTATATAACATTTTGTCGAATTTTCGAGACCAGCTGATGGAAATTCGTGTTATCGAAGAGCTATATATCCAGGAGGGCGATGATTCGTTTTTATTTCGAAATCTTTCGAGCATTGTAATTCTGAGAACTATATCGCACCGAATTAAATTAATGTCGCGCGTTAAATACATTGTAACATTTAAAAGCTAATTCGCGATTATGCCGATTTAAACATGAACGTTTATACAAATTTCGTTTCGCGCTGGACCAATCACGTGCGTCTTGTGTTACCGACTGGAAAGGCTTTAACGTGTTTAATGTTTTGGCCAATCAAACGAAAGCGTCGATATCGATATTCGCTAAAACTGATGGAATTTAAAGTTGCTATTTAGGTTTTTTTTTGCGAGAAATTGCTTTTGTATATTTCGTAACGATGAAGTACTTTGGCAGGGACCAAACTGTGGCAAAAAATTTAAAAATTTTTTTTTTTTTGGTTTTTCTATTTAAATAAGTTGTCGGTTTCACAGAGTATGTCCGTTGTGTGGGTACTCGACAATCTTATTATCGTGTTTATTCCAAGTATACAGAATTACAAAACTATTCTTGCTTATCCTATACATCATAATATTAGACAAATTAAGATTATATAAATTATAACATACTAAACATATGCAAATACACGACGTAAATACTCATTTGCACACCGATATGATGAGGGCAGCTAAATATCTTCAAGTACAAAGAAAAGAAAGTAAATAAATAAATAAATAAAATAAACCTGATCTTATTTTAAAAAGAAATGACAGAGAAAACAAAAAGCAAGGAAGGAAGGACGAAAACAAATAAATAAAAAGAGAACAACAAAAGATATAAAATAGAATGATTCGAAACGTATCTTCTTCGGTTTTACTCTTATCACTACACCATTCTTTCATGTACTTTCTTTTTCCACACGCGCCAATTCTTTTTATCCTCTAATAGATGTGTAGGGATTGTGTACTTATCAGTTTAATTAAAACTGAATCATCAGTATTATCAATTCGTATATTTACGCCCTCCGGAGGATAGATGTAATATAGATTATTTTGGTTTCGCCTAGATGGTAATTTTATATTATTGAAAATTCTAGTAATCTATATAATATAAATAGTACACATCTTGAGGGGCATTTCGTTGATTGATCTAAAGTCGATTTATTTGCAGTGGGGGAGTATAAGTGTTTCAAACACCTTTTCTGCATTTTGCTTATTTTATTTATTTCCGTTTTCTTCTTAGCCTCACATAATATATTTGAATTCCATATAAAATTCTAGACATTATTATTGAATTATAGTATATACACAGTATAATGCGCGATATGCCAGAACCTGTTTTATTTTATTATATAAAGCTGGACTTGATTGTCTTATTTTCGAATTTAAACTTTGAATGTGCTTTTTCCAGCTCAACAATTTATCGATATATATATATATATATATATATATATCAAGATATTTAAAATTGTCTACGTTCTCAAGCGGTGGACAACAACACAAATAAGTACTGTTATTTACATGAAGAGTTCATATATGCAATCATTATTATGAAGGGTAATCTTCTGATCGTGTGTCATTTAGTACTGTTCCGAATGTGCAGTAATTTAGATTTATATTTATACATAATCTTCTATTATGATGTGTTCATTTACTAAAATTATCTATTCTTCTTCTTCATCCGCCGTCTCCGTTACGAAGGTTGGCGATCAACACGGCAATGTCTTTTCTAGACATGGCAGATCTGAACATTTCAATGGGTGAACAGCGGAACCAACGATGAAAGTCATTTGTCCATGAATTTTGTGGGCGCCCGTTTGATCTTTTTCCCAAAAGCTTTCCTTCCATAATGAGACGTAAAATCTCATATTTTTGGCCTCTCATGATGTGGCCTAGATAACGTAGTTTACTTTCCTTACATTTCCTTTGTATTATTAGTTGCACGCGTGTTCCCTCCTGTAGAGTTCTGTACCAGCAATGGCACAGGGGAACTCAAGTCAGCATGCATTACTGCAGGTGACCGCTCATTGCCTGACATGTTGTTTCCAGCATGCCCCATGAGTACAGAGCATTCGTTCTATTTCTTCTGCGTGCCATGTTGATAATGGGAAAAGTACAGTGGTGGTTTCCCCTTGCCTTCCACTGGATTTTCTGTTAGGGTTTACTCCCTTAGCCGAAACTACCCGGTTTTAAGGCGCCGGACACTCGCCTACTCGCTTTAGACTGATATGGATCAATCCGACTAGGGCACATGTCACAAGCGAGTTGCTGATAGTCTGCTAGTTTTAAAATGCAGTAAAGCGCTTAACGGTATTTAACGGTAGGAACACTTTCGGCAAGTATACCTCCCTCCGTTTTTCTATCAGCAGTGTATTGTGAGTTCTGATTTAGCTTTTCTAATTAGCGCTAAGCCCGCCAAACAGAAAATGACCACCCTGCACGACGTGGACGTACAGAACTCACGAGGTTGTTGTTTCGTTTCTTCACCAGTGAGACTAGCACTATATGGCGATCGAGTGACTACTTACTAGAGAAGTTAACTCTAGTTACAACAACCTGTGCCCCGCAGTGCAAAATTATCTATATCCTCTTGTAATAATCTTTCCGCCATCTTAAATTTTTACGCTCCATTAATTAATGAAGCAACATCATCATTGGCAAACATATTTGCGTTTTTAACATACTTATGTAGCGAGTTACTGTAAATTAAGAAAATAATAGGGGCCAATACGGTGCCCTGATCTACTCCGTACTGAATATAGTTGTTTTTTTTTCATTAATTTTGTTCCCTGCGATTTTTACTATACTTTTCTGATTTTTTACGTAATTCTTAAACCACTTTAGCTGATTATTTATAATGCTTAAATTTTCTAAGTGCTTAAATGATCAACTAAGTATCTAAAGCGTTTGAGATAGATCAATAAATGTAATTAGAAATTATTGGTTTCCCATCGACGGTCCCGTATTTACCTTATAATCGTTCTTAGTAATGTTATAGTAAATCTTTTTCCCCTAAAAAACCGTCGTGTTGATTTTCATAGAGTAAGTAGTTTTTTTTCTAAATAATTTCTTAAATGTTTATCAATGTAATGTTCTAATATTTTAGCTATTACAGTAGTACAATTGTTATTGGACGATAATTTTCAAATTAAATTTGCGGTCCTTTTTTATATGTCGGTTTGACAATATCCCTTTTCAGTCCATCATTCAGGAGTGTTAGAAAACAAAATCGAATGTTGTACAGGGAAGAGTAGCCTGAAAAGGCTCTAAGAGTCTAAGAGAACAACGCAGACTGACGATGATGAATGTTTAATTATTTAATGTTAATCTAAAGCTGAATAACTCTATATAACGATGTCACAATGTGTTGTTAATGGCAAAAAACCTGTAATGTATACAGAAACCAATAAATAATGACGAAAATGATGTTTATATTAAAATTTTTCAGCGCATCAAAATGAACATTGATACTGAAAAGTTAATATCCCCCTCCGTGGAAAACTACGAAGAACCGTATAACCCTCAAAGCGCGGAACGTAGAAATAGAAATCACATAAATGGTGTATGGAAAGTAGGCAAAAGAATTTTTTTGTATTTGATTTAAAACGATTCTTTAGTTTAAAACAAATTTTTGAACTTTACTCGCTTCAAAAAAAAAAAAGGTAAAACTTCTTAATAGTGGCACATATTCCAAAAAATACTCATCATGTTTATTACACGAACTCACTCGCTATTTTACTATTTTTTTTTTCCAACGGTTAAATAATAAATGATATTAAAATATCCGTTAGCTTAGCCAGAATTTGTTTTCCGAGAAGAGGTACTATTTATGTATTGCAGATAAGATTAGTAAGGGCGGTAATTTTAATAGGGGTCCCCCTATTGTTGTGTGTTATCACATCTTACTCGAGAGCATGAGACCATGCGAACATTTTAAATCACGTTAATAATGAAATCAGGAAGATCACAGTTTTGCCTTTGCTTATTATACCGGAAATCCTGCTATGTAAAGTTAAGAGTGCCTCGGAAAATGGGAATGGTTCATCTTCCGTTTAATCGCAGTTGATTCTTACGGCTTCGTAACGAATGTTAAAACGTATTTTTAATTTTAATCTCAAAAATGTAAGAAATCGGTCAATTTCTTTTTAAAAGAATTTCGAGATTTCCGATATTAAGTAAATTGTTAAAACTCAATTAAAAGACATGAATTATTAAAAATATCGAATTGGCAACGTATGAACGCGTACATGACAATCTCATAAAATACCTGCTACTTAATAACGAACAGGATGTGATACACCGAGAACGTTCGCTGTTACATAAATTCATTCAAACGTTGATGCGCCGGAAATGATCACGTTATAAATTGTCGAATAACGCCAAAATCACCATCCTATCTCTATTTTTTCCTTATAGACATTTCACAGATCATGTAAAAAATGCTCTAAACCCGCGATACATATACTGAATAAATAAATAAATAGATAAATAAATAAATAAATAAATAAATAAATAAATAAATAAATAAACGGTTTGCTGAAAGAAGTACAGTATTAATTGAATTTAGTAGGTAATTACTTTTACCTCGGAAGAACAAATTTGATAGAAAAATGAATCAAAATGAATATAATGTATGTGGGACGGGAAAAGCGACCACAAAAAAAATAGAAGAAAAACAACTAAAGAAAAAGCGTGACAATGAAAGTAAGACGGTAGTTACAAGATAAATTCATTTTTTAAATGTGCAAGGTAAATTATTATAGGACATGGAGGGCACGTATTCTAGAGAAGGAAATACTTGATTCTATCATGGTTATATTCCTTATATGCACCTCGTAAATTCACCGATTTTATTAGCATACGTGTACTCGGTTCACAGTCTTTTTAATGGCCTGAGAATTTATTTCAATTTTTAATATAATTTAAAAAATTCGCGCGTTGAATATATAATAAATAGGCGCATTCGAAATAAATCGACAACACTTATTTGAGAAGTATGCGAATTTTTAAGGGGGGGGGATTCCGCTGGACGAGACAGGGCTTGCATGTGAGAGAATGGGTCTTACAATGGATTTATCTGTAACGGGTCGGGATGTTTTTATTAAAAATTGGGTATAAAGAAAATAGGAGACTTTATGGGCTTTATCAGTTATGGTAATCAATACTTTTATTAAAATCGTCGGTCCAAGAAACCTATTGGTGTACATTCTGTTAAACAATTTTAACGAAAATCATTATGCCGGTTTGAATATTTAATGTAACCGTCGAAATATGGAGTATTGAAAAGCTAATTTATGACCGTTATGGTCAGATGTTGATATACAGAGAGAGTGCTGTTGTATGCCTCTTAGGACGGGCTATGGGTATAAATAGAAATCGGGAATTTATAAATCAAAAGTTTCTCCCACAATAAACGGAAATTAAAAATTAGTAATAATCTGTTAACTCTAAAATATTCTATTAAATTGTACGTATTTAATACATATTCTCGACAATAAGCTACCGCAAATGTGTGTAAAAAGATTGAAGCAAGTGCTAGAATAAAATGATTAAGCTAAACACGAAAAGTAACCCGATTGAAACAGTATTTAATCTTAAGTGAAAATCGAAACCTAATTGACTGTCACCAGTGTCTCTTAAAATTAGCCAAATGCAAAACTATTTGCCGACTGTGCGAGATTTTGATTACGGTAATTTTACGCGTTTGCTAATAATACTTCTGCAATTCAAAAATTTTCTTTTATTTTTCGGAGCAACAGTCCAAACGCTTAGGGCCGGGCCCCTTAACTACGCTACTGCATCCGACATAATCGCAAAAAAAAAGAAAAAAAAAATGTTTTGAAGCGATAAATAATTATAAAAAAGAAAAAAAACAAAAGCACAACACATATATAAAATATGAACATACAGACAGATCAAATTAATTGTGGTGCAATGTGGAATTCGACTGATAAAGGTTTAATTTGACTTTGTTTCGGTGTGTGAAATAGGCCTAAATGTTTTTATCACTTTGTAGCAGGGATACATATTACTTCATTATTTCCTATTATTTTTTTTATTTAATTTTTTTTTTTTTTTTTCCCCCGGGCAGAAGGAGCTCATTAACTATACGAACGTCAGTGCAGTGAAAGAGTAATCTATCTGTATTCTTAATTTACAGAGTCGAGATTCGAACCAAGTTCTCTACCTGAACGAAATACCGCAGCCTAATGCACTACGGCAATCTCGATTCTACTGTTAGCGAGAGTTCGTTGCCGCAGGAATTTCGTATTCCCTACATAATAAGCGGTGTGTTTGTACGGAGCCTTGGTTTATAATCCACTTGTGAAATTTCCCGCTTTGCCATATAAGAAGCAACATCAGATGCCTCATCTTTTGCTTAGCCTACATCTTGGATTTGCACCGGTTTTATGGATTCTTGATTTCATAAAGTTGGATAATAACCGCTTGTTCCTGTAAGCATTAAGCTTTCAGCGAATAATAATAATTATTATAAATACTTTTTATCTCAATTTTAACCATTGGTAATATGAATTTTTATTTAAACACCAAAGTGTATATAGTCGCAATATATTTATATATATACATATACATATATACATATATATATGTACCGTTACTTCTGTAGTGTGCAGATTTTAGGAATTTCGAAATTCATTCGATATTGTTCCAGGATCAGATCTCGGTACTTAGTATCTTTCTCCTTGCCTATTAATCATTCCATCTTCTGGTATTGCAACGTGTCTATTTTGCACAATTCCTTCGGTCCGTTCAGCTGTCGTTGGGGATATCCGGAGTATTTTATCAGTTTTGTAATGCGGGAAATCCCATAATATTTTTACTGCTATTACATGATGCTAGCACGGGCTTTTTGCTGCACCAGTATTATTATATCTTCTACATAATAACACCAGTGTTTTATGATAAAAAATAAATTTTTAACATTTAATTAAACAATTATATATATATATATATATATATACAGTGAGCCACATTAATATTGGAACGGTAGGTTTGAAATTAAGACTGATCAAAAAAAACGGAGGAAAAAGCTTTTAATTCAAAATTTGTTCGAAAACATGAAAAATAAACACCATCTCTTATAATACATGTAAAAAAGAAAACGGAAAAAAAAAAGAAACACAGCCGCTGTATAATGAACACAAAAAGTAAGAATTTGACCGTCGTCACATTAATATTGGAACGGTAACTAAAAGAGCCAAAAATGACTACTCAAAAAGGCAATAAATAACGTAATAAATGAAAATCAATACTTGGTATTGAAGCCTTTGGCCGCAATAATTGCCTCCAAACGGCGCCGCATGGAAGAAACTAATTTCTGCAGGTAATCACTCGGAATCTTCGCCCACTCTTCTTGTAATCGAGTTTGCAGCTCTTGTTAGCTCGAAATATGACGTTCGCGTATTTTTTTATCTAGGTAGTCCCATAAATTTTCGATTGGATTGCAATGCGGGGACTGCGGCGGTGTTTCCAGGATCTTCGGGCAGTTGAACAACAACCAGGCACGCGTTTTATAAGCTTTATGCTTAGGGTCGTTGTCTTGGTATAGTTTAAAGCTGTTCCGGATCCCCATTACCTCGGCACTGATATGCAGATTTTTTCGCGGTATGTCGATGTACATGTTAGCAGTCATCTTTCCTTCAATAAACACTAAAGAACCTACTGCAGCCGCTGAAAAACATCCCCAAACCATAACATGCCTGACGCCATGTTTTACTGTTGGAAGAACATGTTTTCGGTCTAATGCTGTGTTCAGCTGTCGCCACACCTCTGCTTTCCCATCACTACCGAAAATATTAAATTTAGACTCGTCGGTAAAGATGACATCATTCCAGAAAGTTTCAGGGGCCAACTGATATTTCCAGGCAAAATCGAGGCGCTTCTTCTGATTAATTTTGGAAATGAGTGGTTTGCTACGCGCAATTCGTGAATTGTACCCATGTTTTTAATGAGTCTCCGAATAGTTTCTGCGGAAACTTCTTTTCCAGTCTTCTCGTACAATAGCGTAACTAATGTCGGAGCACTTATTTTTGTGTTACATTTCACCTCGCGCATTATTACCCACTAATTTCGAATTGGAAGTTTTCCTGGTTGATCTTTCTGCGGAATAGAAGCGATTCGATCTTCGTCTTTAAATCGTCGAATAATATTAAATAGGCTCGTTTTTGGTAAGTTCATTAACGACACCGAATTGGTCGAATATGATGAACCCTTTCCATGATGATAAATGACTAATTGTCGTTCGTCAAACGAAATATTTCGCGATTTTCGATTCATTATTGATGAAAATTTTTTTCTTACTAGGGAAATTAAATTATGCACGGAACGCAACGGTATACTGTTGCCTGCGGGTTGATATTATTTTACGTGTTACGTACACTACCAGGGAAAGTCCAACTTTGCATGACTTTTTTTTTTTTGGTTGCAATTGCGTTACGTTTGTGGACTCTGCCAAGCTTTTAAGCTTGTCGGCGTGGTCCTAAAAAAATAACACATGCCTCCCTTCTTTATTTGTTAATATAATACAATGTTTCTTATACTTAAACGATTCCGGAGACATATTTATGGTTATCAGTACTGTTAAATTTTCTTTTACAATAGTAATATAAATTAAAATAAAGAAGTATAATTAATCCTCTTATATTATTTTATAATCCCACACATTTACATATCTTCGCATGCTCTTACCTATAGATTATTATTAATACTTAATATATACTCGATAGTAAGAGCTCTTTTTTTTTTTTTTTTTTTTTTTTTCTATTTTTTAATATTTTTATTCCCAACCCATTTTTTTTATTTCTGCTTTGTTTGACTTTATATGTGGCTGTAATTGTTTAATGTCTTCTGGTAGCGAGTTTAGTAGTTTGCATAGAATATTTTTTTTAATATTATCCTCGTGCTTGTTTAAGTTGCTGATTTTAGAGGTTTTATGAAGGTGTAGGTTCCTAATATTGTAGGTTGGTGTATTTCTTTTTTCTACTTCGATTTCCTTATTTAGCCATTCCATAATAATCAAGTAGTATAGATATGATTTGGGATCCAGAATATTATATTTTTTTAATATGTTGTTTTCTTCATGTTTATGTTTTATATTATTTCTCATTAGGATATTTACGCATTTTTTTGAAGGTAGTTAATATGTTTTATATTAGTTTTACTTGCTCTCCCCCAAGCTATTATTGCATAATTTAAATGTGATTGGCATAGTGCATTGTATATTAACATCTTAGTTTTTTTAGATGACACGTACTTTTTTAGTTTATATAACAGCGGAATTATTTTCCGAATCTTTATGCTCAGATCGTTTGTGTGGTCTTTCCAATTAAGGTGATTATCTACTTTTACTCCCAAGTATTTATAATTATTTACTGTTCCAATAAAGTTGCATTGACAGGCGTTAATATTTTCTGTGTGTATGCAATTTGAAGTGTGGCATTTTATATTAATTTTGTATGGCGGATAGTGGTTGCTTGATTCACACGTTGCACAGATTTTACCACGTTTTCTGGCGCGTCATCGCTGCGTTTCATTATTAATGTGACGGGCAAATTCATACTTTCTGTGTTCATCGTACAGCGGCTGTTTCTTTTTTTTTTTTTCTGTTTTTTTTTCACATAAATTATAAGAGACGGTGTTTATTTTTCATGTTTTTAAATAAATTTTGAATTAAAAGCTTTTCCCTCCTTTTTTTTCGAGAAGTCTTAATTTCAAACCTACCGTTCCAATATTAATGTGGTTCACTGTATAATAATTTTTAAATCCCCGACGCGTTTCGAAGCAAACACTTCATGTTCACCGGAGTAATTATAATATAAATAGTGAAGAACGATAACTACATTTAAAAATAACAGGAAAAGGTCGATATTAAAGTCGATATTGAATAAATACAATATGTATAAAATTTAAAAGTGAAAAATATAAAAAATATAAAAATATATGTAAATGACTAAAAAATTTTTCACAATGATTTTGGTATCACTTTGTGAATCAAACATTGTTTATTAAAGTGTATATATTACCAATAGTCTTCATTAATTTTAATTTAATATTGTAATAACTGTGGATTTGTTTCATCACATTGATGTTATTATCACTGTATGCATTGTTTATACAAATTATTAATAATATAATTATGACAAAAAATAAATTTTAACACTTTTTTAACAGTTTTGTCATCTTATCTAGCTGTCGGATCTGCTAGTGTGTAATTTTACCGCCTTCGCATGTCAGATACAACAGTTTCATCTTTTGCTCGACAAAACCTACAACATATTAAATACCCTGCCCCCGTTGGTTCTACAAATGCTCGATTTGTTCGACGTTAATTGATAGGGTTTGCTCTCGCGCTACCAATTGGTACCTTTAGTGTGCTGCTCTTTTTGACCCGTCTTACTTTAAGCGATACCCCCAAGTTAAAATACTATATTATCATCATCGTGTTTTAATTAGTTCAAGAAATGTTCCGTGTAAAGTATTGTAAAGTATTCCTACATTAAACCGTCCCTTAAATTAATACTTTTTATATTCGCCTTTAGTTGCAGCAGTTTCTAAATGCTTCTCCTACTGAACTGTTTCGATTAAAATTTTTCGAAATTATTATTAATATCGTAATTATTATTTCTCAATTCTTGGTTTTACCGGTTCAGTTAATAACTCAATAACCATCAAGTTCTCCCCTTATTCGATTAAAAATTTGTAAAGCTGGTTGAATAGTCTTCTTATATATGTCAAATTAGTAGAGTCGGCGATGTATAATAATTGCAAATTATTAACTAAAATTTTACAGATTCCAACTATTACCGATATTATCATTTAATTCGCAATTTTTTTATTCATTTATCCTTCTCAATTTTTCATGTTTATCTGTACATATCTACCTACAACATGTAATATGATGCTTCTGATAACATTGCAAAATCGAAATTAAATATTTATTAAATTTTTTTTTAAATTCTCGATAATTCAGTAAGGTTTTTTTTTTTTTTTTTTTTGAAAATTTACTATTATTACAGTTGCTCTAAATTCAACGCTGGTTTAATGTTATCTATAAAGATATATAACTTGTTCTATTTTCGATATTTTAAACTTGCAATGTGTTCATTATTACATGTGACGAATAAAATTTTAGGAAATAAAATAAAAAAATAACATAAACATAATTTAATAGTATAATTGGTGTGAGTGCGAATGCGCGCGTGCCTGGAACTATTGTCGGTTGGGTAGCCAATCACCGTCCAGCAAAAACCAAAAGTATCTACCTGATTCGGTCAGCTCCAGCAGTCACGACGGATAGGCGGAAGAAATTTCGAATTACAGAAAAAACGATTTTTTTTCGAAGAAGAAGAGGAGTTCCGTTTTTACCGATGAGTAAGTTGTTTCTTCTTTTCTACCTTGGCGGGAGTTTTGCGTTCTACCTTCGCTAAGGTTACCCGTGTTTATTGAAGTGACGCCAGTTAAAATTTTTGCTGTTCATTAAAGTTCAAAAATTGAGTTCGCGATCAATCGTCAACGGAAATGTTCGATATTCGTCAGAATAGTAAAACAAATTCGATACTATCGTATACCTTGATCAATTTAAATAATACCGAGTCCGATTTTTATCAGCGGACCACCGAATGGCCAAACTACGGATAACCACCGACGATAGCGATCAACGTAGCGTTTTGTGTTATGTTTTTGGATATATGTATATATATCGATTTTTATCATTTTAATCGTTATTTGAGGGAATTAATTATTGCGTTTTTCAGCGGTCATACCGAAAGATAGGTGCGAGTATTGGTTTTTCTAATACATTGTCTTATACAAATTTCAACTATAAATATTTTCATCTATATTAATAATAATCGCTATCTCGAATAATTTAATCGAAAATCTAAATAAATAAAATCCACGACGAGCGTAAAACCTCGTGGTTGGCATCCCTGTGGACGTAAGCGAACGGCTAGTAGTACCGTTATAATAAACTTCATAAATAAAACTGAAATATTTAACGATCGAATATTAACATAATTTGGTAAAGAATTTGGTAATTTTCTATGCTTTTTGCAATCTATTGCAATCTTTCTAATTACTACTCTGAAATCTTTTTTCTATTTTGCATTTACCATTTTAAACTGCGTTACATTATCAATTTTTGTTTCGTAGATAAATTTATCATTTTTATATTATTCTATTACAGTTGCTCTATATTACGAATATTATTTTTAATTATAAATAAGTTAATACATTCATTAATTCCCAATTCCGACGATATCGTTTAATAACTACTATTCTATGAAAGCACACACCCACAAACTTTTTAACTTGTTCCGGAATTGCCTTATTTTTGAAAACTGCACATGCACATATTATAATATTAAACGATATATTATTTACTATTGTCGCTCTATATAATATGAATTCTTTCTTATAATTTGATTTATTATTATTATTATTATTATTATTATTATTATTATTTAAAAATTTATTACAAATACACACAAGTGACATCAATTATATATTGTTTCTCTCGCACTTCAATCTCTTTGCCTAATTTTAAATCGCTGAACTTTAAGATCGCTATTGAAAATATTAAACTTCTGGCTATCTTTCTATTCGTATCTTCATATTTTCTTATCATAAATTTTGAGATCTGCAACCAGCGCTGCAGAATAAAAGCTTTTCGGATCAATATTCACTCATCAGGGTGATGCGCGCCCTTCTGAATCAATATTTGCGCTAGATAAATGTAAAATTTGTGCTCGTTTGTTTGACTGATGAATCGATTTCGATTACGTTTTTTATCCTTTTTTTTTTTTTTTTCTGTTTTTCTATTGGAACTTAGTAATGTGACATTTCAAAAAAAACTATGTTGTTAGCAGAAAAAAAATAAAGGTACACGCGATAAGGCAGTACACCTATTTCTCTATGTAAATCTGCGAAGTGTACTGATTATCAGGAAATAAATCATTAAGAAACGGAGAAGAATTCTTAACTTTTATTTTTGTCATCGTTTTTGTTTTACTGTTATTACTACATGCAGCTGTTGTCTTCAACTGCAACATGTGACCATCATTATCAAAATATCATCGGAGTGCCGCGCGACATCAGTTTATCTACAGGGAATTCTTTGACCGTTCCATTAAGTTGCAATATGTCGAATTGATCTGATGATCAGGTGACTGATGGTTCCAACATGGTGGGAGCAGAATAAACAGCTGAACAACCGTAAGAATTGGCCATTAAACAGGAAGTGATAGTGCGCCACGCATATCCTATATTACTCACAGTAGTCAGCTGAGAACTTTTAACTTCCTACTACAAGTTCTTCTGACGTGCACTAAAACTCGTCGGAGATTCTAATCTCATACTTTACCGACGATGGCATTGTCTGTTGACGCTGAAATGCAATTTATAACTTCGAGCGAAATAATTTTATTCGTCCGAGAGAATTCACGTGAACCTGACTTTGAAACTCATCCTAACAAAGTTCTTAGTGACGACGGTTGCTTTACTGGGAGAACAAACACCTCCAGTTTTAGGGGTTTTAGTAATTTCCTAATTCATAGGAACTTTTAAAAACACTGACCGTGTGCACCGGTAAGACTGTTTAGGGCTCAGCCTTCCGAACTAGCTACACCCTGTCAAGGAAGTATCGGGAATTGTTAAATAAAACGAACAATTTTTAATTTTCATCCAAATTTATTTTGTCACCTTCAAAATAACATCCATTCGAAGCGATGCACATATGCCAACGCTTTTTCCACTCGGCAAAGCACTTCTGATAGGCGGTTTCCGGGATGGCCTTTAGCTCTCGCGTCGCATTCGTCTTGATGTCATCAATCGATTCGAAGCGCATTCCCCGTAGCGGAAATTTGAGTTTTGAGAATAGGAAGAAGTCGCAGGGTGCTAAATCTGGTGAATACGGCGGTTGTTCGATGATATTTACCGAGTGTTTGGCCAAAAACTCATTCACAATTATGGCTTTGTGAGACGGCGCATTATCGTGATGGAGAATCCAAGAATTGTCGACCCACAAATCGTTACGTTTACGACGGATAGCCTCTCTCAAACGTCTCAAAACACTTAAGTAAAACTCTTTGGTGACTGTCTGTCCGGCTGGCACATATTCATAGTGTACCACGCCTCGAATATCGAAGAAAACAATCAACATGATCTTCACTTTCGATCGGCTTTGGCGAGGTTTTTTCGGCTTTGGCGCGCCAATTGGCCGCCATTCGGACGATTGCTGGTTCGTAAGCGTGTCGTACTCGTACATCCATGTCTCGTCACCAGTAATTATCTTTTCCAAGAAGGTAGGATCCAAATTGGCTCGATCCAGCATGTCTGCAGCTACCTGTTCTCGGTACTTTTTTTGAAAGAAATTCAGGTCTTTCGGAACAAGCCGAGCCGCAACGCGTTGCATACCCAATTTTTCGTGCACAATCGTACGTACGCTCTCGTGTGACATGCCCAATCCATGAGCCATCTCTCTCAAGCTCACATGACAATTTTCAGCAACGATTTCCTTGATTTTATCGACGTTATCATCGGTCACACTCGTTGAAGGCCGTCCAGAGCGAGGCATGTCTTCGACCGTCTCCCGACCATCCTTGAACGATCTGTACCACTCGTAAACCCGCGTTTTTGATAAAGCAGATTCACCAAAAGCCTTCTGTAACATTTTCAGTGTATCGGCACAAGAAATTTCGTTCGAAACACAGAATTTAACACAAGTACGTTGTTCAATATTTTCACTCATTGTAGAACTTCGACAAAACACTTCAAGGTCGACTGATTTTAACAGCTGCTGTAAACACACTGGTTGACAGATCGCGCTAAAAATAGGCATCATAATACAAAACAGTTGTACCAACCTGGAAAAAAAAATTATCTGCCTAGCTATTACCCGAGAGATTTAAATTGACAATTTCCCATACTTTCTTGACAGGGTGTACATACCAAAGAATATCGAAAATCGGCACAAATCAAAATTGTTAAGAAAATCGCGATTTTTTATCCGGCTAAATTGCTGCCAGACATATTCGAATATTTTCGAAAAAATACCACATTAAAACACGTACAACGATATTCACGCTGCTTCTCGATTTTCAGATTCATGTGTAAGCCCTCTACGTAGGCTGATGATTAAAACTACACTACAGGAGTTGCAAAAAATTTACGGAACAAATCTTCGAGGGCGAACGCCACCTTTGTAGACAACTCTTAATTGTTTGACAGAGTTTGGCTCCCCCCCCCCCAAAAAAAAAACAACGTAAACACAAGAAAACGTTTTTATCCAGCTACAAGAATAACTGAATTTCCGGATGAAGAAAAGTTAATCTACTCCCAATTACAGGTGCGATTTTGCTGATGTAGCAGCAATGCGTTTAGAGGGGAAACACACTTCGTAAAATACATAAATAAATAAAATAAAATTCAACGAAAATGAGGCGTAAAAGCTGCAGTGCCGCGTATTGATACGGAGATTCGGTATTTACCTGGCACGATGATGTCCAGCTAGAACATATTCTCTGATTAAAATCTTTCGATCTCTCGACATCAATCCTATTATGATTCATCGTCGGCGGAGAATTTCCGACTTTGTAATTTCTGATTTTATTAAATTTTTCGGCACCTATGTAAAGTTAGGGGTTGTGTTATGTGCGATCTGCGACAGCAGGGTAACGTTACTGACAGCAGCGTGAGCCACGAGAAAAGACGACTTAGGCATTATTGAGAATACACATATAGCCTTATCAGGTTTATCGTTAATTATATCGCGGTGTCTTCTCGCATCTTACCGATATCCTATTGAATTAGTCGCCGATAGTTGTCGAGTTACCGTTCGCGTGTTAGGCTAGTCAACACAACGCTGTGTGTCGCGGTTTGATACATGCTAGTCCGTATCGCCATGTATAACGCAATTTCGGAGCCATACCATTTGGCTAACCGTTCCTTTGTTTTCTTTTTGATTTTTTAGTAAAAAAATAGGGGGGGGGGATTCGAAACGAATCTAGTCGGGATTTATGTGTTGTTCGTGTTATTTCATCGGTGCAAATTTGCAATAATACATATATGAGTTTATTTATTTCATCTTTTTTTTTTTTTTTTGCTTTTTGTATATGAACACGTGAGGTGATCCACCGCGAGATCTCCCATGTGGAGAGGTGATGCGGCACAGACGAATATTTGTTTTTTTGTTTTTTTGAATTATCGTGTTTTCTTCGACCGATATAGCAAGGAAAAAATAGTTTATTTTCCGAAAAAAAAACAACCCAAGCTCGACTTAGAGCTGTTCAGATAGTGGCGTGACCGCCGGTTATAATCTTTCGAAAGAGAAAAGATCGAGTCGTCTTCGCGAATGGAAATTTTTGTTTTTCTCTTTCGAAAGAAAAATTTTTTTTTTAGAATTTTTTTCCCTCAAGTAAGAAATTTTTCTGCGAGTAGCCGAATTTGTAAAACGTAGAAAACCAACGACTGGAGTCACGTAATTGACAGCGGTAAGGCAATTCAAAACTATATATAGAAATCCTTTTCTATAGGCTGAGCAGCAGTGAGGATAGCCCTTGTTTCACCTTTCGACCGGGTGCACGACGTGCGTTAAAAAGCTAGGCAGATCTCCGATGTATGTCAAAATTAAACGAACAGCGGACCGATTTTCAAAAAACCGACCTGTTCGACTAAAATAATTATTTACCGATCACAATTCATAATGTTCAATTTGCTGGACATTTGCAACCGGGTTACTAGGCAAAACCAATCATAACATTTTCCAGCCTGTACAGAATACATTTAAAATCGTTACTGCGGTAGCAACGTTAAAATGGTAGACGATGCGTCTCTTAGGCGAGAAAAAAGTATCGATAAACGATTGTCGTGCCGAAATGGAAACGATCCAAAGAATTAACAATAATTGTAGTATACATATTACAATAGACGTGTCCAGAGACCCCCTCCCCACTGCATGTTCGCTGTCACCTAGCCAAAAAAAGATGGTTATCAGCATTACATGATGGTATTGCCGGAATTTGAAAAACCCTGCTCGGGAATATGACGCAAAATTTTATCATCCACTTAAATACAGAGAGAGACACACATGTTATTTATGCCAGCGCCGTGTGACAGAGGCCGAAATGAAACGTATTAATGAACTTGCCCGATAATATTTACTAACACGAGACGTCATAGGGCCCGCGAATCATTAGTCGACAATTTTCGGCTTGTTTCATAGTTAAGAAATGCAGTTCAGCACTATCTGAGAATGAACTGTTATTTTTCTGACTCGTCGTTGCGATGGTGACTCCAGTTACTTTTCTGGCTCTGCCTGTCTCGACTTGCACTAGTTACTCTTCTACACACCTACACGCCTAGCCGGTAGTTTATTAAACCTGCCGTTGCCCATTCTACATCCGCCACCATTAGCGATGGAAGCTCAAATATCTATAGTCTCATATCCTTCTGTCGATCGTTTTATTCGCGGACACATTTACGAGGTTGTCCATAATGCATATTGTTGTGTTACCTTAGCGGTTAATTCGTATACTTAAGAATATCGAAAACATTAATTACTACAACTATAACGTATTAGGAACATGTTCGTAATAATGTGTCCTCTCTACCACTACGTGTATACAATAATGGAGACAACTCTTCTCTTTATACAAAAATTAGAACGGCTATGTGTTGCAAGGTTTTTTGTGTTTATTTTTATGATTTGGATATGCCCGAAATTTTTGTAGGAAAAATTCTTTGCTACAAATATGTTCTAGTAAAAAAATTAAAGTGACACACTACTACGCCGTGTTAGTTGGATTAAAGTGTTATCATTATAGTTCGTACGACTCGTGAAAGATCGGAAAAACTGTAACGATATAAATCTAAAATTTCTCCTAATATTTTAATTCCAGAAGCGCGTTAAAGTTGAATCAAAATTCCCCGAAATAAAATTAATAAATATGTTGTTATACCGCTAAACTGCGCCACTGAAAACGAATTAATTAAACTACAAATTAATTAAAACACGAATTAATTGGAACACGAATTAATTGAAACACGAATTAATTTAATGGCAAATTAAAACATTTCGGCAGGTATATACAATTCTGAAACCGTTATCATTCTTCAGTTTCGTAATTGCTGATTTCAGAACATCTGGTTCTTACCTTCCATAGTTAGCTGGTATTCTACACTTTGCTCTGGATGATCATACAAAGTCCTGCAGTACCTTCGCCAAACCTCTAGTATCGAGTAATCTACCTGCTCGTATATTATACTTTGTGTTCTTGTTTTGAATTCCTTAACGAGACACTTTATTACTGTGAATAGGTCGTTTATTTCATGACTATTTGCATGCTCTTCAATTTCTTTACATAGATTAGTAGTTTTGTATTCTTATCTTGTCTATAAGTGTATTTTACTTGTTTACCCAGTTGTGCTATCTTTATGTGAACCTGCTCGTTTTGTTGCCTTTTATTGAGTAATTTTCTTTCTTTTACCAAGTTTACAGTTTCATCCGAGATCTAATAATTTTGCTTCTTCCTTCTATTTTTATTTTCCGAAGTATTTATGGCGCTACTTATCCACTTCATCGTATTAATCCATGTCTCGTTAGATCTTCCAGTCTTTCGCGGTATCTTCGTATCAGTTAGTTTCTTCTTGAAAGTTTCCGGGACAATTGGAGATTGTTTCCTCATCTCGCTGATATTATTTGACACCTCAACTTTATTTTGAGGTTTAACATTAACAATCTATGATCGGAGTCGCAATCTGCACTTGGTTTAGTTACACAGTTTCCTATAGAAGTTCTCCATCTTTTATTAATCTATATATTATATTATATATTATATTATATTATATTATATATATATATATATATATATATATAATATAATATAATATAATCGATCTGATTAATTTATCCGCTGGCGGTATCCAATAGTCTTCTAGGATGATCTTTAAACATGGTATTCATCACTGAGAAATCGTTATCCACGGCGAAGTGTATCAGCCGGTCTCCTCTCGTATTCCGGTCACCGAGTAGTTCATATTTTCCTATTATCCCATTCAGGTCCTCGTCCACATTCACCGTTCCTATCCATATTTCATATCTTGTTTATAATATGGTTGACTGTTTGCTCCCCTTCCCATCTTTATTGTAACGGAAATTGGTACCTAAATGTTTTCTTTTGATCGCATTTCTTCAGTTTCTGCTATTTCAAACATTCCTTAAACTTCATAGATTCTTTCCTCTTATACTCTGAACGTTTTTTTTTTTTTGATCATTTCACTATCTTTCACATTCAAGCAATTTTATATACAATTTATTTACTTTTTCCAAATGCATTTCTTTTGCCGTTATATGTGTCTGGAATCAGATTCTTAATTTTACTAGTGCATAATAAACCATTATTAACGCTTTAACGATTGCATAGTTCTCTTAAGGAATAATACCGGTAGCACTAATTTTATTTTCTTTGTAATGATGTACGTTCCATCTCAAATGTTGATCTACCCCCGTAGATATTTATACTACGATATTATTTCCATCGGCTGACCATTTTTCTTTTCACATTCGTTATTTTCCACCACGGTATGTATACATTTTCATTTCTATGCATTGCCTAGAGAGAATATAATATGTGTCTAGCCCGTCCATTTTTATTATATTTTTTTGCAATTGATTTTGCTTTATTCTTATTTATTCTTAGTTTTATTGTTGGCTGCCTAATTATTTAATTAAATCCTCTCTCGCATTCTTACTTCTGCCTGTTTTATTTCTTCAGGTGATGTTGCTAATATCGTTGGCGAAGGATTAATTTCTCACGCAGACCGTTTGTATGTATGATAATCAGAACTGGAGTTAACTACCCTGCGGTACACCTTTATCTGGATCTTTGTTGCATATTTAATGTATATTTACAACCGGTTTACACGAAATTTACAAACCACTCTTTTTTTATTGCGCATTATTCCATTTTATATTAGGTGTTATTGAAAAATATTTTATAGTCGACCATTTCAAAAATTCCAGTAAGATTTTTAAACGTTATCGAAATTTTATTAACTGCTTCGAAACTAATTCACATTTCTGGAGAAAAAAAAAAAAAAAATCACATTTCTTCCGTAATTTCACCAAGCAGTACTTTCGATATTAATCTTCCTTTCCTTCAATTTCATTGTCATTACTAGGAATTTATGTCAATTCCTAAAATTTGGTTAACTTCAGCTGAAGATATTATTCGGAATGAGCCGTATTAATTAAATTTAACGTAAATATCGGAATTGTTCTCGGACGGTCTTACGGTCTTTTTTTTTTTTTTTTTTTTTTTTCCGGTAATTTAGAACTAGGCTAAACACTGTTATTCCATTTGATTGAACCTGCTTCGGGCATTTAAATAAAATATCGAAATCGGAAATTTTAAAAGGATGTGTACTCCAAAAGTGTACGATGAATAAATGTGTTTTATTGCGGTGTATTATATCGTCGACTGAATTTATCCGGTGATATTTCTAATCGAAGTAATCAGTTACGATTTTTAACACAGAAATTAATAGCAAATTTTTCAAAAAATTCTTTCTGGAATCTGGTGCGATTTTTGTTACGAAAGCACCATATTCCCGAAGAATGCGAGGAAAATATTAGTGTAAGATTTTCAATATCTCGATTTATTCCTGGAAAAAACGTAAAATAGTACGCGAATTATGCAGTTTTTTTTTTCCTAATTGGATTTCCCCTATTCCAACGTATTAATAATTATTAGGCACAGTTGAAAGAATAATTTTCTTTCGTTTGTTTTCACATTAGAAAAATAAGTATCACTTTCAGTAGTAATATTATTACAAATTTGAAAATAAACTTTTACGGTCATTTTCATATTTTTAGGCCAATTAAATGTTTTTTGACTGTTAATTTTTAATAAAGTGTTCAGTGTCCTTTCTTTTGTGCTTCCGCATAGAGAAAAAAGTTTTTCTTGTCTCTTTGTGATTTTTTCTTATTTTCTAAAAGTTCAGCTTTATTTTTTCAGTAAGCGGCGCGATAGCCTAGTGGTTAAGGTGTAAAATTTTTAAAAAATTACTCGAGTCGCCGTCAAATGGTATATGCACTATTGTCTAAAATCGAATATATCATAATACTAGAGAAGTAATCTGCGGTTAGAATCCCATGAGTATCAAACCGGAATTGACGACTGACCGCATTATGGAAAGAATTTAATTCTACAAAACATAGGTGTTTACCTTACACCAAGGATATGCGGGATAGTCATTTCACTTTTTTCATAGCATTACCGCTGCCAGCGCGTCTCTTAATTCACAGCTAACGCATACCATAGTTGATCTTCCGAAAACCATCTTTAAACTTCAAAAATAGTCTAAAATCTTACTCTTGCGCGAAATTTTCTGATATTCTCACATTTATCCAATCTTAAGTACTCCGACAACCAGATTCGTAAATTTAGCTGTATAGGAAATTAACTTTGTATATAATACATGCGAAACGGCTTAGTATCACCATATCAGGTATGTGTGTAACCTTAAATTTTATTCTTGAAAGTCGATCTTCACCAACTCTATTAATCTTTAAAAACCCATCCTAGATTACTAACGCCTGTAAAGGTATAATTTACGAGGGGAGAATCGTTAATCGCGAACTTCTTAATATATATCTGAGATGATATAACACAGGTATCTGACATTTGATCTCAATCCATCAGGAGTGTAGCCTTCTTCACTCAGTGTGCGGTAATCACGACGGTGACCATCCTTGACGGACCTTCATGAATGGATTATTACGTTCTCAAGCACGCGAAGTGGTTTCACGCAATTACTACTCGTTGGAGATTATTTATAACCCTCGAACACGACCATTATCGACTGCTTAACAAAAGTCACTACAAAAAAAACCGTTAATTTTAACGTTTCGAAAAATAACAATAATCTAAAATTCGGTTTATGTATAATAAAACGACGTAATTTTATACCACAGCAGTAGCCGCAAATTTGGGGCGTAAGTAGTTCTCTAATAGTTTAACCATATCTAGAAAGCGAAGTTGTACGATTATGTATGTAACCGCGGTGAGCTGGGGCGCACCCAAGGGGGTTGCTACGGAGCTTCAGCTTCCCCCCGGGAGAATAATAATGGAAAAATTTTTGACAGTAAAAATTAATATTTGATAAAAATATAAAGTGTTTTTAAATATTACACAAAAATAAACATATTTAATTAAAAGAAAAAAAAAGGGGGGAGATATGGTATGTACCAAATATGTTCGACCTCCGCCTTTACATTTTCCCATGTGGCTACTCTTTTAGCCTCCCTCTGGGACAGATTCCGGATGCGCCAATGGGGCGGCGAATAACATACATTTTTTAAGTGAAACAAATTCGGCTTTTTGCGAAATGTGGTTTATTTCAAATTTTTAAAATTTCCTTAATTCAGCCAGTTTAATTTATTCGCTCGCTTTCTATTTAATACATAACGCAATAATTTTATCAGAAATGCACGCTAGCCCTCGGCCACGCTAAAACACGGCGAATTCTTCGCTTTCACTGAACATCTGAATAAAGTGGCTCGCGAATAGTAATAATAATAATAATAATAATAATAATAATAATAATAATAATAATAATGATAATAATTCAGTTGTGGTACATTAGAAAAAAGATAAATTAAGTTCACGGAGCTGTGCGACTTTGCGTGCATTTTATCAGTCAAAAGATATATGTTGTGTTAATCTCTACGATATGGCGATGTTTATCACACGCTGACAATTCGATAAGCCGGCTTGTTAAAATCTAACGTGGAAAAAAAGAAAAGAAAAAATTCGATGGAAGACAAAAAACACATCGCATTACGTAAAATTAAAAAATTAACATATTCCGTAGCTAGAAAAACGACAATTTATGTATATACGGATGATATTTTTATATCGGTGGTCGCGAGTACTCCGGCTCCAATTGGGAACTGGTTCAGTGGGAATCTTGTCATATTAATTTTTGTTCGTTTTCGCTATGCTGGTATTGGAAAGGGAACAAACTAAAATCTGGACCGGTCGGCTCATCCAGCTGGTCTCGACCGCGTGATTATTTATCACCGTCATCGTATAGAGTTTCCTGATGTTCGCTTCTGCACCTTAAAGAGATGTCGAGAGAAATGGTTTTGATTATTTCGACCAGATTTTAGCGAATCTCCCGCTCGCGTAATTGGTTGCCCCTCTCTACTTTTTTACTACCAACAGTCGCGATCGCAGCTGATTCATCCTAATTAGTTTCTTTCGAAAAAAAATTTACTTCCTCTTACGGATTTTTTCTTTTTTTTTCGTTTTTTTTTGTGGACATATGCGAGTCCATTCAGAATCTGAAAAAACCAAATCAATTTAACGGGCGAAAAATTTGATTTTTGTTCCTTTTTTGCCGGCATAAATTAAACACTAACATTTCCAAACGCATACAACGACTATTATAGAATAAAATTATACGCTTGAATTATACGGACCATAAACTTGTGTTACACACTGTTTACTATCGGCTATAACAACGGTTCTGGATCATATTGGGGCTAGCCTCCTTTCTACTTTTGGATTATCCGTCTTTCCTCTTTCTCAGATAATTCTTTAGTTATAACCAATATTCAGATTAGGTATATAAACACCTGGGAGCGATTCGGATCCGAATCATCGAGATCTCAAGCCCGTGTCCTGTGTGATCTAGGCTACCGCGCTACAAACTTTTTCAGTAGACACGGATTATTTATATTATAAAAATTCGGGGAATGCTGTATAAAGATGCGAAATAATGTAATCACAGTACTCTTCAACTCTTCACGCATGTCTCTAACATCGAATTCTTGTCTTTTATTGACACCTTCGTAAATGATCAAAAATTATTACGGAATTAATGAAAACTGTTAATTTTATGAAGCTCACAGGGTGTAGGAACAAACAATTTCGTTACTAAGATTTAAGTAAATAAATATATACATAAAATCACAATGGCATAAATGTATATACACTGTCAAGAAAGTATCGGGAATTGTTAAATAAAACGAACAATTTTTAATTTTCATCCAAATTTATTTTGTCACCTTCAAAATAACATCCATTCGAAGCGATGCACATATGCCAACGCTTTTTCCACTCGGCAAAGCACTTCTGATAGGCGGTTTCCGGGATGGCCTTTAGCTCTCGCGTCGCATTCGTCTTGATGTCATCAATCGATTCGAAGCGCATTCCCCGTAGCGGAAATTTGAGTTTTGAGAATAGGAAGAAGTCGCAGGGTGCTAAATCTGGTGAATACGGCGGTTGTTCGATGATATTTACCGAGTGTTTGGCCAAAAACTCATTCACAATTATGGCTTTGTGAGACGGCGCATTATCGTGATGGAGAATCCAAGAATTGTCGACCCACAAATCGTTACGTTTACGACGGATAGCCTCTCTCAAACGTCTCAAAACACTTAAGTAAAACTCTTTGGTGACTGTCTGTCCGGCTGGCACATATTCATAGTGTACCACGCCTCGAATATCGAAGAAAACAATCAACATGATCTTCACTTTCGATCGGCTTTGGCGAGGTTTTTTCGGCTTTGGCGCGCCAATTGGCCGCCATTCGGACGATTGCTGGTTCGTAAGCGTGTCGTACTCGTACATCCATGTCTCGTCACCAGTAATTATCTTTTCCAAGAAGGTAGGATCCAAATTGGCTCGATCCAGCATGTCTGCAGCTACCTGTTCTCGGTACTTTTTTTGAAAGAAATTCAGGTCTTTCGGAACAAGCCGAGCCGCAACGCGTTGCATACCCAATTTTTCGTGCACAATCGTACGTACGCTCTCGTGTGACATGCCCAATCCATGAGCCATCTCTCTCAAGCTCACATGACAATTTTCAGCAACGATTTCCTTGATTTTATCGACGTTATCATCGGTCACACTCGTTGAAGGCCGTCCAGAGCGAGGCATGTCTTCGACCGTCTCCCGACCATCCTTGAACGCTCTGTACCACTCGTAAACCCGCGTTTTTGATAAAGCAGATTCACCAAAAGCCTTCTGTAACATTTTCAGTGTATCGGCACAAGAAATTTCGTTCGAAACACAGAATTTAACACAAGTACGTTGTTCAATATTTTCACTCATTGTAAAACTTCGACAAAACACTTCAAGGTCGACTGATTTTAACAGCTGCTGTAAACACACTGGTTGACAGATCGCGCTAAAAATAGGCATCATAATACAAAACAGTTGTACCAACCTGGAAAAAAAAAATTATCTGCCTAGCTATTACCCAGGAGATTTAAATTGACAATTCCCGATACTTTCTTGACAGGGTGTATATATATATAGTTACTGATTCACAAATTATAAACCGAAACATATTTTTGAGTAACAAAAATTGGGGTGAATTCCATTAAACGCGTTCCTCCGAAACACGTTAATAATTTCTGAATTAGTATATTTTCGTTATTGTGATTTGTTATATTTTCCTTTGGAAATGAAATGCGATATATTTAATTGTAACTTAAAAGTGGTTTGTAAAAATACTCCAGTTGCGTATAGGAGGGGAGAGGTCACAACTCTCTCTGTTCATTACGACTCTAGGAAAAAGGGGTTGTTCGTAACTCCATTTAAAAAAATAATTATTTCAATATAAATTATAATTTATATAATTGTAGACGGGGCTAACATCACTTTTATACAGCAATACGTTCTTCCGGGGTTCCATTTGTGTCTCGTTTTCTACAAATATACACGCTAAATAACCATTTCTAGTTTTATTATCACCGCTGAACCCCTCCGAATTAGTGAATAATTGATTCAAAATTACGTTTACAGTTATGCTCGCTTAAGTTTTCAACGTTAGCGCTCTGAAAATTGTACTTTATGCTGTTTTAGCTGAAAGAGTTTACAAAAATTAAACTGCATAATTCTTCTAATTTCCAAATGTAACCGGAATGGGGGGAGGGGGGTTTCCTCAAGATTACCAAAAAAATTCCAGGCTTCGGCTGTATCTGTTTCCGTGGCCTAATAGCTTTATTTACTATAAAAGTTGCGCAAATGCTCTACTTTCATTCGGCAAAAGTGGCCGATTTACTATACACTGACGATTACCGTTTGGAATTATCGTTCGAAACTATATCTAACCTGTCTAGAGTTTTTCATCGGTATCTTTTTAGAATTCTACGTAGAATTTTCTTTTTTAAGAGTTTTCTATTCCGAAAATATAGTAGTAGGCGTTTTTCCCGAAGCGCAAAATATAGGAAGCAAAAAGAGCACGAACATTCCCATCTTTACGGTGGTGTCTTCAGTAAATAACCACCATTTCTTGCTTGCCACTTCACGCACTCTGGTTTTTCAGTGTGTATAGCAACGAATTGGATGATTCCTAATAGAAATTAATAGGGAACACGCACATTAAACGTACAATTACAAAAAAGTTTTCAGACACTATAGGACCCCACTTGTTCACATTCAAGATCTCGGTCGTTCCCTCCCGCCCATGTCGTAGAGATACAGCTTTGTACAGTTTTTTTTTGTTTTTTTTTTCGTTTTAGGCACAAAATTTATATGTCTGAACACTCTATCTACGCTTCCTCTTATGTAGTGATGCTTGAAACTCATTGCCCCGTTGTGTACTTCTTACATATATCGGTAGCTTCAAAACTGCAAGGCGATATTTCCGAGTAGTGCCGTTTTTGTTCCATCTTTCTTTTCTGAAGGAGTACGAAGTCGGTTAAGAAAATTGTTAATTTTGTTTTACAGACTATTTGGAAGAAAATATCGTGTCATCAAATTTTTTCAAATTGTCAGTTTTTCAAAATATGCCAACTTTCCAATTCATCGATATACTTCGTGTTAAAATCCGAAATTTATCTGATCACGCTGACCAGTTCACCGTAATTAACGTTGTCTATATATCTTACAGTTTCGTGAAAGAGCAGAAAAAAACCGGATACTATTAAAAAATTAAAAAGATGACCCGGTAGTTAGTTTTTGCTTTTAAAGAATGCCTCAGCTCGATAGTGATAACTGTGAATAACATATACGTTGCAAAGAGAACAAAAAAAAAAGGGGGAAAAAAAAAGAAATCTAGATATTCTCATACTCCATCGCGCGCTATCATTAAATATCGAATGGGAAGAAAGAAGAAATAATAATAAATGGAACGAAAAAGGTTTTTATTTCCACGGAAAGGTCTCTCTGGTTATTTCCGAAAGTCACACCCCACTATTGTAATTAATTCTTTTTTTCGGGTTCGTCAACTGTCGGCATTAACCGATGCAATATTCTTGCATATTTTCTTTCAATAGCCGGGATTCTAAGTTCTGGTCGAACGAAACAGTACCGCCTAATGCAACGCTACTACGCTAGCTGACTTATTTTAATTGCTTATGTAATTACGCCGTGACGAAGTTAATCAACGTTGTACATGTCCATATCGAAGCACCCCGTGAGTAATTAAGTACGCGACTAATTAAGCGTTAGTAAAATAACGGGAATACCAGAAATAAAATTAGATAAAAATAAGTTACAAATTAATACCCCTTTTATTATTATTATTATTTATTTTTTTTTTTTTTTTTTTTGCTATACCAGGAGACGCTAATTATACCGTGTTCGTATCTGTAGTTCTACTTTTAGCTCAAATCGAAACTTGAAACGGATTTTCAACATTAGATGGCGCTGTAATCGATTTTTTAATCGTTTTTTGTTGTTTTTTTTGGGGGGGAGGGTCCTCTTTTTCGCTACTCTATTTGGCTTGTATTAATTTTTTGCTTTTAATTGTTTTGTTTTGTTGTTTTTTTTTCGTAATTTTCTTACGATCAGTTTTTACCACTGCATCCGACTATTGCAGCTTTAATTTTCGTTAAAATCTTTAATATTACTTTCTGGTGCAAATTTTTGATGGAAAAATTTTACGCGCTGTGTACTTTTTCAACAAACTACAAGTAATTTGTAGGAAATTCGCAATGATTTTACAAAAAATTGTAGACTAGCGGAAACCGGTTTTCTCCGTCTTTTTTTTTCTTTTTCCTATATTATGCGTCGGAATTACAACTTTCTAGAATATTATTTTACGCGCCCAGAGTTTTTACCTATGTAAGTTATTTTATCGGAGTCCCCCCCCCCCCAACCACCACCACCACCACCCCCGGTGTGAGAACATTCGATCAGCTTTTTCAATTTTTGAACAGTATTAGTTGCTAGTATTTTTTTCCCCTTAGAGCATACACTATTCCGATTCGGAGTTGCGATATCAAAAAAAAAAAAAAAAGAAGGCAAATTGAGCTTATTAAAGGCGTAACATATTGCGTTATATTTAAGACGCATAAAAAAGGGGGGAAAAGTCAGTACACAAGAGAAGTAATATTCAAATTTTTATTATTTACAAAAAAATGAGAATTTTAACAAAAATTTAAATAATCAAATAAATAACACATGAGAACCAATATTCAAATTTTTATTATTTACAAAAAAATGAGAATTTTAACAAAAATTTAAATAAACAAATAAATAAACTTTCTCAGAAAAATTACATCTTATCGTTTCGGAAGGCTGGTTTATACATTTAAAAAAAAATTATAAAGTGGCTTTCATGAACGTATGTTGTTGTATACAATTATATCACCCTTTCTTTCATTATTAATTTCTATTATTTCTTAATTAATGAGTCGAGGAATTAAATGTGACACAATAATAGCGTGTATGGTGTTTTCCAAACTTTGTATTTTTAATGAATTATAAAATTGAATTGACTACTCGTAAAGAGTTTTAATTAAATGCGATTTACTTTTTTTCCGGCCCAGCTACGTATCTTTTTTTTTAATCTCGTTAAATAATTATTACGAACAAAATCGAAATTTAATTAAAATTATCGAACGAGTAAATAAAGTAAGTCTGAGTAGAAAATTATTATATTAACAAATGAATATATATATATATATATATATATATATATATATATATATATATATATATATATATAGGTACATAATAAATAGATGGTGAGTAAGAGGAAGTGTATTTAGAAAAATCCATATAATTGAGGAGTCGCGTTATAATTCTTGGGGGATTACTACATTCGTAATAGCCGCGCCTCCGGTACGTTTTGCATTTTGCATGTAATTGTTCAGTAAAGACTGACACTACTATCGATGAAGAAAGTGTGCTATGCAAACTAATCATGCGACTATGGAATCACAGTTCGATACTGATTTATTTAGTTTTCAAAAACCAATGATTTGATTAGTTTTTACGTTCGATTGAGTGAAGTGTAGAGTTAGCTTTCGCCTCTAAAACAAGACGCGAGTGATTATCGTCAGCAGCGTTATGCCATAAAATGTTGTATTCGCTTGAAGAAAACGTCGATTGAAGCCGACGTGGGAAAACATAATTGCGGTCGACAAAAGCTGGATATATTGCTACGGTCCCGAAACTAAGCAGCAAAGTTCGGAATGGGTGGAAAAAGCTGGGCTTGTCTTCCGCTGAAAAAAAAACGAGCACAAAAATCTGCAACTAAAGCCGTTGGTGATTACTTTCTTCGATTATTATCCAGGTATGGTGTACATTCATACGGTTCCTTAAGATCAAATGATTGCTCTATAGTAAAACAATTGACGCAAGTTACATGCCTAAAAAACGCCCAGATCTCGTTGCGCTTTGGAAGCTGCATCAAGATAACACGAGCAAGATCGCTTATCGTGAATGTAGCGCTCGAATTCTTGGCTTAAAAAAGATCAAAATCCCCCTTAAAGCCCAGATTTGGCTCCGAACGACTTTTACCTTTATCCCACAGCAAAAAAAAAAAAAAATTAACGACGTTTTCCTACTACTTTTACAGTCTTTAGAGGCGATTTTGAATAGACTTTCGACGAAAGGCTTTGAGGACGTTTTCATTGAATGGCAGCGGCGAATGAAAAAATACATCGCGTTAGGGGTTGAGTATATTGAACGTAATCAGTCTCAATAATTTTTATATAATAAACAATTTATAGCTTAACTGTCAATCTCTTTATTGAACAGCCCTTGTATATATAGTGAATCCGATTTAATTTTAATTAATTTACTTGTTCATTTGAATTTTAAAATAAACATCAGCTGCCGCGTTAGATACTTAGCCAGTATCCAACAGACGTATTATGGTTTCAGAACAAATTTCGTTTAGCATTTGAACTTTGTAAGATAAAATACGTTTAAACCGGAAAAAAATATAAAACTATTTTCGTAATACACGTTATCTATCTATAATAATAAAATGGTCATGACATGTTTAGTATAAAGTATTTTTCTAGCACCTGTAATTACATCGCTCAGTTTTATATTCAAGTGTTTAGCCTGCTGGCTAAATGAACTATATATTGTTCAGGCCAAAAAAAAGAAATATATAGATATATTCAAGTGTTTAGCCTGCTGGCTAAATGAACTATATATTGTTCAGGCCAAAAAAAAAAAAAAAAGAAATATATATATATATATACATATATTCAAGTGTTTGCATTCATCATCTCTATCCTGTTTCGTTCTTTGCTGGTTTCGATGAATTTTGCATTTTCTGTTATTTCCGGTTCTATACATTTACTTGTCTCGCATATTACATCGTCGAGAAGTAGTGCTGCTTATAAAATTTGAAAATTTTCCAAAGAGGTAGTTTACGATGCTCCAAAATTCTTTTCAAAACACAATATGTAAAACACTCGAAATACCTCTATGTAAATTGTATGAATATATATTTTGGAATGTAACGTGTGATTCATTAAAAAACGGAATAACCGAAAAATGATATTTGCTCAGCGAGTCCCAATTTATGAATTATTGACCTAACCTTTTTTAGTTTTTTCTCTTTTTTGAAGATAATTTTAAGCGGTGCGATCAAAGTTTGAATACAAAACAATATTATTTCGGCGATCCGAATCGTTTTACACTCGCCCATAATGTGATAGCCCAGTGTGTATTTACTTAGTATTAATCGTGCAACAAGCACATTAACTTTCTGTAATCTATCCAGCTATTATACTCTAGCTGCGTCTGTGTATAATAGTTCGCTTAACAGTTTCCGGACGGTATACATATTTTAATTTTTTCAAAGCGCTTGGATTTTTTTATGTTTTATTTTTTTCGTTTCATTCGATTAATTATTAAAAAAATATAGAATTAAATTTGAAATAATATGACTACTACAAAATGCGTATTTTCGCACGAACTATTATTTCCTGTATAAATTTTTACAGAATAAACAACCGAGTAAAATCACATAATGAATGTACTTCATATGGTTATTACAATAATGGCATAAAAATACGAAACATAAATTGAACACACAGAAATATGCGACCAAAATATGTAACAATAAAGAAAAAATTACAGTATTGCGGCTTTTACAGTAAGTGAAAAAGTTCAGAGTTATAAACAAACGAAATAGAAAATATTAAAAGAGAAATGAAATGCAAACTTAGTCATAAGTTTTAACAATGAAAATACTAGAAATGGCAAACGCCGCACTTATAGAGCTCTATACTTGAGACATTAATAAATATGCAACTTTCAATTTATAGGATTTTACATTTACTTAAAAATGGTCCAAAATTACGATTTTACTTTTTTCAAAGCATCGCTTCATCAGCACCATATTTCAATTTAAAACTTCAGAATAATAATACTGAAATATCATTTACCGAAAAGTATGTATCAGTGTAATTTCTATTTTACATTTGACGCTTCTTTTTCATTCAATAAATGAGTTTTCTTTAAAAATTAGAAACCCGAGGAAAATTAAGGATAATCAAATGATTTCAGTAGGAAGGTGTAATGTTTCATTAATCGCGTAGTGTCCGCAAGGTACGTTCGACCTTTTTTTATAATTCAATAATGAAATTTCCTAGAGGTTCGGGTAATTTATTGTATAACTATGTGCAGTATGTGACATTTATTAAGCCCGTTAGAGTACTGCGTCAAAGTTTGCACTTCCCGGTTATTATCCTCGTACTTGCGAGATGTTAAAATTCTTATTTGTTTTTAATCTTTAGTAATTGATTAAAGTATGCAGCAAATTAATGTTATAACAGAGCTTATTATTACTTAACTACTTAATCAGAAAATTGTAATCGTTTGAGAAAGTATGTTTGAAAAATTGACTTCGATTTCGGAAAATGTTCCAAAACAGGCCTCTATATTTACAGTCTATATTTACAGCCTATATTTAAAGTTTATATAATATAAGCCCTATAAAGAGGAAATGGTGTGATGAACTGCGTAAAATATTAGCAAAACGCGCGTTCTGGCTAATCAAATATTATGTGCGCAATGTATAACGAAAAAAAAACATATATATATATATATATGTGTGTGTGTATGTGTGTATATTCATAAAGACCTCCTAGCGGGAAAACATACACAGTTAATCTGTGAAACCAAATAGGTTCACAGTATATGTGTATCTTATTAAATCAAAATTGGGCTATTAACCTTTAAACAAAAGCACGTTAAAGGTGACAGCGTGACGTTTTTCTTTTTTTAAATATTTTTCGAATATTTTTTTTTACGATCGATGCAAATTACGAATTATGGTATATTTAAAGAAGTAATTGTTGGTCGACAGTAAAGCGAACACCGGTAAACAGTTTAATAAAATAACAAAAGTGCCATCTATTCCGTATGGAACAGCGCCATAATAAAATTCTCGGACATGTAAGAAGAAAGTAAACCCTATTCTGATGGAGGAGTTTGGACGTTATCGCGTGTCGATCGGTTACCACCGAGGAGATGGTACACTTAATCGAACACCGTAGAAAAGTGTATCTGTGTCCGATCAAAAATGATTCTGAATTATTACGTAATTTCGAGCAGAGCTATCTGCGCAATCGGTATAATTATGCAATCATCGCAATGCGATTTCAATAATTTCAACCTACCCTTCAAACGGTTTTATCGATTTTTAGTGTAAAAGGAAGCAAAGAAGAAACTTTTAAAGAGACATTAATAGATTTACACACGTACACACATATGTATATATATATATATGTATAAAAAAAAAAACAAAAAAACAAATACAAAGACATGGCGCACTTTTCGGTGGTCGAGTAACACAATGGATAAAATTAAATAGGAAATAAGAGTGAAAAGTAGAACATAAGTGACGATGATTGCAATATGCCAAGAATAGAATTTATCCTTTCGTCTAATACATAGACACGCTATCTCGGCAGAATCGGCGCGAATTAGAATGACGTCATAGATTGTTGAGAAAAATTATTAGTACTTGATAGGAATTTTTCGAAGAGATGACAATGCTGGCAAATGAAACACGTCGCATTATTTCGCGGCTATAATTTGGCGCGACTTCGCACGATCGGAAGCGGAAAAAAAAAAAAAATCGCCCGCATACTTAGACTAATTTTATACTATCCGATCCGAAGAACTTATTATTGAGGCGATATATTTAACAACCGACGGTGACGACGCTGTGGTCTCAGTGTAACAGATGCCTGCTATCTTTCACCTATTAAAAACACTCATCTTCTCTGATTCGAATAATGTGCGGTGACATTGATGAGATTTTGCTGGGCTTTGAGGATTCCATCGGTAACGGTTGAAATTCCTCAAACCTTTTGCCGACAAGATGGAGGCAATTGAATTTTTCAGATATATATGGAGAAGGGGCCTTTTTCTTCTGCTATAACTTAAAAAGGAATGTAATAATTTTAAAAAGGTAGCTATGGTAGTGGTAGCGACGCATTCTAGTTGACACTGTTGAAACTATTACCATTTGACAAGACCCGCGATAATTTTGAGCAAAAAAAAAAAACAGCCAGTTCTAATAACTTCAACAGCTGGTTTTGATGCACCTGACGTCTTCAATTATTTCGCTCGATATCGATTACTTTAATCAATATTTTATCATCGCGTCTGCTTTTCAAATGCCTATATTCGAATACAACGAAACAAGCATAAACTGGGAAATAAGTATGTAAATTTTCTCATTTTTAATAATATCGGATGAAATAACTTCTTTAACTGGCGTTAATCCTTCTATGTTTATTGGCATTATTCTAAACGGATTCGCCATCGTTTGCGGCCCTGAAAAGGGCCTTTTTAACCCGAAAATAGGGCTTTTTGCCGACCGAGTGTGGGATGATTGGCCGAACTTCGAATGAAATCCGTTGCCAGGGGACACCAGCTGCATAGGTGTTTTCATTTGATCTTTGTTTTTCGATCGCTTGTGTTTATAGCTTGAATTTTATACAACTTGAATATCACATTGAAGTCGATCTGGTAAATATATATTATTTACGCGAATGGGATTAGGCCATCAAACGGGTTTTAACCAAGTTTCTTAAACAAAAGTCACTAGTGGCGTGAACTCTTGATTGTTGAGTTAGTGGTCATAAGTTCACTTCCCAGCGACGGCCAAAAAAGAATAGACTGATTTCATTGAATGAGTAAAGTTACAAATGATGTTTACAACCAGATCAATAGAAAAAACGATTAAGTGTAGACGAGATAAAACATAAACACTCGGACGATGAAAGCTTGCACAGAAACGGGGTTACGATCACTCGCGTCGAGGGACATAATCTTTCGAGAAATTCGCTCACTTGTTCGACTTTTTTTTTTTTTGTTCATTTATTTTGTCTCATCTTCTTTTTAATATATATATATATACGGAAAGAATATTTGAAGAAGCACTGGATGAAAATGATGGAGGAATCAAGGTAAATGGAACAACAGTCAATAGTATCAGATACGCAGACGACAGTCTTCTTATAGCAAATAGCCGTAATGAACTTCAGAAAATGCTGGTTAACATTGTGAAAGAAAGCAAAAAACTTAGGCTTACAAGCAACGCTACCAAGACTAAAGCAATGGTGTTTTCGAAGAAACCTGTCAGCTACAGCATAAACATTGAAAGAGAGACGATTGAACAGGTCACTTCAATAAAATACCTAGATGTCATCTTGGATGAAAATGGAACTACGGAAAAAGAAATTCGATCACGAATAGGACAAGCCCGATCTACTTTCACAGAGATGCGCAATCTGTTCATTAGACAGGAACTCAGCATTGAGCTGAGAGTGCGAATGTGGAGATGCTATGTCCTCTCAGTTTTATATAAACGGATGCGAAAGCTGGACATTAAATGCGTCCCTAGAAAAACGCATAGAGGCTTTCGAAATGTACGCATACCGTCGCATTTTAAGAATTTCATGGACATAGAAAATAACTAAACTTGAAGTCCTGGATAGAATGAAGAAGCATGTGGAAGTTATACGTCCTATCAAAGAACGGAAGCTGTGTTACCCCTCGGCCATATCCTACGAGAAGAAAAATATGGAATTCTTAGAATATTGATAGAGGGGAAGATAGCAGGAAAACGATCCATTGGAAGAAGACAGAACTCCTGGATGAAGGATTTAAGACGATAGTTCGGATGCTCATCAATTGAGCTGTTCCGGCCCGCTGTCTCAAAGATTACCATTGCTTTGTGGATCACCAACCTCCGTCGCGGAATCGGTGCGTGAAGAAGAAGAATAACTAGCGCAGAAAAAGATTAAGCTACTGCCTAATCTGAATAGTATAAAAGCAAAAATAAGAAATTATATATATATATATATATATATGTATATGTGTGTGTATACATATATACGTAGCCCAGTGGTTAAAGTTCTTGGCTACTAAATTTTGAGGTATCATAAGTTTTATCGGGATTTGTCTCGTTCCGGATCCAAGTCGCTCCCAGGTTTATACTTAATCTGAAATAATTTGGTGCCAGAGAACTATCTGGTGAAAAGTAAAGACGGACGAGGGAGAAAGGAACTGGTATCCCTGCTCCCATTAATGCCGTTGGACTTAGTACATTCTGAAGAGCTTAACTTCACAATCCATGATACCTTATCAAGGATATGGAACTTGCTTTACTTTTATACATATACATACATATATATAAACATGGGCGTCGCCAGCGGTAGTCAGGAAGGGGCCGCTACCCCCCCCCCCCGCTGGAGCCTTGAAACTTTTTAATTAACTGGCCATGATGCGAGTATTCATAAGCGCGTAATCACGGACAATTTGCCAGAAACTCACGAAAGTTACGTTCTAATTAATATTTTATTCTTGTTTAATAAAATATTAAGCCTTTACAACTTATAAATTTTATTTTTCCTATAACTCATATCCTTTTTCTATCATCTTCCCCCCCCCCCCCCTGGCGGCTGGCGACGCCTTTGTATATAAAATAAAAGCTTAAGGTTAGATAAATCTAAATATGAAATAAACGTAAATCGAGTTTATAATAGCTAGTGCAGCTTGATTTGTCTTAGCTCTCGTGTATCTTCTTCTATACTAAGATGTTGAATTGCGACTGGATTCGAATGACTGCAAAGTTTAGACTCCTGCCATGAAGGCTAACGACTTACGTTCGACTAATTATTCGACTGTTTCTCGCTAAAATGAATTTAATCGCATTTTGTTCAGCACATTTTGCGTTCTTCATTTCTTCATGATCCTTATTAATTGACTTTTAAGGTAATTTTTTAATTTTTTGCGCGCTGAATTTGTTTTTGAATTAGCAGCTGTTTTCTTTCCAATTGTACGTAATTGCGCTATCCTGTTTTAACTGGCGTCAGATAAAAGTACCCAATTACTAAAATCGGTGGTTACAGCAAATGAAAATATTTTCGGAAATGTTCTTCCGGTTTCTAGCGAGTTATATTCTTTACGTGCGATGTTTTTATTTAATATAGTTTCAAAAAAAAGAAACAAAAAAAAAAAAAAATTGAAATAAATCGCGTAAATTTATTTTAATATTACGTCATCAGTCAAAGAGAAAGAAAACCGAACTATGTAAATTTGAATTATGAACCTGTTGCTGCGCGTATAAGATTGAAAATTAATCGCTGGATTATAATTAGAAGTAATCCTCTGTCCGCAATACTCGTAGTCTCCGCAAAGTGCTTATCCGCTTCAAACTTTTGACCTCACTGCTATTTTGGCCCTCGCTTATCTAACGTTTGCGCATGTCCTCGATAAATTACGGCGGTGTACTTAAATTTGCCGTAGAAAATTTACTTTTTGTTGAAGGACATCATGCAAATTCTGCTCCACTCGTCAAAAAACCTGTTTAAATATATTTGAGCAAAGCAGACAAAAAGCAATAATAATAATAATAATAATAATAATAATAATAATAATAACAGTAATAGTAATAGTAATAATAAAGCGATAATAATAGTATAATAATAATAATAAACTGACGAAAGAAGAAGATGGTCTTCAACTGTTTTTTTTTTTTTTTTCGTTTTGCAAAATAGTCCTCTAAAAAACGACGTCTTAAATTTGTCTAATTTCCCGGCCGGTTATAGGTTATCATGTTACTCTACTCAGTTAGTTATCGACATTATCATCGTATGACAGCGCTCGGTAAAGTTGTCAGCTGAGGTTTCTCGCCAGGTGCTTTCGTTGGCGACGAATGCGACAAATTTAGAAGATTACTTCGCCGAATTCCATGGAAGACGGTATTATATTGCATAAAATGCAAGTTCTTATTATAATACAGAATAGCGGTTCTGAAATCGGATTTTAGAAACGATTGTTACCGCGTGCGCAATAGTTTTTAAATCAAACCGCATGACGTACACTGTAACTTCTTTTTCCAAAATACAGAGAAAATCGGTTATAATAACATCGGTTATGGCCAGGCCTGAATTTAGGGGGGTCTAGCGGGCCCCAACTTATAAAGGGGCCCCTAAGAGACACCCATTTCGACATGTAGTAGAAAAATTAATCTATCATTTGTCATATACATCAACTTTTTTTTTTAAGTAAATAGAATTAACTTTACACTGGAGCGAATGCATTTTTTAATACATTTATTTGTTAATAATTTTGTATCCATTTTTATTTCCTCCTAGAGAAGGAAACTTTGTAATAGTGAAATTTCGAGTTTCATAAAAGCGTACCGTAAATTTATTTTAAGGTATAACCAGTCGGAATCTACGTTTTTTAGGAAATGTGCGTATGGATGTGTGTGCGTATGTACCCTTAAACACACACACACTATCCTCTTAGTCAAATCTTTGGTTAAAATTTGTTGAAAAATTAACTGTTTAAAATAATATATATATATATATATTTTTTTTTTAAGGGCATCGAAAATTCTACCCATTGTGTCTGTATGATATTTAGTTTTGTTTACATTAATAATTACACGTTAATTCGTGAATTTAAAATAATATAATTAAATTAAATTAAATAAAATATAGTTATTCTATAAAACGGATAATTTTGTCACTTCCGAGAAAAGGGCCCCTAATATTTCCGTGGCCTATCATACACTTAATCCGGGCCTGGTTATGGCGACGTATTACAGAGACGAATATTGCTGCAACCGATAGAGATTAAAGTCAAACTATGCGTTAATCTTTTATCGATTACAACGATGTCAACTATAACATCGATTATTTCGACCAAAATTTCGGTGTGGCGATAAATAATTATCGCTTATAATAACGGCCTGGCGATACTTAATTTAACTTCGGAAGATTTTTGTAGATTAATTTAATAGTCAAAAAAATCGACCATTCGAGAACTACCGCAAAGATTTCAGTCCATGCTTTGTCCTCGCGATCTTGCTAACTTTAGCTTTTAACAAACCGCATTATTTTTCGAATATCCTTCCGCGTTCATTAGGATTACTTTTTTTTTTCTTTCACTTTTTATACCGATTCTTACATTTAATCAATGTAAATCCGAACCCCCCTGATCAATTTCTAATAATTCTCAAATTTAACCCTTAAAATTTTGCTCTATCTTCTATGTTACCTTCAAGCGACCATCAGCGTTACGTTCGATTTTATTTTTAAAAAATGGAAAATATATGGCACACGGACATAGAGGTACCTAGGAAAATCCTGTTATATTAAATCGATCGCTTCAAGTATGTTCATTTAATTAAAGCCTATTTTCTGCCTTTTTTATCAGTAGCTGTTAACATTTCACGACATCAGTCCGCCTAATAAAATTAACCCAACTATTCCCTCCCCGAAGTAATAAAAGCGCACAAAATTTTCTAGATTTTAAATATTTGCCGTATAATATATATGTGTATATATACACACACACATGCACAAGAAAAATATGAAATTCTTAGAGTATTTATAGAGGGGAAGGTAGCAGGAAAACGATCCATCGGAAGAAGACAGAACTCCTGGATGAAGGATTTAAAACGATGGTTCGGATGCTCATCAATTGAGCCGTTCCGGTCCGCTGTCTCAAAGATCACCATTGCTTTGTGGATCACCAACCTCCGTCGCGGAGTCGGTGCGTGAAGAAGAAGAATAGATATTTCAGTTGTACGATGTTTTGATTTGTTTAACAGGAGGGAACACTGGGAACAATTGAAACAATTTTCTTATTTTATTTGTTTTCCCGCCAACTTATCGTTATTTTCTTAATTCATTCATGGTATACTATTTACACATAGTGTTAGGTTTCTAAATATATTTTCATTTTTGTCATCATACAGACAACGAATATTGAAAAAAAATTGACCGGTAGGTTAAACGCTTCAACAGTCACCGTCCGAGGAACAATTGACACAACAACCAAAGTCAAACACAAAGTGATGAATAATGTGCAACTATTTGAAATATTTATTTCTTATATATTATAAACAATAATGATTAACTGGCACTTTTTTACATTATTCATGTATGCGTATTACCAAAAAAAAAAACCTATAAAGTACTAAATTATTATATCGAAATAAAAAATTAATATTGATTTATGAATAGTCAGAGGACCGCTTAATTCTAATTATTCTATAAATCATTTAGAAAGACAATTGTGGCATCACAAGTCTTGTCAATTCCTCACGGGATCATTTTCGACATTCCATGCATTGAGCCTTTTTTCTTTCTGCTTGAACCATAAGATAAGCAGAAATATTTTTCTTCTTCACTATCAAATGAATCACTAGCTTTTTTAATCTTTTAGAGCACTCTTTTTACTTTTTTTTTTTTTTTCTTTTTTCGTTGTTTTAATGTTTACCTTTCATTTCCCTCGTAGAGCAATAAAACTTTGTATTCCATAGAACAGTTTGTATATTTTTTGAAATGTTTAAGATAGATCAATAATTTTCATCTTCTTGTATCCATCGCTCGAACTGCCTATTCCAATACACTGCACTAAATCATCAATGATCGTAACGTATACGCGGAATTTACCAATAACATTAAAATGCGATGGCCACCAGTATTCCTTTTTCTTCTGATATCAAGAAGATGCCAACTTGCGGATTACTTTTGCTGCGACAACTTTATTTGACTTTTATACACAGTCGTTATGCCGGTTTCAATCCATATTTCTTAGGTTTTGAACGATATCGTAGCTTTTTGGCCCGCCGATTAAAGTTACCTTTTTATATCTTCTATATACTATTTGACAAAAAAATTTGTACAGTATTTTATAAACAGTGTCATATTTATAAGGAGAACACGTTCTCATACGAACGCGAAAATGAACTAATTCGAAAATGAACTTATGTCGGAGTAAGAGGAAAGACCGTGAAAAATGTGTAGCGTACAATTTTATATCTGCATTTACTGTTTCCATTGTTCTCCTAGTGGATAATTTAACAAAATCATTGTTGTATTTTCTAAACCGATTCAAATGTTTACAAACACACTAATCAGCACTACCAACAGATCAAACACTAAAAAATAAATTATATATTTAAAAAATCGGATATTTACCTTCCCTTTTTTTCGATGTATCGCAGTTATAATCATAGTACAAAATGTTTCAAATACAACAACGCTAAACTCATTTAATTATTCTTATAATCGAGAACCGAGTAGTAATTGTAACCAAACATGTTTGAAACAATTCATGTCAGCATTTACACGAGTAAAAACCCACTGCTAGTACTTAGAGTTTCGGAGCGTGTTTCACTTGTCTCACAGTCTTCGCTAGTTCTAAGATTTGTTTTAAATTCGAATCGGTGTTTAAGAATTACTTCTTAGATTACGCGACCAGGAGGATTATTTCATGTAACAAGAGTTTTTCAATTACAATAGTAACGGAAGTAAAAACGATCGATTTTCTTTTGAAATAATTATTAAAAACATAAATTGCAAACCTAGAGACACGGTTACGAACATATATTTAACATACTCTTTAAAAATGCTACACTTATTAAATAAAATAATGACAGATAAATTAGAAATGAGCCTTGCAGCTGAACTTGCGAATATAGTTTAAAAATATTTGAAATCTTTTGACGACCATATTACTTTAATGTGTTCCCATAAATAATTGGTGAGATTCACGAAGATTTGGTACTTTCAGTTAAATTATAAAAAAATTGAAATGAAATTATTTAACCTCTTAAACGTGTAAACGCAGGACTATGAAACTCAAGTCATTATACTCTTTTAGCAATATTTGAAACAATATAGATGTTAGAAGATCCTGCTAATAGGCAAAAACAGATTTGACTGAAAGATTTAAAGAAATTTTATATGGTAGCCAGAAATTCAATTGAAGCAACCTCAGAGGCCTCAGCCATTTTAGAACGGTTCAAAAATTATATATGAAATGCACGCAGTTGAACGTAACGCGTTCTATAATAGATGAGTGTGAAAATAAAAATTTAAAGAAGCTTCATTAAAAGCAGCAAAATTGTTTACACCTGATCAATTTTTTGTCAAAATCATTTGAGAAGGCTTTCACACTCATCTACATTATAGGAAAATTCAAAAATTTTATCCCACATGCCATTAAGTGTTAGCTCGCCCACTCGAAAAAGTTCTTGGTTGTGCCACTGATTTATACGATTACTTTATTTCTTCTTTTGGAAGAACGGGGAGAAGAATTTATTTTCACAAAGTACTGCGCCGCATAAAAATATCGATAAATATGCGTATATATAAACATCCGGGTGTATAATGTGTTAAGTGTAAAAAACGTATGTGAAATGTTTACACGCAAATATGTTAATTTTTATCTATATATATATACGATATATCTATATATATATAAATCCCGTGCCTTTGTGTTTGTGCAGGATAAACTCGGAATTTACTTAACCGATTTTTATAAAATTTTCAAAGTACATGCAATTTAATCCAACTCTTAAGAGATAGAATACTTCTTGTTTTAATTATTTACATAAATATTTGTTATATTAAATAATTTAATCAATCAATTAAAAAAAACAAATTTAATTGTTGGCTATTATGTTTTAATTATTTACATAAATATTTGTTATATTAAATAAAACAAATTTTGACAATTTTATTATTTTTTGAGCACCAACTACTCTTTTCGTGGCGACTTTTGTGTATCGTGCGATGTTAATCGAAATGCAACCATGTTTATCGCTGGCGCATGGCGTTATTATCGATGAATGATTAAATAAACGTTTTTTCGCTCTGTCGTTTACAAAAAAGATCGTGTTATTATGGAGTTGTTGTTTATGAAAAAAAATAAAATATTGTGCGATATTGTGCGGCATTTAATTTATTTATATTTCAGTGTATTTAATAAACGTCCTGCCTTGATAAAAAAAAAAAAAAAAAATTATTTTAATATTCCGACAACAATAGTGTGGCAGTGATACAACTCTGTGACATTGTTGGGCATCTAAGTTGCTTTATATTTCAGTATAAGATAATGCCGCGGAGACGATCGAACCTCAAAAATGCGCATAGCAGAAATGCACGGCGTATGCGTGTTATGAGAGCTACTGAATCGGAAGAAGAAATTGCAAGAATAAACGCATGTTGTCTGCTCACGTGTGGGAACACCATCAAATTTATTCGTATTAGCAAAAGACAGGTTGACCAAGAACATTGTGCACAAATTAGTGCTTAGATAATTTTCAATTTTATAAAATAATATAACTAATAGTTCGAAACCAATGTTATTCGCCTCATTTATAACATTTAATTTTTATGTAACTAATTTATTTAGTATATTGTGTAAATAAGTCATTGATTACAGATTAAAGTTAAAGATTAGATAAATAAAATGTAAATTCAATAAGTGTATATTAGTTGGATAATTTCATTCTCTACATATGATTCAAAATCGGCTAAATAATTTCAGGTTTATTAGTAAAAATGAATTTGGTTGCACCAAAATAATAAGTAAAAAATTAATTTAATCTATTACAACTACTAAGCCACAGCAACGCATGGCTGGGTCAGCTAGTTTATGTATAATTTATAATCTGTATAGGTTCTTTTAGTATTTACTAATGGATAAAAACTCCAAACTTAATCGGCAACTATTAGTGAAACAATTATTAAAAAATCATATGACAGTGTAAAATACAAGAGCGTCGCCAGCCGATGAGCCCCGTGGGGGGGAGGGGGGCAAGATGGTAGAAAAGGGATATAAGTTATAGGAAAAATAAAATTTATAATTCGTAAAGACTTGGTATTTTATTAAACAAGAATAATATCTTAATTAAAGCATAATTTTCGCGTGTTTCTGGCAAACTACTTTATTATAAAAGTCAAATTGTCCATGATTACGCGTCTATGAATACTCATCATGGCCAGTTGATTAAAAAGTTTCGAAGCCCTCCAGGGAGGGGAGGGGGCAACGGTCCTCTTTTGTCGCCTCTTGGCGACGCCCATGGTAAATCATAAAAAATGTACTTACAAATAAAGATTACCCGATTAAATCTGACGCAAATTCGTAATTTAAACATAAAATAGTAATTTTTCTTTTAATTTTTTAAAATGTTATTATTAGATATTACTCTACGTTACCATTCCGTAAGTAGCGTGTTTACTGTTGATGAAAGAATAAATAAAAAAATACAAAAACGCATAATAGTCGCGTAAAATATTATATTTTTAATAGCGTAATTACGAACATTAATTCTACAAAAGAGATCCTTTTAGCGTTTAATTTATACCCGTACTTGTTTTTAAATTTCGTTCACATCTATTGATAATGAATAAATGTGTAACAAGTTCCAATTTTCAAAAATATTTCAAACATCTCATTACGTAATCACTTCATAAAACTCGGTACGAAGAGTATTTTATTAACAGTGCTTTATCATTGTGTTAATGCACATAATATGTATAATATAGTTCTTTTAAATGCTGTTCATTTCTGTTTTTGAGTTTTTTCAGTTCACTTGTTATAAAAGAAATTCACTTAATTCCCACAATGCTATTCTATTTAAACGGGTTAAAAATAAACTTAAAAGTTTTAATTGAGACGTTTAGCCGTGAAAATTTAAATTTACAATATAATTTCGATCTCTCTCTGTCACTTTTTTTTTTTTCTTCATAATAATGATTATTTAATTTTACACCGTTTATCATATAGGTACTATTTAAAATATTTACTGATATTGTAATAATATTATTTTAATAAAGCATTATAAAAACATCGCAGTTCAAATTCTGAATTATTCAATATTTAAAAACATACGTACCAGTTTAGCTGTAGTTGATAAATCGTTAACGTGGAAATGTTAAAGGTAGACAAATAATTGTTTTTTCCGAATTAATACAGACTGTATAAACTTTTAAAAGTATTCTTTGAATTTCTGTCTCAAATTAAATTTTGGACTAAGACAAAATAGCGCGGAAATCAAAGGATCAGTGTTTTGCTAAAGAGATGCTTAAAAATAAAGAGTATTACTTAATCGCTAGTAAATAATTAGAGATGAAATCTCGATACATGGATTATAATGCGGATCATCAAAAGTAGGAAAATGTTTTTCTATTATTAAAAGTTGTTAAATTAGAAGATTACGACCAAAAGTTTCAGATACTAATAATATTTTCTTATTTAATTTTCAGAATAAAAATCAATAGTTTCCAAATAGTATTTACATATAAACACATTAACGAAGGTTTAAATTCTTTTTGTTCTTTAACTTTAATTTCTATTTAATACAGCGATTAATAAACAATAACTGCGGATAGATTTTGGTTGATATTAATTTTTAAATGTTTATAATAAAATAATTGTTTTATCATCATCATCATCATCATCATCATTGTTGCAGTCCTAGAACTGGTTTTATTCTATGATAAGTGCTTTTTCCAACTTGTCCGATCCTCCGCCAATCGTTTTATTTCTGTGTATTTACTTAGTTGTACGTCCTATACTAACGTATCTATAAACGTCCTCCTCGGTCTTCCTCTTCCTCTTTTCCCCTGAACTTATCCTTCCACCACATCACGTAGTAATCCGCCATGTCGTAGGACATGCCCCATCCAAGCCAACCGCCGTTTCTTTACTTGGCTGAGTAACGACCTTTCTTCCTGTGAACTCTATTGGGTACTTCTTCATTTGTGGCTTTTTCGGTTCAGCTTATTCGTTCCATTTTCCTGCAGCACCACATTTCAAAAGCCTGAAGTTTCTGTATATTTCTCTTATTCAAGGTCCATGTTTCCGCACAATAGAGTGTTACCGGCCAAACATAACTTTTCACTATGCGTTTGAGAAGCTCCTTCGACATCATCTTTTATGCTAAACAATATAACCATATCAACTCGTGATACCGGAAAAGTACTTATAAATAAAAAAACGTAGAAAGCGTAATGTACTTATTGTCATAAGCTCAAAAAGTGTCGTGTTTTAACAATTTAGACGTAATTTTACAATGGAGCCAATGGGTAGCAATGATATTCGCATTTATTCACTGTTTAGCATCTTTTTTAGAGTGGTAGGAAGGATTAAGATGATTTTTACCTTACGATGGTCGACATTTCTTTTCGCTGTTTGCTTGTCTGTTGAAGCAATTAGCACATGAATAACCATATGAAGTAGAAAATTTATATTTCGATGGAGCAGCCCGCCCTACAGGACTTATTATATTGTTAATTCACCGAACGAAGATAATATGAACATCTCCACACATTGTACGTCTCGGTCTTCTGGATGATTTATCGGGTGCGATGATATGCATTCTTTGAAAGAACGAATATTTTTGGTCTTTAAGCATTTATAAAAGTTTTAATGCTTTTGACGACGTTGAATTATGGAAAACCACATAGTGGCACTTATAATTTATAGAATGGTTAAATACTTTCATATTAAGTATTTAAATAAATGATTTGCGCGAGAGGGATCTTTTTTGAGAAAAATTACGGCGACACAATGTTAAAAAAAAACTGAATAAATGAATAAGTGTTGATTCGCTGAGAGTGTATCGTACATTAAAGTGCTAAACCGGGTCAGTAAGTGTAAATCATTCTGAAAATAACTAAACAAATACTTTCGAAGGAAAAAGGGAATAAAGCTGTTATTATCAGATCAGAGGCTAAGTTAGTATGTTTATAAACGGTGTTTTGGGATATTGCGCGTATGAAAATGAAATTGAACACAAGCAAATATTTAAATTAGCCATAGAATACTGTGCTAAATTAGTTCATACATCTTCGAATATTATTGTTAATTTTCGATATTACTTTTCTATATGTCGAACAACTTTTTAATTGTTTTGTCTTCTCCACAAATGGAGTACATTAAAGTGTAGATCAAGGGTAGCGGACTTCTTTGTACTGAAGGCATTCCTGGATTTAGGGGGGTCTAGGGGGGCTGCAGCCCCGGGCCTCGCCCTATAAAGGGGCCCCTAAGAGATACCCATTTCGATATGTAATAAAAAATTAATCTATCATTTGTCATATGCATCAACTTTTGACGTGAAACGTCTTGAAAATCGCTCGTGAAACGAAATTGTAAAACGAAACAGTGAAACGAAATTGTGAAACGAAACAGTGAAACGAAATAATGAAACGAAATCGCGTAACGCAACAATGCATATACCCAGTCATATCGGAATCCAGGGAAATGAAATAGTAGATAACCTGGCCAAAACCGCCTCTACACCCTCACCTGTAACCTCCACCACAGTCACGGACATCAAACATTTACTAAATCAAACCGAAATAGCTAATTGGCAAGCATCATGGAACATAAAATCCCATAACAAATTATTTGAACACAAAAAATCCGTACAACCTTGGAAAAACCTCTCCCAACTAAATCGACGAGAAGAATTAATAATCACCAGACTTAGAATTGAACATACGAAACTCACCCATAATTACCTCTTCCTAAAAATCCATAAACCCCCTTGTCAGTTTTGCAACTTTACCACCATCACAATCAAACACCTTCTTTACAAATGCCCTAACATTAATCAAACCCGTCTAGAACTAAAAATCCCCTTAAATAATACAAACATTCCTGACAAGCAAAACGAAATTTAAAAAATTCTTACCCTGATTAGGAAACTAAACTTAACAACCAGCATTTAAAATACCTACCTGACACTGGGTGTAATAATCGTAGCAATTAAAAACACCCAGTATAAAAGTAATACTAATAAAAAAAATAAATAAATAAGTAAATCCATCATCTCGGAAAGAAAAATTGTAGTTGGCTTTTAAAAAATTTGAATCTGCCTCGTAACATCATTTGGACTTTAATTTCTTATTAACTAATGATAAACATTTAATATTTCATCTAATGGTACTTGGTAAAAAACTTTCAAAATTGACCAATGCTTTTTCTTTTCTTGAACTGTTGCTTTTACCATACCTTCCGCTTATTTCGTAATAAATTTGGTATTAATGATTTTGTTAGATTATTTATTATATTAAATAATACAATCTTATTTCATTCTTTACTTATATTTTTATACAATAATATGTATTATTATAAAAATACATTAAGAATGTAATTTAAAATTGAATTGTTTACGTTTTCTTGCCAACTTGTTTACAATTTCTTCGGAATCCAGTTTTACCGGCAGGTCACGGTGGTTTTTAACCTCTTTAGAGCGGAGAAACTCATCTTTTTGGGATTGCAGTAGACACTGGAAGTGTGGCTAATATGATAAGAAGCTTTTTTATCAAAGGAAAAGACTATTCATCGCAGTTATCAATAGCTTCTACTACAATATGACAGTTTTTCGCGTTGCAGATTTTCATTGATTGTGCCATCCCTCACATTCATTCAAAAATATCGTGCGCCTCCATTTTCACCAAGAAATGTTCAGTTTTTCTTATGTGCTAGAGTCATTGCTAATCTTTTCAGGTAGAAGCATTTGAATCCCTTCGATGCTTCTGATGCGGTTTAAAGCAGTTCTGTAATAACATGGTCAACGAAAAGGTAAAATAAATTTCGGCGGTAACATATTTTGGCAGTTTCTCTTCATGTACGTTACTACGCCGGGTTTGCTTTCGGTTCGTTCTTGGAACAACTATATAATTTAAACTCATCTACTTTGCTTGCTCGAAGAGGACTGAGAATTGACTTTCATTCCGAATGTTTTGAAAAGCCGTTTTTATAGTTCATGCATTACTGCAAATTTTGGCCAAATCGATATTGATCTTTTGCATTGCTTCGTTTAAGTTTGTTGTAAACGAGAAAATTTTTTTCAGTCTAGCGACACAACAAACTGGCTACTTTATATGGCGGTTTTCAGATGGTATACTTGAATGGCAACATCCCTACCAGTCTTAATTGTTGCGCGTACTACGGGAAACCGTTCTACAGCCGTATACTTTTGGGTCCACCGCGTTCCATAAAGAAAGATAAGCGTTGAACGAGATGAGTTAATCTGATCAGCAATTTTTTTCAAAAGGCTGTTTCTAAGCGGAAATTGACGAAAAAAGTTTATTACACCTTTTATGGTTGCGATACAGTTCTGAATCACAGGTACCTCAAATGAATGCGCTAGAACTAAGTATCGAACTTGAACCACACAGTGCATGAATTGCGCTCTCGTGTATTTTTTTGCGATTATTATTCTCACGCTTCGTAATGGGCCGCTCAAAGCCTTGCCCAATGAATTTATCCATATCCAAGTTATAGGGTAAGAGATGCGTTATAATTGTTGTTGCCAATGCTTGCGCTGAAACATCTTCCACGTGGATAAGTACAAGAAAATCTTCCCGGATAACTGACGTAAACATAACGCTGGTTGTTCTCGCCGGAATATGAGTTTCATCTGTCCCAGTACAGTAAAAGAAACCTACCTCTTTGAACCTTTTAAGTATTTACGCTTAAATAGCATTACCGCATGGTTCAATCACTTCAATCGGAATTCCTAATGAAGTATTCATGGCTCCACTCTGCATGCTTTATGTAAGTGACTCTTAAATATTTCATCGCCAAATCGAGCACTACCGTCTGCGTCAATGCAGCAAAAGGCGTACTTTCGGCTTGCTAGCGTAAGGAATACAATCAATATACGATATACCTTTTGACAAATAAGCTTGGACACTCTTTCCTACGCAAGTAACCTAAATAAAGACATAAAAACAATTCAAACCATTTTAAATGCAATCTAAGGCGACAATAGCGTAATCATACACTACGTTAGCGTATTCGGCTAATGTTCGAGCTTTTGCGTAAACTTGTGTGGGTGGGGGGTTCAAATCTTCAAATCTTTTTTCTTGTACACGTCGGTGATAATAACGTATTGCGTGTATTTTTATTTGCGATGGAAAATACTATTTTTATTCTCTGTTATTATCAGCGCTATCTGTTGAGTATTTTGCGCATTACAATTATTTTAGTTTTCATATTTTCATATTTACCTCGTAGAAATTCTGAAGTATTAAACAAATGAGTCTCCTGTCAGATTTTGTTGACTTTACCAAAATTTGAAATTAAGAAATTACGGGGGTCTATTTCTAGTTTTGTTTTATATTTTCACTATTTCTGAATCCAGTCCGCTATTACTAATAAATAAACTTAAATACAGCACTTATTTAATTCAGCAGTGCGTTGTTCTTTTTTTTTTTTTTTTTTTCGACACTACATTTATAAATTTGTACAATTCGGTAGACTATGTATTTTACGAAAATGGATCAGAATTTATTTTTATGTTAGTGTACATGTGTAGTACAAATACGTATAATGTTAGTTACAGCAATCGCAAAGACGTCTATGTCAAGAATAAAAGTAAAAACGAGTCATGAAGGCTATTAATTATATAAATATCCAATGACCGTTTTTAATTTAATTTATTATCAAGGCAAAAAATCACATATAATTTCAGAAATTATTTATTTAAAAAAATTTATTTAATATCAACAGGATAACAGTATTCTAAAACGAAATATTACAATCAATGGTAATAATTTTATCATTATACAATAATATTAAATTAATTCTTTTAACTTGCATAGACGTGCAAGTTCTTGTAATCGCTATAAAAAACGAAATTGAAAATTTTTTAATATCTCCTTATTTTCAGAAATAAAGAATCCAAAAAAAAAATAAACAAAAGTATATTTTTATTTTACGCACGTATTTTTTTGAACTTGAATAAATAAAACAGTTCTTTTTTTTTTTGTAGTTTATGAAATTTTATGCATTCCGATAAGAAATTGTAATCACTAGCTAAAAGCACAACTTGGTGACAGTTCGCAAATTGTGTTCCGGGAAAATAATTATATTTTATACGTCAAAAAATATTTATTAAAACAAATATAAAAATCACTAAAAAAATTACATCGAAAAATCATAAGTAAAAATGTGAAGCATAATAAACATAATCTATTATTTTCAACAGTTCCAAAGTGAAATATTTCCAGCAATTAATCGGTAACTTTTTTTATTTTTCGATTTTAAAAATATCCATACGAATAATGAAAATATTTTTATCTTAAAGAGCAGATCAATAGTATCAATAACCCGACTATTTAAAAACAAAACTGTCACCTCCTTTACTAATATATTTCCTATTTGGTAATGAAATCAATTATTTTTCGCTTATTTAATCCGTGCTATACTTAGTTCTTGTATGTATTTTATTTTTCTGTTTTATATTATTTTGAGGGGTTTTAAAGGTATTATTGTACGTCTGATGATAGTTCGTGTGATTCTTTTTATGTCATTCGGACTGAAGTAATATAAAATTCACTTATTCTACACATATTAATATTATCATATATAATAATAATTTTTTTTTTTTTTTTTCTTACCATGAGCCGTGTATAACTGCATAGGTCATTACGGCATATGGCACTTCCTAGAGTTTAAATGACAGGATGGATCTGATTTGTTTTAATATGTTAAAATTCCATTATGGCGGATATATTATCGCAGATTTTTTGAACAAATTACTGTTTGAATTAAAACCTAAAATAACTGTACTCAATATGGTATGTAGTAAATAAAATAAGGTATTTTTATATAGATAAAGTAATCTAGATTCCATGTTTAAAGAACGACGTTCATATTTTCCTATGTCGTTTTTTATAATTTTTAAAATATATTTTCAAGACTTCAGGAAGTTTATTGAAAAATAAAGCTCCCATATACACACTACCTGTGCTCTCATCTTGGTTTTAACAAAGTGAGATTCATCAGTATATATTTTTACTTTGGAACACAAGAATTTTAAATTTTGTTACATATATATTCAGTTCATCAAAATATTTACATAAACTCTGAATATTCAACATAAAAAGATTAATTTTATTTTTGAAGTTCATTTTGGTTCAAAATAACGTTTATACTTCCATACCCTGATTATAAGGTTATGAAGTAAATTAAAGTACATATATCATTTAACACTGCGATAATTAAAACTAAAAGTAAAATTTCTTAAAAAAAAAAAAAATCTAAAATCAAATCAACTTGATAAAATGGTGTAAAAATTATCCAGATATTATTAAAGTAACATGCGATATTTCACTACTAGGACAACTGTGTAGTATTAGTTAAATCTGGTAAGATATACATTAAAGAGATGAAACAAATATTTATGTTATAATTACCAAGAACGTCATAAAAATAATGACACAGTTAACGCTGTGTAGTTTACTAATAACTGAATGAACTAAACGAATAATCAGTTTACTTTCCTTCAATCCATTTGTATTATTTTTTATTTTTTCCTTTTTTTATTTATATATACTATTAATATACACACACATATGTAATTTAATATTAAATAATGAATACAATAAGTAGAAGTGTAAAAATAAATGGAATAAGATGAAATTAAAATTCATTACGTTATGCTTGTGTGCAGATATAATTTATAGAGTAAAATAGAGTACATCACAGCGTTTAAGGCGATAATTTAAGTTTTAGATTTCTTATCGGAAATTAAATACTGTAATACTCTTAAAAATCGTATATATAATAACTAAATTGCGCATAAAATATTTTAAACTGGAACAATAAGTTAAGAATACATAATAAATCAATTCTGAACTAATGTTACTGAAGTTACAACCGTTACAATTTGAACTATAACATCTTAAGTTACAATGATTACAAACAAAATTAAATTAGGTAACATTTGAGATGTATATACAGTGAGCCACAATAATATCCGAGCACTGATGTACCCAATGAATATACGCTAAAAACAAAGTAAAAAAAAAAGGCTTTACTGTTGAAACAAGTAACGACAATAGAAAAATAAGTATCTCCTTAATATATTTAAAAAAAAAAAAAAAATCAAAAACATTGAAAAAACACAAAAATTACGAATTTTAAACACCATATTAATATCCGGGCAAACGAAAAAATAAAATAAAGGACCTCTCAAAATAACTGAATATCTACATCCTGAAAAAATTAATACTTCGTATGACAACCTTTGGCATCCACGATCGCTTTCAACCTGCGTGGTATTGAACGAACTAATTTTTGTAGATAATCAAGGGGAATTTTCTGCTATTCCTATTTTAGACGACTTTTTAATTCATTACAGTTGGAAATCGGCTTTTCACAAATCCTCTTATTGAGGTAGTCCCGTAGGTTCTCTATGGGATTGCAATCCGGAGACTGTGGTGGTGTGGCAAGGATATGGGGGCAATTATGGAGAATCCACTCTCGAGTTTTGTACGCTGTATGTGTTTCAGATCATTATCTTGATATAAGTAAAATGACTTCAAGATGCCCAATTTTTCAGATGTCGACATATAGATTCCTATTCATAGCACCATCAATGGTGACTAAAGATCCCACACCACTCGCCGCGAAACACCCCCACACCTGTACATGTCCTCCGCCGTGTGTTTAATTGGTGCAGTCGGAGTTTTTAATTCATATGCAGTACTTTCTGTTTTCCATCACTCCCAAAAACGTTTAGACTCATCAACGAAAATGCCGTTCTTCCAGAACTCGTCCGAATTAAACATTTTGTTCTGCGAACGCGAGCCGTTTTTTTATATTTGCAGAATTAATATATAAGGGTTTCAGCGGGCAGTGCAGAAAAAGTACCCCATTTCTTTTATGGCCCGACGTACTGCTGTTTCGGCTGAAATTTTTATCATTTTGCTCTCTCTCAGTGCCGTAGTTAGTTTCGGCGCACTTCCCTTAAGGGATTTCTTTCTATTTCTCGCCGGATAAAACGCATATCGTATTCTGTTAGCTTTTTTGGTTTCCCTTTTTGAGATTTCGAGCCGATGCGATTTTCCCTTTTGAAGCGATGAAGAACGTTAAGCACCGTACTTTACGGAATATTCAGTAGCGCTGTGCAGTCTTCCGTTCCCATTAAATCTTCTTCATTCTTCTAAATTACTAATTGACGCATTTCCGCGACATTTCACTGCACTAACACGCACTTTTTTAACATTTACCGTAACAGACGTACTGTTTAATTATAATTTACGTTTTCGCGTAACGACTCGCGTTACTGCGATGACTCATAACAGTACCGCGTCTTAGTTGATGCACTTGGGAAAAACCCATGAGTGTTTTGCTGCACTTAGTTCTATGTGCCCGGATATTAATATGGTGCTTGCAATTCGTAATTTTTGTGTTTTTTGTATCGTAAGCCAGCCGTGTTTTTTAATGTCCTTTTTTTTTTTTTTTTCGGTAATTGTATTAAGGAGATATTTATTTTTATATTTTCGTTACTTAGTAAAGCATTTTTTTCCTTTGTTTTTGGCATATATTCACTGGGTACATCGGTGCCCGGATATTATTGTGGCTCACTGTATATTTTTATACATAATTTTAACTATATTACAACATTAAGGTTCTTGTCACATAAACCATATAACTTCACTAAATATGAGCTAAACTTGCATAAAAATTTTTTATTACAAAAGACTTGTCCGAAACATAACATTGTAAATTGGATGTACGATTTTATGATATCATATAAATCATCTTTATGCATACTACATTTCTGCAATAATCATGAAATAATACCAACGCACAGTGTAGAAAAATAGTTTAAGTAAGAATATTTTCTAATTGTCTTAATTAGTATAATATGTTATTCAGAAATACTGCTATTTTTATATGAAAATTTAACATACACTCCTCTGGGAAAATACTAAAAATAGAAGAAAATGGAATTTTGAGTGTTAATGTTAGTATGTGTAAAATATAAGTGAATTTATTACTTTAGCCCAAATAACATAAAAAGAATCACGCCAACTATCAGACATATAATACCTTTGAAACCATCCAAAATAATATAAAACGGAAAAATACGATACATACAAGAACTAAGTATAGCACGGATTAAATAAGCGAAAAATAATTGATTTCATTACCACCGATCTAATAGAAAATATATCAGTAGAGCAAGTGATGTTTTTTTTTTTCTTTTTTAAATAGTCGGGTTACTGATTTTAATAGACCATTAATCCGCTCTTAATAAAAATAGTTTCATTATTTGCATGAATATTTTTAAAATTGAAAAATAAAAGTTACCGATCAATTGCTGGAGATATTTCACTTTGGAACTGTTAAAGATAATAGATCATGATTATTACGCTTTTTCTCCGTTATAATAAGATTACAAAGTGTACGTAAATAATGCATTTCACAGATGGAGTCATTTTTCAAAATCCGAAAATGATAGAACATATTCCGTAAATTGCGTTGTTGCAATTTGAAAGAATAATTATTTATTAAAAAGAGTATAATGTAAATAGCTATGACAAAAAGTTAGCACAGTGCAGAGTTGTATTGCAGTTATATAGGTACAACAACAATAATAATGTGGTGATTGTAAGTTTTTTAATTTCTAATTGCAGTATCGCAATTTACGAAATATGTTCTACTATTGTTTTCGGCGTTACAGTTATATAGGCATGAAAATAAAAAATATTTTTTATTTATACAAGTTTGTTTTTTTTTTGTCGATTGATGGCACATCTAGACATGAATATGAATAATTATGTTCAATTTTATGTCCATATGTTTAGCAGTTTTTTTATAATGGCTGGAACAAGAAATGCTCATTATGGTCTGTAAGTAGTCTCGCTTCGCTCGCCTAAATGAGAGAATTAAATGTTTTTCATCAAAAAAAAAAAAAAAAACAAAAAAAATGAAAAGAAAATTAAACGGTAATCTTCGGGAGAGATTTGTTTGAAATCGGTTAAGCTTTTCGTTGTTTTCTCTATACAACAAAAGTTTAGAGGCGGTACGGTAGGTGGTAAAAACACCGAGCTGATTTAATTCGCGGATGCGGTATTGTGTTATGCACCTTTTGGTGGGTTGATGTTACCTGATAGACACGACGAAGAATAAAACAGTATCGTAAATTAAAGAGGTCCCAAATAAATCAAAACTGAATATTAACGTAAATAAAACGCGGGGAATAGTTTTCTCGAGAAAATGTATTAGGCGATCTCTCGAAGTCGCCGGTAAATCGATCAAGTTTAATTCTCCGAATAAAATTACCTTTTCTAGACTGTTATTTTGTTCCGCATTACACGATGACCGAAATACAGGTAGAATCAATTTTCCTATTCTTCCACTCAGTCCATCTAGCACTTCCAATTCTATTGCTAAAGCATTTGATCTTTTCACCGTGTCCACCGTATTCTTAACACTTGGCAAATATTTCGAAATTTTCGCATTTGCACATTTTGCAATATTGCCTTAACAAGACTGGAAAAATTTCGCCAGTAATTAAAAATGTCTAATTTTAAACGTATTTTCAGATGCGGACGATGGCTTGTCCAATTTATGCAAATCGAGCCCGCTCTCCTGTTCCGGCTCGCCGCCCGATTTAATTCCGATGGAATCGCAAGTACGTATATACAGAATCAATTTTGGAAATATTTTACACTGCATCGCGCTACTAATCGCAATACTTTCTTCGTACACTCAGCGGTTCCAATTCAACATTTTGTTTTTCTAATCGGCTCGATGTCATTGCGATAGCCTAGTTGCTCGAGTACTTATAATATCAGTTTCACCTGTGTGTAAAGTCCTCCTTGGGTTACAATAGTTGTCTAGTACAATACATTTATAAAGCTAGAATGTACGAATTGGTAGTCGCCGACGTTCAAAAGCTGATTACGCCACTATGATGATGATGAATCCGCTCGATAAGATTTTTTTATATTACAAGTCCAACTGATATTTACGATAGGCGGCAGTAACTAAAATAAATATAAGAGACCCCGCTCCGTCGAAATATAACTATCCCCGAAGAATATGACAGAATTCGATGTTGATTGTGAGAGATTGTCTTATACTTCTGCCTGTTTCAGTTGTCCTTCTGTTTGAGAAGTTTTAGATAAGAGCGAATTCAAATTGTTGAACAATTTAACAATGAACGCTTTATATCTCGGCTTGACAGAAACGGCCAGAATTTTAAGACTTCGTTCCGTATTACTTAAAATCAAAGCGCGATGAGTGCACGAACCAGCGCAATATTTTCGATCCTGTTGACCACATTCGACGTACAACATGAGATAGTTTAGCGAAGCCCGGAGTTTAACTTCGTAGATCCGAAACAAATGATTATCCGATTTTTACATCGATTGATTTTCCAGGGTTCTTGAGCTATATAATTCGCATCGCTGTTTGGGTTCTCGAACTTTTCTACAGTAAGTCCGGGCAAATTTTTTATCGAAACGTATGTTCCGATATTCTATACGACTGATTTGCGGAATTTCCGTATATATCTTTTCGCAAAAAGAAAAGAAAATGAAACTTGACCTTGATTTTAATACTTTACACTTCAAAGCCGTTGTAGTTTGTTTTTCAACCTTCAATTGATACCATAGCCGGGAACGAGTACACAGTGTAGTTACTTTACTTGTGGAAAAGCAAGAGATACAGTGAAACAGTAAATCGTAACTTATTTTGCGCCAGTTAAAATGCATCACCACTGCTGAAAGAGATCGATCTTCAGACTGATCGTATAGTAGTGTATCTTATAGTGCGTGTATGTGTGTGTGTGTGCGTGTGTAGAAATGACCGAGCAAAAGTCCGTGAGAAACTCACTAAATCGAATACCGAGCATAAGCTCTGAATTTTATTCGCGAAGCCGATCAGCTCGTTTTCCATATGAATAGAGCTAAAATATTTACTTATTCTGTTTGTTAGAAAATTTATAAACACTAGGTACATAGTCTACGGTCTTTCTTTAACTTATATCCTCGTCTGTCTCATGTACATGTGCTGTTCAACGAACACATTTTCGCTCTACTGCCAAGATAATGTTGACTATGTCAATGCTTTCAAATAATCGCCCATTGTGCAATTGAACTGCAATATTACAGTCGGCGTTAATTTTTAATAATGCGTAGATATTTATTAATTTCTGTTTTGAAAACGGGATAAACAAATATATATATATATATATATATAAATTCGCCTCTTCGGGCTTCGGAATGGGGCAAGCCTCCTTCACCCGCAGGTCTAGTTCTTCTATAATTCTTATAGAAGAGGAAACTTATTCATTGGCTACGCCGTTCGACAGTAAGAAATCTTCCAATTTCTACCATCGGGGGATGTAGGAGCGCTAATATCGCACTAAAACCATTTTATCAGTTTTCGTGACAGGGCACTTTTCCTGTTGAGTTCCAATTTTCACCACCAGGGGATGTAAGAGCACTAATCTCGCATTAAATCTTAATATAGGACAAATTTCGTGACAGGACACTTTTCCTGATGACCCTTGGCGTAAAAATGGCATAGCCATTAATATATATATGTATATATATTTATAACTTTTATATTAAACTAGCTGATACCCACGGTTTCGCCTTTGTATTAATACCCGTTTAAATCTGTACTTGGAAATTATTTGTTTTATCTGGAATTATATATTTGTGTAAAGATTCTTTCACTCTTTGGGGTGAAAGATGTTTATCACTGTCCAACAAAAACTGGTCTTCACGTTTCACGTTTAATTAAGGACTATCGGTCTTCCTATAAAACCTATCTTTCGCGTGATCTGACAAAAAGCTCTTCCTCAACTAGAATACGCAGCCATCATTTCGAAGGGGCCAAGTTATTCTCACGATGATCTCTCATAGTTACGCATTTAAGAGAACATCTTCTTCACTCCTATCTTCCAGATTCTTCGTCTCGAGCATTTTATTAGAATTACTTTATTACCATAAAATCAAAATAACAGTAATTGCGTAAGGATTTCAAATTTGAGTATAAATAGCATTCCCTCCGGTGGTAGCGAATATTAAAAATCCCGTGCTAGAATTTTTTATTTCTCTGTAAAAAATAATAGAAAACGCTACCCTTTTTTTTTTAAACTCTCTGCAATGAGAGTACAATAATTAGGCTAGGAGTGCGACTTGAAGAAGAAGAAAGAAAGAATATATTTATGCAAATTACGATACAACATAACGTTAGCAGTACAAGTTGAACTAGCGTATCGACGAATTGTCTTACCGCACGATGTAACATATAAAAAAACGATTATAGGTTATTACAATTAAAAATTTAGCAATAGTGTCATTGTAGGAAAAAATTTAAAAATACCTACGCGCAGATATGATGAGTAGTTGGGAATAAAGTCTGCTTAAGGAATAAGGATTCAGATACAACAAGTGAGGAACAGGACTGTGAGTGAAAAAATAAAGAAATGGTATAATATATATATACGGGTAAAAGATTATAGAAAATTATGCTTTAGACGCCTGTGCTTATATTTTGAATACATAAATTGGAGTTGCCTGGAATCGTAATTTCCGATGTGGTTAATAAGTGGATTACTGTGGGTCGAGAAATTTTCAAAAAAATTTTTTACCGAAGAAAGTACATAATTACGAAGATATGGTAGTTTGAGGACATTATGCATCATTCGAATTCTGGTATAGCGGGATGCGTTTAGTACGCACCTGAGACATCTATTTTGTATGAGCTGTAATTGTTTAAAGCGGGCGTTAGAAACTGAGGACCACACAGGCGATGCGTAGGTTAAGATTAGTCTAATAAGTGCCTTATGTAGAATTAATTTTGTTGTGAATGTTTAGAAACGATCTGCGATGGAACATTGGATAAATAGCGCAGATAGCGCGATTAGTTTTGGCGACTGCATGATCGAGATGTTTATTAAAGTTTAACCTTTTGTCTAATATCACGCCGAGGTATCGAGCTTGATCGGACCCAAGAAATATTACCTAGTATATGCAGTTTCTTAGGGGTCAATGGGTACGTACGAGAAAATAGAATTGCCTCAGATTTTGCAGATTTTTCCGGATTAATAGAGATACGCCATTTTTTAAAAAAGCGAAGGACGCGGTCAACCTCATGTTGGAGCTTGTTGGCTATTGCATTCGATCTGTATGGGCTGCAATACAGCGCAGGATCATCGGCAAAGAGGGTCGTATTAATGCGGGGCGATACAGGGAAATCATAAAGGAATATGTTAAATAAAATTGGCCCCAACACACTGCCCTGTGGGACACCAGCTAAGTATGTTTTAAATGACGAGGAGGTATTAGAGATGTGAACAGCGAATGTTCTGTTGCTTAAATAGCTTTTAACTAGTTTAATAAGATAGGCCGGAAAATTGGTCTTGATCATTTTAAAGATTATGCCATCATGCCAAGTAATGTCGAATGCTTTGGCCACGTCTAGTAATATCATGCCTGTGTGTTTGTTACAATTAAAATTGTGGGTTATGAATTCCCCTATTCTAGCAATTTGCTGTACCGTTGAATGTTCAGGCTTGAAGCCGAACTGCTCTGATGGAATGATATTTGAGCTATCAGAGTGAAGCATGAGGCGTTTCAATATAATTTTTTCTGTCACTTTGCTTAAATTGCTAAGAAGACTGATAGGACGAATGTTATCAATGCGCGAAGAATCTTTCCCAGGCTTAGGAAGCGCGATGATTTTGGAAGATTTCCAATGTTGCGGATAATAGCCAAATTTAAAAATAGCATTTATTAAAGTAGCTATTTCAGTTAGGGCTGACCGTGGGAGGTTTTTTAAGGCTACATTAGGGATATTGTCGTAACCAGTGGATTGTTTTAGCCTAAGAGATTTAAGGATGCGATGTATCTCGGCTGGGGTGACAACGTTAAATTCATGCGGTACAGAACATGACTTGAGGTAGGTGTGAAGAGTAGAGTGAACTTGGGAATTTTTTTTTGTTTAGGTAACTCAACTGAATTACGGGAGTGAATTTGGAAGTAGTGAGTAGCTAGAAATTCCGCTTTTGCAAAGTCAGAGTACACGTACGAGTTAGTACTCGAGTCAAGAAGCGGAGGGAGTGACGAAGCTTGACTGTTAAAGCTTTTATATGCTTTCCAAAGGCTTTTGTCTTTGGTGGAAAGATTGGTTAGCTTACAATTGAAGACCTCGTTTTTATTTTTAACAAGAAGTAAGCGAACGGCTTTGGTAAAGAAATTTAAGAATTTTTTTAACGATTGACTTCGTGCAGAGAAACGATGTAAAATATATTGTCTTCTGATATAATTGTATGTTTAGATCATGTCATGGAGCTTTGAGAATTTCTGTAATGTAAAAAGAGAAGTATTAGAACGCGACACATTCACTTACGCCAGAAATTAATATAATCTTATTTAGGGTTTATTAATTACCATGGTAATCATTTTATTTCAATTTTAATTGATGAATTTTACCGGTTTCAATGCACTAAAGATATGTGATCTCCACCGGTAACACGCTGAACTACCTCGTTTTCAATTTCTTTTTCGAAAAATATCAATATTCAATGCGAAATTTGATGTCGTTATAGACAGCAGAACTATCAGACTGAACGTCTCATCGTGACGCCAATTTTTCAGTTCTTTTTTATTGTTCCCGACTTTTTCGGAGGATTTTTCCATAATTTTTTTTCCACACACAAACCTTATCCTGACAATTACGAACAAAACAAAAAAAAAAAAAATCAGCTAAATCGGTCGATCAGTGATCTTTTATACATGCGCAATTTTTGTACTATTAATCCTGATGTGCACACTACCCAGGTACCCGGGTGACCACCGACGAATATTTTGGAAAAATTTTTTATGATCCTCTCAATATTTTTCCAAATCTTTCCGGATCTCCGTGATTTGACTCATTTTCTATCGAATGGTGATGTCAAAAAATTTTATTACAATTTTTAACAATGAAAATTTAAATTTTTTGAAAAAAACAAACTTGCTGGAGACACACCCGAGGTATGAAAACACATGATTTTAGCGGAATTTCATTGTTATTACATAGATAACATGCTATTAAATTATTCATTGTACAAATAATAAATATAAATAATTATTAAATAAATAATAACAAATTATTATGCTGTAAAATTTATTTATTTATACGTATATATATATATATATAAACTCGGCCACTTTGGCCTCGCAAGGGGCTGTGCCCCTTAACCCCTCCTGCTTTCATTCCTGTCTCTTTCTCTTCTATACTTTGTATAAAATGATCAAAATTTACAACGTAATTCTTACTGGCACCAACACACACAAAAAAAAAAATAACATAACCACCAAAGTCCTATTCTAACATTTACCTTCCGTTATATAAAATTAAGACATTTTTTCGTTACATTTTTCGTTACATATTTCATTACATAAAACTGTGACATTTTTTAAATAACAATAACAAAAATCCTACAAAATATAACAAACGTTACATAAAATTGGGACATTTTTTTGGGACATTTTTTCGAATGGGGGGTAGCCTAAGAATTACGTTGTAATTAATATATATATATATATATATATGTATATATATATTGGGAGAAGAATAGATCATTATTTATTTCACAAACTCTTTACATTTTGTTACTGTTACCGCGTGTTCATCGCATACTGCCTTTTCACAATCAGCTTATATTCTTTCTAGTTTTTCCTTTATGACACAGATGAGACGATCCAATCACCTTTATCCGGCCTGTTGGGTCTCGCACAGGTAAAAACCTAGCCGGAAACTGTTGTCTATTTTAAGATTTATCTTCAACTAAAGGCATAGCATTATAAACAGCCTCCTTTCATGACCTTTTTTTTTTTTTGTATCACTTTATTATTATTATTATTACTCTCGTAACAAATTACGAACGAAGCTCGACAAGATATACCAACAATATTGAAAAAAGCCAGTGGTCAGCGGTTAGTTGACACGTGTACTGATCAACCATCTGGTCCATTGTATTCAGCCTTATACTTGTTGTAAAATAAAATCATACCCGATGGGTTTTTTTCGCGCGTCATTGGCTACTGCCTCATTTGTGTGCATCGTAAACAGTAATATAACAGCTTTACCTTTTTTTGATACGTAAAGAGTTACTTCTTTATCGTGGAATCCAAACAACGACGAAAATTCCTCTCTTGATTTTGAGGGCGCGAAAGATTGTGGAATGTACGATTTACTTTTTTTCTCCCAATATGGCAATTATGGTCAAATTCCACGACGAGGTTAGATGTTTAGCAAGCGACAGCGAAGGAAAAAAAGTTATCCCTCGAGAGATATTTCTCCTAAGGTTCTTGTACATTATCGCGAGATCTCCTTCACGACTCGTTCACCCTGATTTACTTCGCGAACATTTTTCTCCGCGTACAAAATGCCTTGTAAAGTGTAGGCGTTCTCCGCGGAGTATCCGCCACACTTTTATACTTCACCGACTTTGATGGAATATGCTGCGTTAATTTGGTCCTATCACGGAAAAAGAAAAAAGCTGCTCGTCGATCGTCAGATTTTCGGTGTGAGTATGTACGTCGACCAGAGATTTATATTGAACATGTTCCACATATATCTCGAATAGGAGCTACTTTGTCCTCGCGCAAGCGTTGTTGGCGCGTTTGATAATTAATAAAACGTATGAAACGAAGTAATTGCCTTCAGTTGTCCTTTGTGAGTTCCATTTCTGACCGCCTGACTATTTAGCTGTATCTCTTAATTTATCACGTTGTTGGGTCAAGGCCGCTGATGCGCCCAGGGTAGGAAAAAAAATATATATATATATATATATATATATAGAATGTCATTCGTTAAATCGAAGTGTGGGAAAGATTTTAGCTTTTTTCAACGGCCTCATAAGCTCTTCGAAGAATTATTCCACCGGATTAAAATTTAATCTCTAATCTAGTCCAATTGTCCTGGGTAGCTGCCCTTAGTTGGCCAAGCCTAAAAAAAAAAAAAAATAATAATTATTCCACCACAAAACAGTGCAGTAAGATAAAAACGTCCATTTGAAACAAAACTGGACCGAAGACCATTTTCGCGCATTTAATTTTAGCTAAGATGTCGTATTATTAAAAAGTTACCGATACATGTAGTTTTTATTATTATTTCTCGTCAGTTAAAAAAAAAAACAACAAAAAAACAAAAACAAATTAGAATTACAAAAAAATTTATAGCGGATAGAAACGCTACTCTTTTTTCAATTGATTTTTAACTAGTAATATTAATTTTGGCGTTTGTTTTTTATTTTTCAGCCTATCTTTATATACAGCCTTACGTAATAGATGTAGATAATACGTGTACATCTATACTGCGAGCCTTTTCCCTGACGTAACAAGCCTGATTTAAAACGAGCCTAAAAAAAAAAATAATAAAAAAAAAAAATAAAAAAAATTACACAGAACGAGGTTAAAAGAAGAAAAGAAACATTCAGAGCGCAATTTAAAATACCACGACGCTATAGAGTACTATGTGGCGGAATAGAAGGAAATAAAAAAGTCAAATGAACAAAGAAAAAAAAGGGTAATAACGATGATGAAAAAGTGCTGGTAGCACATTTGGCAGATAATCAAAAAATGAATATCGTCAGATTGAGGATAAACACTGGTGAAAGAGATAACGCTTATTAAGGAACGACAGCGAAAGCCGTTTAAGAACAAGCGATACTTCACGTAAAAATACGAATTAGGCACACAAGCGCACAGGTGCTGCGCTACATAATAGAGTTCAGTTTATTGGCAGAACAATACGATAATAGGATGAGAAGTTTTGCGCTGGAAGTGCTATCAGGGGACACATTTTTGATTTATTATTAAGCGCCCTCTAAATGTCAGTCGTCACAGGCGGCTGCTTCCTACTGTTCTCGGACAATATTCCGAACAATATTACAATATTGTTCACCTTCCGCTATTCAAACTTTAATGTTTATGTCTTCGCCCAGACCTACCCCATCACTCGTCATCCAACTATTTATCGACCATATTATTGTCTCTTTGAAAAAGCCCTCGAAATTAATTTCCAAGTATTTTGCACGCTTCAGCAGTTTCTCGCTTTACAGCATTGCACCGTACCCTAGTAGCCTGTGTTCCGCTTTCTCAATGCAACTAATAATGTTAAGATACCACCGTTCTCTTCATTAATTATCCTAACGCATCGAATCCCTCTGCGTATTCATTTTCCTATGAATGCATACTATATATATGTTTATTTTTTATGTTAGAGGTCAGTTTAAACCGTCTGGCCCCCGTTTATGTCGATAATATTACAGCAGAATTAAGAATAGCAATGCTATGATTTTGACCGCGGAAATTAATGCCACTATGCGGAATTATTGTCTTGTTTTAGAAAAGAAAATCAAATAAACCGTTCAAGACATTGCAAGAGCTTTCGACAGGATAGAAACAAGTTGATAAAACTACTTGAAAAACTAAAATTTATCAGAAATCCTAAATCAATATTTTGATCAAAGAGAAATTAACAAAAAGAACTGCAAAAAAAAAAAAGAAAAAAAGTTCGTACCTATGTTCGCGCAAATTATATCAGTTAGAGAATTGCTTAAAACGTTTAACGATTTAGCTATTGCGATAGCAAGAAATTAAACAGAGGAAATTAAAATCTTTCGGACACATCATAATGCGCCATCCAAGGCCATATAATACACTCCAACTTCTGATGCAAGGGGAAAGATCGCTGGGAAAAAACCATCGGGAAGAAGAAGAATAACGTGGATAGAAAATTTGACTCAGTCCTATCAGGTATTGAACTGTTCCAGAATGTACTAGACAGACGAAAGGTTGCTCAAATGTTAGCCAACGTTCGATAAAGGACATGGCACCGTGATGATGATGATGATGATGATAGCGGAAAAATGCTTTGAAAAAAAATGGCGATAAAGGTACAATAAAGGACCAATATGAATATACATTTATTCGATTACTTTCAATCACCGAAGAATAAGTTTAAATTTACAAAATTACGGACTCAAGATACACAAGAAAAGAGAATAATAAAGTATCTATTGATAGATGAAAATCTGAAATTTTACAATCACGTTAAGTAACTAAGTAATAAAATTACAAAATGTATACGTTGTCTTTTTTATGTTACACTAAACAGTGATATCATTAAGTGTCTATTTTAGTGTCAGAGGAGTACAAGTTATAATGAAAAGTGTCAAAAAAAATTGCTAAAATTTTTAGCGAGATGATCGTAGAAATCAGACTATAATATAATCTAAATATCTTTTACCGATATTACAAATATTGCATATCCAAAAACAGGAGATTAAGAATAATAGGAATAAAAGTGCGTGATACAATTCAAAAAACTTATATCAATAATCAATATGTGGAAAAATTTGAAAAATGTTTGGCTAAACTCCGTAATAGAATAACTAGAAAGGATCATCTTACATACCAAATTTGTACTACAACATACAGTTCAGCGAAATTTTTCTCGAGAGAGATTTCAATTTTATTACATGTAACGAAAACCGGATAATATAAATACTGAGCGGCTGTAATGTATCGAGTAATAACGGAATTCGTCAAGAAGGAAGAACTGAAGTATCGGAAAACTAATAGTAACTCACATTCAGAGTAAACTATTAGGGTGGTTCAAATATAAACCGGAATTTTTAAATAAACGCGCGAAAAATTTATTGTGGAAAAAGTGGTTGCACTGGCAGTTAGACCGGTTTGTTATGTAGAGCAATTAGAACCGCGTAAGCTCACTTTTTAGTGTAGTTAGAGCCATGAGTGAAAAAGAAGTACCAGTGTCTGTTGCGCAACGCATCTTCATTCGTTTTTTAGTCAAAGACGACGTAAAATCCGTGAAAATTTACCGAAAATTACGCGAACAGTTCGGCGATGAGTGTCTCTCCAAAACTCAAGTGTACGAGTGGTGTTCCGCGTTTCGAAAAGGACGTGAAGTGGTGTCAAACATAGCACATGCGCGGCGCCCAAAAACCAGCATTACAGATGAACACGTCAAAGCCATCGCGAACAACTCATTTTGGCTGACCGACGCGTCCGTGTACGCGATATGACCGACGAATTGGGCATCAGCATAGGTAGTATTGAGACAATAATTCATGATCGGCTAGGTTATCGCAAAATTGCAGCCACGTGGGTGCCAAGACTTCTGAATTTTGAACAGAAATTCACCGCTCGGCTCACGATGGAGACATTGGCCGCATTGGGCTGGGAAACACTTGAACATCCTCCTTACAGTCCAGATTTGTCGCCTTGTGATTATTACTTGTTTGGCCCGTTGAAAGAAGCACTTGGTGGACAACGTTTCGACAGCAACGATGAGGTGGAATCGTTCGTGCGCAAATGGCTATGTGACAAGCCGCGAGATTTTTACGAAAAAGGAGTAAAAAAATTGCCGGAGAGGTGGAAAAAGTGCGTAGCGTGCGAGGGGGGTTATCTCGAAAAATTGTAAAAAATATGAGCACTGTAAGTATAGAATAAAAATTTTTATGACGAAATTCCGGTTTATATTTGAACCACCCTCGTATATTAATATCAATGATTGTAAAATGAAGTAGGAGAAATCTAAAACTTAATTGGACGGTTTGCTTACATGAATATAAAATAATTGAATGAATACATTACGCTTTATCCATACTCGTAGATTCCCGTAGATCAGGAAAATATAAAAGAAAAAGAAATAGGTTATTTTACATTTTACGAAACTAGTAGCGATTTTTAGCCGGTGAACGAAGCAGAAATAAAAAAAAAGTTGTCGGCTATGTTGTTTTTTTTTAGTTCTCCTCCTCAATTTTTTTATATGCGCCGCTTGTAACTAATAAGGTCATTATAGCACACATATGGAGGTACTCTTATGCATGTTCGGTCAAACCACTAGAAGTCAGCTATGTTTATTTGTCGATATACGCAGTAAGTTCGCCTTTAAAAAAAGAAAAAAAAGAAAAAAAGAAGTGCGCTTTCTAATAAATATCTTCCTTTTTTTTACATCTTTCTTATTTTTCTTTTCCACCATTTTTTGTATTCTCACATAGTTTGGGCATAATTATTTATCGGCTGGGTTACACTTCGAAAACGTAACTTTAAAACTTACATCGTAAAGAGTAAATAAAAGTAATTTTTAAAAAAAATGGTTTAGCTATATATATATATATATATATATTGTAAGGTTTAATGAGATTTCATATTATATATCTGATTTTTTTTCAAATAGCCTTGTCAATTAGGCGCATCTTCGCCCAGAAAGGATTGAAGGGAGAGGAAGTTAATTTGACTTTAATTCGATCGGAAATCTCCTTCGCTCGTTAACCCTCAAGATGGCTCTTTCCATTAATTACTTCCATCGCAAACAGCATCGTTGTTAATTGATAAAAACCATCATGGGTAAACGATAGAGACAGCCACCGAGAACGATGGATGGAAGAAAAATTTTAAATATTATAAGGCAAGATTAGCTTAAATGGATAAATGGAAGGAGCGATTATTTGTAAAGGAGGAAGAAGGTCCAACCAAAAGCTGCAATGTAATTTTTTCATAAAGGTAGGAGACTAGGAATTTTCTTAAAACAGATACGGAGAAGCAACTCGATGATGACCGAATACCGATCGAAAATCAATGCGAACGAAGTAGCGGAAAAAAATATTTTACGATTGAGAGACCGTATTTTTCTTATTTTTCACCTCAACCCGTAGGTTAGATGGTATCGCGGAGTAACGTGCAGAATTAGTATGATGCAGCTAGCGCCTGATCGTATATGAATCCGATAAAGTCACAGGAGTGGGAAAGAATTTATCCTGAAGTAGAGTCGATGATAATTAGATAATTGGAAAAGTAGCGATTAGAAGCCATATAAATGATGCGAGACATTAATTAATTTTGCAAAGGTGGAACCGAAAGGATAAAGGTGAAGAGATTTAGAAAAATTAGAATCAGGGAGAATAAAGAAAGCTCTGATAATTTCATCTTACCCTCTTGTACCGTCAGTTTAAACGAATACAAAAAAGGGAAATGTGAAATTGACGGTGCTGTGAAATTCCCGCTTCAAAATAGCTTGAAAGAGAAATTTACAGGAGTTGGAAAAAAAAAGTACCTTACGAGCGTGGTCGCGAGTTAAAAAAGCGAAAGAACTAATGCAGAATTAAAGTAAAAGCGAATTCATATACTACACAACACAATATGACACCACGCGGCGACAAGACAAAATTGTCCTTAACGGTTTTATATGTATGTATTATCATGAAAAGTGACTTCCCCTGGTACCTTTTCCAGAAGCCAAGATGGACAGACGGTACAAAGGACTTCGAGATCGGGTGATTTAGAAAGTGCTTGATCATATGAATACATAGAAAAAAAAATAAAAACATGAAAAAAATCATAGTACGAAAAAAAAAATATTGCCTATAAGATCATCGAATTAGGCTTTTGTTTTTTCCATAACTGAATTCGAATTTGACTGATACTACTCGCCTAATTAATATTGATAGAGAAGCAAACATGCCCAAAGGGGGGTTAAAAAAAAAAAAAAAAAAAGCAAAAACAAATGATAACAGCATTCACCTACGACAGAGGACGAATAAATAAATAGAAGCATTTTCTTTGCTTTTATAAATTTTTAATATCGTGTGCAAATGCAGTAATAACGTAAAACACAAAATTGGTCCAAATAGAGCACGGTGTCTCTCGTAAGTGATCGAACGCAAAGGTACACTTAATAAGGCGCACGAGGCGTGGCTGCGAGCAAGAAACTATTCTTTGCTAACCACTAGATCGTCGTTTAACACACGGGATCTCGGATTCGCATAAACGCGCGGAATCTTACCTCGGAACTCTTCGTACGCTTGTCAAACTCTACTCTTTTTTTCTCTTATGGCTGAGAAACATTAGCCTAAGCTGTCACTATCGCACTTTAATATAAAGCAACACAATATTTATGTAATCCGCTGAACTATTATTATTACATGTAGGTGAATACATACTTGTTTGTTAAACCTGTATAATAAAACAAACTTTAATAATAAACAATAAGGGTAAATAATTTATAACAATAAATTAGATAAATACCTTAATTAGAAACGTTTTCGGGCATAACCCATCATCTGCTAAAACTAACTTAGTGGAAACTTAAAACACAGTTTTGTTTTATTATATTATTATTACTACAATATTGCCGGTCCAACAAGAGGTGGACGGTACATATGCCATCACTGCCGTACCCATCTTCGTACAGACCGATTGTCTTGTTAAGCGCTTTAGCCAAGGTGTTTGAATATGTTTTGTTGAATCGGATACTGCCGGTTTTACCTCACGATGATCGGCAATTTGGATTTACTAAGTCCCGTTCCACGGCAACGCTTTTTGGCGAATTATCTAAGTAGATTGAGCGTGCGTTAAGTAAAAAGACTGCGATCGGCCTGCTGACGTTGGATATTAAAGGCGCCTTTGATAACTGTTCGTGGCCAGTCTTATTCCACAAAATTAGAGCACTTAGGCTCGATTGTAGAATAATCTCAATTTTAAGACAATACTTAGATTGCAGAACTATTAAATTTATTTACGAACATCAAACATATTTTCGAAATGTTACTCGCGGATGGCGCAAGGATCGATTTTGGGCCCGATTTTTTGGAATTTATATATTTCAGACTTATCGTTGATGGAGTTCCCTTTGGCTGTAACCAGATATTTCTATGCAGATTATCTAGCATTCGCGGTCACTTCTAACCATCGTCCCTCCATTTGTAAATACTCTTCAAGATTACAATCAGCAATATTTTAACCTATATGGAAAAACATCTTCTACAGTTGGACGAAAACAAGACTAATTTTTTTAATCATGCACAGGAAACGAAAAAGGAACTACTACAATTCGCTACATCTCTCTGTACCGAACTTTAAAATTAATATCGTCGAATCACTGAAATATCTCTTGGCATTACATTAGACTGCCGCTGCTACAGTTTTAATCAACATTTCAAAAATGTTGTCCAGTAAAGCTACAACGGTTCTAAATAAATTGCACTCCATGTCTGGACGCACGTATGGGATGAACACATAGACACCGTTTAATAATTCGTCACTAGTTGTTCCATTATTCTCACGTACACTGCGTATTTATGTTTGAAGAGGCTTTAAAGCGTAAAAGCATTCAGGAAATACTAGAGTTAAATCCCAAAGGAAATTTCTTTTGTTTATTCTCCGTGCGCATAGAACTACTTCCCCGGTGATGGGTTGCGAACAATAGCAGGACAATTGCCACTGTATTCCGTACTGCAGCATAAAATTTTGTATTTCAAAGGATTTGAATAATCTCAATTTGGAGTTGTATCTAAACAATAGATTTATTAAAATGCAAAATAGCTGGAACAATAGCTCAACTGGAAGATTAACATTTAGAGTTTCGTCCCCGAGGTTAAAACCAATCCAATCAAAATTAATAATATTAATACGTATGATGTGACGCAATTTCTTACTGGACATGGTAGATTCGAAAGTGTTATCTGCACCGTTTCCATCTATAGCAGACACCGATTTGTATTCCTGTGGAGATGCTCCTGAAACTGTCATCCGTATGGTTAATGAGTGCGCCCCAAATGGAAATTCTCGTTTAAAGACGTAAATTGTTTTCCATATTAAACAACGATAATTTATCAAAAAATTCCTGCACGCGGCGAATTTTATCATGGCTTCCAAATATTCTGATGTTGAAGATTTTTCATTTAATGAATAATTTTATTTTAATTTTTATATTGGTTAATTGTTGTCTCTTTTATTTTTTTTTTTTTTATCGTTTTCAATCCATGAGGTGTTCATTCAACTGAGATACTCATGGCTATGTATCAATTACTATGTATTTATATTATTATTCACCAAATAAATAAATAAATAATCCGCTGAACTAAGAGCAGAATCAAAAAATGAAAAAGTAAACCCTGTTTCGAAAATTAAAACTGTAAAAGTGAAAAACTAAATAAACGCATAATTTAACTTCTGAATAATTGAAGTGTGATAATCCTCTGCGTTTTTAAGAAAATGAATATAGCAACTTAGGCTCACCACAGCACAGGTAACCCCAATGTCACAAGGTGAGAAAAAAACCTGCAGACCGAAATCTATTATGTATTTTCTCTGTGCTTCGTGTTTTTCACGATTACATAAAATGTGATTAACGACATCGTGATAGTTCACTGAAATATGCGTAAATCTCCGTAAAGTTTAGCTTAATTCCTGTGCGCTTTACCCACAATCTGCAGATATTGTGGTGACGAATTTCCGTGTATCATTCGGTATTTCTGCCGGTATATTGGACAACCAAGGCTTAATGTTAACGACCGTATTTTGCCCTATTTTTGATAATAGATTAAGCCAATCATTGTTTGCATTCGCTTCAGCTTCACATGTCAATTGTCGAACTTTTCTCAGAGGCAATCAAGAATAGCCGTGTCAGAGACACATATACCAGTGATGAATTCAAGAATCCGTTTCTGGGGTGGGAGGGCAATTTTGTGTTCTTGAGGGGGGGAGGGGGGCAGAGATTTTTTTTCATATTTTTACTGAGAAAATTTTTTTCGGATATTCCCCTAATAAAACCAAATTATATAAAACATGATTTATTACGTAATTTAAAATAATGAAAAAACAAGTGTGAACGATAAATTTCGAAGTAAAATAACCCCGATTATAAACAACAGTGTTTTCTCAATTGGTTTTAAAATTATTAATTCTAACTGTAGCATTAAAGAACATTTATTGTGAAAGCACATTCTAACGGATTAATTATCTTTTAATAATAAACGAATACGCCGTGGTGTTTCAGCTGTTTTAAGTGGGGACTTTTCTTGGAATTAAAAGACAAGAAAATAGCAACAGAAACAGAAATTAAATCATCTATAGATCATGTCGCTTTAAAAAAAAAAAAAAAGAATAAATGAAAACCGAAAAGAGAAACCTTTAACTATTGATATTAATGATAAATGGATCATTGACGTGAGATAGTTCCCATTTCCGCTAACCAAAAATACCAATTGTAGCGAACAATTTGTTCAGCTCGCGAGTATTTTACATCTTTCGCGCATTTGCAATGCTATTGTTTTTTGTCGTAGAATAATAACAAGCAAACGTCAAAGTCAAATTTTGAATGATCATTTTTTTTTCTTGTTATATTATGAAGTTTCAAGTTTCATTTTTCCCCAAAAATATACGACTAATTGAACCACTTCTTCAAAATGTTTTGACAGTAACTTTTGACATATCTGTAGACAAATCGAATAAAAAGTTAAACAGCTTGTATTAAGTTCTGGGGGGGGGGGTATTCGGCCGCAATAATATGACATAGCCCACGAGTGTCAAGAAGGATATGGAATTAACATTGATAATTAAACTCTCACAATACAACTCGACAACACACGGCCGCAATGATTGACATAGTCCACGAGTGTTAAGAAGAATATTAAGTCTTTGAAGGAAGAAGAGTGTAATGGATTTTGATATACTCGTAGTTGATCATCTTCTTAATGTTCATTTTTAAATAAAAAAATAGAAATAAAACCGCACTTAGAGAAGGAGTTACTAGAAATCGTCCAATGATTTATATCTGAACATTCCAGACTACAACAAATATCTTACAACGGTGCAAATTACATGTCAGACTACTATTAAGTTCAATTCGTTGCAGCCAAACTTAAAATAGTTTCCTTATCTCCGCATCCTATTAGGAAAAAAGTTAATTTTTTATCATCTTTGCGCCTAATACAGACAAAAAAGGTTCTATAAATGTCTTTTTTTTTTTTTTTTTTTTTTTTTTTATTGATTGTTATTATTTGCCGGAACATAATATATTTTTATATATGGAGAGGGAATATACATTCGGTGTTAATTTAGCTTACATTGCGTATATTTATATTTTATTTATAAATTTCATGAAAGATTTTAAATATGCTTGACTACGCCTTGCGCCACATAGCGTATTTCACAGTCAAAAATTGTGTTATAATAATAATAATAATAATAAAGAAATTTGATTTGATAAAATAAATTAAGTTTCAATAATAACACAATTTTCTTTATTGCCTAATACGTAGATGCCAAATTTATTTGTGACCGGTAATCACATTCAAGACCTCATACCATCGACTACGTTCGAAAGTTCCAATCTGAATTTATCATCGTTCGAATTGGATGATTTCCACGATATGCCATTTCAACAGATGACCGATACCAGTACTTCCTCCTCCTCTTCCATTGTCTTTTCGAAGAATAGTCACGTTTCTTCCTCGCTGACTGTTATTCCGGAGTCGTACACTCACGGCTTGAACTACAAATCAAGCAACGCTGTAACAGTCAATGACAACTACAATAATAATAACAATAATAATAACAATATTAATAACAATAATAATAATAATAATAATAATAGTAATAGTAATAGTAATAATAATAATAGTAATAGTAATAATAACAACAACAATAATAATAATAATAATAATGATAATAATGATAATAATAATAATAACGCAAACAACGCGCATTTACTGTATTCTTACATCCATCACGACCAAGAAGTAAATGAGCAACAGTATCAATACAATTTATCGCCGGTATCGCCTCACTACGATTTGTCGCAGTCGTCACAACACGACCAACAACATCGCCACTATCTGCTACATCAGCAGCAACATCTGCAAATCCAACAACTGGCCGTGGCCGGCCACGAACCGATGTCGGTGGAGGAGCAATTACTCCAAGAACAGCGACAGTGTCACCACTTCCTACATCAGTCACAGCAACAGCAACAACACGTTGAACAAGATCAACCTTCGTCACTGATGCAGCAACAAGATTCGCCCGTCGAAGTGATCGTTCCGAATAGTATAGCAGACGGGGATCATTACGACTTCAACGAAGTAATGTTTCCGAATAGTCAGTCAGCAGCTAGTAACGCTACCAACAGCAATACTACCATCGGTGCTACTGGACAGGGTAGTTACCAAAACCAGACCGATCAAATTCCATCCACAGAAACAACAGCTGTTTTCGATCCAATCGGAGGCATTTTACAAACGCAAGATTTGATCGCCAACGATTACGGTTTGGCCGCATTTAATAGCCTCATGCCGTCCTCGGCGGCCAACAATCTAAACGATCTGTGGAAGGACAGTAAACCGATAATAACCGAAAAGGAAGCGGAACATATGATGGCGCAAGGCCTTTCGTAAGTAGATATAATAAACTCTGTTTTTTCTTTTTCTATCTGCGAATAAAATACATCGCTATGCTAGAAACAAAAAAAAAAATTAATTTTCCAACTGATAATGATAATTCAATTATTCGGTTATTGCAGTACACACAGTAACGGACGCAGTAGATGGGGTCAGCTTTTCTAGACGGGATCTTTTAGGCGTGGATCGTTTAGTAGTGAGGGTTCTTATTCTGACGTTACAATGAATTAGCTGCGGCGATTTTCAGCTATCGTCCGTTAAATGTTATCATTTGTGTTGGTTTAATATATTTATTGGCATGTCATCCATTCACCACTATCGCAATTCCGCGCAAAAGGTACCGATCGTAATGATTTAGTTTTCCCCGAATACATAACACATATGATATATAACCACGTGGCTATTAAAAATAACGAGACTGCGCGCGCTACCGGTGTTCTAAAGGAGTAAGGAGAGAAACCAACATGTCCCCGGAGAGACCTTGAAGTGGGTCTACTAACACAGTTCCAGATTACTTTTTCTTAGCTCTATAGTATAGTATTTTTTCTATCGAGTGTTGAAGAATGCGTGGTTTTTTTGCGCGTCGTAGGGTACAATGTGCGAAGACGAAAAACACACGAATAGTAGTGTATCAATCTGAAATTTCTCATGAAATCAAAGGAAATTTCACCCCCCGAGTGTTATGCATTACTAGAAGAAGATTACGACGAATTCTTGTTTTTGGTGCCAACGATTTTCTGAAGGTCGAAAGAGTGTTGAAGATGACCACTAATGTCCGGGTTGCAATCTGTCTCGATTTCAACCGTTGCCGAAATCGACGAAATTGTGCGTGCACATCGTCGTCAAAGCATCCGAGTATGACTGCGGAGATGGCAAACGCCGATAAAGAAACCGTCAGAAGAATTTTTTCATGAAGAATCGAACATGTGTCTATAGTCCGTGCGAAGTTGGTACCGTAAAAAGAGCTCGAGTGCTGATCAAAAGTTGCTTCGTCACAACAGGTTTGTTCTGATGTTCTTGAACGGTTAAACGAAGAGGAGCCGGATTTGATAAATAGGATCATTACATGCGACGAAACGTGGATTTTTCAGTACGATATTGAGAAACTAAAAGGCAATCGATGCGCTGGAAAACACTCGCTTAGAGTGAAAAAAGCGAAGATATCAAAGTCAAAATTCAAAGCCAATCGTTTTTGTCGACATCAATGGAATTGTGATGATCGAATGGGGTTTCCAAAGGGTCAAACTGTGAACCAAGATGATTATTGTTGGCGGCAACCCTGCGAGAGCGAGTTCGTAGAAGAAGACCATCGGAGTTGTGGCGAAACAAGTCGTGGATCCCCTGCATCGAGATAACGCGCTGTCCGCGAAGCAATTTTGAGCTGATAAAAACATTCCGATGTTATGCGCCCAATTCACTGGAGACTTGGCTTCGCGCGACTTCTTTTTATTTCCGAAGGTGAGAAGTCTGTCTTAAAAGGAACTCATTTTGAATCAACGGAAGAGGTGTAAAAGAAAGAACGAAGCAACTTTTGAACGGTCTTACAAAAAAGCACTTCCAGCACGGCTTCCAACAATGAAAAAAAAAAACGAATGGAACGATATGTGCAGAGGGGGGTTGAGTATATTGAAGGGGAAAGCCCGGTTGTCGAATAATAATTTTAACAATAAAGCCGTTTTTGCAGTTTCGTTATTTAATAGCCGTACCTGGTATGTATGTCGTCGCGATAGCCTAGTTGCTAGAGCGTTTGACTTCCGTTATGGAGATCACAGGTTCGATCCCGAGCGACGACGAACTTATTACAAAGAATTAAATTAAATAAAATATTCGCTAATAGTCACGTGGAAGGCAATGTGGCAAACCACCGCGTTCAACATCATAAAGCGGCTACTATCAGCAGTTCCGAATGTGTAGTCTTGCGTGTGTACACATTCGTACTGTATATAAACAATTGCCTAGTACACTAATACTTTTATGTCTGTACAGCTGAGATGTACGAATAGGTAGTCGCCGACGTTCAGGAATGAAGTATGGCGCACTATAAAGAAGACTTGGTATGTATGTATACTCATAGAACACATATATGACATCATTTGATTAGATTATTCGTTTCTTTTCAAAATATTTTCAAGCTTTTTTTTTTGAAATAACGACTTCGGTGTGAAATACAAATAAGCGGATTTTACGACCTTTATTTAATAGATGGACGTTTTAAAGTGGCATACAAATAAATATATTAAGCCGTGTTTCTCGCTAACAAAAAACGATGATATTTAGCGGATGATGTCTGAAAATTGCTGTAGGTAATTCGTAAAAAGGTCCGAATGAAAACTCTCGCTTGCTATCTCTTAAAGAATCCACGCCTAAACGATCCCGCCCAAAAGAGAGAGAGTGAACCCCGCAATAGACAACGTTTTGCTCAGAGAGAGGGCAGAATAATGTTTATTCCTCCGGGAGGTATCTATGAAGAATAGGCGGAAAAGTTTTTAGAAACGGAAGTGTCTGTAAATTGGGCGAATTTTAAAGGACTATTTTCACGAAAAACTTCTTTGCTGAGAAAAGTCATAATCTTTTTTCCTACTTGTGCCTAACCTCTTTACCCTATAGTACCGGAAAAATGTTTTCATAACGGAATGAGATTCCTTCGCTTTTTATTTGTATTCCTTCCAACATTCCATTCTATTTTCTTCTTTTTTTTGTTTTCAAAACGCTTCACGCTATTAATTACCATCTCTCTATATTTGCATGTCTGCTCATCGGGGCGGCAGATATGAATGTGGAAGCTCGTGTTGGAAACGATTTGATGAAATTCTCGTGAAATATATTGTTGTAGTCGAATCACCGGGACAATATGCGATAATGATGATAAAATAATCGTCGGGGGTAGTCGACGAAAACGGAGTATTAATCGCGGAAATCTCAAAAACTTTTCGATGCCGTTCAAAAAGTTCACGAATTTAATGTTTCGGTACTGCGCACTTCATTTATGCTATATTAACGTAAAATAGACGGGGGGTAATTTTCCAAAGTCCGTGAAATAATTGCTAATGAGGTAAAAATTATTGGTGTTAATTTGAAAAGAAAAGCATTAAGCTAATGAAATAATTGTTAAAAATTAAGGTTCGCGAAATAATTCATTGATGTATTAATTATAAAAGAAAAATATATATATATTCAAAACAATAAAGAGAGAATCGTAGAATTTTTTTCATGTTGATAAATTTGCAAACTTTTTTTCAGCTCGTGTTAATATATGTAGTTTTGTTAGAATATAAAAAGGAGAAAAAAAAATGAATTAATCATGGAAAAAAAAGCTTTGAAGTTCTCGAACAAAATGATGACGAACAAAATTGACGTAATAACCAAATTTCGATCGGTGAAAGTCAGAAAATACTTTCCATCGACATCTCAGTGACGTGTGAATATAAAAGAACGGTTTCGAACAAAGGAATAGGTTTAGTATCAAAAAAAAAAAAAAATACCTACCACCGATTGGGAATGAGATTCACGACTGAACATAAAATACACTACGATATTATTACGATAGCGACAATAAAATTATTAATACTCTTCCGAAAAATATTTCTAAATACATCGACTTTAATTATCGACATTTAATGTGTTTCTTCGTTAAACTAGCAATGCGGCAACTGATATAGTAAGCGATTTGTCGAAGGAGATCATCTCGCGGCAACCGTTAATTACGACAGTGAACTATACGACAAAGCTGATGAGTAGGTCACCAGCCTCGTACACGGTCGGCAAATCATCCTGTACGATTGCTGCCGAGTCGCCGGAAACAGCTTCCTTCAAGAAAATCAACTTAGTGAACGGGTCCAGCAATCAAATGTCGGCCACATCGCTATCAAATTTATGCGCAGTCTGTGGAGATACGGCCGCCTGTCAACACTACGGCGTTCGTACCTGCGAAGGATGCAAGGGTTGGTTGCTGGAACATACGATAATTTTTATATTATTGTAAATATTTTTCTTTTCTTTACGTTTATCTTATATAAACCAGATACTCGGTGCGGCTCGCTTCTTTGAGGTCTAAAAAAAAAAAAAAACAGCAAAAATATCCAGCATAAAAAACGATATTTATTATAAACGAAGAACCCTCTTCTGATGATCTGTATTCCGCTAAGGTAATAGTTCCCTTGCTGTTTTGGAAAAATCTTTATCCTCTCTTCACTGTGAGAAGTCTGCCTGCATCGTTTTAACATTTCGCCCTTTTGACTTTGGTGTTAACCTTTTTGACGTGTCAGGTCCCCCTATTCTTTTGCTCATTTCTTTCTCCTACCTCGGCGTCACTCTTAATAGTACTCTAAACTTTCATAATCGTATTAACTATATCTGCGCGTCTGCTCTCAAAAGACTTAATTTTTTTTTTTGGAGGCGTTGTCTTCCCCCAAATAAGGTGGTGATCCATATATTATATTCTATGCATGCTGTATCCATTATTCTTTCTAAATTTGATTATTATTCTTTTCTTTATGCCAGTGCTCCCCTTTTGGTCAAGCTTGATCGTATCCAAAATTCTCTCGTCTTCGCCTCTGTATTGGTGCGCCCTGAATTATTCTCCAATTCCAACTCTTCTGGCCGAAACTGACTTCGTTCCTCCTTGTATTCGAAGACTTCACCTTGGTGAAAAGTTCATGATTAGACGTCTGCAGATCTCTCCTTCCAAATTCATGAATTCTTATCAATATATCCGCGTGGTCAACTAGCGTTTTTCTCCCGGTAACATTCCAATTCTTTCTCTCGTCTCTTCCCGACTCGTTCCGCTTTCTCACTTCGTCTTCTCCAAAGCAACAAATCTCCATACTTTACCTATATAACTTCTCTGAACTGTCTCATTCCCCTAAGCTATTTTCTCTTTACATCCTAAAAGTTTCTTCTACGTCTTACCATTCACGAAGAACTTGACCACACTCTTTCCTCATTATTTCCTGCTCATACCACGATTTTGGTTCGAAATCTGTCTCGAGGGGGAGGGGGCTTTTATTCTTCCTGCTCTTAACTCTATTCGGAGTCATTTCAACTTCCCTCCTTTTCTTCTGTCTTCCTCTAGCCGAATATATGGCTATTTCCGGCGCGATCCTTTTCATATCTTCAGCTTCCAATTTAGTGAATTTTCCCTTCTATGCATCGACTCGAAAAACGTTTTATTAGCTATCTCCTTTCCCTGAACTCTCTTCCTGTCCTACTATTCTTTATACCTTGATTTACAATTAATTAGCTTCCTGTTCTATCCAAATTTGGCCACTGTGGTATCGCTGATAACGATCTTGCTGTGACTCGTTAACATGCTCGGCCGCAGTAAATGGTCGCGTTTCATAGGCAGATTTCCTTCCCAAAGTCGTTACTCCCTTTTCGTTCTCACCGTGACTTTTCGACAGATCTCTATCCCCGTCTCTTTTCTCTAACCCTAACTCCTTTTACCTTTCCTTACAGCCTAAATCCTCTTCTCCTTGGTTTAACCATTTTCCTAGTATCAGCCGTTCTGTGTCACTTCTTCCATAGTTCGCCTTCGTTTTAATCATAGTCTGCTCCCGGCTTCTCGTTTTGCTCTTGTTCAATCTCGCTTGTGTCGTCCCTTTCATCATCCTACCTTAAATGTCACCTGTGATGCAAGTACTATCATTCGAATGTTCCTTTATTTCCTCAGAACGTGCGATCTTTTATTATTCCAATTTGCTTAGCCTTGTGGCCTCTCTACACCCCTTATAGTAGTGCCATCTACATTCTCGCTTTTCCATCTCCTTCTGTTGTTCCATTCTTAGCTAGCCGCCTTCATTTCTTCTACGTCTAATCATTCTTCTAATCTTTTGTGTTGGGTGAATGTCCTGTGCTGACGTGCCCGTAAAATAAAAAAAATAAATAAAAACGAAAAACATTAAATGTTTCTTCGAAACGTGAATGTTTACTGAAAAATATCGAAATTTTATTATCATTATTAATCTTTTTTTTTTGAAAATTATAAAATATCCTAAAAATTACAGTAGTATGCGCAGATATCACATTTCGTATTAATACGAAGAAATATCATCCATAAGAAGACCGGACAGAGTGGATATTTTCATCGCCAGAGGCACCTTATGTATTCGAAACACCCCTTATATACAAAAGTCATGTATGACTTTTACGTTTGCTGGATCTTATATGCAGATTTAATTTTCATGGCGTCGTTGGGCTCAGTACCATAATGAAAAGCTTAACTTCACAATCCATGATACCCCTTATCAAGGGTACACGGGACTTACTTGACTTTACGTGAATATCGAAATTGCATAACCCGAATGAAAATAAATCGAACGAATTTAATATTATTAGGCGTGTTTAAAAATTTTTGAATACAAATGCAACAGTAATTTGTACCGAAGTGAACAGCATTTTCATTTCATATCCGTAGCATTATTATAAAACTTGAACTCGCATACAGAGATTATTACAGAACCGTATACGCGGGTTTTTTTTTTATTGCCTTTTAGAGTACTCGCATTACTTATGAACTGATTTTATTCTTCATTATTACTATTAATATTAACCCTTTAACGTTATTAAATTAGCGGGAAAGATAATTATTTCCCGATGAACTGTTTTTTATCCCTACTTTTAATTTGGCTAACGAGAAATTAATATTTCCTCTGAACTTGAATTGTTCAGTAGACTTTGTAAAACTAATCATTATAGCTCCTCTTTGCCGGGTACCGTACGCAGTCGATGTTTTACCTTATATGAATGTAATCAAGTAAAATTCGTTAATCGTTCAGTGTTCCATATGCAGAGTTATTTTTTGATCTAATTTTATGCTAATTTCGCTGTTACTTCCTTGCACGTAGTAAAGATTGTAATCACGTTAACGCCATATTTCAACGGATATTTACCGACCATTCCGGATTATACGGAGATAAATAGAAGATACTGTGCATTGGCGGAGTATTTTGTATTACACATTTCAACGGAAATATCCATTTTGACCCCCCCCCCCTCACGGATATCCATTTTTAAGTCATTTTTCGTGACCAGTGTATGTAGGTATGTATGTATCGCGCAAAATTTCAAAAAACGAGGCTAGTAGCGGAAAGTTAAAATTTTGAATTAAGGACTTTTTTAACATCTAGAGTTGTGCACCTGTTCCCTTTTTGGTTATAATCGGTTGCGTCGAAAAAATTCTCTTGGAGGGTTTCTTTTAATTATTCATAACTCAAAACCCGGCGCAGCCATAGAAAGTCGAAATTTCGTACTCGGTATTGTTATAACATATAATTCTATACATTTCCGATTTTGGCTATAATAATCGGTTGGACCCTTCTTTTGGAGGGTTTTGTGGAATTTTTCCCATATGAGTAGCCGCAAAAAAAAGTCAAAAAAATTTGGACTCGAAATTGTTATACATTTATTTATTACTCGCTCGTTTGTTCCATAGTTATGCAAGAAAGTCACGTGTTGCCTACATCAGATTTTTTTTTTTTTCTTTTCTTAGTGTATACGCTATATACATAAAAGGAAATTTATTTTCCGCCGTTTTATTCGTCGTATTTTTTGTTATCACCGTGTTAACCTGTTAACTTCATTAAAATCACCTTCGTACTACTGAGTGATTACTTCTCGGCTCAAATTGTGGATCCTACTTCGCTCCTTATTTGTTTGAATTTTTTCCGTTCAATTGTTACGGTATCGAAATAACGGGTATTAAAATTATGCCGCTGCTATTTTTACTTGCTAAATCTCCATTTTTGCTGCCGTGAACTGGGAAAAACATTAACCGCTACGAACTTTATACATCACATTTTCGATATATTTAATAGGTAAAAAGGATACTGCATCCTTTAATTAATACGCAACCGCGAAAATAAACAAAACTAGCGCGAATAAAAATTTTGTATTCGAACAAACTCAGGTGGAACCAAAAAGGAAAAGTGCAAATAATTGAACTAGATTTATTTCTCAAAAAATTTACCTCGGAATTTTAGAGAAAAAAGTAAACGAACTAAACTTCAAAAGGAATTTTATCCGGTACTACACGAAACAAGTAGATAGTAATAACAAGTTCCGATAAGAATATAGGACGAATTAGGAATAATAAAAAAATTAACTTCATACGGAGTGAGGAATAAACCGAAAGCATATAATGAACAAAATGAAGGAATTACTAGAAGGAAGAAGAATGAAAGAATCAAAATGAACATCTTACTAAACAAAAGTGCGAAACGACAACGAGGCTACTGCTTGATGCAGTGCGACAGGTTCGTATTAATCGGGACAGATGAGAATGATTAAGAAGATTGCCTTCGGAATTGAACACTTCTAAATTAATCAGAACGGTAACGGTATTAAAATAGTAAATAAACAAAAAAAAAACATTTCTAAGATGACGAACGATAAAAATAACGGCAACAGAGATAGTGTGCAAAAGAAAAACAAAAAAAAAGAAAAAAAAACATTACATCCTCACGACGAATTATAATTTTAGTTCACCCAATTTTCAACAAATGACGCCCTGAGTTAAGGTTGCAACGTCACCAGTCTCAACCCTCGCATTAGCAGCCCAATAATTACTGAACTAGGGCTATCTTTGATCATCGGTGTCAGTGCTCACCGCGATCGAGGGGGATATTTAATAAACCCCCTGATTTATTCCTACGTCCGGATCGCTAGAAACTGGCATTTTATTCCTGCGAAAATCCTTAACTTATCTTTCATATTTTTTCGTCTCAGTTCATTTTGGCCGTGTACACAATTTCCTTTAATAGTTCCCCACTTACTTTTCCTACAACTTGTTCAATCTCTGTTATCCTCCCGAAGTTTTTTGATTTTATCTTCGCAATTCAAAATTCCTTTTGTAAGACGTAATTAAGCATGTGACCTTTTATGCAACCATTTCCACTGGCGGTTTGAGGAGTCTCGGTGTGTTAAAACTTCTTTTATCTTTCCCGATTTCAACTCGTCGGAGAATTTTTTCATTTTCTTTTCTTCTTCATATCCGCAAGTAGATTAATTACTATCCTACGGTATCTACACTATTTTCATTTAACCGCCTTTCTTCCAATTACTTACTTCCCGACTCCATGAGCGCTCTTCAATTTATTTCCCGCTTCCCGATAATTCTCTTTCGGTACTTTATCATTTTCCACACGAGTTCGCACATGCTATTCGCATCGATTAGCTCTGGAGTCACACGCGTATCACCGTTAATGAAGCGGCTGATTCTGCCTCCCACTCCCCGCTTCTTTCTTTAAGCAAAAAATTCCATTCGCTAACGTAGTGCGGATGTGTGTAAATGTTTCCATTCTAGACTTCGGTCAGTTCTTATTTTTTTGATAATCGTTCACCCATCTGCTGAACCCATTTTCTCTTTTATTCCATGGTTCCTTTTGTTTTTTATTTTTTACTGCTTTAAAAATAAGTTGTAGGTCTCACAAGGCAACACTGTCCGTCTGTGGGTTCCCGACACTCTTATCATCGTTTATTCATAAAATAAAATTACAACATTACTGAAGGATTCTACATAACCAAAAACGAAAACAACGAAAGAAGAAGACCAAAGTAAACAAAAAACAACTCTTCATAATACTATTGGCGCGAGCACTTAACCGTATACATGTATGATCGATTGCAGCCAGCAGTCCATACACTATTTAGCTTTCCATAAACTCACAATTTCCACCGTCCTAACTCTCTACTCATTATCACTTCAGGAATTTTCTCCAGCAAATTTAATTAATATTTCATCAGTGTTATCCATCTTACCATTTCTTTTTTTTTCCTGTCCGTCATACGTAATAAAGATACCTATGATTCTTAGCTATACTACTTTCCTCCGTCGACAGAATCGGTACATTTTTAGTGTCTTATATTCAAGAAGCCGGTAATAGTGATAGAGAATTTTTGGAAACGTTTCTTTTACCACTCCCCACCAACTCATGTTCTTACTAGTCTGAACTTTTTGTTTAGGGATTGTTATAACCTTTCCTTCACCGCGTCCGTGCTGTTCTTGTCTCCCGTCTACGATCTTAAGCCATACCCTATTATCTTCTTCTTTCTCTCGCTTTTTATTAGCGCACCTCTTTACATTATCGATTTAAATGATGCAGTTGTCTGAAACGATTATCGCGTGTTTATTAAGTGTGTTCATCTGTTTCTTTTAAGCGCTCTGTTTTTCACTCCAGCTTGCTGAAACATTTTCTTCTTCTTATATACCCTGTCATGGTTGTCCTTACTCATTATTAACTGATTCTTCTCTCTCCTAATTGTTTCTACGGAAAAGTCCGAAAAAAAAAAAAATCGATTTTTTGAAATTACTAAAGTAGAATGTGATTCTTTAAGCAGAGAAATAGACTCCCGGGAACGTCAAGTCTTGGTAGTTGCGAATGAAAAATAGAGCGTTCATTGAAGAGAGACAGATAATTAAAAAGATTACGGTTGAAATCACAGAAATCCACAGCGTTCGGACGAAAAGGGGGACAAAACGGAGATGTTAGGGAAAAACGAAAACGAGAAGAATGCGTATCGGTGAATGTGGCTAAGACATAAGCGAATAATGGAAAATAACACCGAATTAAAGGGAAATTAAGGAACCACGGGTTGGAAGGGCTAGATAATTTATTAGAGAAGGACGCGGAGCATGAATGCCAGAGCATTATATTTGGAGGAAGTTTTCTTGAAAAGGTGTTGGAGATTCGAACTAGGAATTTCAGAAAAGCAAGTGGACAAGGAAACAGCAACTCGAGCAAAGAATCCGTCAATATATTGCCTTCTACGTCTACATGATTAAGAAGCCATGACCAATCAACACAGGCTAAATGATGGGGATAAAAAGAATGATGTAGAGAGCGTATTCCAAAAATGATATAAAATCACAGGACCACTATGGAGCCAGCGACAATCGAATAGCTTGTAAAATAGCGGCGCGAGAAAATGAGTCTGTAAATATAGAACAAATGGAATAAAGGATTCATCACAGTGAGTAATTGCCGGCAGGATAGAAAAGGCGCAAACTTCTCCAGGAAGACCCCTCGAGCTATCAGTAAAGATATTCTCACGTGTAAAGGAAATACGGAATTAATGTTAAGGTATTCCTACAATATAGCAATGGTTCGAGATAAAGATTCGGAAGGTAAGGGCGGCTAGACTAGGAGAAATTAGCTAGATCAAAGGAGAAATTGGGAAGCAGGAGAAGATCACGTGAAGAAAGTACGAGCAAAGTATGTGTGATCAAGGATAGAAATTTTCTTCGGAGTAAACGCCAGTTCATCATAATATGGACATAGATGGAAAGACTTTTAGAATAGATGAAGCGTTTTCCGAGAAAACAATATATCCTATTAAGCTTGAAAGACGTTTGTTGCATTTCCGAAAACTTCTCTTAAGAGACAGACCGACCCGTTTTTTCAAACATTTATTTCAATAGCTACAAAGTATTCGTTCTGGTCGCTATTCACTGATGTGGTACTACTGCCAACCGATACCCATTTCCGAATGAATAAGAAATTATTCAAAATTTTTTTTTCTTTCTTTTTTTTTTACCCTGGGCCCGCCAGCGGCCTTGACCCAACAACATGAAAAATTAAGAGTTATAGCTAAATATAGCTAGGCGGTCAGAAATGGAAAAGGACAGCAGCAATGGAATAACTGAAGGCAATGGGAAGGAAAGAATATAATAGGTAGCGTTAAAGGGAGTAGGAAGATCCAAAACTAAAAGTTGAGCGTCAAGAAAGGAGCGTTCGTTAGAGAGTGCAGAACATTATTCGAATAGGATATGATTTGAATCGCAAATACAAAAGAAGGCTCAGAAGCGCGAAGAGAGCATAAATGAGAAAGGGCTAAAGAAAAACGAAATCGAGAAGAGGGAAAAAAAAATGATTGATTCTAAGTCTAATTAAGGAAACAACAGTGGAACGACGACAGACCGGAATAGAATGAAACCAAGGGGCAGGAAAAACCGGTTGAATAAGATGGAAGTATGACACTAATGATTAGGGAATAAAGATGGGGATACGTGTCAGACCAAAGTCTAGAATGATTAGAGCGTGATAGAGAAAAATCATTAAAATCCGTTTACACGCGTATAATAAACGTACACATAAAAAAAAAAAAGATTAAAAAAGAAAACACACGATATAACAACTGCTTATTTTCGAAGACGGCAAAAAATGATTCCGTTCATCAATGCACGAAAGAAAGAAACAAAAAAAAAAACAGAGTAGTAATTATTTTTACCTTGCTGCACGATTGTAAACAGGCTCTATGGCTTGATGTGCATCTATTAAAAGATTACTGCGTTATGTAGATGACGAAAGCGAATGTATAAAAGCTAAATGGATCTTTTTTAGATATTTGTCTTCATACACATGTGCGTATGTTATACAGGATTCTTCAAGAGAACGGTACAGAAAGGTTCGAAATATGTTTGTTTAACGGACCGAGCGTGCCCGGTAGACAAGCGTAGACGGAACCGATGCCAGTACTGTAGATTCCAAAAGTGTCTAATGGTCGGCATGGTGAAGGAAGTTGTTAGAACGGATTCGCTCAAAGGCCGCCGTGGTCGGTTACCTTCGAAACCGAAATCTCCGCAACAATCGACCACCGTCGTTACTTCCTGCTCGTCCGGCAGCTCCTCGATGATAACAGCAACATCCTCGTCGTCAAGGAGTCCACCATTATCAGTCGCACCGACGGTCGCAACGACATCGACCGCACCATCGATATCATCGGCACCGCCTACCACGGTGCTACCGATATCATCTAGACCGATGTCGACCGACACATCGATGTCGCCCTCGATGTCGCCTGCATCGCTGTTGTCGTCAACGTCGTCACCATCAATTCCATCCTCGTCATCGTCGTCATCTAGTCGTTCAATTTCTTTTTTAACTACTCTAGTCAAAACCTGTGTAGATACCTCTGCGGAAATAAATTCGTTGGATTACTCGAGAGTTTGTAGAATATAATTGAAAAAAACAAAAAAAAAACAAAAACCAAAAAAACAAAAAAAAAGTGAAAGAAAAGAGAAACGATTTCAAAATGGTGTGTATAATTTGTCAATTCGAAACAACCGTTTATTTCGATATCTCGAAACAGGCGCTTACTAAGATGTTTAACGATAATATTTAGTAAAAATCGACCGGGATCTTCAAAATTATCCCACCATACTCCGTTTGGTGAGAAAACGGGGCTGAATTAATTATCTGACGTTTATATCGTTAAATTTCCGTTTTGGCATTTCATGCGCGGGACCAATCTTCTTTCACATTTATTCTTAAGATATTTACCAACTCGAAAAAATTCATCCTCATCCATTTCCTATTCAGAAAGAACCATTTTTCTCATTTTTATTATTTAGGAAATACTTTTTACCAGCTTTTATCTTGTCAGTATAAAGTTCTATACGTAATCACTGTAGACTAAATTTTATTTTTACTACTTTACATATAACTCGCTCGTGTATATTTTGTTTTTTTTCCCTTTTTTTTTCTCCTTTTTTTTTTTTTTCATTAATTTTATTGCTTTTAGCGTTAGTAATTAAGGATCTGTGTTATTTTTGGAGAATTATTTTAAATTAATAACCGAAAAAATAACGAATAAATTATAAGAAAACATACACTAAACATACATATAATAGAGATTATGCCCGTAGCATGCATAGATCAAAAACGCTTTGTGATTTTGCATGTAGAAGGGAAAAAAAAAAAGAAGGGCAGGTGTAAATCTTTAAATGACCGAATTAGAAATAAACACAATTATCAAGGTAAATACTAATTTCTTTTTAAAGCCACGTTATAAAGTTGAATTATCAGTGAAAATTGCTTTTTTTTCTTCTTTTTCTATCGCCGCAACTGGGGATATAATTAAATATGTTAACGTTTAAATTTTAAAAATAATCGTGGGGAAAGGAATAATAGAAATCCGCTACTCTGTTGAAATCTTAAACAAATCTCAGTTTTTCCTTAAAACATATAATTACATTTTTCTCAGTTAGGAATTTGAACAATTTTTCAGTTTGTACGAAATATGTTCATTTCGATATCTTCTATTTTTTTGGGGGTTTTTTTTTTTTTTTTGTTCTGTAATAATTGCAACTGTTCTTAAAAATCATGATGATACAGAAAGGCTAAAATTATGAAGTTCTAGTCGAAAATTTTCCGGCGGGTAAAACTATCTCGTGCGACTGAACAAAATGTGAGCAGACTAGTATTTCAATTATTCTAAATTTAAGAAATATACGTGTTCATTATAAAGAAGAATAATAAACACGTATGTGCAATGAGAAATAATAAAATAAATTATAAATAAACACACAAAACGTTGAATCTAATTGCAATTTTTATGAAAATTCGCGAAACTAGTCCGCAATTTCATTAATTAATATATACTAAATGTTTTGTGTATATGTATATTTTGACTGTTTATTTTAATGTATTAAATGACAATACGTCGACGAAGATTATAATTTTATTAATTTTAATATAAATAGTTGTCAAATAGTACGGTACCACCTGCGATACGGTTGAATAAAAAAGGTGGTCCGAAGAAAACTAATAATTCATACGGAAAACTAAAAAGTTGTTTGATTTTTTTTTTTTTTGATTATAATAATGCGCGCCAAAAATAACAACTTATTATCATTATTAATTAATTATGCGCTTATCTATGCGATTTTCTGAGGCTCTTCGTCAGGAAAGTAAAGTTAACTCTTGACACCTATCTAACATAAACTACGATGATTTTCGGATTTGAATTAGTTATGCTAATAAACGAAGAAAATGAAATAATCTCGGATAGAAGAAAAAAAAATGAAAGGCCAACCGAATTTAGCGTATTTATTCTTACATATCTCAGAGGCGGATTCAAGGAAATGATACTGATTATATCCCATTCCTTTTCGAACAAAAAAAATCTTTTTAACTTGAAATTATTCATAGGTAATATTTCAAACAAGGACCAAGAAATATCAAGGATTAAATGATTAATTACATATTTTGGGTTAATTCGCTTCAAATTAAAGAATGAAATTTCGAGATGGAAGTCGCTTTCTTCCTCCCGTTTCCTAAAAAATATTTCTATATGAAATTAATAATCGAATTCAGAGTCTGCTTGATGATATTACAAACATGGGCGCCCGCAAAAGGGAATCCGGTAGTGCTTTGTCCCCCTTTTCTAAAAATATAAAAATAAAAAAAAAAAAAAAAAAAACTAGTTAAAAATCGAATGACTCTACATTTAGTAATAAAATTTGTATAACGTAGAAATTTGGGGAAAATACACTTATGAAGTTAACGTTCGCGCTATACTAAGCCCAATGGAGCTATGAGAGTAGGGAGACCAGAGAAGGCCGCCTTTACTTTCCCAGACTTTTGCGGTAGCCAATTATTTCAGACTGGGTAAAGCCGAATAGGTACCGGGGACCTCGGATTTAATAGCCGAGCACCTTGACCATATTTTTTTTTTACTTTATAAAATAAAAATAAAATAAGCGTTGATTTGAAAATAAAATTATTCGCTCACGTAAGAATTAGAACGCTATTAATGTAATACTTTTTTATTGTTCTACTCTTTATTCTAAAATTTCTTTAAAATTAATCGCAAATTAATTGAAAAAATAATTTTCCAAGTTTAATGTAGAAATGAAATGCAACCGTTATATATATTTTTTAATCTGCTCCCATTTTCTGAGTAAAATTTCCATCCGTGCCTATCATTGCATACATCCTCTTTCAACGATGATTTCTTCTTGAAAACATAAATGCATTTTAACTATCACCTAGCGCATTTAGCGATCTTTGACCACTATCGCATCCGCTAATTTTCGATTTCATTAATAATTTACCTACAGTTTCAGAGAAGCTAACTCACACACTGGCCACAGAAATAAATAATTATTGAAATTGAAATAAAAACGCAAACGATATTACTATTCCGACAGGAACAATCAAACAGTCTATATTAAATAAAGTTTGTTGCTGATTTATCTCGCTAATTTATTATTTCGTTCCTGTATTTTTTCGTTTCCGTTAAATAAATATTGTGTATTGTTTTGTTATTGTGTGAATTTATTTTCGAAAGGGAGCAGCTGTTGGACAAAAAAAAAGGAATACCAAGACGAGCCGAAAGAACTTTAAATTAATTTCCAAACTTATCACAGTAATAATCAAATCAAATCAAATCATTTATTACTATCGTTATTTCTAGAAAAAAGTGCACAAACACGCTTATTAGCGCGAATAGTGGAGCCAAAATAAAATAAAATACAAAAACCGGAAAAAATAAATAAATAAATCAAATATAAATCAAATTTTGAGCAATAATAGACGATGGATGGAATTTGTGTTTTAAATAATTAAATAAACAATAATAAGTTAAATATATAGGAAACGAAATAAGGTGAAATAAATTAAATCGAAAAAAGAAAAAAAAGTGTACCGCTTGAACGTGTAACAAAACAGACTGAAAAACAAAATCAACGACACTTGCAGAAGAATAATGAAAACAACTAAAACAGGCGCTTTTGGCGTAAAACTAAAAACAGATGAAAAACGAATATAATAATATTATAGTTTACAAGAATAATGTATATGTGCCAACCTAATAATAATAGGGGTTCTTTTCCTTTTCGTTCTTCTATCTTTTGATATGCCGGAAGATCAAAATTAATAATAATAATATTAAAATATTTTAATTAGCATTAAAACGAATTTATAGTTAATATAATTTAAGGCACACGAGAGTTGAATTAAACGTTTAGGTAGCGTTTTATGTACACTGACTCTTAAAAGTAAGAATTTCGTTTTTTTTTTTTTGCAACTATGAAGGCAATAAATAACACAATTATTAATTTTATCTGTCTGTTCAACCTAGTGTCTACCTGTTTATGGTTCTCTTTGTTTCCTTCACTTTGTCGTTCTGTTGTTGTCTCCGTTATTCGTCTGCGCTCTTAAGTCATACTTTATTATCCTCCTCCCGTTTTCGTTTTTCCTTAGTTTCCTATACATTTTATTCTCTCTACTCAAACGAAGAGTATGTTTGCCATACTGATCATGTGTTCATTAAATGTTGATTTCTTTCTGCTGAGTGCTCTGCTTTTTATTCCATTTTATTGATACTCGGTTTTCCTTCTCCATATTGCGCCTCTTATATGTACTATCTCTTTTCCTTCTCCACACATTATTCCCATTATATTGATTACTTCCTTCTGACAACATTTGATATCGTATGAAGATATAATTGATTCCTTCCTGTTCTTATTATTTCTGGGTAAAGGTCCCCGATTGACAGGCCCCCAAAAAAAAACAAAAAAAAACGGCTTCAGTGAACTCAATGGTCTAGTTCATTCTTCCACAAATTTTGACTGTGGAAGAGGATGGACCATTTCCAGGAGAACTGGTAGAGCTACCATTGTTGCACGATACGAGCTCGATGTTTAGGATTATTGTTCCCATTATATTTAAATGAATTCAAGATGCCCGTTGATGCGACACCTCGCGTAAACCGGGTTTCAAAAGCTCCAAATAGCGACGCGAATCTAAACAACCATCAATAAATGCTAATTCATCTTTTTGTTTTTTTTTATTTAAAAATAATTTGCCGATCCCACAGGGCAATTGCCCATCGTCTGTGGGTTCCCAACATAATTACATATATATCGTTTATTCATTATCTACATCTTAAATCTAATACATCATATTCGTCTTATATATATATATATATATATATATATATATATATATATATATATATATGTGTATTACTTAAATCAACTTAACTTCAATTTTGACTATTCTACGTCTAATTTTCAAATCAAAACATTTATACCCATTGCACATCATATCACAATATTTTCGCATAAGCTATAAGTGTAATGAAGCTAGAACATGAGCACCACACATTAGTTGTTTTTTTTTATTACATCATTTATAATTATTTACTTTTGTCTTATATTATAAAGTCCGCCGCCACTGTGTGCTTTACTGTGGATTTTAGATTACAAGGATTCATTTCTTCGTTTGCCCCATGCCAGACCATACAATGTCCACCTGAACCAAAGACATTAAACTTGCTTTCGTTGGTGAAAATAACGTCATTCCGACACATATTCTTTCGCGACTGTAAACGTTTACGCCGATTCACTTTGCTGATGAATGGGGTTTTTGTCATGGAACACGTCCGTTGTGTCTAATATTTCTAATAGTCTGTCGCACCGTTATCTGGTGTTTTTCCGACATTCTACGACCAGTTCGCTAGCAATCTTCTGAGCACTCAATCTGACATTTTTCTTCATTTTATAAACGATCAGGCGATCCATTTTTGGACGACCACCAGGACTATGTTTTAAGTCGGTTCTATTTTCGTGTTTATAACGTTTCAGAATGTCATATACGATTCGACATATCTTATTTAAGATCTCGTATATATTTCTCCTACAGACTTACCCTTATATAATTCCGTATTACTAATTGGATCTTCTCTCTGCAGAAGTGTATTCGGCTATTTTGCATTTCTGCAAGTTTGACGAAATATACAAACAGTACGCGATTTACACACAACAAATGCACTGGCACGTGTTTTTTGCACAGGTACATTTTGATCATTACAGGCTCTCTGCGATACACCTACGAGTCTCCCGTGTTCCCATTGCACTACAACAAAGCGCAGTTTTTTCCTACCTTCCGTCACGATGCGGATTTTTTAGAGCGATGATTTTTTTCATTTTTTCAGTATTTTTCTCGCGATCCTTTTTTCTCATCTTTTAAGATTATGTTAGTACTAATAGGATACGTTAGTCCTACAAGGTCCAGATTTTTGAATAAATCGAAAAGAAAAAAAGAAAAATTCGAAAATAATTTTTTTCTCGAAAACGACTTGACCGATTTGAATAAAATTTGGACGCATTATGGAGGTATACTATACGAAGACTACACTCGGAAAAAATACCGGTTCATAATCTTTATAATAACCTCATTAGAAACAGGCGATCTTTCCCGAAATTAATTTTTTTCTTTATAATAACGATTTTGTACAATTTTGAAAATATATTTGTTTTTTAAATCTTTTTTAATGTAGAATAACCTCTCAAATTTATAAATTTATAGAAAAGGTACTGCACTCCATATTGAAAAAAATAAAAACTAATTTTTCGATATGAGAATCGCCTTATTTCAATATTTATATGCCCTTGAAACAACAGAAAATAAGCCTATACGATTAATTTATAAGTTGCAAAAATAATATTAAAAATATTTGAAACAATAATATGAAAACAATTTTTTTTTATTAGAATAATCAAATATTCCAAAAAGTAATTATAAACTATATTGAAATGTTAATAATTTTACTTAAAGTGTATCCTTTTGAATTTTAAAACATCAGTTTTTTCCTTAATAAAACTACAATTTAAATAATATAAGCATTCAAGAAGCTTATTCGATTAATTTATAAGTGCAAATAACATAAAATATTCAAAAGAATAATATGAAAACAATTTTTTTTTTTTTATTAAGGATTTAAAATATTCAAAAATAAATTATAAACTGTATTGAGGTATTATAATAATTTTGTTTAAATTTCAAAAAAAATGGTTTTACCATCACAGTATAGTTTGTAACTCGATTTTGAATATTTTAATATCTTAATAAAAAGAAAAACAGAAGGGGATGGAAAAGCGAGAATGTAGATGGCACTACTATAAGGTGTAGAGAGGCCACAAGGCTAAGCAAATTGGAATAATAAAAGATCGCGCGTTCTGAGGAAATAAAGGAACATTCGAATGATAGTACTTGCATCACAGGTGACATTTAAGGTAGGATGATGAAAGGGACGACACAAGAGAGATTGAACAAGAGCAAAACGAGAAGCCGGGAGCAGACTATGATTAAAACGAAGGCGAACTATGGAAGAAGTGACACAGAACGGCTGATACTAGGAAAATTGTTAAACCAAGGAGAAGATTTAGGCTGAAAGGAAAAGTAAATGGAGTCGGGGTTGGAGAAAAGAGACGGGGATAGAGATCTGTCGAAAAGTCACGGTGAGAACGAAAAGGGAGTAACGACTTTGGGAAGGAAATCTGCCTATGAAACGCGACCATTTACTGCGGCCGAGCATGCTAACGAGTCACAGCAAGATCGTTATATCAGCGATACCACAGTGGCCAAATTTGGATAGAACAGGAAGCTAATTAATTGTAAATCAAGGAAAGACTGTTTCTAATGGTTATTATAAAGGTTATTATGAACTGTTACTTTTTCCGAGCATGATCTTTATATACCTGCATGATGTGCCCGAATTTCATTCAGATCAGTTAAGCCGTTTGTGAGAAAAAAATTATTTTTGAATTTGTTTTATTTACTTTTTTTTCGATTTATTCAAAAACCGAAATAGATAGAGGTCTGGAAACTTGCAGGATCAACGTATCTTATAAGCACTAACATACTCTCAAAAAGTGATGCAGATATCCTTCCGCGACCGATTCGCTATGCTTGTCGTCCTATGACCTTGCTTACTGGTGCGGATCTTTTTGGGAGTCGGTGTATATCGTGAATTTATACATATAGCGGGCTTGCCTTCTGCTGACTTGTGCATGTTGGATCGAAATTTTATTTTTTTGTTATAAGACTACGATTCACTGAAGACAAATTTTTTTTTCCATTTAATGTCCAATATTCGAGAAATAATTTAAAATTCTGATTACGCGTATCGCATTTTTTCGATTGTTTAGTTTTAATAAATTAAATATAATCGTGCACTTAAAATGTGAAAGTTCCTGCAACAACCAGCAGTTATTTAATCTAATGTTTTTTTTTACTTTTTTTTTTTAATGCTGATAAATAACCCGCATATTTGTTCTTCCGCAAATGAATTTTCATACGTAAAATAATGTATTTTTAACAGTCTATTATAATTTCATTAATTTTTGGTAAATTTTAAATTAAAAGAAAAACTATAATATATACACTTAGAAAACTCTAGCGGATTATACGTTGGATTCGTATGAAGAAATTCGATTAAGATCAAATATTAGTAACAAAAAAATTTACAAGTTGTTTTTTCATTTTTCATTAAAGATACGTCAGATATTTCACTCGGGTACTCGCGGTAGCCTAGTGGTTAAGATGCTTGGCTACCAAATCAGAGGTGTGTCATAGGTTATCGAGACTTGATGCAAGTCGCTGTCCCAGTAGTATGTACCTAATATCTGACACACTGAATACTGGTTATACCAAAGAATTATCTGGGGAAAAGTAAAGGCAGATAATCCAAAAGTAGAAAGGAACTGGCCCCCCGGTATTCTCATCAGATCCCTATTAGGGATCCTTAAGTACATTATGAAAAGCTTAATTTCACAATCCATGATATCTTATCAAGGGTATACGGGACTTACTTTACTTACTTTTTACTTACTTATTTGCAGTCGAGGAGATTCAGTTAGACTGATAGAGAAAAAGAGGGAGGCAAACCCAAAGCAAGATACAAAAGTTTTAAATCTAAAAAAATAATATGTTAAATTAAAAAAGTTTCCCAATGCAGAACGAAACTGTGTATACTATTTTGTAAACTTGTTTTTTGTTTAATAAAATTCTTCACGCTTACTTATTAAAGTTGATTATTTAATCATTTACTTTACTCAGACTTAAATTTTCTATCGCAAAGATCACAAATGGTGTGAAAAATAAAATCAGCTTCCGATAATCGTGGTCTAGTGACTTTACAGAAAGATATATCAATCTGAAAGAAGCACTACTAATCTCGTGTGTAGATTCGTCTCTGAAGTGTATGGTCATCAACTTTCCTATGTTTATATAGGAACGTGTAATTAACCGGGTTTTAAACTTTAAAAAAAAACGAACAGAACTGGGGTCCAATAAGTATTTATTGGCATACATGTTGCCAGATGATAAAAAAGTATTTACTGTTTCTTTTTTATTTTTATTACATACAAAACAGAAACCTGTTAAAACGTTTTTAATACATGGTGAAATTATTTCGAAAAAATTAAAGATAACACAATTTTCTTTCTTCTTTTTACAAGTACTCGGTATTAATATCATAATATTACTTTATCAGCTTCGATTAAAAAATCAAAGAGAACTTTTATATACATCAACGATATCTCATTTGATTTATTCGATGATGTCCGTATTTTTGCCGTGTTAATTCGGCAAGCAGGCTTTGCCAACGAGTATAGGTAAAGTTGAATATTACTTTTTAATATTTCCAAGAATATTTGTCTACGCGTGAAAGATCCGAAGACCTTCCGGACAATATCCTGCAAATAATCTGATCCTATGATTTTCGGCGCATGTACGTTTGTTTATGAAAGTAATTTCAGCATTCCGTTTCTTTAATTTCTGTATACTAAACAGTATTTGACTTACAAAATCGTCCGTGTGGAGTTTAACACTTCGGCCTATATTGCAGTATTAAAAACGGGGGTTAAAAAATATAACATTCTGGTCAGATTATCAGCAATCTGAAGTAAACAATGAAATAGTATGACCACTATTAACTTGGCCGAAAATATTGACAGTATGGGCGGACAATTAAAGGAGCACAGATCTTATTTCTAGTGGAATAAGCTACTCCGACATGTGTCGATGTTTTCGATGCGTTGATAAAACAGTGAATTGAATTAGGCAGTCTGTGTGTAGCGCATTTTGTAGAATTTCACAAATCTCATTATGTGGTTTTATAGTATCTGTTGAAAGCGGTGTCCCAGGAGATATTTGGTCCAAACTGGCTTCATGACCGGATAACGGTTGATATTTCATTAATAATACTAGGCGGTGGTTTTAACGGACATTGCAGTCTAAATCGTTCTAAATGTTTATGAATATGTGTGTTCGATTTTGATGCTGCATTTGATGGCGAGTATCTTTCGTCTGCAGCAGTGCGGTGGAGTAGCACTAACAATAAGAAATGGCGGCTGTCGGTAGGAGGCGCAGTTGTAAAGACTTTCAAAACACAATCCGAAATTCAGCATGAATAAGAGCCTGATATGCGTAAAGGAATGTGGAACTGCAAACAACCTATCCCTTATTATTTTATTATTTGAGAATGTTAAGCGGTGGTTAGCATAGTGATGCGTAAATGATATAGCTTTGCCGAGTTAACTCAATGTCAAAATATAATCTAAGGAATTCCTTTGATTATTTTACTACTGAATTATTAAATTCGGGTTTAATTTTCTCGCAAAAAGTGATTTAGGTACTTTTTTTTTGGGAAGGCAGTTGTGAGTCAGTAGTTCGAACTGCACAACTGTAGACTATCGCGGCATTTCTGTAGCAGGATTTGAACGTTAAGAAGATCATCTGCTGTTTGTAAAGTGATGTTTATAAATTACCTGCAACGAATCATCTGGCTGTACTCGTATAATCGATGAAACTTTACAACAGTATTTATCAAAACGCAAAAGCAATATTTGTGGTATTCCGTTTCCGATGGTAAAATATTGCGAATGTGTTTTAGTAAATTGAACACTGACCGGCCTTTTACATTTGCACGAAGAACTGTATCATTTTATATCTCCAGGCGATATCGCACGCTGTCTGTATATCAATAAACAATAATGATGCCAGATATTGGTTGTTTCGGAATGTAGTATTTAAATTACACAGATGTATTATTAGCTTGGCTTTTCGGAATGGTATATTTTCAGATGCCACAGTAGTCGGCGAGCCATGTGAGTTCTACCATTAATTTGCTTGTAATATTGGTAGCCGAGAGATGGTATGTGACGCGATGGATTTGATCGATCTCTGCGCGCTTTCAAATTAACGATAATAACAATTGCTTGTCTTCTTAGACGAGAAAAGTAATTCTCTGTGTCCGAGAATTTTGTTAATTCAGTAAATAATTCTCTATCCCAGAAAGTAAATGTTTAAGAAATAGAGGGGAGAGTACGTCTGACCCCCGTGCTTTTAATTATTCTTTATCGATACTATAATACTAAATTCTTTTCGATTATCATCAGACTTCACTCATTCTTAAGATAATTTGCAGCAGTTATTACGAAAAATTTACCAAAGATATCTGATGGATTAAGAGCTGACGAATTTTGCATCATAGGGTAGAAGAAGACTTTTTAGCCCTGTTTAAGAAGATGTTTGACCTCCCGGCTTTTCATTTTGCTTAGCGTAATGATCTTTCATATTTTGCATGGCAGTGGCGAAAATTAGCCGAATCAGCGTCTCGTGGTGCGAAATATTTTCAGCACTCTCTCATGGTTTTGGATAGCTACTTTTATATATCATCGTTCCAGCGAGGTGCGCATTTTCTCAACTGGACACGATTTCGGTACTGCCTGTTTTGCAACTCGAATATAATATGGTAATATGGAGCTATGAAGATGTCACAACAGCTGAGTCAATGTTATCCGCATTTGTAATGAAAGGTAGGCAACGCGTAATTGTTGAAATCTGTTCCAGGCCGCTAGTCAGAGGCTTCTCTTAGATACAGTGTTCTACATTTTACGGTTCATAGACGTGCAGATGAAAAAGCGTGGTCATCACGACGTAAGTCTGATTGAATTGATCGCAGAATCTTAAGATATGTGTATCTTTAGTTCAACAATTTAAAGGAATTAAATATAGTAGGCTGTTTTTTCTTTAGTAGCGATAAAAGTATAAATGTTCGTTTAATAGCATTTATAAAATACCTCCCCTTTATTCTGGTTGGTTTTATTATATGCGACCTCCACGTTCACAATCCTTACTAAGACAAACGGTTTCGACAGCTGAGGATAGGTTTATTTCTTTAAATGTCAACTCAGCGTCGAGAGAGGTAAACAGATGTTACACACAGATTGTGAACTAACACGGAAGCGAGTTGATTTGTAAAATTTTAACTCGACGTTAATACTCTGGATCAGCAGAGTCTTTATCCCCCCACCGTAATACCTTTTCAATTAAGACAGATTCACGATGAATATTGCCACATATCCTGCGATGCTTGTATCCTATAGTGCGGTCAAAGTACCGGAAAAGTTGAATGGTTTTTCAATAGAGGCTACATTTTGATAAGTGCCGTAGGTTGCTTGAGAGAAATTAATGCAAGAGTTCCAAGTTATTTTGATGTTCGTAATTATTTTTATTAAAAATTAATACCGGAGAATTTCGTTTAAATAATTTATACAAAAAGGATATTCGCATTTTCGCATATATATTTCACCATAAATCGTACTGATCATTTCACTGAATCTGTTCAAAAGATCGTAAAACTTTCTTATTTGGAAACTAGAAAAATTCGCAACGCTTTTATAAAATAAATTTTTCCCTATCTGTAATATTTTGAGATAGAATTTTTTATAATTAATCTTACTCAACCGTGTTGCATTATCACATGCGCGTGTTTGAAATGAGGTGTAAAATCGAACGGTGTTTTCTATTTTGTTTGTCTTTTGTATATTTACAATATCGTTGCGATTAATTACTTTTTTCAATTTTCATTAAGTATTTGTCATTATCATTTCGTACATCCGGCGATTTCATTTAAAATGCGAGACAAATCATTATCATTATTACCGTTTCAATTACTGTTAGTATTAATGCCGCGATTTTTACTGTATTATTTATATATTTAAAATCTCAAAATTAAACAGCAGTTACTGGCGCCTATTTGATTTTACCGAAAGCGTTCTTATATCGTGCAACTAGTAATAAAATAAAAAAATATATACAATAAGATAAAAAATGTTTTACATTACTATTTCGAAAACTGTACATAGATAATGTAGTCAAGTACGAGCAGTATATTTCGTTTAAAATCGCATATAACTGAGATTCATAAATTTTTCCATAAATAAGAACACATTTATAAGAAAATTTAAATGAAAATCCGAAAGCATTTAATATCTATGTAACGCGGATCATCAAATAAATAAAAGTAATCTGCCACGTTGGTAGTTTACATTTTAGAAGGCGGAATAATGATTTTGAATATTAGAGTTATTAGAGCTAGCCTCAGGCCAATATTAGGACAATTTAATTAAGAAATAAAAAAATAATTAAAAATGGAAGATTTTAAACACCGTGTTAAAACTGCAAACCAGCAGAATATATACGAGAGGCAGTGAAAAAGTAAGTTCCGGTACTTATTTCCTCAGTAGGGGAGCACTATTCAGATTTTGACGGAATAAGATACAGGCTTGTCTAATAGGGATATAAAAATTTCATAAAGATAACGTACATAGAATGTGGAGAATATTACTGTAATAAAGATGGAAGTGCTCCTACGACGTAAGGTCGCGTGTTTTTTGTACGCAAAAGGCAAAACTGACGCCGAAATCTGTCGAGAAATTACATAGGTTTATGGCGACAATGCGAAGAGTGTTAAAATGATTAGAAGATGAATGAAACAATTCGCTGAGGGCAGAGCTGCATGATTTATTGCGGCCCGATGGTCGACCAGCTGATGTTGTCAACGACAATAGCGTGAACAGCTTCCGTAAAGATCGGAGATTTTCGATCGATGAAATTCAAGGTCGTTTACGAGAAAACAAGTTCATTGGAATTTCGCACGGCAGTGTAGTTCACGTAAAAACCCTTCGAAGGGCCATTCAAAACAAAAAACAAAAAATAAAAAAAAAGAACTGTCCAAAAAAGATCATCTTCATTCGCGAAAATGCCCATTACCGCTGCTGTGAATTTGGACAGCCTACATATCTCCTGATTTATGTGTCATTGGATTTTTACCTTTTCCACTATTTAAAAGGCGTAATTATTGACGGTAAGTGACATTAGCAAATACACAGGTTGCAACGTCTTAACAAATTTGGCGGCAGAATGGTACGAACCACATTACACAGTACTTGCCGTTATCTTCATGAAATTTGTATAGCCCTATTAAACACAACCCTCTGCATTTTACTCGGTCAAAATCTGAATACGCTACAGTGTTCCACCACTAAGATAAATGGTACCGGAACTTACTCTTTAACAGCCCCTCGTAGTCTGATTATTTTTTGACTTGCAAGTGTAGACTAGAGTGTTGCGCGGATCATATCTACTCGCCATCCGCCACTTGGCAAGTGAGATTTAGGAAACTGAATTGAACGGTATTCACATGAGCGCCGCCAGGATGGTGATTTCCCATTTCGCCTAAATTTAAGGTTTCGGTTACTCAGGTAATAAAAAAAAAAGGGTAATAAAAAAAAATTCAGACAAACATACGAATGATTTCGTGTTGGCAACAGCACGTTATCATTGTCGAATTTTGAACAGACTAAACGCGGCATTTTTTTTTTTGTTATTTGATTCCGCTGTTAATCTTTTCTTTTCGAAAAACAACAAAAAAGGTTCATATGAAAATCAGAAGTGAAAAAATACTGTTAAAACGTATTAAATGTAAATGCACGCGAAACGACGACTCCGATTAATATTTGCGAGTTATTCCATTCGAAGTCCAGTGCTGTATAAATCCCACCCGCCTTATCAGTCAGTATATAGGAAGCCCCTTGTTGATATTTAGTGTGACATGAAAAATTAAGATTTTCGGAGTTGCAGAAAAAAAGGAAAGAAAAATACTCCAGCATAAAAAGTTGTCAATGGATAAATGCTTTTATTACAAATTGAAAACAATGCACATTTATGCTAGTTTTATCTAAGTTCCTCGTTAAAAAACAAACAGAATAATTTTTATCGTTTTCTTAATTCTTTCGTTTTGGACAGAAATTTGTTTCGAACATTTTCTTTTTAAATCTTAAGAAAGAGGCAGGAAGTGTATTTATTTGTTTTTTCTTTATTGCGTTGGACTTGTCAGCAGCGGACGATTTCCCATCAAAAAGAAGCTGGATTTGAAAAGTTAATAAACAAAAGTAAAGTTAATATTAAGTCTAATAGTATACTTTAATTTTTTTATAAGTCAATAAACTTGTTTCTAATTTTTGATTTTTTTCGACTTACAAAAAGAAAAAGATTATATGTTCGTCACGTATGTTTTTTTTTTTTTTATGTTTGTTCGCGTATAACTCATATTCATGTGAATCGACCATTTTACTGGTTCACAGTCCCAAATGAAAAAATTCATACCTCACCATTAATTAAACGTATAGTAAATCTTAACACAACTTTTTGTAGGAAATTGAACGCGTTCTGCAAAAGAGGTCTCTTACACTAATTAATAAAACTCATAAAATGAGCAATACTTTTTTTTTTTTGTAAAGACCATTTTCGTAGATTAGTTAATTTCCTACAGCGAGTTATCAAATTAAGAAGAAAAAAAAAATTTTCCTCAGTTCTTCAAATTTTGACCTTTAATATCTTTTAAATGGTTAAATTAGTGGAAAAAGTGTAAGAGAACTCTTTTATAGAACGTCAAATTTCCTATAAAAAAGTATGTTGAGATTTATTATACGTTTAATGAATGGTGAGGTATGAATTTTTTCATGTAGGACTGGTAAAAATGGAAAACTTTGATGAGGAGGACCTTCCTATTAATATTAAGAGTTCTCATATTTAAAGATAATTTTCTAGAGGTACACAAAAACCAAATTTTTAGTATCGGAAGTAAAAAAAAAAAATAATCGATTGTTTTAACGCACCCTAATCTACACACTATACTATTAACTAATGAAATGTTATATGTGTAATTATACATTTATGGTTACATCAATTAAGTTAATGTCAAATTCAATTCGCGCCGTTATTTGAATAGAATCTTGTCTCATCAGTGATCCGAAGGATGTCAATGAAATAAGAAATACTGCGGGGGCTAGACAGGACGTCATACATTTTTTTAGACAGAGTACATTGTGGCGAAATAGAATTCGAAAAATACCTCTCTTCTGTGAAACGCGTTGGACAGCAAAGTACAAAAGTTTCAGAAAATTTTCTGAAAGCTTTCTAACTATTATTGTACGAGTTCTAGAAGAACTTTCGCACGACGCACTGAACTCTTAAAAAACGAAAACCAAAGCATATATACACGACTGCAACAACTCCAACATACATTGTGACATTCTTAGTAATTGCTACATGTTCTGCTGAACTTAAACCCATGTATAACCGATTACAAGAAGTAAATATGAATATAAAGCCGATACACGATCACATAAATACAAACTAATGGACGTGCTTCAATCTCACCGCGATAATGCATCCATGCAGTTTTCGGTCATTTTAGAGAAAGCTCAAAAAGTTTGCGAAGAATTGAATGTTGAATTTAAGCGTCCTCGAGTAGTGGAAGGCAGGCTTAGAAATCAAATTAACCATCTGAAAATGTAAAGGAATTTTTCAGAATATCTATCTTCATCCCATATTTAGATTCTGTCATTTCTTCTCTGAGAAATCACAGAAAAAAGCATTTTCACTTATGCAACTCTCCGCCTGGAAAATATCAAAAAATTATATTAGAAACCTTTATGGAGGTTTTCTAGATAATTTCATTGCCGAGGCTAGCACGTGGTACGAGATATTGAAGACAAATGAAGCAAGTGATACGGCTTTAAATGAATCCATTGTTGAATACGCAGATTTGATTGCTCGAGCCACTCCGTTTTATCCAGCGGTATGTGAAGCAATCAAAATTGGTTTAACTATTGCAGCGCAACAACATGTAGCATTGAACGTACATTTAGCACGTTACGACGTGTCAAGACTTGGAATCGGTCAACGATGGGAGACGCAAGGCTAAGCGGCCTGTGCATGCTCAGTGTTCACAGGAAAAGAGTAGAGGTGGACACTGAATTTATCGGCAAGATGATAAGCAAATTTGGACAGAAATTCAGACGCCTTAAGTTTTTATTCAAACGGCGACTTAATAAAAAAAAGTTCTTAATCTTGTTCTGTGTATTTTTTCCCGGACAGGGGGGTGCAAATGCACCTCCTTGCACACTCCTCCCGGCGCCGCCATGGGTATTCGTGGTTACGAATATAGTATTCGTTATAATATTTAAGAATATTGCGGAGCACAATCGCGCTAATAAATTTAAAAAAAAGCTGGGATGAATATTTTTTTTTATTCCTTTCATTAATTTCGTAATTGTGTACGTTCTTTACTCTTGTTTCTAATAATCTCTTATCAAGTCTATTCCAAAACTGCATATAGATTTTTCTTTTTATTCAAAGAATAACAATTTCTCCAGTTTAAATCTTGCGATAGTTCTTTGCGAATACCACAGGAGGAATCGTTTATGTTTTTAAAGTTTTATTTATAACGAACTTGCCGATATACACTGATACTGATTCGATCCTTTTAGCGTTGTCAATTTTCCAGTAATAAATTAATTTTCGGCCATTTGATTTAATTCCGATTTTTCAGATAATATCGTTTTTTATTCTAGCTGGTGTCGGCCGAAGTGAACCAAAAACGCTTTCTTGTCCTACGTTCAGATGCCTCCTTATTCAAGGTAGTTGTCTTGAGTGCGATGCGCATCAACTACCTATTACATATAATAAGTGTATTGAGCTCTCACTTTTATAGACAACTCTCCTAAATCTTGGTGGCAAAGTGTATAGAGCAGGCAACATTCCATTCACAGCTTCCTTTATTCTTTCATTTTCATCCGCGCCCATCATTCCCATTATAACGCCTTAATTTCTTTTGTCTCTGGTCGTATTCAATTCTAATTTGTTTCTCCCTCTCTCTCGCTAATATAATTTAATGTTGGGTGAATTGAAAAAAAAAAAAGTGAAAATTCATAACAAGAAAGTTCTCTTCATTATCCTAAGCGACTAGGCTGTCTCTAATTAAAAGTCTTGCCGCGTTTCTTTCGGTCTACCAACGTCAGACTGTCTGCTTCAGCGCGCTTTTATTTTACCGTCAATAAAATATAAAAAGGTTTGTCTACTTTTTTTCCCCAAAACTCAAGTGTAGCAAAATTTGACGACGAAAAAAAAAAGGTTAAATTACCCGAGTTAAACTGGTTACTGATTACTGCGCTGGGATGAAACAAATAAATGAATAAGTAAATAAACGCCCCCATAATTAGGAAAGTTTTTTTCAACTTAACTTAAACTTCCCAGAACATCTCTTTTATCTCTTGATTGACAAGAACTGTGCTGTACATTGAGAGGTACTAGGATTTGTATTTCCTGTTTCAAAAATAATCCCCTTGAAGACGTATATGATTACTATATAAAGTCATTAATCAAGGATCAAATTTTATCATTAAATCCTTTAAATATATGCTGGTGATCCTCAGAATATTGCGACTATGTCAGAGGATAAATTGTTAATAAAAATAATGTTTCAACTTGTTTTTGTGTGGTCAGAGTTCATCAGTTCCACTCCACATCCCTTTTTTAACATCTTTTAAACCTACTCTTAGCATAATGACATTGCCAATGGCCACCGAGGGCTTCTTTGTGTGAATTTTTTGTAACTTCAGAAATAGAACATTCTTTGTAGCAAAATCCTGTTCGATTATTTTTCTTTATGTAACTTAATTTGTATTTTGCAAATTTATGTAAATATCTATTACGAATGAGGTAAAATCCTTTAAAAAAAGGCAAAATATTACTGTTGTTGTTATCATTGTGATTATTATTATATCCAATATCACTATTATTATTGTTAATATTTGACTTTCTACGCCCAGAAGATATATTTACATATTATTCATGCTCGGGAATTCTTTAAACTTACAAACTCTTCGACTACTAAAAACTACACAACTTCGTCGAGAGATTTCTCGTATATTTTACATACAAATTTTCCCTCGTGTGAGTTTTGATTAAAAAAAAAAAAAGCATCGCTGAAGTTTATGCAATATTTTTTTATCATTAATTGCATAAATTTTTCCGAATTTATCGATGGTTCTAAATATATCTCACTGATTCATTCGTATAACTTTCCGGATCTTGAGAAAGTCTACACTTTTCTTTCAAATAATACAGTTCCCGTAGTAATTTCCATCAATTACATGATTCCAATAATTTTTCATTAATTTTTTGATTTAGCAATATCTCATTTGGTAAATGTTTCTAAAAATGTTTGTGCTCACTGTCAAGCACTTCCACACTCAATTTACCCATCATTAGCTTAATCGTTTTTTTTCATTTCGGGTTTTTTTTTTGTAGTCTAAAATATTTCTCTAAATCTAACGGTGCGTGTATTCGATAATTTCCCATCGAAACTGTCTACCCCACTATTCAGGTTTGCGTGTGCTCTACAGATAAACTATTCATTTACACGACCCGTAGAATTTACTTACTTCGGTGATTAATTCCCTCATACGGTTGTCAAACATAGTGTGTGTAGTATTTAGGCTTGATTTTCAACGAAAAACTGTGGAGCAGATAGTAGAATACAAACACAGTGTATTCCCTGCTAGTCGTATAAAGAAACGAAAAGAAGAACTTATCATCTCTAATGTATTCCGTATTCCCTTAAATCTCTCCTCATATCCTATACATCTTTAGATGTTTTGCGGCGGCCAGTACCCATCTATAGAACGATAGCGATATTCTCAACTGCAATACAGTGAACAAATTATAAATTTGTGAATTAATGTGCAAAATTAAGGTATAGTATTGTGTATAGTTGGAAAGGGTATCTTCGTTAATTCATTCCAGTCTTACACCCATATTGCATATACCATTTTATTTGTATATTAACACCATCTTCTAAAGCTGTTCGTGTCATTTTCTTCTTTCTACCATATCTATTTTACCGATTCTGGTTTTTACTTTTTTATTTCTTCACCCGTACACAGATTGCGCGCTAAGGGCAATAAAACATCATTCATAGAAAAGTTATATAATTTTAACGCGAAGAGTGAGGTATAGAATTTTTATCAACTAGTAGGCATAATGCTACCTTAAAAAAACCTTAATTTGTAAATATATTTTCACTTAAAAATAACGTTTAAGATTTCGTGTAATTTGTAAACAAATATCTCTAATATAGGGTTTCTCTTCCGATTAAAAACTTAAATTAATAGTTATTAAAAACAGCTTTGATAAAAGAAAACTTATCCTTAATATTTGAATAAGGTCAAAATTAATTTAAGTCTTCTTACGATTTCAACCATAATTGTTATAATTTAACGAGTTTCTCTTCTATTAGTATAAACTAGCTATCTCAACTGTTTCTTTTACGGTTTTACGTTACGAAAATAGATTAAGCAAGTTGTAATAGAAATTTTTACATAAACTGTAAATTAGTTTTTTTTTTTTTTTTTTAATAATGATATTATAGTCAATTGAAATGTATTGTTCCTTAAGTATTTTACCGGAACTATCACGTGGGGGATTGCAACGGTTGCATCCATGGCGAGTTAATTAAGTTTATTCAATCATATGATATTGTAACAAATTAATTTTGTCATTCAAGCATCTAATGTTCTAACTCGTCGAGTTGTGATGATTTGTGAATGTGAAAAAACGAGTAACATTAAATGAGCAATTTCTACTTTACCTTAAGAAAGAATTTTCGAACATCCCCGAAGAGCCTTGCCAAAGGTACGGGACTTACTTTCCTTACACTTAACACAGTTTCTCCGTCTGAGATAAAGAAGTCGATATAACAATAACAGAGGAAAAAGCTTTAATTATTCCTGATCTTAAGTGACCGCAATACGTAGGGGTAAATGAAAATTGTATTACGGGTAAGAGATTTATTTATCAGATATGTTTATTGTATACATATATAAGTGTAGACAAAATTCGTGGCATGTCACGGTAAAATGGAAATTTTTACCAACTGCAAAATTAGTAGGTCTTTTTAAAGAATCGACAGACTTACATCGCGCGGCATATTAAAATTTAAGCAAACACTCGAGCAAACCTCCGTTAGCAGTAACTCGTAGCTATTTTACAGTGCACAACAGGTACGAGTATTACTCTCCTAACTCTATGCATGTATCGTGATCCAATTCCCGTGCCATAGTTACTTAGGCAGTGGCATTTAATTCGGTTAGCATATCCGTTTGCCGCACATTGAAACTTTCAAAAAAAAAGTTCACTTGCGACGGATTATAATCTATAATTGACACGTCCAAAAAGAAAAAAAAAAAAACAAAACAAAAAATATGCTAACTTGTAATCTTAGACATTGCTGGTAAGAGACGCTTAATTATTATATACTGCTGCTACCTGTCGTGTTTTCGGTAGAAGTAATTATTTCATGAACTAGTAATAATAGACGCCGCTAGATAGCATATGCAATCCGTTTAAATGTATAAATATATAGAAAATGTTGCTTTTTGAACTTTAAAACTATAAAATAGAAATTACGTATATACTTCACATAAGTTCAAAAAAAAAAAAACATAAGATTTAATGCGTTTCTGTTGGTAATCAACTGTAATTTGTTTCCCTGTATTTATTATTTAGACTCGCTGTTAAATTTATTTTTGTCGCAAAGCTTTTGGAAGAGTGGACTAAAATTGAAGGTTTTCTTTTAATGTAGCACACTATAAAACTTTTCTTTAAGAAAATTATAATCTAATCTTTTTATTATATAAAAAACTTTTTACAATAAAATACTCATAATTGTACATGATTTTACTTAGATGGCGCTATATATATACATATATACATATATACATATATACATATATATTACAGAAGACATCGATATGTACGATTAGGTATTTTTTTATTTTTTTTATTTTATTAAATAACATATGGAGAACCCACAAGGCAACCGCCCGTCTGTAGGTTCTCATCACAGTTACAACGTTTCTTTGTAATAAAGTTACAATCGATCATATACAATTAACCGCTTAACTAACAAATGTGTCACAAAACAAACGTAAAAACAAACGTAATATAAATTTCCACTAAAAATAACAGCATAACGCATAATTCAAAATCTAAACGTTTACGGCATATCAATGGGGGGAAATGTTTACAATATTAAAGACCGTAGAGATTGTTTACAAGATATATAACAAATTTTAAGGGACATGTAAAGAAAATAATAGTACAAACGATATATAAAATATGCAAAAAAAACGTAGACAAATAATTTAAAAATTTTTAAAGGAATATTAAATTTTTATATTAAAAAGAGAATTGATATTATTACTTGGGACTGAGTCGTTTAATATATTAGATTTATATTTGTTTATATAGTAATTTTCAGCTATGTTCACCTTTATCACGTCATGTTAAGATTGCTACAATTTCTTTTAATGAGCTCGGTTTACCCCTTTAATTTTTTATTCAAATCCGTTTTGAATAAATAAACGGACCAATCTGCAGAATAACACTTCGATGCTTTTGAATATGAACGGTTCAATAATAAAGTGAAAATTTGTTTCAATAATTTCCGTCGCAACATATGGGCAAATTATTTTCAGATTGGAGTAATGACGATGGAGCAGTTTAATTTGAATATAATTTTAGCCGCTATATTACTCCAATGAGAGTTGCCATGGACACTTTTTCCTTAAAAATAATTTTCAGATCCCACAAGGCACTAACCCGTCTGCCGGTCCCCAACATAATTATATCGTTTATTCGTGGTAACAGCAACCTAACTTAAGTACTATCTATTACAACAAAAAAAAAAAAAAATGTCAACTTATATAAATACAATGTCATTTTTACTATATTCTAACTTCTACTACCACCGCGCTCGCATTAATTTTATCGTTTATTCTTACAAAATGCCAACGACTAAAATATAATACTTTCTATTGCAATATCTTAATTTGTCCAGAAATTCTTGCAGAATCTACCATCCCCGCCCCTTCGTAGATCTTATTTAGGCTATCGTTTTCTCATCAAACGTCTTCCACTCACGCGTCCTCTACCCCTATTCATTCCTATCTTTCCATTTATAAGAACTGGCGTTTTACACCTAGGAAAATCCCTGTTTTGACTCTCATTTCTCTTCGCCTTGGTTCCTTTTGGCCGTACACAATCTCAAGTAATAATCTCCCTTTTTCTCTCCTTTAGCTTTGCCGATCTCTGTCATGCCCCTGAAGTTTCTTTTTTACCTTCACTTTCCAAATCCCTTCGTCGAGAAATAATTCAACAGGAACTCTGCAGCACTATCAATTCCCAATACCCATCGCATGTAACCCCATCTTCACGGATGGTTCCAGGGGACCTGATGGTGTTGGAGCTTCTCTTATCCTTCCGGATTTCAGCTTATCTGAATCATTTCATCTCCCTTCTTTATGTTCTACCTTTATAAACGAATTAATGATCACCCTACGATCTGTTATCTTTATTTCCAATTATTTGATTATTTCAGACTTCATGAGTGTTCTTCAAGCGATCAGAGTTCCCCTTTTCCTGATCACTCTTCCGATTTCATCATGCTTCTTCGCATACGCTATATCTTGTCCGTTCTCTTTCTTCTCACTACTCCATCCGCGTTGATTTGTTTCCAGCCACATAGGAATTAAAGGTAATGAGATGACGGATTCCTTGAGTCGAGTTGCTACTTCCTCTCGTTCCTTTTTTTAAAAAGTCCCATCTTCTAATTTGAATTCCCTGTGCACTAAGTTTCATTTCAAACTTTGGTCAGATATTTACCCCTCCTCCTTTCGTAACGATCAATCCTTTTATCTGTCCGTACAACAACTTAGTCTTCCTTCTAATCCTTGGTTCTTTGAGTTTCCTTCACTTACTCATTCTGTTGTCATTTCTATGATTCGCTTGCCTTTTTGGCCATTCTGCACTCCCTTCCTCTCGTTTTCGCTATTCCCTTGTCGCCTCTCCAAATTGTCCTCTTCACCATAACGATGCGGTGGTCTGTGACGCCAATCGCATCGTTTTTAAATGTTCATTTCTTTCTGTCGAACGTTGTATTCTATATTCTTGTTTACTGAAACTCAACCTACTCCTTATTGTGCATCTTATATTTTGTCCTTCCCCTAAAAACGTTCTGATTCGATTTCGCATTTATTTTACAAAAAGAAACAAACGAAAGTGGTGATCGAATTACGCGGTAATAACAGATGTAGAGATAAAGAGATTCGTTAGCCTGCGAAGACACGATAAGCGCTACGAACGGCGAAAACTAATCGAAGAAAATTGAGGAAATTATGTTCTTAAATCATAATTTGTAGTTTTCTTTTAACGCATAATATCTTTACGTATAATATTTGTTATGCCCCCTTATAAGTGTTTATTCTTTTCTGTTTTTATCATATCGGTACTCGTTTATATTATTATAAATCAATTTCATTATTTTAGTTACAATATAGTTTTAAAATCGTATTATGCTTCACTAACTCTGTAAATTGTAATGAATAGGATAGAGAACCGTTTCATAGTCGCGGTACGCAATGACTACACTCATTAATTCATTATAATCATGCTGCTTTGGATCGAAAATCCTCAGGTCGCGGAATCGTTCCGGGTCAGATAAAATAAGTGAACGAGAACGATAAATACAGTTCAGTAGACCTATTTAGTGTATCTTCTAACACTAACAGCATATGATATGAATTGAAGAATAGTAGGTGATGTGCGTGAGTAAATAACAATGGTAGTAAAGTATCGGAAGAGTAGAACGCGCTAATACAATAATCAAAACAATATGGTTTTGTTTTCAACGGTCAGAGGCTAAGGTCAGACAGTATGAATAAGTTGTGTATGTGCGAAGTGCACGTATCTATATCTGATTAACCGTTCCTACACCAAATCGTTCGGTGTGGAAGTTAAATTTAAGTTTAGTTTCACCGGAACTATTTAGTTCCGTCGTCGGGAACTAGTTCTTATGGTTCCTTCAAAAGAATCGTTCATTTTAATAGTTCGTTCGCGAACTACACATCTCTAATTATGTGCGATCATCATTAGGTACAGAAAACGTAATGTTCTCTGCTCATTAAAATATATACAGATTTAACTGGTTTACGTGAATAACATTGTTTCCAGCTGATAGTAACACACACAACACAGACGACAGTTCAGCTATTATGAATGTAGAAACACATTATATGGTTATTCAGTTGTTGTAACTAAATTTGTAGCTGAAGAACTTCGTTCCCAGCTACATGTTACAGCAGAATAGTGTTGTTTTATTCATCATCCGATTGTACTATGTTCCTATCGTAATGAGCTAGGGAGTTGTGTCCAATAACAGAGCAAGCAGTGTGAAAAATACATACGAACTGTTCGAGTGATGTACTTCAATTCCCCCTGATCGCTGATATTATTGCGTAGTTAATCGTTTCTTTCGATCATTCGGTTCCAAGACTAGTTACTTATTATTAGTTACACAATGGTTACTTCTCATTTCTGGGACACAAAAGTAACAGGCGTTAACATAAATATGCGTTATCGATTGGAATGGAACGAACTATTTGTGAGCTGGAACTTGCTTCTGGTTACGTGTTCTACCTTACACATCACTACTCAGTACCGACCTTGGAAAATATACTTTTCATTTTAAGTAAGATTTTTCTCGCCGTTCAGTTCTGGTTAAGATTATAAATTGAAATGCGGAAATCGTTAATAAGTCAGTTAAAATTGGAAACTAGGATGGAAAGGAAAAAAAAAAACGGTACCGATCGGTCAGAAGCGAATAAATTACCTGATGTGTTTCTTCACATTTTTTGTTACACATAACCTTTTAACGTTTTAATTTTCACTCGAACTATATTAAAAAAGGCGTGATTTTCGCCAGAAAAAAAAAAAAAAAAAAAAAAGCTGATAACTTCTTTCTTTCAATTACACCAGGAGGAGAGAGGAGTATCGAGGTTTTCGAAAGTGTTGTGTGACTATTCTTTTAATATTTTTCCTAATAATGATATGAAATAGACCTTATTTTTAAAAAAAGTTTGTCGATTTTACTTCAGTCGATATTCATGTATAGGCAATGTTCTGATGTTCTGCACATTCACCTGTCAGCTTTTTTTTTTTCTTTTTTTATTATTATTTTATTTTACATAAAAAAATTTAACAGCGGCGGAAACCATTCAATTAAGTTTTGGATTCTTCCACTCCACATTGTACGATCGTTAATCTTAAGTAAAACTATATAATATTAGTATAAATTGATATTGGACTACTTCCTGTATTCCAATTCGTTTTTGACCAATTTATTATTGAAAATATTAATTTTTCCCCGTACCAATTCACCGCAGTCTTCCGCTATCTCTATATTTAGAATGTTGCATCCACTCAGGTGAACACTGTCCTGCTCGTTGTATCTAATGCAATTTTCAGTTCTCCCGGGCTATATTAAATCTTTTGAGATAGATTTTGAAATTTCCATGTCCCAATATGAATTGTACGTTGTAAATATTCGGAGAGTATAATAGTACGTGTTATTTAGCCTCTCCTTAATGGTTGGAAAAGAGAACTTTTAATTATTCAATCATGACACTTATCTACACCGTTTCAAACTTTTCCATATATATTGTTCGTCGATGAATTTTTTCGAATTGTCTATTTATTCTCTATTATATAATAATATCTTTTATTTGTATATGTGATATTTTCGGAAGTTTGTTCTACGTTTATTTCATTTTTGATTGCAAAAATATTTACATATGTTTTTCTATTTCTAAGTATGAATATTTCCGCTCTACAACTAATGCATTTGTTGTGTATAATTTATTGTTTTGTAAGCTTTGAATAGTTATGGATATTCTGTGTATGCTCGCTAAAAATTTTTGACATTTATTGAACTTTAGCCCATACCCTTGTTCAAATAATACTACCATGTAAAATAGATTTGATAATATCACTGTTTTATACAATATTATTCCTTTTTTTGTAATTTATCTGATTGTTATTGTTAAATAGCTTTATGAATATGTTAATAAATTTCGTAATTTTATCATTTATGTACTTGCAGTGATTGTAAAATTTTTAGCTTTTTTATCTATCAGAACGCCCAGATATTTTAATTGATCCTTTACTGTGATCTGCAGTCCGTATTTATTTAAGTTTATGTTCATTTTTTTGTAGTTGGATGTCATCAAATTTGTTTTGCTCATATTTAGATTATACCATTTCTAGAAACTTTTTTATATTCTTATATACTATCGCTATTTTATTTTCTAACTTGTCTGTAAATTTCTATCTGCTACCATAATTTACTGAATCGTCTACAAATGTTATAATTTTAACATGGTTCGGTAATTCTAACAAATTATTACTTTCGAAAGTTCCGATTATTATTTAATTTCGAACTAGAAAATTTAAGCTTTCTCGTCATCTTCATTCACTTAATTACCGTCTACTTATCTGTGCTGTATCGATTCAAACATCTGCTTATTTACATAACAAGATTTTTGCACCTCTGCCTTCAACTGTGTAATTATGCTTATTATAAATAATTTGAATTTTATTCATACCAGTTAATATTTTATTTAATTGCTAATATTTTTATTTTATATTTATTATTCTACTTCTTTTTAACGTCTACATTAGCTGTTTGCATATGTATGTATAGTGTAATATATATATATATATATATATATATGTGTGTGATATGTGATGTGTGTGTGTGTGTGTTTTCATTTGCAATATTTACACGTGTTTCGAGCACATATTTGTAATTCTAAAGGTAGTATACCTGGCACTTCCTACTTTCCTTTTTATAAATTTACATTTCATATCACATCCGCAGACTTGCTTAACCACTATTGTTTCATCACACCGCACTATTACGTACAATAAGATTCGCTAACTATTTCGCGCGTTTTTATTTTTGTAATATCTCCTGTAACACTAAGAGGAAGTGGAAGAAATTCTCACTATACACTTCCTGAATAACCCGTGATCCCTGACCTTAATCTCGGTCAAGAACCGCATCGGTTACAACTTTTATACGCGCGTCTATATTTCCGAATTAAATTTATTAATAGTTTAAAATGCGCTCTACACGCTGAGCCAGTCTTTACAATTATATATTAATAAATAAAACTCGATTCTTCGATCCGCATCCCGAGATAATAGCCTTCGACAATTCTCGTAGAAAAATCGGTTTCATCGCTTGCGAAATAAGGACACTTTTTTTTCTTTTCTAATGTTGATATCAAAGAATTTCCAGAACCAATAAATTTAAAGTAACAGTTTATGCAGCAATTTCTATTGCAACTTCAATTACGCACTCTCGTAAATTTCTAAGTAGTTTAAAAAATTAAACACAAAAAATTTCCATATTAGCCCCCGTGTAAGATAATCATTAATACATTGTTTTACTAGAAATACCGACGTGAGGTCTTTTCGGATTACTTTTTACGATTTCGTGTTAATTTTCGACTTTTTTTAGACATGATTTTTGATCACATAGTCTTTTTTTTGGGGGGGGGTCGTCAACGAGGAACCTTTACCCAGAAACAAAGGTAATGAAAGAGGTCGGTTATATTTTAATCCGATCAGAAATTTCATCTAAAAAGGAACAAATAGCAGGAATAATTAGTGGGGAAGGAAAGGACAGGATATAGGAAGCACAATAAGCAGTAGGAAGTCCGAGCTTCAGCAAATAAGAATACAAGGCAGAACGTTCCATAGAAAAAGATAAACACTGTGGAAGAACACATGATCGGCGTCGCAAATAACTGTATCATCCGGATGATGGAGAGGACAGTGTGGAGAAGAAATCAAGGAGAAACGAAATTTAGATAATGACAGCAGAGAATGGCCAAAGCGCATACAAACAATGGAAACGTACTATCATATTTTAAATATCCTTTTTTTTTTTTCGATAAATTTTTTGGATAAATTTTCCAAAAAGCAGGATAACGACGCCGACAACGCTTAAAACGCATTTTTTTGTTGTTTTTTTTTTTTGGGCGCGCCAGCGGCATTGACCCAACAACAAGAAAACTAAGCTAATAAATTAAATAACTAAGCGGTCCGAAATGGACGCAACAAAGGACAGCAGTGCGGACACCACAGAAGATGAAGGAAAGGAGAGGATAAAGGAAGAGTTATAGGGAGTAGGGAGACCTAATGACAGGAGCTGACTGTATAAAAGGTAGCGATTATTAAGAAAAGCAGGACACTCGAAGAAGAAAATGTGATTAGCATCACAACTGATCCCATATATTACCTGTCTCTCCCTCTTTACGGTGCGAAGAATCATTCTTTCTTTGCTTTTTTTGAATTTAGTATTCCGTAACATAGATCTTCTTGAGCGGAATTTTCCGCTTTGGAGAAATAGTCAAGTGTACGCGGATGGTCTCAGTGCATAATAGGTCATATCTATCGCAAAATGGTTCTTCTTCAGGTGGTGTTAGATAAGTGGGAATATAAGTAAGCGCACATAACCCGTAATGTAGTAATTATTTTTCCTCCATCGATTTCGTTAATGTTTGTCACTTTCCCATAAGGTTTTTGAGTAGACCAATTTAGATTTAAGTGAACCATTTTTTTTTTTATAAGTAATTTGCGATATTTTGTTCAATTTGTCGGCGAACCGAGCAATATGATGTTATGGTCTTAGTTTTAAGTAAATCGCATATGACCGTGATAATCGAGGCACTCTACGGAGAAATGACCTGCGACACATTTTGGCGCTATACTAGTAGGATATTTCGTAATTTTTGTGTCATATGATAAAATTTGACATTAACGGTAGAGAAGATTTTAATAATACACATTGGGACGAAATATGTTATTTGCGAGCAGACTTAAAAAACGTTGGTAATTACGAATACTACATAAAAATTGTCAAACTAACGAACTTAGTTGACAAAATTGGAACATGAAATGTGTGACTTACAAAATTAGTTGTGTCATTTTTGAAATTTGAAATTTGCTTTTTTGTGAAGATCGCTTCTGTTTAGATCCCATCTACAACCTCTTTTTTGATACGATACTTTTTTTCTATTTCTTTACGAAATACGGAAGCATAAAAGAGCGCTGCCGTCGAAAATTAATTATTACAAGCCTAATCGATGTAACTGACAAAATTAAAATGTGAAATTTTCTAGCTGTTTGCAGTTTCAAAAGCTATTTTCTTTAAAATTTCAGAATTCGACAGCGAAGAAAAATTTACGAATCTAACAAATTAATCCGATAGTAAAAGCTGAAGGATTGCTGGTTACGAATATATTTAAAAAAAATTTGAACATCACAAACCATGTTCAGGGAAGAAAGGCATGGCATGGGTCCCCTCCACGTCTAATAAGCTAACTTAAAATTTTAATATAAACCCCGGATGGTACAAAAGATTTAAGGCAATTGTACAGTATCTACAAAAGTCTATTTGTGGGGAATGCGAATCAGCAACTCAAGAAATAACATGCAACTGGCTCGCGTAGTTATCAAAAGTGTATTCTTCTGAAATACTGATGAGACTGGCCTATTTTATAGGTGCGTGTGTTTAATAATGTTTTTTTTTTTTTTTTTTTTTTTTATCATCGGTGTAAAAATATATTTAAAGAATCACGGTTGCCTGCAATGTAGACGAATCTATAATTTTTGGTTATAAGTTTAAAACAACGGTATTTCAAGAATACAAAAAGGAGCCTCACTCGTCTTCTGCAACTCCTCGGATGATTTATCTCCGTGGGGACGAACAACGCAACTTCATTTGATTATTCACTGTTACATCAAGAAAGTTTGCAATTGTCCACAAGCTATTGCCATTTAGAGGAGTTGACTGCATTCATGAATCCAGTTTGGCAAGTTCAGCACGATGTGCTTTTGTGTGCAAAAATACAATCATATCTCGGTTTCCTTCACCATCATCCTTCTCGCCATTATCTTCAGAATTTGACGGTAAATTCTTAGCTTCTGAGATTCATGTAAAAAGTACAGAAATTGATGATCCTAAAACCGATTATTCGTCAGTAGAAACTTTAACGAACTAATAAAAAAAACTTAAAGACAAATTCATCACTAGGTGGAAACACTTTAACGTTGCCAAAAATGTTGCAAAGATCACTACTGCTGTCTTAACTGATCCGAAAAAACCTACACCAAGTGAACAAGAACACATAAACACGATCTGCAGCAAATAGTCCAAGAGGATAATGATGTATACGAGGCGTGATCAAAAAGTAATGAGAATTTTTAACTTTTTCAAAAACTATCTAACCTAACCTTCAATGTCCATGGTTCTTTCTAAGAAATCCCCCTTCGATATTATGCAGCTATGCCACTATAATTCCGGGTTTTTAGGAAACATTATTGAAACACCTTTTCAGATATGGTCTTGAGCTCGCCCTGCGATTTTGCCCTCATCTTATCTATTGTTAAAAGCGTTGTCCTTCGAGTGTCTTCTTGAGTTTCGGAAAGGGGAAAAAGTTTGCCATATCTGGAGAATTGCGACATTAGGGCGATGTTATGTTTCGCCGCATACTGTTGGATAAGTAAATACGCCGGTGCGTTATCGTGGTTCAGAATTGTTTCTCCAAAGTTCGGGTCGTTTGATTGCGTAAAACTTGTAAGTAGTACACCCCTTATTAATTGTGTACGACCAGTCAGTAAAAATTCGTAATGAGCTAATAGTTTCCAGTCATAGAAAACGGTTAGAAGGACTTCTCGTTACTTTTTGATCAGATACCAAACGGTAAGCAAACTTTTTTGGGTCAACGGAGATTTGTCAGTTTTTTTTTTTTTTTTTTTTTTTTGAATTCCGAGATTTTTTTAAATGATTTGTAGAAAACAAGTCAGTAATAATGTGCAAAAAGAAAATTACTGACTTCTTTCAAAAAAATCTAACATTACATCCTACAATAATGTGAATAATTATGATACATAACTTTCTTTTTGTTTTTTTGTTGTTTTTTTTTTATTACGAAACTTTTGTGTAATTATCGGTAATGCAAATTTTTAGGGTGAAATTTCTGTTAACATGAAAGATATTTTCGGTATCTACAGCGTAATCGCTTTCATTTAAACATGAATACCCATTAGTAAAGTAAAGTGAATCCTACACTCTTTGTAACCGTTGGGTACTGTTAAAATACATAATGGATTTGAAGAGAATATTGCAGTTAGTGACTCGGCCGTCCTTAGTTTTCCAGAATTCTCTGGTACTCAATTATTTTAAGCTGGGTAAACGAAGCGATTTCAGTATCGGGGCAAGTTTTAGGCAAGATCGCCTCAGCTTTCGCTGTCCTGATCGTTTCAACTTCTAATTGAATTTTGCATTTCGAATTTTAACACTGAATTTTTGTAAAAATTTAAATTGTAACAATTTAAATGGTTCGTGCGCCTTTCTCTAGTTTTTGAATAATCTATTGAAACAATATGTTTAGTGTAACGTTTCGTAAACCGGTAAAATCGTTTAATATTCCCGTTCTTAATTACTATATAAACGGTTCCAGAGATTTGCTAAACCCATATTTATGTTAATTAGATAATGTAATTCTTCATATTTCTAGTCCTACCGTTATTATTCTATTTAACTATCTTAAAATAGAAAAGAAAAATTTAATTTCTCAAAGAATTTTTAACCACATTTTACATATATATTGTCGAGAATGAATTTAAATTTAAAATGGAAACAGATAAAAACTTGATACCTATGCATCGTTTAAAATTATCTTTAAAGCACTTGTTTTAAATCTCGAGTATGGCTTCAAAATATCGTCGTCTTTGAGAAGAGGCATTTTTTTGGGTCATTACATCAAGCCAATTAAAAACCAAAAATAAATTTTTTCAGCGGAATGTTTTCTTTAAGATATCTTTGGGCGTATTAAAGATGTTACTCTTTTTGTTTTTTTGGAGGGGGACTTAAATTGATTTGAACGTTTTGGGACTGTGAAGCTATAGATTGTTGAAGGTTACCGTATTTAATATTTGAGAAATCTAATAAACATGTAATTTTTGATTATTTCAATATATATATATATATATATATATGTATACTCGTATATTTACGACGTAGGGACAAGGGTAGCTCTGAACAAATTGGCCTGGGCTGATCATGTTGGTAGGCAAGTAGATGGAAGGTGGACAAAGGAACTGATCTAATGGAGACTATATACAGGAAAACGCGCACAAGGAAGAACACTCAGGAGGTGGACGGATGATATTGTGTCAACAGCGGGGAAACAAATAGGTATCGATATAGGCCTGCATCGAATCAATGATGTAACGTAGGCCACAGAAGAACAATACATATACATATATATATATAATATATATATACTTGTGTGCGGGTGTGAATATGTGTTTTTTTCTTTCGAATTGGCCTAGTTCGGACCAGGTTAGAATTTTTAGCTTTCTTCTGAGTCCAATATTTGCTACATTCGTGGTCGATGTTGCTCTTTTTTTTCTTCGGTTTTCGACTGTTCTCCCGTTCGTAATTTCGGTTTGTCCTTGAAGTTGACCTGTTCTGCTGGTTTCTTTCTCAATGTATAACGGGCCTCGATGTCACTCGGTTCTACACCGATTTTGTTTAGATCACTTTCTACTTCCTCAAACCAACTCCATCTGTTCTTTATACTTTGAATGTACAGAAATATTCTGTTAACTAGCCTTGTTCGAACGCATTATTTATTCGCAAAATATAATTCGCCTTTTTTTTCCATCATGTCGATCAGTCTGTCCGAATATTTGTATAATTCTTCACTGGATCTTTTCCTATATTGCTCGTTTCCTTTGGCGGAACCTAAGATTTTTCGTAACACTTTCCTTTCCTTTTTATGCAGTTGTTTGATCATGCTCTTCGTATTTAATGCTATACTTTCTGCCTCATAGAGTACCTCGTCCGGTTAAATTACAGTAATTCCGGATTTCGCATTGCATGACGTATACTTCTTGTTATAAACATTCCTTGTCAATTGAAATGTTGTTTCTAATTTGTTTGTACCTAGTGGGATGTTTTTTCTAGCACATTCTAATCCACTCTGCCGAATATTTAAATTATCTACTCTGCTTTATGTTTTTTTTTTTTTCGCTATGTGCTTCATTTTCGGTTAGCAGAAAATTAGGCGTTGATTGTATAAAGTAAAGTAAATTAGTAATAAATTTTGTTTCATCGGCGGAGATTTGGAGACTTGCTTTTGCCGCTTCTTTCTCCGGTAGCTGGATTTGTTTTAGCGTATCTTTGCAAGAATCACTATGCCATCTACAAACACACTCAATTGTTAAATTGTTCTACTTATGCCCTAATCTGATTCCGCTATTTGTTTTTCTTTTTTTAAAGCCGTTCTCGAACAATTTTTCCCATTACACAGTTAAATAATAGCGGCGATAGCCTATCTCTTTGCTTAACTCCTATTCGAATTCCAAATGCATCGGATACTGCTCCCCGATATCTTACTGTTAGTCAGTGTTTGTTGAACAATCATTTTGATCTTATTGTTTAGACCCAGTCCTTTTAGAATTGGTCTTTCGATCTAACGAATCGTATGCTTTTTGAAAATTAACAAAAGATCGCTACAAATCTTTTCCGTCTTAATTTTACATCGAATAAAATGAACTTTAAATTCACGAACTGTTGAACACAGCTACGACCTTTCCTGAATCCTGTTTGAAATTACCCTAATTGCAGTTCGAGATGTTTCTCTACGGCTTTTGATAGGATAAGATCTTGTATGTCGCTGATATATGTATATATATATATATGTATATATATATGAACTCGGCTATTTTGGCCGCCCATTGCCCCCTCTTGCTTACATTTTTATCTCTTTCTCTTCTATACTTTCTATAAAATGATCAAAATTTACAACGTAATTCTAAATCGGTCCATATGAATATAATAACATAATCACAGAAATCCTATTAAATATAACAAACGTTATGTAAAATTGAGACTTTTTTAGGGACATTTTTTGGGACATTTTGCGTTACATAAAATTGAGACATGTTTTTGGAACATTTTTTCTAACGAGGGGTAGCCTAAGAATTACGTTGTAATTAATATAACGGGCGGATCCAGAAGGACATTTGGGGGGCATTATATAGTTACGTAAAATCTTCTACGGTAGGCAGTAGATTTGCGAAATATGTTGTTTCATAAAGAAAATTGAATAGCTTTATAGAAATTCATAAAAATGTTTTAAAAATACATAATTATTACAATTTTTAATTTAACTTTTGTTTTATTTTTAGTTATGAAAAAAATAAAACGAAATTATAAAAAGTTGTAGCTACAATGGTAGTTCAGAAATAGTAAGAAAGATAGTATTTTTATTAGACTTTAGTTCTTTTTTATTTTTGTTAGTAACCCTATCCGAATTCTTTGTCCGTGAGCAAATTTAAATATATGTATTTCTCATTGAACTATTATTTTTAATTAAAATTACGAAATAAAAATTAAAAATAAATAAAAATGGCGAAAGATCGATGATAATTACATTTAAAATAATAGAATAAAAACGTACAATATAAATAGTTTTACTAGAAAATAGTATTAAGTATTAATTATTAAAATCCGTAGGTAAAATTCATACAAATCTTTTATAGCATAAATTAAGTTTCTCCTGGTATAACAAATTTTTTCATGGAGGCTTTGGTTGTTTGGGGGGTGTTCCCTATATTAGCTATCTTTTCGTAATTTGTGAGATCTAATATTTTTACATTTCTCGTATATTGCCATATGCGGCTTGTCCTTATTATTTATTGAGCAATATGTTATGTATGTACTGTTCTAAATTTCTTATGCATTTCGTTTGAATATTGCTCCATTGGTACTTCTATTATTCTTATCGAATGTTTTCCTGATAATCATCATGTATAAATCGTTATTAAATGCGAGAATACCCTTTACATCAGTTTTTTAAATGTTTTCATTTTTTTGGTTTTATTTCATTATTATTATTATTATTTCGATATCTTTTTAGCTTGAAATTGTATTTTCTAGTATTATTAATTTATCAGGGATATTTTTGGTAAAAGCAGTTCAGCTAGCATTTCTGCGGACTTTTAAAAGACTGATAAGGGACTCCGATATTACGGTTTTCGCGGGGGACTTAAACGGCTTGGTTTACTGATATTGTTTACTTATTGTGGTGGGAAATATTCTCACTACTGCCATATAATATACGTGCAATAATCCAGGAGGAGGAGCTCTGTAAAGCTTGTTTATTTTGTGGCGTCGTAGCCTGGCAGGCCCGCATTGGTCCGTTTTCGTCAAAATTGATATTCAGTTGACGGGTTCGCTCATTAGCAAATCTGTTCTAATTTAACAGTGTTGTTTTTCGCAGTAGAGTTCAAACGTGTTGAACAGTGATGAAAATATAACATTTTATGACCTAAGCGCAAAAGTTTCCAAACTACTTAGATTAGCTTCGAGAGACATCCTGACAATTCCGACGTTTATCAACAGGGTTAGCCCCTAGTCACTCATTGCCCCTAAACAGTGCCAGTCTTATTAGCATCCCAAACGAAATTTCACTAAGCACCCCCTTTCCCTGTAAGGAATCTACCTTTTTAAGTCCTCAAATATCAGGTAGTTTAAGACGGTTAATTTGGTTTTCTGCGATAAATATCCGATAAAGAGAGAGAGAAAGAGAGAGATATGAAAAATTTTTATTTGTGAGATTTTTTGTATTAATTGAATCTTATTGTATCGTAAATAATGTTCCAAATAAGAAATGTTAAATTGATTCACAAACATAGTTAACGACATAACATTGTACGCCCCGAGTTACGACTTTATTTGAAAGTTTACAATGTTAAGATCATTGAATTTTTTTCGCGCGCCTGACCAGTTATACTGCGAGGAATTATTCTTAGTGAATAAGTGTGCCTCCCCTTAGGTTAAATGAAAAAGTCTATCTTCAAACTCGTATTTAATTTTATAATATTTTTTTTACAAACGTTACGATACCCCTCTCAAAGCCAACACCGATTAACAAAGAATATAGTTTAAATTGTTTATCTGCATGTGTTTGATTTCTCATAAAAAGAATTCCGTTCGACCTTATACCGTAGTTTTTCCGATCAATAGGAGGCAATTTTTTCCTGGGCGAAAACGTTTTACGCCTCTTTTAGATTTTCCGGTAAGTCGGAATAACATACTTTCAGAGCCATTAAAAATTTGTAAAAATATAAACCATCAAGAACTCGTTTGTAGAAGTAATGAACATTGGTCATCTACTTTTTTTCTACATCGTTTTAATCGATTCGAGGGTCTATTTGTAATGATGAATAGGCTAATGTGATAATACACACGTAATGGCCGAGACAGTAGCTTCAGTTTCGGATTAGGAACTGATGGAATCGAGTCCCAATGTAACCGATCGTTCAATAGCGTAATTAGGACAGCCGCTATTAACCGGTATGATGTCGTGCTCTATCTGATATTACGTCATTAAATCCGGAAATAGCGGAAACCACTTAATAGTAATGCTGAATTGTTTCAGGCGCTAATAATATCCCTCCAGGTACGTTATTCTGTTCTCCGCTAACATGTCTCCTCTACCAACCATTAAATCTGCTTTGTTTTTTATTTTTTGTAACCATCTAAACGCTTTCCTCGTACATAACTTAAAGTAAGACGTATCTTTCAATTCATATAGTTTCTTATTTCACATACGAGAAAGTAACTGCTACTGAAAGAGTACGAAAAAGATTTATGGGTTAAAAATCAGCGTTGGAATGTCTGACGGCTACGAGAAAATTGGACCAATTTTCAGCTTCCCAAATTTCTGTTTGGATCTCTAGACGGCATGAAGAACTATGTGTTAGGGACAGGAAAATGTATGTAAATTTTCGGATGCGACTTACACAGTTTTACCTGTAATTCTATGCGAGAGCAGCGAATACATAAATGTACATAATAAAAATCCGATATTTCTTCTTGTGGTGCTTATGTTATCATCAGCAAAGTTTACCACGGTTGCTAAAGCGGTAACTTCTTATTTCGCCTAATTCCCATTTCGTCTAAATTTAAGATTTCGCTTACTGAACGAATAAAAAAAAAAAAAACAGACAAACGTACGAATGATTTCGTGTTGGCAACAACGCGTCATCACTGCCGAATTTTTAAGTCTTAATTCTGGTTCGGGTCCCACGGTTATTAACCGTAGGTAGGTATAAAAGTCTAAACGCGGCATTTTTTCTGCTAATTGATTCCGCTGTTAAAGTTTTTTTTTTTTCTTTTCGAAAAACCACAAAAACGTTTATATGAAAATCAGAAGTGAGTGAAAAAATACCGCTAAAAACGTATTAAATGTAAATGTACGCGAAACGACGACTCCGATTAATATTTGTGAGTTACCCCATTCGCACTCGCCTTATCAGTCAGTATATAGGAAGCCCCTTATTGCTGTCTAGTGTGACATGAAAAATTAAGGTGTTCGGAGTTGCAGAAAATAAGGAAAGAAAAATACTCCAGCATAAAGAGTTATAAACCAACAAACGCGTTATTATAAATTGAAAAAAACGAAGAAAAACAAACTGAGAATGAATTTTTTCAGTTTTTCTTAATTTTTTTTTTGGGGCTTAGGAAAAGAAGCAGAAAGTATATTTAAAAAGTTAATAACCGTAAAGTTAATACAGATTTGTTAAGCATAAATAACTTACTAATCTAATAGAATACTTTAAATTTTTTAAGTACTAAACTTACCTTTAATTTTTAATTTCTGTTGTTTTTTTATCTTTTGTTTTTATTAAAACTAGAAAAACTGTTGCTTTAAGTTCGCTTATAAGAATTTTTATAAAAAAATTAAAGATTACACTGTTTATTACAGACAGGCGGATCCAGAGAAACATTTTTGGTAGGGAAATTACATAATTACGTAATATCTTATATGGTAGATAGTAGATTTGAGAAGAGTACCTTGTTTTATAAAGAAAATCGAATAGTGACCTCTTTAGAAATTTAAAAATATTTTAAAAATACATAATTATTACAATTTGATTTAATAAATTTTGTTTTGAAAATAAAAAAACTATAAAATTATATCTAAAATGGTATATTTGCAATTTGAATAGTAAATTACTAGAAAGAGTAGAAAGATAGTATTTTTATCAGACTTTACTTCTATTTTATTTTTGTTAGTAATCCGATCCGAATTCTCTTTGTCCGTGAATAAGTAAAAAAAATATATACATTTTCCACTGAACTATTTTTTCATTTTCATTACAAAATAAAAATTAAACATAAATAAAAAAGACAAAAAATCGTATCCATAGGTAACATTTATACAAATCTTTTATGGTATAAATTAAGTTTCCCTGTTGCAATCAATTTTTTCATCGAGGTTTGGTTCTTTGGTTGGGGAGGCTATCCTTCCCGGGACGATGCGTCACTGTGTTACAGTGTTCATTGCTACAAAAGAGGAATTTATGATAATGCAAATGTAAAATAAGGTTGAAAACATCGGAAGGAAACAATGATTTGAGTAACATTTGAAAGGAACTAATTGTAAGTATGACTAGCATAGAGTGAATAAAATTAAAAATAAATCTGGAAAATATAAAAAAAAAAAAAAAAACGATCACGTTTATAGGAAAAAGTATGAAATGAATAAAAATGAAGATAGAAGTAAAAGCGTTATGTAAAAATATATTATATATATTTCAAATGTTCTCATATCGATGTGTCTGGAGTCGTATGTATATCATATAGTATGATAATCTTTAGCAATAGATTTTTAGTTGCAAAAAAATTAAGAAACAATAATAAGTAAAAAAGCTCAGCCTGAAAGGTTCCATATTGGTTTTCGCTTTACTTTTGTTTGGTTTCAGTTACATTTTAGCCAAGAAAAGGTCATTTAAAATGATCACGATGATTTTTTCGACCAAACATACTAATTTTTTCTATTCAATTTTATTCATTTCGTCTTCTCACAGTTCTCGTAAATAATTCATAAGACTCTTAAAAGTGCCATTTAGCATTTGCCCACTACACTCTTAAAACTGCCATTTAGCATTTGCACACTACACTCTTAAAACTATCATTTAGTATGCGACTTCAATCATAGCCTATTTGAATATTCTTCCCCCTTTTACCTGAACGTTTATATTTTCACTCCGAACTTTTGAAATAAAGAATCCCCACCCCGTACAGTTACTCGTTTTTCTCGTTTGCAGTCCTCCTTGTCTTGCTTCCTTTATTTCTCTAGCGTCCAATCGAATTAGATTCTAATATTTTTCATCTTTCTTTTATAACCTCTTAAGTCTGCTGGATGGAAGCCATTTTTCGGTAAATCTAAAAAAAAGAAAAAAAAAACATTTCATTTTACTATTTAAAATGTCTTAATTCAACAAATTGTCAATAGATTACAATTTAACATTAAAAAATGAAATAAAAAAGAGTATAAAAAGACCCTGTTGCATATAGTTAACCAAAAATATTTTACAATATACTTTTGACGTATAAAACAAAAATTTTTAGCAAATGAAAAAAAAATAATTTTTTAATATAACAGTTTTTTTATTCTCTGTTGCCGAAATCTAATTGAATACTACCATTTCATTTAAAACATAATTTGCCAGAAATATTTAAACTCGTAAATATTAGACATAAATTTGCTCGATTTGTTTTTATAAATGATACATCTCCATCATTATACTAGATTGAGTTAGAATTTCTGTTTTTTTTTTTATTTTTTATACAAAAATGTCAGCTTATAATATTTGAGACAGAATTACAGTTTCCTTCAGTGCGATAATGTACAGAAGACCCGAATCACAACAGATTGCGGCTTCATGGTGTGAAGCAACCAGTATGTGCTGATTTTCCGCATGTTAAAAAAGGGAATAATGAAATTGCAAAGTAGAAATGGAGTTATTTTTGCGAGAAATGCAACAGTTGCATTCATTTTGTTCATTCGCGTCCGAACAAGCAATACTACTCAGTCGGTGTATGAAATTCAAAGCAGATATCGAATTATTTTCCGGAGAAATAAAAAAAAGAATCGGAAGGGTCTAGCCGGTTAAAGTGCTTTTGAACCAAACTTTATATACATCTAGGGCATGAACAAAGCAGTTGATGCTGAAAGTTTCATACCCCTAGTAGTCCCTCAGAGGGGGCTGCTTTAGTCATCATTTTGTGATTTTCGTTTTTTTTTTTCGCGATATCTCAGCCATTTTTCGATCGATTTTAAAATTCTTGTTGGGGGTTAAAGATTCTATAATGGTGGATTTTGTCAGATTTTTAAATGCTAAATTCAAATTTTTAGAAACGTGCAAAATTTTTAAAATGTTATAAAAAATATTTGAAAAATTCAATAACGACGAAAAAACTATATAATATATATTGTAGTGTAAACTATCTACTGAAATTTTTTCAAATTTTTAAAAGTGGTGGAAGAAAAAAGATAAGAACGTGCGTTTTTGGCTGAAAACCCTATTGAAATTCAACTGATAACAAAACGGAATAGATATGTGTTACGTATTGGAAGATAAAAAGTTTTCCGGAATTTTTTCAGATTTTTGGAACGGGTGGAACAAGTGGAACAAGTCAAAAAATAAATAAAATCATGTACGGTTGTTGTTCCTTGTTCTAAATATGGCACGAATGTACTATAACTGAAAAATAATAATACTTTTAAGAAATAAAAAAATCGAGAGATTCTGCACGAATTTAAAATTCCCATAATAGCAAATTAGATAACATAATGACACAAATTATGTAACTTACATTTTATAGTTTGTTTCCAGTTGAATTTCAAGAGGGGTTTCAGCCAAAAATGCGTGTTTTTACTTTTTTTGAACCCCTTCCACCCCGCTTTTAAAAATCTGAAAAACTTTCAGTAGATACTTTACATGACAATACATGTTATATAGTTTTTTCGTCGTTACTGAATTTTTAAAATATGTTTTATGACATTTTAAAAATTATGAACGTTCCTACAAAAATTTGAATTTAGCGCCTAAAAATCTGAAAAAGTCCACCGTTATAGAACTTTCCATTATCTTTAACTCCCAACAAGAATTTTAAAATCGATCGAAAAATGGTTGAGATATCGTAAAAAAAAAACCAAATTCACAAAATGGTGACTACAGCAGCCCCCCCCCTCCCTGAGGGACTACCAGGGGTCTGAAACTTTCAGCATCAACTACTTTGTTCATGCCCTAGATGTATATATTTATTTTATAAAGTTTGGTTCGAAGGCACTTTTACCCTCCTTAACCGGCTAGACCCTTCACTGTACAATCTGTCCGTACGCATTTTTACGAGTGCCACCATCAAGCAATGTCAATTCAATACCACTTGCACATGCGCACTTTTCAACTCAGTCTCTTTCGTTTCTGTAGCCGCTTTTTTCTCGTTTTTCGTGTTGCCAAGTTGATTTTTTCAAATTATTATTATTTTTTTTTCTGCTTCATTTCATTTTTAGGCGAAATGTGAATTAGGTGAAATGCAACCAAACCATTCGCGCATACGCGTGTAGTTTTGCTTTTTTGCAATCAGAGTAACCTGTTTGTTATTTTTAAAGGTCGTTTTACCACTTCTCGCGACTATGATAAGTCAGCGGTCGTGCTGCTTAAATTTACGGTCTTTAAAGAAGCCTTGAAGAGAAAAAGAGGTAATAGTTCGGAGGTGCACGAGACAGACAGGGTCCTTGAAAAGTAAAAGCGGCCGGCTTGGTGTCGCGCAACAGCTTATTACTGGTCCGGACAATACAACTAGCAGGACACATATATGTAACAAGATTCGTTCTTTACATGGTGCAGTAGGTAACCCCACTTTAAACGGAGTAGGCATGCGATCGTTAAATTGAGTTAGAACGCGTTTTTGTGGTTCATCAGCTGATTCATAATTCCTTCGTTAGTTCGGAAATAGTCTGGGAAAAGAATCGCGACAAACCGGAGGTATTGCGAAGAATTTCTAAAATAGAGGGTCGATAATTCTTGTCATTCCAGTTCGTGTTTTAAGTAAAACGTTCCCAGAGACCACGTGTAACTAACAATGAGCAATAGGTCTTTCAGCATTTCTCTTTCTCTATATCCGTTCATCTTCTTTATAACCGGAAAAAATCAAAGTCAATCCCTAAGTCTTATCTAAATCGCACGCGCACGCAAACAAACTGTCACGTTTCCCAGTCTCGGTACCATCGGTTGCCACAAATCTATCAGTTCAAGAATCCCGGAAGTGGATAAAAGATTTCACTGAAGCAAAACCGTTCGGTGTAATTTTACTAGCATCAATTTAACGTAACAATCAGAACTGCACGTTGCATATTTGAAATCACCGCAATATTTGCTTAAGAAATCTTTTTCCCCATGTCATTTTAAATAAATTCTTTAAATATATAACAGTTTATGCTTTGATAATATTTAGATATATCTATATCTTTTGATAATAATCCATGATGCTTAGTTGTGAATATACATACAAATACCTTCTCAAAAAGTTAGAATAGAGGAATTCACCATTTCCTTTTCCTTCTTGCCTTGTGACCGCTGGCTTTTATTTAATCAGGTACACGCTTCTTCTGGCAGTGGTTGATAATTGGCTAACCCCGACTGACAGCAGGGTCCCACACACACGCACCGCTTTTTAAAAATCATGCTTAACTTTATTTTATTATTTTATTTTTTTATATTCTGTACAATGTAATGTACACATTATTATTATTACTATTATTATTATTATTATTATCATTCATACATTAGTTTCGGTTTTGTTCGAATGTGCACGTTTGTTTTTCGCTCTATCTCTAAGTGTGAATTTAAAGTGTTTGACGGACCCGTTTCTGGCCTTTTTTTCTGTGGCGAAAAGGTGAGTTTTTATCCGGCCGTTACGTTTCTTTAACCTATTTACAAGTTAATACTTCAGTTTTCTGTTTTATTTCAATACTTTTATCGTTTAATCTGTGCGAAACTTCTGCAAAATACATTTTTGGAAAGTAATTTGGCTTCCTACTGTCCATTGGGCAGCATTACTCAAAGTCGACTTGTCGCCGTGTCGCCTGTCGCCGTGTCGCATGTCGCCCGTCGCCTGTCGTCGTGTCGTTTTCATGAAAACTTTTTATTTTTTATTTATTTCTGGGTTACTATACTTGCTGCCTGAAGTTGCACTTGAAGTAGTTATAGTGTGATAGTATATTTGCATATATTTGACACTGCTGAGCTGCAGCTTGCTTGTGGGTATAAATGGCCCCATCAAGTGACCTTTGCTCGGAGTGTTCACTTCAATTTTTTGGCAAACAGAAATACATCCTTTGCAGCAATGACTGCGGGATCAGATCACACCTGCGGTGTTTACCACCATACACCTCAGACTTTACCTACAGTGGATGCCAAATAAACGCTAGCAAGAATAAACTCACTCATGATAACCTTGCAGATCAGACTATTCAACTTCTTCGTGAAGAAGTAACCATAATCAAAAATAAATTGGACATGCTTCTACAAGAAAGGGAAGATATCACAGTACTAAAAAAAGAAATTGCTCAACTTAGAAAGGAAAATGAGTTACTTAAAAAAGACCTCCTCAAAAAAAGCTATGCTGACATCACCAATTCCAATAAAAAAGAGACAAAAATCAACCGGCCTCCTCTAACCTACATCATGGTCAAAGGGAAAAATAACGACAGCAACCCAGAATCATCATTGAAAAGCAATATCAATCCTGCAAAAATTGGCGTTAACGTCAGATCGTTTAAGAAACTTAACACAGGCAATGTTGTTCTGGAATGTGCAACTAAAGAGGAAGCTCAAAAAATAAAAAACCAGATAGAAGAAAAGTGTCCCAACCTAACAGCACTGGAGCGATGTCCTCGCAATCCACAAATCACTATTACTGGCTTCTCAGATGAGACCACTAATGACAAAATAAATGAAGCTGTCTCATCAAAAACTGGCGATAATCCTCTCTACACCAAAATAATAAAAGGAAAAACCACCCGTGCAACATGTGAAGTTACCCCTAAGGCTTTCAATTTACTCATGGATCCAAATACTATAAACATAGGATGGACACGTTGCAGAGTCTACGAGTACATCAGCATAAGACAATGTTTCAAATGCTGGAAGATTGGCCATAAAGCAGCAGACTGCAGACAAAATCAGGAAGACATCGAGCTCATCAACAGCACATTAAAAAGCGGGTTATGTACAAACTGTTTAAACTCTAATATACATAAAAAAACGAAACCAACACAGACACACACAACGCAAATTACAGTCACCACCCAAATAGCTTTAAGTGCTCAATCATAATCAAAAATAAAGAATTTCTCAAAAAACACATAAATTACACTTATGAACAAACACATTAACATAATTCTAAACAATGTAAACCACTGTGTGACAGCTCAGGCCACACTATATAACTATGCACTTAAAAATAACTATAACTTAATCTTAATTACTGAACCCTATTTTAAAAACAACAATCTCGCAGGCTTCTCAAACTATAACATAATTAAAAATAACTTTGTAGCCATTTGCACTGCTGCCAACTTACAGTATCAAGAAATAAAAAATAATGAAAACTATATTGCCATCCTATTAGACGACACCCTCATAATAAACCTATATTTTTCCCCAAATAAAACAATCAATTCTTACTTAACATCAATACGAAACTTACTGTCTAGCTTCTCCTTCAAAAAAATATTAATAACTGGAGATGCAAACGTGAGATCAAAACTATGGGACATCAAGGACTCAGGTCATAAATCTAAACTATTTCTTGAATTTCTAACAACCCATCATTTATTTGTACTCAACGAAAAAAATAAATTTACTTTCAAAAACGCAAATGGGAATAGTGTAATTGATCTCGTTATTGCCACACAAAGTGTTGCCACAAGCATAACTGACTTGATAGTTCTTGAGGGTAAATCCCTCTCTGATCACGAATATGTCTCTTTTAAATTAGCCACCACTCTTTCACCAAACTTAAAAATAATAAAGGGTATAAACTACAACAACGTTCTTGCTCAACTAAATACTGATTGCAACTCCCTTCTTCATAACTGTAAAAACATACATGACCATAGGTCTTGTGATCTCTGGATTACACAATTCTCTGAATATATAAACCAATTAACTGAAAAAAATACCTTATATAAAGAAATAAACAAAACAAATTACTGGTGGAATTCAGACATCAAACTTTTTAGTCGCTTAACCAAAAAATTTCGCTGCCTATATCAAAGATGTAAAAATCCTACAATCAGAGAGAATCGTAAAACAGTTTACAATACATACAGAAAAATCTTAAGATACAAAATTGGTCAGGCAAAAGTTAACTCATGGAGAACTTTTTGCTCAGAAAACGTCAAACCTTGGGGGCTTAGTTATAAAATAGCTTTTCAGAAACTTAAGCGCACAAATACAGTACCTCCTCTTACAAAAGAGGATGGCACTACTATAATCGACCCTTATGAGAATTTAAACTACTGCATCTCTTCCTTATTTCCTAATGACCCCAACATCTCAGATAACTCAGAACATACTAAACTGCGGACTCACTTCTGTTACCAGAAAAATAATTTACAAGATCTCGAAAAAAAATACTCACTGAAAATAGATCTGACACCTTTAAACAACATTATAAAAAAATTAGTAAATGGCAAAGCCTCTGGACCTGATAATATCACAAACAAAGTGGTAAAACTTATACATCACCATCTCCCAGAACTCTTTCACTACTATTTCACAAAATTTCTTCTCTTGCCTACTTTCCAAAACCCTGGCGTGAAGTTAATGTAATACTTCTGCAAAAGCCAAACAAAGACCATAAAGATCCAAAATCCTATCGTCCTATCTGCCTCTTAAATACCCTTAGCAAGATCTATGAAAAACTACTTCATAACGAAATCAGTCATTACATAAATAAAACTAATCACTTTGACGATCGCCAATTCGGATTCAGAAAAAGGTTCTCAACAGAACATGCAATAAATTATGCTTTGTCTAAAATAAACAAGTCTCCGTCAAAACCAGCATGTCTTGGTCATAGGCATCGACATAAAAGGAGCTTTCGACAACTGCTGGCACCCAGCCGTTTATAAAAGCCTAGAAGTATTAATAACCGACAACAAACCCCTACTGCTAACTCTACTTCATTATCTATGCGACAGGAAAGTTAAACTACAATTAGGAACAAAAATAATTCACAAAAACATAAATATAGGTTGCCCCCAAGGCAGTGTGTTAGGCCCACTACTTTGGAACTTAATCTTCAATCAAGCACTCAAACTGCCCTATAATCAAAAAGTTGACTTATGTGCATATGCTGACGATTTACTTTACATAATCACAGGAAACGCTAAAAAAGAATTAGAGGAAATAGCAACAAACACTCTCAACAAATTAGATGAATGGCTAATCAGTGTCAAACTAAATCTCTCTGTAGACAAATGTTTTACATCATTTTTCTCCAGATCATTAAAAATGAAACGAAAAAATATCAAAGTTCGCTATCGAAACACCTTCCTACAAGTGGTAGAAAATATTTCAAATATCTTGGCATTACAATAGACAATAAACTTTCCTTTAACGCACATTTTGACCAAATTTTTGAAAAACTAAATATAAAATACTATCAATTACTACGCGTCTGCCAAAATACATGGGGCTATAATTTCGACTACAGAAAAATCATTTATAAATCCCTAATTGAAAATACCCTCGCTTACTGCAGCTCCATCTTTTGTCATACACTAAAGCACAAATCAGTCTTAAAGAAACTTCACTCAATTCAAAGAAAGTTCCTATTAAATGTAATAAGAGCTTACAGAACCGTCTCATTGAGCGCTGCACTAGTTCTGAGCGATGTTTTACCTATCAAACTGCTCATCCTGAACAGAGCAACAACCTTCAACTTTATACAAAGTAAATCGGGTTTCCAACATTTATACAATGACCTGACCCATGAATATGAATTTCTTTATGCCTACCCAGCAAATATCCTGCACAACAGGAAAACAGTTAAAGATAAAATAAAAGAACACTACTATGAGGTTTGGAACCAAGAATGGAACCGCGATACAGTTGCCCGACATACCCACAATCTAATACCCAATACTATTGACAGACACAAAATAAAAATATCACCTGATTTCTACTCCCCAACTCCTTACAGGTCATGGGAAAATAAATAAATATCTTCATAAACTGGGACTCAATGACACTGACATCTGCACATGCGGACAGACAGAAACGGCCGAACACATAATATTTCAATGTCCCAACTACAATAATTTTCGAAAATTCTCAACAACATTTGACTCAAATGATAAAAGTACTGCCAAATTATTCGAGACCTATGCTTACCAAATCATGCGGCCCAAATTCACCAAAACTTAGAGCTACACACAGTGGTAATTTTACTTCTTATTCTACCTCTATTTACCTTTATTTTACTTTACCTTACTTTATTTTTATTCTTCATATATATAATAATTTGACACCATTTGTATAAATAACATAATCGTTGATTTTTTTTTTTTTTCTTTTTCATAGTTTGTCTTACTTTGGACATATGCACATTTAGACTATCTTCAGAACTGTCTTCTCCTTTTTTCATTTATTTATAATTTCTACATATGTGTGAGTGTGAATGTTGTAGGACATAACCCGCACAACTGAGAGTGTGTATCCCTCAAAATAAATTTTATATTTTAGTCTTAAGGAACTTTATGTAAGAGGTTACTGACTATGATTAAGCCAAAACGGCGGTGCAGGGTCAGTTATCTCCATTATACAAATCTGTAAATTAAAGATGCATCTGAAATAAACGAAATAATTTTTAAAAAAAATTATTATTATCATTATCATTATCATTATCATTATTATTATTATTATTATTATCATTATCATTATCATTATCATTATTATTATTATTATTATTATTAATATCATTATCATTATCATTATTATTATTATTATTATTATTATTATTATTATTATTATTATTATTATTATTATTATTATTATATATATATATATTTATATTGTGAGGAACTGGGTTTTCCAAGTAAACTAATCAAAAACGATGAAAACACCGGTGAATTCCTCAGCATCTTTTCATCTCATAATATTAATCTCCTCTCCACTTCAGCTCATTCCAAACTATGGTTAAATTCGTATTCCTCCTCATTCAGAATCCGGATTCCTTCTATCTCTTTATCCAGCCTAATCTACCGTATTATCCATGGTTTTTCAATTTTCCCTCCATGCGGCGTTCAACTTCTCTGCAATCTGTCGCCTACGCTTTAGGCACAGTTTGTTTCATGCTTCCTTATTTCGCTTTTCTCTAGTCCCCTCTCCTCACTGTCCCCTACACCCTTCCTCTCACAACTTTATAGGTGACGCTAATCACATTTTGTTTGAGTGCACCTATATCGCTTCCGAACGTTCTTCCTTTTACTCTTCTCTTTTGTCAATTGGTCTTCTAACTTCGTATTGTGTATCTTTTGTCCTCTCCTTGCCATCACCCTCGGTCATTCCAGCACTTGAGTCTTTCCTATCTTCCATATCTGATCGCATAAACATCTGATTCCTCTTCTCATCCGTTCCCCTCTTCTTGGGCCAATGTCTTTATGACGACCCCCCCCCAAAAAAAAAGAAAACGGGTGCCAGTAACACTCGCGGTGTTACAACTGAAATAGCTCCCTCCTGCGGGGCATTTTTTTTTTTTTATTTTAAAATAAATTGTGGATCTCGCAGAGCAAGTATGCCCGTTGTATGAGTGCCCAACGCTCTTATTATCGTTTATTCCAATTGAACACATTACAAATTTAATCATGCTTATTATATAACTCGTGATAGTAATAAACCTAAAATTTAATATAAGTAAATATATATATATATAAAAACATGCGCATACATGCATTCACTCTAGATTAATGAATTATAAATTGACTACCCATCGATAGTCCTATATTTATCTTATTTATCATCATTCTTAGTAGCGTTATCGTGGACTTTTTTCTCTCTAAATCCATGTTGATTTTCATAGAGTAGATTGTTTTGTTTCATATAATTTCTTAAATGTTTATCAACGTAGCGTTCTAATATTTTAGCTACTGCAGGTATTATTGTTATTGAGCGGTAATTTTCATATTGATTTTGCACTCTTTTTTTATATATCGGTCTAATAATACCTCTTTTGAGCCCATCTAGAATGCTCGCTTCCTTTGTAAAGCGATTAATCATGTTGGTTAAAATGGGAGTAAATATATTTACGTTTTGTTTAATATCTTTTACCTTAATTTTGTCCCATCCAGGAGCCTTATGTAGTTTTAGATTCTATTTGAGATGTATTTGCAGCTAGAATAAAAAAAGAAGTCATAGTAAAATTATTGCAGTTATTATTCAGTAGCTGAATGTCACATTTGTGTTTGTGCTCTTCAACCAAATGTATGCATTATTCACTAAATTGTTCGGTTACTAACGTAGCGTTTTCAAAATGCTTTATAATGAAGTCATCTATTGTTGTTGTTTTTTTTTTTATTAACAATATTATTAATTATACACCATGTCTTTTTGCTATCATTGTTTGCTAACACTATTTGGCTTTGATAAAACTTCTGTTTAGCATTTCTTATTTCTGTTTTAGCTATATTTCGATATTTTCTGAAAAGTTTTTTATATCGAATACTAGCTCTATTTCCTTTACTAAGTTTTTGAAGTATTGATCTCTAATTTTCCTGAAATTAATTATTTTTTGATTTATCCATTCATTTTTAGGATTTTATTTAGTTACATTTTTACCCTCGCTTACTTCCAATTTACATTCTTTATATATATTTTTAACAACTGAATGTATCTTCTACCATTGTAATGTTACCTATTTCGCTCCAGTTATACTTAACAATTTTACTGTGAAGACTTTTTTCATCAAAAAAATATTTCAGGGAATTTTTTAAATGTAGAATATTCTGATTCGAGATACCAAATGCTCAACAGATTATGTAATGGTCAGGTATTTTTGTATTAATTATTCCCGAAGTAATTTCATTTGTTTTATACGTTATAAATATATTATCTGTGCAGTATTTCTCTATCTAAACTCCCCCTACCCCAATAATAACATTTAAAAAGTTCTCCACCTGTGCATTACGAAGCAATAAGTTAATATTAAAATCACCGAGAATCGGGAAACTATCTTTATTACTTAATTTCTTTAAAAGTGTTGAGATTTCCTTTATGAATTCGCCTATGTTTTTACTTGGTGTTCGATATATAGCAATTAAACATAAAGAATTATTTTCGCACTTATCTATATCAACCATCACCAGATCCATACTTGGTCTATTATTTACTTCCTGAATATTACATTTAAATTTATTATTTACAAATACAAGTATTCCAAAGTTGTATCCCATTGGTTATTGAAGCCCAATGTTCGTATAGCCTACTGTAAGCTTTTTTGTAAAAAAAAAATTAACAAAAATTCTGGAAGAAGGAAAGAACGGAAAGCAATGCCCAATAGCTGAACCTTCTGAGATTGTAAATATGTTTTTCATACACTTCAGTCATAAATCGTCGTCTTCGGTTTACACTCAAAATTTCCTATTGCATAAAACTAAGAAAGAAAAATCTCCCATAACCTTTAATAATAATAATAACGCCGATGAATACAACAGCCCCATTACTTTAAGCGAGCTCAATTATCAAATAAAATTTCACTCGAAAAAATACTCTTCTTTCAAGCTACAGGCCAATTTCTTTGATTTCGGTACTGGCTAAAACATTGGAAAAAGTGATCAATAGAAAGATCACTTTGGTCTTAGAAACCCGTGGGCTCCTCTCCCCTTGCTAGTCTGGCGGACGGGGAAAAAATCGACGATAGAGCATTCATCCATCTTGCATAATGAAATCAGAGCAGCTTTCGCTAGCAAGGAGCATACCTATTCAATATTTTTTGGCATAGAGAAAGGGGCGTATGATCTGGCGCTTGGAATTACTCCGGAAGTGATTAAGAGCAATATAACAGGATACATGATTATATACTTAAAAGATTTTATCCGGGTGAGAATAAGTAATTCCCTTTCACGTTCACAATTCCCTGAAAACGAGCTCCCTTAGGGCTCCGTCCTAAGCGTGGCATGACCATTTTTAACCTACATGTAAACGACATCGTTGAACGCCACTCCCCGCCGGTAACTGCTCGTCTTTTCGTCGATGACCTGAACATTTCCCTAATATCATCAAATCATTCCCATGCCCAACAAACTTTACAGAAAGTGTTAACAAACTTAGACGAATGGTCAAGCTTGCATGGGATGTTCTTTTCTCCGTCTAAAACCAAATGTGTCGACTTAAATAGGAAAAAAAACCTCCTTCTCCTCCAACCCTTTTTTTAGGCAATTACCTTCTCATATTTTCTTGTACAGCTACTTTCCTTGGTATCAATTTTGATAGCAAATTATCTCGGCGTCCTCACCTGTTATATGTTAAAAAGAAGTGCTGTAAATATATCACTACATTGAAATATCTATCCTACAAAAGCTGTAACTCTTCTCCCAAGCTTCTTTTAACATTTTTTCAATCCCTTATTCTCAGTTGTCTCTCCTACGAACGCTCATTGTATTCTACCGCTTCTTCATCCCTTCTCAAAATGTTGAATCCACTGCAGAATTCTTCTCTCCGATTAATACTGGATGCGCACCACACGTCTCTGTAGCCTTCAATCATTATTGGGTTCTCCACCCATGCACTATCAAAGATTCTTTCACTCCTTATGCGATTCTCTAAGAGTTTTCCCTCTTGGATTTCGTGATCCTTACCCCCCCCCACCCCACCTTCTAGTGGTGGTCTCCCCCATCTATCGGAAATTCTATTAGACTCCAATATCAAACCCCAGCACTTGAAGAATATTAATATGCCATCTCCTCTTCCACCCCGGACTACCCTGACAGCCGAGATCGACCTGGTTTCGTCATCCTCGCAGCTCCATGACCATTGTTCCGTTCTCGATACTGAACTTTATGGCATATTTCTAGCCCTTGAATCTGTAGTTAAAGCCCCTCCACCCAGCAGTCGCATTTTAATAATAACATATTTCATGTGCGGCTTTGGATACCCTTTCCCAACATACCCCAATAAACTATATAACTACTTTGATCCAATCCCTAATCCTAAAGCTGAAATCATCCTCTCACCAAATTACATTCCTGTGGGTACTAGACCATACTGGACTCATGGGTAATCTGTTAGCTGACACTGCTGCTAAGTCATCTCTGCTGTATCCTATGCCTTGTCTCCCCCCCCCCCTGACATAATAAATTCCATAAAAACTGCTGTGCAATTCCGATCGAGGCAGGATTGGCTTTCCAGACAAGCTTGCTTGCTGAGGGAGATAAAACATGGTATTGACCCCCTGGTTCCCTCCTTCCGACCTTCCTAGAACCCACTTTATCACCATGGCTAGTCTCTTTTACTCAACTGCGGGCCTCTTTTTGAGTGCCCCTTTTGGTCCCTCCCCCTGCTCCTTCAATAAAACATCTGTTCCTGGAGTTCCCTTCTTTTGCTCTTCAGCGCTCTAATCACCGCATAGTGTCTCTGCAGTCATCTTTGGCTAACTCGTCCTTGAATATTGTAGAAACTATTCGGTTTCTTTACGCAACTGGTTTGTTTCGAGTCATTTAGCATTCCCACCGTAATAGTGGCACACGGCACAAAAAAAAAAAAAAAATAAAAAAATAGATTATGAAGCGTTGGATTTTGTTATCTCGTTTTGATTGCGCGATTGGAAATATACGAAGATAAATCAGTAGGTCCATGCTGCCATTCCGCTTTGGAAATGGCTTTATTATCTGTGATTGATGAAGTTCGTTAAGACAGTTATGCGAGTAATTTGTTCTCCGATTCGCTGTTCACAGTATCTCTTTGTAATTTTTTTTTTTGTCCTTTTCATTGATTTCTCTTTTAGTTTGTTTATAGCATTCCTCTACAACACACATTGCCTTCTTCCTGATTTTTAATTTTTTCCTTCATTAATTTTCTATTTTTTAAATTTTTCCATCATTTTAAAAACAGCCTTATTCAGGTGGGTCCATTTCAATTTCTCATGTTTTTTCGAAATATAGCGCAAACAATTGTGCATCGTATGTGCAGAAATGTGAACGAACCGTGTCAATTTGTCTGCATTAACGGTTGGCGAGGGCTAACGTTGCTGCCCTCTCACTTTAATATTTCTTGCAAACTATAGTGTAACCGTTTGCGCATCGTTTTTGCGTAGAAGTGTGTACAAATTTTCATCTATATTAAAGAAAAACTTTTGGCGAGTTGTTGAATTTTATTCGACAAAATTATAATGAAGGTGTTATAAGAAAGTTTTTAAGATTTCATTGCCAAATAATCTCCGTATGAAAATCTGTAGAAATATTGTTGGAAAACCCATTTAAAGCGCCGTTGATTATAGAAATTATTATTTTTTTTTTCTAATATCTGAAATTAATATTTTCTTTTAGTTTATTACAAATATACTGTGTCTCATCTGGTAAGTGTCTCAGTTATTCAATCACACTAACGATTAAAAAAAAGAACTAGTTCATTATATTATTTTTGCGGTAAATAACCGCAAAAAAAAAAGAAAAATACATGTAATGAATTCAAAAGGCTACGAAAATTTTAAGTTATTTAAAAAAAAAACAAATGCCCCCAATAAAAAGAATCTAAATCCATTCCTTGTCTTTTGGGTTTTGCTGACAAAGAGCACACATTGACTCATGTTCATCAAAAAAGAAAGATAACGCTTAATTAATTATTTAGATTCGTATGCGCTGTCAGAGCTATAACATCAATGAAGGAACCAAGGGAAGTGTGATAACAGAGATGACGAAGGAAAGGAGAGAGCAGATACAGTACTATAAGGAGCAGGAATACACTGTAAATCCCAGAGAAGTTGAGAATAGAAAAGGAAATGTTTCGACGACAGAGCGGAGAAAAGGATGTGGTTAGAATTAGATTCGCGGATATCATTGGAAGAATGTAGCGGACCAAAACGGGAGTCTGAAAGTGAAATTTGACAGCGAGATGAAGGAAGTGATCGACCAAGAAGTGCAACCGACAAAAAAGAAGAAATAATATAGGCGCTGCAAAGACGGAAATTTATGAAACCAACCGGAGATTAACTGGAAGATACGGCTGAATAGAAAAATTTAAGAGGAAAATTGATTAGAAACAGGAGGAAGAGTGGGAGTTTGACCAAAACCTATAATGGAATTTTTCAGACAGTGCAAGTAAATTATTAGCAGTGTTCCTACTAATGGCGAGTCCATTAACAGCTGCACCGAGAGAGAACAACTGATCAACCCTTTCATTTCCTTCTATACCAACATGGAATATCCAATGGGAAACTCAATTTGAACATGGTAAGTTTGGAATAGGTTATGAATAATCGAAAGGATCACCACAAGAAGAATGATGAGGACAGATGAGATAGCTTTTAAAATAATAAATTTTTTTATTATCTTGTACTAAGGATATGTAAAGAATGGCTCTTAATATCACAAGATTCAGCAACAGAAAATGGAGCAGGTTGGGGAAAGTTGTTTCTATATACCTTTCAAAGAGGTATAGGAAGGATGTTACAACGCCGCATAAAGGCTCTTCAATCTGTCGGTAAAAAAAAGAAAAGAATGAAAAAAAAACAGAGAGTTAATCGTATTAATTCCCCGTTTCTTAAAAAAATTAAAATACCGTACGTCGAAAACAAATACCATTTTTGAAATCAGTTAAAAATAGAAAAAAAAAAGAATATGAAACAAGGTAACAGAAAAAAAATATATACATATATAAATCTATAGACGATATTCGAATTACAAATTAATTTTCGGTTCAGTCAGCAGCCCCGTATCACATGGTTGATTAGTTAATTGTGTTCCGCTTGATTAAGGGATCTAGTTTAAGTACCGCTGTCGCACACGAAAACCGTCAAAAATAATTTCGCAAGCGCCCCGGGTTAGTGTCTATATAGATAAACAAAAAAAAAAAAAAAAAATTGATTTCGATCTCTTGGAATCATGTCTTCTTCCAGCCAAAATAGGTATCAGAGACATTCCATGTTCGGCTAAAACTGAATTCATGTGATATGATCAGCCTAGTTCAAAGTATGAGTCTTAGTTAGTGTGGGGCTGACGATGTAACTTACACGATCTTAAGTTGCTTACAACGGAATTGTACTGCAGACGGAGGAAAGTCTGAATCGTGCATTAAGGTATACGAGGTGTGACAATTGTGTATTTGTAGAATTCTTTCATAGCGCGACTTGTGTCAACACTGAAATGGTGCTCGTGGTCTGGTTGGAAAGAGCGGACCTTTCTGAGTCAGTGTTTTCATAACGGTAGCACGTATATCTTGCGTTCTGTGGCCGTTTAAATAAAGTAAGATTTTCACACGTGTCATGAAAATGTGCGATGTAAATACTGAGCAACGCGCGTATCTTGTGATCAAATTGTTGGTCAAATGAGGAGTAAAAACCGCCGTCGGAAATCCTCGTATAGTAACAAAACTTGCTTTAAAGAAGACCCCATATGAAACAACCGACTCTGTTTTCAAGTGGGCTAAGCGGTTTAAAGACGACCGCGGATTAGTCAAGAACGATCCGCGCTGCGGCGGTCCTTCTACCGCGAAAACGGCGGCAAATGTTGAACGTATGCGCGTGCTCCAAGACCGTCCAGTAACTGTTGTCAAAGTTAGAAGAAGAGTTAAAAACATCAACCGCGAGACCATTCGGCGGCAGATTTTAAATGACGATCTAGAAGATGGTTCGAAAACTGCTCACAGCTGAGCAAAAAGAGCTCTCCAGAGATCCAAATTGACGCTGAAGGAAACCAGTGGATGTCGTCCATGATCACGGGGCACGAGTCTTGATGGAGAAGGGCCGGGAGCGTCCGAAAAAAGATCGCATGTCCAAATCAATAGTCAAGTCTCGACTCATCGTTTTCTTCAACATCAACGGCGTTGTTCATCACGAATTGTGTTAATATAACTGAAAATATTAATATTAAGTATAATTCTTAAATGTAAATAGTTTCTTAATTTAAATGAGTATTAATATTAAGTATAATTCTTAAGCGTAAATAGTGTCTTAATATAACTGAAAATATTAATATTAAGTATAATTTTTAGACATAAATGGTGTCTTAATATACATAAATTAATATTATTTTTACGACTTTTAATCTCTTGTATTGCAAAGTGATTGAAATGATTGAAATTATCTGTTACCAGTTGTTCCGTAGTACCTTCAATAATTGTATTACTGCTATTGCAGCTTTGTAAAATATGATACACGCTGTCCTGAAAATTGCATCTAACACCCATTTTCCGAACCTGCAATTCCACACTTGTACAAGTACACTTTAAATATTCCATGTCCAGTTATAAACGGCACATTAAAAAAATTTAGGATGAAAACTTAATTATTTAATCTTTCTGTAATATCCGGAAAAAACTGATATGCAATACCGACGGTAATTATTCCAAATTTGCTGAAATTTATCTATATAATAATTTTCCAAAATAATTTTTATTTTTTAACGTTTAGTAATTGATTTCGATAGGTAAACAGGTTTTTATGGATATATATTTTACGTCATTAAATTCATTATTCAGACTGATATTATGTTTAACACTACTAAACAAAGTAATATGTTTTTCGATTTCCATCTCCGTCGTTTTAAGTCCTGCCAATATAACTAAAGCTGCTTGATAACTTATCGTTCTATACGATTTAATTAGCTTTATAATAAGAAGTCGTTGATAGCTATGTAACATTTTCTTAAATCGATGTATTTTTAACATGTCGCGGTATATACAATTGACATTGCTTAGTATTACTGACTTGTACAATATTATTCCCTTTTTGTAATTTACAGTCTTTTGATTGTTGTATGAAATATAAGTAAAAATTTATTTATTTTATTTTTAATGAAAGTAAAATTATTACAGAATTTTAAATTACTATCAATAATTATCCCTAGATATTTAAGTTGAGTAACATGTTTAATATCTAAATCATATTGATCACTATATTTTTAACGGCACTACTATTCAATGTATTATTGAGAATCATATATAATTAGATTTTGAGTCGTTAATAGAAAGTCCAAAATCTGCTAGAAATGTTTCTGTTGCATTATAAACTATTGCAATTTTATCAGAACTGTCAATTTTGAACAGCAAAAAGTATAACGTTGTTAATTAATCAGTTTCAACAGGAAAATATTTTATTACGAAATAAATGTGTATTATCTGTTTACCTTTAACGTGTCGTTACGTTCCACACGCGCCCCCTGTGATCCAGCACAACGTCACACTGGACATGCAAACCTGTAGATTCTACCGAATTTCTTATCAGCTTCATAATTTTTGATCAGTTTTTTTAATAACTCGCGATTATGATGCCATTTCAAAGTTACTTTTCAGTTTTCAACATGTGTTTAATACGCTTGTTTTACTACAATATACATTTTGAAATATTTTAATTCGAAAATTAAAATGGAAAATTTTTGAAACTCTCGATTTAAAACATTGTTTCTTTTCTTCTCTCTCCTTTTTTTTTTTTATCGGGTGATGTAATTTGCTGTAATAACCAAAAAAACACTTGCATATATCCTGTGTGTATCCTAAATGTTATTAAAAATGTTTTTTTCCTTTTTTTTTTTTTTTGAGGAAAATCATTACTATTTACACCGTGAAAATTGCTTGTTACTTGGGCGCAATTTCTTACAAAAGGGTAGAGACGTGGATCTGGTTTTTGTAATATATGCCCCCCCCCCCTATGTGTCAATCAAACGTGCCTAATACAAAGTCGCGAGTCATCACAACTTACTCTTTGCCAGAACAAACGTAGCAGATACATATGCCAGTAAATGTAGGTGAATACATCCTGTTTGTTAAAATGGTATAATAAAATAAACTTTAATAACAAACAATATAGAACAATAAATTAGATAAATACCTATTTAGAAACGTTTTCGGGCATAACCCATCATCAGCTAACACTAACTTAAAGGAAACTTAAAACTTAAGTTTCCTTTAAGTTAGTGTTAGCTGATGATGGGTTATGCCCGAAAACGTTTCTAAATAGGTATTTATCTAATTTATTGTTCTATATTGTTTGTTATTAAAGTTTATTTTATTATACATATGCCAGTGTTTTCTTAGACTGTACAAAGGTAATTTTAATTTCTAGTACTTGAACCCAGTCGAAATTTCTTTTAGCTTTAATTTTGAGATTTGCTATTACGTCTGATACTGGAACATTTGGATGAGGCTATATATTTTCTGCCTCTTTCGCTTACTCTTTTGTCTTGTTTTCGCTGTGTTATTCGCGGATTTATTTAGAAAAAAATCCGTATGCGCCGGTATCCACAACATTCTGATAACGAAGGATATTCTGAGAGCAAAAATTTAAGATTTGATTTGAGCGGGGCAATGAAGACTCTATTAGTGAATGATTCGACTGATGTGAGAATCTGAGCATATTGTAAATTTTCCTATGATCCGTAGAGACTGCAATATCCGCAGCTGATTTTATCGCGTAAAACTCTGTTAAGTTAATAGCGAGCTATGTACTCGTATTCATCGTTTATGATCGCACTACATCCACGGGGATTATTATATTTAGAAACATCAGCGTGTATATTACTTTATGATCCTCGTATTTTACAATTTCTTGTTCCGTTTTTGACTGGATTTGCTAAAGTAAAGTCGACGGCGCTATTTTATTCATCAAAGACATATCGATGTTGTGAATCGAAATAGGGATTTCTAGAACCCCAGAAAATTTTGATGTAAAACTGGGACAGTAATGAAACTTTTTTTTTGAAGAAATTTCCTTTTCAATGAAGCTGGGACCATTCATTCACTTTACACTAAAGACTGTCTAGAGGACCTGTACGAAAGACGCCTAATGCTATTCTGAAAGCTATTTTGCACGTTGCTTTCGGTTTTTGATTGTAATGGTACTGAAAAGCGACGAGCTATGTATAATGCTACCATAATATGCATTTTCGACTGTAATAGGGGTTCTGTATGTAGAAAGCAGAGGATTCCTGACTAGTGGGCGCTAACACTTCCTCGTCATATTTATGTAAATGCAGTTGAGGTGGATTATTTATATGATCTTTCCATTTGAGTTTATTGTATTACTGTGATATTTTACAAAGTAAATTTAGTTGGCAGAGTACGGTTTTTAATGAAAAAATATTTGGTATTTTCATACATCTGTTTACGTGACGAAAGCGAAACGCTGTTGATTTCGTCGAAGAAAAGCGAAATCCATTTTCCGTAGCCCACACTGATGTTCGAAACGGTATTTAGCAATATATTATTTTAGAGAATTTTAACATCTGCGCAAGGTAAAAACATAAACTACATCATCGGTAATGTAATATTTTACCCCTTACGTAATAATAAATAACGTGTAGGACTTAAAACCGACCCTTGCAATGCTCCATTTTTAAGTGGGCATAAAGCTAACAGTGTACTTCCCCGATGCGTACCTTGAATTTCCTGACAGTTAAATTCACGAACTAAAACATATTTCCACCTATTTCCCATGTATCTAAAATCGTTCGTCTCCACGCAGCGTTGAAAAATCATTTCAAGATAAAGGAAAACTTATATAAAACGTAATATATTCGTTGAGCAAATTTCAATGGACTTTTTTTTACCTGGGCGTTATAATATTATGTCTATTATTGTAAATTTTTTATTTCAAAATACAAACTATTATGTAGCAATCAGATTTCGGTTTTTTAGAATCCATAATAATCTCCGATTTGTCTAAAAATTGGTAGGGGAAGTAAGCCTAAACTTTTCCAATTCATAATTTTTTATACCAAGTTTAGAAACTGAAATAAGGATTGCCTCACGCCACCCCCCCCCCCAAAAAACAAAAAAAACGATAATTACTATTAAGGGAGGGAATTGTCCAAAGATGTTTCAACCGTCCGGGATAATGTAACTATAAACTTCGGTACACATATTCAAATTAAATTCATTAATAGTTAAATTACCGCGTCCAACTTATTTTTAATTGAAGTTTGGTTAATTTTTGTATTTCAATGGCTAAAATCAAATTTCGACGTCTACAGTTTTAGACCTCTCAAAACTATTTCACAGCTCTTCGGTATAACTTTTAAAAAAAAACATATTTTTACGCTCTTACCAAAAAAATTCTATAGGTAGCGCGGAAGCCCCTAGTGGTTAAGGTACTTAGCTCCTAAATTAGAGGTGTCATATAGGTTATCGAAATTTGTCTCGTTTCGGATCCGAGCCGTTCTTAGGTATATATACCTAATGGGAAGTTGAATATTGTTTATATCAGAGAAATATGGCAGAGTATAGACGGCCCCGAAAAAAAAAAAAAAACTGGCTCTCTCCTCTCATTAGTGTCGCTGGGCTCAATACATTGTGAACTTTCACTTCACAACACTCGACGCCGTGTCAACGGTGTGGGGCTTATTTTATTTACTTACCAAAATCCTAGAATATTCTTTTCCTATCTACGATTTGGACACAGTTTGCTCTTTTCACCGCTTTTCCATTTCTCACTTATATCTTCTACATTTTGTCTTCTCACCCTTTTACTTTTCTATATTTTTATATGTGATCCTGGTCCGGAAGCAAAACCGATCTCACTGGTAGCGCAAGTACTTGGCACAAGAGCCACACTGACCCGCACAACACACTGTCGAATCAGCCGGCTACCGCCGCAACTGCCGTTAAGCGTCAGCCGATAGCTACAGATTCCCTTTCGCCCGTTCTTAAAGTAACGCTAAGATTAAGATGATTACACAGACAACCACCTCTCACACCTATATAACTAACCCTCACACACATATCACTACCCCGTACACACGCGAGTACTTACCTCATACACACATACAACTGTCCCGCACACACACATAGCCATGTAACTCACAGACTTCACATACGAATCCAATGTCGCAGGCGTAACATCGTTGTCGTCGTAATCCGCTACGATCAAACAAAGCACGATAAACCTCCCCCCGCCGCGGATGCAGATATTAATCACTCTAATATAATTAGCGCTTCCACGGATAATATAAAATCGAAATCGAACGAATTGTTCAATGAAAATAGTTCTCCGAAAAGTTAAATCCATTAAATAAACGAACTATATCTTTCGCAGAAAAAGTTAAAACAAAAAAAATAGCACCACTAAACCACTAATAGCTTTTGATCATCCAAGAGACGAGAAAGGCATCATCTTAGCGTATTTCCCGGCTCATTCTCTCAGAGATTATTTCACCACAGTAAAACCAGCCATTTGGAGTAATCTGGATATAATTGTGGGGTCTGGTATCAGTCCGGACCGCGTAATTATATTCCTTAAAACCCAAACAACTGACGTGCTCTTTGCTGGAGGCAGTACGATTACATTAAACCAGCGAACAATTCAGGAATTAAACAGCCAGCTAACAAAACGTATCAGTCACTATAATAAATGAAACAGTTTCGTCACACCTCATTTCAACATTATCCTTTAAACTATTATCATTAATATCAGTATTACAAATCAACCCCTCAGGCGATGAGTTTGCACATGCAATAAGTTTGGCAAAGAAAAGTGCATATGTCGAATATAGGAACTGTCTAAATATTCGTAAATCATTTCTTTTACGCGATAATGGCCACGAACATAGAATTTTTATGCAATTTGAAGACCACATTTGTCCAAACTGCAGAACAAAACCTGCGAATACACAACAAGAGGCTTATCCCAGCGACCTAGATGTGTCACCTGCCAGCCTGAACAAATGACTGTAGACCATGATAGTGATTTGCAACAACCACTACATACTGAAACCCATCCGTTCTCCCTAACGATAGACACTATAAGGTCAGACAAGGTAAATCCAATTACTACAATCGAGCACACGGAAATAGAGGTAGACGGAGACACCAGTCCTCTGAAACGGTCCAAGACCCCAGAAACGGTTGCTGACTCGAGACCAAAGATATTCCCATCACGGCTGTTACTTAAACGGCCGGCTCTCTGCATTAATCAACCAGATAAGGAAGAGGAGTATGTACCAACCGAGCTGCACAACGAACAGCCGACCTCAGAGCCAGGTGTCGTAAATGAAAGAGTCAAATATCTTTTCGACTTGAATAACCAACTTTCTTGATGAGATTTGAAAAATTCAGAAAGTTTATTCAAACAGTAGCGACACACTCAAAGTACATTTCCTACGCAACTGATTACACAAGGAGCTATGATAAGTTAGTCTATATACCTGCAGTAGTTGAACCATATCTCACCGGTAAAATCTGCTCCCGAATCATTAGAAAATTATCGTAACAATCTATCACACAATGTCTGAGGACGAGCGATCTCGTAATGATGGCAGCGTTCCCAGCACGAATTAATACATTTCTCACTTCCATATAGCCTAGACTAGGGGAGCTTTTATAAGGTTTATACAGTATTACAACGGTAATTAGTACCGATATGGGTGTAAAATATCGTGTTTAATGCAGTGAAACTGTCGCAACTTTAATAAAAACATTGTTCAACTGATGCAACGACACGACCCCTATATGAGACAAAATAATTTTATAACCATAATAATGGAAGGAAAAATACCAGAGGAAGACCAACGAAACAAATATCAACAACATAGAGAAATATGTTTTTTTTTTGTTTTGTTAGGGGAAAGGTAAATGTAGAATACATTGGGAGGATTGGAGAGATCTGCAAAATTAAAAGAAAAATAAGGGAGATTATTAAGGAATAATTGTACAGGGTGAAAACAGCCACAAAGCAATGTGGAATAGGATCGGAATTTTCTTGAGAGTTAAACGCTAGTTTTGAAGAATAGAAAGGTATGAAGGAATATAGAGTTTAGAGGATGATAACGGTAAGCATTTACAGAAGAAACGATATCCTAAATAGGATCTACGGATGAAAAAGGGAGGCGGGTTTGACTCAGCTAGAACTGCTGGTATTCGAGAAAATCTAAGAGCACCAAGGCAAAGACGAATACAAGTATTTAGGATTATATCCAGCTTGGAAAGAAATGATTTTGAGGCACTGCCGTAGATAAAGGAACAATAATCGAATTTAGAACGAATAATCGACTTGTACAAAGAAACGAGGAGAAAAAAATCGCCTCCCGATTTTGTTGGGGAAAAAGCTTTCAGTAGGTTCAGTCTTTTAAGGGCAGAAGAGGAAAGGAAATTAATATGTTCATAAAATGCCAGACGACTGTTAAGGAGAATATAACGAGATATCAAAAGTAATCCCTACGAGGATTAAGTTTGGAGTTTAAGGATACAGAGACTAAAGCGGGATTAAATGGACGAAGGGAAAAGACAATACAAGAAGATTTTAAATACAAGAAAATTTTAAAGGGGAAATAGAAAGGTTCAAAGAGGAAAGAGATTGTTCCAAAGTAACTAGAGACGAATTGACTTTTTCGTTAGCATTTAGAATATCGTGGGATGAGGAAAAGAGAAAAATGTCATCGGCAAAAAGTAAGGAAGAGGAGTTCGTAGAGAGAGAAGCGACAGAAATAGTATAAATATTGAAAAGAGTAGAACTAAGGCAGGATCCTTGTGGAAAACCACTTGAAACAATTCTTGTAACCTCGAACGAGGAGGAAGATAAGAGAATAGTACGATTTAACATCAGGTTAACAATGAGGGAAGATAAATGCATCGGGATATGCTATCATTCTATCTTGAATATTAGAAAGATAGACATAATAAAAAACGCTGGAAACATCAATAAAAGGAGCTAATGTATACTGTTTATCGATGAAAGATTTATGGATGTAGGAAACAAAAAGACTGACGCAGTCAGCAGAATCTAAGCCAGGACGGAAACCAAACATATTAGAAGGAAAAACTTTATTGTGTTTGAGCCACCAGACCAGGCGCTTGTTAAGCATGCCTTTAAACAGTTTTCTGAAACACGATGCTACGGAGATTGAACGAAGAGAGGAGTTTTTCTTAGAAATAGGAATGATAATAAGGGTGTTCCAGGCAGGAGGTGTGATTCTCTGGAGACAAAAAGGAGTTAAATGTACAGAGAAGGGTTTGGAGAGCTTGATCGGATAGCTTTTTAAGAACAGAACGTGTCAATATTAACTATTTTGATGACTTAAAGAGAAGATTACTAAAAAGGATATTATAATTGACAAGCCGAAAGACTTAAGGGAAAAAAAAAGAAGAACGTATTGTAAAATGTCTTCTGCAGATATTAATAATCAATCATTCTACTTTTCTTGGCGAGTATTGCGATCGCTATTTATTTTATTTTTTATTATAGACCTACACCCAGAAACAATAAGTGGGGAAAGAGCCACTAGATTCGGTCAGATACGGACAATACACAGGAACTAATGGATGAAATAATGGATAGCGAGGGAAAGGACAAAATATAAGATGCACAATAAAGAGCAAAGAGCTTGAGTTTCATCAGACAAGAATATAAAATACAACGTTATTTACTTCCCTTTTCCATAGAATAATCATGCACCGGTAATAGTTATTGTATATATAAAAAAAGAAAAAAAGTGTTCTATTTTCGAATGGCTAAAACAGAGCTAAAACAATTTAATATACGAAATTTCGTTCAAACTATTACCAGAAAAAACTTTTGCAATCAACCAAGTGTCAATAAACTGCAATCTTGATGTATCAGAAATATTACAGTATCGTATTTCTGATTAGCTCCCCCCGATCAGCAGCTTCTATAAAGGGACACGTTTCGTAATTCGATTTTTTGTAGCTTTATATTATAATATAATAATTATAATTGTTATAAAATAAGGCACTTATATTATTTAAATGTAAAATCTTTCTTCGAGCCGCATTTAGATTAATTTCACTTAATTATATTATGCGATATTATAAAAGGAGAGGAACTTATAATTTTTCGTTTTTTTCTTATTGTCAGGGCTAGAAGCAAGAAAAAAAGTCTCTTATGCAATAATAAACAGCTCCGAAATATTTGTGCAGCAATGAATAAGTAGTTCGACGCTCGTCTTGAATCTTTTTCATCAGTTCGTTTCTGAAAGTTGAACAAAGCATAAAAGCGCACTCAAGAAGGGGGTAGTACTTTAAGAAAGTACACCGGATCAGTGAGGTTATACCTACGGGCAAACCGTTGATGTCAATTTTGTACATCACTTGCAAAAATTTTTGTGAACTTGCTAGAATTTCTGCAAAATTTCTATGGAACTCCTATGAGATTTGCTGTAGAATCCTTATTGAATTTCTGGAATTTCAACACGTTGTACACCAAAACTGCTCAGCGGTTTACCCCTTGGATTGTATACAAGATAGTGGCAAAAATACCATCTCGTCTGTCCTACTGATGATACGTGTATATAACAAGACATGGGCGTCGTCAGAGGTGGCAGGGGGTGGCTACCTCCCATCCTTTGAAGCCTTGAAACTTTCTAATCAACTGGTCATGAAGAGTATTCATAGGCGCGTAATCATGGACAATTTGAAAGACTTTTATAATTTTATTATAAAAATTTGCCAAAAAACCCACGAAAATTATGTTTTAATTAAGATTTTATTCTCGTTTAATAAAATATTAAGCCTTTACAAATTATTTATTTTTCTTATAACTCGTATCTTCTTTCTATCATCTTGCCTCCCTGGCTCATCGGCTGGCGACACTCTTGTAACAAGGTCAGTCAAGTATGATGTTTCATGCGATGAGGATTTTGTATGCTAAGTTAAAGATAACTCTATAATTTACATTTATATAATATTACATTCAAAACAAAAAAATCTGATTTTAAGTTTGTAATATCCTGTATTTTTCACTTAGCATTCTATACTTCTATAAAGTTTATTTTAATAAGGATTACTACAATTAAAACTGTACTACGATAAAAAAAAAAAAAAAAAGTTCTAATAAATAACCATTATTTAGTTCTGCATTTTTGGAAGAATTAATATACCGCATGGAATAGAAATATTTAGCACCAATAAATATTTTAAAATATTAAATTGTGCTTGTTCGTTTTCCGAATTTATACATAATTATATTTGAATGCTATTACATAAACCACCTTTTGTCACTATTTACTAGATTACTGTATTCAAAATAGAATGGACACGTCATTTTTCTCGCTTTTTTGAACTTTTCGCCAACTTCAAAAGTTTTGTTAAGAAAATGAAATATGAATTCGTTTGCAATAAATTGCGAGCTCTCTGTCAATATATCACACATGCCCGGAGAAAATGAAATTTTTCTTTCAAAAATTTCGAGCTTTTGGCGTCCCGAAGATCTAGTCTTAAAGTTAGAAACCTGGGTACTCCGAAGTAAAAAAAAGTGTACGGAGATGGGCATATTTTTAATTTGCTTCAAACCTCTTTTCATTACAATACTCACGCCGCATGTGGAAACTATGCGTCATTTTTCGCGCTTTTTTGAACTGGAAGTTTTGATAAGAAAATGAAATAGCTACACTGTTTCGTTCCACATAAATTTCGATCTCTTCATCGACACATATCCACATGTTTGAAGAAAATGAAATATTTTTTTCAAAAATTTCGAGCTTTTGGCGGCCCCGAGGTCTAATTTTTGAAGTTCTCTTTGTCGATTTTTGAAAAAAAAAATAGCAAAACTTGGGGGAAAAAAAAATTTTACACTGTTTTACGTAGCTAAGAGACCGAGAAAAAATCTAAATTCAATTTATAAGCGTAAAGGTGAACAAAACTAGCTTGAGGATATTTCCAGTCTCAATATGGAATCACACCTTTAACTGGGACATTTCGGCGATGTTGACATATTGAGTGATTATTGAGAAACTAAATAATACTAATAACACATTTATACTAAATGTACATGCGTCACTGTTGCAAAGCATAATTATGTTTTTTTAAAGTTGGTAGTAAATGTCATGCGGTTGATTTAATTGAAAATCTATTTTAGATTTTAGTTTAGAAGTAGTTTTAATAGGCTTTATTCACATTCTTCTGTTTAAAATTTACATATATGAAATGTATGTATTTGCGTACATAAATAAATATTACAAAACCTGAAAAATCCTGGCTGAGTTATTTTTGTTTATACGTTCCTGTATATGAGAATACAACTTTTGATTAGGGCAAATTTTTACAATGTAAAAAATACTACGTATATAATAAGTCAACATACGATATACATATATATATATGCGTGATGTGTAACTCTGCACATTATAACATGAAATAGTATGAAATATATGATGTATATCCGTTAACAACATTCACCAACACGTATGTATAATATCGCATTTTCCTTCAGTTTGTATTAAATTAACGGTGATTCAAAATAACAGTTAAGATAAAAAGGCACGCACAATGTAAATTAAATTCAGTCTCTTGTTTATGTTACATTTCGACGATTAATCGGAACATCTTTGAAGGCAATATGTAATTACCTTATCTTTATCGTTTAAAATTGTTTTCGCATATTTTGTATAAAAATGCTTCTTTTAACATGTCTATAAGTTGGTTTAAGTGCACAGTTTAAAATTCTTCTTCGCAAATAGTATTCATTTTTTTAAAACAAAGATGAAGGATATATTTTACTTGACAACTATATGCTGTTTCTTTTCCGCAAATTATGGGGTAAGTTTTTGGAGCATAATATAACATTTACACCTGGTATATTTAATAATTCGCCTTTTTCTTTCTTCACAATGTGCAAATTACGAATATTCCAGAAGCCAAGTACATGCAATAATTATTATTCAGCACATAAATTAAATCTTCATCGCCAAATGGAACTAATTTTATTTTTTAACGATTTTTTGTTGTTTTTTTTTGGCAATGGGACGACAGCTATAATCAGTTTCCTTCACGAGCGCTCATGATGGAAAGGAATAGCGAACCGTATTTCGATTTTTTGATAGAATTTTGAGTTTGCAAAAGGACTTAAGAACTAAGTAGCATGATAATTAAAGTGTATCCCTTTTACAAAACCAGTATTTTTAATATTTATAAACTTTAAATTTTTGGATAACATGGATTTTTTCGGAGGGGGGGCGGCTTTAGTAAAATTTGATCCATCATCTACTGTTTTTAATTATCATTGGTAAATCAATTGTCTCTTATGCTAAAACTATACCAGTATGCTACTATTATCCATAAAATTATTTCAACAGAGGAAGGGGGGGGGGGGTCAAATCTGAAATGTTTATAATTTTTTTTAAGCAAAATAAAACAGTAAGTCGTTCTACGTTATTATACAAGTATTATATTAAATAATACAATTTTATTTCATTCTTTGCTCAAATTTTTTTTTGTAATAATATTATTAAAGTAATATATTAAGAATGTAATTTAAAATTGAGTCGTTCACGTTTTATTGTTGCCAACTCATTTACAATTTCTTTCGAATCTAATTTTAACGCCGGGTCACGGTGAATGTTCATAAGAGTAAGACCAATGTTTTTTCGTCACCAATTCGATTCCTAGTATAAGTTCTTAATCTCTTTAGGGCGGAGAAACATCTTTCTGGAGTCGCAGTGGACACTGGAAGTGTGGCTAATATAATAAGAAGCTTTTTTATCAAAGGAAAAAATCTGTTCTTCCTAAAACTTCGGCAACAGTCCGGATAAATAATAGAATTTACTTGAAAGAGATTTATCCCGCGCGGGGTGTACGCCGGGGCTGTACCCTTTCACCGCTACTTTTTAACTTACATGGTGAATTCATAATGCGCAGAATACTGCAAATCGCGATACAACAAATGGTGTACAATTAACTGGGATGGAGGAACCTCGGTTGGTATAATGTACATCTTTTAATTTCCGATATGCGGATGACACCATGTTAGTATAGTAGCAAAAAACGGAGAGGAAATGTTATATATTCTGGATCCGCAGGTTAAATATGTGCAGAATATGGCCTCCAAGTTAACAAAGCCAAAACCAAAATGATAATGGTCGTCGACCGTCTAGAGAATAACTGCCCAACAATACGTGAAATTGGGGGTATTGAAGTAGTACTAGCCGCTTTACATGTTTAGGCTCCATAGTGGAAAACAGCGGTGGATGTAAAAATGAGATACGCCACAGAGCACAGATTACACGCAACGCAATGAGCCGTTTAAAAAGAATTTTGGCTGACTCCGCTGTTAGTAAAGGTGTAAAGATTCGGCTAGTGAACTCCTTCGTCTTCTCAGTGTTTTCATATGGTGCGGAGACCATGACCAGCGAAGGAAAAAAACGAGACGCACTCGAAATGTGGTGCTGGAGGTGTATGCTGCGTGTGCCATGGACAGCAAGGAGAACCAATGTCTTCATACTAAATGAGATTGGTAACCCAAAGAGTCTATCGTCATCTGTGGTGCTCTGCAGGATACTGCGGTATTTTGGTCATGTGATCAAAGCGGACAATTTGGAAACGCTGTTCATCCAAGGAAAGGTCAACGGAAGAAGAAGTCGAGGTCGTGTGCCGACAAGATGGTCGGACGCAGTGTGCAAAGCTGCTGGTCGTATTTCAGGATTGTGTACGCATCGCAAGGTATCGGAAGTGTTGGCGCAGTCTGATCAACCGGGTGACAGATCATGATCACGATATCCCTACATGGGGTGAGACGATTCGATAATAATAATAATATGAGAAACTTTTTTTCATTATAACTAGCGACACAACAAACTGGCTATTTTCTATGGCTGTTTGCAGTCGGTATGCTTGAGCAGCGACATCCCTACCAGTGCCTCAAGTGTTGCGCGTATTACGGAAATCATCTGTACAAACCGTTCCATGGCCGCATGATTTTCGGTCCACCGTATCTCACAAAAAAAAATAAACATTGAATGAGATGAATTAATCTGATCAGCAAATTTTCTTCGAAACGCTGTCTCGAAGTGAAAATTATCGAAAAAAGTTTATTGCACGTTTTATGATCCCTCTAAAGTAGATACCCCACATGAATGCGCTGGAACTAAGTTGGGAATGAGAGCTACACAATGTACGAATTGCGCTTTCGGGTATTTCCCTACGATTATTGTTCTCGCGCCTCGTAATCGACTGCTCAGTATTGCAGCGCCATCAAAGCCTTGTCTAATGAATTTATCCATATCCAAGTTATTGCATTGTAATTTTCGTCGCCAGCGTTTGAGCTGAAACATCTTCTACGTAGATAAATTCAAGAAAATCCTTCCGGATAACTAATTTTTCAATTGAGTGGTCCACATATCACAAATATAACGCTAGTTGTTCTGGCCGGAATATGTCTTGAGTTTCGCCTGCCCGTAGCGTAGAAAAAACATCCTCTTTGACCCTTTTATATACGCTTGAATAGCATTACCGCATAGTTTTCGATCGCTTCATTCTAAATTCCTGATACAAAGTATACAGAGCTTTGCTATGCATGCTTTGTGTAAGTAAATGACACTCTTAATAGTGTTTCTTTATCATCAGACTGAGCGCGAAAATGGAGTGCTCGAAAATTTCCGTCATTGTGAGTAGGTGCGTTTATTCCAACTTTATAATCATGACTTCCTCCTCTTATGACCATTTCCTGTCCTCTGCACAAAAAAAGCTGTTTCTACAATAGCTTTTAATTTCTCGTGGTTATCTTCAACAATTTTATGATTTTCCAGGTTCACGGACTCCTCAACATCAATAGATTTTTACCTTTCGCGAACTTTACAAAGTTTGCTGCTTGCTCTAAACCGAATTTGTGGTATTTTTTATTTGTGTGACGACGAAAGTTCTCTAAAGCGTCCTTCCAGTTAGAGTAAATGGCTTATTAATAAAAGATCAAAGATTATGGGTAACCACGACCGCCTTGGTCCTGTTCAAATAGAACACATAATTCGCAAAGTGCTCTCTACGTGACGTTTGAATACACAAATTATGAGTGTTTCGTTGTCCAACGATGTTGTAAAGAACAATTCCTCTTGACAATGACTGGAAACGTGAAAGTATCCGGTAGGTTTCGAGGCTCTTTTAAAGCTTTCAGATTTTCCCCATCATCATTATTCGAAGGACTAAAGATAATATAATATATCTTTCGACAAATAATCTTAGACATTCTTACCTATTCAAGTGACCTAAATAAAGACATAAAGATTCGAACTATTTTAAATCCAATCTAAAGCGACAATGCGAAGTCATATACTACAATAATTTATTCGGTTAATATTCGGGCTTTTGGGTAAGCTAAAGGGGCGGGGGTCAATATACACGTCGGTGCATAGATACCATGCTATTAAATTATTCATTGTACAAATAATAAATATAAATAATTATTAAATAAATAGTAATAAATTAATATGCTGTAAAATTTATTTATTTCATTATAAATCAATTCTTTCGCTATTCTTCGGGTTTTTGTTTTGATGATGATAATAGATTGGATTTAAAAAAAAAAAAAATCGTACAAACAAAAAAGTAATTTGCAAAGAAAGTGCGGACGCCAGTGGAAAATCACGGCTCGCCACGACCGGTATAGCTCTGCCGTGCAGAGCATCTGGACTTTTCAAAAAAAAAAAATTGCAAAATATAAAATAAAAATAAAATATAAAAAAAAATAACAGGAAACCCGCTGTACGAGGGCGGTATTCTCTCCGAAACGGAGATGTCACGGTGGCCCCACCACGTGTCCAATAACAAATTTCGATGCAACAAATCGCGCACATTCTCCGAAAACGGCCAAAAAATATTTACTACAAATGTGCCGCGCGCGCAAATACGGGCAGACTAGAAACAAAAGCTACACTTTCACCGAATTCCGAAATTACCCACTAATCTTATTACAATAAATAACAGATAACATCGATGTTTTTTCGACCATTTGTATAATAATAATATCGCGTCAAATAACCCCGCCTATCTAATGCACGAGATTCTATAAAATTCCCTCAATTCAATGTTTCTCGGCGCAGCTTCTACCCGATACGCACTCGCCTTGGACTCATAGAGTACTATCCGCTATCGGCTGCTACCAACAATACACACGCACACAGTCTCCCGCTGACGTAACATTCGACTGTGCCCAGGAATCTCCGGTATCTACGATGATCCGCGATTACGTGGAATAAAACGCGGTGTTTGATAAATCACGAATTGATGATTTTACCAGAGAAAAACATTTTATAAATCAAACACCGATAAAAGATCGCGCTGCAAGTACCGAATCCATCGCGGCTTATATGTATATACATATATGTTGAAAAAAATAGATCATTACTTATTCCACACTACATTTTGTTACTGTTATCGCGTGCCCATCGCATACTGCCTTTTCTTTTCACAATTAGCACAACTTTTTCTAGCTTTTTTTTTAGCTTTTTTTATTGCTTGTTTACAACACAAATGATACGATCCAATCACTTTTATCCGGCCCGTTGGATCTCGCGCAGGTTGGGGCCCAGACGGAAACTCAGTTGGAAGTAAAACTTGCCTGTCTAAGATGCTCTCTATGCCCAACATCGATGAATGATTCCGTTTGAGATCTATTTTCAGCTAAAGGCATAGCGAGCTCTTCACTTAGCTTTCTTATAAACGGCCTCCTTTCATGAGTTTTTTTTTTTTTTATTATTATTATTATTTCGTACGAAGCTTGCAACGACGTTAAAAAGAAAAATTCCTCTTGAAAGTGACTGGAAACTTGAAAGTATCCGGTAGGTTCCAAGGCTCTTTTAAAGCTTTCAGCTTTTCTTCATCATTATTCGAAAGACTAGAGACAATATAATATACTTTTTGACAAATAAGCTTGGATATTCTTTCCTACTACTCAAGTGTAACCTAAATAAAGACATAAAAAGATTCGAACTATTCTAAATCCAATCTAAAGCGACAATACGTAGTCGTACACTACGATAGTGTATTCAGTTAATATACGGTTATTTTTTTGTTAGCTTGGGGGGGGGGGGTAAAACTCATTCTTTATATACGTCGATGGATTGCGTAATAGGTAATCGGTAATTTAAAGATCTAGTTAATATTACATTTGCACGGGATGTTCAGTAATAATAATAATAATTGTTAATGGAAATCGGAAGTGCAAGTTGTATAATTTGAACAGTGTTTAACAGGCAATATTTATTGCATGATTTTATAAAGGAATAAATTACTTCACAGAGCTTCGCGACATTCTTTATGCATTAATTTAATTATAGTTAATAAATCCTCAGATAATATGTGTGCTTTGGTATTCTACAATTACCAGCCACATTCTTTGAAAAATTGTCTGCAGCCTTTTTCTCATAATCCCCACATGGGATGGAATCTATACAAAACAGACTGAAGAAACAGAAGCTTTCAAGTAAGAAATAAATAGATGACTTTATTTTTTTTATTTTTTTTTTATTTTTTTTTATTTTTACAGCCCCTAACGGGTATGTATTAACATTACAATCTAGTCTATAGACTAATCAGTAATTTAATGCTAACTTAACTTAATATTTATACTATTATACTACTAAGCATATACCCACTGCGGTCGCTTAGTTTACGTTAATTAATATGAATTATATATGGTACAAATTTCTTTATTGTACAAGCTCAAATGGTTTCGTCCTTTTCAGTCTTCTAACCGCATCCGAGTGATCCAAGAGCTGCGCTGCTTCAGCATTAATGTGCCTGCTTAATCCTTCTTCGTGTTTTTTTGCAAACTTTTTAACGACATCTTTTACTGGCTCAATATTTAAATCTCTATGTGGAGGTTGTGTTATTCCTGATGTACACCATGGAGCATTAACAATATTTCTAAGTACTTTATTTTGGAACCGTTGTATAATCTGAATGTTGGAATTTTCGGTACACGCCCATAATTGGATTCCATAGCTCCATACAGGTTTTAGCACTTGATTATAAAGTAATAATTTATTTTGTACTGTTAATTCGGAATTCCTTCCTAATAACCAATACATGTCTTTATATCTGATGCCCAGTTCTTCCCTCTTTTTTTTAACATGCGTTTTCCATCTTAGTTTTGCATGCAATGTCATTCCTAAATACTTAGCTGAGTTGTTCAATTGCACTACCTAACCGTTTATAAATACTGGGATCGGAGTAATTTTTCTGTTTGTAAAACAACATGAATTGACTTGCTTTCATTGAGTTTAATTTTCCATTTTTTTGTCCAGTTTTGTACTTTGTCGATGGCTACTTGTAGCTTAAATGTTGCTTCTTCATTATTATTGCCTACTGCTAGGATCGCCGTGTCATCAGCAAACGTAGCTGCGACTGCATTACTTTCAGCTATCGGTAAGTCAGAAGTGTACAGAAGGTACAGTATTGGCCCCAGTACACTTCCCTGCGGCACGCCAGCTTTTATTTCTCGTATTTCAGTATATATGCCTTCTTGTTTGACTCGAAAGTATCTATTTGATATATATGATTCGATAATGTTAGTGAATTGGCAAGGCAGCATTGTTTTAAGCTTCCGAATGAGCCCATCATGTCACACTTTATCAAACGCTTGTGCAACATCTAAAAATATTGCGGAACATATCTTCTTTTCTTCAAGCGTTTTTTCTATTACATCGGTTACTCTATGTAACTGGTCGATAGTAGAATGTTTTTTCCTGAAACCAAATTGATGTTGTGGTATCAAATTGTTCGCTTCTATTATTGGTTGCAGCCTTTTCAATAACAATTTTTCAAACAATTTTGACATAACGGGTAATAATGAAATTGGCCTGTAGGATGTCACTTCATATGGTGATTTCCCTGGTTTTGGTATCATTATTACCTCAGCTACCTTCCACAGACTGGGTACATATCCTAATTTGAATGTTTCGTTGATAATATTTGTTAACTTAACTATAGCTTTCTTTGGTAGCTGCTTTAATACTTCACCCGTAATAAGGTCATATCCGGGTGCTTTTCGGGAGTTAATATTATTCTTGATTTCAAGCATTACTTCTGCTGGTGTTGTTAGTTTTATTATTTCCTCTTTGTGTTTAATTTCGTTGGAAGATTGTTCACTTTCTATTTTTGGCTTTACTTCACGAAGCGTTTCATCACTTTGTTCCGTATTAAGTTGAAAAATACCTTCTAAATACCGAACAAATTGTAATGCTTTTTGCTCACTACTTCTAGCCCATTTGCCATTTATGTCCTTTATAGGTGAATTCTGTATAATCGGTCTTTTAATCCTTTTAGTAGTTTTCCAAAGTGAGTAGTTAGTTCCACCATCATTAGTTAATCCGCGTAAATATGTTTTGATAGTCTGATTCTTAATTACTTTGATTTCTCTTTTTAGTTGTTGACTTAATCTATTTAATTTATTTTTATCTCTTGGGTCTCTCGTCATATGCCATTTGTTTCTTTGCTTTCTTTTTTCAGCCAAAAGTTTCACTATCTCTTTTGGGTATTCATTACCGTTATTTCTTTTCTTAATCACAGGAGTACATTCCCAAGCTGCATATTGTATGTCTTTAACAAATTTTTCTCGATCAATGTCTAACTCTTCTGGGCATCGTAATGATACCCTTAAATTAATTTTTTCTTCTAATTTAATTTTGAAGCTTTCCCAGTCTGTATGTTGATTAACTAAAGCTGGGTTTTCAGGTTTGTTTATTACCTTATCGCTTATTATTAATAAAACTGGAGAATGGTCTGAACATAGATCTAATCCTTCCGTTACATGAATATAATTTGAAGTGATACTTTTGAGGATATAAAAATCAATTAAGTCTGGGATTTTACTTGGATCTGTAGGCCAATATGTGGGTTTTCCTGTTGATGCCACTTCGCAACCATATTCATTAACTGCATTCAGCAGCTCTTTACCTTTACTTGTAGTTAGACGAGAACCCCAATAAGTATTTTTAGCATTAAAGTCACCTCCAATGATAAACCTACCTCCAACTCGATTAAACAGTTCAATATATTGTTCCTTTTTAATCGTATGTTTCGGTGGACTATATATCGCTACTATCTTAATTTGGTATTTTATAGTTTGTATGCTAATTACTGTGCGTTGTATTTCATCTGTTTGGTATTTAATTTCTTCATAATGCTTGATCGTTTCTTTTATAATGACTGCACTGCCACCTTTTGCTGAATTTTCAGGATGTGGAGTGTGGTACACTTTATATCCTGAAAATTTAATGTAAGATTGTTTTGTGAAGTGCGTTTCAGAGATAAGGCAAATATCTATCTTTTCTTTGTGTAGCACTATTTGCAATTCATGTTGATGTTGTAATAGCCCATTAGCGTTCCACGTAAGAATTTTTAATTCCCTGTTCATGTTTTCCTTTTACTTCCGGGTGCAGCTCCCTTAACGCTAATTTCTATATTCTTTAATCTCTGCTCAAATGAGTTTATAAAGGCTTCTTGTTTGTTTAATTTTTCTATTATTAATTGCAAACCAAAATGTCATTCTCTTGTTGTACTACAATAGCATTACTTGTGTTTTTACTTACTACTTGAGCAAAACTTTGCTCTTCTCTAATTTGCTGTGATAATGCAGACACGTGTTTTTTTGATAAGGTTTCTTGTTGTTTTTCAGTAATCGTCTTCGACTTTTGTTGCATTTTAGTTTTATTCATTTTGTTGTCTTTTAATTTTTGTATTTCTTTTGCTATTGTACAACCGCGATAATTTGCTGGATGATCCCCTCCACAATGCACGCATTTAGGTGTTTCACTGATTGTTTTCTTACAATCTACTGTTAAATGATGCCCAGCACACTTAACACATCTTGGGTCCCTATGGCAGTGTTTCTGAGTATGATTAAAACTTTGACACTTTTTGCATTGTGGTATTAGTTTTGAAACTATTGATGGATGGATTTCTACCCTGCATCTTAATATATACGAAATTTTAAATATTTTATCAACATTTTCTTGAGGATCAAATGCCAACATAAACATATTTAATGGCCGTTTGGTTCTCCATTTTAATTTATTTACCGCTTGGATGATTTTATATCCCTGGCTTTTTAAATCGGCCACAATGCTTTCCCCTGTGCATGTGTAATGTAGGTTCTTAGCCATAACTCTAATTGGTCTATCCTGTTTGTTTTCATAAGAATGCCATAAGTATTCTTTTTCCTCAAGAAATTTCGTCAAACTTCTATATGCGTCACTATCTGGTGTATTTAATTTAATGCTTTCATTGCCTAATAATTTCACACTATATTGGGCATTAGGTAGGTAATTTTTCAACAGTTTATGATATTCATCATAATCTTTGATCCCTTGAACAATAATTGGAGGAGGGACAAACACTTTTTTCCCTTTCTCTTGCTGGTTATTAGTGTTAGTACTTTGTGTCTGAAGAGGAGAAAGTGACATGTCTAACTTTCTTTTTTTTCTATTAGTTTTATTTTTAACTCTAATCCATTCGGTTTCTTTTGCCAAATCTTCTTCATCGGTATGATATGTTTGGTTCTCCTGACTAACCTGAACCGGCACAGATTTATTTTTTATATTTGAAATCTCATTTTGTAAGTTTTTAATAGCTTCTTGCAACTGACTTATTTGCATATTTAATTGTTTATTCTCATTAACAGAATTTTTCCAAGCCGTGTATAAAGTTTGTTCATTTTGCGATCTTTTAAATTTCTCTTGGAACAGAGAATTATCATTTTTAATATTAGTTTGCTGATGCAATGCCATCTGTTTATTATCAGTAGAGCTGGTAATAAATAAAATCGGTAATGAATAAAAGTGGTACGAATCGATTATAGATAACAATACAGCAGATAACAAAGGTAACTTGCCAAAATTGTCTGTACCTGAGATAACAGCTGACGTTCCAAATAAACGAATTCGACAACATACGCGAACACATCGTCTAATTTAACGCTATCACTCAATTCTTATCACAACCGAATAAGTCGGCGAACTAGATGACTTTATTGAAGAAAATATTTCATTCAATTTTTAACTGAATGCCATTTCTGAGAGAGACATTAAACTGCTTTCAGAATCTGACAAAATCAAAATATGTTTACTTTATAAATGTTTTTAATAAATAACCTTGATTACAGTTACACAGCTATGTATTCTATTACACGAAATTTATCACTATTACATAAAATACACAACGTCATGAATTGTTTTAAATAAAATCAAAATAAAAATAAATTAATTCATAAATATATAAAAATAAACTTGTCAGTCCATTTTTTATATATTTATGAATTAATTTATTTTTATTTTGATTTTATTTAAAACAATTCATGACGTTGTGTATTTTATGTAATAGTGATTAATTTTGTGTAATAGAATACATAACTGTGTAACTGTAATCAAGGTTATTTATTAAAAACATTTATAAAGTGTACACAATCACAGTTACGGAGGAAATCAAACATAACAAAATATGTTGAATGTTATTTGAAATTACTGCAAACATTAAATCTCGCGTTACCGTTGTACATTCTGCTCTAGAAATTGAAGTCAAACGAGGCAGGAGAAACATTTTAATGACACCTAGTCGGGGAATGAAAAATGCTGTCCTCACCACCTCTTTGTCTTTTAGAGTCGTCAAATTATATGTAAAGATAATTAGGCCATTTATTCTCAAGAATATTATTAAAGATATTATTCATCGGACGGCTATTATAATAACCATTGATACCGTCAGACTTTGATAGATGAACTTCACGTTCTAATTCATTAAATTTAAAGGGATGTAAGGAGTATTTGTTAGTTATCTGATGAAATTTACGAAGTCTACGAAGACTAGACGCCAAAATAGAGAAACGTGACAAGGAAAACTTCTGAAGATTTAAAATTCCTTGACACTTAAGTACCAAATTATCGGATGCCAATGAACACAGTATTTTAATACAAACTTATCGGATACATACGATCTACGTACGGTTAGTGGTAACATTCTTGCTTCTACTTCTAGAATAGTTGAGAAAATAGGCCTTAATGCTTCTATAGTCTTACGAATGAACTGGCTTTGGATAGCATCAGACCTTTTGAATCAGATCTAAATAAACAAGGCCAGTCAAGCATGATTTTTCATGCGCTAAGGATTCCGTACGTTAAGTTAAAGATAACTATAATTTACATTTACATAATATATCTGATTTTATGTTGGTAATATCCCGTAGTTTTCACTTAGTATTCTACTCCTACGAAGTATGTTTTAATAGGAACTACTAAAATTTATATTTATGCAATGACTAACTAAAACAAATATTTTCAGTCAAGTTCTTTTCCACGCATCATGTAATGCCGCACTGCATTGTAAAAAATAAAAATATAAATTCCAAATAAAAATAACCGTTATTTAGTTCTGCATTTATGGAAATATTAATATACCACATGGACTGGAACATTTTAGTACCAATAAATAAAAAAAAAAAATTTAATTGCACTTGTTTGTTTTCCGAATTTATACATAATTATATTTGAATGCTGTTACTCAACCACCTTTCTCGTTTTTGTCACTATTTATTAGATTACTATACCGAAAAGAGGATGGACCACACCATGTTTCGCGCTTTTTTGATATTTTCATCAACTTTGAAAGTTTCTTTAAAGAAATGAAATATGGTTTCATTCTCGTCAAACAGCAATATCTTTTCATCGATATATCACATGGCCAGAAAACTAATTTTTTTTTTTTTTTTAATTTTGAGCTTTCGGTACGCCGAAGTTTAAATATAAAGTTGTAAGCTCAGCTGTAGTTATCCTATAAAGCGGTCCTTTATGCTTATGTTTGAGATACGTTTTGGTTTCCTCAACCTTTTTACTCGATCTATTACTTACGAGAACATTCTTTTTTTTTTTGCTGATTTTTTCCCAAAAGAGGAGGTTTAAAACGGCTGAAATAAACAGCAATCAGTTAACAAAAAAAAAAAAACGATTCAAATGGTAATAACACGTTAAAAAAGAAAAATAATATTCCAGTAAGCAGAGAAAACAGCCGGAAATCTTTTTCTTTTTTTTTTTTTAGGCTCGTCGACCAAGGACCTTACCCAGAAACAATAGGAAGAAGAGCTAACTAATTAGAACCTAATTCGATTGGAAATGGCAGAAATAAAGGAACCAGTGGCAGGGACAACAGACACTGAGACGGAATGGACAGGATACGGGAAGCACCAAATCTATATATCGAAAATCCTTAACAAAAGTTAAATACGAGTGGGATAAATATAAAGTAAATAACTAAAAATAAAGTTGGTAATAATACGTGTAAATAATCTTCAACCATACTAACTAAATTTATCTTATAAGAATACCTAATAAGAACTTCCTCACCTAATTCTTACTCCCCGTGCAACTTTGCCAGGTTATGCTGTGGAATTGCAGGAGCATTCACAGTAGCCAAGAAGAACTAGAAAAATATTCAGTAAAAAACAAAATTACTATTTGTGGAATATCTGAGACGTGGTTAAAACAGTACCATCAGTTTAATGTATATAACTATAGCACAATAAGGGATGACAGAAGTAGCGGAAAGAGTGGAGGAATCGCGATTTTGATTAATGACTATATTACATATCAACAGAAAAATATTAACATAACCAGTATTGCACAAGATCTTATTCAAATTAGAGAGCAATAATCCTAAAGTTACACAATTCGCAACTTATAGATCTGTTAATGATATACGTTCCTCCCGGTCACAGCATAACGTATGGTCAATAGACTGATGTAGTCTCCTAAATTAATTACCCTTGCATAATTATGGGTGACTTTAACACAATCCATCCAGCTTGGGGATGCGGTGTTAACATCAAATTTCGAAGTCACAGAGCTATTAAAATTAATAAATCAATATTCAATGTTTATAGTCAATACAATCCATAGGACACGGGTAGCTCGGCTAAATACTAAACAAAAGAATCTCGACTTAGTTTTATGCCATCTCAGCTTCGTTACAAGACTAGAATATAGTGTCGGGGCAGACCCCTAAGTGATCACTTCCCAGTATTAATCAACTTGTATACAACGACCATTCATCATCTAAAAGAAATAGATCCGTGAGAGATCTTCAGAGGTCGACTGGGATAAATATCAATCGAATGTAATATCAAACTCTAATGGTATTAATGCGGAGCAATTTTATGCCGCAGATACAGCTTAATTCTTGATTACGTATAACGACCACGGAGACCGCATATTCACTCACCTCGAAGATCATGGCTGTACAAAATCTGCAAACGTACCAAAACTGAAGAGAATACCGTAATGAAGCCAGAATCCATAACGATGCAACAGGACGAACAGAATCATAGTGTGGGTGAAAGTACCCGTGATCAAGTCAGCTCAGCCTAGAAACGTCCCCGCCCAATATCGCCGCAACCCCCAGTCACACATCAGTTATAGCCGTAAGTTTCTAATATTTCTGTAACCTTTTTCCCGATAAATAAAAATCGATTTGGCAAATACAGGAGTGGTAATGCAATAGAACTGTCGAAGTTTCGCAGGCAATAGGACCGAACTAGAGCAGCTAACGGCCGAGATCTCTTCGCTAATAGTATGCCTGCATGAAACCAGACTTAAGCCAAATAGTCCAGAATGTTCATTAAGAATTGTAATATTTACCGTTATGATAATCCAAACGGAAAGAGAGAGAGAGAGCGAGTGGCGGTGTGACGACGCTAGTGCACACGTCCCTACCAGCGCAACCAGTTACAACCCCTCTCTCTACGCGTTAGCATTCCTTCTCTTTCCTCGTCAGAAGTAAAAAATTTTAATTGCTACGTACCCCCTAGCCAATTGGATGCCCTCATCAGAGCCCTCAAAAGTGATGCAATCCTCGCAAACTTTAATGCTCACTCGCCGTTATGAGAATCATTGTTCCCAAACCAACATGGACGAGTATTATCCGATATTGTGGTTAATAGCGACCTGGTGTTACACACCACGTTCTCGCCCACTTATTTTAATCTTACGCATCACACTTTTTCGACGATAAACCTAGTCCCGTGCTCAAGCATACTAGCCCTTAAATTTGCTCTGCATGTAATGGATGACTTATGCTCGAGCGACCACTTTCCCATAATAATAGATTTTAAAAGGCTGCCGACACCCAACCAGCTCGATGGCTTCATGCCGCGTTTCACCTTTCATAAAGCAAATTGGAAAGCATATTCGATGAGAGTGCTGACTCTTTCTCAACCAACAGAGTCAGTAGAGACGTTTAAGCGTCTTAAAGAATGTGATTTCAGTGACAGCCAACATAACGATTCCAAAATATTCACAAAGTAAGAAAGCGATAACAGAACGAAAACGGACTCTCAGGAAATATAAGTCAACTGGAATTATTGAGGACCTAATCGCATTTAAGAAGTGTAGAGCAGCTTCTTGAGAGACGTCATCCGCAGCAAAAAACAGGAGTCGTGGAATTCTTTTGCAGCATCAATCCCCCAAACAGTTAATGCCCACGTAATGTGGAAAAGAATCAGATCTATTAGTAATAGCAATAGTACCCCTACGCACCCAACATTAAAAATCAACGGAGTTCACATGACAGAGACTAGAGATGCTGTAGAAGCATTTGCACATTATTTTTCTATGGAATTCTCTGCGCTGAAGTATGCCAGCAAGTTCCAACAGCAAAAAACACTTTATGAGCAACAGTCCATTAATTTTGATTCCAATGCTGACGATCCTTATTATCGCCCTTTTTTTATGGCTGAACTGGAGTTTCACGTATCGCATCAGGAATAGTGCACCTGGTGAGAAGATTCGATAGATCTCTACATGTTGAAATATCTCCCGGGTCGTGTCAAGGAATTCCTGCTAAATGTACACAATCAGATATGGTTAGCTGAAGCTATTCCTGATGCCTGGAAAGTTACGACCGTTTTATTCCTATCGCAAAGACAAATAAAGATCCTTTCCAAGTTGAAAGTTACCGACCAATATATTGCTGTCTCTCCTGTCTAAGACAATGGAAAAGATGGCGAACAGGCGACTTCTGCATTTCCTTGAAGCAAACTCTGTCCTATCACCTGTGCAAGGTGGAGGCCGAAAATCGAAGTCAACCATTAATCATTTATTGAGCCTTCAAAGGCAAATTTTATCTGCCTTTCATCGTCGACATTACCTTTATACAGTATTCTCCGATATGGAGAAAGCATTTGACCGCGTATCGAGGCAACACTTGCTTCAGAAATTAAAAGCGGCCGGGGTGAGCGGTAAGCTGGAGCGATATTTTCACAACTATCTGAACGACTGATGAATTCAAATCCGAATTGGTTCATCGATTTCGAGCAAAGTTTCAATAGAGAATAGTGTAGCTCAAGGTTCCGCCTTAAGTGCTACCCTTTTTAGTCTCTATGTAAACGATATTGTTGACTGTATCAGGCTTCCAGTGAGTGCCCGTCTATATTTAGGTGATCTAAACATATTTGTAGCGTGTAATATCCCTTCTCTGGCCCAATAAATTTTGCAAAACACCATTAATAGATTGCAGCGATGGTCAGGAAACAATGGACTAGATTTCTCTTCTCAGAAGTCTGAATATTTTGTTTTCCATAGAGGTCGCCTTGTTCAGAATCCACCTTTATTACAACTGAACAGTAATACAATTCGTTATAAAACACCGGAAATTTTCCCTAGTCATCTTGATGAACGCCAAACTGACTTAAAAAACCTTTGATATCTGATTTAAAAGCTAAATCCCTTCAATCTTTAAGGGTGATTAAGTTCCTGTTAAATCCTAAATTTAACGTCCAACCAATATTTCTTCTAAATATTTACAAAGCAGTAGTCCTCAGTAAAATTAATTATGGGAGTCAAGTGTACCCGTCAGCGTGTGGTTCCTTATTAAAAACACTTGATCCCATTCATAACGCCGCTATTCGCATGATACTTGGCGCCCATCGTACATACCCAGCTAAAAGTCTATGTTCGTTAGCTGATGGCCCACCTTTATCTTATAGCAGACAATTCTTCACTTACCGCGATATGCTTTGATGGACTGCGAAGAATCACAGTTACGTAATTATAGAGCCTGAATTTCCCAAAAACATAATCTACCTGAGAAGTCAATGCAATTTTGTTGCAAAATAACATAAAGCCTAACTTTACACCGAGAACGGACTATTCAAAACTACCCCCATCCTGGGCTTCTTTTCAGGTAAAAGCTATTATAACCCTCACCGGTAACAATCGCCCACCAGCACTGCGAGGGCACAGGGCGCTAGGCATTATTAATAAATATACCACATTTTCGTAAGTACACACTGATGGATCCAAAGCTGATAAGTCCAAGGTTGTCCCAGTTGAATGCGCTTTCGAAATAGGAATCAGAGAGGACATACGGTTGAACAACGTTGTTTCGATTGTGGAAGCCGAGATGTATGCTATGTTGCTTTGTCTTCAGGCATATTTAGAACTGAGACCCCAATCGCTCGAAATCTTACTGGTGATCGATTCCTTGCAGTTTATACGTGCTTTGCAGTCGGATCATGCTGAATCACCAATGGACCTAGAAGTTCCGTGTACTTTATACCAGCTGAACCAAAAAGGATGCCAAGTTATTTTTTATGGTCTCAGAATGCCGGAATTCCGGGGAATGAGCGGATGGAATTTGCTTATGGTCCATTATCCCTAAAAAATTTCCTGTCGGATGCAGTTTTCGCACAGTGGAACCATGACTGGAAGTCTCAATCGACTTTTCTCAGAGAATTGAAACCTACGACGGAGCCATGGTGGCCTCCAGTCAGAACGAAACGCAGAATGTTCTCGAAACATACGCCTTTTTCCCACTACTTCATCCTCAAACAAGTTCCAAAGCCAAATACCTGCCCACTTTGTTTTATCGATGAATAACCATCAGTTTCGCACATCTTGCTGAAATGCACACACGTCTTAATGGGTTGCGACGCGGGCAGATTACGTCACTTGCAAACATCCTCTTAAATAACACTTCCGCTTTGATCAACCTCATGACTTTTGTTCAGTCTAACGAGCTAAGAAGTCTGATTTAAAACCACTGCGATAACCTAGGTAGTTACATGCAACGTGTGGATTAGTGAATAGCGATTATATTTTGCCCGCTACCACCCGACGTGACTCCTCACAATTGCCCCACTAGTCGGAAGGCAATTAGCAAGTTATAATTCCGACATTGGAATATGCGCCGGCAAGAGCGCCGAGGAAGGAACGGTAGACAGTCTCACTGCCGAACAATCGCGCTCTACTAGACAACTGTTCACCGCCTCCAACCCCAGCCATTGCAGAGTTAATACTATCTCTGCGAAGTGTGACTAACGACTCAAAATCACCAGAGCCACCTTGATGGACACCGGTGACATGGAAGTCAACCACATGCTCCGCAGTCGTTACGTGGACACCACATGCACATGGCGGTGGGTTCTCATTGAGCCTGAACCTCATCAGATAGCTTCCGAAGGGGCCGTGACCAATGATCGCCCAAGTAAGATACTTGGTCGGCACTAGCCACTTCCTTTCCATTCTCTCCCAAACATCTGGAAGGTATTGGTAGGTGAGTCGGCCATCCGGAGACGCCTCCCTCTGCCATTCCAGAAGTATTGCCTCTCTAACCGCCTTTTTACGGGCGGCATCCGAGATCAATAATTCCGGGCGGTGCTCCGTCTGACCCGTGATAGCCACCCGGCCTTTCCTGAGCCAGTAGAGTGCTGCCCTTTCCCACACTAGAATATCTAAGAGGATCATTCCTGCTATCACGCACAATGCAATGGTAGAAGTGGTCCTGTACGCCCTACGCATTGACAACAGCGCAGTCCTTTGCGCCATTCTCATACGGTGACGAAGCCTGGTCTTCGTCGTCCGCCGTGCAAAAACACTTGCATAGTACCCCGCCACTGATTCTACTGTGCCCGTATAGACAAGGCGAGCTGTACGAAACTGCAGTCCCCAACCGGCCCGCGCCAATTTGGCAATGGCATGGCAACTGGTCCTGCATTTCTGACTCACCAAGTCAACGTGGTTATGCGTCTTGGCGCAAGACAACACTGTAACGCCAAAATATTTCACAGAGCCCCGGAGGAAAAACTGGCAACCTCCAACCTTAAAGGCTGGTTGCCACTCAAGTCAACCCCGAAGCAAAACCGCAACGGACTTGTCTGCACTGAACATAAGCCTGTTCTTTACCGCCCGTCGATAGTACCACTCCTTAAATGAAAAATAATAATATTATTGGCGAAATAAGGCATTGATGAGGCCATATCGCCAACAAATAAAAAAAAGATTGCCTAACACAAGTCCACCCTGGTGGGATGTGGACTGTAACGAAGCAATAGCGTTAAGACGATTACGTCTGAAAACCTTCAACAAATACCCAAATATGGGAAATTGCTTAAAATTTAAAGAACGGCAGGCTAGAATAGAAAAAATCATTAAAAAAAAAAAAGAAATTAGCATGGAAAATCTATTGCAATAAGATAAATATCAACACCTAAGCAGAAAAGATCTGTGGCATAAAGTAAGGTTTTTTAACCGCCCTCGGCTAGTGTATAATTATCAACCTAATATATCCGATTGGACTTCAAAATTTATCCGTAAGCTTGAAACTCCCGTCGAACCGCTAGATCAAAAATTTCTGTTACAGGCGTCGAGAAAATTTGCGGACTGGCTAGATAGACAAATTACATGGTCAGAATTAACTAAAAGTTCAGATCATCGGGAAAATTCCTCTGAGGGGGTAGATGGAATACCCTACAGGGCTGTCCAGAAGCTTCCGGCGAAGTGAAGAATATGTTATTAAGGATTTTTAATAAATCACTTCGTGGAAAGAATATTACATTTGTCCGATCTTGAAACCCGTTAAAAACCAAAGTGATTATAATTCATACAGGCTTATTATATCCTTTTACTCCCGTGTATAGGTAAAACAATGGAAAATATAAAATACAGAATAGAACGGTGGGTCAACCGCTTCGGAATAGTATCCAATACGGATTTAAAAAATCCTTAGGTATCAGGGATGTTCTAACAGCCTTAATAAACGACCTTCAAATAAGTCTTTCTAAGAGAATTGTGATATTCCATTATTGTGTTTATCGATCTCAAGTCGGCATATGATAGTGTGCATATTAATACCCTAATCGAAGTACTCATTAAGTTAGGGATTTCCAAAAAAAATTGCTTACTGGATACACAGCTATATTCATAATAGGAAATTGACTGGTTCGATCAGGAGGAAGAACCCCAACGAGTACCGGTAAGCTTGGGAAGGGAATTGTATTAAGAGCCCTAATGGGAAGAAAATGGGGAGGGCTTATCAATATATTCGCAACTAACAGTACACAAAGCAATATAACGAGGACCCACATAGAATACGCAGCCGCAATATAAATTTAAACAATACGAAAATTAAAAACCTATAAATTATTCAAAACAGAGGCCTACAGCTCTGCCTAGGGTCTATGAAATCTACACCTACTCAGGCAGTCAATGCTGAATGCGCAGAACCTCCGGTTAAATTTATTCGTAAACATTTGACGGACAAATTTTACATAAAAAATAAAGAGTATCGCTTTCATCCAATAAATAAACAGAGATACCTATCTATGTTAGACAGCTTAAAAAATCGAAATTACTGAAGGTTTACCACAATTCCTCCAATACTACAACTACTCTGATTTTAATAGATTTACGAAAACTTTAAACCGGCGTCATATTGGATGGATTTGCACGAATCGCTCTGCTGCCCACAAATTGAATTTTTTTTTTTTTTTTTTTTTTTTTGTGAAAGCAACATCCTGTACCGTGTTTAACTGCTGTGGCTATTACAGTACGAAGATGCGCAGTTTGTTTTTATAGATGTCTGATTATTCCGCTAGTTCTGATAAATGGGGATTATGGATAAAATTGCATCGGGGGAATTCTCAAGAATGTTGGTGACTGTTTTGTTATTAATTGAAGGGGGCCGATGAGGTGATAATGCTGGACAGTCGCATAGTATATGAGGATTTGAGGGAGCAACATCTTGGCCACAGAAAGGACAATTCGTAGAAGAGGGGGTTCTTTGCAAAATAAAATTATGCGACATGGCCGTATGGCCTATGCGCAAGCGGCTAAGTGCACAGAAATCTCTGCGGGAAGTGCTTTTTTCTGGCCACCATGGTTCCGTTGAGGGTTTAATTAACCTCGAGAAAGTCTGACACGAGGACCAATGGGTTTTCCATAAGGACGTGATATTATTGAAGATTATGTTCGAGAGATAAGGTGGAGGTGGGCTGTTACTAGGCGAGGAACAATATATTTCTGCTCGGGCGGATGTATCGACGCGTTCATTTCTAGGAATCCCTGCATGGCTGGGCGCCCACAGAAAGGATACGGAGCACTGTCTCTTAATAAGTTCGTATAATACCTACTGGGTTCGAATTGCTACAGGATGTTTGGTGAGGGGATTAGAAATTGTCAATAAAGCTGCGGATGAATCAGATACCAGCAGGGCTTTCTGTAATGTAGACTCTCTGTAGAAAGAAAATATTCCAAACAGAAAAATACTGCGTATATTTCAGCATCCAGTACCGAGCAATTGTCATTCAGTCGAATGCTTCGAATCACATCGCAGACTTCAAAGGAACAGGCGGTTGGGGAAGAAGTAGCCTCTGGGGTAGCCTTGGCAGCATCCGTGTAGAAAAAGAGGTGGTTGGGGTATTTTTGCATTGTTGCTGTTGTCAACTGAACGATATTCGGGTGCAGGGGTTTATTATACTTCGTCAGGGAAAAGTTAACATCAATGTTTAAAGGGGCCCACGGCGGAATCATGATGTTAGGAGCTTAGATACTAAAGAATTCGTCAAAACTAACTAACCAATTTCAAATCACAACGTTTTTGTTATTAATTAAGAAATACAGAAAAAAAAATTGTTTTGTACAGGATTTCAGAACTCATAATGTTACAATCTGCTCCACTGTTATCCGGCAAATAGAGTTTTTTTTGTTTTTTTTTGGTCTGATATGATAATTTACTGCACCAGCCCAAATATGTATTCCGAAAGACAGAACGAGATGATATAAAGCCAGGTATAACCGTCATAGATGTTGAGGAGAAATATTGTCGGTAATAAACTAATTAAATTCAATCTTCTCAGTTTACTAGTCAAGTATGTGCTAGATGCTTACCCCCCATCAACTTATGATCGGAAAATATTACTAAATATTTTCTTTCATGAACTTTTTTAATCATATTATTGTCTGATAAATCATATTATAAAGTTGTGTTACACTTTTCGAATCATTGGAAACTGTATATTACGTTTTTCGCCTTATTTACATTTAATACTAATTTACTTTTTTAACCATCCATTCTGAAATTAAATTGGACCCACTAGAAGCTTATTTTACCATCGCATTTGAGTACCGAGAGTTTACTAACCAAACCATACCGTCTGCATAAGTAATTAACTTCCGTTGCACATGGAAATTACATCGACCATTAATGTGTAAACTAGGAACCAGACAGGGGGACCCAAGGTACTCCCTCGAGGAACACACCAAAATATTACGAAATTTCTTTACTGAAAATATTACTTACTTTTTCTAACGTACATCCTGTTGAGCGAGAAAGTGTTATTTTTTTTCTACTAATTTTTCATTAATCGGTGTCATTGTGGACAATACTTTTTTCCTGATCGCAAAAGTATCAAAATGACATAATTGTAGTGAAATTTTGGGAAGATTTAATTCGTTTTCGTTATGCAAGATTTCATTTTTATAAACTTAAACAATTCGTTCCATAATTCAAAATCATTCGACATTACAAACGAATAAGCGGAAAAATTATATCATTAATTTCACTTAATTATTTCAAGTCCGCTAATTTTCACGTATTATTTAAGGCGAATATTTTTTTTTTTTTTTTGCGACAATGATCGTGCCTCCCTACGACGTTTAAAATTCTCGATTAAATTCCGTAGGCTACGCTTTTCATATTTTAAATTAAACTTCAGCCTAGTTTAACGTCTTTTTTTTCTTTTTTCTTAAATGTTCACACTACTTCATTTATAAAAATATCTCACGAGTATTACTCATTTAATTTGTGCTTATTTGTATATAGGTAGAAATAATTCAGACTGGAGGAGAGAACTTTAAAACGATCGTTACATCACCAACATTTATAGATAAAACAATGTTTATAAAGGAATTTCTCCGTCATCGTGCCGTACAGATAAGCGCACCAAGAAGTTTTGGAAAATCGGTAAATATGAATATGCTGAAATCGTTTCTCACAATAGAGACGGATAAAAATGGAGTTAGAATACCAGTAAATGAAACCGAAAATTACAAGATGTTTACAAGAAAGTATAATGGGAAACTCTTAAAAGTTTACCAGGACAAAAAATTCTTCGAAGAAAATTTCGGAAAGTACCCTATCCTTCACGTCAGTTTTAAAGATTTATGCGGTGAAAACAAGGTGAAATTTTTAAAATCTTTTTCTAAAATAATCAAGGATCTACTTGAGCTTTATCCATATCTATGGCGAATCAATCAAGAGCATCCGTTTTCTGGAGAACGGCTAAGGAATTTTTATAAAAAAAGCGAAAAATATAAACTAGATAAAGTAGATTGTAGTTTTGTCTTATCAGCCATAGCAGTTGAGCTCCGTCTTAAATTTGAACAGAACGTAATTGTTCTAATAGATGATTATGACGCAGTATTGCAGCGAGGAATTTTTAATCCGGTAAAGAATACTGTAGAAATAATTCGTTTAATAGGAGATATAATAGGATCAGTTGCAAAAGACAATGAATATGTCTCTGACTGCCTCTTAAACTCCTGTATAACAAGAGGAGGAATATTACCACTATCTGCAAATAATATTCGAAACTATGCTTTTCCGAAAAATATGTATTTTGGCAACTATTACGGTTTCACACAAGAAGATATAGAAACTTTATTGTCGAAATTTCATATCGAAAAAGATGAAAAAATCGTTCGAGAATGGTATGGTGGTTATATCAGAGGTGATGGAATAGAAGTGTATAATCCACATTCTATCGTGCAATATTGTAAAGTCAGAGTATGTGATAATTACTGGAGAGGAAATGATACTACAATAAGATTAAGAGAATTATCCTCCAACAATGAAGTATTTGAAACAGTATGTGCATTATTGCAAAATAAAACTATAGAATTAAATATTAATTATTTACTTCGTGATGATGATATAATACGATTACAACAAGGTATAAGCAAACCAAGTAGTTTGCATTATGGGCATGACAATTATTTCAATATCCTACGAGAATTCGGATACCTTACAATTGTGAAGGGAGGAACATTACCGTTGGCTTCATTACAAGATGTGAAAATTCCGAATAAGGAAATTAAAGAAGAAATTAAACGAATTTTAGGCGATAAGTTACATAATAAAGAAATGTAAAGTAAAACTGGATTGTAAAAAGGAATACACACAATTAAATGAAGATAATGGAACATACACCCTGTCAAGAAAGTATCGGGAATTGTTAAATAAAACGAACAATTTTTAATTTTCATCCAAATTTATTTTGTCACCTTCAAAATAACATCCATTCGAAGTGATGCACATATGCCAACGCTTTTTCCACTCGGCAAAGCACTTCTGATAGGCGGTTTCCGGGATGGCCTTTAGCTCTCGCGTCGCATTCGTCTTGATGTCATCAATCGATTCGAAGCGCATTCCCCGTAGCGGAAATTTGAGTTTTGAGAATAGGAAGAAGTCGCAGGGTGCTAAATCTGGTGAATACGGCGGTTGTTCGATGATATTTACCGAGTGTTTGGCCAAAAACTCATTCACAATTATGGCTTTGTGAGACGGCGCATTATCGTGATGGAGAATCCAAGAATTGTCGACCCACAAATCGTTACGTTTACGACGGATAGCCTCTCTCAAACGTCTCAAAACACTTAAGTAAAACTCTTTGGTGACTGTCTGTCCGGCTGGCACATATTCATAGTGTACCACGCCTCGAATATCGAAGAAAACAATCAACATGATCTTCACTTTTGATTGGCTTTGGCGAGGTTTTTTCGGCTTTGGCGCGCCAATTGGCCGCCATTCGGACGATTGCTGGTTCGTAAGCGTGTCGTACTCGTACACCCATGTCTCGTCACCAGTAATTATCTTTTCCAAGAAGGTAGGATCCAAATTGGCTCGATCCAGCATGTCTGCAGCTACCTGTTCTCGGTACTTTTTTTGAAAGAAATTCAGGTCTTTCGGAACAAGCCGAGCCGCAACGCGTTGCATACCCAATTTTTCGTGCACAATCGTACGTACGCTCTCGTGTGACATGCCCAATCCATGAGCCATCTCTCTCAAGCTCACATGACAATTTTCAGCAACGATTTCCTTGATTTTATCGACGTTATCATCGGTCACACTCGTTGAAGGCCGTCCAGAGCGAGGCATGTCTTCGACCGTCTCCCGACCATCCTTGAACGCTCTGTATCACTCGTAAACCCGCGTTTTTGATAAAGCAGATTCACCAAAAGCCTTCTGTAACATTTTCAGTGTATCGGCACAAGAAATTTCGTTCGAAACACAGAATTTAACACAAGTACGTTGTTCAATATTTTCACTCATTGTAAAACTTCGACAAAACCTTCAAGGTCGACTGATTTTAACAGCTGCTGTAAACACACTGGTTGACAGATCGCGCTAAAAATAGGCATCATAATACAAAACAGTTGTACCAACCTGGAAAAAAAAAATTATCTGCCTAGCTATTACCCGGGAGATTTAAATTGACAATTCCCGATACTTTCTTGACAGGGTGTATGTGTAATATATTCAATTGGCAACATAGCCGCCTCGGTCATACTCATATACTGCACCTTATTTTGCGTTTTGTCAATTGTTACACGTTCTGAGAAATCATACGTTAAGGTGACCGACATCAAAATTGAGATTTTTACGGATTCTGATAGTAAAAAGTACGAAAAATTCAATGAAATTTACCGCAAATCTCTAGCTGTGTTTCGCTCATGAGGTATAGCATATCAAAGTTGAAAAATGTGGTAAACTACTTTTTGAGGAAATCGAGCTTAAAGTTTGGCAACTTAGAAATGTCTCTTACGGATGACGATACAACACCTGAATGTAGAATTTATTTGACCGATTCTTGTAGAAAGAAGTGCGAGAAATTCAATGAAACTTACTGCAAGTCTCCAGCTTCTTCCAGTAGCGAAATACAACATGTTGAAGATGACTCATTTTAAAACATAGTTTTCTAAAAAAAATGATTTCAAAAGTTATCTTGTGTACGAGCGATAAATTACCTTTCTATGCTTTAATTAGACAGCTTCTCGCGTACAAAAAAAAAACGAAGAATTCAATAAAATTTGGAGAAATCGAGGGGAAAATATAATAAGAAATAATGGAAAACGAAATTACAAAAATACAAAAGCATAATACTATAGACAAGTATATAGTATTATTATTACGAAATTATATTATTCGAATAGTCTTGCAATACCCGAACCTTTACTGGAAGGAACATGAATTTGATTTTTGTATTTAATTTGAGAAGTACACGAAAGAGCAGATAATAAATCATCGAATCACTTTTATTCTGAGCGCAGCAGTTATCTGCATGCAATAGCATTTCTTTCTCGCCTATGTTATTTCTTTCAATGAAATCGTGTAAGAAGCTGATGACACAAATAGAGCCTTTACTGGTGACGGCACTCTCGGGAATTAAATAATTTCCTCGGTGATTGAGAGTGTCATTCATTACACCAAACAATCCAATTTTATAAGGCCACAAGAAATACAGCAGCCCAAGTTGCTCGTTCGTTTGTAGCGGTTCATTCTCTCTTCTCTTCTTTCCATTGTGTTTAACAGCTGTTCCAAACCTGCTTCGGTTGGCCGTCTATTATACGTCTTCCCATGTACCTACGGCTACGACACTTCGCCTCAGTGTAGTGTCAAAACATGATAGAGAATAACTTCCCACTAAAAACTCAATTTCGATAAGAATCAACTTTTTGACCGTTTTTCGCGTCCAGCGTGAAATTATGTTTTTCACCCTGATTTCTCAGAACGCGTCACATATATATTTTATATTTTATATTTTATATTTTATATATTATATTTTATATTTTATATATTATATATTATGTTATGTTCAATAAATGTCCAGATGGTTTTTCACGTTATTTGAGTGATATATTTTTTGAAGAAATACGCCACAATATGTGTAATACCCGTGAAATCAATAGGGAAATTGTTTGAAAAAATAAAATATCACTAACGAAAACGATCTCCGAGGAACATTATATGCACTACCCACACTGTAATTGCAATATGAAGTCCACAGTGAATATCATGTAGGGAAAGGAAAAAGAATAAACGTGCTAATTGAAGTCGGTAATGAAACAAAATTCATCATTGGAACCAAAAGTTCAGAGACAACGGTAATAGTACAACAGTCCTAAAAGAAATTATTGCAAAGCACTTCAAAGTATGAAACTCAATAAAGAAATACATATTAGCATACATACGTATAAAGAAGAAACATTTAGTATGAGTTATTCGTTTAACAGTAAAGAAATAGAAAAAGCACAGATATTATTAAATAAAACAATGTAGCTTTTTTTTTTTTTTTTTTTTTTTTCGGGCATCGAAAATTCAACCCATCGACAATGTAATATAATTAATTAACTAATTAACACTACACAGTAATATTGCATTGAACTATATAATTAAATAATAACTCGTATATTGCAGCACTCCCGATGGCCAGGAGAGAATTGACACTACATGGCAGAGGGATCTGGAAATTTATTATCGAGTTATACAAAATAATTTTTTGCGCCGTGTGCAAATTACATTTGAAGATGAGGTGATCAGCGCCCGCCACTTAGTCCGAGTCTAGTGGATGTTGGCAATAGGAAGAAGAGATTAAACCCATGTTGTACAAAGAAAATCAGGAAGGCAGTTCATATCCAGCCGGAGGCGACATAAGGTAACGATGAACGATCTCTGGTACTCGTCGAAACAGTCGTAATGTGGTTGAACTAAAGAACGTTAGGAATATTAGGTTGAACTCTTTTGTACTGTTGCGCGCAAAATGGATTTGCCCATGTAGCCTCCCAATAGTCTTTATGAGCATATCTAATGAGCTCGAATAGGTCTCTGTTTGGGAAATATGGAACTAAACAACTCTATTCATCCATGCATCCAGCCATATCTGCCACTTCGTTACCATAGATATCCGCATGACCTGGTATCCAAACAAAGTTAACTACTATGCCAGATTCGGGAAGTGACACTACTAGGCTTCTGATTATATAGAGGTATGGATGGGATTTTGTGTTGAACGATAAGAGTTTCAAAGTTGATAAACACAACTCATAGAATCAGACATGATAATAATATTTTCAGAGAAGAGATGTGAATTTAAAAAGGACAAAGCCTTGAAAATCGCAACACATTCGGCACTAAACACAGAGGTAAAACGAGGAAGAGAGAATTTTTTAGTTAAATTAAGACTTGGTATAAAAAAAGCAGCACCCGCGGATTTCGAAGATTTAGGATCATCAGTAAAAACCGGTTGAAAATTCGGCCAATGGTCCGAAATTATCGCATTGAATACTCTGCTAGCGTTGTGCCTATTAACGAACTGAAAATAATCCAAATCTACCTGTAACTTAAAGCAGTTATGTGAGTATGGGTATTTAAAGATCAATGAAGGATACGACGGTATGGTAATAAAAGAATATCGCTGAAGCCTAGCAGCACTTGAAGATAATAGAGGAATTTTGGAGGTCTTAAATCTCCAATTGTCTTTGATATGCAAATAAGATTTAAGTAAATTGAAGCTGGCTGGAAGACAATATTTCATAAGAAACCTGTCTGCTAAGTACGATGATCTAACAGAGAGAGGAGGGATATTCAGTTTCCAAAGCACCAATACAAGTAGGTAAGCAAGTACCAATTATAAGCCGTAAACATGAGTTCTGTATCCTCCCTAATTTCTTACGATTGGTTGCTGAGGAATTATGAAAGAAATAACAACCATAGTCTAAAATACTGCGATAGTATGCTTTGTATAACTTACTCATTGTGCAAGGATCGCTAGCCCAATTGACATTACAGAGGGCCTTGAGTAGGGGTAACCGTTTTAGAAGTTGGTTATACATCTATATGCTGGATCCCCAGTTTAATTTAGAATCGAGAATAAAACCTAAGTACTTATGAGGACAGTAGCACCAGCAATGGAAATAACACTGTGAGTTGGGCTAATTGAGCGATATGAGAACACTACTGCTAAACACTTTGAAGGAACAACCGACAAACCAAGATCATTTAGGATATTGCAAACCCGTATGATGTCGCGACTAAGCAAGGTGGAAGCTTCAGACAGGTTTCTACTGCGAGTGCAAAGAACAATGTTATTTTCATAAGACAATAGAAAACCGTTATTGGCCGATGCTAAATTAAGGATTTTTAAGGTGTACGATTTAAATAGCAGCGGCCTTAACACTGATCCGTGACATAAACCGGTGTAGGCAGTTCTGTCCACTATCCTTGTCTGGGGTGTTGGAAATACAACGTTTTCTCCGAAAACAAACTGTGTATTAGGTTTGCAAAGTTCTCAGATATGCCTAATTCCACTAGTATCTTAAATAAAATGTCCAATCGAGCGTTATCAAATGCCCCCTTGATATCAATGAAGCATGCGATTAGATATTCCTTCTTAATGTAAGACTGATAAATGTTAGCCAGCAGGTTAACTACATAGTCCAAACTGCTTATTCCGTGACGAAAGTTAAATAAGTTGTTTGGGAAGATGTTGTTGTGATCATTCCACCAGGCGAATCTATTATTCAGGATCCTTTCAAAAGTTTTGCGAATACATGACGCAACGGTAATGGGTCTATATGAAGAGAGAAGGGATGCGGTGGTTTACTGGGTTTCAAAAGAGCGGAGATCTTAAACTTCTTCCATTCCAGCGGAATGTGATTAGTGGTTAAAATATAATTAAAAATATTTAGTAGTATCTTAACAGCAGGCTCCGGTGGGTTGTTCAATACATGGTAGGTTACGCCGTCCATGCCTGGATACGAGCTTTTATTAAAGGATAATGCCATTTTCAGTTCTTGTATATCAATAGTTCTAGAGAGAAAGTGACTGTTGCTATTAAATGGTATCATCGAACAGTTTGAGTCATTTCCGGTAAATTCGGCAAATATGATGGTGCGATGTTGTTTATAAATTCATCACAGCATTCCGGTGAAGTAGTGGCATATGTGAACTGTCCCCTTCAAATCTTCTTTTAATTTTTAAAATTTTTGACCAACCTAACGGAATATACGTATTTCGATTGATATTGCAAACAAAACTTTTCCAACACTGCGCCTTGCACCGCAACAAGTATCTACGAGTAAGAGTCTCCTGCTTCTTAAATTCCAGATAGTCTGACATATTCCTACTCCGACGAAAAAGTAGAAACAGTATATTTTTTCTCCTGACCATATCAGCACAGATTCTATTCCACCAGGGCGTAGGGGGTCGCTTACCAAGGTAGACAGTTCCCTCTTTGCAGTGCACCGCAAGGAGTAATACAGAACATTAACAAATTTATCGTATAAGGAAGTATTGTCAGGGTTAGCTTCTAAGAACTGATTACTTAGGGTGCGCAATAAATTGGTAAATTTCGGGACCTTATCATCCGGAAGCACCTGATGGGTACCTATATTCTTCTTAAGGACCGAATATGGACATCTAAAAGTGCATCTAATAAAGATAGGTAGATGATCGCTACCAAGAGGCTATTGCAATACTTGCTAGTGAAAATTGGAAGTTAGGTTAGAAGAAAGAAACGTTAAATCCAAAGCATTAGTGGGCCGCGAAAGAACTAGAATAGTGGTGCGTGTACCATCATTGTCTAGAATCAAGTTAGTTTTTTCTAGGATATTAACATTCCGTCGACCCATACAGTTTAAATTATAATAACCCCATAGTGGATGAATACCATTGAAGTCGCCACAGCATGTAATATAGTCGGTATCAGGGATTCCATTAATTAAATCAATAAAGTCATTTTCAGGAAAATATTCATTAGGGGGACAATATATGGACAAAACACCTTATGTCTCAAGAATACTGAAATTAACAACCCATTAACTAGAGAATTATGAAAAATACTAATTTCGTTTATGCTGCGAGAAAAGTCCCGTTTAATTGGAATGGCAGTACCACCGTATCCGTCTCGTCTGCCGTCCTTGTAGCAAATATAGCCTAGTAACGAAAGGTTGGTAAACTGCTCAAGCCAAGTCTCTGATAAAACTACAAGGTCGAAGTCATTGGACGCAAGAGGAGATTGCAAATTAATTAGATTCTTCTTGACACTCCGGCAATTCCACTGCAAAATACTTCTAGACCTGACCATGAGTGAATGATAAAACAATAAGGGAATCATAAAAAAGAAAAGTTGTAATAAGAGGGATATGCAGAAGAAATAGGGAATTCGCGGAAGAATGAAAAATTCCATTGCCCGGAGAGTGCTGCAGCACACTTATAACATAAAAAGTAACGCTACGCATATAACAGAAACGCAAAACAAACTTATAATGATAAATCGAACATACATACATATACACATGATCTACACGATGACATATGCATACACAGTTGTGAACGTATAAAAAGCCGAATTACGATGACGTTATGTATCAGCAATGGCAGATAAAATTATTAATTAACAGCTACATTTGCGATGACCGTGTCATAGTAAAATTAAATACTTTACGACGGATTGAATTCACCTTATTCGTTATAATAAGAAATATTTAAGTTGATCTAGTATGTACAACTAATAATACCAGACAAGTTGGAAATAGGAAATTAACTTTTTTTTTTTGACTTTTTAGAATTTTTTAAAAATAGTAAAAATCAAACTTTTGCCTTTATTCTGGTAGGGACTATAGAGAGATATATGAAGAAGTTTCAAACTTTCACTTAGCACGTTCTGTCCTTATTGACTTTTTATGGGTTCCTGGCCATTCTGGCATTGAGGGCAACGAAGCAGCTGACTTCTTAGCCCGCTCGGCGTCTCTTAATGGTCCACTCCTCCCACATTTTCCTGCCTCAGACATCCTTTTTTCTCTCCGCGAGTCTCCATGCCAGACTATGGATTGACATCTACCCTTCTTTTTTTGCCAATCGTTCCTCCTTCTACCTCCTCCTACAGCCTACTCCCAATTTACAGCCCTGTTCCAGTTTCTTCCCTTTTCTCGGCGTTCGGCTATTGTTTCCTTAATCAGACTAAGACTTGGTCATTCCTTCCTTCCTTCTTCTCGTTTTTCTTTTTCTCTTTCACCTTTTGTAAATTGCCGTGAAAAAAAAAAAAACACGAACGAGAATTAATTACCGGGCTAGATGATTTTAATGAAAATATAGTACATGTCAATACTTATTCAGTTTTTCTATTTCCGTAGTTAATTTTTAAATAATAACGCAAAAATTAAATATTTCAGCGCCTGATGAACATTGCTTCCGATTTATTTTAATTTTGCACATCAATTGAAATATTAATAAGTTTCACAAACATTTAAAAATATAGCATATGTATGTAATACGGAAGTTACATTTTGCAAATATTGTGTGCTATTTTTCTTATATTAAAGTATTTTTATGTTACACAAAATAAAATTAAATTCAAAATTCATAAAGCATCATCTGATAAAATTTTACAATAATTTGGTACTGTAATTGATGAAATGTTTAAAAAATCGCCATGTAAATTGTAAATTTATTTTATCTTTACTTATTTTTAATTTGTTATTTACCATAGAGTAGATAGACTTAATTTATTTACTTCTTAATGAACCTTAAATACGAGTGTAATCACTAAAACAAATACTGCCTGCCTCCATTTATTATCAAATTAACGAACAAAAATACTGAAGAATGATGAAAATAATGTTGTAGACATTATACGATCGATATTCAAATAAATTTATCATCATGTCTAATTTAATTGAATGTATAAATGGAATAATAATAATTAAATAACTGTTTGGTATTTTCATTGTTTAAACTATGTTCACTTTTGCATATTTCTATTTAACGTAAAAATTATGCAGTTTTATTCATGATTACAAAATGAGCCTCTAAACATGTGAACTGGAAAAAAAAGGAAATGAATAAAATAACGCTAAAATTAACTAATTGATTTCGTGTTAAAGTTGTGTTTTTCTGTTTTTTATTGGAATATTGATTGTAAAAGTTATTTAAAAAATATATATGTAATTTTGAATAAAGAAATAAAAATTCTAGTTTGAATTTGAATAATATTGAACATTTGGCAACAACGCTGAAATATCAACTTTTATCGAAATTTTTCCATCGGGGCACGTTTTGGTGAACGGACTATAATAAACTGATCGCTTAAAAATTAAAATAAATTTATAACCTTTGATCAGAAAATTGCTATATCGATATCGGCTCGTAAAATTGTTTTGCTACGTCACTTACAGTGGCACTTTCACTATAATAAACAAAACTGAATTGCAATATATTTTAAGTTATTTTCCAAAGTGAGTTAGATCTGATTCGCAATGCTAAAAGGCTTAACCGAATCTGACCCGATTTTGAGTATAAGTTTGCAACAATACAGAAATATCCTGACCATCTAATATTTTACACAAGATGCGGCTAAAACTTACGCAACTGACGGATCATCGCCCACTGCCTATGCTTTTGGGGAATGCGATGTATCACAAGCAGTGAAACTCAATGACAGCTGCGTGGTCGTAGAAAATCTACGACATATTCTTCTGTCGTCAGTATTTTCTTTCTCTCGAGCCTACGGCTCAAAAAGCGCTAATGGTAGCAGACTCGTCCGCAGCTTTAGTTGAAATATCAAACCGTCGCATCAAATATCCAAATTCAAGTCCACCAGATGCTGTACAGACTGTCCCAGAGGCACTGCTTAATAGCGTAGTTATGGGTGCTCAGCCCTGCTGGAATCCCCGGAAATGAGCGAGTCGATATATCAGCTCAATCAGCAATGCTTTCTCCCATGTCTGGAAACGCCTTTGCAACACCGTATATTTCAGCTCTACGTTCTTGGCTAAATGCTCGTCCGCATGAAAATAACACTGGGCCTCCAGCTGGACATTTTTAAGATCCATTAAAGCCATAATTGAGCCGTGGTGGCCAATTAAAAACATGTCTCGTGCAGAATTTTGCGCCCTGCGTCGACTGCGAGCAGGACATATATAGCCCTGTTCCATTACTATATGTTCTGAGGAGCTCCACCCCCTATATTCTGCCTTTTCTGCCAAGAAAGCAGCGTATCGCACATATTATGTATGTTCCCAGATGCGCACAGCCTTTTCAGATCACCGAATCTCATGGAACGATACTGATAATGTCACCCTTGCTAACTCATTGACAGCAACGGCATCTATTAAGACAAGCAAGTTAATTAATTAGATTCAAATACTGACCGCACATCTGCGTGCTGTAATAGCCTCGGGGCAGCTAAAAACAACACTTTAGATGGTATGCTAAATATTTAATAAAAATAAAAAAAACTGTTCTTGGAGAAAATGCTAACGTAATCCACTTTATAAGACGAATGTAATTGACCAGAGTTGGAAAAAATTAAAAAAAAAAACTACTTAATGTACAGCTACAAAAGAAATAATTAAAATGTAAATAATGGATCTCTTTGACAACACAACCGATGGTAAGTTGGAGATGCCTGCATGCAAGCAATGTTCCAGAATGTGTTCAGCAGTTAGTGAAATGGGGAGGGGGGGTTGCATATAGGACAGGAAGAAGGAAGAAATGTTCCTTCCAGTTAATTGTATGTGGGATATTGCTATGTGCCCTGTGCTGAGTCTAGTAAATGCTGCAAACTCTCTGCAGGACATGGATATTGGTGGCCACCAAGGCTCAGTGCTCACCTTGATGAATCGCAGCCATGATGTGTGAGCCGAACACATAGTTTCGTCTCTGCCTTATGTTCCTCGAAAAAGCATGACCCTAATTAAGGAAGAGGAGTACCTTCGGGCATTAGACTATATGTTGCTGCCTTAGCAGCCAAATTCACACGCTTGTTCCCCGGCACGCCAGCATGACCCGGGACCCACAAAAACGTTACCTGCGAGCCAGCCCGAGAAAGCACATTAAAGATACACTCTCAAGACAGCGTGTGTAATGTTTTCAATGTCTGGAGGGTCCTGATCGATTGCAAGGAATTGGTGATTAGAAATGCATTTCGGCATTGGGGTGTAAGACTGCAGATAGACCCTCCAGCAGAAGAAAATACCATACAGCTCCTCCTCCAACCCTGAACAGAAGTCGTGGTGCCGAACTGTATGAAAAACTCCCTCTACCTCCTAGGCGCAAGCCACTGGCGAAAACCCCCTGAGAGGGGTTTGCACTTTGGCACCATCTGTGTACAGCTGACTGTAGTTGGGAAAAAGTTACATTTTTTCTGCCACATACTGGGACGGCAGTGTGACGCCCGCTGGTCCAAGTGACTGCTCAGCAGGGATAAGTCCGCAACAATCGGAGTATCCTCCCAGGGGAAGGGATCGTTTAGAAAGGACGGTAGCATAATTCCTAAATTATTGCTACAGTGTAGCTTAGCTCGGTACCAGTAAAATAGATCGCTGAATTCATAGGAGTTTCGGATAACTATTAAGGGTAGGCTACACACTAGTGAAACAATAGATCAATACGGACAGAGCAGAAATGAAATAAGTGTGAAATTAAGGAACGTATGTGAAGTACGATAGGATCGGCGGATGGTTTAGGAATGGGAGTAGCAATGGCTTGTAAAACGCCTTTTGAATCAGAAGATAAGAGAACCTTGGATATATTGTTAATGGAGGCTACAAAAAGGATTGCCTGTAAGATCGCAATAGATTCGGCTAGGAATATGGAGGAGAATGAGGGGAGTTTGAACGACTCAGAATAGCCGAAATCCGGCAAAGTAAAAGCCACTCCAACCCCCTAAAACGGAGTTAAGCCATCTGTAAAAATTAAAGTATAAGAAGTAAAGAGCGAGGATAAAACATAGTTAAATTCGTTATGAGCACCGGGAGAGGGAAGAGACTTGACATATGAAGGAAGAAAAAGTAAACTGGGTGAGTAAATAAAATCTGGGAAATTATAGGTAAAATAAGGACATTTGGTGTAGGATAGAACAAAAGGAGAGAAGGCCCTGAGACGTGAAGAAATCAAGGAAAGGATTGGGGTTTTATGAGGAGAGAAACGCCAGTTGTTGAATATAAACCAGTAGGAATTAAGCAAGTAGGAATTGGAAATATGAAGACGTTTGATCAGAAATTGTTCACCTAGATAAAGTCTTCGGATGAATAAAGGACAGGAACCAGTTTCTGCCAAAATGGCTGCAATAGGAGAGGAGTTCAAGACATCGATACAAAGGCAGAGATACATATTATGGATTTTATCAAGTTTAAGGAGAAGATATTTAGGAGCACTAGCGTAAAGGAACGAGCAATAATCAAATTTAGAAAGGATAGTAACCTTATATAGCATCAGAAGGATATAAGGATCCCCACCCCAAGTACGGGATTCTTTAAAGTTTTCTGTTACTTAAAATCGTTCAAAAAGACCGTTGTAAGTAGTTCTGTATAACCGGAACTCCGCAAAACCGGAAATTGAAAAGGATAAACATAGTGAATAGTAGAAAAATACTGTTTCTAGATATCAAATGAACCGCCACTACTAATTTGGGTCATCTAGATAAGTTTCTGAGAATACTCAAAGTGTGAGAGCTATCCTTAATTCATTCATATGTTCAAGCATTTAGAAATACATACACATATAAAAATCACTATCATCATTGCTTCCATATATTCATACACATGTATCAGAGATGACTTTGCATCTGTTAATCAAGTGATCGTCACAAACCTTCATGATAGTAGCGCGTGTGCCATTTGTATGTTAATTAACGCCATTCAGTTCAAGATGATTTCTCAGTGATTGCTTGGGGACACCCGAATTGCGCACCAACACTTAACACAGTGACAAGTTGGACTCGAATTGCGCACCAACCTGAAATAGCCCGCGCGCTGAGAACTTGAATTGCGCACCGCTTTAAAAAAAAAAAAAAAAACCGGATTTTATAAAATCGACGAAAGAATAAAATCAGTAAAAGGTCGTTCTTTCAGTGACTTCCAAAATGTCTTACCACATCTCGATGGGGAACGTTTGCTATTAGGGATTAAGGGAACTACATTTCGGTTGCTTAGACAAAAAAACTCCTTAAAGGTTTGCGAAAAATAGGCTATCATTCCGTTAGCAGTTCGGTTTTTATTCTAAATATTTTTAACAATCTAGAAACGTACACATATTTAAAGAAATGTTGCATAAAATAGAATCATTTTTTGCGCAAATATTATATAAAATAATGTAAATTACAATAATTTCTAACTGAATATGAAGAATTTTCAGTGCACGGCATATTATATTTCATGAAGCTTTAGCATTATTACAAAATACATTCATGTCAGCTGATTCTTTCTTTATAGTGTCATACTTAATTCCTCAACGTCGATGACTACCTATTCGTACATCTCAGCTGTACAGATATAGATAGTGTACTAGACAATTGTTATATGCAACGCAGGTGTACATACGCAATTCGGAACTAATTAGTAATCGTTCGATTTTTATCGATTTACACAAATACAGTCCTATTTATGTCTGCTGTGTACGATCAGCTGATTAATTTACATAAAAAACAAATGTAATGACTATGAAATTTTCGAGTTCGACAAATTAAGTATCTATTATTATAATATAGAGTTATTTAGAGTTTGAGGAAACCAGGTTTTGGGGAAATTTCAATTCTGATTATCTTACGCATCAATCAGTGTTCAGTCTCAGTTATAAATTGTCATTTGATTTGAAAATCAAATTTGATAAAAATCGTAATTTTGTGTCATTTAATGTACTATGAAACAGTATAATGTAGTACTCTGCTTAAATTTTAAATGACAACACATAAACATTTACAATTAGTACAAAATTAAAAGGTGTATATTAAAATGAATAGTTTTCGGTAACGGATAATTCCGACAAAATATAAAAATATACAAAATTTATAATCAAGAGGAATTAGCAGCCCAATTGCAAGCTGGGGAAATAGATTGCATTTCGCAAAATGTTGTTCCTATAAGGCAATCATATATACGCTGTAATAGTTTATACTTTTATTTTAAATTTGATTGATAATTTTCGTATTTATTTATAAATTTTTATTCAGTAGATTAAATTAAATTCATATTTTTATTTATCATATATTAATAAAAATCTGAGGCGCTCATTTTATTTTTCTGTTCATTTATTGACCTAATGATTGTACATTATTTATACAATTTTTTATTTTGTCGTTGAAGAAATCCTTTTTTCTATTAAATTTTTTTTAACTTGTCGCAAATTTTAAAAGTTCTTCTAAAAAACTGAAATATGGATTCATTACTTCAATGTAGTGTTTTTCATCAATACACAACACGTCCGGGAAAAAAAAGTATTTTTTTGGATTTGTATGTTTCCAGCACCCTCCGGTAAATTAAATTTGAAGGTAAAATATCGTTATATTTTTTTTTTCCAAAATATTCCTTTATATATTGACGAAAATTACATTCGTTTACCGTTTTCAGATCCAAATGGGATTTAAATTAAATGGTTACTGAAAATGTTTATTGCAATATAAAGTTGTTGCTTGTTGCATATTTTAAATTTCAGGAATAATAATATCGGTTGGCGAGTTATGCCTATTTTGAAGTGATTTTTAGGTAATTTTAAATTCGTCATATTATATATTCTTAACCTTTTACGCGGTGTGTAGCGCTCAAGGGTTAGAAAAGCTATTCGAACATTATGCATTTTCTGTAAGAGCATTTTAATACTACACGGTGTGTCAGAAAAGTTCCCGAACTTTTGATATAAATGAAGTACAATTGGATGTAAAGTAATTTATTCGAATTAATTTTCAACATACCTCTCGAAGTATAGACGTATTTGAGTGCTTGTACAGCGATTCGAAGCTTCTCTGGTACTCCTCTAAAGTAATGACTCTGCGGCGCTCGGTGCAAAAAGTTTCAATGGCGGCTACGTGTTTAAAAAATCTTCTTTTCAGGTGCATCTTCCGGAATAGGAAAAAGTCGGCAGTTGCTAAATCGGGCGAATAGGGGGCGTGATTGATCCGTGGGGTTTGATTTTTAGCGAGATAACGCTTGACAATGTTCGCTGAATGCGCGGACGTATTGTCATCCAACAGACTCCACGATCCGGGCTCCTTGTACTCGGGCCGTACGCGCTGAATCCGACGCTTGAGACATTTTAGGACCTCGACGTATTAGGCAGCGTTCACTGTTTGATTTGGAGGCAGGTATTCGTGATGAATTAACCCTTTTGCATCGAAATAAGCGACGAGCATGGTTTTCACTTTGGATTTTTGTTGGCGCACTTTTTGAGCCGTCCTTGAACCGCTTATACCAAACAGTCGTACGTGATACTACACCTTCACCGAAACCATCATCGATCAATTTTTGCGTTCTGAATAAAAATACTTTTCTCTTTATGCTGGTCACATCGCGCATTTAGTTTAAATAGATATAATATATTATAATCAGGTATAACGGCTAACAAGACATGAGAGCTTTCCTTTCCTTTAAGGTATCCTGTATATTTTTTCGTCTACAAATTTATTTATATTACGGTCCAGGTGCCGTTTTCGTTCGTTTTTTTATATTTCATACCGGCAAACTTCCGGTGCGTAATTTGAATGCTTAGATTACTAAACCTTTTTAAACCGTTGGCCAGGTAAACAACGGTACGCAATTCGAGTGTCGCCGAATGCACATGGTCATGCACATACAGGTATGTATGTCTATACACCCGTGTAAAATTGGTGAATTCCCATTTCGCCTAAATTTAAGGTTTCGGTTACTGAGGTAATAAAAAAAAGGTCAGACAAACATACGAATGATTTCGTGTTGGCAACAGCGCGTCATCATTGTCGAATTTTAAACAGGCTAAACGCATCATTTTTTTCGCTATTTGATTCCGCTGTTAAAGTGTTTTTTTCTTTCCGAAAAGCAACAAAAACGTTCATATGAAAATCAGAAGTGAAAAAATACCGCTAAAAACGTATTAAATGTAAATGCACGCGAAACGACGACTCCGATTATTAATATTTGTGAGTTATTCCATTCGAAGTCCAGTGCTCTATAAATCTCACCCACCTTATCAGTCAATATATAGGAAGCCCTTTATTGATATTTAGTGTAACATGAAAAATTAAGGTTTTCGGAGTTGCAGAAAAAAAGAAAGAAAAATGCTCCAGGATAAAGAGTTGTCAATGGATAAATGCTTTTATTACAAATTGAAAACAATGCACATTTATGCTAGTTTTATCCAAGTTCCTCGTCAAAAAACAAACAGAATAATTTTTATCTTTTTCTTAATTTTTTCGTTTTGGGCAGAAATTTGTTTCGAATATTTTCTTTTTAAATCTTAAGAAAGATGCAAAAAGTGTATTCATTTGTTTATTTGTTTTTTCCTTATTGCGTTGGACTTGTCAGCAGCTGACGATTACAAATTTAAAAAAAGGTGTATTTAAAAAGTTAATATTAAGTAAAAATAACTTATTAATCTAATAGTATACTTCAAATTTTTTATAAGTCAATAAACTTTTTTTTTAATTTTTAGTTTTTTCCGACTTACAAATAGAAAGGGGTTATGTGTTCGTCGCGGATGTTTTTTTTTTGTTTGTTGGCGCATAATTCATATTCATATGGATCGACCATTTTACTGATTCAGATGCCATTTTTCGGCAAATCCAAAAAAAAGATAAAGAAAAAAAACCTTCTATTTTACTATTTAAAATATCTTAATTCAATAAATTGCCAAAAGATTTCGATTTAACATTACAAAAAGGAACAAAAAAAAAAATATAAAAGGACGCTATTCAATTAACCAATTATTTTATAATATACTTTTGACGTATTATACAAAAATTTATAGCAATTAAGAGAATATAATTTTTTAATGAATGATAACTTTTTTTTATTCTCTGTTGCCGAAATCTAATTGAATACGATTTCATTTAAAACGTAATTTGCAATAAATATTTCAATTTACAAATATTAGATATATGTATGTATTATTTACCTGCTCGATTTGTTTTTATTTCATGATACATCCATTACTACATATATTAGACTGACTCAAAATTTTTGTTCTATTCAAAAGCGACAACTCATAATATTCAAGATAGAAGAATAGAGTTTCCTTCAGAACAGTGATACGCATAAGACCCAGGCCAGAACAAATTACGACTTCGTAGCGTAAAGCAGTTAGTATACGGTGATTTTCCGTATATTCAGACGGATTCGGCATTTCTTACGACCTTTAATGACGGTGTCCGAGCTAAAAAAATAATAAAATTTGGATAACAATCATTCAATTTCTCGGGCAGTCTCGGCAGCGGGCAAACATGAAAAAATCGAGGGATCCCCCGCTGCGCAAGGGTAATCTTTTTTTCTGCCTACCAAACGTGACCGTGTTGCCAAGTTGATTTTTTCAAATTATTATTGTAATTATTATTAATGGGAATTAGGCGAAATGGTACCAGACCGTAAAATTAACCATCAACATTATTGAACCCCATTGTTGCCATTCTCATTGCTGGTTTATTCCGCATGATTTACAGTGAATTGTAAGTTTTTCGAGTAATTTAAAATCTTTTCAAGTCAAGGCTGTGCATAAGTTGTGTGTGTGTTATTTTTTACAACTCTGTACCCACCTGTAAGGACCATCTCCCACACCCATGTTTAACAATTCAAATGTAAATCCAGATAACTTCGGGAATTACACGGATTTTATTCAACTAGTTATGTACATTTTTTTTTTTTTTTCAATACATTATATAGCTGTAAAGACAAATTTATTGTGTTGTAAAATAAATGACCGGTATATCTCACAAATAGCAGGTGATCAATGCAGAAACATTGACTAATTTACATATTTTGCTTTTTGTACACACTATTGGACTAATTCATTATCTAATTTTCTATTTTTCCAAATAGTTTCATGTCCATGATCCAAAGACTGTTTAGATTTCATTTAAATATAAGTGCCTTTTTGTTTTGTTTACTTATATTTCATTTTTATTGTTACTTATTCGAGTTTGCATTTTTAATTGTAAAATTTGTAACGCTTTAATTTATTAATAGTTACATATTACAGGTTTTGTTTTATAATTTGTGTATTTTATGTAGTTACTGCATTTAATACCGCAGCATCAGTAATGAATTTAAAATATGATTAATTCTATATCCCCTTTTGACATTCTTAGATTCACAAATGACTTGAAAGTATTTTGAACAGTTAGTGGTTCTATTGTAACTCCTCCAGTTCGTGTGGAGCTAGTTTGTTGTTGCTGTAAATTCGTAATTATGAAAGTTTATTGCAACTTTATGTTAGTGGAGGGGAGCGGTAAATTTCCAATAAGATCTGCTTAATGAATTCAACAAAAAAGGTAATTGTTTTTTTATGGGATAATAGCGTAGCTCTCTATCTTTGAAATGAAAACTGTATGTAGTATACTTCAGAGAATATTTTAGTGATATTTCAGATATTTCAGCTAAGACGTTATTGCCTGTAAATCATTTACTGGTATCGCCGGCATTTCTCGTACCGCTTCGCCTCCGTAGGCCGTACAGGTATTTCGGGAAGATTCGAAAATTATGTTAACCTACCATTCTATTCTGTTTTATTATACTGCCTTTCCCCTGCAAATGAAACAATGAAATAGGTCTGTATGAGTTGTGATCCTTTTTGTTTCCCCCAGGCTTTAAGAGTGAGCAAAAATGGTATATTCTCTCCACAAGTTGCGAATATATCCCGACCCTAATGATTTATTAAATAAAATAATATAAAAAATTTAGATTTTGAAATAACGTCTGTCGATGAGTGATTCCTTTCTATTTTTTAAAACTGATAAGTATGCTCCATTTTCTACCGACATCTGACGTCTTAAATCAAACTGGCAACCGGGACATACAGATTCCTCTATAACCTCGTTTAATATAAATTCATTAATAGTTTTTTTATGAACTTTCAAAATACCCTTTAACAAAGAAATAGTTTTATAGAAAAATATTTGAAAAGCTTTTTTACCAGGTTTTGTAGGAAGTACGAGTATATTAACAATTTTCCAACAAGCGTAAACACTTTAAGGTTGTAAACATTTATTAAAAATGTTAGTTAACAATGTTTTAAAAAAGATTAATCAGTTTGATAATTTTAATAGTAATTCTGTGCCCACAGGTAGCGTTCCTATAGTTTAGTTGATTAATAATTTGTTAACGTAGTTCACATCAATTGATATGGAACTGAACAGTCGGAATCTAGACAGTCGCAATCGTGACGGCTAAAGTTACTTGTCCGTTTAAGGACTTTATCTGTGACATTTGAAAATAAGTTGGCGAGGAATATATTAAAGTTTTATTATTGCTAATTTTAATATCGGCAATAATAGTCAGTCTCCGAATCAAGAAGAAGCCAGAGTCAATATCTTCCAGAAGTTCCTTTCATAATATTATCGCCGATATCTTTAGTCATGGCTCATCTAGTTAAGTAGAACACAGGAATGTAACAATTTAAGCCATGTTTTGACCGTCTTGAATCAATTTAGTATCCAAAATCCCAATTGGAAATCCGTTTATAAATCATCCTTCTGCAATCCTAGTTCACAATATTTTTCCAATCCGCCTGCTCATCCATGGTACTTAGACTTTCCGCACCCCTCCTCCCGTTGCAATTACCATTTTTCTCTTTAAAGATAAGTATTTCGATTTAGTAGCTACCCGACGCAGATTCAAGTAGGCCCATGTTCGAATATTGCTGCTGCACATTTGCAGTAATGAAAATTTTAACTTAGACTGAGTTATGTCCACAGTCGACGATCCTAAAAAAAAACATGGAAAAGGGGATTATAGATAACATTTTGAACCTGTTTTTTATGTTCATTCAAATAGTTTTAGCGCAACATTTATTTTCATTTATTTATTTTCATTTATTTATTTTCTGCAAATTTTGATTGCTGAAAATGATCAACAGCCAATGGCAGTATACATATAAATATACATTACTGTGAACCACGAATGCTGATGTCGAGTTATTTAAGAGCGATTTATTATAATTAAAAAAACAAATAAGAAAAATTAACGTAAAATTTGGCTAGGCTATTTTCTGTGTTATCTTTTCAATTATAATTTAATTCTAAATAGTGTATTCATGCGGGAAAGTAACGTAACTTTAAAGTAAATAACAATGAAAACAGAGAATCAATGTAAAATCAATAATTAAGGAATTCCGTACAGTTTTTAACCGTAGATGAGACGGAAATTTTGCACTATACACTTTCGGAAATTAAAGTTAATGTTAATCGATTATTATTATTATTATTATTATTATTATTATTATTATTATTAAATGATATGCGATTAGTTACACCAGCGGAGTTCGAGGTTGAACAGCAGCGATATCACATGCATCGACCACCGAGGTAAATCTGCTTACGACAGTGGTCTATTAGCTGTCGGACGGTGTGATCGCTGTTTATTGCCGTAAGCGTAGAGTCACCGGTTGAGACTTGTATCATCGTCGTTCTATCGAGTTTTTACGTGTTTTGGAAAGAATTTTTTTGTTATTGGGTCGTTTTGACGGCTCTGGCGCCCGAAAATTAAGATACCTGTATAGTACGGTAGAATAGGGTTGTTGAAATCAGTATTCCAGTAAAGGAATGGCTTACAACAACATGTAAATGCACACTTACAGATCACCCCGGGGGTTATTCGCTTACCGTGATATATACACAAACTGATTATACGTAAGATCTACACAATGTAATATCAAAAAGTTAACATAGAAGTATGATAAATGTCGCGATTCGCTCATGGTGTGATAAGCGAGAAATAATAATGATAATAATAATAACCGAATCGAACACTTCAAGCGACGGTGAGCGGCCGGCGTGGTGATGTCGGCCGGAACTAGAAATTGTGGTGTACCACGAATACCGAAATGTTGTCTTTACTCTGCGTCCTTTTCTTTTTGTTTCCTTCACTTCGTCGTTCTGTTGTTATCTCCGTTATTCGTCTGCGCTCTTAAGCCATACTTTATTAACTTCCTCCCGTTTTCGTTTTTCCTTGGTTTCCTCTCCATATTTTCCTTTCCACTCGAACGAAGAGCATGATTGCGATGCAGACCATGTGTTCTTTGAGTGTTCATCTCTTTCTGCTGAGTGCTCGGCTTTCTACTTTAGTTTGCTGGGACTTGGTTTTCCTACTCCATACTGCGCCTCTTATGTTCTATCTCTTCCCTCTCCACAAATTGTTCCTATTATTTGTTCCTTTCTCCTAACAATATCTGATCGTATCAGGATATAAGTGATTCCTTCCTATTCTAATTGTTTCTGGGTAAAGGTCCCTGGTTGACAAGCCCAAAAAAAAAAAAAAAAAAAAAAAATCCTTCCTTAATCAACCTTGTTTTAAATAGTGGCCCAATCCCTCTTTGTTCCTCCTTTCGTTATTTGGGTGTTTCCTGGATAGTCGACTTTCATTTCATGATCATATCAACCATCTATTCGTGTCCGCCTGCAAAAGGCTCAACCTCATTAAATCCCTTTCTCATACTGATTGGGGTGGTGATGCTGTGATCCTGCTTATGTTTTACAAATCTTTTGTCCGCTCTATTCTTGATTACTGTTCTTACATTTACGGAAATTCTTCTAGATCCCTTCGGTCTAAGCTCGGTCGGGTCCAAAATTCATGTCTCCGCCTCTGCCTTGGAGCCCGAAAGTCTACTCCTATCCCAGCTCTGCACGCGGAATTTCACATTCCTCCTCTTTTTCTTCGACGTTCCTTCCTGGGTTATCGTTTATTCATCAAACGGTTTCCGATTTCCTCTTCTCCTCTGATTTCTTCTTATTCATTCATCTTACGTAGTTGGCGTTTTTCTGTCAACAAAACTCCCATTCTATCACTTATCGCTGCCTGTCTTGTTCACTTTTCTCTTCCCGTATATCTACATTCATGATAAATTCCCATATTTCTCCTTCAATTTTTCCTCTTTTCTTCATCCTATTAATTGCTCTTATTCCCCGATTCCTCCTAAACCTGTCATTCACAATGGCGTAGATCAGAATTTTTACAAAATCTAAACTCTTCTTTCCCTAATCATTTTTTGATTTTTACCGATGGCTCCAAAGGACCCAATGGTGTTGGTGCAGCTTTTTTCTGTCCTTCTCTAAATTATGTCGAGTCCTTTAAACTTTCCTTCTTTTGCTCTATCTTCTATGCGGAGTCCTCCGTTATTCTGCATGCACTTCTTTTTATCAGGTCCTCTCCTGTCTCCGCAATATCCTTATCCTGTCGGATGCTCAAAGCGTGCTGCAAACTATCGCATCTCCTCTCCTCACTCAGCCGATTGCGTTATTCTTCTTATTTGCTCCTTGATTCATGATATTTTCCTTTCACACTTAATCCAAACGGACTTCTAATCGGGTCATGCCGGAATTAAGGGTAATGAGTTAGCTGATTCATTCGCTCGGTTATCTTCATCTTCCGGTAGGTTTCTTTCTGTTTTCTCTTCTTCCAATATCACCCTTCTGTCTTCTGCTGCTCATTCCAATCTATGGCTTGACTCTTACGTCTCCTCTTTCTCCAACCCGGATTCCTTTTTCTTATCTATTCAGCCTTCCCTTCCTCGTTTCCCCTGGTTTCTTGACTTTCCTTTCATACGTCGCTCCAATATCTCTGCGATCTGCCGCCTAAACTTCGAGTTTGCTTCCTTCCTCGCTTATCCGTTACTCTCTTGTGCCGTCTCCATTTTGTCCATTGCACTCCTCCAATATTGAATTTGTGTGTGATCCCGATGATCGTATAATGTTCGAGTGTTCATCTCTTGTAACCGATCATATTCCTACTCCATACAGTGCTTCGTTCATTCTCTCCCTTCCTTCTCCTTCTGTTGTTCAGGCTCTTGATTCCTTTTTGTCGGCTATCTCTGATCGTATAAATATCTAAGTTTCGTCGTCTTTTTTCCTCTGTTCTTGGGCCAATGTCCTTGTAGACGACCCCACCCTCAAAAAAAAACACCGAAATGTGGAAACCCGTGCTTATTATTAAAATATTATTTATTTTAAATAGAAAAGAAATTAACGCAAAGTAAATTAAATTTGAATTTGAATTTATTCTTCAGTTTGCAAGATTATTGTTCTGGTTGTATTTTGCTAAAGTAACGTACTTTTCTGTATATCGGGCATGTTCTTCTCGGTGCATTTATTCGAAAATCATTTAACGTGAATGGAATCTGGTTTTATCCGTAACATCTATATGTGGCGAAACAATGATGAGCTGGAGTGTAGTGGTCGTAGGATAGTATGCACTGATGGGTACGGCTACACTTGATAGATCGCATTGTTACCTTTAGTTAACGTAATTTTCTATTATATTATATTATATTATATATAACCACGTTAAAGTGTTCAGGGTTGACTGATAGCTGTGCGAATAGAATGTTCAGGGGTAATGTATTCCGATTTGTCTGTTTCGATCGGCGGTGATTTTAGTTCTAGTCTTCGCTCATCGGTCCGGTGATAGAGCTGCATCCTATTTTTCACCCTATCTGCGTTAACAACGTATCGAAAATCTAAAAGGTTTATAATTTGTTCATATTCAATCGGAAATAAAGTTATTTGTGCGTAAATCTAAATCTTTTTCCAATACAACAACAATAAAACGGAGCAATAGCTGGATTACACAACAAAACAAAGATAATAATTTATGATCATAGGTAGCAACATTGTGTAAAATTAATAGTCAAGAAAGCCCGGCGACAATGAGGGATTTAACGGACAGGACTTACCTACACTTTTAGCACGTCCGTTTATTGAAAAATAATAAAATTATACATTTTTTTTCTTACTGTGCGATTTCACTGCCGGCCATCAATCGTGGCGTTATTGGCTCATTTTTGAGTGGAACGGGGACTTTTAGGCAGCTGATTCGTACAAATGTGTTAGTTGCGTAACGATATCGTTGGGAATTTTAAAGCGTTTATTTGGTAAAAAAATAAAAGTTCCGATTAATTTTTTATAGATAATTGCATGTCCCTTGTCCACTATGAGTAAGTGAACGTATCAAGCTGGGAAGCAGTAATATTCCCCGGAACACGGGCATCTAATCATTCCTGAACGTAGAAAAGATCGATTCAGTAACCAATGGCATCCACCCTGAAGAAGATAATTTCAGACGGGAAACAATAAACCTGTAAATGGTTGGCGCGGAATCGACGTCATTGGCGGTAAAATCTGGACGGAAATATTAAGTATCGAATAAGAATTCAATTGCGACCGGGTTATAATTTGTATATACGTCCAGTTAGAATAGCTAAACCGAAGTAGTTTACTAGTCGTTTCGAAGAATGTGTGACTTTGTTGATTGTTGTGAGTATATTTACTTTTTTTTTTTTTTTTTTTTTTTTGGTGCCCAAAGTTTGTATTTTTTAGTTATGCTATCGAAGGAATTGTTGTGTTCTATCGCGTTCGTGCTGATAAGCAAACTTGTGAATGCCGCTCCGCTGATGCTGTTTGTCTCGGTGAGTCCGTTCTTAATTGTTTGTCTTATCTTATCATCGCGCTTTACAACCGATCGTGTAACCGTCGCCGCGTAACTGCGCCGCTACCAAGGCACGCTGTCCGAATTGCTCGACAGTGCAGCCAGTTAAAGAACTTATAAACATCCTAGGTTCGACGACGTCAAAGTACTACACTCAGTGCGCTCCTCAATTAAGTCGCAGTACTCGGGGCACTGTCGCGCGGAACAATGCCGCGCGATAAACCTCTGAGCGGCTGTTTGCAGCCACCTCGGCTAACGTTACCGTCAACGTCAACGGTAAAAACGATGAAAACAAAAAACCCACCCCGACCGGTTACCCCGGTACAGTTGCGGAAAACTGCTACCGGTAGCTATTCCATAAAAAGACAATTGTCCTATTCAACTACCAGTGAAAGCGATGAAAATTGGCTAACTCCTAAGCATGTAGCTAAGAGTGTAAAATCTGTCGCTTCTTATAACGCTAAACCAGTAAACACTAAATGTAATATTTTCCAATTTCTGGATAATGAAAACAGTGATGATATCAATAATAATAGTAGTAATAACAATAACGGTAATAGCAGTAGTAATAACAATGACGCTGAAATGGAAGTCACTAATATTAATCCTAATAACCCGGAGCCTGCGTCTAACGAGGTTTACTCCAACAAGAGAGCCAGACCACCGCCACCCATTATGGTAAAAAACGTGCAAAATATCACCAACTTCAGAGAATTCCTACTAAAGATACCTGATATAGAATTTTCACTTAAATCCACGCTGTCGGGAGTGACAATAAAACCTTCTAACCCACTAAGTTATCGTACCCTTATAAGGGCTATGAAAGATAGTAATTATTTATATTATACTTACTCCCTAGAGGAGGATAAACTGTTCAGGGTAGTGTTAAGAAACCTGCACTGTTCTACTGACCTAGCTGAACTAAAAGCAGAGCTGGAAGCAAGAGGCTTTGTGGTAGCTCGGATCACTAATATTCTCAAAGGAAAAACTAAACAACCCTTGCCAATGTTTTTTGTTGACTTAATACCTGCTCCAAAGAATGACGAAATTTTCAACATCACGCGCTTATTGAATACAGTAGTGGCGGTGGAAGAACCGAGAAAAGACTCGAGGCTGAAACAATGTAGACGCTGTCAGCTGTTTGGTCACACGGCCAATTACTGTAACCTTCCTCCTCGTTGTGTAAAATGTGCAGGCAAGCACGACACTAAAACATGTACTAAAGGCGTCGATGTGCCAGCAATCTGTGCGCTATGTGACGGAAATCATCCGGCGAGCTACAGGGGATGTCCGGTGTACAAGCAGCAGACTACATTTTATAAGAATTTACGATCAACTTACGCTAGCACTCAAATAAATACCTACAATGCCGAAAGTGGGGATTACAATTGTTCTAGTGTAGTAAATAATAATAGGACTTATGCCAATGTTGCTAAAGCTAAACGCGTAGATTTAGATCTAAATAATGTATCCAGCAGAGGACATCTGAGTAACAGTAAAAATTGCTACACCGACGATGGTATTACCACTGCCAGTAATAACAGCAACAGAAACAATGCTGATATGTCCTCAATGCTATCTGCATTTTTGAACGAATTTAAAAGCGTAATTAATCCATTAATCTCCTTACTAACTAAGGTTATTGAAAAACTACTATCCTAATGATAAATGAAATAAATAACATCTCTCGTCAGTCACTAGTGATTATGCTATGGAACGCCAATGGCATTGCTCCAAAGAAAGGAGAATTAGAGATTTTTCTTCAGCTAAATACTGTTGACGTTGTACTGATCGTGGAAACGCATCTCGTAAGAAGTCACAGCTTTAAGCTAAACGGATATAACGCCTACACTGCGCACCACCCTGATGGCACGGCCCACGGTGGTTCCATGATATTGGTCAAAAGTGGATATAAGCAATATGAAAATTTTTCCCGAAGCACATATGCCTATCAGGTCGTTGCCGTGAACATAGAAACATTCGCAGGTGAAATCGCCGTGGCGGCAATTTACTGCCACGGAGGATTCGCAATACCAGACGTGGAGCTCAACAGTCTTTTTAACAATTTAGGAAATAAGTTCATATGCGGTGGTGACTATAACGCGAAAAGCTTCGCGTGGGGTTCTAGGCTAACTAATCGGGCTGGGAAGAAGCTTAATAGGTGCCTACGGAGTAATTCACTTGCCGTCCTTTCACCAATGACGCCCACGTACTGGCCTGCACATGATAATAGACTTCCAGACATATTGGATTTTTTTATCATCCGTGGACTACAAAGATACAGCAGAGAATGTAGTACTGTTAATGACCTCTCTTCAGATCATATTCCAGTTGTTGCCGTCGTAGACGTACGCCCGAGGTGTATACCCACCCAACAAGGACTGGTTAATAAGTCCACAAATTGGGACCTCCTTTGTAGCATAATCGAAAGTAATATCAATTTAAGAATTAAAATAAAGAATAAAGAGGACATAGACCTAGCGGTCAAAAATTTTACCAATCTAATTGTACGCGCCTGCCATGACTCGACTAGTTATACCTCGGATAAACGGCGAGTCAGATTCATTCCGGTCGAGATTAGACAGTTAATTAAAAAAACCAGGGCAGCCAGGAAGAAGTGGCAGCGCAGTCGCTACCCATCGTTAAAGAAACAGTATGCAACTCTGCAAAATGCGTTAAGAACCAAAATCAGCCTGTATAAAAACGAAACGACTCAAAGGAATCTGTTAGCAATGAACACTGATACCGCAGCCTTGTGGAACAATACGAAGAAATTGCTACAGTACGAAAAGGAACAATTCAACATAAAAGTAGACAACAGTTGGGCCAAAACCGATAAGGATAAGGCAAACGCATTTGCAGAACACCTCAGCTCAGTTTTCACACCGCATCCAGATATGCGCATTGAGCGCTCAGAACTGATGCAACGTATGTCAAAGGTTCCCTGCACGTTAGGAAGATCAAAAATGTTTTCGCCGAAAGAGGTATTCGAATGTCTGCGCAAGGCACCGCTACGGAAAAGCCCTGGAGCAGGTAACATCACTGGCGAAATTATCTCACGACTCCCACCGAAGGCAGCTACCCTGTTGTGTTACATATTCAATGGAATATTACGAACTGGATACTTCCCTGAAGCATGGAAGAAGTCAGTAATAGTAATGATCCCCAAGCAGGGTAAGCCGAAAATGGACGTTTCCTCTTATAGACCTATCAGCTTGCTCTGCTCCTTATCCAAGGTGTTAGAGAGATTAATCCTAAATCGTATTCAGCCGCTTATAACCAGTCACGGTATTATACCGAGTCATCAATTCGGGTTTCGCAGGAAACATTCTACAGTGCAACAGTGTCATCGGTTGGTAGATGCGATTTCGTCAACTCTGGAGAGGAAGGAGGTATGCTCTGCAGTTTTCCTGGATGTTGCACAAGCCTTCGATAAAGTGTGGCATCCTGGATTACTTTGTAAATTGGGGCAGTTTCTCACTTCTGATTTATACGCGTTACTTCAGTCGTACTTGAACAGCAGAACTTTCGTCGTAAATATCAATGGTTGTCTTTCAAAAGTAGGTGTGATTCTATCGTCAGTTCCGCAGGGTAGTCTGATCGGACCTCTTTTGTATTCAATCTACACGGCAGACATACCGATCAGTAATCAGACGATCCTAGCAACGTATGCTGATGATATTGCCATTCTTGCATCCAACTCAGTGGTCACGTACGCGAACGTTGCTGTACAAAACCACCTAGACAAGCTGGCTGAATGGGCACAGAGCTGGCGCATAATGTTTAACCCCAACAAGTGTCAACACACGTCGTGTTTACAAACAGGAAAATTAGCTGTCCAGCGGTGAAAATTGGCAACGCTCAAATTCCCCAGACCAACTCGGTACGGTATCTCGGCATGTACCTGGACAGGAGACTTACTTGGCGAATACACGTGGCACAAATCAGAAGAGCCATTGCTGCTCGCGCGAAGTCGCTACATCCGCTTTTGGGACGGAAGTCTGCTCTCAACTTAACTACCAAACGAATCATTTACCTTGCTGCAATCGCTCCCATTTGGCGCTATGGAATTGAATTGTATGGAAGTACTTGTAAAAGCAACCTTCGAAGAATTCAACAGCAGCAGTCCAGGATACTCCGCACTATCACGTCTGCTCCACCTTACGTGTCCAATTTGACGTTACATAATGACCTCAGGGTCCCATATGTCAGTGATGCACACATTGCACAGTACAAAAGATTGTTTGACAAATTCGAGTGTAGCAGCAATCCTGTCATCCGTAGGATGCATACGGACAGTCTTCCAGATAATCCTCCAAGGCGACTTAGAAGGAAATGGTGTCGGGATGCTATCCCGATCACTTAATTCCTCACTTTAATTTACTTGCATAATAACATGTACTTATTCTTAATCACGGCACGCGTTCATTCCTATAATTGATCCTCTGAACATTCTTATCTTATTGTGTTACTCCTTTTCCCTTCTCACAACCTAATGTCTCGCTGGAGTCATTAGATTTTATTATTATTAGTTCCTCTTCCTACAATATCGCCGTTGTTTGCAGCAAGTTGTGCTGGTATGACGTATAAAAAAAAAAAAAAAAAAAAGTTTGTATTTATTGTAGTTTAGTAAATTCGATAATTAGAGTCAGAATTATACCTGTATCTTTAGAAGTACGTGATTTTTTTTTTCTTGGTTTGTAAGTAATTACATAATTAACAGTGATACATCATAAATTAAGTACAGGAAAATAATAATGTAAAATGTAAATAAATGAAACTGAAATAATTTCAAAACAAACTAACTGATAGCATATTTCTTATCACTAAAATATACAATAACGAGTATTATACTAAAAGTGAAATATTAGAGATACTGATAAAATTAAATCACTATAAATTATTTTCACACATACATACATACGTGGTAAACATATGAATTAATTAACTAAAAAATTATTAAATAAGAGAAATTTAGATTTTTAGTCATTACTAAGAAATGCTCATACCTGTTTGACCTTAACGTCTTTTAATAGCTGACGATATCCAACTGGAGACATGCGTACTTCATTATTCGTCGGCTGCTTTAGTCAAAATGGAACACAAACGGTGCCATTTAAGTATTTTATTGTTATTGGATGGTGAAGTAATTCTGTAATTATTAGATTCCGTAATTTGTTTTACATTTTAATTCAAATTTAAGTTGAAAAATCCGGATGAGGTATAATACGCTTTAACATTCGTAGTATAAAGAAACTGATAACGACTGTGAATGTATTTTATTGGGTAAAGTGAAATTAACGGATGTGTCGGTCAAATAAAATATGTGCGGTTTTGAACGTTCCTAGCTTCCATTTGGTACACTGTTCACAACGTCCATAGCTGTAGTATTTTCAGATCGAGATTGACCAGAATGATTTTTTCGATTTTTGAAACACCGGCTGGTGAATACATTGCTTGGCATTAATAACAACGTAATTATCGTTCCTTCCGAAAAGAAAGTAATAATAAAAAATAACACAAATAATTCACTATCCGCGATTATAGCAACGATGAACACTACGCATTGCATTACGCGTGATATTCCCGTAGCTATGAGCAGTTTCACATACAACTTCCAGTCGCTGAAAAAACGTGTCAATACCGCTTCCTCATTCTCATGATGGAAATGAGCTATCTCATGACGAATTCGATGAACACTAAAAATCGTGATTAAGACGAAAACAGCGTTTATCAGCATTAAACAAATTTCTATTATAACAGACCAAATAAGCATGTAGAAATATCCAAAAAGTGTACGACAGAAGTCTTCGTTCAGATGCTGATATATACGAAATTTAAACACTTTGTCGTTAATTGCTAGGCCTATTGTTATCAAAAAGAATGCTCCGATCCAACAGATGCAATTATACATAGAAAACCTTGCGCAATGATTATTAGTTATTATCGCATTGCGAGTTCTTTGTGTAACTCTAAACACATCGTACGATATCACAACTGACCATAAGCCAGAAGCGAATCTTGTATAACAAAAGATGAGAAGTCTTAAGCAATTTTGTATAAAAATCATTATGATGTACTGAATAAGCAGGCAAACGCAATAGCAGGTCATACATCTGTTGAACAAGTTCCGATTTAATGGTGATTTCAAGAATTGGACTATGTGGAAGATCAACAGAGCGATTGATATGCATAAAACGATCACCAGTGCAGATGCTAAAGTTGTTTCTAATTCAGTATCCATTTATTCGGATTTCGAAAAATCTGTAAAAAACAGAGCATGACTTAGAGATCATAATACGTTAGCGAAAGAAGTAATTACACATGTACATACATTAATTTAAAGCAAACTAAATGGAGGCATTTGGCTCAGAGGATGTTGTACATCCGCTAATAATAGAAAAAGAGAGGACGTCTAAAGAGAGGAAATAAATGAAATATCCAAAGCAATATTAAATAATTCACTAAGGCAACTGAAAAATGATTCAATTTAACTGCAGCACCGAACCAGTGTATCCATTTCGATAGAAAAGAATCCGGTGTGGACCAGGGGAAATGATCTCTCGTGGTAATATGTAAAATAAAAAATATAAGAAGAGTAATAATAAACAGAACTAATAATATGTAGAAAGAAAGTAGAAGAAAGAGTTTTGTGGATTGGAGTTGTGAGTGAAATGGATTTCTTAGGAATATAAAAAAAAATATAGGAGGGAGAAGGTACCGGTAAAAGATCCAGTGAATTGATTAAGGAATGCAGTTAAGTAAAGTACATAAAATAACTTCTATTCGGAAATAATATTAAAAATTTTAAAAAAACAAAACACCGACCTGTTTCGCGAACGCAGTCCACCATAATCGTGGGATTTTACAAAATTATAAACTGCGACCTATTGGTAAAACATGTTAAAAGTCGAATCATAATCAATTTAAAAAATTACACTTGAAATTAAAAGTTTTTTTTTTTTTTTTTTTTTTTTTTTATTCTGGTAACATAATTGACTCATAAAAAGAATAAGATTATTAATTTAAAATATAAAATATAAATTATAAAATGGTAATGATAGTAATTTAAAAAAATTTTTATACTGTAATATTTAATAAAGGATTATCACACTGAGTGTTATTGTTACTAATATTATTTTTATATTTATTTATGTAGTGCGCTTCTGCAAAATTCAAATTATTATATTCTGTAATTAATTTTAATATTTTCATATCCTGTTCGATGTTTCTAGTTAATTTGTGGGGCTATTAATAGTTAAATGCTAGAGTCGATTTATCGATTAATGTATTTTTCATGACGTATAAATGATAGATATCAAATCTAATGACAATGTTAGTGGAACATTGGTATTCTGTAAAAGTATTAAATTTTTGTTATTCTTCATTATGACTTCAGAGTATCGTTACTTATTTTTACTCGTGTGTTAATTTATATTATTTTGTTTCATTTTTTTTGTTACATTCGTTACCGTTATTTCAATTGTTTTATTTGCAATTTCCAATAATTGGGATGTAATCGTGTTGTTATATTTCATTTAAGGCTTACCTTTTCCGATATTACTGCATTTATTTCTTTTATTTTTTCCCGCGATTTGTTATTTGATCCATTTTCGTTCCTCTTTACGATCACTCATCTATTTTTAATTGTCCTCATCATTTGTTTTCCGCTTTTTGAAAGGGCCCTCTCTTAAATGCTAATGTAAAGTCAGTTCCATTAATCGTGTTCACCGAGTGGTTCATTTCAGTATATATTATAGCGTCTATTTTCCCCTTTTTCTCTTTTTTATATTAATTTATTTGAAATATATTTTTAATCGAAATGCGAAATTGTTCGGGTAATTTAAAAATTAACGAAGTGTAGTGGAAAAACGGAGATTATAATTATCTCAAAATCGAAATATATGAATAAGAAGATGAACAAGTTGAACTAGTAAATACCATGTGATCGCACAAATACGTACATGACACTTCTGATACTGCATCGCGTCTGTATAAACAGATAATGCGCAGTTAATTGTTGTCTAGAAAGTAACAGATCGTATCTTGGCTCAAAGGGATTTTTTTTCTCCGAACCCCAATTTCACTACTAGAGCTATTAGAGCACGTAGATGTGGGGGGTTAGTAGTGCAGATATTTTATTGGTATGGCAGATTTAACATATTGAAAGGCAGGAGGAATTTCGGGTAAGAAATTAGTGAGAATTCCAATAATTATTTCATTGATAGTCCAAGAATAACTATGAGATACGAGTGCTTAACATTTGCAAAGTGTGTGTAATTAAAGGGAGACGATGATTCGAAAGCAAAGAGGGGAATTGTTTAGCAATAAACTTGATAAATATTGTGACGTGAAGGGAGGAAGCATCTTTAAACGGATAGGTATATCGATAACGAACATTTAAGCATTGTCATTAAGAATGCTTATATAACGTCTGCTACGTTTTAATTGCTAATATGTGTTTGGTAAGGAAGTTTAGAATTATAGGCATTCAGAAAAAAAAAAAGTCCGTTGCTAAGAGCAACGATTTTGAAAGCACTTCAGCAGACGGGAGCTACTGAACGCAGAATAATATTATATGGATTTCCTCAACCACAGTTGCATAGCTATTGTTAAGTCACATGGCTTTTAATAGGGTGCAATCATCATTGAAACAGACAGTGGGCGATGAACTAGCAATTAAGAGAACTTTTTCTGCATCTATGTAGTTTTCTAACCAATGACGGCATTTAAATATTTGGATTCATTTTAATTTTAATTAATCAAGGAAAAATCAGTCTAAACAGGCAGAGCAGTAATCACAGTCGTGTTAAAAGTGTGCTTAGGGGAAAAATTACGTACATGCTCTGATGAAATACGAGAGCTAGAATTTCTGGAAATGATCATTAAGAAAAATTTAAATCCGTACGGATAGGTAGAGATAAATTGGGGAAGGTAAAGCAAATGGCTTTGTTGTTAGGGGAGCAAAACTCTTTGAAATATTTTGATGATAGCCGATAGAGCGCATGAACTAACTAACCGGAAGGATTTATGTGGACAAAAAACAAGCAAGTATCAAAATATTTAAGTGAGGAACATCTGGCCGATGAGTAAGCTCGGGACTTGTAATTGATTCTGGATATAAGTAAAGATAAGTAGATGGAAAGAAGTGTTCTCGGAGGAAAGTAACATTTCATGTTTGATAAATACTTAATGATATGTAGACATTTGTAGTATTTCACTTTTTGATTAGCTATACAAGGACGATAGGGTACATTGTGATTGAAAAGTAGGCCGAGTTGCATAGCAGTTAGATGGAATACGATTGAAAATTTTCGCGTTCTAATGTCACGCTAGAAGTTTTTCGACTCCTTCTTTGGAAATCTGCTCAAACTGATTTTGATAATAAGCAAAAAATACATAATCACCTCAGATTTACAGTTCATTAAATGCGATAGGGATAGGCACGTAGTTAAAATCGCTTGGCGATTTAATTTTGAACCAGACATAACGTAGATTTTGAGATTGAAGGCGTAAATTTGTGCCGGAATTCCTGCTTTTTCTTGTCTAATGAGGATTCATGCAATATGTGACTCAACGAGGTCTGAGAAAGCGGAGTGATGTAGATATTGATGTTATCACGGAAATAGGCATCGCTTTGTGCAAAAAAATTGTAATGTTCCACATTCTGATTTCAATGATCTACTGGGAACATCTAGCTGAAAATATATTCAAGTCCAGCTAATCTAGTTGAGGATAATGATAGAAGGTGAATAATTATGAGAAAAAGATTAAGTAAAACAAATGAGGTCAAAATAGAAAAGTTGGGTTAAGACTAATGCCAGATCAATTAGTATTCGTTACATGGTGGTGGAATAAAATTGGGTCTTTATCTAAGACGAACTTATTGTGATAATCCCATCATGTCGGTTTTCAAGTATTGTGCTCCAAAGGATGGTCAGTAGTGGTTGATATTTCTGACCCAAGCGATGAAGTACTTACTACCCCAATTATATAGTTGAGCTCTTTACCGGTTTTTTAAAAGTATCAGGCACTTCGTGTTGTTGTCTCGCGGTTTGCCTATATTCAGTATTGTTAACTGGATTGTTTATTACAACTATGAGGAACCCCCATGGTGGGTACCTTTAAGTCAATGAGAACCTACCTAGCAATTACATAAAGCAAATCATACGGCTTAGAACAGGGGACATACGAGAACAGCAAACCGATTAAAGAAACTGAACATCATCGAATTATCGGATAAATGCCAATACTGTAATAAAGACTATGCGGAAAGCGTTAATCATCTCCTATTGTACTCGATTCTAAAAACAACGAGAAGAACTTATGAATAAATTAACTCAAGAATATCACACGTTATCGATAAATACAGTATCTATTCTTATAAATCCATTAGGCCAGACATGTAAACAATTTTATCAATTCCTCCAAAAGTGCAATATTGAACTTTAAAATTTGAAAAAAATGTATGACATGTTTAAAACATATAAACTGGCTAAAAAGTTTAAAAGAAAAACCAAGACAAAAAATAATAAAAAAAACTACGAGACTACTGTTTTACGGTACAGTGAGCGGTATATTTGGTACGAAAGTTTGAATAAATATTCCATGTTCCTTCCTACTAAATTTAATATTGTATTTAAAGATTCGATTCTTTCAATTGTATTTAAACACCAGTTTCAAAAGTGGCGAATGGAATTTATCTTCAAGAATTATTTATCGTACAATCTTACTAAAAGTTTTTAGATTTCCTGTTATCAACTGATGCGGATTTTTGGAGTAGCCTGTATAGGAACTGAAGATGCCAGACTGGTTTAATGCTGATGAAAGTGCGGTGGTGATAAGCTACATTCATTGAGTCTAGCTCGGTGGAGTGCATCAGTACGTACTGTTTACCCACATAAAGGGGAAAAAAAATCATTGAATTATAAGGTTTGCACGGTGCAGCGGTCCAAACATCATGTTGTAATAATAGCCACAATCTTTCTGTAAAACGTTCTTTTATGCGCATTTTTAGGATATATTTAAACTTTTTTAAACTTCCTCACTCAAGCTACAGTCCATAGAAGTATAGGTTTTTTCTCTATTATGCGACATAAGGAGCGGCTAAATTTATTGTTTATCCGCCATTTTTTTAATTTATAGAAAAGTATTTGATTTTTGTTGTATATGTTTTTAATTTTACTCTTCACGGGTTACCTAGTGGCGAGGTGTTAATATTTAGATAGATTCGTTTTGCCGTTTTAAACTTCACATTGTACTTTATTGACTTAGTTTTTAGTATGCAGGATGATCTCTTTGTCTGAAAATTATGCATATTGTTTTAATCATAGAATTTATAAGTACAGTTTTATGTATATATCTGTATCTGGCTTTGCATCACTAATTTGTTTTGATACCTTCGTTGTACCCGCACTAGCCCATTAAAATCACTGTATTATATGTATACAGAATCTTGAGAAAAAAAAAAATTTACTCAAATCAAATGATTTTATTTAAAACTAAAAAATATAATCGAACGAGAGTTTTGGCTAAACGACTTTTAGAGCTTATCCACTGGAGCTCCAAATTTATTGTCGACAAAAAAAAAGTACAGCATTTGATATGAAACAGAAGGAAGTGTCACGGGGTATTACGTAAATAATCTTAACCGTTGTATAACAATATGCTATTTGTAAACTGCAAATTACTTACCTATCATTGACACAAGTCGGCTTCGATTTTGGTGATGGCCAAAATTTCACTTGACCAATAATTGTTATTACGGAATAATTTAAACAAAATATGTAACACAACCAATTTCGAACCGAAACCTTTGAGAATACCTGAGTAAATTTTTTAAAATTTTATTTGAAATTACAAAATAAAGAGTATCCTCAGGAAGTAGTCGGTGATTATAAAGTATTATTCAGTTTTATTAAATAAAGTGTCATTTGTTATGTAGTCCAATAAGACGCGCGTCATTGAGATTACAGTTCTCTAGGGAGGAGACGTAACAGCAATCAGAAATAAAACACGTGCGTTATTGTCGCATGAACTGTTATTCGCGATGGCGATCTATTAATGTATTTGTATATGTGTGACATATCGGTAAATAGGTGTGCGTCTCTCGACGGGAGATTGAAAATATGCGCCTTATCGACCCGATAGAAACTTTTTAAACAAACCCTGAACCGATGTACTGTTTGACGCTATTTGAAAACAGTCCGGTTGAAAACCCCCTTTTAATATACGTTCACTGAAGGTTCGTATTCCAGTTTGTTATATTTCAAAAAAAAAAAATTACTAATGCTTCTCCTTGGCTCCATGCTCACCGTGATTAAGAATTTATTAGAATTACATTGTGGAATTAACCAACCTTTTCCATTCAAGTGTAAAACTGATTTAAGTTATGAAATTATTTCCGTCCCTTATGCGCATTTCATTTTTTTAAATTTTGGGTTGTGTTTTGGTGTCGAGTGGTCAGTTTTTTTTTCATTATTCATTAACAGAATTGGTTTTATAATTCTTAGGTCGATTGATATTAACTAAAATGTACTACTTCCTCAACAGTAGAAGTAACTTTCAATTTATGTGAAGATTGTACAATATTGAATATTCTGTTTTTCTTCTAATACTAAAATATTTTGCTGCATTCCGACAAAACTAAATTGGATTGGATATTCGTTTCTAAACAAAATGTTCGCCTACGTTTAGTACGATTTCTCTTAGAGTTACCTGTGAGTTATTTAAGGAAAAAACTTGCGACATCCGGCTTCCGAAAACATTTTAATTTCTGTCACTTGTGTGTTGATATTAATGCTCTAAATTCCAGAGGGATCTTTGTTATATATTCTGATAGCCGCGGCGCATTCCTAGCCCTCCAACGTAGCCACTTTAATTATAAAAGTCACCTTCCCATTTACGATATCAAGAATATAAATCTATTCAGATAACGCAACGTAAAGGCGTAATTAAATTTTGTTGGGTACCAAGTTATTGTAGCAGTAGCCCATGCTTACATCATATATAGACTGTGTGAAATAAACTAATATTAATCATATTTATACACACCCTAACTCCCCATTAAAATATTATCTCGACCTCAGAAATATTCCATTGTGATAAATTAAGAATAACAATACGAATTTAAAGAAATGTTATGAAAATAATGTAATTTATGAAAAACTTTAGTTATTACAAACAAAGCATTCTGAAACGAAGCCATATAATACAGCTTTCAGTGGAAAGGTATTAAAAAGTAAAGGAACATTGCAGAAGCAATAAAGTTGAAGTGTACCTGGCAATATTACAAACAAATTAAATTTTGAAATGAATGTATATTACCGGAATGATGTGAATGTAATGAAGAAGAAGTATTTGAAGTAATTAAAGTGATAACAACTTAACGAGGGTGAAAAATAAACGTAAAGAATAAGTAAATATCATTAGGTGCTTGTTATAAACGTTTTATATTAAGTATATCAATATCAGATTCGAGCGTATCAAATAAAATAACAAATAAAAGTTATCAACAATTAGTAGTAATTGGTCACATATCTGATATCCAAATACCTACATAGTTAGCATAAGTTTTAAACGTCTCTTTAACGTTTATAGCGTTTCTTGAAGCACTACTATTTGATCGGTCATTTTGGAAGCAACAGGGGAGACATGTAATATTCTCTTCTCGTTCAAGTTCTAACAAAGTAGCGATAGCTAATCCATCTTTATCGATGACAATGTTGTGGACACATATGCAGTGAACAATCTGATCTGCATGTTGTACATATGTCTCTATTTCCTCCCGAAGAATTCGCCATTTGTTGGCCAAATATCCAAAAGCACGCGCCACAGCCGTTCTACTTATCGATAACCTTCTGTTGAATGTCATTCGATCTGTAGTCAGTGACGTGCCAGGAAACGGGCGCATCAAATTCTCCGAGAGAGGAAAAGCTTCGTCCTCTACCAACACAAACGAGGCGTGGGTTAATGTTCCACGAAATTCCTTCGATTTTAGCCATTTATTCGGAACAGTCACGAATTTTTTTGTATAAGTCACTTTCTTTGAATGTTCCTTCATCTGACTGCTTGCCTTAAGGGCCAATATCGACTGTTATGAATTCGTAGTTAACATCAGCAACTGCTAAAGAAATGGAAAAAAAATTCTTTTAATTGTAGAATATAGTTCCACTGTGAGGTAGGCACTGAACGCGGACGTTGCTTGACATCCAGAGCTCCCATGCAATTAGGAAAGTTCCATCTGTCAAACATTTCTCGAGCCGCTTCTTTAAGTTGTAGTACAATTGGGACAGGTAAATGTACACATGATGCTACTTGTGTGGTAACGACAACCACTCCCCGGGTAATACCGATTAATAAGACCTGCGGAGCATTTCCCCGTGTGCTGATATTAGCCGCTCTCGAAGGAATATCTACTACAATCTCCACCATATCACATGGGACAATAGCGCCGTTATAAAATTACGATGTGTGATAAAGAGTAAATACCCGATAGTCTTCGGACCGGAACATGCCACTAATATCGGCCAGCTCTTGGGCTATGGAAAAACGGAGCCATACATGCTGGAAGTGCAGCGGCAGCACATCAGTCCGTATACAGTACGTCAATGTAATCAGCGTCGTATGTAATATAGATCGCTCGAATTTTTTTCTAATGCAACCCGATTACGTTGTTACAAAAATTCCACATCTCCAGTCTCGATACATTTATCGCTAACCTAACTTAAAATATATACACACAAACTATTCAAATTTCTTTTTCTCCTTCGAATTAATTGGTTAAATATTATTATTATTCCTATTGTTACTATTATTTTTCCTCTTTTTTATATATAATATTTTGATTACAACCCAATCCATTTGGTTCGTTATAATGTAGTTCAAAACGCGAATCGGCAATTAATGCCAAAGAAATGCACGTTCGCATAACTAGTTTGAAGTTTCGTTGGTTATCAGGTTTTTACGTCTAGAATGGCACCCAACCTCGCTCGAGTAAAAGCGATCGCTGATTTTCAGAAACCGCAGTTTATTGATCAACTCTGTCAATTTATAGGCATGATAAATTTTTCTAAACGTTTTATTCGCCACGCGGGCGAAATACAACTATCGCTTTTAGATTTAATGCGAAAAAATGCAAAAAAAAAAAAAAAGATAAATCGCCGATGGTGTGGTTTTCCGCAGCGACCACGTCGTTTGAAAACCCCAACGACTGAAATAACAGAAGATACTGTTGCACAAACGTTAATCGAAACATGGATAAGTCGTTACGGCGTTCCAAGAATTCAAACCACAGATCGCAGATCTCAGTTTTCGTCAGTTTTATTCACAACATTGACAAATCGCTTCGGATATGTACAACCATATACAACCTAAAGTTAAATAGTCAAGTAGAACGAAGCCATCGAACGACCGAACAGCCGCTACGAACTTACAAAACAACATGGACCGAAGCCTTACCTTGGGTGTCACTGGAAATTCGTACATCAGCAGAACCGAACAAGCCTGTATCGTGCTAATTATTGTTTACCTTGTCATTACGTTTGCTGGGAGACATATATTTAACACATCCTCAAGAACTGTGAACCAGTATGAATTTCTTAGATCATTGCACACAACTTTTTAGTTGTTAAAATCACCAGCGAATCTACCCAACGAACAAGACATATTCATCCATCCGCGACTGCGTAAATACTTGCATGTATTTATTCGGCGCGACGCAAAAGAAGAAGTATGGAAATGCTTTAGTGACAACCTGTTGTAATTAACTTAAGAACTTGACCAGCCGGTATCGATGGTTGTTCTGGTAAAACCAAAGGTATTTCGGCAGTGAAATCTGAACTGTAAACTTTACCTACAGTTGAACGATGTTGTATAGCTTGTATCCAATCAGCAGACTTATTATCTTTCCGAACCATATTGATAAAATCGGTTGACCGTATAAATAGAAACGTATAACCCGATTCGCTAGCCTGTTTACAGCAACATCGGCCTGATCGTTAAATTATCCATTTCCAACTAAAATCGCACAAATTTTATTATAACCACTACTATCTTAGGCAGAAAACATCAAAATTTAATGAAAATGAACCATATAGGAGAAAATCCGCCATTTTTTACTACAAACAACATTTTAATTACAAATAGCACTATCTCAATAAACCATATCTCAGTTTATACAAACTATTTTAAGTCTATACATTCTCCAATATACCAAATTAAAGAAATAAACACAATTAATAATATAACATTTTATTACATAATGAACTTAAAAATACACAATGCCTCCATTTTAACCTTAATATAATAGTACATAGATCCATGTAATCATGTAATACACATATTCTTCTCTAATATACATGCTCTTAGCTCATCTAAAGCTATATCAAACTTTTTATGGAATTTATTATAAATTGAGTTTCCATAAGCTATTGTATCTACATTATTACTAAATATTTTTCTTTTACCTCTGTTGCCGCTTAATTCTACTTTATTCTTCTCCAGGATATACAGTATATGCTTTTGACTTTGAATATTTCAATATATCTTATAATTATCACTTAATCTACCACACACACTACTCACACAATTATAATAATCTATAAAATTAAGTTTTCTCTTAATTATAGAATACTGTACAACTCTACATTTTTAAATATATAAATGATTCTTATTCATTTTAACATTACATTGTAATGAAAATAAAACATTTTTAATTTACTAATGTCTAAAATAGACATGCCAATATAAATAGGCTTATTGAATTCAATTGTTGAGGGATTTAAATGTACTACAGCCCAAAAGATCGCTCACTAAATATTGTTCAGTACTTAAAATTACTTTTACTTACCAGTTTTGTAAACTTTACTTTATTAGTAATAACCTGCATATTAATTCTATGTTTGATGTTCTCCATCATTTTACCAATAACACTATTATTCACAAGCTTTCAATAGTTTTTCTCAAACTCATTAGTATCTTGTTTCCACTGTGGGGTGTTCAAGTCAATGTATAGTTTCAACCAAACCAACTAATTGAAACAAATTACTTGATGCACTGGCTGCAGTTTCAAGCCTAGCATAATAGCCTGTTTTAAATTGCTGTAGTAAATAATATAATTATACTCATTTTCTAATGTATTAACTAATTTCACACATTTTCTAATTGATTTAACCTTAGGGCATAGAGGTAAATCGTTATGTGCTAAATGTAAACCTGACAGATACTCCAAATCCACCTCAAGCACATAACCAACAGAACCATCATCAGCTGTCTCTTTAATATTTAATTCTGTTATTTCTTTCTGGATAAGCTATCTAAGGTCATTCATAGAAAGAGATTTACTCATGGCCCAACCATAGAAGTTATTCACATCCTAATATGCTATGAAAGTCTTATCTGTAACATTGATAGCAGTGTCTGGATGAAGATATACTATTATCATTAGTCTAGTAAACTAACATAGAGTGTAGCACATCAAGCAGCCAAGTGTGGGACATGGAAAGTTCTGGAATGTTCTAGAATAATCTGCAGGCTGCCCCAGATGGGAGGGGTACAGGGGATGACGTTCAGAAGAGTGGGCTAATCAGTATAGGGGGTACTTGGGTGAACTTTGTAAGCTCACAGGGGTAGTTGGGTTAGAATCACGGAGAAAATAGGGATAGTTGGGTAAATTCTAGCCATTGGTGATGGGATTGAGGTTTTGACATAATACACCCCTCTGCTGCCCTCGCCTATTTTTATAGCCTCGAATCCATTACTAAATCATTGCTCAGCTAATATTATTATAAATGATTACGATTTTTAAGCGACCTACATTCTTAGTAGCACTGGATAGTTTCTAAAATTTTCGCAACTTTAAGCCTGATAATAGGTTTTTTATATCTTCATTTTTCTCGTTAATTTACTTTATAAAATTTAATTTCATTACTTTCACCGGATGTAAGACGAGCTTTTATTACTCACTTCATTATTTGAATTAATTTTAACCTCGTGTAATCGTTAATTTACACCACTTGGGACGTTATCAATTTTAATGTAGTTTTGTAAATACTTACTGGCTACCATTAACTTCCATTGTATTATCTGCTACATCTGTTAAATTACTTACCATTGGTGTTTCTTCGCTTTTATCTATATAAATTGAAGGGTTCTACTGATTCCTCCTCAGCCTGTCTGAAAAAACTTGTCTACGACCAAGTCCAAAAGAAGCACTTATAAGCAAAGGCTGTATGGAGAGGCAATAATAATTACGTAGGACATACCCATCAGGAAGTTCAACTCATAAACAATGATGCTGAAGCCGCGGCGAAATATGAGCGATCCCAAATTCACTACGTCCAAACAGTATTATAGTGCTTAACGTCTGACAAAAAAATTACAATGTAGACTTCAGTTCGCAAACTAAGTGCGAATCGCATTAAAAATATTTTGTGAAGCTCAGCTATGTGCTATTTCGTTAATTACATTTTTTTGTAATGGTACTAAAATAATGGCCATTGATCCTATATAGGAATTAAAAAATTCAATATGATATTCAATATAAACGTTAATGAGAAAATAATAAACTGAACTGGGTTGTTACGTTTTTTGTAACGTTTTCCCCATGCACTCTCTCTTATAACAAAATATATTTTAACATAAAAAAAAGAAAAAAGCACATTTTACTCATTAAAAATGAGAATTTCTCTCTGAAGTGCTATTTCATTCCAGTAGACATTCGCCTGAATCTCACTACTGCTCATTCATGATAATGAAAAGTTCTACTCTGTAGTAGGTTAATGTTTTTTTTTCTTTTTTTTTTCTTTTTGAGGAACGCCAACCAAGGGGGCAATGACCCATCATCCAGGAATTTAGAATAAAAGTATTAGACTTTAATATATAGAGAAATAGGAGAAATAAACTCTGCTAAAGCTCGAACAACATCTGGTGAAGGAAAGGAAAGTAGTTCACAACTGATGCTCCCGAAGAAAACATGAAAAAAGGAGGTTACTGTAAAAAAAAATTCAGTTCATTATTCTCACTTATCTTTTGGCTCTGCTTTTCATGTTTACTCAAATAATTGTAATACAGTAGGTTTTTAATTTATTTATCTCTTGCACATTTTAATTATTACACAACCATCGACAGCCAGCCGGCAGTGTATATACACATATATACGTATGTAAACACACGCAAGCAAATCACACACGGTTATTCATCTACCATGACGTTTTGTGTATACATATTAATTATGTATATTGCTTTCTGTATTACGTACTTGGTGTAATGCAGACTTATACCATATATGTATAAAAAATTATATATTTATAAAAATAATGATGAAGAATATAGATAAATGAAAGTGAAATAATTTTAAAACGAACTAATTGATAGCAGGTTTCTTAGCAGTAAAATACACAATTATGATACTAAAACTTACATATTAAAAATACTGATAGAATGAAATCGCTATAAATTATTTTCGCACGTGCATATGTGATAAATATCTTATCTGATTTAAGTCGATAAAAAATTAATAAAACAATAACGCATAGGTTTTTATTCATTATCAAGAAATGCACATACTTATTTAACGTTAACACACTATTTGATGGTTGATGGTATCAAACAGGAAACATACGCGATCCATATTCGTCTGCAGCTTTATTCCAAATTGATCACGAACGGTATCAGTTAAATCGTGTATTGTTACCGACTTATAGAATAACTATAATTATCGGATCTCTAATTTGCTTTAAACTTTAATTCAAATTTGAAAAACTACTCTTTAACATTAATCGTATAAAGATTTACATGATGTGGTTAACAACTTTGAGTGTATTTTATAATTGAGTGAATTGAAATAATTCGCTGTGCCTTTCGAATAAAACATTTGCGTTTCCAAGCTTTTCTATCATCTATTAGGTGAATTATTTGTAACGGTCATAGCCACGACATTTCCAGATTGAGATTGTGCAGGATGATTTTCATGATTTTTAAAACACTTTTTAATACACGTATCGCTCGGCATTAAAAAGAACGCAATCACCGATCCTTCCGAAAAATTTATAAACATGGAAAAAAGAAAAAATAACTTACTATCCCGGACGATAGCAATGAAAATCATTACGGACTGCATCACACGTGATATTCCTGTAACTATGAGTAGTTTCACATACAACTTCCAGTCGCTGAGATGTATAGATATCGCTCTCTCATTCCCATGTTGGAAACGAGCTAATTCATGACGAATTTGATAAACACTACGAAGCGCGTTTACAATGTACATAGCATTTATAAACATTAAAATAATTTCCAACTTTATCATCCAGGTAAGAATATCTGGAAGTAATTCTAGCCAGGAATGGTCCTTCCAACAATTTACTGCATTACTTTCAAATGAAGTGTATTGAATTACTGCGATCGCTGCCGTCAAAATTAACCCTCCGAACCAACAGATACAATTGTACGCGAAAAACCTTCTGCATTGATTATTTGCCGCATGCGCATTGCGAGTTTTCTGAATCACTCTACACAAATCGTACGATATTACAACTGTCCATAAGTCAGAAACGTATCTGGTATAAAAAGCGATAAGAGAACCAAAATGACTAGTGAAAATTATAGAATAACAGAATGAGATGTACAGAATTAGCAAGCAAAAACAATTGCAGGTCATACATCTGTTCAACAAGTTCCGATTAAACGGTCTTTTCAAGATTTGGACTATGTGGAAGATCAGCAAGACAACTGATAAGAAAATTATCCCCATTGTCCAATTAAAAACTGTATCATATGAATCTGCCATTTATTCAGATTTCCAGGGATCTATAAAAAATAGAACATAATTTAGATTTACTATATTTATTAATTTAAAGCTCGCTAAATAAAAGCAAGTGCTCAAAATATGTAAAATTCCGTAATAATAGAGAAAGAAAGAAAAATAAGCTGACATAAATGTGGACTACACGAAAGCAATATAAAAATAACTCACTTTCAGTCAACTGATATCTAATTAAATTTTATCATAACACAGGACCGGTATCTATTGCAGCATAAAAGAGTTCTATGGAACTCAAAAATGGTAGATAGCTCTCTCTGGTAGATAGCCCTCTTAGTAGTACGCAAAATGAAAAATGAAAGAAGAATAATAAATAGAATTAACGTATAAAAGCAGAATAAAAGGAAGAATTTCTAGATTAGAACTAGGCAAGAAAATGATTTCTTAAGAATATATATAAAAAAAAAAACAGAATATAATAAAATGTTCCAGTAAAAGATGCAATAAACTGATTAAGAAATGAAGTTGAACAAAGTGTTAGTATATAACTTGAATATATGTGTGAACGTTAACTGTTTTCACAGTACACCGCTAGACCGCTAAGTGTTAGTATAGCTTTGCTTGTGTTCCAGAAAAGTGATTACTTTTGTTATTTTTCTTTTTTACTTTAATATCTTTACTTATTTTTACTTATGCTGATTTATGTTTATTTTTTTTTTCTTTATTACATTCGTTACCATTCACTAGCGGGTTGTCTTGTCCGATGGCTGTAAGTTTTTATAGATTACTTCATTTATTTCTCTTATTTTCTTTTTTTGTAATTTCAATCATTTTCTTTCCCCTTTGCACCCCACTTATATATTTTTAATTGTGATCATTATTTTTCTTTTCGTATTTTGGAACGATTTTCTTTTAAGAACAATTTAAAGTCAATTCTTTTACCCATTGCTCACGGAGTAGTTTATTTTAATATACCTTATGGGACCCATGGGGAGATAAGTATATTTTTAATATCTTATCTTCTTATCTTTATATAGTGCCATACTTAATTCCTGAGCGTCGGCGACTTCCTATTCGTACATCTCAGCTGTACAGACATAAGTATTAGTGTCCATAGCAATTATTATATGCAATACGAATGTGTACACGCGCAAAAACTTCATTCGGAACTGATTAGTAATCGTTTGATTTACATCGGCATATACGAGTGCAGACCTATTTATGTCTGCTGTGTACTGACCTAGCGCGCATATTATACGTGGTGGTTTGCCATTGCCTTCCACGTGACTATTAGCGAATATTTTATTTTATTTAATTGTTTGTAATAAGTTCTGTCGTCGCCCGGGATCGAACCAGTGACCTCCGTAACGGAAGCCAAACGCTCTAGCAACTAGGCTATCTCGACGACAACATTTTTAATGTAGGTATAAAATTTACATTATAATTTGAACTGTTATGGGAATTCAAAAAATCAAGGAAGTTTGTAATAAGATTAGCGATAAAAAGTTGAAAAATAGAAATATATTATAATCATTTTAAAATCGAATGATTATTGTACACGAAAATGTTGGTCTAATAAATACCATATGCTTGCGCAGACACGCGTCTATGTAAAAAAAATGTAACTGATTGTGTTTATACAGTAGCTGATTGCGTTGTGGTAGGACGGTATTAACAGCTATTGAGGAGAAAGCACCTTTTAATAGGCAGATATATCGATAAAAACACATTTGGTCGTTGAATCTAAGGAAGATTATGTAACATCTGCCGGGGGAAATGTAAAATGAATAGATTTATTTTTGGGACTAGAATTTTTGGAAATATTGTAATGCAGTGTTACCTAACAAAGCATATGAAGTATATGAAGATTATGTGACAAAAAAATAGAACAAGAATCAAAAGTTTTAAGTAAGGAGCATCTGGCTGATAAGCAAGCTCTCAAAGCTGAATATAGAAATTGATAAAGATATTTAAATGGAATGATGGGGTATAATAAATACTTAAGGATTTGTAGATATTTGTAATATTTAATTTTTTGATTAATTATACAAAGGACGGTAGCATTCTCGTTGCGACCGAAAGGGCTGAGTAATTGAGTAACTGAACGAAATAAAATTGAAAATTTCCGTGCTATCAGGTCGTGCTAGATGTTTTTTGACTTCCTTTTCGAAATCAGCACAAATTTCCACATTTTGATATAATAATTATATACGAACAAGGGAATCACTAGTTATTAAATTATCTATATTTTTGTTATAAAATTACAGTCGTTTTTTCTAATGATAGTCAACGTTTTTATGTTTAAATTATAGTATTTTGTGGTATTCAGGCCGATAAAAAAAAAAAAAAAAAAAAAAAACGGTTAGTGCGATGGTGAAACGCCAGTCTCGCTAAGTCTAGCTCGGTGGAATGGATTAAGTACTTATTATATATCTAAGGAAGGAATTTTCCTTAAATCACGGAGTTCGTAAGGTTGCAGGGGTCCAAACATAAAATTGTGATAATAGCTATAATCTCCCTTTTATGTACCGGGTTTAGGATATGTTTCAACTCTTTTAAACTTCTCCACTCAAGCTACTATCCATAGAAGTATGCTTTGTTGCTTCTATTATGCGTTATAAGACATTTACTGTTTATCCATGATTTGTTTTATTTATAGAAACTTACGTGATTTTTGTTGTATGTTTGTAATCTTACTTTCAATGGGTTATTTTCTGGTGAGTTACTAAATTTAAATAATTTCGTTGAGCTGTTTCATACTACGTATCCGTGATGTTCTTTTTGGTATGTCAGGCGATCAGTTTTTCTGAAAATTATGCATATTTTTTTTGCATTATAATATTTGTAATTACAGTTTTAAATTTAATTGTCTTTTTCTCGTTAATTTTTTTTTTATATTTTCGCTGTACCTCCAACATCTTATTATTAAAATCGCTGCGTTATACAAATACAAAATCATAAAAAACAAGAAACATCCGACTCTGGCCGATAAATTTTATTTAATACTAACAAGTATGATGAAACGAAAGTAACGGTAAAATGACTTTTACGCATAATTCACCGGGACTTCCAATTTATTGGCAATAAAAGAGTATAAAACATTTATTTTATATAAAACAGAAAAATAAGCGTCAACGGGGATTACAAAAATAACTTTAACTGTCGTATAACAGTACACTATTTGTAGTTTGCAAATTACTTACATATTATTAATACAGTTCGGCTACGCAACTCCACTTTACCGATAATTGTTATTACGATTCGAAATAATTGATTCATAATCAAAATGTGTAACACAACTAATTTCCGAACTTTCAATAGTTGAATACATTTTTTTTTTATCCAATTTAAAATTATAATAAAAAGTTACAATTAGCACAATTTCAATGATTATAAAATTGTCTAGTTTTTTATTAAGCGAATTGTCATTTATTAAGTGGCCGAATATCACCTTCATCAATGAGATTACAGTTCTCTAGGGGAACGTAATGACAAGCAGAAATGAAACATATACACCATTACTGCTAGAACTCTCATTTGGGATGGCGATTTAATAATCAGTAAATATAAAAGTTCCTTCTTTTGAAATCCGCATACTTCCTTTTAAAATAAGCCTTAAACCGATATGCCCTAGGGCACTCTTGGAAAATAGTCCTGTCAAATAACTATTACTACACTTTCACCATACATCCCCTTTCAGTTCGTTATTCTTCTCTAAATAAGATTAGTAAGCACATATCATCCATTCCCGTATTCATGTAATACAAACAAGGGCGTCGCCAGCCATGATCCGGGGGGGGGGGGAGATGATAGAAAGAGGATATGAGTTATAAGAAAAATAAAATTTATAATTTGTAAAGGCTTAATATTTTATTAAACAAGAATAAAATCTTAATTAAAACATAATTTTCGTAGGTTTCTGGCAAATTGTTCATCATTGCGCGCCTATGAATACTCATCATGGCCAGTTGATTAAAAAGTTTCAAGGCTCCAGAGGCCCCCCTGCCCTCTGCTGGCGACGCCCATGAATGTAAAATAAAAATAATACGACGGAACAGAAACTATAATTTAGTAAATTTTGAAATATTGAGAATATTAAAAACATTGACGTGTTTTCTATTAACAAATTGTATTATGACCGTGTATTAAAAAAAAAAAAAAAATAAGTTCGATGTATATCTAAGTTAATAAATTAATAAAAGTCGATAATGGTGAAATATGAATTAATATAATAAATTAAAATAATATTGTAAATTTAATAAAGGATTATTAGTTTGTACGTTATTATTAATTATAGAATCTTTGTATTTATTTATGAAATATAATTCAGCATGATTGGTAATTTTGGTTGATTAGTAACTTTTAAAATAGTTAAATCTTGTTGAACAGTATGTGTTAATTTGTGTTTACATATAATAATAACAGTTGATTTATGTACATGACCGTGTTTTATAGCGGAAATATTCTCAGTGTATTTTTTACTAAAAGTTCGCCGAGTTTGACCTAAGCAGTTTTGATTACATGTAGAACAAAAAATTTTGTACACCCTTAATTTAATGTAAATATTATTATTTGTTATATATTTATTTTGTTAATAATTTATTATTAAATTTAAATGAGACGTTAAAATAATTTTAAAATAAATTTGCGATATTATAAGCAAATAGATTTGTAAATGTTACATGTCAGAGTTTTTTTGTTTTTTTTTTTTATTATTTGGGCTCGCTGACAAAGAGCATTTGTTCGACAAGAAAGAAAAGTATTGCTGAATTAATTATTTAAATTCGTATGCGGTCAGATATCGCATCAATAAAGGATACAAGGGGAGCGACAACAGTTATCAATGGAAAGGAGAGAACAGATGCAGCACTGTAGGGAACAGGAATATTAAGTCTCAGAAGTTGAGAGTAGAGAAGTAAACGTTCAGCCGACAGAACATTCGAAAAGAATGTGGTTAGAATTTCATTCGTGGATATCATTTGGAGGATGTAGCGAACAATAAGGAGAGTCTGAAAATCGATAGCGAGATGAAGGAAGCTATGATCGAAACGCAATCGACATAAAGAGGAAATAAAATAGCGCTGCAAAGACGGAAATTCATGAAACCAAGGATTAACTGGAAGATACGGCTGAATAGAAAAATTTAAGAGGAAAATTGGTTAGAAAAGGAGGAAGGATATATGAGTCTGACCAAAACCTATAATGGAATTTTTTAGATAATGCAAGTAAATTATTAGCAGTGAACTTCTTAATGGGGAGTCCATTAACAGCTGCACCACGAGACAACTGATCAACTCTTTCATTTTCTTCTATACCAACATGGCCTGGAATCCAAAGGAACTCAGTCTGAATGTGGTAAGTTTGGAATAGGTTATGAATAATCGAGCGAATACGAAGAATGATATGATCACAAGAAGGATGAGGAAAAACAGATGATATAGTTTATAAAAAACACTTTTAGCATCAGAGATAATTAGGAATTTATTACTGTCTCGTACTAAGGATATGTAAAAAATGGCTCTTAAAATCGCAATAGATTCTGCAAAGAAAACAGAGCAAGTTGGAGGAAGTCTATAACCTTCAAAGTATTTATGAACAGAATATAGGAAGGATGCTCCAACGCCGTGAGGACCCTTTGATCTGTCAGTATAAAGAAAAGAATGAAAAGGAAATAGTGAGTTAATAGTGTTAAGGAAATCTTGATTAGGTTGTGGAAGGGATTTAGAGAAAGGGGACAGCAAAGATAAATTAGGAGGAAAGAGAAAATCTATAAAATGAAAGGTAAAGTAAGGAAGTTTATTGTGGGTTATAATTTGTGGAAGAAATTTAGCAAGTCGATTTGTGAGATATGAGAAAGAAGGGGAATTTTTTTGGAAGTGAATCGCCAATTCTGAAGTACGGTGGAGTCGGATGAAATAAGTTTTGCTGAAGAAACTGGAAGACGCTTTAAAAGGAAACGATATCCCATGTGAGATCTACGGATTAGTAAAGGAGGAGCATTACATTCAGCATGTATTGCAGGAATGGGAGTTGATTTAAGGGCTCCTAGACATAAACGAAGGAAGCAATTCTGGACCCGATCCAGTTTACAAAGGAGAGATCTGGAAGAGTTACCATAGATAAACAAACAATAATCTAGTTTGGAACGAACTATAGTTTTATATAGGACAATTAAGGTACTAGGATCTCCTCCACACCTTGTTGATGAAATAGATTTAAAACAGATTTAGTCTTTTATTTACCGACACGTGGAGATAGTTAATGTGCTCGAAAAAGGAGAGACAACTATTTAGGAACAGACCAAGAAAAATTTTTAACTAAGGGAATAGAAATGTTATTTACAGAAGGGTTTATTAAAGAAGAATTAAAAGGTCGATAAGTAAAATTAATACAAGCGGATTTAGACGGTGAAATAAAAAGGTGTAGATATGAGAGTGAGTCATTTAATCTTGACAAGGAATTATTTCGTTTGCAGAGCTAAGATCGTGAGAAGTGGAATATAGAAGAATGTCATCAGCAAAGAAAAGGGAAGACGACCCTATTGGGAGGGAGGCTATATTAAGAATATATATATTGAAAAGCGTAGGACTTAAACAGGGGTCCTGTGGAAGACCATTGTACACAGTCCTGGAAGTAGAGTTAGGAGGTGTAGAAAAATGAATCGCACGATTCTGGAACAACTGAATAACAGTTGAAATAAATTGGGATGGAAGATTAATGGAAAACATTTTATTTTGTAAGGAAGATGAACATTATTAAAAGCATTTGAAATGTCAAGAAATGCGACTAAAGTATAATTTTTATTTAAGAATGAATTATAAATATCCGAAATAAAGAAACTAATGCAATCGGAGGGACCAAGGCTAGGACGGAAACCGAACATGTTACTAGGAAGTAAATCATTACTTTCCAGCCACCAAATAAGACATCTACTTAGGATATTTTCGAAAAGTTCCGTTAGGCACGGAGCAAGAGATATTGGACGGAAGGAAGAAGGATCTCTTTTAGGGACTGGAATAATCACAAAGGAGTTCCATGAGGGAGGAAGAGAGCCAGTGGTACATGTCAGAGTATTTTTATCACTATTAGTTTAAAAATTATGTTTTTAAGGGTTTTACTTTTATGAAATTTGTGATTTAATTTGTTAATTAATTGATTTCAATAGTTGCTTCTCGACATACTAGTCTAATAGTTCAGGTGATATGCAAAAGTGGCATACACTTTTCGTAAAATCCAATGGAACTATGTGTTACAATGAACTCAGCAGTTAATGAATAACGTTCATGTCATTTCTTAAAATATCTTTCGGCCCGTTAACTGATAAAATTTTTAATTTTTATAATAATGTTTTTTTTCTTCTGCTGTACATTTTCGTCACGCAACTTTCAGACTAAAATTTTTACGACTCGTTTGATTTGACCTGTATTTATAAAATTTTCGCTAATTATTATTTTAATAATCATAGTCTACGAAGGCCATAAAGCCTGTTTTAGTAGAATATAGCCGTTCGGACATTGTTACACTATAAACAAACTTACGAGATTACACTTAAAATAATGGTCTTACCAGGAAAGTTACAGGGCACTTTTTGTTGCGAACATATAATTGCGATACCGAATATTTTGTCAACATACTTGTTACCCAATAAATGGAACCGATGAAAGTACTTTATGATATTACATAAAGAGGGTAATTTTTTTTCTTTTGCCTTATATCCAAAAAGACTGCTTCACAAATGTTTTCTATTCCAAGATGAATTTTTACATAATACCACTAAATTCTCTTTTTGTATCATCTACAGGAAAACCATTTCGTGACCTCGTCAATATTTCAAAATGCCTTCAAACCGCTATATGCATTTGCTCTTTTATAAAATGATTCTAAAGCCGCACGGTCTGCTCGTAAATTGTCCAGTTCCAAAGACAACGAACCGAGTAACGAAAGCGCGTTTCTATGAAAAAAATCTCTATGTATTATTTTTATTCTTCCAATTTGCTGCAATCGTTTAATTTCATAATCTTAAGACGAACAATGAACGCTGCTATGAGACAAATACACAACAAATACAGGTAAAACAAAAAGAAAAAAAGGCGAAGGGCAAAAACGAAATAATCGCGTTACACGTTTATTTATTTATTCGATTTAATTTTTTTTTTAAATTACAGTTAAAAAAAACTAAGCAAACACGCTTTTATAGCAATGGGAACTAAAAAGTAAAAAAATTTTTTAAATATAAAAATAATATTCAACACAGTGATGAAAATCTCCCAAGTCACTATATATTTTAAGTTTTTCTAATAAGCTCAAAATGAGAATAAAGTAATTCACAACAAATGTTAACTTTAATGTAAAAGAAAGCGCGGGGTAGGCTTTTGATATCAATTGTTTATGATTTTTCTTTTATTTTTTAACTATTTGTAGGTCGATTTGATTTATTAAATATAGTAAGCACTCCACGCTTTCTTTTACAATAAAATTAACATTTGCTGCGAATTACTTTATTCTCATTTTGAGCTTATTCGAAAAAACATAAAATATATAGTGACTTGGGAGATTTTTATCACTGTTGAATATTATCTTTATATTCAAAAATTATTTTTTACTTTTTAGTTCACATTACTATAAAAGCGTGTTTTTTTAGTTTTTTCAAATTATAATTTTATTTAACATTTATTCTCACCAAAGTGCCGCAAAATCTCTGATTGTTTTCAATCGGCTATTTGACGGCTGTTTCCTTCTCTCTTAATCAAACACACTGTGATATATCGCCTTTTTATGTTCGACTTGTAATTTCTCTGATTCATCCTCGGTCCGACTATCTGCTTTTATACCCTGCAATATTTTCTCATGGAAATCTTTCATCCGCCGAACGGTTTTTATCTTTGTGGCCCACCTAAAATTCTTCGGCTTTATTATTTTTGGCCCCGAACGCTACGACCGATTTATAATTTCTTTCAACACTCGTCACCAAAGTCGTTATTTTCTATCGCTAATTTTACCATTCTTATTAGCACTACCGTATTTGCGAAGTAACACCCTCTTTTCATCGTGTGCCGACATACATACCTCCTATGAAGTCAACAACGCATACAAATACTGGCTTGTACTATCCCAGATAAGACTTGGGATTTCTCTTCTCAAATTATATTTCGTGCTTTACATACACTATTTACAATTAATTTGAAGTTATCTACTCTTTTTGATTAACTTCTTCTTTTTTTTTCTAGGAATTCTTACTAATAATTAATCTCTTAAAACTAGTATCTCTTTTAATCACTCTTTTCTCATTACTTTTAATTCTAATTTTATGAAATTTTATTAGGATATTAGGAAAGACACAATACAGTTTTCAATGATAATTTTGTTAATTTCGTGGTACTTGTTTGACCTTGAGAAATTATTACTTATTATCTCGAATCCGCCATTCCTTTTAAATGTTATTCTAAAAATCTATTTTCTGACTCGTTAAATGTAGGAGATTTAAGAATAATTTTCTTTTGTTGCTTAAAGTTCTGTTATTGAACCTTTTAATTGGCTGCGTTTCGCCAGCCCCGCCCATTTTGAGTTGGGAAACCAAAATAGGCTTATTCGTTTGTGCTTCTTTGTGCCACTAAGTTTTTTGTTTGTGCTCTCCCCCTTCATAGTTTAATTAGAAAAGTCTTTGGGCGGGGCTGGCGAAACGCAGCCCCGCCCATGTAAAATTAAGGGATGAAAATTATGTCATTCGTTTGTGCTTCTTTGTGCACGACTTCTTTTTGTTTGTGCTCACCCCCTTCCTGATTTGGTAAGGGTGGGACTAGCCCTTCCCATGTTGAGATGTGTTACTCATTTGTGCTTTGTTTTGTGCTTCATTAGGCACGGATTGTTTTTATTTGTAGTGAATTTGAATAAGCGAGGCTGGAGAAACAGTACCTTAAGGGTATGAAATGGAATGTTGTAAATACAAATATATACGCTTCTGATAGCATGGTGCGTGCTCTAATGAAATTTAACCATAAATCTTCTGTGTAATAGACAATTCGAAATTAGCTCGGATTTTACAAAAAATTGGCTGTATACTGAAAAAGTTGTTGAAATATTTATGTATATATTATTTCGCTACCGTGTGGATTCTACATTTATAAAAGTTTAAGTTAGGTAGGTTAGTGTTATGCAGAATATGTTCCAAAATGTAATGGTGGCCGACAAATTATTAACTACTAAATATAAATTAACTGACCTCTAAATTTCTCAATTTATTTCAATCACGCAAGCACTGGTGACCAATTTAAAGTGTAACCTTAATGGTGTTCGATATTGCATGCTGTTTGATGAAATCAAACTGATGTCTATTTGATGTGTTTTCATTAAATGTTATTCAAAATTCAAATTTATTTTATTAGTTAATCGAAGTATTATAAAACAGTGGCTTTCAAATTAAAAGTGAGACTAAATCTGAATTATTATGTAAGATAAAATCGAATTAAAATCAAAAAAATGTGTTTATAAATGTAAGATTATTAAAAATTTTAATTAAGTTTAAACCAATTTTAATTAAATTAATTGAGTTGAATTCCAAAACTATGGCAATCGCATTATATTAAAACACATTAAATTGAGTAAAATTAATTTTCTTTTTTGTTAATTTAAAATTTAAATAGAGGTACATTTTTTATGATTTCTAAAAAGTTTTATATTTTCTAAAAATTTTAAAATGATGAAATAAAAAAATTTACAAAACATAAAATTTATCTTAAAATAGACAAAAAAAAATTGTTTACAGTTTAAAACAAGATATATGAAAAATTGAGAAAACAACATAAAATATAGGAAGTCTGAAAAACTGAAGTTGAAAATTAGAATCAAAATGACTCGTTGTTATACTCTTGTATATTAATGCTTTACCTAGTATGTGTGTAGCATTATTTTCTTAATGTATTGTCCCTGAAAGAAATTAATTTAAAAACGCTAGGCGGAAGAAACAAATAATTGAGCTAATTTCGAATTATCTATTACACAGAAGATTGATGGTTAAATTTCATTAGAGCACGCACCATACTGTCAAAAGCATATATATTTGTATTTACAACATCCCATTTCATACCCTTAAGGTACTGTTTCTCCAGCCTCGCCCATTCAAATTCACTACAAATAAAAACAATCTGTGCCTAATGAAGCACAAAACAAAGCACAAATGAGTAACACATCTCAACATGGGAAGGGCTAGTCCCACCCTTACCAAATCAGGAAGGGGGTGAGCACAAACAAAAAGAAGTCGTTCACAAAGAAGCACAAACGAATGACATAATTTTCATCCCTTAATTTTACATGGATGGGGCTGATCCCACCCTTACCAAATGAGGGAGGGGGTGAGCACAAACAAAAAAAAGTCGTGCACAAAGAAGCACAAACGAAGCACAAACGAATGACATAATTTTCATCCCTTAATTTTACATGGGCGGGGCTGCGTTTCGCCAGCCCCGCCCAAAGACTTTTCTAATTAAACTATGAAGGGGGAGAGTACAAACAAAAAACTTAGTGGCACAAAGAAGCACAAACGAAGCACAAACGAATAAGCCTATTTTGGTTTCCCAACTCAAAATGGGCGGGGCTGGCGAAACGCAGCCCTTTTAATTACTTTACTGTGGTTCATAAAAAAAGCAGAAGCGTTAGACTGTAATATACATTTAACACCTAAGGTAAAGTTTAATAAAATAAAAAACGCGTAAAGAAAATGACTTAGCGACATCTATGAAATCAGTTTCGAATCATATCAAGTTTTTGATAAACAAAGGACACTAGTGCTATCATGTTGTAACCTGTAGAAAGGGTCATTGTTTTTCTCTTTTTTCCTGATGATCCTGGTCAGGACATTAGGACAAAATTATGAAATTATTGATTTGACATCCAAAATGAACAGGCGTGTAAATTTTCAAATTATTCAAACGTCGGGAAGTCAGTGAAAATTGATTTGTAAAATTCCATTACACACTTACATATACGCACTTACAATATGTAAGTGCGTATATGTAAGTGTGTAATGGAATTTTTATACTCATTTGCATACAGGTCAAGCTAATAAAAGCGTGTTAAAAATAAGAAAAAAATAAGTGGGTTCGATATTCTAACGGATTTGAAAAATAATTAAAATAATACATATTAATAATATTTATAAAAATCTCGCTTCTTTACTATTTCTCTCTCTCTCTCTCTCTCTTTATACAGTGTGCGGCAGCATAACTTCCTTTTTTAAAATGCGTCACTTTTTTTTCTACTAAATTTTGTTAAAGAGAAATAATAACAGAAAATCGAAATAAAACTGCAAGGGTAAAAGCATAGCCAATTGGATCTAGAGTACGTTATTTCGATTTTCTACGAGTATTATTATTTCTTTGAAAAACCGAACCCACCTATTTTTTCTTATTTTTAACACGCTTTTATTAGCTTGACCTGTATGTAAATGAGTAATATGTAAGTGTGTATATGTAAGTGTGTAATGGAATTTTACAAATCAATTTTCACTGACTTCCTGACGTTTGAATAATTTGAATTGTTATATTTTCACTGGTTTTCTATGTTATCACCGCGAAAACACAACTTAATTTTTCTATACTCCTTTCCTACCTTTTCTCATTTGAAACTAGGTTTCCAATTTCGTAGTATTTAAGTTGTCGTCAACGGAAAAAAAAAAAAAACCTTATCACTTTTTAAATTATATCAACATCGAATGCACAGGAATACAAAAAAAAAAAAACAAATGTGACTTTAAGTGATTTAAATATTGAAAAATAGACTAGGTTTTTTTCCGAGGGCCCTCTCGCAATGCCACACGTATACCAATCACATTTTATTACATCTCACACATATACATACAATTTATAATAACGATTGCAAAAATAAATAAATATAGATATATAACAACATTTTTAAGAACTTGCGTGCTGGAGCGATTTTACGGGACTTCCTTCTGCTGGTAATTTTTGCGATACTCAGCCCCCGGATATCTATCGCCGAATTCTTTCGTTACTACCGACAACACCTGGGAATCACCGTTCGTTGTTTATTAATTTCCTGATTTGTAATTATTGACAACTTCTTCAGTTTCCTTCCTTGGCGGTTATTTAGCGTTGATTCTGAGTTTATTTAATTGATACTGGAATTCTTAATTTTTATATACAAATTACATCTATCCATGTTCCTATTATTGTGTCCGTTCATGGGACTTCCTCCTCTCGTGTAAAAAAAGAATCCCGTTCTCCTAGTTGGAACGTTTCATAGGTTAATTGGTCTGATTTTCGTTCGTTCCTGGATTCTTCTTCCTACAGATTTGATCCTAACTTAGATGTTACGCCTCAGTATGAAAACTTCGTTCAATTAATATCATCAGCTTTAGATTTGTCCTCTCCGCCACAAAAATCTCCTTCTGGGAGCATCAGGCGATCCTACGCCTCGTCCTTATGGTGGAATGCGGAATGTTCAATTGCACACCAAGCCAGTGTATCCACGTTTCGTATTTTTCGAGCTGCTCCTTCTCTGGAAAACTTCCTAGCTCACAAAAGAGCTAATGCCAAATTCCGATTTACTCTCAAAAAGGTTAAAAAGGCGTCTTCGGCTGCTTTCTGTTCTTCCTTTTCTAAATCTACTCCTCTCTCACAAATCTGGAGGTTGGCTAAGGCTTTCCGAAACCCTCAGTCCTTAAATTCCTTTACTTCCGGCGTTTCGGAGAACAAGCTAGCTGCTTTCTTTGATTGTGTTGCTCCGCCCTATGTTCCTAACTTTGATGAATTTGACCTTTCTATTTCTGCCGCAAGCCATTCTGAGCATTTTCTAACTTTTCCGTTCACTTTTAATGAATTATTATCAGCGTTCCCGAAAAATCCTAACTCTTCTCCAGGGATAGATGGATTATCTTATATTGTTCTTAAGAATCTTCCTGAATATTATCTTAAAATACTCTTAAATCTATTTAACTCTATTCTCCATCTAGGTTCCGCTCCTCCGTCATGGAAATCCTTTATCATCGTTCCCATCCCAAAGGGTATTAATACCTCGTCCTTCCGTTGCATTTCTCTTGCAAGTTGTCTGAGGAAACTTTTCGATTCCATGTTGAACCGGCGGCTGGTTTGGTGGCTGGAAAACAATGATGTCTTGCCTAACAACATGTATGGTTTTCGTTCTGGTCGAAGTCCTACTGATTGTGTTTCTTTCTTCTTGTCCCACATCTATAAATCGTTTATCCAGAAAAATTATACCCTAGCTACCTTTGTTGATATTTATAGTGCCTTTGACAGCGTCCACCTTCCAACTCTTAAGAGCAGAATGTTATCTATTAATTTACCTTCTCACTTCACATCCTTAATCATGAGTCTTTTCCTAAGTAGAACTGTTACTCTAAGATTTCCTTCCTTTTCAGAGTCACGAAAGGTTTTTCGAGGCCTCCCGCAAGGTTCCTGTCTTAGTCCTACGCTCTTCAATATTTATTCTCTTGGTGTCGCCTCTCTTAATCTACCTTCTACTTCCTTATTTTTTGCAGATGACATTCTACTTTTTTCAACTGCTCCTAGCATTCTAAATGCTTGCAATAACATGCAAGAATCCTTGTACATTCTGCAGAGTTCTCTTTCTCAAATCCATCTATATATCTCTCCTCCAAAATCTTCATGCATTGTTTTCACATTTCGTTCCTATAATCCTGAGGCAATCAACATAAATATCGACAATACACCTATACCTGTTGTTTCCTCCTTCCGCTACTTAAGAATCTTTCTGAACAGTCGTTTATCCTTTACTGAGCATATTAATTACCTCCATTCGTCTACTCTAGAACGTTTGAATATCTTAAAGTCTTTATCTTCTTCCCATTGGGGAGGTGATCCTATGATACTTCTTATGCTCTACAAATCCATTGTTCGATCTAAACTTGATTTCTGTTGTTTTCTGTATGGTACTGCTGCTCGTTCTCCCCTAGCTAAATTAGATTTAGTTCAGAATGCAGCCCTGCGCTTATGTCTAGGAGTCTTAAAATCCACGCCTATTCCTGCGATTTTAGCAGAGGCTAATGTGGCTCCTTTATCCATTCGTAGATCCTATCTCGCGTATCGGTTCCTTATTAAACGTCTACATATTTACCCAAACAATCTTGTCCCTGCATATTCTTCTCTCTTGCAAGATTGGCGTTTTTCCTCTAATAAGGTTCCCATTCTCTGTCACATTGCCTCGCGTCTTATTAAGTTTTCTCCCTTCATCCTAACTTTCGATAAACTTCCATTTTTCCAGTTTGAGATATTAAATGTTATTCCTTCTCCTAATCTTTTTTCTTTGCCTTCTTATGTAAAATATCTCCCTGCTCATGCAACAGTTTATGAATTTAACCAGGCAGTTTCATCATTCTTTGCTAACCATACCCTAATTTTTACGGATGGGTCCAAAATGGCACACGGAGTGGGTGCATCTATCTACATTCATGCTCTTAACCATTCCAGCCTGTTCAAAATTCCTTCATTTTGTTCAATTTATTATGCGGAGACATTGGCATTACTACGTGCCATTGAGCTCATTCCATCTTTTCCTCAATGTAAAATGTTCCTCCTAATTTCTGATTGCAAAAGCACCCTTCAGTGTATATCCTCTCCATATGTTCCTTCCTACTCTGATCCTATTATTCTGCGCATCCGATCACTGATTTTCAGCCTTTGCAGATTGCACTCATTAACCATCGACTTTCTTTGGATTCCTGGTCATGCCGGAGTTGCGGGCAACGAAAAGGCGGATTATCTTGCTCGTTCGGCTATTTCTTCTGGGCGGCCAGTCGGACGAATTCCTTCTCATGAATTATTAAATATAGCAAAAAGTATCCAAAACGCCAATTGGAAATCTTTTTATAAATCATCCTTCTCCAGTCCTAATTCACAATATTTTTCCATTCACCCTAATCCACCTACTCAACCATGGTATCTACATTTTCCGCACCTTCCCCGACTCATCATATCTGCTATCTGTCGTCTTCGATCTGGTCACGGTCGACTTCCTGCTTCATTGTATCGTTTCTCCATACTGTCCTCTCCTATTTGTCCGCTGTGTATCGATAACACAGTCGTATGTGACTCTGATCATGTATTCTTTCAATGCTCCTCTTTATCATCGGAAAGGGCAGCTCTATACGCGGAGCTTCTATCACATGTGATGTTCCAACTCCATATTGTGTGTCCTTTATTCTCTCACTACAGTCAACGTTGATTATACCAATTGTAGCAAAATTCCTATCCTCTGTACTTCATTATATTAATATCTAATCCTTTCAGTATTTCCCATTTTGGCATTCCTAACTTATCGTGTTCAGTTATTTCTAATGAACTCCTACTGTAAACGAAGAGCACGCACTGATGTTGCAGTTACAGTCACAAACAGGCACAGCTCGCAGTTAATTTTGCGGGCTCGCTGTCGCATTTGCGGCCCTAACGGTAGATAGGGGAACTCCTTGTCAGACGGCACTGCGGGCGCTGCTGTTGCAGTGTGGCCATAGTGTTCGGTGAAAATTCTGCTCATTTCCTTTTAACAGAATGGTAGGCGCTGTTTCCGCAGCCGTCGCCATAAATATGATTAATGTTTCATAATTAAAAACTATAAACTTTGCTTTATAGTGATGGAGAAAGTCATTGAACTTTCGGATAATTGTTTACGGATTCTATATAGGTTTCGTGCTTGATGGATCTAACTGCTTTTTAAACATCCCGTGTTTCTTCTTCCTTAATTATTTATAGCCAGATTCCTTTGTCCGTTTGTACTGTGGGCTCTGTAATTGCAGATGTGACCATGGTATGGGACAGCTAACTCCTTTTTCTCTTACCTTCGTCATTTCTTTTCTTTTCAGGATACATACGTTTGGCATTTTTCGACGTTGATTGTTATTGTTTCTCCATCTTTGGTATAGCATTCTTTGTCAGATTCCATTCCTTGTTACTCCTAATTGCTGCTATGTACACATGTGGATGGGTAATCGTCCGTTGCTGACAAGCCCAGGGAAAAACCCAAACAAGAAAAAAAAAAAACAAAAAAAAAACATCTATTTCGAGTAAAAAAGAATATAATAAAAATTATTACGGAACTGTTCTTTTCACCGTTAACGAATATCGCTGTTGTTAAACATATATATTCCTCAGCCAAATACGATGAGCTTGATAAAAATCGATCAGCTCCGCATTTACTCCGCGATAAGCGCGGATTTTAATCATCCCGCACCGCCAATATCCGAACAAAAGATGAATAGATAAATATCACCGTCTTTTGTTTAAAATACGGGATATTTATCTGTACCTTACCGTCGTCGAGCCAGAGCACAGCCACTAGCAGTTCGGTCTTTTCTGGTTTTATCATTATTATTATTGTTATTATTACTTGTGTACCTAACTGGTTTACGACTATATATATATATATATATATATATATATATATATATATATATATATATATATATATTAATGGCTAGGCCATTTTTACGGCAGGGGTCATCAGGAAAAGTGGTCACAATTTTATGTAACGAAATTTGTAACGAAAATGTAACAAAAAAAGGTAACGAAATTTTTTTTCGAACGGCGTAGCCAATGGAAAATTTTACTCTTCTATAAGAATTATAGAAGAACTAGACCTATGAGTGAAGTGGGTTTACCCCCTTCCGAGTCCCGAAGGGCCGAGTTTTATACATATATATAGTAGCCTCCCGATTAACCGACCCCCGATTATCCGATTTTCGGTTCAGCGAGCAAAAAATGCATCCGATTCTTTCGGTTCAACCGATGCAAAAAAGTCGGTTACTTTTTTTTTATCCGAGATTTAATCATCTTTACATGACGCCATTGATTATGTTGATATCGAATCACGACGACGGGTGTACCTGAAAAATAGAACTGTCATTTTCTCCCAATATTCCTATTAATCGCTGTTTATGTTTTTTTTTGTCGAGTAGTTGATGCGTTTACGAGATTGATACGCTGTTTGAAAAATGGATGCCAAATCGAAAAGTAAAAATCTGTTACCAAAAAAAAAAAAAAAAAAAAAAAAATACCAAAAGGAATTACTGTTGTGTTTACCACCAAATACGAGTATTATGGACCGGGGAATTACCGTTTTGTTCAAAAGACGTTATCGAAGAAACCTTTTTCTTGAAATTTTATTGAATTCCGACGAAAATGACTTTAATTTGACGAACTGCTTGAAAAAAATCAATATGAAAGAAGTCGTTTTCTGGACATCTGATGCGTGAAATATAATTTTGCGGAAGTACAGAGACGTTGCCGTTCTTCATCGATTTTCATCAAAAAAAAAAAAAAACCGTTTTGACTGATTTTTTTAGTAATTTTTTGTGTTCTTATTGTTCGTATAATTTTGTGTTTTTTTGAAGAATAAACGTTTTATATTCTCTATCAAGAGTACATTTTTTCTTTAAAAAAATATGACTTCGGTTTAACAAACCTTTTCTGGTATCCGAGTTTTCCGCGTCCCGATTATCTCGGTTAATCGGGAGACTACTGACTACTGTATATATATGTATAAGGTTTGATCAATAAGTGCCGGGAATTTGTAAATAAAATAAATTTGTGTTACCTTTCTGGAAAATTTTAATTTATCTCCTTCAAAATAACTTCCATCTGTAGCAACGCACGTCAACGCTTCATGCAATCATTCATATATTTTTGATAGGCCGAAACAGGGATTTCTTTCAGCATCTTCGTCGCATTCTGTTGTATCGCTTCCGGAGACTCAAATATTTTTCCGCAAATAAAGTGGTAGTTTAAGCCGATGGAAGAGAAGAAAATCACACGGAGCCATATCTGGCGAATACGGTGCCTGCTGCAGGATATTTACGCGGGCTTTGATCAAAAAATCCATCACAATCGGCGTTTTGTGTGACGACAGCGCATTATCACGGTGCAAAATCCGGCTATTGTCGGTCCACAAATCCGGCCGTTTGCGACGCACAGCATCTCTCAAACGCTTCAAAACAGCAGCGTAATACTCGTTTTTGATCATTTCGCCCGGTGACAAGAATCCGCAATGGACAACACCTCGGCAATTGTTAGCATAACCATGATTTTCGAGCGACTTTGGGGCGATTTTTTCGGTTTCGGCTCGCCCTTTAGGCGCCATTCGGATAATCGTTGGCCTGTTTGCACGTTGTATTCATAGATCCATGTCTCGTCACCCGTAATTATCCGTTTCATGAAGTTTGGATCATTCTAGGTCTCGGAAATCATCTCTTCAGCAACTTTCTTTCGATGGTCTTTTGCAGGAAATTCAATTTCTAAGCCGTGCGGCAACGCGTCGCATACTTATAATATCCGCAAAAATGTGCTGAACGGTTCCGTATGAGATTTTGAGATCACTAGCCATCCGAGAGACTCACATGACGATTTTCGAACACAGTTTTCTTTACAATTTTAACGTTTTCGTCGGTATCACGATGTGGAAGGGCGTCCGGAATGAGGCTAGTCTTCAACCACTTCACGACCATTTTGGAACTTTTTATACCATTCGTATGCTCAGGTTTTTGATAGAGCAGATTCCCGAAAGGTTTTCGGCAACCTTTTTCAATAATTCGGCACAAGAAATTTCGTTGAAAACACAAAATTTCAAGCAAAACTCTACGCTCGATAAAATTATTCATGTTATAATACGACGAAATACAAGAACGTATCTGTTGTAAACAGTTGACAGACAAACACATCCCACTCAAGTTGGACACAGATGTCAGTGTATAAAAGCTGCCAACTTAAGGAGGAGAAAAAAGCTAGATCGGTCAAGCGTAGTTAATTTAAATTGGGAATTTCCGGTACTTATTGATCACAATACGTGTGTGTGTGTGTTTGCGCGCAGTCTTATATAATAAATTATATAACCAATCTCAAAAATAAAATATTTAAGAAAATTAATACCCATTGATCATTAAGCTAATTTCAGTAGGTAGTGAACGATTAAATTAGCATCCGACTTCCGGCATAAAAGGGGGAAAACTCACTTATTATTCTATTGCTATGCTGTACGTTAGATTTGCCGTTTGCGAATATTCTTTTTCTATAAAACTGGTCCGATAGGCGGTTAGTCACAGTACGTATCAATAATAATCTCGAAAATTCGGAACTCCGTAAAAAAGGAAATAATAAAGTTTTTTGCTACTGGTAGAGACACGTTGTTTTTAAAATGATATAATATTATACAACACGCAGCTCGAATCATCATCCATTAAGAAAATTAGATATTTAATTTAAATGCAGATCGGAGAAGAACCGAAATAAGTTTTAATCAAGTTCGCTTTTAAGGTGAAAGCGAAATACAAGAGTATTACCGATACAGATGAGCTTCTTACGGCTAACTTTAACCACGTTAAAGTAATATCGGAAGCTACTCTCTGTTTAGGTTGCAGCAATGACGATCGCGGAATTTCGAGAAGGACTTTATGAATTTTTTTAGTTATTTTGAAAAATATTAGAAATGCGAATAGTTATGCGCCTCGCAAGAAGCATTTTCAGTTCGCATTAAACGTATCGTTCAGTAACGCATATTCGTTAATGTGATCCGAATACAATATGAAATACAATTCTTGCCGGTTAATGAAGACGATCGGTGACAGTAAGCGCACTGAACGATGTCATTGTTCGAAGGCCAAAGAGAATATACAATTTAATTGTATAGTGAAATCTGTATAATGGAAAGGAACTAAAAATTCAATTTATTTCCGTCCCGAAGCGGCGCGAAAATGAAAAAATTGCACCAATCTTTCTCTCGCTAAGAGGTGTAAAATAGTATGCAACACAGTATATATGTATATGTATAAGTGAACTATCATAGTAAATAAGCGGAAGTCGAGCAATAAACAAGTTGTACGCGCACGTAGGGAATGATGGAGAGGCACGTGTAAGGTTGTTGGCGGAAATGGAAATACAGTCGGGCGTACACAGGGAGTCGTGTAATGAACTGACTCGAGATGGGCAGCAGTAATATAACGATAGACTTCCTTTTGTGCAATTTAAAATGCGTGTACCGAATGTAGTACACGAATTTGCTGCTCCATTATGCAACTGATCCAAATACGTTGTGTTACATATGCTACAGACGAAACTGGTTGATAGTTACACTTGTTCTCCAATCTAGTAGTCTAGCCACGGGCAAGATCATAATTAAATAGTATTCTGCGTCGTTGGCTGCAACGTCCCTCCGAGCAGATTTTCAGAGCAACACTGTCTAAATATCGTGTGAATCGCCAATATGAGACGGCGTAAGAAGAAGTAACTAACCGGCTGATACTACTGGGGGGAAAAAAACAAAGCAGTACCAACGGTTACATTGGCCGACAAAGACATCGGCAGCAACGCTAATACCAAATAACAATGGACAAAGTCGGAAATAAATATCGACACTAAATTTTGAGGACAGCTAAAAGCGCACGATTTATGTTTTGATTTTAAGTACTGTTAAATCATCAAATCTTTGCAGCTAAGTGATAATCGTCGTTAATTGAATAATAGATCATTTCCGGATAACATCGATCAGTGGCGATGAGATTGCTGGACGAAACGCAACTTTTACTCTATCCGGACAGTTGGCATATATCTCTAATATGTATATCAAAAGTCACTCTTATTAAAAATTTTAAATCGCTGTTATGATCGATATAGGATATTAATGTTTCCCCTGGAATTTCTGTATGAAAGCGATCATAGATGAAAATATGATAGTGTTTCCCGATATCTAATTAATCGCTCCTGGGACCACCGGGTGTTAGTGAAATGTGTTTTATTAATTATCTAAACTGAATGATAAGCTGTCTCAAAATTAAACAGATAGATGTTACGGTAATAGCCGGTAATAGCTGAATTCTTATTTACATACACGTCTCTATATTTCGCATTAAAAAAAAAAAATCCGATTTAATCAAATATAGGTCAATCTCGGACAATAAAACGAATCATTGTATTTGTTGTTTATACACATTGTTAACAATATAATTATGATAAAAAATAAATTTCAACACTTATTAACAATTATATATATATATATATATATATATATATATATATATATATATATATATATATATATATATATATATACTATAATTGTTAATAAGTGTTGAAATTTATTTTTTATCATAAAACGGATCATCTTTAAACAAATGATAATCCATTTTTTGAATAACCATGGACGAAAACACACGGTCATTCTCTTATTGAGAGAGTAGTGTGAACCCATTTCTGTCGCGTGTTGTGTCTTGCGTTTAATTTATATATCGTTTCAGTAAAATAGTCGCGTTATCGTCCAAATTATTCGAATATATATTACCGCTATTTATCAGTTACTTCGTCACTTCAGATCGGTGAGATTGAACCATTTTTCTTATCTATTCTGTATTATTTATCATTTAATCTTTTCATTTTCGTACATATTCTTCATTTCTCGGAACAACTTGTACATTAGCACACACCAGCACATACCTACCACGCGTGTATTGTCGTCGCTGTAATGGCGACGACAGCAGATACACCGTTACACACAACGCAATCGCTTTACACACACACACACACACAAACGCAAAACGTGCGTCAACATGCAACAACATCAACCGTTATCCAACCGGCAACTTATACACACGAACCGCTCTATACGTTGACCGGTACACAAGCGCAACCTGACGATATGCTACGTAATTGTTCTAGCGAAATCGTACAGCCGGCTCGGTTTACTCCGTCTTTCACGACGACATATAATGTGGCAGGCTCATCAACAGGTATCTCCACTGCGCAGCCCGTACTTGTTTATGCGCCGACTCCCGAAAATTTCGAATATTTACAGTCAAATATTAATTACGTACAAAATCAAAATGTCATCAATAATCAACACTTCCCTCCCTTACCGCAAAACAATGCGCAACGAACGAATCAGAGTTGTAGTGGCGAAGAAGTCGATATGCATGAGAATGAAAACAGCCAGGAAAATGATTGGCAGCAAGTTAAGGTGAGAAAGGGAAAAAAGCGGCAATCTGCTATTGCCAACGATAATAATAATAAGAAACACGTTAAAATGACTCGCAATCGACTTGAGGCTCTCTCAACGAACGACGGAAATGACTCTGATGAAGAAAGTCAAGTAGGTTCAGCCGAAAAAAGTTCAATGAATAATTCCACACCGTCCATTCCCAAGCCACCACCCATTTTCGTACATGGAGTGCAAAATTTCAGAAAAATGCAGGAGAGAATAGAGCTCGTTATAAACAAGTCCGATTACTACGCGAAGGCACTGACAGATCGCGTGGTTAAAATAAGCGTACTTTCTCCGGAACAATACCGTAAGCTAACGCGGGTTTTTAGGGAGGAAAATATTATTTTTCACACTTATCAAATGAAACAGGACAGAGCTTATAAGGTGGTGATCAGACATTTACACTTTTCAATCGATCCGCTGGTTATAAAAGAAGAATTAGAATCACATGGTTTTGAAGTTCGTAATGTTCATAATGTGAAACAATATCAGACAAAAAAACCGCTGCCATTATTCTTCGTGGATCTCGAGCCCACAGCAAATTGCCGAGAAATACATAATTTAAAATCATTGTGCAATACTATAATTAAAGTAGAATCGCCCAACAAGAAAGCATCAATCCCGCAATGTCAGAACTGTCAGCAATGGGGACACACCAAAGCTTACTGTACAAGAACGCCGGTTTGTGTTAAATGTGGAGGTGGCCATAAGACTTACGAATGTAAAAAAGACCCGAAATTTCCGGCTACATGCGGACTGTGTGGCGGATCTCATCCCGCAAATTATAGAGGTTGTGAGATTTATCAAAAGTTAGTACAAAATAAAACGAATTCGGGGGTTGCAGCAAATCAACCTATTAAACAAAACTATCGACGACCAACCGTAACTTATTCACAAATTACTAAGTCTGACACTCCTAGTCAAGCGGACAATATAACAGCAAATGCAATTCATATAAGGAATTCCGGTCAAATCCCCATTAACGCCCAATCACCAAATAATTTAAGGGATGATATACAGAATATTCCTTTTGTGAACCTGTTCGAATTCCTGAATGAATTTAAATCCATGTTCCGTCAATTAGCCGAGCAAAACAGCATGGTTCTATCCATGCTTACCATGTTAATTCAGAAATTAACCAAATAATGCCCGCCTACCTGAGGATAGCTCAATGGAACGCGAATGGCTTAAAAAATCATAAAGCCGAAATTGAATTGTTCTTAACTTCCAATTCTGTGGATGTAATTTTAGTTTCCGAAACCCACCTAACTGATAAAGACTGTTTCAAAATAAATAATTACAACACGTATTCTTGCACACACCCCTCAGGAAAATCTCACGGCGGTTCAGCAATATTAATAAAAAATAACATTGTACAGCACGAACTAAATCATTTTAGGGAGGAGTATCTGCAGGGAACTAACATTAGCATACAGACGATGGGTGGCCAACTTGTATTATCAGCTGCTTATTGTCCGCCACGACATAAAATAACATTGATGGAATTCTGTAAATATATAAAAAATTTAGGGAGCAGATTTGTGTCAGGAGCAGATTGGAACGCTAAGCATACAGCGTGGGGATGCAGGATAACTACGACAAGAGGACGTGTGTTCAAACAAGCACTTGAAAGTCACAATGTCAACTATATATCAACAGGGGAACCAACTTATTGGCCAACCGATAATCGTAAGATACCGGATCTTTTAGATTTCTTCATTACAAAAGGAACCGCTAGTTATTATACAAATATAAATTCTTCCTTCGATCTCTTTTCAGATCACTCTTCTATTATTTTAACCTTCGGTGATTCGGTTATATGCAGAGAGGAGCAAATACATTTATATAACCACAAAACAGACTGGGAATCATTTAGAGATCATTTGGATACAAAGTTAAACTTAAAAATTCCTTTAAAAAGCCCAACTGACGTCGAGAATGCCGTACGGTACCTAACAAACGAAATACAAATAGCAGCTACCTTAAGCACTCCTGTTCTTAAATGTAAAAAAAGTAATTAAAAATTATCCAATATCAGTCCGGAAACTTGTCTTAGAAAAGAGAAAGCTTAGAAGGAGGTGGTTCCAATCGGGAAACCCTTCGGATAAAAAGTTGTTTAATAACAAAATAAAAGAATTAAAAAAACTTTTGGAAGAAATCAAAAATAAAACGCTCAATAATTATTTAACTAAACTATCACCCTTAGCAATTGATGATTATTCCTTGTGGAAGTGTACCAAAAATATTAGGCAACCGAATAAACATGTTCCTCCGATGAAACATGGTGACGGGTCATGGGCGAAAGATCATAAACAGAAGTCGAATTTATTTGCCGAGTACTTGGCAACCGTGTTTAAGCCAAACATACAGACAAACACGGACAGGGAAATACATGAATTTATAACCAGTCCATGTGGACCATCTTTAGCAATAAAATCAGCTTCTCCTCACGAGGTTGGGTGTCTGCTTAAAACGCTGAAAAAGAAGAAAAGCCCAGGTTTCGACTTAATAAGCGCTGAATTATTAAATAAACTTCCGCGGAAAGCTATAGTACTGCTCACTTCTATATGTAACGCAGTATTTCGCATACAATACTTTCCGGTACAATGGAAGTTTGCGCAAATCGTAATGATTCCGAAACCTGGTAAAGATCCCTACTCTGTAACGTCTTATCGTCCGATTTCCTTGTTGCCTGTTTTATCGAAGGTAATGGAAAAATTAATATTGAAAAGGTTACAGCCTTATATACAGTCAACTGATGTAATTCCGCAACATCAGTTTGGCTTTTTAAAACATCATTCCACGATTGATCAATTGCATAGGGTGGTTAGTGTAATTGAAAATAGTTTAGAAACTAAAAAAGTATGTACTGCGGTATTTCTCGACGTTCAACAGGCTTTTGATAAAGTCTGGCACGATGGTTTATTATACAAATTAAAATGTTTGTTCCCGAGTAACCTTTACCTGTTGCTAAAATCATACCTCGAAGATCGTCATTTTCAAGTACGTTACGAACATACCTACTCAGAAATACATCCAGTTTTAGCAGGCGTTCCTCAGGGTTCAGTGTTGGGCCCCACGCTGTACTTGTTATACACAGCAGATTTTCCTGCGACAGAGAATGTGCAGATGGCTACATTTGCGGACGACACGGCACTACTGTCATCACATGAAGATCCGAAGAAAGCTAGCAACAATCTACAAAATGCTCTTACGAAGGCTGAAACATGGTTTAAAAAATGGAAAATCGGGATAAACGAAAGCAAATCGGTGAATATCCATTTTACTAACCGAAAAGTTGAAGTCCCACCCGTTAAGATCAATAACATAGATCTTCCTGTACGAGCAACGGTCAGGTATTTAGGTTTGCACTTAGACAGCCGATTGACATGGAAACACCATATACAGGTTAAAAAGAAAGAATTAGATATCCGGGTTAAAAAAATGTACTGGCTGATAGGGAGAAACAGTGTACTGACAACGGACAACAAACGTCTAATATACACAACTATTTTGAAACCCATCTGGACATACGGGGTTCAACTTTGGGGTTGCGCTAAACCGTCAAACCTGAAGGTAATACAGACTTCCCAGAATAAGATCCTTCGGTTGTTAACCAAGGCACCCTGGTATGTTACTAATCTAACCTTACATCGAGATTTGTGTGTAGATTATGTGGCTGATGTCATCAAAGTTCATGCTAAAAGACACGCAGACAGACTCGATTCTCATCCGAACACTCTTGCTAGAGGATTGCTCGATGTTACCGATAATGTAAGAAGACTGAAACGCCAGAAACCGCAGGACCTTGTTTAAGGTAGGGGTAATCGGGTAGGTGCCATTGGGTACTCCTCCCTTCATGTTTAAGTTCATTCACACGTATTACTAAATGTCCTTGATGGACAGCTCGTAATAGTGTATAAATAAAAAAAAAAAAAAAAAAAAAAAAAAAAAAAATTCTCTTATTATCCTGAACTGCTTCACTTTTTGCGTTAAGATATATTCTCTGCCAAAAAAAGTTGAGCAAAACCTCAGGTGGCTTACAGAGCAGAAGTTTCATTCTGTAAATAGAATAACTTACCGAACAAAAGTGGACAGACATTCTTTTATTCACTTTTAGCTGCTTTCTCTTTTGCATTAATAATCATTTCAGTGTCAAATGCAAGCTAATCTGCGGTAGCTTACTAAACGGAATGATCCTGGTATGCTCGCATAAAACAGGCTGTTCAAATGTTACTGGTGTAACGTCGTTATTTAAATTTCAAATACCCGACATACACTTATTCGCCACCGGTCGTAATCATGTTCGATTTTTATTGTTTCGATTAATTTAATTATTACGCATTTATTCGATGAAAGAAAAAAAAAAATCCTATGAAAACACTGCGTTTCGTAACGTCATTTTTATTTAAAGTAAAATCTTCGAACTACCATATATCGCTGCTTATATCCTTCTGCGTAGTATAATTCGAAAAAAAAAAATTAAGAGGGGGCGATATGAATTTTGTCACTAATTATATCAAATAGGTTCCGTACGGAAAATATACGCTTTTTATGAATTAATAATATCATATTCAATTTATTACACACTGACGCGTTTCGACAACTTCATGACTGCGCGATCATACGTGTCAGCGTATAATAAAGTAAATCATAAAAAGCGTATACTTTCCATAAGGTTTATTTCTCATAATTAACAGAAATAATGTATGAAAACTAATTTGAACACTAATAACGTCATCTACATGATGAGACTGTTTTAGATGAGCAATTATTTTTTTTACGTTAATGTATTTCTGCACAAATGTAGGTACGTAATGTTTGTTTCGTGACATTTACAATTATTGAAGAACGCATAAGATTCCGTTAATATAAACAATTCGAATAAATGCTAGCACAACTGTAGCAGATAATATATTGGAATAATAAATAATATAAATTACCCCACTGGTTCCGAATTTTTTTTTTTTTTTTTTAATTATAAAAGTGTGTTGAAGTCAGTCGCGTTTATTTATGTGTTTGTTTTTTTTTTTATTCTTACATTACTATAATTGTACTTAATTTTAACTGTTGTACAGTATACACTCATTTGTTTTATTAATTAATTACTCTATGCAACTCTTGATGTTACGTGTTCCATTATCCTAATTCTTGATGCCCTGTCATGTTCGGGAAACCCAATGCTTCTCGAACTCGACTTGGACAGTTTTTCCTTTGTTATGATTTTGTGCAGACATTCGTGGACTATAGCATTTGTGGCCATGATTGTTTATTATAATTATTGTATATGATGATTGTAATTCCTAGTTTATTAATTTTCTGGTTAGGCAAGTTCAGGTAATGTGTACCTTGGACTCAGTCTGGCCAATTTCTCCTTCCTAAAGATTTTATTCAGTCTCCGTGGGTAATGTTGAACATTTACGGCTATGGTCGTGTGTCTGTTTCTAACATTTTTCCCAATTAAATATTATGTATCCTTCATTAGTTGGCAGTATTCTTATATTAAATGATTGGTAGCTAAATGGCTTGATAGTTAACTAAAGCCGGGCCATAAAAAAAAAAAAAAAACAACTGTTGTAGCCTGCTGTAACGTTTTTACACTGGCTTTTAGACGACCTCACCCTCCCTTTTCAATTTTTTCACCCTTCATCACTGACTACTATTAATTATTAACAATGTATATGGTCAGCATACGTGTTAATATGCTATCTCTTTGAATACTGCCTAGACTCCAGAGAAATAAATTTAAAAACCAAAAAACAAACCACTCTATACATAGCTCAGCAATAAGTTGTTAAAATACTGGTAGTTCTGCTGGAATTTCATACCTAAACGATTATGGCCAGATTGTGAGCTTTTTCACAGCTATTTTTCTGTGCTGCAGACTACGTCCACCCCCCCCCCCCGCGACGAAGTCATTATTGCTAGCGGTACGTCGCACGATGCTCGCGAATTGCTAAGGCAGGGCAGCTTAGTATACCAACTCTACCGATTGCTCCCGGGGGCTATCAGCATGCCCACGACGACTGTGATTTTGGCGAGCGATCATCTCACCGTGCTCAAAATACCGGTGACGGGCGTTAGAATCACTTTCCTGAATCAGCATACTGTTGTCTGCAGTCATATGTTGTATGGTTGCAATAGAGCATTTGCCACGCAATTGAGGTGCTCGTGAAGCAGTTAGATGCTGTATGCAGGATTCTCTTTATTAGTTATCTCTTCCGCTGGAGTGTTACATGCCATACTCAATCGTTCCCAAGTGATTATCTATCAGTACCCTGGGAATATGATTGAAAACATCGTTAGATACATGGTGGATTTTTATGATGAGAATCCGCGCGAATTTAAATTTCTAATTTACCCGTTAGAGGCCGGTAGTTATCTATTTACAAAACGGACTTAATCGATGTATAAATTTATGGTGAAAAGCACTATATATAAATATAACGTTGTTTTTACGATTCCGTAAACATATAATGTACGGAGTCCTAATATAAGATGGTTCAGAACGACAGAAATATTCAATTAAAATATGCAATAGCTCGCGAACCCTTTGACACTTATCAATTCCGAAATTGGATCATAAATTACAATTAAAATCCTCTTTAAAACGATCTATAACTTCAAGAGGATGACCGATTATCCTCGGCGGCGAAAAACCCCAAAACCGTCAAGAATATATAATATGGTATATAAAACGACCTCAACAATCACTCTTAAAAAAATCATAACTCATCGACAAATAGACCTATAAAGGTGAAATTCAAATAATAAAATAAAATGCAGGAGTCCTTTCATGAAATCCAAAAATTACGGCAAAAAAATTATTTACCCCTATCCGCCCATTTTGGGCCAAAAACAGCCAAAAAAAGCAAGTTCACGTACAACAAGGTTAAAAGTATGCAATCCCCGTATATTTCTATAGTTTCGGACATTCGGGTTTCCGGCTTTAAAATTAAACTCTCGGGACGCCGAAAGCTCGAAAGTTCGGAAAAAAATATTTTTCTTCCCGGTCATGTGATATATATCGTTGGAAAGATCGCTATTTGTCGAGAACGAAGCCGTATTTCATTTCCTTAACGAAACTTTCAGGGTTTACGAAAAGTTCAAAAAATCGCGATAACTGATTTGCGACACGAGTATTAGAGCTAAAAATTCTGAACAAAGTTGAAACATGCATTTCTCTGGTTTGCGACATATAGGTTTCCAACTTTAAAAAATTAGCCCCTCGGTTCTCCGAAAGCTCGAAATTTTTTTAAAAAATTAATTTATTTTCCGAACATATGATATATTGTTAGAAAGAGCGCGCTATTTGTCGGGAACGAACCCGTATTTCATTTTCTTAACGAAATATTTGAAGTTTGCTAAAAGTTCTAAGAAACACGAAAAATGACGTATAGATCCCGCTTATGGCTCAGGTATTATAGCTAAAGATTTTGAACAAGGTTAAAAGAATACGCATCCCTGTGTATATTTTTTTACTTTGAAACATCTTAGTTTTCAACATTAAAATCGCGGACCCTTGAGGGACGGAAAGCTCGAAAATTTCAAAAAAATATTTTTTTTCTCCGGTCATGCGATATATCAGTGGAAAGGTCGGCTATTTGTCAGGAACAAAACGAAACTTTCAAAGTTAACGAAAAGTTCAAAAAAGCGCAAGAACTGATGTGTTGTAGCCTTTTCTTTGCGAAGCGAATATTATAGCTAAAAATTTTGAACGAATTTAAAAAAATGCGTATCCTCGTATACTTTTCTAGTTTAGAACATCCGGGTTTCCAACTTTTAAATTTAGCGCTCCGGGCGCCGAAAACTCGAAGATTTTAAAAGAAAATTTTTTTTTCCGAGCATGTGGTGTATTGTTGGGAAGATCGCGCTATTTGACGGGAACGAACCCATAAGTCATTTCCTTAACGAAACTTTTGAAGTTGCCGAAAAGTTTAAAAAAAGCGCGAAAAATGACGTATGTTCCTTTCTGGACGACGCGAGCACCGTAGTTAAATATTTTGAACAAGGTTAAAAATATGTACATCCCTGTATATTTTTCTAGTTTGGAGCATCCGGGTTTACTACGTCAAAATTAGTCCCCGGGGGGCGCGGAATACTCGAAATTTTTGGGAAACAAATTTTTTTTTCGATCACGTGATATATCCATTGAGCGATTACTATTTGTCGGCTAAAGGAAACGGTATTTTTCTTAACGAAATTTTCGAGATGGCGATAATTTCAAAAAATTGCAAAATATTACGTTCTCTTCCTCTTTGCAGCGCATAGATCAAATTTCTTTTCTTTTTTTTTCGTATATTATGCAAATATAAATATTATAGTTATCTTTAATTTAACATACGAAAAGTAGCCCTGAGTGCATGAAACATCATGCTTGACTGAACTCGTTTTATTTGTCTAGCAGTTGATATATTCTATGATCCTTGTTTCCCCTCACATTTTTATTTATTTTTTTCTGGTAAATAACACATAATCGAACTCGGTTAAGTATTTGAGTTATTTCAATATCTTGTGCTTTGATGTTTAGTACATGTTAAAAAAAGATAATCTGGAAGCAAAACTCTAAATAGGTGAAGTGCTAACAAACCTCTAGCTTTACATTTGAGTTATAAATATTTAAGTCCATTTTCTGTGTTATCACTTTATTAAAAATTTATAATAACATTAATTACAGAAAATTAAATTTTAAAAATATTAAAAAGGGCCGACATGTTTCGAAGTTACGTACTCCATAAATTTGAGGATACGATGTCCAAAACTATACCCGATAATGCGATTTAGGTTGCTACCTACTAGATGAAGAAGGAACTATGACCCTGACCGATACGATAAGAAGAAGCGGAATGTCTGTATAGAGATACATAGGCAGTAACTTCCCAAATAATCGCCAAAATGGAATGTATATTCGTAATTTAAATTAAAGAAATTAACAGTATTAATATATATCAAAGTAAACCAATGTATTGAACCAAAATGTTAAATTAAAAGTTTTTTTTTATTTACAATTTTCATTGAAAGGACTGTTTTATTTTAATTTGAATACATTGGCATATTGTTAGCGTGTACGTTAGTATTGCGCTAATGTCATAAACGGGTACTATTAATCTCACCACTATTGGCGTTGGATTAGTACTATTTCTATCACCTCTGTTATCATTGTTGCCGAAGCAGGTAATGTTAGTATTACGATATGGAAGTATATCACCTGACAACGACGTGTATAACGGTGTTGTTGGATTGGTTGTAGCAACGGCGGATGTAGTTTGCATGTTGCTTTCTATAGATGTTCTACGGCTATAGCCCGGTGAGCGTTAGACAGCCGTGACGTACAACGGCGATAGATGAACGATGACAGTACTGGTTCAACCGATGCAGCGACCGCGATAAAAAAAAAAAAACAACAGAAGAGTATCGTTGAAACAACAATTAGCGAATTGTTTATACCGATCGCGACAGAACGATAAACAACCGTTTTCGAGATGTTTTTAGTGTAAACATGATACTGACCGTTGTATATCTGGTGGAGAACCAACATATTGGCCAACGGACATGGGGGGAAAATACCTGATATTTATTAGACTTCTTTATTTGCGATGGAGTTAGTACCAATTAAATGTTTGTCAAAACATCAATGAATGGTGCCTCAGATCATTCCCCCGTAATTCTGAATATCAGTAGTGCAATCGTGTATTCCGAAACAAAAAAACCAATGGTGTTCAATAGTAAAACTGTCAGGGATGTTTTTCAACAATTAGTTGAAAATATAATAAATTTGAATATTCCTCTGAAAACCACGGAGGATATAGAAATTTACGTAGAGAACCTTACCCCAAATGTATTCAAGAAGCTACGCACCTAGCGACACCAAGGGGAAAAAAGATTAGTCCTCAACTACGAAATCATCTAAAAATTATAAAGCATATTCAGCTTTTGGAGAAATATAGAGCACCGCCGAAATTTCAGCGCAAGTTGGTCGATCACCAAGTGTATATGACGATGAGTTTTTCGAATAGCTTTTTCAAATGCCAAAAATGTGATCGATTTCCCTTTCCTTCTCATTAATTCTATTCTCTTCGCCAAACTTTCCCTCTAAATTTACAATTTTTTCCTCCGTTAGTACCTCCATCTTCTCTGCCAAGTCGACTACCTTATTTCGGACCGTTTCATGGAGCATGGTTTTAAAATTATCGATGTTTAGATTTGTATTATTATTGATCCTTTTTCTTCCTTTGGTTCTTCGAATTTTTTATTTAGAAGAATTCCATCAAACTGTTCATGTCCATTTAACATTTAAATTTTACGGCTTCCGTATTTTCCATATATTCTAGCGATTCTATTAAATTATTTAAAAAAGGGAATGATCCTCCAGCTAGCATGGAAAGGGTTGTGAAGTTTTTTTTAGTTTCCAGTCTTACCGCTTTAAGCGTATATTTTCACAAATTTTGGTCCCTAAATGTCAACATTTTTCGTATCCCCCCCCCACCCGTATTCTGGAGACCTTGGTGTGTAGGTTAAAAAGAAAATTAATACCATAACTTGTATAGAACCAGCTATGGGTTTTTTTTTAAATTTTGTTCTTAAAACTTGATTTTTAATTTTTTTGAAATTTGGGGCCTTTAATTTTAAAATTTTGAGGATCTAATAATTTTCTTATGATCTGCCGAAGAAAATACGCCGATTGAAAAAAAAAATGAACTCTCTAGGTACTATAGAACGGGCCGTACGATTTTTTTTATTGCAGCTTTATATAATATACATATATATATATATATATATATATATATATAGATAGATAGATAGATATATACGTGGATTGCTATTTATATTTCTGGCCTAATAATGAAAAAAACAAATATTGATGATCGAAATCGATTTATTGTTTTTCAAAACATTCTCCGTAAAGATTAATATACTTTTTCATGCGTTTGAACCAATTTTCACAGCACTTTTCCCATTCCGATTGAGGTAACTTCAAAACATGCATTTTGCTTGCATCAACTACCTCTTCGGGTGTCGGAAATCATTGATCACTTAATTTGTTTTTGATGTACGGGAATAAAAAAAAGTAATTAGGGGCCAAATCAGGGCTGAACGGCGGGTGACCATCAATTCGACGTTTTGGCCGGTCAAATATTCCTTCGTTTGAACCGATATGTGAGAACTCGCATTGTCATGATGAAGAATGATCCGACGGCGCTTGCTCCTTTTTCTTATTTCACCGAACATTTCGGGCAAACAAATGATTATGTACCATTCAGAATTGATTGTGCTACGTTGCTTTGACGGCACTGTCGCTATGTGACCAGTAATGCCGAAGAAACAGGTAACCATTTGCTTCGATGTGTCCCTCTTTCGCGAACAATTTTTGTTGTATTTGGCTCGTTTTGGAAGACCCATACAGTCGGTTGCTGTTTTGTTTCAGCCTCATATGCATAGATCCATGATTCGTTATTTGTGTAGATGTTATACACAGTTTTTGATGCACCTCGGACGTATTTGTTCAATATTTCCTTGCATCAGTCGACTCGATCCTTCTCTTTTGAGCTTTTTCCAAATTATGCAGGATTCAACGCGAACAAATCTTTTTTACAGCCAAATGATCATGCACAATATCTTATTGATGCTGGTCATACTAATTCCCAAAGATGCCTCAATCTTACCGGTATGTCATAAACGATCTTCCTTTATCAGTTCACACACAGCATCCATGTTTTTTGGCACACCAACCGATTTTAGACAACCTTCACAGAAATCGACCTGAAGCGAACATCGGCCACGATTAAATTCGTTCAATCAGTCTTTTACAATGCTGTATAATGATGCTATTTCGATATATAAAGAATTAAGTTCATCGATACACTCTTGTCGTGATAATCCGCGTTGAAAGTTATGAAAAATAGTCGCACGAAAATGTTCACAAGTTAATTTTATTTAGTTGCAGAATTTTTTTTTTTTCCAGTTCCCTGTAAACAACCCAAATCGCATTCAAATAAAAAAATGTTATTATGAAAATTATATTAAAAAAAGTCAAATTTTCTAATGGAAATGCCAGATGGCGCCTAAAACACATTCAGTGTTACCAAGCGAAAAATATAAATAGCAACCTACGCATGTACAGTGTAAATCGGCTATTAAATAATCTGGTTGTTTTAACTGGTTTATCGTTATATTCGATATTAAATAAAGCACTTTGATTTTAAACATCTAAAAAATTTACTGTAACTAAATAGTACTTCGTTATGAAACTGCTGAAATGTTTTGCAAAATAACTTTTTTCCCTGATTAAACGAATAAAATCATTTATTTGTAATCATAGTTATACAGAAATTTTTTAATAAATTCTAGAGCACAATTACCGTATTTATTCTTTATGTATGGAAGTCCAATCGTGAAAAAATAAAATCTAAATCGATATAATAATGAAAAAGATTAAAAAAAGACCCTTGTTTAGTAGTTTAATTTGTTTTTATTTTGAAAAAATTTGTAATTGTCGTTTTTTTATTAAACGAGATGAGTAGGTATATCTGATGTTTTTTGTAACGACCTGTATTGGAGTTTTCATTAATTTCGTTGGGTGTACAAAAAATGTTTAATTCGTCGCGCCAATAAGCGGAACAAAGAAAAATCAGTATTTTTTTTTTTTTTTTTTATCCCAACCCGAAACGTAAATCGGCTGATCCTCTCTCACCGATTTCCGCTACTTTGCCAAAAGAAATCAGGCTTTCTCAAGCCGATCTCACCATACCGTCTCCGTCTTACGTTCTCGATCCTAACAGCAATAGCAATAATAGCAACTCTAATTCTAATATCACCAGCGATACTAACGGCAGTAGTATCAACAATAATAACATAAATGATAATAATAGTAATAATAACAATACTTCTTCTGATAATAATAATATGAATAATTACAATAATAATCATAATAATAATAATGGTAATAGTAATAATAATAATAATACTAATAACAACAACAGTAATAATAATATTACTAATAACAACAATAGTAGTAATAATCGAGATATCGTTCTTTTTCCTGCTAATTTCACTGGTTCCGTTCAGATTATATTGGAATCTCTTTCGGATAATAATATCGGCAGTCTTCACCTGTTTGCTGCCGCAAAATTCCTGTTTAAAAAAACTGCAGCGATTAGGGAAATTGTGCGAGCCGGTAGGAACAGGCTCCGATTATTTTTTAATAATATTTCCTCGGCCAATGAATTTCTATTAGATAGTAAATTTTTAGAACAACATAAACTTAAAGCCTTCATTCCGAGCTCTCTTTTATTTTCGTTTGGTATTGTGAGGGATATTCCGACAGATGTCTCGGAAGAAGACCTTTGCAAAGACATAACATCGTCAGTCCCAGTTATATCTATTCGACGTCTTAAAAAGCGAAAAGACGGTGAGCTCCGGCCTATTCCCTTAGTCGAGATTAAATTTCTTTCACACAAAATTCCCGAGTTTGTCCATTTCTTTCACCTCCGATGTTCAGTCGAACATAGCATAAAAAATCCCATTCAGTGTCGAGCCTGCTTCCGTTTCGGTCACACGGAAAAAATGTGTCGTAGTAAACCTCGTTGTGACGTGTGGTGAATCGCATCGAGCTAACGAGTGCCCCGAGCCTCTCTCGCAAACTATATGTCTTAATTGCAGAGGTCAGCATGAAACCAGTAGTCGTCAATGCCCCGTCTTCCAAGAACAGCTCGAGTTAAAAAAAATAATGGCGTTTGAAAACATTTCCTTCAGCGAAGCCCGCCAGTTTAAAAAAGAGAACCGCTCATCGTCCGCATTTTCTTTTGCGGATATAACCCGTAAAGAAAATCTTACTACTTCCCGTCCTAAATCTCACTTTTTCCATAAAAAATCTCCAACATCAAATCATAAAACTTTCTCTCCAGCTCAATCTTACTTTCCTCCTCTTCCTTCTAATAACCGTAATTATCCAGACGGACTTTTCTTTTCAAACCATACTTCGGTCAATAAATCTAGTCCCGTTACTAAAAACTCCGAAGTGCCAAATAATGCTCCGGCTAATCTTAATCTTTCCTTACCTGTATCAGCTCCCGAGGCAGCTGACAGGATGAATTTTATTTTAAACTTCCAAGAAATCTCTCCACAACTGCGCAGTAATCCTGAATTCCAAAAGTTAGCATATAAATTTTTCCACTTAATCCACTCATGTTCTACAGTAGAGAATCAAACAAATTAGTTTTTTTTTTTTTTCTTTCTTTTTTCTTTTCTCTTCTTTTCTTTTCTTTCTCTGTTTTCTGCTCTTCTCTCTTACTTCTTTTCTTTCGTATAGAACACTCTCTTAACAAGTCTCCCAAAATGAGTACCCAGAGTTTAAGAGTCGACTGTTTTAAATTAATCTCCTTCTTATATCTAAACCTTTTTACTTTTACTCAGTGGTTTAAACTTTTAAAGGGTCTAGCGCCCTTCCTCGATAACTTAGTTTTACCTATTGCACATTTCTGCTTTTTTCCTTCTCATACTTCCTCTGTATGTTCTTTGCCGCACTTGAACTGCAGCTGGTTGGCGATGGTCAATTTGAGCTTTAGCTTCATATGCTATTATGTTTTCTCCTACAAATATGTGTTCTAATTTAAAAGTTTTACAGTGGAATTGCCGAAGCCTTAGAGCAAATAGAGGGTCCTTAGAGGCTCTGCTCAGTCAAAATGAGATTAACATAGCCTTGCTTTCAGAAACATGGCTTAAACAGAATACTCATTTCACCTGTAAAAACTATTATGCGATCAGGTCTGATCGGGATGATGGATACGGTGGCGCTGCAATTCTTATTAAAAAAGACATTCAATTTACTGAACACAATGTTCAACTTCCTCTTTCTTCCTCACTCGATGACTTGAACATAGTTCATATTTCAATACCTTCCAAGTCTTCTGATCCTCTTCACATAATATCTGTCTACATTCCTCCGTCTTATACCCTCCGGGACTCTTCTGTTTTACTCTTCCTTAATTCAATTCCTCATCCCTTTATCGTTGGAGGTGATTTGAACGCTCGCTCGCCGCTCTGGGGCGGCTCACATTACAACCGAAATGGTGTGATTATAGAAGATTTTTTCCTCAACAATAATTTAGTTTTACTTAATGATTCTTCGCCTACTTTTTTCCGAAACGCTTCAGTTACTAGTTCTCTTGATCTTACCTTCTGTTCTTCTTCCATTAGTTTGCAACTTAGCTGGAGAACTTTGGATGGCACCTTTGGAAGTGATCACGTTCCTATCCTTATTTCCTTTTCTGATTTCTCTTATCTTACTGTTTCCAAACCTGCTCTTAATCCTCAGTGGAATCTATCCCGGGTTGACTGGGCTAAATTCAGCTCAGTGGTGGATTCCTATGTCTCAAGAATACAAGATGTCCGTGATTCTCAGTGCCAATATAACTCTTTCATCCTAGCAATTACTAATGCTCTTTCTTTGTCGTGTCCTCCTTCCCGTTTTCCCTCTCAAACTAAACCTAAATCCTCTTCCTATTTATGGTGGAACGATGAGTGTAAACGTGCTTATGACCTTAGTTCTCGAACGTTCAGAACCTTTCGCTCCAATTCCACTTTGGAGAACTTTCTCGCACATAAACGGGCTAATGCTAAAACTAGATCTACAATAAAAGCCGCTAAGAGAATGTCATGGAGAAAGTTCTGCTCTTCTTTTACACGAAATACCCCTCTTTCGCGGATTTGGAGTCTTGCCAGGGCTTTTAAATCTTCGTCTGCCGGTCATTCCTCTAACCACTTCCTCTCTGATGACAACCTTTCTATCTTTATCGACTCAATTGCCCCTCCTTATGTTCCATGCCTCGAGGAAACGATGTTATCGTCTACTCCTATCCCTTCTCCTTATTTTCTTACCTCTCCTTTTCATATTAATGAGCTCCAATTTTCCTTGCATAAGGCGTCTAAATCTTCACCAGGAATCGATGGAATTCCTTACCTTGTTCTCCAAAATCTTTCTGACAGTGCTCTTCAATTTCTGAATTCGCTGTTTAATTCCTTTGTTGATACATGCAATACTCCATCCTCTTGGAACACATTTATTGTCATCCCCATTCCCAAAAACTTCTTCTTTTCGACCTATCTCACTCGCCTCCTGCCTTAGAAAGCTCTTTGAGAGTATTCTCAATAGGCGTCTCGTTTGGTGGTTGGAAAACTTGAATATCCTTCCTAGCAATATGTTTGGTTTTCGTCCGGGCCTTGGTCCAACTGATTGTATAAGTCTTTTTGTATCCGATATATATAAATCCTTTATTGACAAAAAATACACCTTGGCAACCTTTATTGATATCTCTGCTGCTTTCGACAATGTTTATCTTCCCTGCCTTAAAGAAAAAATGTTATCCATTAGTATTCCTCCTACTTTCGTTGATCTTGTTCTCAACCTTATGCTGAATCGGTCTATCCGTTTGTCTTCTGCAACAGATTCTCCTTCAAGAAAGGTTTTTCGTGGCCTTCCGCAGGGCTCTTGTCTCAGTCCCACTTTGTTTAATATCTATATGCTCAATGTTGCCACTCTTCCTATTTCTTCCTCTTCCCTGTTCTATGCAGACGATATTCTCCTTTACTCCTCAGCTATGGATATTACAACCGCCAACGAGATACTTAACAGATCACTGTCCGTCTTGGAACTTTCTCTTTCTTCTATTCATCTATCTGTGTCTTCTCCTAAATCCTCCTGTGTTATATTTTCTCTCCGTCCTTACAATTTAGCCACGGTCAATGTTTCTCTGAATAATCTTCCTATTTCCCTAGTCAACTGTTTTTGCTATCTTGGAGTGTTTCTAAATAGCCGCTTGTCCTTCTTTGAGCACATTAATTTCCTTAATATTTCTTGCCGCAAACGACTCAACCTGTTCAAGGCCCTGTCACATACGAGATGGGGCGGTGATCCTCAAATCCTAATCCTGCTGTACAAATCAATCATATTATCTAAACTAGATTACTGTTCCTTCATATATGGCAATGCCTCAAAATCTCTCCTCTCTAAACTGGATTTAACACAAAATTTGGTTATTCGTTTTTGCGTAAGGGCGCTTAATTCCACTCCTATTCCAGCTCTTCTTGCTGAATCGAATGTAAAACCGTTGTTTATCCGACGATCACATTTAGGATGATACAGTTTCCTTGTAAAAAGACTTTCCATCTCATTTTCTAAGATTCGTCTCACATACCTCTCTATCTTTCATAAATGGCGCTTCTCTCCTGAATAAATGTCCTATCTTAGCCCTTGTTTCTCATCGTTTAGACAAATTCTTATACTATTTCCCGCAGTAAACTTCCTTATTTTATTTTTAACTTCTTCGTGTTTTTTCACCCTCCAAAACTCTTTTCTCTTCCTTTTCATCACTTAAAACTTCTGGCCCCGCAGTTGTTAATCAAGAATTTAATTTTCTTATTAATTCCTCGTTTCCTTTTCATTCCTTAATATATTTACCGATGGTTCCAAGAGTTCAGGAGGAGTAGCTGCTTCCTTTTTCTCTCCAGCCAATAATTCCGCTCAATCCTTCAGGCTCCCGGCTTTTTACTCCATCTTCTCCGCAGAACTTTATGCCATTCTTCGAGCCGTTATATTTATTTCCTCAACTCGTTCTTCTGATAGATACTTAATTATATCAGACTCCAAAAGTGCTCTTCAGGCTATCTCCCTTTCCCTCATATTCCCTCGATTTTATTGTTTTTCGTATACGTTCTCTCATCTATGGTCTGTCCTTTTCCCATTCCATTTCCATCGACCTGCTTTGGGTTCAAAGTCATGCGGGTATTGATGGTAACGAGACGGTGGACTCGTTAGCACGCTTAGCGTTGCACTCTCCACATTTCGTTAAAAAGATTCCTGGTCACAACATACTTCCCCTCTCCAAAAGAATGCATGTCAGACTTCGGTGTCGGATGTAGATAATCGCTCCTTTTCCAATCCTAACTCATTTTACTATTCAGCCTAGACCTCCTTCTTGTTCTTGGTTCTATCATTTTCCTACTCTTAAACGTTTTTTCATCATTACCATCTGCCGTCTGAGGTTCAATCATAATATTACTACCATCCTCACGGTATCGTTTTACTCTCTTTTCCCATCCCCTTATTGTCCTTTGCATTTTAATGACTGTTGCTTCGTTTGCGATCCTGACCACGTACTGTTTGAATGTTCCAGTCTTTCCACCGAGCGTAATATCCTGTACGTTTAATTATTAAAGCTGAATTATCCTACTCCATATAGTGCTTCCTATATCTTAGCTTTGCCCCGTCTTCGAAGGTGGTTCCTATTCTTGTCTCTTTTCTGTCATCGATCTCTGACCGGATTAAAATTTAATCTTTAATCTACTCCATTTGTCCTGGGTAGCTGCCCTTAGTCGGCCAAGCCCAAAAAAAAAAAAAAAAGTTAAATATATTGTGTGCCAAATCATTATAAGCGGGAGAAATACACTTATTTTTGTTCAAAATATCTTATTTTTCGTGATAATGTGACGTTAAAACTTACAAAGATTAACATATAGTTTTACGGAATTCTTCTAATTATGTCACCTGAATCGTTATAACTGTTTATTTTCACTTTATTTGTACGTCTATTCTTATTCTCCTAAATTTGGCATTTAAAATTCATTTTATTTTTTAAGTTTGATGAACTGACAAGTTTTTCTTTTTATATTCATAAATATACTACAAAGGTAGACTCTTAACCTCTTTGCTTATGGAAAAATTGTCCATTTTTAAATCGTGATGATAACTCATTCATTGCTGTTATACACAGTACAGCAACCAGATTTGCATGTGGTGAATCGAAACACACGTAGAATTATTGTGTCATTGATGGCGGCGGCCATTTCACTTCCGGTATTACTAATTAAGGTATAAGTTCTGCAGGGGGCTTACTAGTTCAAACCAGGACATAAAACTTTTTTTAATCATTTTAGTGAGCAAAAAAAAAAAAAAATCCTAGTGAGATTTTTTCGTATTGTATTAATTAGCGAATAAATATTTTTTAGTTCGATACCTAAAGCAATTAAGTGACAAGGCGAACCATTATTAAAGGGTACCCTTTAGTCCTAGCTCTTTATTTAAATAATTAATCGTGCGATAATTAAAATCGGTTAAAATGGAAAAATTATTTAACAAAGTTATGTTTGAAGTGGGGAGTAAAGCGCATAATTAATATTCGCCTAGTACTTTTAAATTTTAAGGATTTAGCTTTTTTAAGAGTGTTAACTGTACCAAGAATACTTTACTGGTGTGTAACGATGGTAAATCGATATTTCAACTTTGAAATAAAGCATCGAATGCTAATAAAGATTGAGTTAAGCTGGTCGTTTTAGGAAACGATTGAATATCTGTGAAGGAAAGAAAAAAAAAAACGTATTATCACCGACCAAAAACTTTTACCTACAAACACAGTTAGTACGGAAGACTGACGACCGGATTTTAATTCGGTATCGGATGTCGATAATATGGAAGAACCACAAGCAGGAATTACGGGCAAATAAGTAAAGTAACTTACTTGGTATTGGTGTAGAATAAAGCATATTGAGCACTGCACTAATTTATATATTAGCCAAACTCATTAATTGTTCGCAGAAAGCGTCGAGACCCTGCCACCACCTCAAACATCTCAAAATGAGAAAATGTAAAAGATAAAAAAAAAAAAAAAAAGTCAGGATTGCTTGTATCAGTCGCAGCGGAGTGTTTATTTTCGCAATCTCTATGTTACCTTTTTATGATTATCTCTTATCTAACATTACTTTCAATCAAAGCTGCAACTTGACCGCCCACTTTTGACCGGAACACGAGGGAAGTCGTCAATAAAGCCGAAAAGGCCCGCGGCTAAAAAATAAATTTCGATAGTGCGCTAATCATAATCGTGCTAATGGATCTATTGGCCTTTAACCTAATTCTCTGCGTTCTTGGTTTCGGAGAAAAACGACAATTAAATAAGTGAAAAATGGTTGTCCAAATAGCACAACTGTCGCCAACTGATCACCCGCTTCCTATCAGTTTTATTACAGAATATACGTTATACTCTGAGCATATACCGTTGCTTATTTTTCCGATCAGTTGTAATATTTACCCGTATTTTGTATCTGCCGATAATTTGGGCTGTGTTGAACAAAATAATCTCCGCCTGATATCAACTTCTCTTTAATGATTCTGCATCTCGTAACACCTCTTCGCTTAATAGTGCTCTGCCTCGCTCATGTAGATGAGTTCACGTGTGCAATTGAAGTTATTGGAATAATGCTGTAACTGATAGACTACAGACTTCTTCACGCACCTCCTTTTCATACCATCCGCTGATTACCAGTTCGTTTGAAGCGAATTCGCACCGTTTTACCGCAGGCTCTATAATACCAGTTTGTGATTTTAAATTAAAAATGATTTGCCCTCAACTTTGCTTTTCTTCCTGACTATTATGTAATTAATCCTTCCAGCACTATTAATTGCGTACCGTAATCCTCCGAGGGCAACTCTATTAAAATGAACTACTTAGTTCCCACGTGATTTACGAGATACCGTTGAAAATTTGTTTTACGTCATATTATTTTGTATCTGCGCACGTACATATAATCTGTATATATATATATATATATATATACATATATAAAGAATGTAGTGCACATTGAGGGAAGATGTGTGCTTCTTTAAAAATCGATTTAAAACGCTTGAACTTTTTTATTCAAAGTCGATAAATTGTATCAACATGGATGTGAATTTTTGTTGCTCCTATAAAATACAGTTTTACTTTTCCTTTCTTGCTTCCTTTTTCCTTCAAAAAAAAAAGCAACAAATTGTATATTTCTTACAAATATTATTATAATCTTAAATTTAGACACATCAAGCCTAAGCTTGTCGACGGATTTCTTATTCTATATCTAATTTAGAAATTATGAATACAGGCGTCAAATTATATCTGACTACATTTCAAAAAAAAATATTCGGCTTTGATTAAGTACTTCGGATATGATTAAGCGCTTACCTATAAAATCACATTGCGCTGAGCGTTCTATATCTTAAATTATTACATTACGCATGAAAATAAATTATTATTAAAAACAAAAAAAAGCATTATTTGAAGTAAAATTCACTGCACTAAATCGCACTATACATTGATTTATTTATTCTTCTTACATCTCATATTACACGACGTATAAATATTTTGCAAAATGTAATGAATAGAGTCTGCGCTAAAAAAACTATAAACATAATTATTTCCCTTAATATTTTTAAGTATTACAAACATAGCAATAACAAAATTATATAAACAATAAAATTTAGTAAAGTAAATCGCCGGTTTACATTATGTAAACAATAGTAGTAGTTCAAATGATATAAACGCATATTATAATTTCGATATATTATGTCTTAATTCGATTGTCGTCGTATCATTTAATGCAGATCGATTAATGCATTATTTTTATTGCGCGTCACTTTGGTTTTTATACAAATAATAAAATTTAATTTACATTAATTTTCGGTTTAACAATATTATAGTATAAACGCGGTTCGTTTGATAAGAATGCCTAACATTGCTATCACTGACATCGCCATCACCTGTGTAGTATAATCGTGAAATATGTATCGGTCTAATTAAGTAACTTTACTTTGCATCATGTAAACAGCACCGATAAAATACTTCACTGTGTTATCTTTTTAACATTCTTTTAAAATAATTTAAGCGCACATTCCGAATATTCTGATTATTTCAGTTATTTTACTTCTTAATCTATTAGAATTATTTTATTTCAGTGTAATTATAGAACTACCCTAACTGTATTTATTAGTTTTCGTAATAGTTTAAATTTAACTTCGCACACTGCGATTGGAGTTCCTATGTTGAGTATGAAGGGTATGTGATTTAAGTGTAAATATTAAATGCGTTAATTTTTATTTTTGTGTTTATATCTTTAATTGGTAATACGTAATAACACGAATAGAGTTTCATTTAATTTAATGAACTATCTGTTTCCAGACTGATTTAATAAAACAAAAAGAGAGAGATAGAAAAAAATAAACTAGGCTTATGCATATTAGTTTAGATTTTCGCTACTTGCGCGTCATTAGCGCATAAGCGATTATATTTAGTTAACTTTTTAAGGGTGTCTTGTTTTTGTACAATTTCATAAATATACACTTTGATTTGAACTTTACTATTTTTTTTACATTTCATGAGTGTTTGAAATTAAGCATATCATTTATTTATCCACATATTCGCTCCTATTTTGTTTTTTGTTTTTTTTTTTTTCTACTTTTTCTTCTTTCATATTATTTTATTTATATTTTCACGTTTTTCATTTATTACTTCTTCCGGTATTTTCTTCAACATTTGCGTCAATACATATTTATCCGTTTGCTCTCTATATTTCGTTCTAGTAGTCGGGAGTGTTTTCAGCTCTGCTTTTTCACCCTTAAGAGTTTTGTTTTATTTCTACTGTTTGTTCCATCTTTGTATTTTTATATATTTTCACGTGTTCCCAGATTTTAATGCTTAAGTACAAATCTCTTACATTTCATCAATTTTCTCTTTTTAATGACTCGCATCTGTACTTCTACTCTTTTTTTTTTTTTTTTTGATTAATAGTACTCGTATTATGCATTTCATTTGTAATTTATTATATCCATATAAGTTTTCCTGGCTGTTTCCCACGTTTGAATTTCCTAAGTGTGATTCAATCAGTACATAGTAAATTATTATTTTTAATGTTCTATTACATATTTTCTCAACGTATACAGAGCGGTGGTATTACTAATCTTTTTTGCTACATAATCCGTATGTCTTTCCCATCTTAAATGTTCGCCTACTATAACTGCTAAATACTTATGAACCCTTTCAATAATTTCGCAATTTACTTTTTTTACACGTATTTTCGTTTCCCTGTATAATGTGCGCATTCATTTGAATGCATTTATAATTTTCAATTCTGAAGCTTTCTTTTGTTTCTTTTAAGTAACATTATTTTAGTTTATATTTTTATTTCCTTCATATCCTTTCCAGCGCTTACCGCGGTTTATGTAGATGCCAAAACTTTCACGAAATAACACAATAATTGCTGCTTATCTTAAATAATCTTCGGAAAAATGTGTTAAAATATAAATTTATTTGAACGGTTTGGAACGATTACGCCAGCTGTAATCAAAAATAACGAAACGACGTCTTGTATAGTAAATGAAGAAAAGTAACGAACAAAAAAAAAAAAAAAAAAAAAAAAAAAGCAAACATAAAAAGGCGAAAATACAAACAAAAGTCGAAAATAAGCAGAATACCGACAATGTCGAACGGCACAACAAAGTGAAAATATAACACACTTTTATCTAATCGAATAAACTAGATTACTTCTGTAATTTTGTCAAAAACCGATTAGCAAGCTGCGGCAATTCATAGGCTATCTTTCCTATTAAAGTTCAATTTTTCCGGTGTTTATTATAGAAGACCGCGATGGTCATTTCGTTAGTTCAGAGCGATGATTTCTGATGATGATTGTTGTAATCTTCTCGAAATGCCAAAATAAATTTTGCAAAACATTTTATAAAAGGAAAACTAACCTAGGTGTAAACGAAAGGAGATTTATAAGGTGTTTTTTTTTTTTTTTTTTTTGTAAACGTGTTTTCAAATTAATGTAGTTACATAAGCAAAAAATTGACTAGGAAAATTATTTCATATATTAAAACTTATAACACCAACACCTGCTCCGGAGACACTGCTCCGTAATCATGGTCCGCGTGATTAAAGAGGTCTCCGAAACAGGTGTTGCTGTTATAACTTTTAATATATGAAATAATTTTCCTAGTCAATTTTTTGCTTATATAATTATAGAAAGATTTATAGATCATATTGAAAATTAATAAAACATTATTTTACAGGAACAATTTGAAAAAAAAAAAAAAAGTAAACGTGACATACAATATATAAAAATTTTAAATTATGTGTTTTAAATACGCACCGTTCTCGGACCAGGTTATAAACACGACTAAAGATTTAATATGAAATAAAAAAAACGTATTATAATGATAGTACCACTGATATTTTTACTCGGATCAACGGTTAAAAGCATATTTTTAATTTAAAAATTTATTCGATTATATTAATTTAAAGATTTTTCAAGTAAGACATCACACCAAAAATTATAAAAATAAACTATTCAGAATTTTATTTGAAGTACGCATAAAAAGGCTTAAAAAATAACCTATTTCGATATATATCAGCAGACGGTTCGATTTGATTATTCATAACAATTATGCAAGCTAGCAAGCGTAATAAATAAAATTGACTGTTAAAAAATTACCCAAGTCAAATTATTCTTAATGTATTTATTAAAACCATAACTAAATTATCAAAACGTATAAATGCGATTTTTAATGGCTTGCTTTTGCTTAAAACTTACGAGTTCTTAAACGGTATTTGTTAAATAACTAACACTTGATCGGCTTTTAAACACCTCTACATTTTTCATAATTATAATCGTTGAAATTCTCTCAGCTAAATAAGGTACAGTAGACTCGCGTTTCTCCGGACTCCGCATTATCCGGATCGATTTTTCAGTATACAGTATCTGAATATTTGTTTAGATTCGCTGCAAATGAAGATGCTGCCAGTGGCCATAACGTTACAATGATAGTGATTGTAAAGTTATTTCGTTTATCAGCCTGTTCGCAGCGTGCTACCGGCCAGTACTGTGGCAGCTAGGATCAACTGTCTCGCGCTCGACATTACTCATCGGTAATCATAAGCTATAACGTTGTTTTTACATTCTTAGTTGTCCGATGAGAGCCGTTGTCAATGTAGTCTCGTTCATTTTAGTTCAACCGTTAATTACGTACCGTAATTTTAATGTGATTAATTTGTTCTGGTTTTTTAAGTTTTGTATTAAGTTTTAAATAACGACGGGAAAACGGAAGAAAGACGTCACGACCTTAGAAGAAAAATGTTGTACCATTAAAAGATTAGATTGTGGTGAGTCTGCAAAAAAAAAAAAAAAACGCTTTAGAGTAGTTGGAACAAGCACTGTCAGTGACCGGGGAAAAAAACAACGTGAGATTGAAAAGTGGTGGTGCGCTTAATTAAGCAAGTGGGAGCGGCATTAAAATAGGAAAGAAAATGCAAACAGGTAAACATGCTGAGGTTGAAGAAACTTTATAAAGCTGTGGCATGAGTTTATGAGGGGGAAAAGACCTACCTATTTCTGGTGCATTACTTCAAAAAAAAAAAAGAAGCCATTCAATTTAAAAACAAAATTGAACGAGAAGACGGCGCATTTACGGTGAGTGACGGTTGGCTCGACCGATGGAAAAGGCGTTTCGGTATAAGACAGATGACGGTTAGTGGTGAATCATTATGAGCGGATAAAAATGCTGTTCCCGAGTTCGAGGCTCGTCTTTTCAGCTTGTTAGATAAGGAAGGTATATCATCCGATGATCAGATATACAACTGTGATGAGACTCTGGTGTAAACTACAAAGTTTTACCATCAAAAACTATTGCATCCAAAAAAGAAGAAATGACACCTAGTTACAAAAAAATCAAAAAGATCGTGTAACGGTTTTAGCATGCAGTAACCCAATTAGAACCTACAAATTGAGGTTAACGTTGGTTGGGAAATTTTAAAAACATTGATTCCCTGCCCAAATGGTATAAAGTAAAATAGGTCCCATACCCTTTAGCAGGGTGTCGAGGGTTGTGAAGTTAAGGTTCACAGTGTACTAAGCCCAACGGCACTAATGGAGGAATGGTGAAATTTTTAAAACTTGGTTTCACAAAGAGCTAGTTGCGAAACATTTATCCGACAAACAGTTACCGAAAAAAACAATCCCTATTCTCTAGAATGCTCCAATCTGACAATTGAGGATTTATGAGATGGTGATATAAAGGCAATGTTTCTTCCAGCAAACGTTACAACCGATGTTTGTCTACCTATGGATCAAGGAATCCTAGAGGCCTTAAAAAAATATATTGACGCCGCCTTCTCACCGGACCAATATCAAGCGTTGAAAAGAACTGTCGGGTTGCTTTAAAATCAGTTGATATGCTTCATGCTATCATCACTTGGGGTTATTTGAGGGATGGGAAGAGATTAGTTCCATATAACACTAGTGCGGTCATGGAAAACGTTATTTGATCGTAAAGTCAGTGATAAATGGGATGAAATTGACAAACAATGTGATTTGGACAATTCAAAAGACAACGAGGAGAGCTTGTTTCTCTAATAAAAAATATTCCAGGATATGAAACGGGTAGTAATAGGATCGACGTTACAGAACGGGTGGGCAGCGACGAGATTGAAGAAACTGCAGGATATCATGGTACTCAACGAGGATCCAGTTGAAGAAAATATGGATAACGAGCCCCTTCAAAATGTTATACCACACGATGAAGGACTGGAGGCGATCGAAGTAGCGCTGGAATAACTCAACAGGAAGAAGCATCACCGGCTGATATCATTTGTTTACCCAAGTGGCGAGATATTCGTTATGGTGTTTCGGAGCCGTTAGTAAAATCTATTTTGCAGCTGCCATATCCGCTAATCATGCATTGATATGCGGAACGTAAAATAACGGGACATGTTTCCTTTTTTCTTTTAGAATTTCTGGAGATCTATGCCGAGATGCAGGTTTACCCATGGAGGTGTTGGCACGCTATAGTTAGTTGATATGTCAGCGGTAAAGTGAATTGCACCGAGAATCTAAGATTTTAGTGACTTTCGTATGGAGAGTGGGCATCGATGTATCAGGTGATGGTCGAAGCGAATTCGGCGAACGAAGATTGACCGTCAATTTATGATTAATCCACGTGTTTAAAGTGCTCCGGTCTCTGTAAATATTGAGAGGAGAAATACCAGTTTTACCAAGAATGGTAACAGATGGAGAAGTAGGAAAAGCGCGCCAATAGCGATTCTCGTGGTAGTATGATGTATTGTATTGAGTGAGTTGATGATATTTTGATTAGCCGAAGAGTACATTACAGCGCCGTAGTTGAGCCTCGATTTAATTAGTGCTCGGTAGATTCTTAATAAAATTCAGTTCTTGGTGCAGCCCCTGTTTTTAATTGGTTGATATAATACGGAGTTTCCATGTTAGTTTCTCGTCCAAAATGATTCCGAAATATTGTATTTTACTGTGTATCTGATGATGGAATGGTTACGTTGTTCAGCTGGACTGAAATTTCATGACTACAGCGACGAACTCTGCAGAAATGTATATTTTTAACTCTGTTAAACCCGCAATGTTCCTTTCAATGAAAACAAAAAAACGTTCTAATATACTATATTGCATTGATGAAAATGCGCTAGCTAAGTCGACAACTTTCGGATTTAATACATATTCAATTAATGTTGACCTAATATTTTTATTACTGTTATGTGAGAGGACTTTTAATAGATTCGAGTTTTTTTTTTGAGAAAGGATATATAGAATAAATAATTCATGCGATTGTGAGAGACGGCTGTCAAGAAAGATTCCTAAATAGCGAAAAGAGTTCATAGAAGAAGTTTATAAATATCATTTAAAGTAAAACTAATAAAAGGGAAATCAAAAGGACGAAAGGTAAAGTCAACAGTCTGAAAGATTTAGGGGGAGAAATAAAAATGAATATTAGAAATACCATTCTCCGGTAACATTAGGGAGTTTTTGAAGGTGGCTAACGAAATATCGTGATCGGAGGAGTAGATGAGCAGATCGTCAGCAAAGAAAAGCGAGCTGGAGTTAAGAGGAAGAAAGGTGTTTTTTTTTGAATAAAGTAAATATTAAAGAGCGCACGACTACGACAGGAAGTAATCCTCGAATTTGCTAAAAAAAAGGAGAAAAAGTTCTAGTCGCAGAAAGGAAAATTCAACCGGCGGCGGCTCCTTTTGCATTTTATATTTTACAAGTTTTCGCGAATATAATTAACCGAATTTGCAATTTTTTTAATTTTAATAAATGTAAAATTAGCTTCGCCTAAAATTTTTGTATCCCTCTCTTTTCCTGTCTGCAAAATCAAAAAATGTTAACCTTTAAGTAAAGTCCAAGCGTTAGAGATCGTTTGTATATTGCCAATTGTATAATACATTGACACACTCAGTTATTAATTGTTACCGTTACATTAAATATTACAATTTCCGAAATGTTTTTTTTTTTTTGACATATTGATTTTCTGCTTAAAAATTAATTAAATAATAATAATAATAAGCGATGAAATAAAAGAAAAATTAACAAATATTTCTATTTTTACGATTCTCTTTTAGTCGTGGTGACGCCATTCGTCGAACGCAGAGTGATTAGATCTGCTTTGATGTACGTAATACCACTATATTTGAATCCCCAGCAGGGGAATAGCGAGCGAGTATTTTAATATTACAAAGAGCGTAATATATTATACATTGGCGTAGTACTTGGTTCGTTCTTCTTCTTGTTACATGCATGGCATGATGGAGATCATGCAACACTAACTGTAATCTGGTCAATCTAGCTATTGTAGCATATCATCAGGCGACGACGGTATTTCTCTCGAGAGTGTGGAATTCGAATCGCGCTACTGAAAATATCGAAAGTTGTCGTCAATATGCTGCCTTTTTTTCTTTTTTTTCTCTCCGTTTTTGCTACAGGGAAAACTATTATTTCTATCATGTGACTATAGTTTACCGGGTGATTTTATTTTCTTTTTCGATTCTTAATTACCTTTTTTTCGTTTCAATCTGAGAGTATTCTAGCATAACGGCTAGAGTAAAACGCTTTGGTACACATACAAGTGTACCCTTCGTAATGATATTTCTAAACGGTTTATTATGTAAATATTCCCCGTTTAAAAAACAAAAAACAAGTTAGAATTTTTCTCGATGTAAACAACATTTCTTAGCAAAAATGAAAGTATACTCGAAGTGTATATTGAAGAAAATTAGAAACAAAAGTTTACTCGCCCATACACGCGCTGACTACTCTATGAAGTTTTTCAATATTTTTAGGATTTCACAGTGAAATTATTCAGCCAGCGGGGATAAAAATAAAACATTAAACGAAAATCGCTAGAGCACGCGGTATACAAAACTAGGGCTTAAAGTTGTGTTGCTACAAAGTGCAACGATATCAATTCTCCTCGAATAAAGCCGTAGAGGAATTCTAAATACTCTTTTTTTTCCCTCGTTTACTCGGGGCATGAAGTATATTGGCCATCAACCAATCGTAGAACTATCGTTCATTCTCCTATTTCCAAACATCCGGTAGAGAATAACCCTCGCGACATGGAATAAAAGTAAAAGAAAAAGAAAAATTAAAACTACCGCCACAATTTTACAATAGAGTAAAAATTTAAAAACAGAATGAGTCGAAAAAGAAATATGCATATTAAGCTGGAAGTAGTACACATTATCTGATATTAGTTCCGCTACACTGCTGTCAAATCTGTTAAGGGGAAAAAAATAAGTAATTAATATTTTCTCTAAAATGAAAACTCAAAGTCTACAATAGGCCAAGTTCATTCCCAAAATAGTATTGCATAATGTAGATTATCTTCATAGAGCGGAAGTTTGCTGTTGTGAACCGATAGAAACGGTTAATAATTTTAAGTATCTTGGAATGACATTTGATAAGGCGTTAACATGGAGAGGTCACACTGATAATATTGCGAGGAAAATCACAGGCAGACTATACCGGCTTTATACAAAAATTAAAACAGGTTATGAATTACAAAACCATCAGATTATATTTTCACTTTATTAATAATGTTTAGAATCAGATACGGAATTGAAATTTGGGGAGAGGCAAAAAAAAAAAAAAAAAAACGGAATTAAGGAAAATTAGTAAGCTACAACAAGGATGTTTAAAAATAATTTTACCGACCTGGAGAAGTACAAATCTCGTAATGAATACTACTTGGTAGTGGGATAATAATAAAGACGTCTCCACAAAAATGTTTTTTTTTATTACAGTAAACTATTAAGATATAAAACAGAAAAAAGAATATTACACCGACTAGGGAAAATATGGGACTAGAAACTATGACAAATTATCTCTATTATAAGACCTAAAGGGGTTAACAATAAAATTTTCAATGTTGAAGAGGAAATTTGGAGTCAAATTTTAGGTAGCATACCAAAGGAAATTAAAGACGAAGACAATTTGAAAACATTTTGGCTTACGAGTAAATATTGCTTTAAAATGTGCGATTGGGAATGAATGTATTTCTTTTAAAAATGAGATGTAATTCAGTGAAAATAAAAGCTAAAGTATAATTAAGTAATGGATATAAGATCAATATAATAATGTGTTAGCATTAAGATGTATTATATTTGTGAATAAACGATATAATTATGTTGGGAACCCGTAGAATTTGCCTTGTGGGACCCGCAAATTATTTAAAAACCAAAAAAAAAAAAAAAAAACAAAAAAAAACTTATTAGATATGGATTTGACACAAAAAAAAAAACAAAAAAACAAATCGAACGAAAACCAAATAGGAAACACTATACACAGTAATACGAAGCTCGTACCAGCTGAGACTACGAGTATTATGAATTTAATCGGTCTGTTTTATTCTCCCTTAATTAAATGGACAGAGTCAGTAGAAAGAACAAGAGATTAAACGTAACGTCTTTTCCCGCAACACTGATCACGTTCCAATAGAAGATACTCCTCACGGCGTAATCCAATAAATTCTAACTTGTCTCGAGATGTTTAAATAATTTTCTCCGATGTTGTAAATAAAAGGGGGTGGATCTATAATCAAAATTAGCTTTTAAAGTGCGAAGACCATCCGAAAAGAAAATATATTTCGAATCAATATTGCGTGAAAAAAACAAAAAAAATTTAAACACCGTCGTTTATAGCTAAAATTTCGATTGAAAAAATTTCATGGAAATTTGAATTTTCTAATCATTATATTCCATAATAAAGAGAAATCAAATCTAGCTGCACTGCAATCCCTTCGAAATACAACTCTATCGGTAAAAAATGATAATTAAAAATTATAGAACAGTAAGCCCCGAGGAAACAAGAAAAAACGTATATTTAGATCAGTGCGTATGGAAGATTATCTTCAAGTGCTCGTATTTAAAATAATCCAAGTCTACATATTCAATACGGTATAATTACACATTTTATCTGAGTAATTGAAAGGTCAAACCAAGGACAGTGTAACATTTTTGAAATATTTATTAATGTCTCTACTTGTCACTTTAAAACGTTCTTTTGAAATCGACACAAATTATAGAGTTACATGCGTTAATCCCAAACTTACCTGCTAAAGTTAATCTTCTGATGCTCAATGGATCAATTTCGCAGTTTCCTTTTGAAGACAAGTAATTGAGGAGAAGTGCAAAAAGGACAAGATTTTGAATAGTATTCATATTACATTTAATAGGAATTTAAAGGCTAAGCTACAAAAAAAAAAAAAGGAATCGCGCGATCCAACTCGGATTTTATTAAACATTTATAAAGCAAGTTTAAATCTTACGCGACAAAAATATTATTAGTGCCTTTTATGGGATTAAAAATTTTAAGAAGCGGATTATGAAGGTTATAAGCAGTGAAGTTCTCAAATTAGTTTTAAATTTAGGCCCAAATATTTAATGCGATTGAGAACAGGTGCTGTTTGATTATCGACCTTTATTTATATAATACCAATATTATATAGCGATGAAAGGAAAATACAATAGAACGGTTGACTTTGATGAAAAAAGTAGCATTGTTTGATTTTTGGGAAAGAGATTATTGTGATCGTTCATATGTGATTACATTTCACCGATACTGTGGAATAAGTATTTTAGCGATGCGTATACAATGTAAAATCGTGTATATAGGCTAGAAACAGAAATATTAAAATAAAACGGGGTCTAAATTAAAACGCTGGGCAAATCCTATAAGAAATTCTGTTTGGTAACGAATTTGAAAAGTATAGTGTTCTTTTGGACATGTAAATATCATTACTGGTAATTAACTGATTAAGTCAATTAGAGGAATATTAACATTTTCAAAAACTTCTTAGACATCTAAAATGCCGCAGAAAGAAACTTTTTTTTCATAAAGGAGTGGAATATATGCCATTTAAAAATTTGACAATGCGGTCGAATATGCTATATGGGATAATAGTCCGTTTTAACAATTATTTCAACGGACTTTATGAAATATACGAAACCGAATGAAATTCCTCGTAAACTAGCTTAAGAATAATGTTGTTTTTTGAACATTATAAACACATCGCTGACTAACATTGTAAACAAACAAGTGTTCAGTCAAGCATGATGTTTTATGCGCTGAGGATTATTCCGTATGTTAAGTTAAATAGAATTGTAATTTTACATTTACATAGTATACTAAATTCAAAACAAAGCAACTCAATTTTTTTCGCTACAAAGAGAAAGAGAAACGTCATTTTTCGCGCTTTTTTGATCTCTTCACCAACTTTTAAAGATTTGTTTAGGAAATGTTTCGTTCTCGGCAAATAGCGATCTTTCTATTGATATATTTCATGCCCGGAAAAAAGAAAAATTCAAATTTTTCGAACTTTCGGCGCTCGGAGGCCTAAACATAAAGTTTCTAAGCTTGGTTTTCCTATGGAGCGCCAGTTCGTCATGCATATGTTTGAGATACGTTTTGGTTTTCTTTTTCTCCGGCTATTGCTCACGTGAACATTCTTCTTTTTACTGTTTTTGGCCCGAAAGAGGGGTTTAAATAATTTTTTAAGCGTAATTTTTCGATTTCATGAAAGCGTTTCTGCGTTTTAATATTTTGTATTTCACTCTTACGGTGGGTGGGGGAGGGTCGTCAGACGATGAATTATGAATTTTTTAAAGGTGATTTTTAAGGTCGTCTTAAATTCCATTTTATATTTTCTTGACGTAGTTTGAGTTTTTTTCCGCCCAGGTCAATCAGCTCGAAGTTATAGATACGGGTTTTAAGGAGAATTTTAATTGTAATTCACGATGCAATTTCGAAGTTTATAAGTGAAACTGTTCGTGAGCTATTTTTTTATATATTTCAATTGAATATTTTTGTCGTTTCTGAACCCCATCTTATTAGGATTCCACACATTACATGCGTAGGGAATCCTAACAAGAAAAAATCTATTCAAAGGCAATTTGTACGGTTACTGTTTTAGTATAGTAAACAATAAAGTGTAAAGAAAAACACTTAACAAAAATAAGAATTCACCTCTAAAATTTCCTAATTTTAGTCGCAATCACATAATATCTATCATATGTATAAACTCTGCCATTCGGGCCTCGCGGGGGGGGGGGGACAAGCCCCCTTCACTACCAATTTGTTAATTTTTTTAAATTATTTTAGAAAAACCGTTCATAATTGATTAGGTCGTTCTTTCCCGTCTTTTATCAGAAACAAATTTTACTAACTGTACGACACAGTATTCTACCTTTGTGTTATCTTATATAATGTAACGGGACATAATCATGGGACGAAAAATGTAGTGTAGCCCAGCGTAAAAATGGCACAATCATTAATATAAATATACATAAATATATACATATACATAAATATATACATATATATATATATATATTGTTGTGAAACCACGAATGCTGGTATGGTTATTTAAGAGCGATTTATTATAATTAAAAACAAATAAGAAAAAAATAACCTAAAATCTGGCTAGGTTGTATTATCTTTTCAATTATAATTCAATTCTTAATAGTGTATTCATGCGGGAAAGTAACGTAATTTTAAAGTAAATAACAATGAAAACAGAGAATTAATGTAAAATTAATAATTAAGGAATTCCGTACTTTTTTTAACCGCAGATGAGACGGAAATGTTTCACTATACACTTTCGGAAATTAAAGTTAATATTAATCAATTATTATTATTATTATTATTATTAAATGTTTATCTACAATTAAATAGCTACATTAGCGGGGTTCGGGGTTGAACAGCGGCGAGATCGCATGTATCGACCGGGGTAAATCTGTCTGCCTATATATATATATATATATATAGTTTTTGTTGTCTATGTGCTGTCGGACGGTGTGATCGTTGTTTATTCGCCGTGAGCGGAGATTCACTGTTTGAGGCCAGTATCATCGTTGTTTTATTGAATTTTTACGTGTTTTTGGAAAGTAGTTTTTTTTGTTATTGAGTCGTTTTGACGGCTCGAAATTAAGATACCTGTATAGTACGGAGGAACAGGGTTGTTGAAATCAGTATTCCAGTTAAGGAAGGGTTACAAAAATATATAGATATATATATGTATATTATAGTCATCTTCATCGAATTGATAAATGTTAAGATTTGCCCATTCTCTAAACGACACGAAAGCAAACTATAATTTTCAGTTGAAAAAGTGAAAATGTTCATTGTAGTCTTTTCTTAATGATGTTTTACCTGTGATTTCGCGATTGCCTCAAACAGTGTTACAGTTCATCCCTAAATTATTTGCATAGTCCGATTTTAGAAGTTTCTTTTATACTTATTTTGTTCGGCAGTGGTGATTTCGAAGCGAAATCGAAATCTGCTTCGATGATCGTCTAAAATACGATTCATATTTTACGGGATCTCTTACGAAAGTAATTTCAAAAGCGTGTAAATTAAAAACAATGTAAATATGCAAATAAGTGTTGGAGGAGAAGAATTCAGACTATCCGGGAATCAACAGGCTGTATATGGGATGACAAAACTGTACGTGGTATTTCTATTTCTGCATGTACGCTGAAGAAGGAATTTCGCACCAATTAGCTGTTTTAAATTGCCATAGCAGTACTTTCTTCATGCGAATTATACAAATATTATTTTATCTCGTTCTGTGAAGTCGGGGCAGTTCAAAATTTAATATTGCAAAAACGTAATAGCAGCGTGCCTGATGAAGAGGGGAAGAGGAGGCGAAAAAGTTTCACGCACAGAAAGCTTTCCAAAAATTCCAGCAGTACCCCCCATCTGTCTACAATAGACCGTTCGTCAGACAAGGAAATTTTAGCGCCAAGCGCAGTATATTGTCAGAACTGAAATTTTAAAAACGTCTTAACAGCCGTCCCAGTGTGTTTGGGCCTGAAATAGTTACGAAACTGGGTCACCACCTTAGAGAAAACGGGGAGTCGCCTCGACTGAGTTACTGTGACTTTTCATCAACCCCAAACGACAAAACGTTGGCGAATCATAACCACGTGCTTAATAAATCGACGCAAGCTCTGCGATTTCATCGTTACAAAATAGATACACTTGTTCGATAGAGGCCCACGCTGCTAGAACGAAATCGTTTCGCTGTGTCCGACTTTATATCTCTCCTTTCGCCGAATCGGTCAAGGTTGCATAGAGAGCGCTTCTTATATTTGACCTTTCGGTCACAGTCGTTTTGACATTTTATTCTATTATATATTTATTATTTATCATAATCCTGATTAATTGCTTAGAGTTCCGAAATGATTGGAACAGTCATCATAGATTAAGGTTAGTACTACCTCCGGTTGCTTCGTTCGCTTAGTTAACGATTCCTTTTTGTAAAAACGGCTACTTAAAACGCTAACGAAAGAAAGAAAAAAGAAAAGAAAAAAAGACACATCGGTTAGGGTTGCTGAAACAACGTTACCAAATTAAAATTCTTGATTAACGAGTCGTTTCGGAATGAGACAAATTCGCATTGGAGGCCAGAAACATCAGTCGACACTTCGAGGTAGAGCAGCCTTAAAACGATACCGTATCATTTGCATTAAATTGAAGAGACGAAAAAGCTTGAAAAGTGAGTACCGCATAAACAACAACAAAATCGCTTCGAAGCTTGCCTTAACTTGTTGAATAGTAGACATAAAAATGAGGGAATTTCGAAACGGATTGTCATTTGTCGATGAATAATGGATCATCCTATATGACAACTGGAAACGTTCGCCGCATCGGTTGTGAGTTTAAACCATGTCCGAAATGCAAATTTAATCAAAAGAAGCTGCCTACCGCTGTATGTCGGACCTGCACCCTAGCATTGTTCATTGCAGTTTCTTGAAACCTGGCAGCACAACAATTACTGCAGAGATGTACTATCAAGAATTGCAAACGGTGATGGACGACAAACTCGCCGGGACTCGTCAATTGCTCTAGGCCACGCTCCTTCTTCACGACAATGTTCGCTCACATAGCGCACCACAGATTGTCTTAAAACTACAGGAGTTACGACTGGAAAATCTCCCCGTCAACTACCATACTCTCCCGACCTTGAACCAACCGATTTCCATTTTTTTCGGGCGGAAAAATTTCAAATCCGAAGAGGGGGCTTTGAATAATTCATCGATTATCAAGATTTCTATAAGCAATAAACTAACATCAAAATGGCCAAAGTGCGTTCGATTAATTAAACATATTATATATTTTTCATGAAAAAAAGTGTCTGATTTTTTCACTGCAGAACGGCAATTTCATAGGTAAGCACCTCATTTTTTAGCGTCAAGTCGTAATAATAATAAATTGAATCGAACTGAATTCTTTTCTTTTCTCTTGTAGGCTTCCAAGCATTTTTCCTTGCATCGTTGGCAGAAATGTACCTTGATTCTCGTACTTTATGTAAATACTTTTCCTTTTCGTTACATCTTCAACAGTAGACAGCCCGTAGACATTACGTCATACTTTCTCATTAGAACAAAGTTCGTGCATGGAATGCTAAACAGTTTCCGCTATTCGAATGCAGCCAAGCTTTTCTTGCATTCGTGCATTGCTTGTTCTCGTGTTTCCGATGATTCAAAATCACATCTTATATTCCTTCGTTCTCTGTTTTAGTTCCAGACGTAATTTTCGATACTTTTTCTAAATGCATGAACGCTTCTTTTGCCCTTTTTTCTAGTATTATATAGATTACGCCAAAAAATTGTTTAGCCATCAAGTTTTTCCTAATTTGGCGGTTATTAATGAGTTTTAAAATATCGCGATAAACAACAGTAACAAAAAAAAAATGTAATTGAGAGACAGAATTAATAATAAATCGGAAGCATTATGTATATTTTAATTAGGGGACTGGTTTTTCGGAAAATGATAAAAGTACGCGTATATTATGTTCACATATATTCATATCGAATAAATCTCGCCTCATACGTTTATTCTCGAAGCCGGTCTCAGAGAACAAATAACTCTGACGAACGCGTACACATTCACACCAGTGATAATAATAAATGTAAGTAATACAGGTACAGTAATGAAATAGTTCACGAACTCTAATTGCAGGGAATAAAAGTAATGAAAAAACTATTCAACACGGCGTAGGTCAGGGTACCGTATTGGCTCCTATGCTTTTTCTCATTTATACTAACTCGTTATGCAAGCATATAAAAAATGCGACGGTATACTACGCTTTTGCTGATGATATTGCTCTTTATTAATCGATCACAAAACTTCAGAGATCGCGGAAAAATCATTACAAGAGGATGTAGATAATTTGAGTAAATGGGCACATGATAGGAAGTTATGTATAAATATAAACAAGTCAAAAGTATTACACATTCGGAATAATTCTAAACATAACACACGCGGCCCGTGAATTGTCTTTCATAATAGCCTTCATGAGCTTCATAAAAATATCAATATCTATGTTTCTCTGTCCACTATTAGAGAACGTTCATGACATTAAATATCTAGGTATATATATATATATATATATATATATGTATATTGATAAATCCTTGAACTGGAAAAAACACATTAAAAGTTTAAACTCGAAATTAAAACGGACAATTCCAGCTTTATATAAAATAAAGCAGGTACTATCATATCGAACTCTAGGCATATACTATAATTCAATAATAATGTCTAGAATATTATATGGAATTCAAATATACCATGTGAGGCTAAGAAAACGAAAATAAATAAAATAAGCAAAATGTATAAAAGGTGTTTGAAACACTTATACTATATCCTACTGGAAATAAATCGACTTTAGATCGATTATGTGTGAAAGGAAAACAATGAAATGCCTCTCAACATATGTACTATTTATATTATAGATTACTAGAATTTAATGTTAATAATATCGAATTAACCTTCGAGGGAAAAAATTCGATTAACAAGAAACCAAAGTAATACATATTACATCTATCCCCGCGCGGTGTAAATCTACGAATTGATAATACTGATGATTCGGTTTTAATTAATTTAAATAAGTGCAATCCCTAATCATATGCTAGAGGGGAAAGAAAAATTGGTGCGTGGAAAAAAGAGGTGCAAAAATAGTTGAAGGAATGGTGCAAGGACTGAAGATCCAAGTCTCGTCCTTTATCTCATTACTATTTGATGGTTCTTTTCTGTTTACGGTTTTGTCGGTGTTTGACACTTTTTCGTGTCCTTCCTGGATTCTAGACTCTCACTGAGCATGCTTTATTTCGATTCTAAAATAGTAAGCTGTCTGCATATATTGGTGTTCAGATGCGTGTATTATGCGGCATTTTGTTTTATTGGCATACATATATATATATATATATATATGCTATTACTTTAATATAAATAATGTTAAGTTTATTATTATTGTTATTTATGGAATAAGTTAAGTTAGTTTTAATTTATTGTACTATATACCTATTATAATAAACGTTGATAAAAGTGTTGGGCACTCACACAACGGGCATATCTGTGAGACCCACAACTTATTCTTTAAAAAAAAAAAAAGGCAATCGACATCACGTTACCCGAGTAAATAAGCTAGATACCGGAGGAATATATAATGTAGTTCACAAGAAAATAGTAGGGAATTATTATATTTCTATTTACGCCTATATTTCCTTCTCCCTGGAAAAAACAAAGTCGGTTTCCTCGTTTCCTCCAGTTTAACTGTTACATCGGTCAGGCAGCTCGGAAAACAACTTTGTTCGCGATAGTCGCATTCGTGTAAGTGTAGAATTTTCGTGAATTTCGAGAAATTCTTCTATTCGCAGAAAGAGGTCCGGATGGGGCCAAGCATATCCGGTGGGATAGTGGTCTGGCGGATCTACCGTTAGGCAAGAGGATCGACGCTATAAAACGGGACGCTCTTATGACCAGTTTGAAACTTTCTCGCTGAACCGAACGGGGCCGTTTGTTTACAGCGGCCGTTTTTGCCCGATGCTCGTTCGCCGAGTGCATTACTATTTCTTAATCACTTTCGTTATTCGCGTTGTCCGAATACGCACGCGTTCGCGATTCACGTCAGATTCTCTTTCCCAATTTTGCTCGATACTCATTACGATTTCCAGGTAACGGTTCTTCCTCTGCTGGCGCTAGCGGCTCGACCGCATTATCGGCACACATGAAATAACAACGCTGTCGTTGACCGGTCAAACGTGTTTCAACAGGCTCCGAAGAAACTGGGAAACGACACTGCCAACACACTTTAGTGCCCATGTACATCTCCCATCTCGTACACAATGATCTGATTAACATAAAACGATCATCAGTAGATACCGGATGAGTGAAGAACGATAGGCACGGAGAGGAGATGTTTATCTGTCGCAAGTGATAACTGCGTTACGATATCGTAGCAGTTCGTGTGTGCGTTTGATGACAGCAGCACGATGATAACTAGTTTTCTTTTAAATGCACGTTCCGACGCAGGTTACAAAAATAGTCCAAAGTCCCGACGCATCGTTGAAGATATATACCTGTATACACAAATCGTCAATCAACTGGAATAATCTGTATTTATAAAATTACCACCATTATTTATTATTTCGTTGTGTCATGGGGATCTTTTAATAGTCTTCTTCCTGACGTCGGCAGCCATAAAAACGTTAAAAAAAAAAATAACTAAGAACTAAAAAAGGAACGTATGTACGCAACAACGACTTTATATCCCACTAAGTGAAGTAATTAGAAGTGTTAAATAATTTTTGCGCCCATTATCGAAATAATCGAAGGCGCTTTTTCAAAAACACTTGCAATGGTTAAGTGTTTCTCCGTAAACCAGCGGAAAATAAAATCCTTTTTTCTGTTTCCATTTCTTTTCTTTTTTTTTAACCCGGCGCCATCCTACTATCTATCATCAGTGCCATTGAGCTTAGTTCATTGTGAAGCTTCACAATCCCTGTCTCATATGAGGCTTACTTTACTTTTAGATTTGCGACGAACTTATCTAACCGTGCTGGCTTTCAGCATCATAAGGAGCACAGAGCCAAACTCTCCAGATGATACCACTGAGAACCAGAACGGAACAGCAATTGATCACGTTATGTCCATTCTACATCAGCTAAACATCCAAATTCCAGCACTGGCCCGGGACCCGATATCTCCTATACCACCATGGTGCAACCGAGCCCAGGGCGGCATACAGAGCTTTGAAAATGCGGAAAGCTCCGTTAAAACGATTAACAAACGTGCGTCAACTTCAAACGTAACGGTACCGTTTACACCGTCTTTAAACATCAGCTTAAATGCCATTTTAACAACACCTGGAATAATAATTAGCAAAAGTTACACCTATAGGAAATAAATTACGCTCCATAAAATCGTCCACGAAACCCCGTGGCTTTCCTCAAGTTAAGAAAGCAGAAAACAGGAGGTAACGTTATGCAGACTACAACTTATATACCACTCGGCTTACACACTCATACCTGTTAAATAAAGAACCTGCGCCCCAGTGCCAGACATGTGATTGCTAATTAACCGTCGAACACCTACTGATTAAATGCCTAATTGATGAATATTATCGAAAACAACATGGCATACCATCGAATTTAAAATATTTGCTGTGCGACGAAGAAACCGTGCTTAACCAACTATTTCAGTTTCTAAATTCTTCTAATTGATTAAAGTTATTATAATTTTGCTAATCCTTGTTAATTTCTGTTTATTTTCCTTTTTTCCTTTCTTTCAAATTTCATAATTTTGTAATTTCTTGCCGTGTCTCTAGCCTAAGTTGCTGTGTATGACACGTAAAATAAAATAAATAAAATAAAGAAATTTACATTTCAGTTAAATCGCCATTTTACAGTTGTAATAAAAACGAAAACTTTACAACCTTTCTTTTGGTTTAATAAACGTGAATGGGTAGAAAAATAGCGACCATTTCAATAGTAAAAGTAATCGAAGTACGCATTAAAATGGTGAAAAATTTTAAACGCGAGCCATATGTGTCCAATAGGGGCAGTAATGAAATCGCGGATTCTTTGGATTCAGTTGCTATCTCTGTGTCTTTTAAATTCCTGTTTCTACCTTATTGTCGGAGGGATTTTAAAAATTATCTTACGCTGTTTACACAAACCACTTAGATCTCAATGCGTGATTTCTGTAATGATATATTCGTTCATTAACCAGATCTAATTCTCCATGCACTTCTAATTGGTGATCTCAATTGCAAAAACCAAAAAAATCTGGAACTGTTTTTGCAACTGGTAATATGTCATATCAACTATCCGTACGCGAAAACCTACAAATTCTTACTCCTAGAGAACCAACGTATTTTCTCCATCGATGCTCCAGTTAAGGTCGAGCGTCTTAGACACAACATTGATGTCGTAAAAAAAGCTTGACTTCTCCCATCTCTCTAAACAGTCTATGCTCGGACCAAAACCCCCATCTATCCTACTGCTATTATTTATAGTCGACAGCATGTATCAAATGTATCCTATCTTGACTACAGTTTAGTGCTAATTGGGATTACTTTAAACAGTATATTTTAAATAACGTTAATCTTAACGAACAACCTCTACTATTAGTTGATTCTTCTAACATAGAGTCTTGACTTGCATCTTTCACAAAATTAATCAATGATGCTACTACTAGCCTTTTTGTGTCCTAATACTCTAGACCTATTTTGAGAAAACATCCTTACCTACTACCATCCTAACGGCTATAAAATTTAAAAACTACGTCACAATAGTAATAGACCACATAGCACGATGCTAACTATATTAGAGAACTCTATATAACATCTAAACTAGGGCGCTGTATACTTTTCGTAATCACAGAAATAATTCCTTTCAATAATTCCTTTCTACTTTTGACATAAAAGATAAGAGTTTGTGGAAAGTATGTAAACAGTATAATAGGCATGCTCCATTCCTCCGCTGCTTGATTTGAACTCGAATTACATGTGTATGAAGACCGAAATAAAGCTGAACTGCTTTCTGCGCACTACTTTTCAATACACGGCCAGAATGCTCATCTTGCAACTGATTATCAAGAAAATAAAGTATCAGAGATCACATCGCTCATTTTTTAAAGAATTAGCATCAAGACTCGAGTGAAACTTTCTACGCCCAAATAAATTCGTAATTATATCAAAAAGCTTAATTCCGGCATGTCCGTCGAGAACGACATTATATTCCCACAATATTGTTTTAAAAAATATCCTAAATAAAGGTATCGTAGAGTTTTAAATAATATAATAAATAGCATGCTAAAAACTGACTACTTTCCTCAAGCATAGAAAATTGCAAAAGTATTTATCCAAAAACCCGGTAATGATGCATCAAATATTACTAACATATTTTCGTCTTTTACGTAATATTAGTATAATTCCTTCAAAGAAAGCATACTGCTCAAGAGATTAGGGAAACACTCAAATATTAATAATTTAATTCCAAAAAGTCAATTTGGATTCCAACCTCGTCTCACTCTACTACTCAGCAAGAGTTGCCAGAATAACCGAAATAATTTTAATCGAAATAAACATTCTCGGTTTTAGTATTCGTATGTTGCCAAAGCGTTCGTTACTTACCGGCATCAAGGACTTGTATACGAAAACTGTTACATTCTAAATTGCCCACTTATTTAATTAATTAAAATATAATTATAAACTAGCCCTTATCAACAGACTACATTATGTTGACTCTTAAAACTTATCAATCCACAAGGAAAGCTGTCCTTGCAGGTGTATCGCAAAGTAAAGTTGGACCCTTCCTCTTTTTATTGTTTCTCAGCGATTTTCCTAAAATTTCTGAGGTGGGGTCGCGCTTTATATGCTAACGATGTTAACCTCTATTGTAGTTCTTATAGAGACTCCTATTACCATAAGTAAGAGACTTCAGAGAGCCTCGACACGCGTTTCAAAGTACTTTATCAGATATGGTAGATTAATATTAATCCATCGAACTATATTCTTCACCAACAGGCGATTGCCAAGAAAATTAATCATTTCTGGAACTGACATTGCCTGGTCTAATCGTATCAAATATCATGGCTGGATATTAGACAACAAACTTACTACTTTCAGCAAACGTATCGAGTACATCTCAGTTAAAACAAATATAGAGCTATCTCGCTAATATTCCTTACTCAATGGCAAATTCTATTTAAGGGCAAATAAGATAAATTGTCATCCACAAGTGCCACTTAGAACACCTAGTTTATCGCATACTCTTGTCTAATGTGGTCTTCTGTTAGTTTAGGGTACATTATAACAAAATGCTTAAGGTATTCTTGGGCCAAAAATATATAGATATACACAACAGTAGCATCTGCGCATGACACATTTTAGAGTTATTGTAAATCAGAGATTATGCTCTAAATATAACTACCAAGTTCTGCGTTAAATGCGTATGAGAATATGTATTAATCAGCTCTATCGACGATTCCAGGCGACTAGCCAATATATTTATACCAAAACTAGAAACATCGTAGACACTTAAGCGTAATGTATTATTCCGAATCGTATGGCGTTAGTAGACTAGTTTTAATTCTTAATTTTATTTTTTAATCACTTTACTAATATCTATGCAATGCGGCACTATAGAAGTACTCCCCTGCCGCGGTAGCTTTTTTGTTTCTTTTTCCTACTAAGAAAAGTTAAACGTCGCATATCATGTCGTATTTATACTATATTCTCATTAATCTAGTTATTAAGACTCGTGTGTCAGTCAACATATTCATAATTATTTCAGGAGTATGTATACTACTTACGCAAATAAATCTTTCTTCTTTCTTCTTAAATAATTCAAATAAAAACTAACCGCAGAATTTGATTACAAAAAAGACTGCCGTTCGTTAACCATACGTGAGAGGTCTCTTCATTTCGGTCTAGATCATTTTCGCCTCGTCCTTTTTCGAAGTAGATCTAGTTTAATGTTAGTGATTTTTTTGTTTTTTTGTTCTTTTTTATTTTTTTTTTATTTTTCGAAACTAGATTTATTTGGAAAAAGGAGAAAATATTTCGCAACCGAAAGGTAACGGGAGGGGAAAATGATATAGTTCCAAAGGTGTGGGATGGAAACGTTAATGTTTTCGCTGTGAAAAATTAAAAATCATTACGCTCATCTTTAATAAACGGGACCATCCGACATTGATAAGTCTTAAAAACATTTTATCAACGCGTACTGCCAGAGGTGACCTATTTATATGAAACACGGAGCACATCTCAGCAGAAATGGAAGACTAAGAGTAGCGCAGAGAAGGATTGAAAGAAGAATGAATAGCATAACTCTGAAGGATAGAACGGAAAATAAATGGATCAAGGAAATTACAGAAATAAAAGATGTAGTACAAACGATAAAAAAAAAAAAAAAACAACAACTCGAAGGACATCCAGAACTCTCCTTGCAACTAGAGTGACAATAATGAGGGTACCGAACGGAACACGTGAAAGAGGCAGACCGCTAACATGTTGGGTGAACGATATAAATAAGTTCCAAAAGGAGACTAAACGAGCGAAGCGACAGGCAAGAAAAAATGGAAAGAACTTCGAGAGAGCTACATCCGGCAATAGATTGAAAGTAGCCGTAGATGATGAATGATGATCTGACATTGAAAACTATTTAATATAAAGAATTGAATATTATCGGCGCATCATAATTAACACCCGGAACTGAGGACATTTAAAAATACAAAGCCGTCAACACAACCGTGTGTTGCTGTGCAATAATTAAATTCGCGTGAAAAACCTTTTTTTTTTTGAAATAAGCCACTATTTCCAAATTATAACAATAGTTTACTAGAGTTTCCTGCTTCACATCTATATGCTAAATACTCGTTTCAGAAATGTTTACCGTATTAAAATTTTCGGAATGTTCCAGAAAGTTTATGAGGGAAAAATACTAATTTTAACAGGTTCGTTCGCTGTATTGTATGAGCTATCTCATACGTGGAAATAGTGAGAAGATATCGCAATAAGAAGTCGAATATTTAAATTGCATAAGTAGGAATGGGAATAATGCTAAATAAGATTCCATCACATTACAGTATCAAAAACAATCAAATTAGTAGATAAAATAGGACGGAACTAGATGGAACAATGGACATGAATCGAAATTTTTATCGGTAGTCAGAGAACAAATACAAACTGGAATGATGAATTTCAACGGACTGACTAAGTTAAAAAGGAAAAAATTGCGCAACGAATTTAATCCCGAAACAATATCATAAGAGATTACTTAGTAATGATAATGAGAAAGGGCCATAACCACTTAACCAGAATTAATATTCGCAAACGAAGAAGCGTACAGGAAGCCACAATAAACTATATTATTTGGCAGGATAAATTATATTTCGGAGTTCTGTACTTCTCCAGTGAGCATAATCCAGTTTGCGGCACATTCGACTTCAAACAAAGCTTCTTATTAACATATAAATTTATGAAATTTAAATAACGAGAAAGAAGAAAAAAGAGAAAAAAGAAGAAAAAAGAGAAAGAAGAAGAAAAAAGAGAAAGAAGAAGAAAAAAGAGAAAGAAGAAGAAAAAAGAGAAAGAAGAAGAAAAAAGAGAAAGAAGAAAAAAGAGAAAGAAGAAAAAAGGAAAAAAAAAATCATGAAAAGCATATAAAATGAATAAAAAAAAAAAAAAAAAAAAAGTAAATATACAAAATGACGGTAAATAATGTTTATATACAAGTCGAAACAATTAACGCAATGAATAATGTATTACGGTAAAAATAAAATACACGAGCACATATGTAAACGATAAATAATTCCGTTTTAGATTTCTCAAACGTGTCCCCGTTGGAATCTCGACAATTGCATTCGGCCGTGATGGTTGTTAAAATTTTAGGTAGCCGAGATTGGTAAAAATTCTTAATTTTCATTATTTATATATATTTCCTGTTTATTTCGTTTACGAATTTTCTGAAAATTTGTTGCAAATGTCACATATTTACAACAGTGCTTTAATTTAAAATCGTAGTTATCCCGGTATAAAAAAAAACGCTAGAGAAGTCACTTTTAAACGATTTAAAAGACATACCATGTTATCCCGGAATTCGAAAACCTTCCCTGAAAACAATTTTCGAACACAAAAAACAAGAATTCTGACATATTAAGTGAACGGTATAACACGGTCGAGATAAGGCATACGGAGCAAACATATCGATCTTACCGACGACATTGTAATAATGAAACGGTTAATTTCATTGTCAGTTTTATAAATGCTGAAGGAAAATTAAATTTAATAAAACAGGAAAACTGAGTAAAGAAGACCTATACTATAGCACATTACAGGATTCAAGAAAGCACACTGTTCAATCGTAAAAATCGCTATAACAGCGAATGAGAGAGCAAAGGAAAGATAAAGGAAAAGAATTAATATTTTCAAGGCGGTCAAATAAATTCCCTATGAAAGTGTTTCGTGTATGTTAAGTATGAAATGGTAGTCTGATAAGTGAATTAACCATAATGATTAAAAAGCGCACGGATTAGATGTTGCGTTTTCCTTTTCTTTTTCCAATGCTGCCTGCAATTTGCAAGCACTATGACTGTAAACAATGTGTTTACCTTCGACGTGTCGGAAGAGAAGAATCCCGAATTATGCGACCAAGTGAATCCGACTCACGCGTCAATCCCTGTTAGCGTGCTTATTTATTAACTCGCTTAGAAAACGGTCGTCTGTTTAATTCAAGCAAAAGGTTGCGTTATCGAAATACCTACCGGCATTGCAAAACCACAAAAATCTAATAGTATTCATTGCATTATGTAATCAGTTGTTCCGGTGAAAGCAAACGGTATGTAGGTTAATCGACCGAAAATTCGCAGTAAGCTATATACTCCTTTAAGCAGTCACTCAATCGCATTTGGCCGTAAACAAATCTTCATCACGTATATCCGAATGATGTTTTACACGTTTTAAGTGTAACAAACTAGTTCGATCGAATTAAAGAAAATACCATAACAACCAAGTTGCGAAACTCCATCGATCCGAGGAATTTTAGTAAATATAATGATAATAATAAAAAATAATAATAATAATATTAATAATAATGATAATATTAATAATAATAATAATAATAATGATAATATTAATAATAATAATAATAATAATGATAATATTAATAATAATATTAATAATAATAATAATAATAATAATAATAATAATAATAATAATAATAATAATAATAATAATAACGCAAGGATGTGAATAATAGAGACAGCCGTTATACCTAACAGAGCTAATCAAATTATTAATAAAAGCCTGAGAAAGTTTTTGAAAATATTAACTGGGCATTATTAAGACACGATAGAAATTGACAAGTTCGATATATTACCATTGCGTAGCAAACACTAGACATATATACTGAACAGCGAAAACGTAAATGCTATATACATATGAAGAGAAAATTTAAAAATACGAAGGATTGAAAAAAATTAAATACAAATAGTATGTAAAGTTAAATGCAATACTGTCGACACTACAGACATATATATTTCACAAAATTATCATCAAGACAATAACTAACATCTTGATAATGACAGTAGTTCGTTGAAACTAGTATATATATTATATATATATATATATATATGCATGTCCCCCCAAGGGGGCACTTTTGTACCTCTCTAGGATCCGGAGCTCTAACCGGAATCGGGTGCGTCCACAGGTGGTGGATAGTGGAGTGTCCAGTAGACATACTGGTTAGCTGCGAATATTAAATAAGCAGTCGCAAACCAAGAGCGGCTACTGGTGGGAAGCCTCTGGCAGGCGATTCCAGTGGTTACAGGACAATGTGGCAAGAGGATGCAAATGTACAGTTTTGAGGAGCTGTCTATTAAAAGTCTGCAAAAGTCTTACGACTGCCTCACCCTCAGCGAGTTTGGGTCGCTGTCAAAGCCCTATATCGCTACCTCCTCAGTAGCAACCCGCTGCCTTGTGGTCAGGATTTTTATCCAAAGGCTAGGGTGTCACCCCGAAATAGTGACAGCCCCTTCCCTCTCCTTCATTATCCTATCCTTCTCCTTCATATCTTATATCATGTTCCTACTCTACTTTTTCCAGCCCACGAGTCATCGTGCCAGTCCAGGTTAGGCCAGTCGTCTCGGTTTGCCTTGCCACTGGAGTACCCACTTGAACTGAACGGGCAGCATAAGAGATTGAAGCGCTACAGCTCCTATGTTCCCTTTAGCGTCGCTAGGTCGTCTCTATCTTTGTGCCTTACTCTGTTTTAAATCTATCCTTTCCTGTTATCCTTTTCTATTGTTCTAACACTACTCTTTCTTTCTGTCACACACAAGTTGCATATATGAAAGACACACAAATGAAGTTAACTGCTGGATCCACGGGACGAGCCGTAACAAGCTCGCAAGGCAGTGGACGATCACCTGTGGTAACACAGTCTGATTCGACTCCCCACGTGCCTGCTAGGTACGGAACTCTCCAGGTGTGGGGGGGGGGCGTTTGCGTACAGCCAACAAAGACAAAAACGAGCACACAAGAGAAAAAACATGGAACTTTGGAACCTGAAACGTACGAACCTTAATAGACAATAAAAACGCTCCAGTCAGGAAAACGGCGGTTGTGCTGCAGGAACTAAGAAAATATAATATTAACATCGCAGCATTAAGTGAGACTAGATTAGCAGATGAAAGAGCGATCATAGAAAATACCGCGGGATATACTTTGTATTGGAAAGGTTTGCCGAAGGGTAAAAAGCGATTGCACGGAGTCGGACTTGCAGTGGATACTAAGCTGACCTCCTACATAACAGAAGAACCAGTAGCTTTAAATGAGCGTATTATGTACATGAAGATACGGTTAGCTTATACCCAAGAAATGCGAGTATATAGTGTATATGCTCCTACTTTAGACAGTGCAGAAGACGTGAAAGAAAAGTTCTATGAAGACCTACAAAAATCATTGGATGCTGCTCGCCCAAAAGAAAACATCATCATCTTAGGCGATTTTAATGCTAGAGTTGGCCGGAGCTTCGAAATATGGGGCGGCATAATCGGCAAACATGGTATCGGTAACATGAATGAAAATGGAGACCGACTACTGCAGTTTTGCGCAAAAAATGTTCTTTTCATTACTAACACGAACTTTCAGCTGAGGAATTTATACAGAGGTACCTGGGTCCACCCACGATCCAACACCCCTCATGTGATCGACTACGTAATTACGAGGCAGGAAAACAAAGCTGAATGCCTGATAACACGCGCTATGAGAGGAGCTGATGGAGACACAGACCACATACTCGTCCGTTCACGCTTTCGCTTTAGGAAAACTTGGTGCCGCTTCTCTAAGAAAACAAACAGAAGACAACACTGCAGATATAATTTCCAAAGCTTAAAGAACAAGGAAATCGCAGATAGCTTTAAAACAGAAATAACTGCTTCCTTAGGCGAAATTGGGCAAAAAGAAGACATGCCGGCAGAAAAATACTGGTGCACGCCAAAGCAGAAAATACAATTTCTGGGGCTTAAAAATACAAAGCAACCAGATTGGTTTTCAGATAAGGTTGTAGAAATTAGAAAAATGCTGGACGCTAAAAAGCAGAAGCGCATAAAATGGCTAGCTAACAAAACAGATATGAAAAACTTGGCCGCGTACAAGATGGCTAAAGCAGAAGCCCAGAGAGAAACAAGAAAATTAAAAAATGAATGGTGCAAGAATAAACCATGTGAAATGCAAAAGCTGGCGGATTCAAATGATTCAAGAGGCTTTTATAGCGCAATAGGAGCAATTTATGGCCCAAAGTATCAGCAAAAAACCGCCGTCAAGGATCAATCAGGCAAACTCTTACGTGACAGACAGGAAGTAAAACGCAGATGGGAAGATTACTATAGGAATCTGCTCAATAGTGGTTCAAAAATCAATGAAAGCATACTAAATACCATAACAAAAACAAAAGCTGACACAAGCCTAGATGAACCGCCGACGAAAGAAGAAGTTCGTAAAGCGATAATGAGTTTAAAAAACAACAAGTCGCCGGGCCTGAATGACATACCATCCGATGTTTACAAAATGGGCGAAGATATGTAGGGATGCCTGCATACATTGTTTCACAGAATGTGGAAGGAGAAAAGTGTGCCTGATGATTTCAAAGAAGCCGCTATAGTATCCATATACAAAAATAAAGGAGATAGAGCTGATTGCGCTAATTATCGAGGTATAGCGCGCTACAAGTAAGATATTCGGTAAAATACTGCAGGAAAGGCTGAAAACACTGCTGCACCCGTACCTACCTGAAGAACAGTGCGGCTTTCGTGAAAATCGAAGTGTCATAGATATGATCTTTTCCCTGAGACAACTGATGGAGAAAAGCAGAGAACAGACGTCTACTATATTTACCTGGCTTTTATCGATGTCAAAAAAGCATTTGATTCCATTAACAGGGAAGCTTTATGGCAGTGCTTAGCAGCCGCTGGCTGTCCACCAACGCTGTTACGGCAGGTACAATTACTGCATGAGAAGGCATCGGGAATCGTGTTATGTGACTGCGAACGTTCAGGGAAATTCGAAATAAATACGGGAGGAGTAAAACAGGGCTGCGTTCTCGCACCAACGCTCTTTAATTTTTACATGAGCGTAATACATAGTGAATTTAAGCGGAAACTTGCGGAATCCGGTGTAGAGATGGTGTTTCGACTCGACGGTGGTCTGTACAACCTTGCGAAATATAAAGCAAAACGCGCGGTCAAGACGTTTAAGCTGGGATGTCTCCAATACGCTGATGATTGTGTAATTGCAAGTGACAAAGCCGAAGAATTACAAGACATGTTAGTAAAACTGGCAGAAACGTACGCGGACTTCAGACTTGTAATAAACGAAAAAAAGACAAGTCATCCACGTTAATACTGAAGAAGTTGAGCAAATCTGCGAGTAGCTGATACATTAAAATGCCTCGAAAGTGTTTTCAGTAAGGATATCGCTCTCGAACATTAAATTTCTGCGCAAATCATAAATATTAATGCCGCATACAGCAGGTTATCGCGAAAAGTTTTTAACAATAGCGACCTGTCGATATCAACCAAGATGGCCACATACAAAGCAATGCTGATTCCAATAATGCTATATGGAAGCGAGACATGGCCAATATGCAGAAAACAAGAATAGCTGAAAAACGAACTAAATAGATAGGACACGTAATCCGTATGAATAAGGATCGCATACCAAAAAGGATAATGTATGGCGTACTAAAAAACGGAAAGAGGCCTCCAGGTCGCCCTCGATTGCGTTACAAAGACGTTGTTGCTGAAGATTTAAAAAAAGCCGGAACTATACCAACAAATTTCAGTTGGGAAAACTTGGCTTTAGACCGTAAGGAATGGATTCGGATGGTCCAAAAAGTAAAGGAAGGGCGTAAATATACCAAAAGAAAAAGAAGGATACAGCAGAAAACAGCGGATAACGATGCTACAAAACAAACAATCCTCAAAAATTCTTTATGCAGCTTTACGACATCCCACAAAATAGGACTTATATCCCATAACAGACGTCAGCTAAACTCGGCCACGAGTATGCTAGATGATAATATATGCATGTATAATATATTTATATATATATATATATATATATATATATATTTGTATGTTGTTATGGTCTCCAGTTCCGGACCAACAACGCAACGTATATTATTCTACCGCTGTACAGATTGATAATGATACAATTCTTATTGTTTTGAATACTCCCCTACCGAACGCAATCAACCAATATTTACTACGCAGGGTAGTAGACCGACTTGGTAGTCATGTGCCCTTTTTTCAGTTACGTATATATTTTTCTTTGTATTTAATCAACATTCACAATTCACCAAAACCAAAGTTAGGATTAACTACATAGTATGAACACACGTGTAATGTAGTCCATGATATATTACCGGCGCTATGCTCTGACGTCAAGTACGACAAAATATCTTAATTAAACAAGTTAAATACAAATAAACATTTATATATATTCACCATCGATTATTTTGTATTTAAAATAAAAAAAAAAAAAAAAAAAAATTGGGGACAACGCGCGTGTACTGAAGGCGATATATTTTTCCGTACCGACCTATGTTAACATCATCTAGCTTGCAGCCGAAGCGAGATCAAGCAACTCTCGAACGGTTTTCTTTTTATTTTTTTTGGGGGGAGTTCGTCTACAAGGACATTGGCCCAAGAACAGAGGAAAAAGAACGAAGAAACTTAGATCTTTATACGATCAGAGATAGTCGACAAAAAGGAATCAAGAGCCTGAACAACAGAAGGAGAAGGAAGAACGGTGATCGACGTACCTTTTTTTCCAACCCATATCCATGGATATCTTAAATTTATCCAACTCGGTGTATTTGGTATAGCCCGGGGCGGATCCAGAAAAACATTCGGGGGGGGGGGGATTATATAATTACGTAAAATCTTCTACGGTAGACAGTAGATTTGAAAAATACCCCTTTTTTCATAAAAAAAATCAAATAGCGACCACGTCTTTAGAAATTCATAAAAATGTGTTTTAAAAATACATAATTATTACAATTTTTAATTTAACTTTTGTCTTATATTTAGAGACGAAAAATAAAACGAAATTATAAAATTATACCTTAAATATGGTAGTTTAGAAATAGTAAGATAGTATTTTTATTAGACTTTATTTTTATTTTTGTTAGTAATCCGCTCTGAATTCTCTTTGTTCGTGATCAAGTTTTGAAATACATATATGTATCATTGAACTACTACTTTTAATTAAAATTACAAAACAAAAATTAAAAATAAATAAAAACAGCAAAAGAAGGTTGACGATCATTTAAAATAAAATAAAAACGTAACACATTAATAGTTTTACTAAAAAACAGTATTAAATATTAGTTATAATTAAATCCAACAGGTGTAACATTTATACAAATATTTTATAAAGCATAAATTAAGGTTCTCTGTTATAACGAATTTTTTCATTGTTGGTACTTTGGGGGAGAGATGCCCCCCTCCCCCTTCGTGGGTCTGCCACTGGGTATCGCCGATGTCTGACAACAGCGCTAGTATGGCTACTTAATCACAGATACAAATTTTGATAATTCTAATTAATTTACGTTAACTTTAATATTTACACGAAAGTGTAAAAATACGAAATTTCCATCTAGTCTGCGGCCGGCAACTACAGCCAACAGTGTCAATTTTTATCCGCTTCAGTTCGTTTCACGATGTTGCAGTGGAGTGCCGGAAAACGCGCGCGCTCATTTTAGAAACGTATTTTTTAGTAACCGCATCATTTTGGAAGGTATGACAATCGAAGTGGCTGCCGCGCTCGCCTGATTTATCGTCCTACGATTGTTTTCTCTGGGGCTACACTTGAAGTCAAAGGAGTTCGAAAATAAACCAAAGACATTAGACCAGCTGCGGGACAATATCGTGCGAGAAACAAACCTCATTGGCCGCGATAAGTTGCAAAAAGTGTTTTTAAGTTTTAATGAAAAACGATTGATTGTGTAAAAAATGGTCATGAACATCTGTTCGGAATTATATTTAAAACGTAACCACCTGTAAGTTTGTAAGAATTTTATCGAATAAAAATTGATACTTTCAGCTACCAAAACATTTTTTCTGTCTTTCTCTTCCAGTAGTGAGTTTAGCACGACTTGAAATATGATCCATTTATTTGGGCCACCCTATAGTATAGAACCGAGAAAACGTAGCAGCGCAGAATTCTAATTTTCTCGGTCTTACTATATGGCAACGAGAGTTGGACGTTAGATGCTTTATCAGAAAGAAGTATACAGGCCTTTGAATTATATTCGTATAGGCGTATGCTGAAAATTCCGTGGATCTTAAAAGTAACTAATAAAGAAGTCCTCAAAAGAATCAATAAACGCCCGGAATTATTACATTTGATTAAGGAAAGTAAACTACGTTATCTAGGCCACATCATGAGAGGCCAAAAATATGTGATTTTACGTCTCATTATGGAAGGAAAGCTTTTGGGCAAAAGATCAAAAGGGCGCCCACAAAATTCGTGCACAAATGACTTTCATCGTTTGTTCGCCCATTGAAATGTTCAGATCTGCCATGTCTAGAAAAGACATTGCCGTGTTGATCGCCAACCTTCGTAACGGAGACGGCGGATGAAGAAGAAGAATAGTATAGGAGAATTCTTAATGATTTACTTTACGCGTTCTACGATTCTCAGTTTCATTGATCTTTTCAACTTACGTTAACATTTGCACATAAATATACCTATTTAGAATTAAATTATAATTGAAGAGGTAATACAGAGCTTAATCGGATTTTACGTCACTCACAATATTCATATAAAATTTCACACTGACAATTATCTTACTTTAAATAGAAACATAAAATTAATAGTTTACCTCAAAAATTATTAATATATATATATATTTTTTTTAATTGATTTATTATTATTACAAATAAATAGCTCATTAATAATTTCCCACCAGTATTCGTGTCTACGTATGATAAATTATATTTTGTACCGCAAACTTAAATACATAGTTTGACAAAAGCTATGTAATCCTGTAAAAACTTAAAAAAAGTTTATTTTGTACTTTTTTTTTTTTTCTTTTTCTAGACATGCTTAGGTTATTAAATTATTTGGAGAATATTCGTTATAATTATCATACAAAATCACACCTGAATTTTGAATTATCACTAATCGTGCTGATTACTGATAATTCAATGATCAGTTTCCCAGAGAGTCGGATCCAAGTTATTTATTAGTGGAAGACATTTAAAAATTTGCAGTGAATAACTTGGAAATGGTAGTATAAAGCAACAGTAGCAGTGTATTTATTATAACACTACCAGAAATAATATATTTAACGTATTATTTGTATGTTTACACACCGACATGTTAGTAATAAGCATCTACGACGAGTTGTCAAATAATCAATTGCAGAGTAATCCATGAAGTAGAAACATAAATAGTAGCGAGACGGAACAAAAATGTCCCCCCCCCCCCCCCCCGGGGGGGGGGTTGATACCAGAGAGCATTAGCCCAGCAAAACAGAAGAGATGCATGAAACAGAATAGAAACTGTATTTCTATTTTATCGACAGTGGAATCAAGGAATACTTCTAGAACAGGAACAACACAGAGAAAGAACATAGGAGACGTTAAAAGGAGCAGGAAAAATGTTCTTTTAGGGGATATTACAATAGAACACATGGCCGTATTTATTTATGGAGGTTTTTTCTTCTTTTTTTTTCTATCTGGTCGCTAACTAATCTTTAAATTATTTTTGGAACTATTACTGCTTGAATCGTTTGTTGCTTTCTGCTGCTGCTGCTGCTGCTGCTGCTGCTGGGATCGAACCCAAAATCGCTATTCTAACAGTCAATTACCACGCCAATAGCCGATCCTGATTTTTTTTTTTTTTTTTTTTTTTTTTTTTTAATATATATCTTTGCTATTTTACAACTAGTCTTATCAACTATTTGGTAATCTATGGAATAAGTTAAAATAACATGAATAAGCAACCCAACCAGTGAAGGGTGCTAAAATTAACTTATATATGTATGTGTATACAAAATGCATACACGCATATTTTTGCATTCTCATGGACACATACATACCATCACACACGCACACGCACATACACCCTCACACATCAGCACACACACATATTATTTATACATTTTTAATTTATACGAGATCTTGAGGTCGTTTCCTATTCAGCCTACGTCCCTCGCTTGGGTTGCTCAGCAATTCTTTTGTTGTACTATTAGGATGTTCTTTCAATCTGGCAGCATATCGTCGTCGAGCAGCAGTTTTTATTTCACATTTTTTACAAATTGAACTCCAAGATCTTCTGTACCATGGAGCAGAGATGATCGTGCATAATAACTTTTATTCTGTACTCTTTGCATAATTATCCTGATGGCAAATAAAAGTTTTAATTAAGACGCGGCCAGCACGGGAGATTAGGCCAACTTATCCCAGCAGACAATTGCCTATATCCAGCGGTGGATCGAAATGGGCATATCGTGATCATGATATTGAAGTAATCTATGTACATAAAAGGCAAATGTGTGTGTGTGTGTGTGTGAGCCACGAGTTTGTGTACAAAACTGCATTGTGAGTATAAAATGTGGAAATGTGAAATTTAGTACACAAATTCTTTATATACTAAAGATTTACCTAACAAACGGACACACTTTTTAAAACTTTAATTTAGCTATTTAAAATTAATTGTGATAAATTTTCTATCATGCGAAATACCACTGGGGTTACACTAAATATAAAGTACAAAAATTCGCAAAATTTCAAATTATTAATTAACATTTTTAGTTTTAAAATTTCAGTTCTTAACATTAATATATCATCAAAATTTAAAATTTTATTAAAATTAAACAAAATCCCTAAAGGTAGAAATAAGCAAATTTGACAACACTGTAAATGTGTTTAAAAACGAACTATTTATTCCACATGTTTACAATTTCGATTTAATAAATATGTTAAGTTTTATACGGAATTTCTTTTATGGTTTTGTGTCATTACAAAACGAAATAAATTAACTTCAGACTTACAGAATTATCAAACAAGTTTATATTGCTTCATTACTTTTAATATCAGTTAATAAACGATTCCCGTACGAATTTTATGCGAAGCATGGTAATTAATTATAGAGAAAAACTTTAAAATTTGGAATGCACATAGAACATACTGTTTTTTGAAACATTTCAATTATAAAGCGTACATAAGGTTGATTTCTAATACATTTACGTTATGTGGCGTAAAAGTAAATGTACATTTTACAATGTTAATTGATATATTAATCAGTGGCATACTTTGGGGGTCAACCCCAAAATTTTGGAAAGATTTGATATCAGTGCATGCCCAAAGACACAGAAAAATGAGCAACTGCTCAGAGCGATACAGTTTGAGGGACGGAATTATATTTATTATACTTACACTGTAAAGGAATTGTTTTTTAAAGTGATACGATCATACTGGGTGTTAAACGAAATGCTTTGCCTTTTTCATTCATGTTCAATTATATTTTATTTATAAAATAACCGCGTCGTTTGTAGTTTTCTTTTTTTTCTTTTTTTTTTTTTTGTAAATCGCTTTATAGCGAGGTTAAAAATAATTCAATGCGAAATACTTTTTTTACTTATAAAAAATAACAAACAAAAAAAGTTTCTTAATTGTTCACACGGAACCAATTCTTGTTTTCTCGTTAGTCCAATAAACACGGAATTCAGGAGGACTACTGGAAAAATTTTTGCTTATCATATTTGTTCCATTTTTCATGCTATCAGCTATATTAAATTCCCACGAGTGTGCATATAAAAAAATATTTGCGGATTTCGGAAGTTAAATTCAGTTTATTTAAAGTAGATTTTTATTGCGAAAGAAAAAACTAAAACAGAAAAGACTGAAAAGAGAACGAAAATAAAACTTAGATTTTGTTAGTTCTTGCAGTTTTTGTCATATTTCTGAGATTATTAGTGTGTCCTAAAAAAAGCGATACTAGATTTTTAAAAAACGTAACAATTGTCTTTTAATATTTTTGTTGTTTTTTCGCTCATTTTTTTTTTTTTTTTTTTTTTTTTTTTGATTTACTTCGGTTTTTCTTTCATCGCAATCCTATCTATTTCAAGATTAACAAATCTAGTTGGTTACATTCTTTACTAGCTATTTTTAATTTTCGGAACATTAACTGGTCTCCGTTAAAACACATTTACTCCAATTTTATCCCCTTAAAAGTCCCTCGAATGGTACGCTCCTTTTGGATCTCTGCATTAAATCCACAGACAAAATATGGGATGTATTCAGTCATATGATACCAGTGAGTCTTGGAAATAATATCAATGCATCGCTTGAGATATCCTTTTTATCATTAAGACTAAGCACGTTTCATTCTTCACATTCAATTGCAAAATGTCACCCCGTGCTCTAAGTAGTTCAAAAATAAGTTTGTAAATATAAGAAACAAATTTCACAATACTTCATTGTTCTTTGATCCAGATTTAAAATTGTTCACACCAGCTATAGTAAAAAAAAAGTTATATTTCAAATTTAAAAAGCAAGAATGCAGTTGGACAAGAAAAAATTCACATAAAAATAATTGAGAACCTTCTAAATGAAGTCGTTATTTTTATCTCATTACTTGGCCCCTTTCCCACAAGTTAGAAGGAATCGGTTATTACTGTCATTGCAAAAACCGGGTAAAAACAAAGTTTTTTTTTTTTGTTTTTTTTTTTTTTGTTTTTTTTTGGGATCACCAGTTGAGGGCGATGATAATTTTCCGACTGCTGAAAATATTCGAAATAATAAAATATCCCTCATTATTATGTAATATCGCACGAATACCATATTCTATGATTGACAAATTAAAAATATCTTTTTCTGCGAGAACTTTTCAATTAATAATATCATCTTGGAACAAATTATTTTTGTTGGAAAATTAACTGGTTATGAATAAATATTTACAGATAAGTTCGTGCATGTAATTAAACAAAATGTTATCGCAGCCTTTTATAACAAGAACATCGTAATATTAAAGAAACATTTAAATTCACTATACTTAGCGTATACACGGAGATGATAGCGGTTTATAAAGAATTACGTAAATACGGATGTAAAAATTAAAAAATTCTTGATCGCATTCACTTTTGGGTTTAAGAAAAATCACAATAGCAGGATAAATTGTAATGTAGTATTTTGTGGGTCAGGCAAAAATATGTAATAAATTAAATTTTGGAAGGTAATGTCATACCGTTCGAATGGATTCCTGAATATCGAATAGTTGAAGGAAATGAGATAATGAATAACCCATTAAGTATTACCACGGTGAATGAGAAAATTCATTTTACAGTACTGGTAAGTATTGCGGCAAATATTATTATAATATCCCAAATAATAATAATAATAATAATAGTTTTAAAAGTTGCTTTTCGAATTAGATGAAGCGCGCTATTACTGTCACGAGTTAAACTATATAATACTTAACTACAAGTATTGCCCGCAAATTATTTCGAATCGTACGAGCCACTGCTGCGAGACAAAAATATTTTAGAAATATAATGATGTATCGTAGATATCTTCGCATGAAGTGGACAGATAAAATACGCAACTCGGAACTACTATAACGTATGGGTAAAGGCAATTAGTAAGAAAAATTAAATATCGCAGATACTAAAAAAAGCAATTTTAAAAACACACTTTTCTTAAAAAAATGCATTAAAAAAATAAATAAATTCCTCAGCACATATAATTTAAAAACACTGTCTCAACAAGTACAATAATTGTGTAAAAAATGTTCTCATAAAAAATTAAGATGAAAAGTGTGGGCGCTTGTTATTCTTTGATTACGAAGTGTAATCGCATGTTTATCTATACTGATTGTATCGTGCGTAGTAAATTGTATTGTGTGTTGCCGTAAAGAGGACATAGCAGGGTAAGATAGTGAAAAATGACCCCAAAACAAATCGTTATAAAAATTATACCATCCTGTCAGGCATCGGAAAATACTATTATCCTGAAAATTTTAGCCCGCTACCCTTTAAGGGGCGCCTGCCCAGAGGCAAAACTCTAAAATCGAGTTCTTTGACGATATCTTGAGAACCAGTTGGCCGATATTATTCATGTTAGGCTCAAATTGAAGATATTTCAAAAAACCCCTACAATCAAAAAAAAAAATTTTGAGACTTATTCATCAACAAAGCCTAACCTAAAAATCTATTTGAAAATTTTCAAACCGCTATAAAAAAAAAATCTAAAACAAACACCGCGCTGGAAATTTTATGCTAAACTACCATCGTGAATTTTTTCAGATTTTTCAAAGGGGTGGACGCACCTTCAAAATAATAAAAAGCTGTTTTTTTTTTTTTTTTGCATTTTTATATGGCCAAAAATTCAAAAGCACCGTTTGTTGTTTTAGTTTTTAAAGGACGTTCGCAGTTTTTAAAAATTCGAATGAATTCAGTTGAGTTTTTAATTAATTTGGGGCGTATTTATATGTCATTGTAGTTGAAAATCAAGAGGAATTATAGATCATTTCAATGTTTTGTGAGCCATAAAAATGAAAAACCAGCAAAAAAATGAGACTTATTTTTTTTCCCATGTTCTTTGTGTCCAAAATACTGGAAAGTACTCTTATTATGTCATTTTGTATAGATCTGAGGCTAAAAAAAAAAAAAAATTTATCAGATCGTAGCTGTTAAATTTGATTGAAAATGCAAAAAAAAAAAAAAACAGTTTTTATTATTTTGAAGGTGCGTCCACCCCTTTAAAAAATCTGAAAAAATTCACGATGGTAGTTTAACATGATATATAATTTTTCCAGCGGGGTGTTTGTTTTAGATTTTTTTTTTATAGCGGTTTGAAAATTTTCAAATAGATTTTTAGGTTAGGCTTTGTTGATGAATAAGTCTCAAAATTTTTTTTTTTGATTGTAGGGGTTTTTTGAAATATCTTCAATTTGAGCCTAACATGAATAATATCGGCCAACTGGTTCTCGTCAAAGAACTCGATTTTAGAGTTTTGCCTCTGGGCAGGCGCCCCTTAAAGGGTAGCGGGCTAAAATTTTCGGGATGATAGTATTTTCCGATGCCTGACACGATGGTATAATTTTTATAACGATTTGTTTTGGGGTCATTTTTCACTATCTTACCCTGCTATGTTCCCTTTAATATTTTCTTTCGGTTGATAAATTTTCTCGATTAGTAGTATAATATTTATCAGAAAGTTAGCATGTTATGTACTACGTGACGTAAATATCGTGCGTGCGGTGTAGTATATTATATTTTTTCTCTACCGGTGTGTACTAATTTTTGTCCCAAATTTTATGCCAGCGCCTTTCATTTTATTTTTCACATAATTATTGTACTTGTTGAAAAAATGTTTTTAAGTTACACGTACTGAGGAATTTATTTTACTTTTTTTTTATTGGATTTTTTTGGTACATTTTTAGAAGTGTGTTTCTAAAAAAAAAAAAAAAAGTCTTCGCTATGCGATGTAATTTGGAAATGCCGATTTTCAATGTTTTCAAAATACCCAATTCCCGTCACCGAAGAAAATCCAAACTTTTTCCTCGCCAATAATTTCACGTTGACGTAGATATACATATATTACGATTTTTTTTTTTAACGTGGAATTTTCCTTGTTTCGAACAATTTTATTACGTTGATAAGGAAGAGACTCTTCTGTAACTTCAGCCGATGAAATTGTAGGAACTTTTATTAGACTTCTCGATATTTTCACTCTATCCCATGAGACGAAAAATGAAGCCACTTTTGTAGCGGCCCTTGTATTTGTCAAGAATGAGTTAGCTGCAGAGCCGTATTTTTTTTTTGGGGGGGTTTTTTTTAGAATTCCTGCTTTGATTTTTTGTTGATTTTTGAATCTCTGTATATGTAGCAGTTTTATGCGAACAATTGCACGGGCTCTATGATTTTGTCGTTACTGCGATCGTCTGTCTAAGATGCTATTTCACCAGTATCCCCAGTCCCGCGATTGGAGACTTAATTGATTACGAGCAACCACTACAAAGCAGGCATGTCTATATGCCATTATTCAATATCGAATATTTTAACGCAGGTTTTGTACGCTTTGCAAATGAGAAAGAAGCCTGAGCCAATCGGCTTTCTCATCGAATTACAAGTATCGCGCCAAACGGTTATTATGTCGACAACACCGTTATTATTATTATTAGGCCACTTGTTGCTAGCACTGGGCTTCTATGTTTTATTTTGCAGACATAAGCAGACGATAACGTATGCAGTAGGTGTTATCATCCATCTTTCGTTATGCAATGAAGATGTTTTATTGGCAATGAACGTATAGCCTATCAATGATGGATGCGCTCAGACCAGCGGTAATATTTTAAAGCGTTCGACACTCGCGAGATGTCCTCTCTGAAGTTAATCACGCTCGTTTTTACGTAATCGAATCTTTCCTTTTTATTTTCATTTTTTATCAGTTAATTCACCATTTGCCATTAAATCTGATATTATATCTGATGCGGCAAGTATTGCGATATTTAAGCGTTGCTGATACATTTAACACCTTTTCTCTGGAGTTTTCTGTCTTTCGATATGAACTATTAACGTAACTATAAATTTCGAACAAATTACCGGCAAACATTAAACGTAAAAAGTATTCAAGTGCGGAGTCGATTGTGTAAAATTTGTTCCGACTTAATCGGCAACGTTTTTATTTTCCAGATCCGTTTTTTTTTTTTTTTGCCAGCGTGATAATATTTGAGTGTTGTAAAGATAACACGCATTTATATTAAAAGATTCCCTAGTATGAAGTACATATTTTAAGTAGATAAGTATAATAATAATGTAATAATATAAAATATTAATTGGATGGGACATTTAATCAACGATTATTGAAATTTTTTAAATAATAAATAATGACATTATATGGAGGGAAAAAAAGTAAATTATATTAGGGCGCTCCAAGGGAACGGTTAATCGAAAAATATTATTAAAAACTGAACTCTTTTAATGATTTGGCAACTTATTTCGGTCAGAAACTTTTTTTTTTTTTTTTTTGCTTTATTAAAACGAAAAGCAGTGACCACTACTTATGCGCGGCTCCAATCATGTCTTTGAATGCTTTGTTCTTTATGCCGTATGTTCTCCCTTATACTCTCAACTCTTGGTGTTAGACCTTCCTGTTCGTTTCAGTACTTCCCTTATTCCTTCCTAAGTCTAGCTGTTATTTCCCTGTTACTTTCTATTTTTATTCGCATAACGTTTTAACCTTTTAGGTCGTTTTTTTTTTTTGTCGTTGGGTCAAAGCCGTTGATGTGCTAATAAAAAGTAAAATAAACATCGAAAAAGTATAGAAACGAGAAAATGTGGTAAAAATTCTACGATGTTTTTAAAAATTAGTGATCAGTTTGGACATTATTGTTTTAAACAGATTTCTCCGGGTGCGAAATTTTAGTTTTCGGGTTGAATTCTCTCTGCATACATATGTCTCGAGACAAATTACAAAGTAATGAAATTTTCAATCTGTTGATTAAGCGCATCAATTGTTAAGCTCCTCTATACTAATTTTCATTAGTATCTATTTGCAATTTTTGTTTGTGTAACAACAAAGTACGTTTAGAGAATCAACGCAAAAAGATAGAGATCAAAAAATTCAACTTTTATCAAGTGATTGTTTTAATTTTAATTTGATAGATAACTTCAGTTCTAGGCATGAAACATGTTTCAAATCGAGAATTTCCAGTTTCAGATGCATCGCTTTTACGCTTTTATGCTATGTATATTTGAATATATATTTTATGTAACAATAAGAAACGTTTAAAATACACTAAAAAATCACGACGAAAGGTTAGAGAAAACGAAGAAATCCGGCGAATAATTTCTCACGACATCATGCCAGCTATTAAAACCCTTTAAAAGTGTTCTAAACTGTTCACAAGTTCTGTGCATTGAAACAAAAATGAATATTTTTCTTTATTGCTATTTCAGTTACAATAGCAATAAAGAAAAATATTCATTTTTGTTTCAATGCACAGAACTTGTGAACAGTTTAGAACACTTTTAAAGGGTTTTAATAGCTGGCATGATGTCGTGAGAAATTATTCGCCGGATTTCTTCGTTTTCTCTAACCTTTCGTCGTGATCGGAGGCAACCGAGTAAACGGAGGAGTAGCAACTCTAGTGCACACGTCGATCACGGCTGTATCGGTCAGAATGAATACACCCCTTCAGATGGTAGCGATATCTGTTCTCTTACACAATCTATCGAGGTCCACACTAACGATCTGCAACTGGCTACTTTCCCCCCAACCATATGGTACACTCGGCAGACCTTCAAAATGTCATATCTCAACTAGTAAGCCCAATGGTCATACTTGGAGACTTTAACGCTCACTCCCAAAGGAAAACAAAGACCATTCCCTTCCCGAAAGTTACCGTCCTATCTCGTTATTGAGTGTCATTTCCAAAACGCTGGAGAAGATGATTAATAGGCGTCTCCTGTTTTTTCTCGAACAGAAAAGTCTTCTTTCTCCTAACCAAGCCGGTGGGCGAGAGGCAAGATCAACAGTCAGCCAACTACTTAGCCTGCAAAGGCAGATACTCTCGGCGTTTCAGCGTCAACAGCACCTCTATGCAGTATTTTTCGATTTAGAGAAAGCTTTTGATCGCCTGTGGCGTCATGGCCTACTACTAAAACTGCGAACGACGGGAATCGCCGGAAAAATGGGTAAATACCTACACAGCTTCTTAGACAATGAAACGATCCAAGTTACGACTGGTTCGTCAACGTCTGAACCGATGCTGTTGGAAAATGGTGTACCACAAGGCTCTGCTTTAAGTGCAACCTTGTTCATATACTACATTAACGACTTAACTGACTGTCTTGCCGCCCCCCTGTAACGTCCCGGCTCTATGTGGACGACCTAAACATCTCCCTATCATCCAACCATCCTATAAACGCTCAAAATATCCTACAAAAATCCATAAAAAAGCTCCAAAAGTGGTCCAATGACAACGGTTTGACCTTCTCCTCAACAAAAACAATATGTGTTGATTTCCACGGGGGACGCCAAAACGCACTTTCCAGCATATTCCTGAGTCTAAATGGTGTTCCTATCCCAAACCGTCCATCAGTTAAGTTTCTAGGCTTAATATTTGATAAAAAACTCTCCTGGCGCGATCACATACGTGAGCTCAAAGCTAAATGTCTAAAATCCTTGTCAATCCTAAAATATCTGTCGAATTACAAATACAACATAAATCCAAAACTACTCCTTACAATATATAGATCAATCATCCTTTCGCGAATCAATTACGGGTGCCAGGTGTACTCCTCAGCCGCCAATAGTGTGCTAAGATCCTTAGATCCTGCACATTTTGCGGCCCTCCGGTCTATTCTTTCCACTCATCCCTCTACTCCTGTTGTAAGTTTGTGTGCACTGGCAGGTTGTCCCCCACTATCCTATTATAGGAAATATTACAACTTTAAAGAACTGAGCTCCCTCCTTAGTAATACTAAGACCCCGTCACTCGAGCCGGCCACCATATCCCCTAATGGGAGTTTTAGGAACGATCCAGCGCCTGAACTTTTTTCAGTTATGGGTCATTTCCAAATCCCCTCAATCCCAAGAGCTTTACCAGATTTCGCAATAACTGTACCTCCCTGGAGTCAGCCGATCACAAATATAAACATATCTCTCACAAAATTCAATAAAGCACAATATCCCCCAAACGTAGTACAAATAGTAAAAAACACCATAGCGAGCTACACCGATCATGTATGCCTCTACACAGATGGAGCGAAGGCAAAAGGTTATCAGTCACCGGCGACATGCTCCTTCGAAGTATCAAAAACAGCAGAGTCAGTCAGACTGCATGATTGCTGCACAGCACTGGACGCTGAAATATATGCGATTGTTTTCTGCATTCAACACTATACTGATACTAACCCCCAGTTCGAAAAGGCCCTACTTATAACTGACTCATTAAATTCCCTTCAACTTATTTCAGAAATAAAACCCAAAAACCCCCTGATAAGAAAAGTCCACTACCTACTATACAGACTATCCCACCTAAACTCTGAAATATCCTTCCTATGGGTGCCGGCCCATGTTGGAGTCCCAGGTAATGAGCGCGTCAATCGAGCAGCTCAGGCGACACTATTCTCTCCAGTGCCATGTAATCTCCCTCTTCCCCCCACAATGGTCCATTTATTTATGCACCAAACTGGAGAAGAATGGCAGCAGGAATGGAAATCCGCAAGTACATTCCTCCGAAGCATAAAATCAACCACAGAACCCTGGTGGCCCATAGACGAAATTTCTCGCAGAGATTTTTCTGTCTTGAATCGCCTCCGAACAGGTCACACAACCCTTTCGCACGGGTATATCTTCACGGGACAAGCACCCCCAAATGTCTGCTTCTTCTGTGGTCAACCAAGCGCCCCGTCTACATCTCACTTCCTTCTCGAATATTTCTCTTTTGCGGCACCAAGATCCACCTATTTCACTACCACCTCTATCTCTAAGATCTTATCGAACGTTCCGTCTGCGGTCGCAGCTATGTTGGCTTTCGTGCGTAGCAGCGGCCTATACCATAGAGTTTAACCTTCCTAAGTAGGCTCCATGTGCTGTAATAGCCTCAATAGTTAAACACAGCGCATGGAAATCCTCACTATTATTTTTATTAAAAAAAAAAAAAAAAAAAAAAAAAAGTTGCAGAAAAATTATAAATTAGTATTTTTTTTTCTTTAAATACCGATTTCAAGATAGTAAAAAAAAAAATAAGAGAAGCGGTGTTTAGAGGGGGGCACCCGGTAGGAACGAAGTTCCTTTCACTTTTTGGTAGATATAAAGTCATTCATAAAGTATGCGATAAAAAATGACACAATATAAATCCCGTATGAATTAAAACAAAAACAACAAAAACAAAAAATTAATTTAAATAAAATGTACAGGTGTTTAGAATTGAGGTTATACAACTGACCGCGCACAATGCTTGCTGCTCGAATCTCGATACTCGCACACGCAACACACACACACACACACATCCGTATATAACAGAAAGAGAAAGAGAGCGAAGGTCGCCTGAAGGACGCATAACGCTTTTTCGCTATATGACGATTTCTGCCAGTTTACTCCTACCGCCAAGCCGCGTTAAACGTGTATTTCAAAGTAATAAACGACAATTAAAAACAATTTAATACGTACAATAATACACTCCCTCGCTTTTTTTATCTAGCTATTAGAAACGTCAGTTTTTGATTCCAAAAAATTTATGTTATGTAAGAATTATCATTATACGCTAAATGTGCTACGACCAGAGTTAAGATATGTATATATATATGTATATATATATATATATATATATATATATAGGCTTCATACACTTCGAAAAAGCCTTTGATAAGGTGGAGCATAATAAAATGTTTGAAGTCTTAAGAAAAACAACAAAAGATGCTAACAATTTCAGATGTATCAGGAATTTGTACTGTCAACAGAAAGCTGCAGTTAGGATGAAAAATGAAGAAACACGCGATATTAAGATCGAATACGCGGAGTAAGACACCGTTGCATACTGTCGACAATGTTGTTCAATTGTACTCGGAACAAATTTTTGAACCAGTTACTGCCGAATCAGTAGAAAGAATTCGTATAAATAATATTACATTCGCCGATGATACTGCAGATATCGCTAGTTCCCCAGAAGGCCTACAAAGATTAACCCAGGATGTGTACTCAGACATGTAAAGAACTTCGGAATTAAATTATTAGACAGACACTCGTATCCGAGTTGGTCTTATGCATTTCTTAAACTTTACTACATGTGTGTTCTCATGTGTGAAACCAGTCCTATTCTTCCTCTGTTCCTGCTGTTTGTACCGATTTTCTTTTATCTCCGGAACATTAACGACCAGAGGATTCTGCCGTCTGCATATAGAGCTACGACTAAGAACTTCCAGTGAATTCACACCTGTTCCCGACACCGCGCTCTATCGCTACAGGACTTTAATCACACAAAAGAAAGGATGACTATAAGAATGAAGGTAGAGAGGTAAATGAAGTGGGAACATTAGAGAAAGGTCAGATGGGAAAGTTTTAGGATGATTTTAGGAAGATTTTGATTGAAATGCATGTTCTGTGTGGGAATTTGATGATGCGGAGATGAACGCACAACCATAACCACAGCCAGCACCATACACACCAGAATCCAATGGCATCCGTAAGGAAGACGACCGGTGGAAATGCATAATTCACGCTTCTGCTGGAGAGGAAGGAAAATGATTAAGCTTGAGAAGACAGTTATAGGAGATAGAAAATTTGGGAATTTTGTAAATGAAAAAAGGAAAAAGGAAGGAGAAAGTCCCCTGCATTTTCTCAAGATGCTTTATTTTCGGAGTATCCATTCTCCTAGGATAGTTACGTACCAGTGTTAAAGAGTCTGCCCTACTCTTTACTATTAGGGTAATAGCAAGGCGAGACTTAAGGTGGCCTCAGCTCGCCAGGACTAGGGCATTCGACGGGTAGTGTTAGAGTTTTCATAGATCAGTCCCTACACGGCCTCTCCACATCTTCCAGCCCTATACATCTTGTCGCTACTGGAATCGTCTGCAAATGAGACTTTCCATTTAGTCCGCCACTACGTATTTGTCCAGTTGACCGTTCTGGACTTATTCGCAGCTAGCCTCTATATCTAGAAGTCATCCCACAATCCACAGCCTGTGGACGCGCCCCGTTCCGGTTACAGCTCCGGCTCCCGGAAGATACAAAGTACCCATCCAAATAAATTTTAATAAAACGAAAGTACACGAAGATATCCAGAGAAAAAGGAGGTAAATATGAAGAAATTATAATAAAAGGGGAAAAGATAGAAAAAGTTGCATCCTTCAAATATTTTGGAAGTTGGATCACACAGACAAGGTAAACCCGGATATGGAGATTAAATGCAGAATAGAGGTAGCACGAAACGCATTTATGAAACGCAAAGAGGTATTGCGCAGTAATGATATTAACACACAATTAAAGATGCGCCTGATTAGATGCTACATATGGGCTATGGTGACATACGCAGCTGAAACATGAACTGTTATCTGTGTTGTTTACATGACGCAAAGTAAAGTTATTTAATTATACCAATACATATTTCATGGTTATGCTATAGATGATGGTGTTGTCAGTAATATCCATGCTAGGTAATTGATAGGAGGTGTCGCTCATTTTAATGTGGCGATTTTTTTTTGGGGGGGGGGGGTCGTCAACCAGGGACTTTACCCAGAAACAATAGGAAAAAGAGTTAACTAATTAAAACTTAATTCGATCGGAAATGGCAGAAATAAAGGAACCAATGGCAGGAACAACAGACTGAGACGGAATGGACAGGATAAAGAAAGCAGGGAGCAGGAAGCCTTGACTTTAAAAGGAGTAAATAAAGGGAAAAGCGCTCCGCGGAAAGAGCAAAACACTCAAAGAAAATGTGATTAGCATCATAAAAAAACGCTTCGTTAGGATGTAGAGGACAATAAGGAAAGGAAACCAAAGAGAAACGATAACGGGAAGAGGGTAAAATAAAGTGTGATTGACGGGTAGGCGAATAATAGAAACAATGACAAAACGTGGAAAAGAAGGGAATGCTGGGAACCAAGAATTAGTAGGAAGGTTAGGTTGAATTGAGAGATAGAAGGAACTATCATCATTAGTAAAAGAAGAAGGGTACATAAGCGAACGAAATGGCAGATGCTTTCAGGTTGCTACCCGCTCCCGCCTTTACTTTAAAAAGATCCCTAGTACTAATCTGTTGTCCTTAAGTGTTCCCTCTCGTTCGATTTTCTCTATAAAAGCAATAGTATCGTGTTTACCCTAAAAGCCTCGAAACCGATTATTGTAAACCTTCGAAATAGAAACTGTTTTCGTGTAAAACCGTCTTTCTGTGTTAACAAAGTGATCGTACTGTATTGTCTTCAAACGATATACAACGCGTCTATTCAACAGGCGGAGATAAGCCATCTGCACAATGTCAACTCGAACTAATAACAGTGAGCCCGTTCCTTTTACTTCTACTAACATCACTAACACAAATACGATAATCATCTAAACTCAACTAACTCCGATAACCGCGATCTAATGCCGCGCGCTTCCTCAACAATTAACATCGCAAACACTGATTGCAATACGATTAACCACGACACATAACTTCCGCCTTTATATTTTATTTCGATAAAGCAAAGAAGAAAATAACACAAATTCTAGACTTTAAACATCCAACCGAAGAAGAACAAGGCATAATACTAAACTATTTACCGGAATTAAAACTATTAGGCTATCTACAAGCAATCAAATCGATCATCAAAGACGCAAAAAAAATTATTGCAGTCTCACGCGTCAGTAATAATAAAATTATAGGTTTTCCCGCAAACAAAGACATCGTTAATGAAATAGTCTACAGCCACAAGGGAATCAGAATCGGACAGCACTTCATAAAGGCTCGCAAACTAAATTCATTCTTCAAGGAAAATAATTCTCTCGAATGTAAGTCCAATCATCCCAAATTCAGTAATAGAACAATGCCTAAAAAACAATTTCCAGCTTCAGTTAGCCTTTCATAATTGCTCCGAGTACAACCACAAAATGACGAATTTGGCCACATTCGGCGACAAGTCTACATTAACACCTCAAATAAAGTTAACCCTCCAAACTCTTTCATATTAAACAACAATAAAAGAAACTGCAGAATATTTGTAACAGTGGACGAACTTATATGCCTCAGATGCCATGGAACCGGCCACAAGGGAGATGACTGTTTTTTTGAACACTGAAACAGAACAAGATAATTACCCCGGAAATAACGCTTATCAATTAGATCAATCCATTCCTATTCCAGCCGACGCTCCACCGGGTTACAGTTTCGATTGGTCGATTGAAACCTGCTTTCGAGTTCATTGACGAGTTCCCAGAAAACAGCGACCCTGGGTCACTACTAAACCAACATTATTCCCGCAAACCGTGGCAAACGCGCATAGTGTTTCATCGGATTTGCGCAACTGGCAAGCGCTAACAGCACCAGCGGTCTCACAAAACGAAACCCCCGCCGTCGGTGCTGAGAAAGCTCCACTTGATGATAACTCCTCGGCAGGACAAGTGACGACATCCACCGCGGCACCTCTACGAAAAACTGCACGCTCAGGGCGAGCAGTTAACAAATCCGCGCGCTTTGTTACCGCATTCGTTGAGTTCGGTCTTCGGCAGCTCTATATGTACGAGAGTTTTAATAAAAAAATAAATAAATAAAAAAAAATGTTTTTTTTTCTATTTTTTTTATTTTTTTCTTGTTTTGCGCGAGTTTTAAACTATCGCTACGTGCTTTTCCCCATTTGTGGGAGTCTTGTGGCTGCACTGATTCGCGTTAACTAACACTCTCGCTTTTTTTGTGCCACAAAGGAACTACGTATTAAAATAGCTTTTTCGTTCTCTCAGCCTATTACTGATTGCACATCAGAGTTCAATGACGTTAATTTAAGTTCTGCGAAAAGAACACGTTTACCCGACATCGAGCACAGGTAAATACTGTTATTATCAGCTGTTATTCCGCCGTAATATGTAGACGATAACCGCTATCATCTACAGTTTTAGCGCAGACTCTCTATTCGTGCTTTTCATTTTGCAAAATATTTGCAAATAATAAATAAATGGATAAATAAGTGAATGAATATTTAGTGCGATTTAGTGCGATTTAGTGCAGTGAATTTCACTTCAAATAATGTTTTTTTGTTTTTAACTATAATTTATTTTCATGTGCACTGTAGAGAGTTATCTTATGATATAGAATGCTCAGCGCAATGTGATTTTATATAAGTACTAGGGGATTGGTCTCGCTGGGGCCCGTTCCTTTGGACTTTAAATTATTTCACTTGGTAAATTTTCATAAAGACTGCACAGCGTTCACATATATTTTAAATATGTCAATCGAAAAAGTCAAATTTAGATTAAAATATCTGAACAACTGAAACCGCTAACAGGGTAATATACACGTGAGAGGAATACGTTAGTTTTAATTATTTGTAAAGTAAGGCATTAACCATATTTATCTTTTTAAAGGAAATGATGAAATTTATTTTTTTATTCGAATCCAAGCAATAATATATTAACTCACTGTTGAACATCAGTCCAACCATTTTAGAATTTGTATGCTTAACTTATTTTTCAAAATTTGGGCCCTTTAATTTTAAAATTTTTGAAGTTTTGTATTTTTCCTATATTCTAGGGATTGAAATAGATCATTTAAAGAAAAGTTTGACTTTCTAGCTACCATAGAAAATGAGCTGTAGACTTTTTTAAAGTTTCCAGTCTTACCGCTTTAAGCGCGTGTATCTTTCCAAATTTTTGTCCCTAAATATCAAAATTTTTCGAATTTTTTATTTTTCCTGTATTCGGGAAATCTTAGTGTGCAGTTTAAAACGAAAATCAATACCATTAGTCATATAGGAACCGGCTGTGGAATTTTGTAAAAAAAAAATTTCTTGAAACTTTATTTTTACATTTTTTGAAATTTTGGGGCCTTTAATTTTCAAATTTTGAGGGTCTCGTATTTTTCCTATATTCTACGGATTGAAATACATAATTTGAAAAAAAAAGAGTGACCCTCCAGCTACCACGTAGTTTCCGGGGTTACCGCTTTAAACGTGCATTTTCACAAATTTTGGTCCCAAAATATTAACATTTTTCGATTTTTTTTATTTTTCCTGTATTCTGGAAACCTTAGTGTGCATGTTAATATGAAAATTAATACCATAACTCATATAGAATCGGCTGTGGAATTTTTTAAAAATTGTTATCTTAAAACTTGATTTTTACATTTTTTAAAATTTGGGGCCTTCAATTTTAAAATTTTGATGGTCTTATAATTTTCTTATAATCTGACGAAGAAAATACGTCGATTGAAAAAAAAAATTAACTCTCTAGCTACTATAGAACGGTTTGTACGATTTTTTTTTTTTCTTGCAGCTTTATATAATAGATTTAATCAGAATATTATCTACTGAAATGTAGTTAGATAAAATTTTAGGCCTGTATTTATAATTTCCGAGATTTTTTTTTTATCGTTTCTGGTAGTAAGTTATACATAGAATAGAACCCATATATGTATCTAGCCTGCTTTCTAACGCGATATTTATTGAAACACGGTAAGTTTTCTCTTGTACTGATGTTCTAGTAATTCCTGCACGAATTCTCATGTCAAATTTATCTTAATTTTTTTGTACATATAACAACAGCTGTATGTAGTATAAATTTTTGAACTGTTGAAAGATTTTTTTAAATCACAGCTTTGCTTTATCGGGCTTATTTTTTTACATATCGATTTTTGTAAAGAATCTATTTGATATTTCGCCGCAATTCCCCAATGAATGATTCTCCGTAAGTAAGAGTAAATTGCTATAATGCTAAATATGAAGAAACTGACGAACGATGAAGTATTACAAAAAGCGAAAGGGGCAAATATTGGACATAATTAAGAAAAGCAAGTCGAGATATTTGGGCCATATTATCAGAGGCGGGAAATACGAAATATTGCGAATAATTATAGAAGGGAAAATTAATGGAAAAAGAGCACGAGGAAGAAGAAAAACATCGCGGTCCAAGAATATAAAACAGTGGACCACCGGAAAAACTACAATAAAAAGTCTAATTGAAGCAGCGAACAACCGGGAATCTATCCAAATAGTGATCGTGCACGCGCAGATGCCTGCGTATGACACCAGAAGAAGAAGAAAAGAACAATTTGCAGTCTAAGTATATTCCTAAATATTTTATCTCGTACGCTCGTTCTATAAATAGATTATTTTCCCATTGTATACTTCACTGATCTGCTACATATTAAATATTTGTTGTTCTTTTAACACTTAGTCCTATAGAATTTATCATCATCCACTAGCGTATTTTGTCCACATCTGCCTGAATTAATTGCTGAAATATATTTTGGAACCTAGAACTCACAATTAAAACCGTGTTATCTGCATAACCGAAGATTTTCGCGAATACATTTAAATTAAACAAATCATTAACATAAATAAGAAATAAAATTAGTCTCAGAATATTGCCTTGCGGTACACCATTCTCCTGTATTACACTATCGCTAATTTATTTTCCTGATAAATTTTCTGTCTGTGAGATATGATTGAACCCATTCATAAATGAATCTCCAGAATCCACATGCATACAGCTTTTTGAGGAGTATTTTGCGATCAATTACCATCAAAAGCTTTACAGAAATCTAGGTAAACTGCAGCCATCGAACGGCCATATTCTAAGTTTTCTGAAATTGTAATAATATGATCGAATCATTTGCATCGTCCGTGCATTTATGTTTTAAAAAGCCGTATTGATTTTTAATGAAGAAATTAATTTTGTGCAACTATGCTAAAATTTTCTCTTTTAGACATTTTTCAAAAATTTTTGTGAAGGTTGATAATAAACAAATTGGTCTGTAATTATAAATATAACTGAGACATTAGCGCTTTTATAAATTGGTGTGATTATGCCTAATTCTAAAGCGTTTGAAAATATACTCGACTTGACGCATTTATTTATTAAATAAGTTAATGGTTTTATAAAAAACTCGATATTTTTCTTGATAAAAATAACTGATATTCCATCAAATCCATATGACACTGCTTATTTGGAAGAGATAACGTAGCATTTTTAACATCGCTGAAAGTAAACTCAACAAATCCAAATGAATTAAAATTTTAATTTAATATTTATACGAAATATTTAAGTCAGAACTTGCTTTAATTTCCATAGTTTTAGCTACATTCAAGAAGTAGTTGTTAAAATGGTTGGAAATGAATATTTATTTCCATTTACCAGTACCACTGTATCGTTTACTTTAACCTCTTTCAATATGAATTTCTTTTTACCTATTACATTTTTAACTAGTACCCAATTTTTTTTTTGGGGGGGGGGTACCATTGTATTCCTGTAATTTCTTGGAGTAGTATTCCCTTTTTGTAACTCGAATTAACTCTTACAATTCCTTTGAAACCGGTTTGAAACGCCTAATTATGTTACCGCCTGTAGGATAATTTTTAGTTAACCTAAACAGTGAGTTTTTTTCTCCGGAGAGAGCAACTACCCCCTCATCTGTAACCTATACTGATCTTTTGCGCTCTGTGTTTTAAAATTTTTCAAATTGCCTTTTTGATCTATTTAAAACATTTTTTACACTTGAAATAAATGTATATCAAATTTAACATCGATTGTAATGTAACCATTCAATATTCCATTTAAACTAGACGTTTTTAAATTGTTATGTAATAATACTTTCATCAACAAAATATGTAGGATTGTCAGACGCGATTTCGTCAATTTAATGTAATGTTAGTACACTTATTACTGAATGATCAGAAAAGCTACATGGTCAAACTTCAGTAGCAATGTCAACATTTAAATTTTTAATTGCCCGGCAGAAAGAATAAGAATTCTTTTCCCGGTGAAAAGTAGGTTGATTCTGCATACTCTTAAAACCATTCATTCTCATTAAATTTAAGTAATTCAAACTTTTAACACTATCAAGCAAGGTTATATTTACGTCGCCCGTGATTAACGCGATATCGTTTAAAGCAGCTATAATAGCATTCGAGTCATGTAAAAATTCCATGTCGAAAATGGTATAAACCGACGATTGACAAGAGACGATTATTAGCCAGTTTGATACTTAAATTAAATTTCCAGCGGATATTTTAATATTAATATCTGAAATGATAAGATTCTCTCTGAAATAAACTAAAACACATCCTGATCTCTTGTTAACTTTGCAGTCTTCACGGAAAGTGAAACCTGGAATTATGTATCGCTCTACCTCGTCCGCAGTTAGCCAAGCTTCTGTTTAGCACCAAAATAATATCATAATCTATCTTTCACTCGTTCAGTAGTAATACCAGTTCATTGTAGTGAGCTCTTAAACTACTTACGTTTAAGGTAAATATATTTAATTCATTATGCTACATTCGATTGTTTAAAACTATTATTGACTAAATAGAAACCCAACAGAATTATATTAACCGTATCACTAATGTTAATAAAATTTACCAATTCAAATAAATAAAAATAATATGAACCGTACAATTCAATATATATATATCAGAATTGGAACTCTTGATGCGCATTAATGAACAAATTAAGATATTTTCAGATGAAGCAGATATTATAAATAAAATTAATTACAAAACGAAACTGACACTGACGAATAAGTAACCGATTTACTTGATTTCTTGTTTGATCCAGATGATTGTTTTCTTTTTTTCAACTGCCTTAATTAAACAGCTGAAAGAAAAATATACGTGATGACACTGGAACTCTACGGTTTTTAAAGATAAAATTGCCACACATTTACAATTAAAATGGATTTATCAGATTTTTTAAATAAAATGAAATACGTTAAATTAAATTTAACCATAAGGAGGAAAACCGTGTGCGAGATTAAATTTAAATTAAATGCGGGAGTAAATGTAGCATAATATACACTAACATTATTCGTTGTATAATAAATGATTAAAACTGTCGAGTATACGGTTCGAACAAAGGTAATTTTACACAAGTAGGAAAAGAAAAAGGAGTTAATTTATTTATTGTATTTACAAGTCGCTTTTGGACTACAAGGTCATTAGCGACTACGGTTTTACAGATAATTATAAAATTTTATATTGAATATTTGAAAATGCGCGAAACAAAAAATAATCAAAAAATTAGCTGAAGGCTGAGGAAGTTAGATCAGTTGGAATACTGAGATGTCTTTGAGGAAGGCTACGATTTTTTACACTTCTCGGCGTCCGAAAACATCTCTGGAAGACCGCGTTGGTAATACCCGCTTGTTGTCTGGCCTGCTGGTAGTGATTACACTCGATCAAAAGATGCCTCACCGATAAAGGCATGTTGCAGCGTTGACACAGGTTGGGCGGTTTTTTAGATATGAGGAACGAATGAGTCAAGTTTGTGTGTCCAATGCGGATACGAGTTAGGACACACTGCTCGTGTCTACTGAGAGTTGGCATGTTATCGTAGGTATCTTCTCTAAACTCATGGAGTTTGCTCGGCGTTTGGAGCCAAAGGGTGTTCCAGTAGTTTTTGACTGTGTTGCTTATCACCATTTTAGCTTCATGAGGTGTCATAAGTACTTCAGGCGGGCAATCTTGTGTCGTCGCGGTTCTTGCAGCTTGGTCCGCCAATTCATTTCCTTGGATTCCTGTATGCGCCGGTGTCCACACAAGGCTGACCTGTATATGCTGTGATTGGAGCTGGTCCAATTTTAGGTGGATGCGTTGTATGATAGGGTTTTCGGTAAACTGATTTTGGATGGCAAATATGGTACAGTTTGTTACGTCTTGGCGCAGTAGGATTAGTTCTAGAGTATGGAGAATCGCCTTAGCCTCACAGGTGAAGATTGAATTATTGTCGTGCGTTCGTTGTGCTGCTAACGTGATAGAGTCAGAGACTGTAGCGTAACCTGTTTTACCGTTGAGAATTGAACCGTCTGTATAGTATTCCGTGAATGGCTGAAATTTTTCGCGTATTTCAAGGAAAAGTAATCTAAACGTCTCTGAGCTTGTGATTACTTTCTCGTGCTCACTTAGATCAACATTTATTGTCAGATTGGGTTGGCACCACGGGGGTAGGAACCCTAGCGATCGTTCATAAACCATTGGTAGTATTATTTCGAGTTCTGCTGTGTATCTGGCTATCCGCGATCTGAGTGGTTCTGCTGCCGAATAGTCGGGGTCGATATTGTGCACAGGGACCTTGAAGATACTGTCATAAGCTGGAAAAGGAGTTAAGATAACGAAAAATAAAGCAACCGGAAGTTTGAAAATAAATTAGATAACTTTGAGGAGAACAAAACAGGCTTTGTAGGATTTCAAAAAAATATGGAAAAAGACAAAAAAGGCGTAAAAATTTTTAACCATTTCCTTTCCAATTCAAATAAACAAAATGTATGAATTCCGGCATTTCATTTTTAGAAAACTTAATTTAATTTCTTTGCTATATTGTTACTGTTTATTAAAAAACAAAAAGCAATACAACGCGATATGATAGAAATGGTTTACCACTGAAAAATGATTTTTAATCGCTTTATTTCCTACCTGATTTACCAAATTAGATTGGGAAAATTTTCCATCTTCAAAACACTGGATTGATTACCTTATTTTTGTAAAAATTTAAAAAAAAAAAACAATAAGAAAGGAGCTTCCAAACCTTGCATTTGTTTCAATATTTCCGATAAATGCACTAAAAGGATAAAATGTTTATAAACACTTGATTGAAGCGGCAAACTGCAAATATATGTGATATATCTACAGCGAAATGTGATTGCGGAATGATTTAATCAATTCAGAGTAACACCTCTATTGAATGGCATGCACATATCAAATTAAACAACGAATTAAAATCACGGTTTTTATAATCTTTTTATACTTACCGGAAATTGCGCACAAGCTAAAACATATACAAAATTGGCACATTCCCCGTTTTTAGAATTAACTTAAAAATATTAATTACTGAATAATTATATAATGTTTCATTAACACCTTAGAGTGGTAGAAATTAACGTGTTCCATGTCCGAGTAAAAGCAGTCAGTGAAAGTTTTTATAAATATAATAATTGAAAGTTCTGAAGGATATTTAATAATTAATAAACTGGCGTACCTCGGCGGGTATTTTTCGCAGAATTAAAAATTCAGTATCGCGATATTTTTCATTTTCCAGCTACTAATGCCTACTTAGTAATCTAATTGTGTTTATGCCGAGTGCAGGGGTAATCACAGTTTTTTATAATCGTTTTATACCCACCCCGGGGGGGGGGTCGTATTGTTTCGCCCTCAACGATTCGGTCCTGTCACGTTTCTGCCGCAACACGATTCGGCCTCCTTACGTTTCGACTTTGTCCTTTTTTCAAGTAGACCACCTCATTTAGCGCCTTAATGAGTTTTTAATTTTTTCCCCACAATTAACATCACATTTCAGGCGTAAGATAACCATTGATTCAACAAAAACACCCGTGAAATTAGTAATTAATTTGATTAGAAAATAAACCAGCAGTTTTCGATGCATCTTTTCCGTTCGTATATCATAAAAAAATTATCTCCTGTTATAAAGACTTTTTTTTTTTTTTTTTTTTTTATGGGTGCGTTAACGAAGAGCAACGCCTAATCAAACAAGGAATCTAAGTAACAGCTCAAAAGGAGAATAACATATTAGATTTTAATTTGGTGCGAGATTGAATTAATAAAAGAAGCTAGAATAGAAACAACTGACAAGGAAGGAAATGAGAGAACCTTAGAGTGTCATTATATGGAGTAGGAAGACCAAGATCCAAAAGAAGCTGAAAATGAGAACGTTCTAAAGAAAGTAAGATTCGAAGAAGACGTGATTGATATCACACAGAGAAAAAAGGAATCTTCCGGGTGAAGAGGGCACTGCGGGGAAGAGACGAGGGAAAAACGAAAAAGTGACGAAGGGAGAAAGATATGGCCGAAACGAAGACGACATATGATCAGGAGACGACAAAGAGAAGGAAACAGGTCAAACCATTTGGTCAAAGAAGGTAAGGGCTGAACGGAAAGATAAAAGGAATTCGGATTTGAGAAAAGAGAAAAATAAATATCCTTCCATAATGTAATATGGAACTGTCATCCATGTATGATTAATATTGTGGGCGAGAAATTTATGAAGAGGATGTCCGTTGAAAGCTCCTGGGCGAGCCAAGGAATCAGCCACCTCATTACTCTTTATCTTCATGTCAACAGCCTGAATTCCGATGAGGATATAGTACCTTAAAAAATAAGTTGACGGGATGGGCTTCATCACAGAAAAAAGAAGCGTAGTTATTAAAAAAAATAATATTTCTAATTTTAATTTTTTTAAAAAATCATAGAAACGGTATAACAACTAGATTCGTGAATAATAGAATCAATAGTCGTTTCATTTATGGAACTATTTCATCTTAATAGTTAATTTAGTGAAATAAGAAAGTAAACAATTTTTATAAAACAGGAAATATGTAAAAATCATTAATGGGGTTTAAAACACCCCAGAGGTAGTCGAGATTAGTGGCCGCGCTCGAATTGCGCGGCGTTGTTTACCTGGGCCCAAAGTTGAAAAAGGGTCCAGTAATCACCGCATTCGAATTGCACACCGGACGTTTGCAGGTTTTAAATAAAAAAAAACGCGAACGAAAACGGTACTCGGCCCATGATATTTGTTGGACACACATAACTAATGATCGTTTCATTGTACTACATTTTTAATGTTTGATAGCTTTCATATAGAGATATCTTGCTAACTTACATGAAGAAGAAATCCGCGGTTGCATAGCCAATCTTGTTCAAAATATTTAAACTAACAGACCTAATCAAAGTTTGGTTAGGCAACATCTATTCATTTCATACAGAAATTAGTGTACTACAAGAATGTGTCCTTCGCGTAACCCTTTTCCTACTAACGATATCCAACTAGCCCCGTCCGACCTCCTGTACATTTCAGCTTTTTCGCGGATGATTTGACAATTACATTTGATTCTTCTTCGCCAATCAGAGCCAGCGAAATCATACAACGATATATATTAGTGGAGTATCTGAATAGGCTTCTACATGAGATTTCAAATTTTCGACAGAAAAAGCAACCTGTGTAGACGGTCAATGCGCACTCAAATCTTTCTCAACGACTTAAAGAGAGACAGTGCGCTACCTCGGTGTAACATTCAACAGAAAACTACTACGGAACGCACACATCAAGAAGCCTCAGGAAGACAGGCATCAAAATTGTAGATATATTAAAGAAAATTAACAATAGACGCGAAGGAAACAATTGAAACAATGTAATTATCGTTGTATAAGTGTCATTAATTCATTTCGGATTAGAGTATGCCTAGCGTTCAGTTCAGCGACCCTAGGTCTATTGTTATCCTTAGATATCAACCAACACTCAGCTATCCGAATAACCCCACTGGAGCCTTTTACACCAGTTCCACAGATAGTCTTAACAATGAATCCGGGTAATTTTCGTTATATTTTTCGAAGGAAAATTCTAATAACTAACTTCCTTACTTCCACCCTTGTCACCCCAAAATCTTACGGTCAATAAACTTCTTTACAATTCCCCGAACCACAATGAAACTTCCATACGCATTCCTAACTACGCAAAATTAACATCGAAAACAATTTTGAATCTCTTTTTCCTCTATTTAACAAATTGATTCTCAATACCCACCAGACCAATATATACTAACCATTTTTTTTTTTTTGTTTGGCTTTTCCAGCCACCACATATTAATTTGAACTTAATTCATCTATCCCCATATCAATATTCATTCCACATCCTCTATCACCACATCGCTCTCGAAATTTCCAAGTATGCTGACTTCGTGCGTTGCTTCATTGACGGCTCAAAATCAAAAGGCTTTCACATTTTTTTGTATCCCTTAAAGCTCCCGATTTAAGCTTTCTAAGCGCGGTTCGTTATTCTCGGCGGAATCCTTTTCCATCTTCAAGTGTGTCTTGAGTTCCTTTCCTCCGCTTTGGTTCTTTCTAAATACCCCTTATATCGTTACCGATTCACGCAGGGTTCTGAAGTCTCTCCACCATTTGAATATGGGTAATACGATTATACAACGTATCCTTCTTCTTCAGGATCCGTTCACTTAATCCCAAATCTCCAGATAATTTTTATTGAATTGCTAGCCATACTCCCCGGTAACGAAGCCATCGGCCGAGCTGCTAGGGGGACTTTCTTGCTTCCATCTATACCTTCCCGCTTCTTTTCTTGTAGCGATGTAAAAGCGTTTCGGAAATCCCTTGTAATCAAATCCTGGAGCCGAGTATGGAGGTCTAAACATGAAAACCACCTTCTCCCCGTTAAACCTAACCTTTAATCTCAGTTTTCTCTTCCGTTCCGATCAAGCAAAAAAAATATTATACTTACCAAACTTAGAACTTCCCACATAAATTTTCCTCATTCGTATTTTCTACAACGCATACAACTTTCGATTCCCCACATACTAACATCTTGCTATACTCTTATTTTACTTAGAGCCCAGCGCACAATTTCCTATCTTCCTTACCACGACTCGTGTCTTATTCTTCCTGTCATATTCGCAATATTTTCCAATTTCTTCATTCGTTTAAGCGCCTAAATTCAATTTAGTATCTCTTTCGGATCCCGGAGACACACATGGCCCATTAGAGGAGCGCCGGCGCACCTGCATTACCACAAATATAAATAATAATAATAAAGTCAATACTTTTATGTTATACAATTAATGTACTTTTTATCGATATTTTTAAAAAAAAATACGTTTCACACCTAACTGTAATCCACGAAACTCTCTCTTCCATTTTGCTCCTGTATGTGTTAATTCGATTTATTATTTTTCTAACATTTTTCATTTTGCATATTAATAAGAGAACTATCCACCATTTCCCAGGTCCATAGAACTCTTTCTTACTGTAGCTGTGATTGAATTGAATCAATTCGTAATTGACTTACAAGGAGAGGTCACGATCTGCGGGTCACCGATTTTGATGAAACTTTGCAGATCGATAGAAGACCATGAGTATATAAACTGTGTAAAATACTATTAGAATGAAACGTTTTGATTTATGCGAGAAATTAAAATTTTTAGAAGCTGAATTTAACGGATGATATACATAGCCGCTTTTTAGACAAAAATATGCAATAAATTCCAGATTATGTTTATATTTATTTTATGCAAATGGTTCGGAAGACTGATTATATTCTAAAATGAAGTATATTAAACAAAGGAAAATTATTAAAAAAACAATAAAATAATCTAAAAAATTCAATTTTTAATTTAATAAAAATTTAAACATGTCATTTATTACATTTATATACGATAAAAACACAAATTACTATGTATATGTTTTGTGGTGTAGTGGCAAAAGTGACGTCTATTTGTACATACTTGGAAGTAAGGTATCATCAGGGTTCGAATACCCGCGCGGCGGTGGTGTCCCGTAAAATTTTTGATTCTTATATTTTAAATTACTAATTTTTAACTAATTATTTCAATTCTTTATACATAACTACATAAATATAATAAAGCGAAAGATAAATATGTTTTATACACAACGAATCCATTATTATACATATGTATATAAATATAAATGAAAAAATATACTTATCTACATATAAAATAAGAGAGTTTATGAATATCAGTGTTACAATCAAAATGCTACAAACTTAATTTTTATTTACATAATTTGGGGTCACATAGATCATAAAAACTAATAAAACAGCAATTCCTGCGACATTTACTGCAACATATAAATGAATTATTACCACGAGTGCAAACTTCTTTTAATTTTTCATTTGGAAAACAAATTTCATTTACATTTAAAAATATTTCACGTTTAGCTGAATGTTTAAATGGAAGCGATGCACAAAAACAGTCGTTAAATAATTTAAATGTTTAAAAATTGTTATTATATTTATATAGTTATGCACCTATAAAGAATTGAAATAATTAGTTAAAAATTAGTAATTTAAAATATGAGAATCAAACATTTTACGGGTCACCACCGCCGCGCGGGTATTCGAACCCTGATGATACTTTATTTCCAAGTATGTACAAATAGACGTCACTTTTATCGCTACACCACAAAACATATATATTGTAATTTGCGTTTTTATAGTATATAAATGTAATAAATGACATGTTTAAATTTTTATTAAATTAAAAATTGAATTTTTTAAATTATTTTATTGTTTTTTAATAATTTTCCTTTGTTTAATATACTTCATTTTAGAATATAATCAGTCTTCCGAACCATTTACATAAAACAGATATAAACATAATCTGGAATTTATTGCATATTTTTGTCTAAAAAGCGGTTATGTATATCATCCGTTAAATTCGGCTTCTAGAAATGTTAATTTCTCGCATAAATCAAAACGTTGCACTTTAATAGTATTTTACACGGCAGTTTATATACTCATCATGGTCTTCTATCGATCTGCAAAGTTTCATCAAAATCGGTGATCCGCAGATCGTGACCTCTCCTTGTTAGTGAATTATTTAATATTGCTTTCGTATATTCCATTTACGACTTTTTCTACCTTCCTCTCTTTCTCTAATATTTTAGAGGATTGTGCATGTGAGCATTTGCTTTTTTAGTTTGCTTTACTAAATATTTCTGTTGCTAACGTATTATAATCTAAGTCATGTTTTACTTTTTACAGATCTTTCGAAATTGTAAAAAATGCGTTCAGACCAAAAAGTTCTGCAAAATGCGTTTGAATCAATTATACTGGGCCGTTCTTGGTGCTAGAAGTGTTAGTGATAGTACTGGCCATACTTTCTTGTATATCGGCTGGATTTCTGATCATTCACATAGTCATATTCTTTATAGCATCATTTCATCGGAACTTGTTCTACGGATGTTTGGCTTTATATTGCGTTTCTCTGCTGAAGCTGCACACCGCAATAATCTTGTATAAATTTAACTTAGTCTGAATAATCTATGCTTATAACTATAACATTGGTTTCTGACTTATGGTCAGTTGTGATCTCGTGCGAACTGTACAGAGCAACACAGAGAACTCACAATGCACATGTTGAAAATAATCACTGCAAAAGCTTATTCATATACATTTGTGTCTGCTGGCTCGGAGCGTCAATTCCGATGATAATATACTTGTACATCGAAGCTATATGTTTTTTGGATTTTAAGGATCGCATTTTATATATTACCCATTTTTGTTCAATAAGAATTTGCTTAAGTTTGATAAGCGTATTTTGCCTTGTAATCACGCTTTGTATTGTTCATCGAATGCGTCATGAAATAGCTCGTTGCCAACTTGAGAATGAAAAAATCGTATTTACACCACGTCTTAGCGACTGGTTGTTTTATGTTAAACTGGTTATGTTTACAGTAATATTAAGCATAATTGAATCTTTAATGTTAATCGCTGCAACCCAGCAAAATCAATCAATAATACTACTTTCCAGTATACTCTGTACTACACGAGGATCGATCGTTGTATTTTTAATGCCAAGCTGTAAATTCCGATGGTTTAGAAATCGAGAAAATCATCCCGCCCGATAACCATCTGGAAGTATCATGGGTATAAACGTTGCGAGGAAGGTTTAGAAACGCGCGTGTTTTATTTGAACGACACAACGATTAATTTTAATTTACTCGATAAAATACACATACATACGTAATCGTTAACTACCATCATAATATATTCGAGAACATTTTTCTACAGTGGATATTCAGGCCCCGTATTTTTCAATTTCTATTTGAATTGACATTTCAAACAAATTATGCGATCCGATAGATCGATAACAATACGCAATATTCAAGTAGTACCGTTCGTTTATAATTCAGAGTGAAACAGCTGACAAATAACGGATCGTGCGTCTCCTGCTCGATATCATCAGCCACATGTCGTTTTTTTATCAAGTGTTTAGCGAATTAATTTAGATAAGATGTTTATTACATATGTGCACTATGAAAATAATTTATAGCGATTTCATTTTAGCGGTATTTCCAACATTCCATTTTTAGTATCATAATTGTATACTCTACTGATAAGAAACCTGCTATCGGTTAGTACGTTTTAATATTATTTCACTTTTATTTATATGCATGTGCATTATTATGTACGAGTATTATTATTACTCTGTTTTACTTTACTTATACATATATATACATGGACGTCGCCAGCGGGGGCTGGCAGCTGCCCACCTCTGCAGCTTTGAAACTTTTTAGTCAACTGGCCATGATGAGTATTCATAGGCGCGTAATCATGAACAATTTGCCAGAAACCCACGAAAATTATGTTTTAATTAAGATTCTTTATTCTTGTTTAATAAAATATTAAGCCTTTACAACAGTTATAAATTTTATTTTTCCTATAACACTCATATCCTTTTTCTATCACCCCCCCCCGGGGGGGGCGTCCGCTGGCGACGCCCTTGTATATATTTGTAAGTTAAACAAATTCTGACAACCAAATGCGTAACCGAGCGGTTATAGGTTTAATATATTTTTTTATTACTTGACGTAAATTGATGGCCCGAATATCTCTAGAAGTGAAGTTTTTAAATTTACCATTTAAATTGAATTCCGTGTATTTCAAATTGTACCAATTACGAGAAAATTACATGTGTTCCAGCATTAAAATATAAATTTTATATGTGATACATAGAATTTTTGTTTCTTCTTCTTCTTTCTCTCCTCAACCTAATGATTGGCGGATACTACCTATTCGTACATCTCTGCTGTACAGATATAGGTTGTGTACCAGGCAATTGTTATATGCAACGCAGGTGTACACACGTAAGACTACATTCGGAAATGATTAGTAATCGTTTGATTTACATCGTTATACAAGTGCAGACCTATTTATGTCTGCTGTGTACTGACCTAGCGCGCATATGATGTTGTACGTGGTGGTTTGCCATTGCCTTCCACGTGATTATTAGCGATTATTTATTTATTTTAATTCTTATAATAAGAAGTTCGTTGTCGCTCGGGGTCGAATCCGTGACCTCCATATTGGAAGTCAAGCGCTCTAGCAACTAGGCTATCGCGAATGATACATAGAATTTTTGTTTCTTATCGATCTTTATAAGTTCAATGCAATTATCGGGAATTAACTAAATTTCAAAACTTTGAAACTATTAAGAAGTAATCAAAATAACACTAATTTCGGGTATCACATAATAATGAAGAAGAAAACAAAAAAAGCAGTGCCGTACTCAATTTCCCCATATTTATGTGCATCACAGTGATCGAATAACCGGAGATAATCGGAGAGTGGATACATTTACATGTATATATATAGAGAGTGCGGCAGAGAAAGCGATCGTATTTCAAAACGTAAAAGCGCTATCTGTATGTAAGTTAGAAAAACGAGACCAATTTTGTTGGAAATAGGAAGGAAGAACATTTCTCCGGATGTATTTATTTATGTCGACAAGCGTGTAGTCTTAAAGATAATATCATTTAAATGACGACCCTGATTTTCGATACAATTATAAAGTCACAAAGCAAAATTACCATAAACTTTATCGGAATAGCTGTGGCATAACGTCGAATCTCGGTTTTAAACTCTTCCAGCGGTCTCGAGGTTGTTTCTTTTATATATATATATATATATATATATATATATATATATATTTTAAGTGCCGTGTGCAGCTTCCGAGACTATTACGACACTATTACGGTGGGAACCCTATATGACTCGAAACAAACCAGTTGTGTGAAGAAACCGAATAGTTTGTTCAATATTCAAGGACGAGTTAGCCAAAGAGATGATTGCAGGGACACTATGCGGTGATTAGAGCGCTGAAGAGAAAAAGAAGGGCACTCCAAGGGCAGATGTTTTATTGAAGGAGCAGGGGGAGCGAACAAAAGGGAGATTCGAAAGGAGGCTCACAGTTGAGTAAAAGATGATCGTGTGTTAAGGAAATATGTTCGATGCGGAGCCTTGTCATGGCGACAAAGTGGGCGCTCTAGGAAGGTCGGAAGGAGGAAACCAGAGGTCAATACCGTGTTTTATCTCCCTCAGAAAGCAAGCTTGTTTGGAAAGCCAATCCTGCTTCCATCGGGATTGCACAACAATTTTTATGGACTTTATTATGTCATAGGAGGGAGGAGGAGAGCAAGGCATAGGGCACAGCAGAGCTGACTTAGTAGCAGTGTCAGCCAACAAATTACCCATGAGTCCAGTGTGGCCCGGCAACCACAGGAATGTAATTTGGTGGGAGGATGGCATCAGCTCTAGGATTAGGAACTGGATCAAAGTAGTTATATAGTTCATTGGGGTATGTTGGGAAAAGGTATCCAAAGCCGCACGTGAATCAGATACAATCAAAATGCGACTGCTAGATGGAGAGGCCTTAACTATAGATTCAAGGGCTAGGTTTATGCCATAAAGTTCAGCATCGAGAACGGAACAATGGTCATGGAGCCGGGAGGATGATGAAAGCAAGCCAGAGTAAAACGAACAAGCAGTAGGGGACGACTCGAAACCAGGGTACGATTTCGCACCATCCGTATAGTTATTAATATTCTTTGAGTGGTGGGGGTCGATGTTGAAGTCTAATACTATATTTCCAACAGACGGGGAAGAACACCATTATGCGGTAGGGGTAAGGATCACGAAGTCCGAGAAGGAAAGTCACGAAAAGAGTGAAAGAATCAAAGTCCATGGGTAGAGAACCCAATAGGGATTGAAGCCTATGAACGGGGGACGTATGGTGTGCACCCATAATTAATCGGAGACAAGAATTCTGAGTGAGTTCAACATTTTAAGCAGAGATAGCAGTAGAATATAATGAGCATCTGTAGGAGAGTATTGGACGGTAGTTTTCATACTGATTCTTCATTCCTTTTTTATATATTGGTCTAACAATACCTCTTTTAAGCCCATCAGGAGTAATAGCTTCCTTTATAGAATAGTTAACCATGTTAGTCAAAATAGGAACAAATATATTTAAGTTTTGTTTTATATCTTTAACCCTAATTTCATCCCATCCAGGTGCCTTATAAACTTTTAGATCATTAATTATTGCTTCTATTTGGTATTTATTTGCTGGCGGAATAAAAAAGGAAGAATAAATACGATTATCAAAATTCGAATTCAATAACTGAATGTGACATTCGTGTCTACGATGTTCCACTGAACATATAAAATAATCACTAAATTGTTCAGCAACTGATGCAGTATTTCCAAAATGTTTAACGATGAAATCATCGATTGATGTTTTATTGTTTTTATTAACAATATTGTTAATTACATTCCATACTTTTTTACAATCATTGTTTGCTTTAACTATTTGACTCCGATAATAATTCTGTTTCGCATTCCTTATTTCAGTTGTAACCATATTTCGATATTTTCTAAATAAATTTTTATATCGAATATTGGTTCTGTTCCCTTTACTAAGTTTAAAGTACTGATCTCTGATTTTCATAAAATTGATTATTTTTTGACTCATCCATTCATTTTTAGGACAGTATTTAGTCACCTTTTTACTCTGCGGTACTTCTATTTTGCATTCTTTGTAAAGGCCTTTAAAAACTGACTGTATATTATCATATATATTTCCTGACGTTGTAGCGCACCTTACCTCATTCCAGTTATGATTAATTATCTTATTATGCAATCTCTTTTCATCGAAAACATATTTCAAAGGGTTACTAATAGATTGAAAACTCCGGTTTGAGATCCTAAATGCACAACAAATGATGTAATGATCTGATATTTTCGAGTTAATAATTCCCGAAGTAATTTCATTTGTATTATACTTAATAAATATGTTGTCTATACATGACTGAGTACTTCTATCAATCCGTTCTTCTTCTCTCGTAATTCCATTTATTAACTGTATTCCTCCTGACCCATAAATTACGTTTAAAAAATTCTCAGCCTGTACATTACGAATAGATAAATCAATATTAAAATCACCACAAATCAGGAAATTATCTTTATTGCTTAATTTTTTTAGGAGTGAAGCGGTTTCGTTTATAAATTCGCCTACGTGTTTACTCGGTGATCTGTACATAGCAATTAAGCGTAAAGGGTTGTTTTTGCAAATCTCTATATCTATCATCACCAGGTCCATACTTGGTCTATTATTAACCTCCCGAACGTGATATTTAAACTTATTATTTATAAACACAAGTATTCCTCCATTAAACCCTATAGGTCTTTGTAGTCCAATATTCGTGAATCCAGTCATATTATATAGATTTAATTCATCCTTACTTATATTAATTTCAGTTAATATGATGACACTTAAAGATGACCTGTGAATGTAAGTTATAAATTCATCCCAGTTACGTCTCAGGGTTCTTATGTTTAAGTGCAACACATGAAAAAGCTCCGTATTAATTTGTAGTGAATTATTTACATTTAGTGTGCTGTTTACATTGTCAGCCCATTTTTTGATATTAATATAATTGTTGCAATTTTGTTTACTGCGATATTGAATTAGAGAAGTCATATTTGAGAAGAGAATCAAAAGCTATTATTACTGGAAATGATAGCTCTTTTTTTTTTTTTTTCTTCTTTCTCTTTTTTGCAAAATTGAATTATAGACGACAATAGTGTAACGTTAAAGTACGGTATAAAGGAAAAGAATTGATCATATTTCGACAAATATTGAGCTATCACAGATTGTATTCGGAAAACGGTTATCGGTGTTGCACTACTAATCGCCAAAATTATCAGTAATTGGACTAGGATATTAATATACCGATATTTACTCGTATATAAGACACAATATCTAGTATACACATATAAACACACCCAGATTATATAGACACAATCACACTTCCGCACACTCACTGACAAATTACAATTGAACGCTCTGTACACTATATACATAGAAAAAAACGATTTAATTTTATCGCAATGGAGTGCATCTAAAATAAAACAGAAGAAGGAAACAGTGAATAGCAACAAATTAACCACCACCGCACGAAGCCCCTTACAATAAAGATACGACCCCGGCCAAGCGACAGTTGCACTTACTGACACTACACGATTATGTAATCAGCAGAGGAAGAAGGAAAAGAAGAGGAGATGGCTTGAAGGACACTGTGGGAATCCGATATAATAAGGACTTCATGTGAAACTAGGGAAGAAGCAACAAAAAGAACGACACGCAGGATGGCAGTAGGCTCGGCATAGAACACTGAACAAAAGGAAGGAAGTTTGAAGGTTTCGAAATAGTTTGAGGAAGGACAGAAGAAGGCCGAGCCCACTCCATTGGGTCCTTTGGAGCCGTCAGTAAAGATCGCAAAATGATTAGGGAAAAGAGAGCCAACGGTATTTAAGAATTCTGATTGGACAACATGATGAAGGAGAGGTTTGGTAGGGCAAGTTAAAAATAAACAGTTAATAGGATGTAGGTGTGTGGAAAAATTGGAAGAAAAGTATGGCAACTTGTCGTATGAATAAATATAAGGAGAAAACTGAGAGAGTCGGGTGGAAATGAGAGATAGTATTGGCGTTTTGTTGGTGGCAAATCGCCAGTTGCGGTGGATATAAGAATAGGAATTAACAAGGGAAAGTTCCTTTTTGACCCGGTTTAGGTCCGAGATCCACCAGTAGTGGCAGTATTTTGGACCCTACAATTTCTCGTAGGGCCATGGTGTAAACTAATTATGATATTTGGTGTACCATATATTCGTGTAGAATATCTGGTAACACCGTTAAGTTGACCTAACAAGAATTTATCTCCGAGATTACATCGACTAGATATAGAAATTACAACGGCAACAATAACTGGATACTTTGCGAACCGCTATCAATTTCTTATCATAGACGCTACTCTGAAAAACAATTCTAACCGAATAAATAATAATGCAAACACGATAAACTATTTCACATAATCTACGGGCATCGTGTATCTTGTTTATTTTCATATTGTCGTACACTTCTATTTTCTTCTGATTTTTCTTTTTTGCTTCTGTTATTATCCTTCTTGTAATATGATTAATTAGAATTTCGATTATAATTTCGGTGATTAATTATTTCTATCAATTTTCAGGAACAGAGAACTTATGCCACTTTAGATGTGCGACCGATCCGATTACAAAGAGCATTTACAACATTTAACCTACTGCGCTTACTACTATAAGGCATGTCAGGTATCGGCAGATCGGAAGTTGAAAAATTTCTCATTTCCTATTAACCACGAACCATCATTCTTTGCTTTCCCAACTATGTAATCGCCGTATCAAGAAAAACTGTTGATAGAACGTAACTCTGTTTCGCGCACGTATCAGATATTTCATCATTCGTTTTAATAGAGGCTAAGTTGTTATTGCTTCGTTTCTCTATGTCGAATAAAATAAGCTCCTTTTTAATGCTCAGTTTATATTAATGCGACGATAACTGCATATTACCAAAAAGCTTCTCTGTAAATTAGAGGAAAAATATCGCTATTACGTTTATCGAAAGTTTCACTGTAAGTTAGGAAATAAAAATATTGTCGCTATTGTATTCGTAAATTTTATAGATTGTTTAGTAATTATACGCAACACAAAAACTTTGTGCTTCACATTGCCTTCTATAGTAATAGATAATTAAAACGAGCTTTTGAAGCATATAAAATAAAATTTTATTGTAAACCAAAGTTGGTACGAATTTTTAAGTCAAAATTGTTTTCTCTTTTTTTAAATTTCCAGTTATTTTAGGACATTGATAGATCAATTTAAAAGACATAGGACATGAATGGATTTCCATCCGCCGATAAAGATACCAAGAGAATGCCAATATGCACGAACTTTCTTTGTTTGTGAACATTCTTACCCCGCGATATTAAAGAAAAATGGTTGGTTGTTGTTGAAATTTTATACAAAACAAAATTAATAAAAGTTGTCCAATGAAGTTGCTGACAATTTTAGATCCATCAGTATAAACGAGTATGTGGCCAGGGAACACAGATGTTGCTAACTGATTATATTCATTAATAGACGATGAGGAAGGAAGAGACTTTAAACCAGTAGACAAGGAGAATAGAATCGGAGGATGAATAAGGTCAAAAAATTTAAAGTGAAAATATGGGTGTTTATCGAAAGAAATAACAAAGGGAGCGAATTTAAATATACGAGCGGAAACCTGAGAAAGAATGGGGGTTTTACCATCCTGCAAGAGGGAAGAATATAAACAGACAAGATTGTTTGAGGGGATAGGAAGACGCTTAATGAGGAACCGGTAGGCAAGGTAGCATCTACAAAGGGAGATGGGAAGAACATCAGAATTAGCCAGGATAGCTGAAATATAGCTGGAATTTAAAACACCGAGGCATAAGCAGAGGGCTGCATTCTGGACTTATTCAATTTGGAGAGAAGAGAATAGGATGCGTTAACGTAGAGGAAACTGCCGTAATCAAACTTAGAGCGGATAATAGATTTATAGAGCATAAGAAGTACTACAGGGTCCCCGCTCCAATTGGAAGACGACAAAGCCTTTAAGATATATAACCATTTTAGTGTAGATAAATGAAGATAATTTATATGTTCTGAGAAGGATAGTCGACTATTAAGATAAATCCCTAAATCTCGGAAGGAGGTAATAAAAGGTAGACGCAGATTATTGATAGATATGTTGATTAACGCTGAATTATAGGCACGATAAGTGAAAATAGTACATGAGGATTTTAAACGAGCGATCATAAGGTGGATTTCTGATAAGGAACTTTCCAGAATACGTAAGGACTCCTGCAACTTATGGCGAACTTCTGGAATATTAGAAGCTGCTGTATAAAGAAGGATGTCGTCAGCAAAGAACAGAGAGGAAGAAAGTATAGGAAGTGAAGCGATATTAAGAGTATATATATATATATATTAAAGAGATTGTAGCTAAGACAAGGCCCCTGTGGGAGACCGCGGAAGACTCTTCGTATAAATGACTTATCGGATGAATTTAAATGAATGGTTCTATTTTGGAAAAGATTCATAATTAAGGAAATGAAATGGGGAGGTGGAGAACATTTTATTTCGAAGAGTTCGGAGATGAACGCTGTCGAAGAATCTTGAGACATCGACAAAAGCGGCCAATGTGAACCTCTTTTGAATGAATGACTTATTATGATATAGGAAAAATGGCCAGGACAAATACATTATTATTCTCTAACCACTAAAGAAGAGATTTGTTTAACATGGATTCGAATAGTTCCCTAAGACAGCTAGCGAGAGAAATACAGCGAAAAACCGAAAAGTCTTTATCCTTTGAAATAGGTACAATTATGAAGGAGTTCCATATGGGAGGAGGACGAGTATAGCCAGAAGAGAAGATAGAGTTAAAAATGTTTAAGAGGATTCCTTAAAATTGTTTAGGAAGATTTTTAAGAACAGAATAGGAGAACCGTCTAAACCTGAAGATGAGTTTGTTTTTAGGAAAAGCAGCAAAGAGCTCGCTAACAGTGAAAGGAGAAATAATCGTCTAGTGTTAAAGTTTATGTGTGTTGCGTCCAGCTGGTTGTCGACTGATCAATGATGGTTTTCTTATCTACTTTCATTATTACAGTTAGTTTATTATTATTATTTGTTCTTATCAGTTAACGTTTAGCTATTTACTGCCGTCAACTGTATGGTAAATCTACTTCGATCGGACACAACAGTGTTACTATTTCACCGATATTGTATCCTCGATTGAGATCGTATGTTCTAGTTAACATGATCGACCTAGCAGTGCTAGGTCGGCAGCTAGCTGAGATATGCAAAGTTGCATGTCAAATACGAGAACAACTTACAGATAAATCTGTTAATAAAGCCCAAAAAATTAACATTGTTAAATATACAGAAACTATTGAGACTTTGATTGGAAAAGCTATTGAATCAACTACAACTATTAAAAAAATTGTCGATTCTAAATCCGCAGAGGTACGGGACGTCGTTAAAGCGGTAATTCATAATAGAAAATCAAGCACAGCTAATATTAGTTACAGAAATGCTTCATTGAATAAAAGTGCGACTGTTAAACACAAATTAATTGATAACATCGATAAGCAACTTAAAGACAAGATTAATTTAACTGAGAGAAAAATTAATGTCACATTCTATAAGAAAATTAATAGTAATACTGCAATTATAAGCTCTGAAACTAAAGATCAACGAAGTAGGCTTGCAGCTGAAATCAACGAGCATATAAAAAATTGCAAAGTACCTGAGGAAAAGCTTATGGATCCTACAATTCTCATATTTAGGACTAAAAATATAACAGAAGAAGATATCAGTAAACATTTTCTGACCCTAACTGGCTCTAAAGTTATCGATATAACCAAAATTAGCACTGAACGCTCTAATAGGGTTTATGTTCAATTAACGGCACAACCGTATACAACTATCACGCAAGGAGGAGAAGGTAGAATAAGGATACGTTGGGAATCACTCATTCAATTAATCCAAGAAGGTGCAGTGCTTGTAACAAGTTTTGGCATCAAACGAAATACTGCAGTACTAAAGAAACATACAAAAAGGTCGTCTCCGTTCGTGACAAGGCTTGTTCAAACTGTGTAGCGGCTAAAATTCTAGGTGACGATAAATTTAATTATATTAAGAACATTTTCGATATTAATTTAGTTATTAAGTGTGCGTCTGAGGTTGATCACGCTGCCAACAGCAGAAACTCTTCCACGTTTGCAAAAGCATGTGAGCTACTTAAGTCTAAGATAGATTTTGGACGCACTTCGATATTCAATAACTGTTATTCTGGACCGTTGCTCCATCTTAAATCTATATATGACGCTCAAATTGACACGCATAGCCGAACCATATTTAACTAGCGGTGCTATTCCCGTTAACTGCAACTATGTCTGTTATGTCAATAACAGAATTGCTATCATCATTAAGAGAACTATAGCTCATAAGCTACTAATCAACTCGTTCAACCTTATCGCTATTAATATAGTTGAAATTATATTAATTTTCTCCTATATCTCACCTAACAAACCAAAAGATATTCCAATTAATTCAATTGATATTGCAATTAAATCTTATCCTCACCTCCTGCCTATTGTTGTTGAAGACTTTAACACACGTTTACCAATAATAGAGTCTCATATTGGGTATTCTAAAGATTATCTATTATGAATTGATCTAATTTATCCCAATAATCTCACCATTAAAAACAATAAAACTTCTAGCTTTATGAACTACAACGGGAGTAGTATCATGGATTACCTGCTCGCCTCAACAAAATTGGCATCGCGATCAACTTTTCATCTGCAACATTCTGACTTGACTTTCTATAAAAGTATAATTTTTGACCTCAATTTTAAATTTACCATTATCCCTCCCAGGATATATATATATTTTTTTTTTTTTTTTTTTTTTTAAATAAAAATAATAGTGAGGATTTCCATGCGCTGTGTTTAACTACTGAGGCTATTACAGCACATGGAGCCTACTTAGGAAGGTTAAACTCTTTGGTATAGGCCGCTGCTACGCACGAAAGCCAACATAGCTGCGACCGCAGACGGAACGTTCGATAAGATCTTAGAGATAGAGGTGGTAGTGAAATAGGTGGATCTTGGTGCCGCAAAAGAGAAATATTCGAGAAGGAGGTGAGATGTAGACGGGGCGCTTGGTTGACTACAGAAGAAGCAGACATTTGGGGGTGCTTGTCCCGTGAAGATATACCCGTGCGAAAGGGTTGTGTGACCTGTTCGGAGGCGATTCAAGACAGAAAAATCTCTGCGAGAAATTTCGTCTATGGGCCACCAGGGTTCTGTGGTTGATTTTATGCTTCGGAGGAATGTACTTGCGGATTTCCATTCCTGCTGCCATTCTTCTCCAGTTTGGTGCATAAATAAATGGGCCATTGTGGGGGGAAGAGGGGGATTACATGGCAATGGAGAGAATGGTGTCGCCTGAGCTGCTCGATTGACGCGCTCATTACCTCTCCCAGGATATATGCAAATTTGAGTATTAATAATTCTGCTAAAAATTTAAATAATACTTATATAAATAGTTTCATTGAAAATGTTCAAAAATGTACTCATGGGCTGGCCCTGGATAAAAGTGTCAATAAATTGAATTCCTACATTTCTCGCGTTATTGGCAGGAGGCAATTTATAAACAAGTCTCCTTTTAGTGACTGGTGGAATTACAAATTGAAAAATATTATTTTTCCACTTTTGTTTGTCACTATTTTCGTACCCTTTTCTCTTATTTAATACTTATCATTATTCCTATATTTCCCTCCTTTCTTTTAACATTCCCTTTATTTTCTTTTTTTTCGCCCTAAATGTTTCCTTCTCTATTATGTCTTTAGGCGTTTTATTTAACAACTAAGTTATTACTATAACGTATATTTTTTTTATTCCGTTTATCTTTTTTTTTCTTTTTTTTTTTCTTATGGCCTGAACGAAAACTGTTCTTTTAGCCAACAAACTAACATTGTAATCAAGTTAAATAATCAACATAATAAATGTTGGAGGGATAAGGAACTGCATAAAACATGAGGAGAGGAAATTTCCTCTAACAATATGGCCGTATCTACTGAATAGTGCCTACAATGTCCAAAGAAATTTAACTATAATGAAATAAAATAAAATAAAACCCCATATTGCAATATGGCCGCAAGTGCAGAGCACTGCCCACACTGTATGATGGGGAGAAGTGAGTAGTTAGAATGAATATGATTGTGAATGAATAGATAATTAATAGATATATAAAAATTAGAATGAAATAAAATAAAATAATAGCCTCTAATGAGTAAGGAAAAATTAAATAATAAAACTTAAAATAACCTATAAAAACTGTCACATCCTACTATACTCCTTCTCCCTCAGTTGGATGGGCTCTGAATAGTTCTTCTCTCCCCAACCCTTCCTCACCTTCTGAACACTCCACATCTTCTCACAGAAATTCTAACAACCTTTCTTCTGATATCTCTTCCAATATCTCCAGATTATCTACAGCAATTACGGAGCTCCTTTCTTCTTTTAACATAGTTTCTTCTGCTTCCTTTGTTGATAACCTTGCATCCTTCTTGTCCAACAATGTCCAGTTTAGTTAAATTAACTTCTCTCTTTACACTTTTCTTAGCCAAATTTTTCATTGGCCCTCCTTACATAATCTTCCATCTCTTTTGTTTTCTTCTTCTTTTTCTTCCTTTTTTCTTATCTTATAAATGACGCCTGTACTTAATATTATTCAATGGAACTGTCGTAGCATCCGGGCGAATAAGGCAGCCTTAGAAGGCTTGCTAAATTTACATAATATAAGTATAGCGTTGTTGTCTGAAACATGGCTTCCGAAATCATCAACTTTTTCAATTAGGGGTTTTCATGTAATTAGATCAGATCGCGAAGATGGTTATGGTGGTGCAGCTATCCTCATTAGGTTCGGCATTCCATTTTCTTCCCACAATTTAGACATCCCAGGTGGCTCTAGTCCTTCTTCCTCTCCCAACTTTGTTCATATTTCTATCTCACACACATTCGCTAATATTTCTCATCCCCTTCATCTTGTATCTGTCTACATTCCTCCCCTGCGTAACCTAAAGGATCTTTCTCTTTCCTCCCTTCTTGACTCCTTACCTCGCCCATTTATCATAGGCGGGGATTGGAACGCCTGTTCTCCCGCCTGGGGTAGTTCGTCACTAAATAGAAATGGTTCCTTCCTTCAAACTCTACTCTCAAACTACAACCTCGTGGTTCTCAACGACGGCTCTCCTACATATTTCAAAAACCAAAATTCCTACAGTTCTATAGACTTAACTTTCTCCTCTCCTAATTTAAGCCTGAAATGTGCATGGAATACCCTTGATGGAACCTTTGGTAGTGACCATGTTCCTATCATTGTGTCCGTTCATGGGACTTCCTCCTCTCATGTAAAAAAAGAATCCCGTTCTCCTAATTGGAACGTTTCAAAGGTTAATTGGTCTGATTTTCGTTCGTTCCTGGATTCCTCTTCCTACAGATTTGATCCTAACTTTGATGTTACGCCTCAGTATGAAAATTTCGTTCAGTTAATATCATCAGCTTTAGATTTGTCTTCTCCTCCACAAAAATCTCCTTCTGGGAGCATCGGGCGATCCTACGCCTCGTCCTTATAGTGGAATGCGGAATGTTCAATTGTACACCAAGCCAGTGTATCCACGTTTCGTATTTTTCGAGCTGCTCCTTCTCTGGAAAACTTCCTAGCTCACAAAAGAGCTAATGCCAAATTCCGATTTACTCTCAAAAAGGTTAAAAAGGCGTCTTGGGCTGCTTTCTGTTCTTCCTTTTCTAGATCTACTCCTCTCTCACAAATCTGGAGGTTGGCTAAGGCTTTCCGAAACCCTCAGTCCTTAAATTCCTTTACTTCCGGCGTTTCGGAGAACAAGCTAGCTGCTTTCTTTGATTGTGTTGCTCCGCCCTATGTTCCTAACTTTGATGAATTTGACCTTTCTATTTCTGCCGCAAGCCATTCTGAGCATTTTCTAACTTTTCCGATCACTTTTAATGAATTATTATCAGCGTTCCCGAAAAATCCTAACTCTTCTCCAGGGATAGATGGATTATCTTATATTGTTCTTAAGAATCTTCCTGAATATTATCTTAAAATACTCTTAAATCTATTTAACTCTATTCTCCATCTAGGTTCCGCTCCTCCGTCATGGAAATCCTTTATCATCGTTCCCATCCCCAAGGGTATTAATTCCTCGTCCTTCCGTTGCATTTCTCTTGCAAGTTGTCTGAGGAAACTTTTCGAATCCATGTTGAACCGGCGGCTGGTTTGGTGGCTGGAAAACAATGATGTCTTGCCTAACAACATGTATGGTTTTCGTTCTGGTCGAGGTCCTACTGATTGTGTTTCTTTCTTCTTGTCCCACATCTATAAATCGTTTATCCAGAAAAATTATACACTAGCTACCTTTGTTGATATTTATAGTGCCCTTGACAGCGTCCACCTTCCAACTCTTAAGAGCAGAATGTTATCTATTAATTTACCTTCTCACTTCACATCCTTAATCATGAGTCTTTTCCTAGGTAGAACTGTTACTCTAAGATTTCCTTCCTTTTCAGAGTCACGAAAGGTTTTTCGAGGCCTCCCGCAAGGTTCCTGCCTTAGTCCTACGCTCTTCAATATTTATTCTCTTGGTGTCGCCTCTCTTAATCTACCTTCTACTTCCTTATTTTTTGCAGATGACATTCTACTTTTTTCAACTGCTCCTAGCATTCTAAATGCTTGCAATAACATGCAAGAATCCTTGTACATTCTGCAGAGTTCTCTTTCTCAAATCCATCTATATATCTCTCCTCCAAAATCTGCATGCATTGTTTTCACATTTCGTTCCTATAATCATGAGGCAATCAACATAAATATCGACAATACACCTATACCTGTTGTTTCCTCCTTCCGCTACTTAAGAATCTTTCTGAACAGTCGTTTATCCTTTACTGAGCATATTAATTACCTCCATTCGTCTACTCTAGAACGTTTGAATATCTTAAAGTCTTTATCTTCTTCCCATTGGGGAGGTGATCCTATGATACTTCTTATGCTCTACAAATCCATTGTTCGATCCAAACTTGATTTCTGTTGTTTTCTGTATGGTACTGCTGCTCGTTCTCCCCTAGCTAAATTAGATTTAGTTCAGAATGCAGCCCTGCGCTTATGTCTAGGAGTCTTAAAATCCACGCCTATTCCTGCGATTTTAGCAGAGGCTAATGTGGCTCCTTTATCCATTCGTAGATCCTATCTCGCGTATCGGTTCCTTATTAAACGTCTACATATTTACCCAAACAATCTTGTCCCTGCATATTCTTCTCTCTTGCAAGATTGGCGTTTTTCCTCTAATAAGGTTCCCATTCTCTGTCACATCGCCTCGCGTCTTATTAAGTTTTCGCCCTTCATCTTAACTTTCGATAAACTTCCATTTTTCCAGTTTGAGATATTAAATGTTATTCCTTCTCCTAATCTTTTTTCTTTGTCTTCTTATGTAAAATATCTCCCTGCTCATGCAACAGTTTATGAATTTAACCAGGCAGTTTCATCATTCTTTGCTAACCATACCCTAATTTTTACGGATGGGTCCAAAATGGCACACGGAGTGGGTGCATCTATCTACATTCCTGCTCTTAACCATTCCAGCCTGTTCAAAATTCCTTCATTTTGTTCAATTTATTATGCGGAGACATTGGCATTACTACGTGCCATTGAGCTCATTCCATCTTTTCCTCAATGTAAAATGTTCCTCCTAATTTCTGATTGCAAAAGCGCCCTTCAGTGTATATCCTCTCCATATGTTCCTTCCTACTCTGATCCTATTATTCTGCGCATCCGATCACTGATTTTCAGCCTTTGCAGATTGCACTCATTAACCATCGACTTTCTTTGGATTCCTGGTCATGCCGGAGTTGCGGGCAACGAAAAGGCGGATTATCTTGCTCGTTCGGCTATTTCTTCTGAGCGGCCAGTGTCCGAATTCCTTCTCATGAATTATTAAATATAGCAAAAAGTATCCAAAAGGCCAATTGGAAATCTTTTTATAAATCATCGTTTTCCAGTCCTAATTCACAATATTTTTCCATTCACCCTAATCCACCTACTCAACCATGGTATCTACATTTTCCGCACCTTCCCCAACTCATCATATCTGCTATCTGTCGTCTTCGATCTGGTCACAGTCGACTTCCTGCTTCATTGTATCGTTTCTCCATAGTGTCCTCTCCTATTTGTCCGCTGTGTATCGATAACACAGTCGTATGTGACTCTGATCATGTATTCTTTCAATGCTCCTCTTTATCATCGGAAAGGGCAGCTCTATACGCGGAGCTTCTCTCACATGATGTTCCAACTCCATATTGTGTGTCCTTTATTCTCTCATTACAGTCAACGTTGATCATACCAATTGTAGCAAAATTCCTATCCTCTGTACTACATTATATTAATATCTAATCCCTTCAGTATTTCCCATTTTGGCATTCCTAACTTATCGTGTCCAGTGATTTCCAACGAACTACTCTCTAAACGAAGAACACGCACTGATGTTGCAGTTACAGTCACAGCTCGCAGTTAATTTTGCGGGCTCGCTATCGCATTTGCGGCCCTAACGGTAGATAGGGGAACTCCTTGTCAGACGGCACTGCGGGCGCTGCTGTTGCAGTGTGGCTATAGTGTTCGGTGAAAATTCTGCTCATTTCCTTTTAACAGATTGGTAGGCGCTGTTTCCGCAGTCGTCGCCATAAATATGATTAATGTTTCATAATTAAAAACTATAAACTTTGCTTTATAGTGATGGAGAAAGTCATTGAACTTTCGGATAATTGTTTACGGAAGCTAAGCGCTGTGTTCCTTATAGGTTTCGTGATTGATGGATCTATCTGCTTTTTAAACATCCCATGTTTCTTCTTCCTTAATTATTTATAGCCAGATTCCTTTGTCCGTTTGTACTGTGGGCTCTGTAATTGCAGATGTGGCCATGGTATGGGACAGCTAACTCCTTTTGCTCTTACCTTCGTCATTTCTTTTCTTTTCAGGATACATACGTTTGGCATTTTTCGACGTTGATTGTTATTGTTTCTCCATCTTTGGTATAGCATTCTTTGTCAGATTCCATTCCTTGTTACTCCTAATTGCTGCTATGTACACATGTTGATGGGTAATCGTCCGTTGCTGACAAGCCCAGGGAAAAACCCAAACAAGAAAAAAAAAAAAAAAAAAAAAAAAGGTTCAGATTCATGTGAAGGGGTTGAAGAAGCCAAGGAGGAGGGTCAGTATATATTGGGCAAAGCGGGGGGTTTCGAATGAATTTACAAAATTGAGTGACTGCAGATTCAAAGCGGTTTTTGAGGTTAGTAGAGTAGCTGGGACTGCTTGATGAAATTTGGCTATGGCTTGGAGAATCATACAGAAGTTCATTAAATGGGAGGTTTGGGGTTCTAAGGGTAGATGTAAGGAAATTGGCTGCCAGAATTTGCCTTCGGAAGCACATAGGAAGTAGGCTGGACTCGCTGTTGAGACTGGCTGTGAGGCTGGTGTAGAACGCACCGGTGGCTATTCGGATGACTGAGTGTTGGATGACATCCAGAGACGCCAGTAGACCCTGGGCCGCGGAGCCAAACGCCAGGCAGCCGTAATCTAATTTAGAGCGAATAAGCGCTTTGTATAGCAATAATAGCATTGTTCGATCGCCTCCACTGCGTCTATTGTTAACTTTCTTTAGCACGTCCAGAGCCTTTATGGTAGACTTCTTAAGGCTCTTGATGTGTGCATTCCACATCAGTTTGCTATCGAACGTTACTCCAAGGTAGCGCAGTGTGTCCTGGAACTGAAGGTCAGAGTTGTAGAGGGAAATTTCAGGGTGCTGGCTGCACTTGGTGGTTCGGTGGAAGTCCATACAAATCGTTTTTTCCGCAGAAAATTTAAATCCTCGCGTTGATGCCCATTCAGCTATTTCGTTGATGCACCGTTGCAAGATTACGCTTGCTCTGATTGGCGACGACGATTGAAGGGTTATTGTCAGATCATCTGCAAACAGGCTGAAATGTATCGGCGGTCGGATGGCTCGTCTGATGTCGTTGATGGCCAACAAGAAAAGTGTTACACTAAGGATGTATCCTTGGGGTACGCCATTCTCCACCTGGAACAACCGCGAAAAGGTGCTGCCTAATCGGACTTTAATTTGCCTGTTGGTTAGGAAGTTCTGGATCAATCTGGCCATGCGGCCTCGGATTCCTGCTTTATATAAGTTGGAAAGTGCCTGATACCTCCATACCGTGTCGTACGCCTTTTGTAGGTCAAAGAAAACCGCATACAAATGTGTGCGGTTGCTGAGTGCTTTTTGGGCCTTCAGTTGTAGATCTAGGATAGCCTGCATTGCTGAGCGATGTTTGCGGAAACCATATTGATTTGGAAGGAATATGTTGTTCATTTCCAACCAGGTTAGTCTCTTTTGGATAATTTTTTCCAATAATTTCCCCAGAATGCTAGTTAACGCAATGGGTCGGTAGCTATTCGCTTTCGTTTTACTTTTCCCCTTCTTCAGTATAGGGATTATAGTGGCTATTTTCCAATTTGTAGGGAAAATTCCCATGTTCCATAGCTTGTTCAGGATATGGAGCAGGTATAATTTAGCCGATTCGTGGAGGTGTTTCAACATAATTGGATGGATATCGTCGGTCCTGGTGAAGAGTCCCGGATATTGTACTGGATGCAGTGTTCCAGCGCGCCTAGCTGAATTGGGCAGTTGTAGCTTTCCTCATCGCAGGAGTCGAAGGGAATTGGGACGGCTTCCATCTTTTGCTTGAGTTGTAGGAATTCTGCGTCATAGCTGGAGTTGGATGACACAGCCGAGAAATGAGAGACCAACAGGTCGGCCATCTCGGTGGTATTGGTAATGAGGGAATCTTCCTTGGATAAAGCGGAAACAGCTGTTTGGTGGTTCTTCCCCTCAATCAGCCGGATCTTCCTCCACACTGCTGGGATCGACGAAAATTGGTTGATGGAGGAAGTAAGAACTCGCCAGCACTCCTTTTTAGCTGCTCTTATGAGGGTGCGTGCGTATGCTCGACGTTTACGATACTCAATCAGGTTAGCTAACGAGTTTCGTCTTTTGAGTGTTCTTAACGCTTTTTTTCGGCGGTCGATTGCCTTTGAGATATTACTGTTCCACCAGGGCACACGTTTTCTTGCGCAAGGATTACCTAAAGAGACAGGTATAGCCTTACGTCCAGCTTGGGTTATGACAGTAGTTAGGAACTCGATATCCTCCTCTACATTGTCCCTATGACCGGCGTGAATCACGGTGCTGTTTGTGAACATTGTCCAGTTGGCTTCACTTATCTTCCATCTCTGATATCGAGAAGGCTGGTAGCTGGATGCTTTATATGAGAGGAAGATGGGGTAGTGATCGCTGTCACACAGATCATTGTGGCACTGCCAATCCACCTCATTTATAAGGTCGGTTGAGATCAGCATGAGGTCGATCGCGGAAAAAAGTCCTGTTTTTGAGTCAAAGTGCGTTGGTTGGTTTTGATTGTTTAGTAAAGCTATATCATGGTTGATGAACAGATGCTCAATTTGGTTACCTCTGGAATCTTGACGTCTGGAGCCCCATGTATGGCTATGAGCGTTGAAGTCGCCGAGCAGGATGAATGGCTTTGGTAGTTGTTTTATAATATTCTCGAACTCCTGTTTCGAGGTTTGTTGGTTGGGTGGGATGTAAACATTACATACTGCGATGGGTTTGCGGTGGATTGTAGGAATTGTTATTGAGACCACGACTGCTTGGATTTCAGCGCTGATTGGAAGCTGGACTGCCTAAGGAATGGAATTGTGGACTAGAGTCTGAATGATTTGTAGTTGCGTATAGTAAGCCCTTGGTTAGCCTTCAGATGAGTTTCTTGAATACAGATTACTGGTGGCTGGTGTTGTGCTATTAGCGTTTTAAGCTCAGCTAGGTGCAAGAGAGCACCGTTTATATTCCATTGCAAAATTTTATTCATGGTTCACTGACTCAGTTTCCTAGTCGGTAGCACCGCCACGTATCGCCTTAATCAGCCTGGACAATTTGTTCTTGATCCCTTGCCCTACGATAATTTTTTTTAGGACAGACAACGAATTGGAGAGCTGTATTGGATCAAAGTTCATTTGTGATACTGCCTCAATGTAATTAGTTTCCGTGAGGATCGCAAACATTATATCTTCGAACTGGTCAGCTGTGATTTCGTAGCGGCCCGCATTTTTCTCCAGAAAATGTTGTTAGCTATTAATTCATCCCACAGAATATTTCTACGACCGTCGAGCAGACAACAACTAAATATTAAGTGATTTATATCCTCTCTGAAGTTGTTATGAGAGTGGTTTAAGCAGATAGAACAGGAAGCATCAACTCCAAAAAAGTTGAAGCTCAACCTAGTATGCCCCATACGCAAACGACAAATTACTGTAACAAAGGAGCGTATTTGATAGACGGGTAATGCGGGAGGTATGGAGTAATACCAAAGGAGTGATTGCAAGACAGGCTGCACGCAGAAGTACGATCTACCTCTATTGTTTTAGCTAACGGTGAGTTTTAGTTTTCCCTGAGCCCGTATTCTTGCTTCCTTCCTCCAGTAGTTCTATTTCCTTATCCGTCATTATGTATTCCCATATCTTTATGAATAAATACATTCCTCTAACGCTCAGTATGTCTTTTTTTTTTTTGTCTAATTTCACTTTCGGTCTCGTATTTATAATCTGATCGTAATTTCAAGCATTTTGTTTGCAGTTTACACTTATTTTCCCTACGTATGTTTTCCTAGCCATTCCCCATGCCTAAATTCCATATCTGATTTTCGATTCCACTAGCGCATGATACACCACTTAACAATAAAATGTAAGCATTTTTATGAATTTATTAAGGAAAATAAAATATATATCCAAAAAAAGGTAGAAAAGCGAAAAATAAATAAATAGGTTCGTGAAAGCTAAGGCGAAAGCTGGGTCATTAAAAAAAAAGAAAAAAAATAGAAATCAATTCCAAATAACAAATAAACTAAATTAAATAGTTTTAATACTGAATATATAAAATCACAGAACACAATTAATTAATTAATATATAACTTGCTGACTAGTTTCGTTTGACGAAAAACCATATTTGTAGCCCAATTAGCACTAATAATATTGAAATTAAAACAATAAACGGAGCGGAATGATAAATAAATAGTTATACTGTTTACTATGATGTTGACATATAATACCAGTAACGAACAACTTTGTAGCATATTTGTACCAAAAATAAGCCAGCTACCGTGGCGTACGTGGTTAGGAAATGATGTTTCATTCGGATAGGACCTGGTTCAAATCGTAAACAGTTCAAAAATTTCATTATCCTTCCCAACCGCATCGATAAGATCAGTTAATGGTGTAAACAGAAATGTATAACACGAATTCGCCAACCTGTTTACAGCAACATCGGCCTGATCGTTAAGTCCTATGCTACAATGATTCGGCACGCAACAAAATTTAATTACGCCTTTACGTTGTGTTATTTGAATAGATTTATTCTTGATATCGCAAATGAGAGGGTGACTTTTATAATTAAAATGGCTATGTTGGAGAGCTAGGAGTGCGCCGCGACTATCAGAAAACATAACATAACTCACCCTGGAATTTAGAGCATTTATATGAACACATAAGTGATAGCAATCAAAATGTTTTCAGAAGCTGGATGTCGCAAGTTTTTTCATGTAACTCTAAGAGAAATCGTAATAAGCGTAGGCAAACATTTTGTTTAGAAACGATTTAGCATTAGGAAAAAAAAAACAGAATATTCAATTTTGCACAATCCTCGAACAAATTGAAAGCCACTTCTACTGTTGAGGAAGTAGTACATTTTATTTATTATCAATCGACCTAAGAATTATAAAACCAATTCTGTTAATGAGTAATATAAAAAACTGACCACTCGACACCAAAACACAACCCAAAATTTAAAAAAATGAAATGTGCATAACAGACGGAAGTAATTTCATAACTTAAATCAGTTTTACACTTGAATGGAAAAGGTTGGTTAATTCCACAATGTAATTCTAATAAATTCTTAATCACGGTGCTCATGGAACCTAGGAGGAGCATCGGTAAAATTTTATTTTTGAAATAAAACAAACTGGAATACGAACTTTCAAAAAGCGCCAAACAGTACATCGGTTCAGGATTTGCTTAAAAAGTTTCTATCGGGTCGATAAGGCGCATATTTTCAATATCCCTTCAAGAGACTCACCTATTTACCGATATGTCACACATAGACAAATACATTAATAGATCGCCGTCGCGAATAACAGTTCATGCGACAATAACGCACATGTTTTATTTCTGATTGCTGTTACGTCTCCTCCCTAGAGAACTGTAATCTCAATGACGCGCGTCTTATTTGGCCACATAACAAATGACACTTTGTTTAATAAAACTGAATAATACTTTATAATCACCGACCTCTAACTGAGGATACTCTTTATTTTGTAATTTCAAATAAGATTTAAAAAATTTACTCAGGTATTCAAAGGTTTCAGTTCGAAATTGATAATTTGTTTAGAGTCAATTATTCCGTAATCGAAATTATTGGTAAAGTGAAATTTTGGCCATCACCAAATTGGAAGCCGAATTATGTCAGTGACATGTAAGTAATTTGTAGTTTACAAATAGCATAGTGTTATACAACGGTTAACATTATTTACGTAATACCCTCTGACACTTCCTTCTGTTTCATATCAAATGCTGTACTTTTTTTTATCGACAACAAATTTGGAGCTTCAGCGGGTAAGCTCTAAAAGTCGCTTAGCCAAAACTTTCGTTCGATCATATTTTTTAGTTTTAAATAAAATCATTTGATTTGGGTGAATTTTTTTTCTTTTCTTGTTTTAAAGATTCTGTGTGCGTATAATGCAGTGATTTTAATGAGATAGTGCAGGTACAACGAAGATATCAAAAAAAATTAGTGACAATATAAAAAATTGTACTTATAAATACTATGATTAAAACAATATGCATAATTTTCAGACAAAGAGATCATCCTGCATACCAAAAAGAACGTCAATAAAACACAATGTGAAGTTTAAAACGGCAAAACGAATCTACTTAAATATTAACAACTCGCCTCTAGGTAACCCGTGAAGAGTAAAATTAAAAACATATACAACAAAAATCAAATACTTTTCTATAAATTAAAAAAATGGCGGATAAACAATAAATTTAGCCGCCCCTTATGTTGGATAATAGAGAAAAAACCTACACTTCTATGGACTGTAGATTGAGTAAGGAAATTTAAAATAGTTTAAACATATTCTAAACATGCGCATAAAAGAACGTTTTACAGAAAGATTATAGCTATTATTACAACATGATGTTGGATCCTTGGACCTTGTGAACTCCGTAATCCGATGAATTCTTTTTTTCCCCTTAGGTGTGTAAATAATTCGTAGTGATGCATTCCACCGAGCTAGACTCAATAACGCTAGCTTATCAACACCGCGTTATCATCATCATTAAACCAGCCTGGCATCTCGAACGGGATGGTTCGAGGGGGCCTGGTGGTGTTGGTGCTTCCTTCATCCTTCCTGATTTTAACTTCTCAGAATCTTTTCACTTTCCTTATTTCTGTTTCATATTCATAAACGAATTATTGACCATCCTACGCCCTATTATTTTCATTTCTTCGAATCAACTTTCCTTTAAATTTTTAATTATCTCTGACTTTTTAAGCACCTTTCAGGCCATATCCTCTCTCCTTCCTGATCATTCGTGTGACTTTGTTTTCCTCCGTATACGTTCACTCATTCACAATCCTTCCTATCTCTATTCAGTCAGTATTGATCTGCTGTGGGTACCTAGCCACTTGGGCATATTTGGCAATGAAACGGCTGATTCCCTGGCTCGGGCTGCTGCTGCTTCCTCTTGTCTTTTTTTTTTTTAAAATTCCATCCGATAAGCTCCTATCAATTTGTAAAAGCTTTCATATCCGATTTTGATCGGACACCTATGTTTCCTCCTTTTCTAATAATTATTCATTTCATCTGTCTATTCAGCCTACTCTTCCTGCCTATATTCATGGTTTCTTTCGCATCCCTCTCTTCTTCGACATTCTGATGTTGTTTCCATTGTTCGTATGCGCTTTGGCCATTCTTTGCTGCCATTTAGATAATTTCGTTTTTCCTTGATTTCTTCTTCACACTGTCCTTTCCATCCGGATGATACAGTTATTTGCGACGCCGATCATGTGTTCTTCCACAGTGTTTATCTTTTTCTGTGGAACGTTCTGCCTTGTATTCTTATTTGCTGAAGCTCGGACTTCCTACCCCTTATTGTGCTTTCTATATCCTGTCCTTTCCTCCCTCACTAATTATTCCTGCTATTTGTTCCTTTTTAGATAAAATTTCTGATCGGATCAAAATATAACCGACTTCTTTCCTTATCTTTTGTTTCTGGGTAAAGGTCCTTGGTTGACGAGCCCAAAGAAAAAAACCAAAAAAAAACCTATGTTGCAATAATTTTTGCAATGGTGTTTTTTTTTTTTTTGCTAAAACATAAAGGTTTTGTTCTTCTTAGTCTGCGAGCTCGCATTTGTGACGAATTGTATACCATCCATCACCGCTAATTCCAAGACCCCGCCGATTTTTGTTTCACAAGGCGGACTGGGCGGCATACACGGCCGGAATCAAAATCCCAGCTCCTAGCGAGTCCCTATCAGACAATTTAAGCACGTTTCTTAATGTCATACTACACACCGCCTGCTTATCAATACCCATCTCTCACAATTCCCGAGCTAAGAGAGTACCATGGTGGTGCAATGAGATTCATACCGCAATCCAACAGCGCAAACGAGCACTCAGAAAGTATAAAACGTCTCGGTCGCTACCTGACTTAATAGCCTTCAAAAAGTGCCGAGATTTTGCCCGTGTTCTTATTCGCGGCGAAAAACAAGAATGCTGAGAACAGTTTATCTCATCGATCTCTTCGTCAACGTCAAACAGGACCATGTAGAACAAAATAAAATCCATCAGCGGAATCAACAGTGCCCCAAAACGCGTTCTACTCAGAATCAATGGCAATCAGATAACGGATGAAGCGGACGTCGACAAAGCGTTTGCCAGCTACTTTGCCGCAGCATCGTCGTCATAAAAGTACCCTCCCGCCTTCCGCAGCATGAAACAACAAGCAGAGCAACAGCCAGTGCACTTCCCGTCCGAATCCAACGAAACACACAACAGTAACTTTACCATCTCAGAATTAAATTTCCAACTCAACTGCAACACATCCAACACTGCTCCTAGCCCTAACTGCATCCACCCGGACATGCTAAAGTATCTCCTAATTTCCGGCAAACATTTTCTCCTACATATGTTCAACCAAATCTGGAATTCCGGAAACATTCCGGCACAATGGAAGTCAGCCAACATCATTCCAATACTAAAAGAAAACAAAGATCCTACTCTTCCTGAAAGTTATCGTTCTATTCCATTGCTTAGTGTCACTTCCAAAACGCTGGAGAAGATGGTTAATAGGCGCCTCATGTTTTTCCTAGAACAAAAAAGTCTTCTATCTCCTAACCAAGCCGGCGGGCGAGAGGCAAGATCGACAGTCAGTCAGCTACTTAGCCTGCAAAGGCAGATTTTATCGGCGTTTCATCGCCAACAGCACCTCTGCGCAGTATTTTTCGATTTAGAAAAAGCATTTGACCGCCTGTGGCGTCATGGCTTACTACTAAAATTGCGAACGGCGGGAATCACCGGAAAATTGGGTAAATACCTACACAGCTTCTTAGACAATAAAACGATCCAAGTTACGACTGGTCGTCAACGTCTGAACTGATGCTGTTGGAAAATGGTGTACCACAAGGCTCTGCTTTAAGCGCAACCTTGTTCATATATCAATGACATAACTGACTGCCTTGCCGCCCTTGTAACGTCGCGGCTCTACGTTGATGACCTGAATATATCCTTATCATCCAACCATCCTATAAACGCTCAAAATATCCTCCAAAAATCCGTCGAAAATTTACAGAAGTGGTCCAATGATAACGGTCTGACCTTCTCCTTAACAAAAACAATATGTGTTGATTTCCACAGGGGACGCCAAAACCCACTTCCCAGCGTATTCTCTAGTCTAAATGGTTTTCCTATCCCAAATCGTCCATCTGTCAAGTTTCTAGGCCTAATATTCGATAAAAAACTTTCCTGGCGCTCTCACATAGCTGAGCTCAAAACCAAATGCCTAAAATCCTTGTCTATCCTGAAATATCTATCAAATTACAAATACAATATAAATCCAAAATTACTTCTTACACAGATCGATTATCCTTTCGCGAATCAATTACGGGTGCCAGATGTACTCCTCAGCCGCTAAAAGTGTGCTAAGATCGTTAGATTCTATACATTCTGCGGCTCTCCGGTCTATCCTTTCTGCTCATCCCTCTTCTCCGGTTGTAAGTTTGTATTCACCGGCAGGTTGTCCCCCCCTGTCCTACTATAGGAAGTACTATAACTCTAAAGAATTGAGCACCCTCCTTAGTAGTACCAAAACCCCGACACTCGAGCTGGCTACCATATCTCCTAATATGAGGTTTGGGAATGACCCAGTGCCGGAACTTTTTTCGGTTACGGGTCGTTTCCAAATCTCTTCAATCCCAAGAACTCTGCCAGACTTCGCAGCAACCGCACCACCTTGGAGTCAGCCAATCACAAATATCAATATATCGCTGACAAAATTTAACAAAGCACAATACCCCCCAAACATAGCACAAATAGCAACAAATATCATAGCGAGCTACACAGACCATGCATGCCTCTACACAGATGGAGCGAAGGCAATAGGTTATCAGTCACCGGCGGCATGCTCCTTCGAAGTCTCGAGGGCAGCAGAGTCAGTCAGACTGCACGATTGCTGTATACAGCACTGGACGCTGAAATATACGCGATGGTCTTTTGCATCCAACACTACCCCGATAGGAACGCCCAGTCGCAAAAGGCCCTACTCATAACTGACTCTCTAAACTCCCTTCAACTCATCTTAGAGATTAAATCCAACAACCCTTTGATAAGGAAGGTCCATTACCTATTATACAGGTTATCACATTTAAACTCTGAAATGTCTTTCCTATCGGTGCCGGCTCATGTTGGGATTCCAGGCAACGAGCGGGTCAATCGAGCAGCTCAGGCGACATTGTTTTCCCCAATGCCACACAACCCCCCTCTTCCCACTGTATTGATTCATTTGTTTATGCGGCAAACTGGAGAAGAATGGCAACAGGAATGGAGATCTTCAAGTACGTTTCTCCGAAGCATAAAAACAACCACGGAGCCTTGGTGGCCTACAGACGGAGTTTCCCGCAGAGATTTTTCTGTTCTGAATCCTCTCCGAATAGGACATACAACCCTCTCGCACAGCTACATATTCATGAGCCAGGTACCCCCAAACGTCTGTCCCTTTTATAGTCAATCGAGCGCCCCATCCACCTATCACCTACTTCTCGAATGACCCTCTTTTGCAGTACCACGATCCATTCACTTTACCACTTCCTCTAGTTCTAAGATACTGTCAAATGCTCCGCCCGCGGTCGCAGCTGTATTAGCTTTCATGCGGAACAGCGATCTGTACTATCGCGTTTAATCCCCTTAAGTAGGCTCCATGTGCTGTGTAATAGCCCCAGTAGTTAAACACGGCACATGGAAACCCTCATACACACCCTTAAAAAAAAAAATTATGTTACCAGAACTTTTAATTTTAAATGTAATTTTTTAAATTGTTATATATAGATTTTTTTATCATTTCGACTTTTAATATGTTTTACCAATTTATAATATTAACTTTGTAGAATCCCATGATTATGGTGGACTGCGTTCGTGAAACATGTCGGTGTTTTATTTTTTTTAAATTTTTAATATTATTTCCGAATAAAAGTTATTCTATGTGCTGTAATGTTCTACTAACACTTTACTTAACTGCATTCCTTAATCAGTTCACTGGATCTTTTACCGGTACTTTCTACCTCCTATCTTTTTTTATATTCCTAAGAAATCCATTTCACTCACAACTCCAATCCACAAAACTCTTTCTTCTACTTTCTTTCTACATATTAGTTCTGTTTATTATTACTCTTCTTATGTTTTTTATTTTACATATTACCACGAGAGATCATTTCCCCTGCTCCACACCGGATTCTTTTCTATTGTAATGGATACTCCGGTACTGCGGTTAAATTGAACCATTTCTCAGTTGCTCAGTGAATTATTTAATATTTCTTATATTTCATTTATTTTCTTTTTACACTTCCTCTCTCTTTCTATTATTAGCGGCTTGTACATTCTCTGAGCCAAATGCTTCCATTTAGTTTGCTTTAAATTAATGTATGTACATATGTAATTATTTCTTTCGCTAGCGTATTATAATCTCTAAGTCATGCTCTGTTTTTTACAGATTTTTCGAAATCCGAATAAATGGGATTAAACGGAATTTTGATACCTGCACTGGTGACAGTTGTATGCATATCAGTTGCTTTGCTGATCTTCCACATAGTGGAATTCTTAAAATCACCATTAAATCGGAACTTGTTCAACAGATGCATGACCTGCTATTGCGTTTGCCTGCTTATTCAGTACATCTTGATGCTTTTTATAAAACATTGCTTAGGCTTTCTCATTTTTTGTTATTTAAGAGTCGCTTCTGGCTTATGGTCAGTTGTGATATCGTACGACGTGTTTAGAATAACACAGAGAACTCGTAATACGGCAGTAACAAACAATCAGTGCAGAAGGTTTTCTATGTATAATTGTATCTGTTGGATTGGAGCATTCTTTTTTATAACAATGGGCTTAGAAGTTAACGACAAAGTGTTTAAATTTCGTATATATCAGCATCTGAGCGAAGACTTCTGCCGTACAATTTTTGGATATCTCTACATGCTTATCTGGTCTGTTTTAATAGAGAGTTGTTTAATGCTGATAAACGCTGTTTACGTCTTAATCACGATTTTTCATGTTTATCGAATTCGTCATGAAATAGCTCATTTCCATCATGAGAATGAGGAATCGGTATTGACACGTTTCTTCAGCGACTGGAAGTTGTATGTGAAACTGCTCATAGCTACGGGAATATCACGTGTAGCGCAATGTGTAATGTTTATCGTTGCTGAAATCTCGGGTAGTGAATTATTTGTGTTATTTTTTGGTATTATTTTCATTTCGGAAGGAACGATAATTACGTTGTTATTAATGCCAAGCAATGTATTCACCATCCGGTGTTTCAAAAATCGAGAAAATCATTCTGGTCAATCTCGATCTGAAAATACTATAGCTATGGACGTTGTGAATAGTGTACCAAATGGAAGCTAGGAACGTTCAAAACCGCACATATTTTATTTGACCGACACATCCGTTAATTTCACTTTACCCAATAAAATACATTCACAGTCATTATAAATCTCTTTATACTACGAATGTTAAAGCGTATTATACCTCCTTCGGATTTTTCAACTTAAATTTGAATTAAAATTTAGAATAAATTGCGGAATCTAATAACTACAGAATTACTTCACCATCCAATAACAATAAAATATTTAAGTGGCACCGTTTGTGTTCCATTTTGAATAAAGCAACAGACGAATAATTGGAACACGTGTGTCTCCTGTTTGATATCGTTAGAAAAGATGTTAAAGTCAAACAAGTGTAAATATTTCTAGGTAATGACTACAAATCTAAATTTGTTTTATTTAATCGTTTTTCAGTTAATTAATTAATATATTGTATGCATGTATGTGTGAAAATAATTTATAGTGATTTAATTTTATCAGCATCTCTTTTTTATTAGTATAATACTCGTAATTGTATATTTTAGTGATAAGAAACCTGCCATAAGTTAGTTTGTTTTAAAATTATTTCAGTGTCTTTTATTAACATTTTACATTTTTTTTTCCTGTACTTAATTTGTAATGTATTACTGTTAATTGTTTTACGCCTGAGATTCAGCCGCTGAATTTAACTACTTACAAACCAAAAGAAATCACCTACTTCTAAAAATACAGGTATAATTCTGACTTTAATTATCGAATTTACGGAACTACAATAAATACAAACTTTGTCCCCCCCCTCTCAAAACACAAAATTAATATACCCACAACAATCAACAAAGTCACACATACTTCGAAACGACTAGTAAGCCACCTCAGTTTAAGAATATTCCACCTGGACGTATATATTATAACACGGTCGCAATTGAATTCTTATTCGATACTTAATCTTTCTGTCCGGATTCTCCCGCCAATAGCGACGACTCCGCGCTAACCATTTACAAGTTCATTGTTTCGCGTCTGAAATTATCAGATGCAAGTTCGTCAACCGTATGACTGGTTTCCATGCCGTCGGAACACGTAGACCTTCTTCTCTGATGAGAAATTTGGCCATTTCTCAATTTCGACGGCTTCTCTGACCAACCTCCTGCCGGTGTGAACTTCCTTTGCTAAAGGAACAACACTATCCTCAAATTTGATAGTGTGATTCGTTTTCAACTGATGTCCCGCTAAAGCGGATTTGTGCAGACCGCCTACGCGCGCAATCAGCCCCGTGCTCCTTCACTCTGGTTTCAATAGGCCTACTAGTCTGTCCAATATAGCTCAACCCACACGAACAAGGTATTTTGTATACACCGGCGCAGTGCAACTGATGATGGCCAGTGTAAGCTGGTCGAAACGTTAAGCGAATACATATCTTTTAAAAACACAGTTGTTTCCGAAAATTATTTATTAAAATTATAAACCTTTTAGATTTTCGATACGTTGTTAACGCAGATAGGGTGAAAAATAGGATGCAGCTCTATCACCGGACCGATGAGCGAAGACTAGAACTAAAATCACCGCCGATCGAAACAGACAAATCGGAATACATTACCCCTGAACATTCTATTCGCACAGCTATCAGTCAACCCTGAACACTTTAACGTGGTTATATATAATATAATATAATATAATAGAAAATTACGTTAACTAAAGGTAACAATGCGATCTATCAAGTGTAGCCGTCTCCATCAGTGCATACTATCCTACGACCACTACACTCCAGCTCATCATTGTTTCGCCACATGCAGACTCGTTACGGATAAAACCAGATTCCATTCACGTTAAATGATTTTCGAATAAATGCACCGAGAAGAACATGCCCGATATACAGAAAAGTACGTTACTTTAGCAAAATACAACCAGAACAATAATCTTGCAAACTGAAGAATAAATTCAAATTCAAATTTAATTTACTTTGCGTTAATTTCTTTTCTATTTAAAATAAATAATATTTTAATAATAAGCACGGGTTTGATCCAATAACCACATTTCGGTATTCGTGGTTCACCACAATTTTTCTATTTCCGGTCGACATCTCCTCGCCAGTCGCGCTACCGTCGCTTAAACTGTTCGATTCAGTTATTATTATTATCATTGTTATTTCTCGCCTATCACACCATGAGCGGATCGCGACATTTGTCATACTTCTATGTTAACTTTTTGATATAGCGATCTTTCCCAATTTCTCATTATTTTGGACTCTGAGGGCGTCCTTCAAGCCCTATCCTCTCCTCATTCACATTCCTCTGATAGTATTATTCTCTCAATTCGTCCTCTTACCTCCACTCTGCAGTCATCGCGTTCTATTCTTATTGATTTTTTATGGGTCCTCAGTCATTCCGGAATTGATGGCAATAACGCAGTCGATTCTTCGGCTCGTTCTGCTGTTCGCCTTGATTCATTCTTCAACCATTTCCCTTCTTCAGATATCCTTTCCTTATCCACCTCTAATCACGCCAGACTTTGGCGGGATATTTATCCCTCCCTATTTTCTAATCGTCATTCGCATTACCGTTTTATTCAGCCGATTCCTCGTTCCCTGTCTTGGTTCCATTCTATTCCTTTCGGTTGTCGCTCTTCTATTGTCTCCCTAATTCGTCTCCGGATCAATCATTCTCTTCTTCTCTATTCCCGCTTCCGATTTGCTCTGTCGCCTTCTCCTGATTGTTCTCTTCACGATTGTGATCCTCCTCGTACATATGATGCTGATCACATTTGCTTCCAGTGTCTTGCTCTTCGTAACGAACGCTCCCTTTTATACAGTCAGCTTCTGTCATTAGGTCTCCTTACTATGCCCTGTAACTCTTCCTTTATCCTCTCCTTTCCTTCATCTTCTGTGGTGTCCGCACTGCTGTCCTTTGTTGCGTCCATTTCGGACCGTCTAGTTATCTGGTTTTTTAGCTTAGTTTTTTTGTTGTTTGGCCAATGCCGCTGGCGCGCCCACAAAAAAAAAAAAAAAAAAAAAAAAAAAAAAAACTTTTTGATATTACATTATGTAGGTTTGCACTGCACGGAATTTCTAATATAACAAGTAATACGTGTACTCAGTTTGTGTATACATCACAGTAGGCGAATAACCGGGGATTATCTGTATATTTATATGTATACTGCCATTGGCTGTTGATCATTTTTAGCAATCAAAATTTGCAGAAAATAAATAAATGAAAATAAATAAATGAAAATAAATGTTGCGCTAAAACTATTTGAATGAATATAAAAAACAGGTTCAAAATGTTATCTATAATTCCCTTTTTCATGTTTTTTTTAGGATCGTCGATTGCGGACATAACTCGGTCTAAGTGAAAATTTTCATTACTGCAAGTGTGCAGCAGCAATATTCGAACATGGGCCTACTAGAATCTGCGCTAGGTAGCTACTAAATCGAAATACTGATTTTTAGAAAGAAGGTAATCTTTTTGTTTTTTGACGTTAAAAGATATTTCGTTAGATGCACGGGAAAAAACGTCACCGAAAACGTAACAACCCAGTTCAGTTTATCTTTCTTTCAGTGACTTTTCTTACCGAGTTTTATATTAAATTTTTATCATGCTTTTTATTGAAATTTTCGGTTCCATGAGTACCGCTGTAAAGAAGTGTAATTAACGAAGTAGCATGACTGAAATTACGTTGCAAAAGATTGACGAGGCATTTTTAATGCAGTTCGCACTTTTTCTCAGCCTTTGTCTTCTCTCACCAGTTGGTTTGACAATTCCTTATCTTTGTCTTCCCCTGATCGCTGCCAGATGTCGTCCTCGTTTCGATCACGGCTTTCTTCCTTTGTCACTTTTTTGTTTTTCCCTCATCTCTTCCTCGCGATGTTCGCTTCGCCACGAAGATTTCCCTTTTTTGTGTGATGTCAATCGTGCTTTCTTCGCGTGTTCCCTACCCATCCTTTTTATTTTTATATTTAAATAGGTTGTGGGTCTCACAGGACAAATATGCCTGTTGTGTGAGTGCCCGACACTCTTATTAACGTTTATTCAAAAAAAATATATAAAATACAAAAATTATAAATTATCTTAACTTATTCTATAATCATAATATTAGTACTCTGACGTTAAGATTAAGTATAAATATATATAAACATGCAACTGCGTTTCGAAACGTTCTCTCTTCTATTCTCGGATTTTGGATCTTGGTCTTCCTACTCCATATAATGACTCTTACGTTTTTCCTTCCTTATCAGTTGTTTCTATTCTAGCTTCTTTCATTCATTCTATCTCGCACCAGACTAAAATCTGATATGTTATGCTCCTTTTGAGCTATTATTTAGATCCCTCGGTCGATTGGGCGTTGCTCTTCGTTAGCGTATCCCCCCAAAAAAATCAAAAAAGAAAATCAGTTGTGAACTCAAGTCTGCAAGGTAATTTTTTGGTCAGGCATTAAGTACAGTGTAATACTGTTTGGCTGTAGAGAACTTGGGATCGCGCATATTATATTTCATCTCGACTTTAAAATTATTGTTTAATGAAACGACCGGACGCCGAGCTAATAAGATAGCTCGATGGTATTTTTTATTTTCTTTAAGAAATTCGCGAAAAAACGATTTATTCATTTATTTATTTATTTATCCTTAAATATTCCTTATCGGTGCTGTTCAATCGTAAATCGTGGTAAGCCCAACTTTCCACTGCTTGTGCCATCTGTGGATGTATCTCATCACGCACTATAAAAATGTACCTAATATTCAGGTATTTGCCTCATTAAATCTAAGATTTCCTAACAAACACATGTATATTAACAACAATAAGTAAAGTAAATTAGGTCTCATACCTTAGCCGTCGCGATAGCCTAGTGGCGTGAACTCTTGTGATCGTTGAAATAGTGGTCAAGAGTTCGATTCCCAGCGGCGGCCAAAACGAAATGGACTGATTTAATTTAATGAATAGAGTTAGTGACCAAATGGTATTTACAACCAGACCAGGTTTAAAAAAAAAAAAAAAAAAAAAGTCTCATACCTTTGGCAAGATGCTTATCCAGAAAACGATAGCAAATAGAAAGGAGTGGAATATTAGATTCAGCAAGAACTGATGGAATTTGAGAGTTAATTTAAGAGCACCAAGTCATAAACGAAGGCAAGAATTTTGGATTACATCTAATTTAGAGAGAGTCGGGACTCCGAGACACAACCATCGAGAAATGAACAGTAATCAAATTTGGAACGGATAACGGATAAGTTTCATTGTCATGGGGATTCCTTTTCACCGCGATATTGATAGCCGATGAAAGGTCTCAAAGAGCAACCGGTAGAATAATTAACTTAAACCGGAACTGAAGAGATTTCATGATCACGGCTCGACATACTGGGAGAGTGGAATAATCAATTTCTAAAAGCAAAGAATATTTTAAGATTCTCGAGATAAATTTCCCGGACCAAGCGATTTAGATGAACACTTCCCGCTAGGGATTACATAAGTACAATGGTAAGGCTGCAAACCGGTCGCTGCCGCGAACCAGAACGTTTAATTAAAATAAATTATCGAGAATCATAGCGACTACGAATTTCGCTCTGTTATGCAACTTAGCTGCAATGGGCTCCGAATCATTTTGTCCGTTGCCTCTAAAATCCTGTTCCTTACTTTTCATTTTCTCTTTTATTTATTCCAGTCTAGCATCCATCGCCATCCTTTTTTCATCAACAGTCTATTTTTGTTTAATTGTTTTTATTTGTTCCTTCCCTTTTCTTATTAACTTTCCTCTCATCTTGCTAGCCCCAATTTTCCTCCACCCATTAAAGTTTCTTTCCTTCTGTCTTTCTTTTTTATATTGTAATTATTATTTTTTTTTCTACTCTACCTTGCTGTTTTTCTTCTGGCACTCTCTTCGCCTCTCTTCCTTTTCCTCCCCCTCTATCTTTTTGTTTTCTTTTTATTTCTTTTTCCTTTCCCTACTCAAGTCTTTTCCTTTTATAATTTACTATGCCGGGTACTTTTAATATTTTACAGTGGAACTGTCGCAGCCTTAGAGCCAACAAAAATGCATTAGAGGGTCTGTTAGACATTCATAGTATTAACGTTGCTCTCATTTCGGAAACGTGGCTACGGTCGGATATGAATTTTAATTTTCGTGGGTATAAGATAATCAGATGCGATCGTGACGATAGTTATGGTGGATCTGCTATTCTTATTAGGAACGGCATTCTATTTAAATCTCATGATGTTTCCTTTAATTCCCCTTCTAGTCCTAATCAGCCTAATATTGTACACATTTCCATTCCTTCCAATGCAGCTCGTCCGCTTAATATTATTTCTATTTATGTTCCCCCTAGTTGCGACCTTCGTCACTTCCCTCTCGTTTCTTTCCTCAGGTCTATCCCGCATCCGTTCATCATTGGGGGTGACTGGAATGCTCGGTCGCCCTCATGGGGCTGCTCAAACCATAACAACAACGGTACTGCTCTTGAAAATCTTGTTCTTTCTAATGATTTAGTCCTTCTTAATGATCTCTATCCTACCTATTACAAGAGCGCATCTAGTTATAGTACTCTCGATTTAACTTTCTCATCTCCTTCTATTGGTTTTGATTACAATTGGTCAACTCTCATGGGCTCCTATGGTAGTGATCATATTCCTATTCTAATTACTCCCCAGAATCCTCCTTCTTCTCCTTGCTTTAAACCTCTCAATTACCTTCGATGGAACCTATCGAAAACTAATTGGGCTCTGTTCCACTCCTTAGTTGATTCTATGCTTCCTAAACTTCTAGATGGCTCTGATCCTGTACTCCATTACCATCTATTCCTAAATTCGATTACAAATGCTCTATCGCTGTCTTCTCCTTCCCGTAAACCGTCATCGTCAGGCCATCGTGGATCAGCATCGTCCCTCTGGTGGAACGAAGAATGCAATGCCGCTTTCGATCATAGTCGCGCTACATTTAGAATTTTCCGATCAAATCCTACACGCGAAAACTTTCTTGCCCACAAAAGGGCCAATGCAAGGGCTAGATTTATTCTAAAATCGTCTAAGAAATCCTCTTGGAAAAATTTCTGTTCATCTTTTTCGAGAACTACTCCTCTCAAGCATATCTGGAAAATGGCCAGAGCTTTCAAATTCCCTTCTTCTGAACGTCCTTCTATCCATACTATTTCCTCCGACAGTTTGTCTTCTTTTCTTGATGCTGTTGCTCCTGCTTATGTTCCTAACGTTGATGAATCCTGCCCGTTTCCTGTTATGGAAAACCCTAATTCTCATTCTCTTTCCTCTGCGTTTAATATTAATGAATTAAAATCCATTCTCAAAAAATCTTCCAGCCCCACTCCAGGTCGTGATGGTATTCCCTTCTTTGTCCTAAAAAAGTTATCCGATCTTGCTCTCCGAACCCTTCTTTGTATATTCAACTCCTTTTTGTCCAGAGGAGTCACACCTCCTGACTGGAACACCTTTATTATCATTCCTATCCCTAAGAAAAACTCCTCTCTTCGTCCGATCTCCCTAGCATCGTGTCTCAGAAAACTGTTTGAGGGCATGCTTAACAAGCGCCTGGTCTGGTGGCTCGAACACAATAATGTTTTTCCTTCTAATATGTTTGGTTTCCGTCCAGGCTTAGGTCCTGCTGACTGCGTCAGTCTGTTTGTTTCCTATATCTATAAATCTTTCATCGATAAACAGTACACTCTAGCTACTTTTATCGATGTTTCCAGTGCTTTTGATAATGTCCATCTCCCTACTCTTCGAGATAGAATGATAGCAATTAACATCCCGACGCATTTTTGTTCCCTCATTGTTAACTTGATGTTAAATCGTACTATTCTCCTGTCTTCTTCTTCGTTCGAGGTTACAAGAGTTGTTTCACGTGGTCTTCCACAAGGATCCTGCCTTAGTCCTACTCTTTTTAATATTTATACTATTTCTGTTGCTTCTCTTTCTATGAACTCCTCTTCCTTATTTTTTGCCGATGACATTCTTCTCTTTTCCTCATCCCGTGATATCGTAGATGTTAACGAAAGTGTTAATTCGTCTCTAGCTACTTTGGAACAATCTCTTTCCTCTTTGAACCTTTCTATTTCCCCTTTAAAATCCTCTTGTATTGTCTTTTCTCTTCGTCCTTTTAATCCCGCTTTAGTCTCTGTATCCTTAAACTCCAATCTTATCCCTCGTAGGGAATGCTTCTGCTATCTCGGTGTATTTCTCAATAGTCGTCTCTCCTTTTATGAACATATTAATTTCCTTTCCTCTTCTGCCCTTAAAAGACTAAACTTACTGAAAGCTCTTTCTCCAACAAAATGGGGAGGCGATCCCTTTCTCCTTATTTCCTTGTACAATTCGATTATCCGTTCCAAATTCGACTACTGTTCCTTTATCTATGGCTCTGCCTCAAAATCACTTCTTTCCAAGCTGGATATAATTCAAAATTCTTGTATTCGTTTTTGCCTTGGTGTTCTTAGATCTTCTCGAGTACCAGCAGTTCTCGCTGAGTCTAACTCGCCTCCCCTTTTCATTCGCAGATCCTATTTAGGTTATCGTTTCTTGTGTAAACGCCTACCGTTATCATCCTCCAAACTTATTCCTTCATATCTTTCTATTCTGCAAAACTGGCGTTTTACTCCCAAGAAAATTCCTATTCTAGCCCACATTGCTTTGCGGCTAAATTCCTTTTTATCCTGCACAATTTCATATAACAATCTCCCTTACTTTTCTTTCAATTTTGCAGATCTCTCCAATCCTCCCAATGTATTCTACTTTCCTTTTTCCTCCAAATCCCTTTCCTATCCAACAGTTATACAGGAATTCCATAGTTATATCGAATCCCGTTTTCCTTCCCATATTGCTATTTTTACGGATGGTTCGAAGGGGCCTAATGGAGTTGGAGCTTCTTTCATCATTCCGAGCATTAATTTCTCTGAATCTTTTCGTCTCCCTTCCTTTTGTACTATCTTTACGGCCGAGTTAACGGCCATTTTACGTACCATAATCCATATTTCCTCACATCGTTCTTCTTCTAAATTTTTAATTATCTCCGACTCCATGTGTGCTCTTAAAGCTATTTCCTCTCATTTCCCCTCTCACTCCTCTGACCTTTTCATCCTCCGTATTCGCTCTCTCATTCACACTCTCTTCTCACTTCACGCTATCCGCATTAAAATGCTCTGGGTCCCCAGTCATATGGGGATAGAGGGTAACGAAATGGCTGATTCTTTGGCTCAGATTGCTGTATCCTCCCGCTTTTTTTTCTCTAAAATTCCCGTTTCGAATTTACTCCCATTGTGCAAAAAGTTTCATGTTAGATTTTGGTCAGATTTTTACGTTTCCTCCTTTTCTAATCATTCTTCCTTTTATTTTTCCATCCAACCTAATCTTCCCACGCGGCCTTGGTTTTACGATTTTCCTTCGCTTCACCGCTCCGTTATTGTTCCTATTATCCGTTTACGTCTGAATCATACTCTTCTTCCTTCCTCACGCTTTCGTTTTCATCTCGCTCTTTCCCCTTATTGCCCTCTTCATCCTGACGACGTAGCCGTCTGTGATCCTGACCATATCCTCTTTGAATGTCCATCCCTCGTGAACGAACGTACCTCTTTGTATTCCAATCTGCTGTCACTCAAACTCCCTACTCCTTATTGTGCCTCGTATATCTTATCGTTTCCGTCGATCTCAGTTGTTCCTATCCTCAGTTCCTTTATCTTATCAATAGCTGACCGAATCTACATTTAACTGATCCTTCTCCTTCCTTTCGTTTCTGGGCGAAGATCCTTTGTTGATATGCTCAAAGGGGGGTTAAAAAAAAAAAAAAGAAATAAATACTGTAGTAGATAACGCGTGCCCCAAATTCGGATTAAAAGGCGCAATAGATCATACGGTTTAGTCGAGCGATTAAAACATAGATGGCTGATTTAATTTCACGAAAGAAGTATTAAAGGAATTCGGAATACTTTGCCAGTAAAAGTCAAATAATTTCGAATGCCTGTTCTTATCCGAGCCGACTATTACGTATATACATCAAAAGCGGTAAAGGCCGATGGGTTGCCCTGCATATAAGCCCAAAAAAACAAAAAAAACGACAATAACTTTAAATTAAATGGTTTAACCGGCCACAAATCGAAGACAGCCCCCAAACCCCTAAAAAAAAAATAGAAAAAATCCATGAAAAAAAAATGAAGCTGACAAAAAGCAAAACTCCAATTTAAAAATACATATATTAAGTCGAATATTTTACGTGATTTTTATAATTTTCTAAAAAAGTGTAACGAAAAAAATAATTAAAATATATATTTCCAGACATTGTGGTTTTCTGATTATTATTATAATTATCTGTTCGGTTTAGTAGCATTTTTATCTTGAGAAATCATTCTAATCGAAATGCTTCGAATTGATTCTCCTCTCCCATTTGCACTGTTTCGCTGCAAAGATTAAGGTAACGTGTCTAATAGAAAATGGGAGGAAGAAATCTCTTAATGAATAGTGCGTTAAACAAAACGAAAAAATATTTGAAACAAATTCGTTTCTTTTCTTCGTATCAATGTCGCTCAATATATTTGAGAAAACTGTTACATATTTTGAGTGTGTGGTTAGTTTAAACGGAGGGCATCGACCTACAATAGCAACACAAAAGTGTACAATAAACTAAGCTCAAAAATATTTTTATATTCGATAATGTGTGTATTAATAATAAAAAGAGCGAAGAATACGAATTATCGAAATATCGGAAAGAAAAGATACAGGTAGCACAATAAGGAGCAGATAAGTTGGTTTCGGTAAGAATGGGATGATTAATGTTCAGTTCGGTGCATAAGAAATATCATTTAAAAAAAATGTGATCTCATATTATGTGAAATTTTAAGAAATTGAGTGAAATGGGCGAAATGGAGGGGGCGTAGGAATAATGTGGTGAAAAATAACAGAATGAAGATATGTCCAAATCAAAGTGGGCAATTATCATACAGCGTTAATAAGAGAAATTGAAAGTGAAGGAAGAATACGAGATGTAGGTTGAATAGACAGATAAGAGAGAGTTTGATTAGTAGAAAGATTTGAAAAAAACGCGAGCGCACATGATTAAAAATGATAAAGCGGATATAAATAATAAAAAAATCAAGGGACGAATGAATGTAAAAGAAAAAAAAAACTGTTCGCAGAACGATTATAGAATCAAAAACCAACCGGAATTTACTAAAGTCAAAGAGGTTTTTGCTTGGAACAGCATAGAAGACTACTAGAGATTCAGACAAAAGAATAGGAAAGATTAAGGGAAGTTTAAAGGATTCATAAAAGCACTGAGAAGGAGTTATAATGGGAGTACTAACTCTTCAAAATACTTTCAAGTCATTTGTGAATCTAAGAATGTCAGAAGAGGATATAGAATTTATCATATTAAATTCATTACTGATACTGCGGTATTAAATGCGATAACTGCATAAAATACATAAAATATAAAACAAAAGCTGTAATATGTAACCGTTAATAAATTAAAGCGTTACAGATTTTACAATTAAAAATGCAGATTCGAATAAATAACAATAAAAAATGAAATATAAGTAAACAAAACAAAAGATCACTTATGTTTAAATGAAATCTAAACAGCCTTTTTTTTTTCTTTTTCCATCACGATCTGGCCAAAGTGGCCATTTAGCGAATTTTTTGACCCTGAACTGACGTGAAGGGAAAAGCACCCACCGGCACTCACCCACAATCTGTAATCCTACAAAAGGTCTAGGGGTTTATGACGCCTTAATCTACGTATATTACCGGTGGTATTCAGCAATTGTACAGCCAGGTTATTTGGGTGACCTTCCAGTCTGGATGCGTGTCTCTGAGCACAATGTTTAATAACGTCATTTACGTACGGAATGCACAAGTCTTTGTGCAGAGCATCATTGGTTACATACCATGGTGCATTTGTTAGGATCCTTAAGAGTTTATTCTGTACTGTTTGAATTATTTTTATATTTGTTGGCTTAGCACAGCCCCAAAGCTGCAGCCCGTACGTCCATATTGGTCTGATGACAGTGGTGTACAGCAAGCGCTTATTTTCCATTGACAACACGCTATTTCTACCTATAAGCCAGTTCATTGTCCTAACTCGAATGTTAATTTCCTTTTTCTTCTTATCAATATGTTGCCTCCAGGTTAGTCGCCTGTCCAAATGCATACCCAAATATTTCACACTGGTTTGGATTGGTATAGTTGTATTACAGATTTTAACAGATGGAATCGTAACTTTTCTATTGGTAAAGTGGACATTAACCGATTTTTCTTCATTTATCTTTATTTTCCATTTTCTGAACCAATCTTCCGCTTTGTGTAATGCATTCTGTAGATTACCACTGGCAGTGACAGGATCCGTGCTACATGAAAGCAAGGCTGTGTCATCAGCGAATGTAGCTACATGCACACTGTCCATTACCGGAAAGTCGGCAGTGTATAGTAAATACAGCGTGGGTCCCAACACTGAACCCTGGGGCACCCCGGCTAACACAGGATGAATCTCAGAAAGTTCATGTTCAAAGCGTACCAGAAAATATCGGTCATGGATGTAAGAATTCATCAATTGTGATAAATTTTCCGGAAGAAGTATTTTTAATTTGTACTGTAAACTTCCGTGACACACCTTGTCAAAGGCCTGAGCAACATCAATAAACGCAGCCGTACATACCTGCTTTGTTTCTAGACTATTTTCAATTATATTTACTACCCTATGTAACTGATCCACTGTGGAGTGTTGTTTAACAAAACCAAATTGATGATTTGGAATTATATTATTTTGTTGCAAATATGGCCGTAACCGATTTAATATTAATTTCTCCATTACTTTAGACAACATTGGTAGTAGCGATATAGGCCGATAAGAAGATACATTATGTGGATCTTTTCCGGGCTTAGGAATCATAATAATTTGCGCAAACTTCCACTGCTTCGGAAAATACCGTAGGCGAAAAATAGCGTTACAAATAAATGTAATCAACATAAGAGCTTTATGTGGCAGCTCTTTGAGTAACTTCGCTGTAATCAGGTCATAGCCTGGACATTTTTTGTTCTTTAATGACTTTATACGCTTTTCACCTCTAGCGGCGAAGTAAACGCTGTCGGAAGATTTATTAGCGACGATGACCGCAATTGTGTCGCTGAATATGTTGAGCTAGTATCCGATGTGGAATTTGTTAGATCTGACATTACGTCAGACTTAAATATATTCGCCAAGTAAGCAGCAAATAAGTTCGCTTTTCCTTTTTCATTCCTAGCCCAGCATCCACTATTATTATCTCTTATCGGCGGTATGCTCTTAACCGGTTTTTTAATATTTTTGCATAAAGCTGCTAACCATTGTACAATTTACTTAAATAACAACGTAGGAAAATTATCTCATATACGAGATATAGTGTGAACATAAATAAACCCACTAGTTGTTTTCTTGGTCTATTTCATTATTAAAAAATTCTTTTGGAAATGAACAATTTATTGCGTCATCTAGCAACAAATCTTTTTGAAATTTTAATTGATTTAATAAAGACGTTTAATATAGTTTTACTTCGGTTAAAAACGCGTATATTGTTAAAATACACCTTAGATCATATTTCCGGTATCAATCTATCTTGCAAGTACTGCGTTTGCTAAAAATACGTTAAATACAATTTTTTTTTATTTTTGGTTTTGTGCACGTTAATATAAAACGTTGGCCCAAAAGTTATATGGTCGGGAGAAAATCAGTTAAACAGTAAATCGATTGGAGATTAATAAAATCAAACAATTAAGGACAGGAGTGATGCACAAAGAACTAAATAGCAAGATTAAAAAAAAATCGACATGGTCTAGATAGGCTAATATTAGCACGTAAAAAATAAAAGTTAGACTGGTAAAAAGACCTATGTTCTAAGACACCGATAAATTAGAAGCAAGTATTTAGTCACAAGGCCTCAGCCACTTTCTATGAATAAAAAAGTTAACCACCATGTTTATATCTAACTCTGTTCTTTTGCTTGTTGTGTACGCATATATTTTCAATATTATGAAATATGAAAGAAATGAAAAAGGGAGTAATATATCAATTTTGGTAGAACGATGATATACTTGGACTAATTTTAAATCATAGCCTCAGAATTTTAGTGACTTATGATGTTGGGAAAAATGGATGGAGTTTCAATATGTGTGGAAATTCACATCATGTTTTCGTATGATTTTGATATAATGGGGATACAAAAAAGGTTAAGTACGATTGCTAAAATTGTATAATGGATTAGTTATTTCTAGATGACCCAAATTAGTAGTGGCGATTCATTTGATATCTAGAAACAGTATTTTTTTACTACTCATTGTGTTTATCCTTTGCAATTTTCAGTTCTGTGGAGTTCCAGTTATACAAAACTACTTATAAAGGTCTTTTTTAACATTTTTAAGTCGGTTCGGTGATAGAGCTGCATCGTATTCTTGACTCTATTTGCGTCAACGTTTGGTAAATCTAAAAGTTTATAATTTGTTCACATTCAATCGAGAATAAAGATAGCGGATCTTTTTTCAATATAACAAAAAATAAAACTGAGTAATATCTCTGCAGAGTGTAACAATATTTAACATCCTTTGAATTCCTTTCTGGACCTTTTTCATTTTAAATCCATTTATTTTTCATTTGAATAATTTTATTCGTCATCCTATCCAACATGATCTGAATTTCATTACTGAACTTTTTAAATTCTGTATAGCGCGACATTGGCTTTCTGCTGCTCTAAAATTGAAGGGTTTCTTAGGCCGTTCATAGTGTACTCCAGTGTATAGTGTGAGCAATTTATTTCTGGATATTATAGAGTTAATAATTTATTTATTTATTTATTTATTATTTTACAATTTGCCAGTACAACAGCTTACTCAAGGCTTTTTCCAATGATTCGACTTTGAACAAACATACGACGTGTGACAATTAATTATCGGGGATAATTTTTTTTTTCTTTTTTATGTGGCAACACTGATTGTTGCTCGAACCGGCATTCGATAGCATGAACGCTCACGAGTTGGTGATATCAGTTTTGTCACGATCGGTTCACTTCTCATTGAATAAGAAGGTTTTATTTAACGTACGTTGACTGCTATCGGTCGAAAAATGTCTCACGAACTAATGAAGCAACAGAAAACGATCATCAAATTCCCGGTTAAACAAGGAAACAACGGCGTAAGCAAGTGTTAAAATCTTTAAGAAATATGACGACTTAGCAACGTCCAAATCAGCCGTTTATGAGTGGGTAAAGCGGGAACCAAGACTGAAGAAAGCGAGGATGTCGAAATCACAAATGAAGACGATGCTCGCCGGGTTTTTTTGACAGTGAGGACATTTTTCATTATGGATATCTGCCGTAGATAACCACTATAAATGCTGAAAAGTACTGCGACATCCTCCGTCGGTTGCGGGAATGCGTGCCGGGCGTTCGGCCCCATCTTTGGGCAAACTAGTGTCTTGGATTCTTCATCAAGGCAATGCACCGGTGCATACAGTGTTGAAAATTCGACATTTCATGACGAAAAAGAACCTTCCTGTGATCGTTTTTTCTATTTCCTCGTATCAATAGTGTGCTGAAAAGACATCGATTTCATGGAGTAGAAGAGACTAAGAAAAATTCGACTGCGGCCCTGAAGATGATTCCGAAGGAGGAATTTGCGGCACGCTATGAACAGTGGAAACATCGAATGGAGAAGTGCATTCAGTCCGCGGAGAACTATTTTGAAGGGGACAAACTCGATTAAACTGGTAAATAATTGTCACACCTGGTACATATATGATACAACTTTTGCAGAAAATACATGTTAATTAACAATTAACCACTATGTTTCGGGAACACAGTCTCACATTTATCGTGTATTTTAGTAATATACCATTAATATGGGACTGTGTTCCCCAAACATGTTGGCGGTTAATTTTCAAATAATACATATTTTACAAAAAAGTTTTATTATATGTTTGTTCAAAGTTTAGGAAATATGTTTAATTTTAGTATATTTGGAGACATCATGTATCCTGTTTACTTTCACTAGAATTTACGTTGTTATATACTTCTATTTTTTCCTGCTATTCTCTCTGTACTTGTTATTGTCGTTCTCCTAATATAATTAACTCGAATATCGATCATAAATTCGATGATTAATCATTTCTACCTACTTTCAGGAGCGAGTATCCATGCAACTTCAGACCGAAGATTTGACTATGGAGAATAGTTGTAACATTTAGCCTGCTGCACTTACTGCTGTAAGGCATGTCAGGTATCGGCAGATCGGAAGTTAAAAAATTTCTTACTTCATATCGATTGAGCCATCATTCTTCAATTTTCTAATTATTTGACTGGTGATAGAACATAACTCTGTTTCGCGCTCCTATCAGATATTTTTCGTTATTCGTTTTAACAGAGGCTAAGTTATTATTGCTTAGTTTCTGTATGTCGGATAAATTAAGTGCATTTTTAATGCTCCGTTTATATTAATGTGACGATCGTTATAATTTACCTAACTGCATATTACCAAAAAGCTTTGTTGTAAATTAGGAAATAAAAATATTGTCGCTATTGTATTCGTAAATTTTATAGATTGTTTAGTAATTATACTCAACACAAAAACTTTGTGCTTCACTGCCTTATGTAGTAATAGATAAAACGGGCTTTTGAAGTATATAAAATAAAATTTTATTGTAAATCCAATTTGGTATTAATTTTTAAATCAAAGTTGTTTTATTTTTTTTTTAATTTCCAGTTATTTTGGGACATTGATAGGTAAATTTAAAAGACATAGGGCATGAATAGATTTCCATCCGTCGATAAAGATACCGAGAGCATAACAATGGTTATTAAATTAAGAATACTAACGCTGGAAATAATAAATTTAAAACTTAAATTTAGGGAAAACAAAATTATAATAACAGCGATATCCTGAGGAGGACTATTTTAAAATACGAAGTGAAGGACCGAAATGAAAAGACGGAGAACATAATAACGTAAATAAAAGTGAAAACGCAAAAGAGAAAGATAACGGATAAAAAAACAAAAATGACAAATACGGCACACGAAATCAATAACGAGACACAATTGAACGAAAACTAATCAAAGTCGAATTAGCGGCATAGGTTAAACGTCGGGAATACTGTCGATGATAACCATCTGTTAAAATATGGCCATCACGATAAACTCTCGAACATCAACTCGATGGTCAGAGTTCCATTCCCTACAACGACCAAAAATTATTCTTAAAAATAATAACATTTTAATCAAATAAAAATCACGCGTCAGTTCTGGCACAGCCAATAAGAACATACGCCCGCGCAGGTTTGATACAGATTATGCGACCTTTGAATTATTTTAACGTTGTTTCTTTCATTTCATCCGTTGGCACAACCTTACTGTCAACAACTATTACCATTAATTGCTTGTTGGTATAAACTTATTATTTCCGCCATGCCTGATAGCTTTTTTTTTTTTTTTTTTTTACCGCCCGACTTTAGTTAACTATCAAGAGCCACCAACCAGTTAATATTAATAATACTGTCAACTAATGAAGGATACATAATATTTAATTGGGAAAACGGTTACAGACAGACAACCATGGCCATAAATGGTCAACATTACCCACGGAGGCTAAATAAAATTTTTAGGAAAGAGAAATTGGCCAGACTGAGCGCCCAACGTACATTACCTGAACTTGCCTAACCAGAAAATTAATGGAATATGAATTACAGTCATCATACACAATAATTATAACAAACAATCATGGACACAAATGTTTCAGCATAGTCTACGAATGTCTGCACAAAATCATAACAAAGGAAAAACTGCCCAAGTCGAGTTCGAGAAGCATTGGGTTTCCCGAACATGACAAGGCATCAAGAATTAGGATAATGGATTATGTATCATCAAGAGTTACATAGAATAATTAATTAATAAAACAAATAAGTGTATACGGTTAAATTTGGATGTTGTTTAATGAAATAAATTTAAACAAAATATACAGGACCACCTGGTTGATCTGGCACAGAAGAGACTATAAATGGTATACGAAGGAAAGAACCCAAGAGACATTAATTGTTCACAAAACACGATCTTCGGTAATGTTCATATTTATTACAATTAAACAGCACAAATGATTAATGCCCTTTGAAGAAATTTGATGCGTGACGATCACTGCATAGTACACCGTCCACCTTGGTCAGAAAAATTCAGAACTGTCCGCGAATGACCCATACGCAGTCGGCAAATAGTAACCACATATTTACGAATAAGTCGATCGGGGATAGATTCCGGAATGGAATAATACCAAGGGCTAGAGGAGAGCTCTGACTGAACCATACTGTTTACGCGCATTATTGAATATCAAAAAACAACGACGACGAGAAACACAATAATAATCTCCACGCTGGGCTTAGTCAAAATTCAACAAGAAAACACCACAAAAAAATTAGCACAAAATGTAATCAAGGAAGTCAGAGAATCAATAAACGCAATTTCTAATGCTACACCCGCAACATACTCCAAAGTAGCTAGCCTCTCAGCAAGTCAAATCAGTTATCAAACTAAGAATCAAACAGACGAAGCAGTAATCATAAAATCAAAGGACAAAGATGCGTACAAAGCTGAAAAGTTCATAGAGAAGGCAATTAAGCAGATAAACGATGAAATCAAACCCTCCAGGATAGGAGTAACAGTTACAGGAATCTACACGCCAAAAAAGAACAAGAAGATTGCAATAATTATAATTCGAAATCGCAATGAAGCAGACAAAATAACTGAAGAAAATAATAATAACCTTAACATACCGAACATTGAAATCCAAATATCGAAAAAACTTTCACCAACTATCACGGTATGGGGCCTGCAAGACATAACCAAAGAAGAAATAGAAACATCGGTCGAAAGAATCACCGGAAATAAACCAATCCTCGTATCGATTAATAACCAGGGAAAAAATGCCACTATAAGACTAACCAAGGAAGATTACTACACACTAAATCGAGAATCGCCTAGACTAGACGAATCCTATGCGAGTACACTAGTTTACGTTATGAAACATTTATCAGCATTCGAACTTGTAAAAGCTGCGTAATGTACGGCCACTCGGATGGGTCTCTAAGTTTTCTCCTTATGTCTTTTCCCGCAATAAGCTTCCTTACTTTTCTTTTGCTGTCAATAGTACATGTCTTCCCGTCTCATTTTCCTCTCTTCCTTTTCGTGCTAACTCCACACTCCTCAGAGCACAGTGGTCAGTGAATATGTTCACATATTAAATTCTTCATTTCCCCGTCATGTTAAAAATTTTCACTGATGGTTCCAAAAATGATTGCGGGGTGGGCGGTGCTTTTACGGCCCCCTCCCTTAATCATTCGGAATCCTTCAAACTTCCTTCCTTTTGTTCCATTTTTTTTGCTGAAACAGTCTCCATTCTCCGTGCTGTCTCCTTTATTTCCTCTTCAAGAGGGATCTGTAAATTTCTCATTATTACTGATTCCAAATTCGTGCTGCAAGCTATCTCTTCTCCTCCTTCCCACTCAACTAATGATATCATTCTTTCTGTTCGTGCCTCTATCTCCAACTTGCGCTTAGCACGTTCTATCCTTATTGACTTTTTATGGATTCCTGGCCACTCTAGCATTCAGGGCAACGAAGCAGCTGACTTCCCAGCTCGCTCGGCGTCTCTCAATGGTCCATTCCTTCCGCATTTTTCTGCCTCAGACATCCTTTTCCTCTCCGCAAGTCTCCATACCAGACTATGGGTTGACATCTACCCTTCCTTTTTTACCAATCGCTCCTCCTTCTACCTCCTCCTACAGCCTACTCCCAATTCACAGCCTTGGTACCAATTTCTTCCCTTTTCTCGGCGCTCGGCTATTGTTTCTTTAATCAGACTGAGACTTGGTCATTCCCTCCTTCCCTTTTCTCATTTTTACTTTTCTCTTTCACCTTCTCCCTTTTGCCCTCTCCACTCTACTGATCCTCCCTTTATATGCGACCCCAACCATATCCTTTTTGAATGCCCTGCTCTTTTTCCTGAATGCTCTCATCTATACGCCAAACTTTTGAGGTTGGATCTTCCTACCCCTCTCAATGCTTCCTTTATCCTTTCCTTCCCATCTTCAGCCGTTATTCCCCTCCTTCTTTCCTTTATACTTTCTATCTCCGATCGCCTCAGAATCTGAGTAGGTGATCTAAGTCCATGTAGTTGGGTCAGTGTTAACACCGAACCCATTTAAAAAAATATAAAAAATAAAAAAATGCTCACACTGTGTTATAGAAAATTACCAAAAAAAAGTGGAACAAACATCTGACTCAAATATGAAGAGGGAAGCTGTTGGACAAGTGCTGATGATGGTAAATCATAAAAGGTATGATAATAACTTATGTAGTATCTATAAAAGTCATGTCAAACTTGCGGAAAAAAGATAAGATTATTAAAAAAAAAATAATGAATAAAAAACCGTCAATATATTTAAAATGCGCCCTCTTAAACGTAGGCCGAAGTAAATATCAACAAATAGAAATCTTAAAAGACAACAAACGAGATGTTATAATAATAACAGAACCCGTTTCTGATAAAGATAAACTACTGGGACTAAACGATGGCTACATAAAAACAGAAAGATGTGGGGCAATTGCCATAAAAAATAAACATAAAGTCGAATTCATATTATAATCGCTAAAGTATAAACAATAACCACAATTGTGACATATCTTTCTCCTAATGAAGAAATAGAAACTAAATTTTTTTTTTTTTTTTTTTTTTTTTGTGTAATCTACTCGTTGGCCATGTATAACTGCCAGGGTCATTACGGCACAACGAGTATCGGATTTATTACAAATTGTTTATTAAATTATTTCTGTTAAGGAAGATTAGCATTGTCTGAACCTGTTCTGGACGGTTATCTAAAAGAAAGTATAGTGGTTCGTCCTTGATTCTTGTTAAGTTTTGACATTGTTTCAGGATGTGCTCCACCGAAGGTAGCACTGCTGCATTACAGAATGGGCAGGAAATCGGTGGAGGGGCTCCCTGGAGGACATGGTTGTGAGATATCGATGTGTGTCCCAGTCTCAACCTGTTAAGTGCAGAGAATTCTTTTTTGGACATTTGGATCGGTGGCCACCAAGGATCAACATTTGGTTTAATATTCCTTAGGAAAGTTGCATGTTGGGACCAGGATGAGATCCAATGTTCTTTCATATTTTTGTGGAAGAAGGGAGTGATTTCTGGTGATGGGACATTGGGTGGCATAGGGACAGACAACATTGACTTGGCGGCCCGGTCTACACATTCGTTTCCGGGTATTCCAACATGTGCCGGCACCCACAAGAAGCCTACTTGTATCCCCTCTTGGGTAAGGCGATGTGCTGTAGATCTTATTTTATAGACTAATGAACTGGTTATAGTAAGTGACTGAATAGTTTGAAGGGAGGCCAGTGAATCTGTGATAATTATGTATTGTTTGTTCTCAGATTTACAACACGCACATGCTTCCAATCCAAAGAGAATTCCGTATAGCTCGGCTTCTAATGCGGAGCTGTCATCATGTAGCCTCACTGCTTCGGCTTCATCTAAGATTAGGTAGGCACATGCTGTGGGAGTGGACAGTGTTCCAGCGACATTTGCTTTAGCTTCATCTGTATAAACGTGTGTATCATGTGTGTAAGTTTGTATTTTTTCGATACTTTTTTGGCGAGCTGTATATTGGTCCTCGTTAGATGTACGGTGGATAAAGAGTGATAAGTCTACCATCAATGGGGGGTATTCCCATGGTGGTTCTTTTGGGAACAGGAGGAGATCCGGATTGTATTTGATGTTTTTCTCAGTCAAAAAATTTAGAATATTAGGTATTGGATCATTTTGAAAGGCTGGAGGAGGAATGACAGTGCTCCTCAAAGAGAAGTGATATTGTTGGTACCAATATAGATGATCACGGGAGGTGTAGAAGTCAAATATATAGGATAATGGCGGAATTCCTGATAGCACACAGACACCCTGCGTGGGAGATGTTCGATGCGCCCCAAGGATGGACCTTAAGGCAGCGTGATGGATTGATTCAAGTGATTTTATGAGCTGCTTACTAGCCGAATAGAACACCTGGCAGCCGTAGGTTAATCTGCTTAGAATAAGTGATCTGTATACAGATATAAGTAGTTTTGGATTGTTGTTATATTTATGATGTGATAAACATTTTAGGATAGCTATGATTTTATTACATTTGCGTTTGAGTTCTTTAATATGAAGAGACCATGTCAGATGGGAGTCAAATGTTAGACCCAAGAATTTAGCTGAGGATGTGACTGGAAGAGGAAGTCCATTTAGGGTAAGGGAAAAATCATGGTTTGGGTTTACTCGACGACTTTTCTGGAATTTTACACAAGAAGTTTTATTTAAGGAGAAAGTAAGGCCGTTACTTTCGGTCCACGAATATAACCTATTGATTGTGGATTGTAGTATAGATTTGGCGTTGGAAGGAAAGTTTGATGCTAAGGATATATTGAGGTCGTCTATAAACAATCGGGATGTTACCGGCGGCTGTATGCAGTCCGCCACATCATTTATGTATAGGATAAAGAGTGTTACACTTAGAGGAGAGCCTTGAGGAATACCATTCTCTATTAGGACAGGAGAGGATACAGTTGAGCCAATTTTTACTTGAATGTGTCTGTTTGACAAATAATTCATTATATAGTTGCCCATATTGCCTTTTATATTGGCTTTCTTCAGCTTTGTAAGCACTTTATATCGCCATATCCGGTCGAATGCTTAAAAATTAACATGATTCAAATGTACTTAAATAAAAACAACAACAGAGAAAAAATCTTAATTATCGGAGATTTCAATACTCGATCAACGTTATATGAAAAATTAAAACGAAATTATAAAACATAAAAAACAGAAAAATTTGAGGAATTCCTCTTCAGCAATAACCTAACAGTTAAAATATAATAACAAAACCTTTGAAAACAAAAACGGTTCTAGTGTAATCGACCTTGTCATAGCAACAGAAAGTACAAGAGATCAAAATAAAAGACAGCACTCTTTCTCAAGACAAAACAATAAAATTAACCATAAAAAACTTGGAGGACTAACACGACAACTTACAGGAGATTAAAACAATTAATTACAGCATCTTCGAAGAAGAATTTTAAAAAACCGATCTAATTGACTAATTGAAATCAATCAAAAAATCATTGAATATAGGAGAGATAAATAAAAAAGTAGAAACAGTACTAATTAAAATAGATAATATCAGAGAAAAAAGTATGGTTAAAAAACTAATTAACACTTCAAACACATGGTGGAGTAATAAACTAGAAATATACAAACAGGTAATAAAAAAACTGACAAGAATTAAATATAAATACAAACAGGGAAAATATTCGATAAAATTAAACATAATAACTGAAACAGTCACACAGATTAGGAAAGATTACAAAAGAGAAATCGACAACAACAGAACAGAAATGTGGAAAAAAACTTGTAAATAATTCAGCGGTATGAGGTAAACCCTACAAAGTAATAATGAACAAATTAACGAAATTTAATTTCCCCCCGCTGAAAAATGACCAGAGTCAAACGGTAACAGAAGAAAAAGAAAAGTATGAATTAATATGCGAAAAACTATTCCCACGAGTAAACGATACAATACCAGATTATCCTAAAAACTCGAATAGTAAAGAAACTAAATTATCCATCGAACTCTATATGAAATCAATCACATAATCAAGAATCTAAACAACAGAAAAGCAAATGGACCGAATGTGACTTCAAATAAAATGATAAAAAATAATTCACGAAAATAACCCAGACATTTTACTCACAATTTACAATAAATATCTGGAACTTAATTATTTCCCCTATTTCTAGAAAACGTGTAAAATAAAACTGCTAAATAAACCAGGGAAAGATCCGACCACGCCAAACTCATACAGACCTATTGCTCTCTTGCCTAATCTAGGAAAAGTCTACGATAAAATAATACGACTTAAATTAGAAGAACAGGTCACAACAAGAAAAATGATACACAGAAATCAGTTCGGCTATATAAAAAAGAAATACACGGAAAATGCAATTGACACCTGTATCAAAAAAATAGAAACTAACAAAATACACAATAACATGAAAATGACACTACTGATCAGTTTCGATAAAAGTGGAGCCTTTGATGCAATTAAATGGTCCTCCATATTAAACTGCCTTAAAGAAAACAATATTCAAGGTAACTTGCTAAACATAATTAAAAGTTTCCTACTAAACAGAGAAATAAAATTCTATAATAATGAAGAATTAATATATCGAAAAAAATTAAATGCAAGAGTATCGCAGGGGTCAGCGCTATCCCCAACTATTTTCAACATTGCGATGGTTAAAGTACATAATGTATGTAACCTTAACGGGAGTAATATGGAACTTATAAGCTATGCAGATGATGTTTTATTAATAGCAGGGATTCAGGATGTTAAAAATATCAAACCAATTAACACCGTCATCAAAGCAATAAATAACACTTTGAAACAATTAGGGCTAAAAATAAATCCTGAGAAAACAAACAGCATTTTAGTAACAAGGAAACATAAGAAAGAAACTATAAAAGAAGACATAGGAAGGGAACTGAAACTGGACGATTCAAACATACTTTTAAATAAGGAAATGAAGTATCTGGGCATGATATTAGATGAAAACCTCAATTTCACTAGTCACATCAATTATCATATTGTAGGAAAAATCAAAAAAGTTTACAGCAAAATAACTGCTCCGTACAACAATACCTTTGGCATCAAATCTACAGACAGAAAAATTATATATTCGGCGCTATTTAGGTCCATAATAGAATATGGCAGCACAATCTACTAGCCCAAAATGAAAAAATAAGATAAAAAAAAGATTAGAAAAGAGCAACGGAATATATTATTGGGAATTATATCTGCATATAGAACGGTATCGTATACTGCAACCAATGTAATTGCAGGAGTACTACCTATTGACCTACAGATACAGCAAAGCAATGAAATTAAAGCAACAAAATCATCAAGCATTACCGACAAACAAAAAAAAGAAAACATAAAGGAAATAAAAATTATATATAACAACCTCTGGCAAGAGGAGTATAACGCTGAAAAAACAGGAAGAAGAACCTCTTTAAATTAATTCTAAATATCGAAGAAAGATTTAAAAATAAAACACTAAAACCTAAAATTTCTACCTCACTCAATTTTTAACAGGGCATGGAAATTTTGGAGAATACATAAAAAAATATAAAATAACAGAAAAAGACACATGCATAAACTGTAAAAAAAACATAAAGACACTCCGGGTCATTCCTTTTCAAGCTGTCCAAACTTCAGTCAAATCAGGATAAAACATAAAATAGAAGAAATCAATCAGAAATGGTTTACCAACCGGAAAAACACAAAAACAACGGTGGAATATGTAAATGAAATAATGAAAAACAAAGAGAAGTACATTTAAATAATTAGGTATTTAAGTCGCGTACTCAATTAATATAATTGTGATGACCTGCGGAACACTGATAAACAAATACAGCAAAATGTGATCCTCAGACCATATTGCTGCTATTGTAAAATTGTATTTTATAATAAATTAATATTCACTATAATATAGTATAAAGTTAATTTAAAAAAAAAAAAGAACACATTTTGTTTGGGTGCTCTTCCCAAAGGAATACTTTGTATGCACACCGATAAGGATTGGGCTTCTCCTATTCCCTATTGTGCTTCCTAATGCGGTTGACCTTTTCTTCTGTCCAAATTACCCCATCCTTTCTTCCTTTATTATATCAGTATGCAATATCGAATTAAATTCTTTTCTCCAACTAAACTGCAGTTCTGCGTTTAGATGGTTATAACCGTAATGTATATATATATATATATATATATATATATATATATATATATATAAAAAAAAAGAGAAAAAAAACATGAAAGAGGGCTTTACAAGAAATTAAAACTAGTATTACAACTTCATATTTGGACTCTCGGTATTCTGTGATCCTCATATTTAAGCCCCACCCCACCCCCCTAGAAGTGCAACATATCGTTTGATAATCCGTTTCTTTATAAAACTTTGAAAGTTTACAAGATTTTCAAACTTTAAAGAAAAATCTCCGTTTAAACGTAACCAAATTCCTAGCTTATGAGAAGGAAAAGATGTGAGGTATTTGGTTTTGATTGTAGAATGTGCAGGAGAGTTGGAAGAGAGAAGAAATTAATAGCCCAACTTAAAACTGGTCCCTCGAGATACTACAAACCTCAAAATCCGGCAATGGGAAATGCGGACACAAAAACAGTTGAACAATCATGAAGCACCAACAAATGATAGATGTGCTATAAAGAAATTTATCTGTATTCATTATACCCCTTAATTATGTCCATTGTAAAGTGTTCCTTATCGTGTGTTCAGAATCTGCTAATCAGTTTAAATTATTATTATTAACCTGAGTCATAAAAACTCACGCATAAGTCAGTGTATAGTGATCCCTCCCACCTAGCTGAACTTAGTGTAGGTGGCTATCATCACTGTGCTATCATTAAAAACCATCCGACACGTTCATTTTCAACACAGACTATTCTAAAAATTTGCAATAACTGGTAAGAAAAAAAGGAAAAAAAACATTTCCTTCATCGACTACAATTAAGATCACTCTGATAAAAATTCTTGAACACAAACTCAAACGCAACTTTGAAAATAGATCTAAATACAACTTAAACAAACAAGCCTCAAATACAACAATCAATATACAATAGTGATCGAATTTATTCAAATATAGATAGAAAATATAATGTCCACTGCTCCAGTCGCAAAAAACTGTATCTCACAGCTGCAGAGAACACTCTAACTAACAATACCGAAATAACAAGTAGTAACAAAACAACCCTACCAAAAATTACCTGATACTTCCTAGACAAATTCGGAGCTTTGAAACAGAAACTGTTTCATCAGTTTCACCAGAAATAAAAGTAGAAGGCCTGAAAAGAAAAAATAAGAAGCGATTATGGTCGACAGGGAAAGTACAAAATGTAAACCTCCATCAATCAAAATTAAAAAAACAAAAAGTTCCAGAAACAGAACTCTTACAACTCACAGAAAATAACTCCAAAAAAAAAAGGAATTCCACTTGGTTTTTTTCAACTTCATAGTGTTATTTAATAATTGAAGCGTGTTCAATTTTGAGAAAGAGTTTCAGTGGGTGAGAGCGATTAAACGCAGTAATTAGTAAGAGGAATATTTGGAAGAGGTGAACAACAACCATTTGTAGTGATTAGATTAAGTTTGTCCAATTTCTTCGAATAGATTCACGGCCCACGATGGCACCTAGACCCCCGATCGTTATTGAAGTTAAAAAGGAAATAATTTTCCATTGTAGTACAATTCAGATCTACAGGTAAGTTTTCTGTAGACAATACAGTGGGGGGACAATAGGTTGCTCTAATTCGGCTAGTTGAGACGACGGTTTCCACTACAACATGTCATTTAATACCATTTATATTTTAATAACTGTTATATAGTTCGAATGGTTTGGAAATTTTTTTACATAAAATAAAAATATGTACAAAATGAAGAAGGGGAGTAATAAGATGATGATTGATAATCTGAAATTTGACTAGGGCCTGTAGATTTGCAAGTTTACTGATCAGACGGTGCAAATGTGCCTTTACTTCCCATATTGTGATACGGAAATAATTGAACAAGAAGAATGTCTTTAAATTTTCAAAGCGCAAATTGATCCAACCAACATTGTAACAATCATGCGTCTATCAGTTTCAGGGAGGACATCAATCATTTATTACTTAACCGCGAATTATTTGAAACTAGAACCTCAGTTCTTGTTAATAATTTAATGTTGGCACAGATTTACCCGCCATATTGTATACATCATATATTTTGCTGCAATATGGGACCTCCTGCTGTATTTAAATTTATTCATAAAAATCAAATTTTAGTTTAAGTTAAAGTAATTTCTCCCTTACATTGAATAACGCTAATTATACACATATAAAATAGTTATATATATAAAAATAAAATAAAATAAAATAAATACATATATAAAAAATAATAATAATAATAAATAAATAAATAAAAAGGAAGATATATAAGAATGTAAAGTTTTACTTTGGATATAGATCAACTGGTTACCAAAGCCGATGCGTTCCATGGTAGTGTCCAGAAATTAAGTCTGCAATACGCCAACCGAAAAGAGCATTTAAAAAGTTCAAGGCAACGAGGTCGTAGCTAATTGATGTTAAAAAATACAGAGCTAAACAAAGGACACACCAAGTACTATAATGTAGAAGAAGATAAAGGCGCTGAACGGTAACCCCAGTTCCATCGCGACTCCCTCCTTACTTATAAATGGACGCTGGTGACAGATGAATCCAAGGTGGCAGGTATTTTTGTGTTCCACTTCACAAATTTTTCGTCATCTGCTTCGTACACTTCTAATTTCCTTGCACAAAAAACATCAGTGGAAAGTGAACCAATATCTTTCCTTTCCGAGAAAGATGAAACTTTTAACCTTCCATTCTCAATAGACGAATTGGACTTCCAACTAAATAAGACTAGAAACACTGCGCTGGGTGCGGATTCAATTCACCCACTCATGTTGAAACATCTTTCTCCTTCCGCTAGAAGTTTCCTACTGCATATTTATAATCAAATCTGGTTCTCATCATCCATCCCTAACTCCTGAAAAACTGCTTTAATAATCTCTGTTCTTAAATCAAACAAAGTTCGTTTCCTTCCTCGAAGTTACAGGCCAATTTCTTTAATATCGGTCCTTTCAAAAACTCTGGAAAAAATGGTGAATAGGCGTCTCTATTTCGTCGTAGAATCTTTGAAGATCCTATCTGCAATCCAGGTCGGTGGCCGTACATCAAAATCTGCAATTATGCAACTTCTGAGCCTACAAAGGCAGATACTTACAGCCCAAAATAGAAAGCAATACTTATATTCGGTCTTTTTTGACCTAGAAACAGCTTTCGACCATGTATGGCGATATGGGGTATGCTTACTAAGCTGAAAAACGCCGTAATCAGTGGAAACATTGGCAACTTTATCCTCAACTTTCTTTCTGATAGGGCGATCTGAGCAAGGATTGTCTCTAAAACGTCTTCCTTCTTCCTTATCGAAAATGGTATACCACACAGCGCTGAGTGTAACATTGTTTATACTATATATAAGTGACATGGCAGATTGTATACAGCCGCCCGAGCCCACTATATATTCATGATCTCAATATACCCCTTCCTTCTAACCTCAATCCAGGATCAATCCTTCAATTAACAATCAGTAACTTGGAAATATGATAACAATGGCCTGGAATTCTCTCCGACAAAATCCGTATGTGTGAAATTTCACAGGAGACGCCTATGTCATCCCGATTTCGACATAACTCTTTTCCTAACGAATTCACCACTCCCGTTTCTCCACATAATTAAATTCTTGTGTCTTGATCTTCAACATACCGTCGGTTGCGTTGTCAAACGAACCAAAACAGGTCCAGGATACGCTACACTACATTAGAGCGGCTAACCTATTAAAATACTTCTAATCTTACACTGATCCATGTGCTGTAATAATCTCGGCGGAACAATGGCTTCAAAATACCGATTGTGGCCCAAGCTATATAAAGTGGTGCGCCATCTTGTTGAAACCAGAAATGCTCCATACCATTTTCACGAATAATCGGCATCAAACAATCGATTTAACATAGCTCGACAACGCACCTGATTGACGGTTGCTGCTTTGCCACTGTTGAACCTGATGTTTCTGAGATGACCGTTCAACACTGGCTTCTACGACCGCAATGATATTTTCATTCGATCGCCTTGGTCGTCTTTTATTTCGACGCCTCCTGGGATTAGCGACAGTACCAGAGGACAAAAAAATCTTTCGTGCGAATTCCGCTTTATTGTGTTCTTTGACGGCCCACTTTTCACTTTATTTTCATTTTTCTCCATGTATATTAAGTTTTCACTATTGAGAAGTTTAAATGTACAGCTGAGCGATTTCATCGCGTTCGATTGGCGTATACTGCTCCACAGCAAAAATCTCCTAAAACTGACGCTTCGAACACGTGCTATCGTTAGTCATTTTCACATTTCTTGTCAAAGTTACAGTATTGCCAGATGGGTCCACCTAATATGGCCAACCCTGTATATACATTAATATATATATATATATATATATATATATATATATATATATATATAAACTCGGCCATTTTGGCCTCGCAAGGGGCTGTGCCCCTTGACCCCTCTTGCTTTTATTTCTATCTCTTTCTCTTCTATACTTTGTATAAAATGATCAAAATTTACAACGTAATTCTTACTGGCATCAACACAAAAAGAAAAATAACACAACCACAAAAATCCTTTTCTAACATTTAACTTTCATTATATAAAATTAAAACATTTTTTCGTTACATAATTCATTACATAAAATTATGACATTTTTTAAATAACAATAACAAAAATCCTATAAAATATAACAAACGTTACATAAAATTGGGACATTTTTTTGGGATATTTAGCGTTACATAAAACTGGGACATTTTTTCGGAAGGGGGTAGCCTAAGAATTACGTTGTAATTAATATAAATATATTAATTACAACGTAATTCTTAGGCTACCCCTCATTCGAAAAAATGTCCCAAAAAAATTTTCCAATTTTATGTAACGTTTGTTATATTTTATAGGATTTTTGTTATTGTTATTTAAAAAATGTCATAATTTTATGTAATGAAATATGTAACGAAAAAATGTTTTAATTTTATATAATGAAAGTTAAATGTTAGAAAAGGATTTTTGTGGTTGTGTTATTTTTCTTTTTGTGTTGATGCCAGTAAGAATTACGTTGTAAATTTTGATCATTTTATACAAAGTATAGAAGAGAAAGAGATAGAAATAAAAGCAAGAGGGGTCAAGGGGCACAGCCCCTTGCGAGGCCAAAATGGCCGAGTTTATATATATATATATATATATATACATATATATTAATGTATATACAGGGTTGGCCATATTAGGTGGACCCATCTGGCAATACTGTAACTTTGACAAGAAATGTGAAAATGACTAACGATAGCACGTGTTCGAAGCGTCAGTTTTAGGAGATTTTTGCTGTGGAGCAGTATACGCCAATCGAACGCGATGAAATCGCTCAGCTGTACATGTTAAACTTCTCAATAGTGAAAACTTAATATGCATGGAGAGAAATGAAAATAAAGTGAAAAGTGGGCCGCCGTCAAAGAACACAATAAAGCGGAATTCGCACGAAAGATTTTTTTGTCCTCTGGTACTGTCGCTAATCCCAGGAGGCGTCGAAATAAAAGACGACCAAGGCGATCGAATGAAAATATCATTGCGGTCGTAGAAGCCAGTGTTGAACGGTCATCTCAGAAACATCAGGTTCAACAGTGGTAAAGCAGCAACCGTCAATCAGGTGCGTTGTCGAGCTATGTTAAATCGATTTTTTGATGCCGATTATTCGTGAATATCGTATGGAGTACTTCTGGTTTCAACAAGATGGCGCACCACCTTATATAGCTTGGGCCACAATCGGTATCTTTAAGCCATTGTTCCCCGGTCGCTTGATATCAAAAAAAGGTGATTTTGACTGGCCTCCGCGTTCACCTGATTTGACACTGCCAGACTTTTTTCTCTAGGACTACTTGAAGTCAAAAGTTTATATCAACAAGCCAAGGACACTCGACGAACTTAAGGCCAACATCCTCCAGGAAATAGCCGCCATATCGGTCGAAGCATTGGCAAATACGATGGAAAATGCTGAAAAACAGGCACATTACGTCATTCGAGCTGAGGGTAACTACTTGCGCGATTTAATATTCAGAAAGTGATGTAATCAAATCTCCTTAAACGAAATTAAATGATTTTTTACTTAAACAGGAAAAAGAAGCGTTTTTCGTTTTTTCTTCATGTTTTTTTTTGTTAAATAAATGGGTCGTCTATCTAATATGGCCAACTCTATGTATTGTGTTTGAAGCGGTAACTTCGTTCTGAGATCCGCAAATGACCGATACTTTTTCAGCTAATTTTAAAATGTAAACGGGAATAATTCCTTGCTAACAGGTAGCCGACCAACAAAACTACTTATTCAGGCAACAAACGTAAATAATAATAGATAATGTTAAAGAATGAACCGTAGTCAACCGTTCTCTTTTCTCAGGTATAAGTTACAATGCTTTGTCTGAAACATATTACGACGTCTAAGAAACGTCAGTTCTGTTAAAGTGGATCTTCAGTGCAAAAATCTCGAAATCCAACGGGAAATTTTGATTTTCACAAGAGATCAAAACACTCCACTCCAATTATTGGAACCATTAAACATGAGCTTATTTTAAGTTGCCGTATTTTGTTTTTTTTTTTTTTTGAACTGACAAAATTCAGTACACCTCGGAAATAAAGGAGAACAGATTAAGCCACGAACAGCAGAGCTTTTAAAAGGAAGCGATGTGGTAACATTTGAAACCGGAAAGAAATCACGTAAGTCAAATTGCATTTCCTATCCTCGGCCTGCTTCTTCCGAGACGGCATACCGTTGAAGCAGGTCTAGCGCGTTTTTTATTACGCAACCGCTGATTTCCGTATGGAGTAATGCGGAGATTTCCTGTATGCAGGTGGACGGTGCGCGTCAAGGGTCACAGCCAACGCTTACCCAACAACAACAACAACAACAACAGTACTATAGTACAGCAACAACCTTTTATCATCATCGCGTTGGCCAAGATAGACTGCGACGACACGTATGGAGGCCATAGCACCAAGACTGGCGGAGATCCGGAATTTCCACGCTGTGCGGAGGTTGGTCACTGAAAAATATTCATCAATGGTGTAGAAAGTGAAAGATCAATGCGCGCCGGTGTTGACCAGCGACGGAGTCTGGTAAGTTGCCCTCGTGAATTCAAATTACATAAAAAGAAATTGTTACCAACGCGCGCATCACAAGTAGGAGAAGAGACGAGGAAAGATAAAGGCAGAAAAAGATCGGCAGAAACGGAAAAAATGAAACAGCTCGGAGGAGGAGGAGGAGGAGGCGACGAACGAGAATTTCGACAGGAAGACGAAAAGCGCGATGAATGGGAGACGTGCGAAAAAATCGAAAGAAACGATCGAATGAAAGGCGCTTCCAGCGCGCCAACGACAACCGGACCGATGGAGAAGCACGACGACAGCGGCTGCACACTCAGGTAATTGCTGCTACCGTGAAAGTGGAAATGCAACAACATGGTCGATGATCCGATTATGTACGCGAGAAGATGTCCCAGAGTGTGCGTGTAGGCGTGTGTGCGTGTGTATCGGCGACCGGCTGGAATTCTTCGGAAGAGAACATTTTGTATTTTACATGTTACGTTCTGAACATGTTGTTGGAAAGCAGAAAGCGAATTTACTTCACATAATAATAAAGGCAGCCGGGTGAGGTACGCCGTATGCCTAAAATGGCGATAAGAGCGGCGAGAGTGGCAGCGACGAGAGGGGACGGGGGGAGGCCGTGCATCACGACAAACTGAGCGTAATGTTTGGTGTTGAGTGCCTTGATTCGGCTTTTCCAACTTGTTGGACGCTCGATGGTATAGCACGCCGGCATCGAGTACCGTGGTAGTGGCACTCCGTTGCAGGATGTGTCCTTGAAATGAACGCTTTGGCCGTTGAGAAGAAAACTGGACGCTGTCGTACTGGCTTCCCGGTATTTCTGCGTTCGCGACGTAACACGTTACATATATACAGCGGCCGCACGTGTGTACCTGTCCAGCCGTAGACGCGTATATATTGCTTACCTGCAGAAATTTTACGGCGAGTTTTTGCCTAGTCGTTTATCGGTACGGTAGCATGAAATCGTGCGTATAAAAAGTATCGCTCTATTCGGCGCTTCCGAAAAGTATTCTCGCTCTAGTAGCAACCGAGTGTAAATGCGATCACTTGGGACGGCTTTTTTTCGCTTCCGATTTTCGAGATAGCTTTCGCACTGATACGCAGTAAATCGTCGTCTTCGTTACCATCATGTTGCTAGTTCGAGTCATTTTATCGGTTAGTACCTAACATCTTTTTTGCTCATATTTTTTTAATGGCGGTTTTTGTTTTCTTTTTTTATTATTATTATTTTTTACTCTAACTTTTAAAAGTCGGCACCACACTGACCATTAAAACACCAACTCTTTTTAAAATGTTTAAAAGTTTTCCCGGGGTTTACTTAAATGTTTTTTTTTTTGTAATTCGTATTTTGTTGTTTTTCCTTTCATAAAAATCACATAAAAATAGAAGCTAACATTTTGCTTTTTTATTTAATTTCGCTTTCTACGGATCTCACTGTAAGAATAAAATTATACCTAACTTTATAGAAAAGTGAAAGTTCAGTTGATGTTTTTTTTTGTTTCTTTTTAATGCGCATATCTTACTAAGAACGAAGCTCGATTTTTTTTTTTTTAGATCCCCCCTTTAGCTCGATTGAAATAGCTAATAATTACGGAATTAAATGTCAGCAGAGATATGTCGAGACCGCTTCTTTGCAAATCATCTTCTTATACATTCGTAAATATCTATAATTTCATGTCTACTCTTCGAACCTATTTAGTCTCCAATTTGGAGGTCACTATTGTAAAGATCAAATGAATAAATTTAAAACCCTATTATTACTGTTACGAAAGAAAAGAATGGAACTAACGACAACACAAAGATGGAAATTAATAGTTTTTTTTCCAGTTAATAAGATCAGCCAGATGCCGACGTATACACATATAGTGTTCGTCATGTGCAACCTCCCGAATGGGAGATACTCTACCTTTATGATGATGATTATTACTGTTATTAGAAATAAAATTTATGCAAAGCTTCGTCAAAAATGTTAGCGGTATAATTCTCATTTTTTAATTATTTCCGTTTAATTGATATCCGAAATAATTTTAAACTTTTTACATCAATAAAACCGTGACATAGAAATCAAAACTTTTTTAATATATACATACATATATGTATATAAATAATTTTTTTCCTTTTTCAAGAATCATTTTTGTTTAAAAACTTGTTAGCGATTTTTCACATTTCGTGAAAATAAATGTGCAAATTAAAAAAGTTATTGTTAAAAAAAAAAAAAAAAAAAAAAAAAGATAGATAGATCCGGTACATTTATTTTACCGACTAAAATAGAAAATAATAAAAAAGTGCATATGTAAAGTAGCAACACAATTATAGAGAGATAGCAATATGAAAGAATAAATCGAGTAACTTATTAACGAAATAACAATCTTCATAATCCGTACTTTACGCAGATTATTTTTCACTCGGATAATTTCCACTGCTCCGCGAAATTATTAAACGACTATAAGCATTTGTTGGAATTTTATCGGAAGAAAAACTCTTCCGAAAGATTGGGGGGTAGTCCTTCAAAAGAATTTTATTACATGAACACGATATAATAATGAGATACAGCACTCCATCAACCCTAGGAATCTCTAGGGTAATTAAAGGGGAAAAAAGTCGATCATATTTTAGGTCGATCATATTTTAGGTCGATCATATTTTAGGTCGATCATATTTTAGGTCGATCATATTTTAGGTCGATCATATTTTAGGTCGATCAAGCATTATTGACGACTGCAGAAATCAACGCGAAACAAATGAGACGAACGAAGGTACACAGGATACACGCAGTACAAAAAACGCAATATAGGCTATATTTTAACGCGTGAGAATATACAAAATAATAAAGCAAATACGAAGATAATGGAAAGAAAATATGAAAATGAAACGGAAAAGTAAAGAAAACTCGAAGCGAAACTGAAGAAATTAGAAGAAATATTTTTAGTCGATAGGAAAGAGCGATTTCCGAGAAACAGGGGGTTTTTATACTATTTTTGTGTAATCTTTCGCCGGTTCTTTGATATAACATATACATATATATATATTTTTTTTTTTTTTATTTTTTTTATTTTTTTACGAAAAATAAATTTAACAACTCCATTTCGCTCGTTTAGTTTTTTAGGTTACAAAAAATGATATATCAGCTACTGATAATAAAAAGTAAGAAAAATCAAAAATTTAATTGAATTCCCTCACAACGGCGTGAACGAAAATAAAAATTTCTCGCGAGTTTAATGAAAAAGGATAAAAGTGTAATCACCGGATGAAGAGAAATAATCAGCGTTTCACTTACCCGAAAAAAAAAAAAAAAAAAAAGATAAGCTGTAATCTATTCAATTGATACATTATAATCTACGATTAGTGAGAAGACACACAATTTATTTACCTTTTTAATTTTAGTTATATTTTTTTAATCATCGGCTTACAAGGGAAACTGAAAAATACGCTTACTGTGTGTGTGAAGATCGACAAAATTGATATAATATCCAACTGCATGTAGCAAAAAAAAAAAAAAAACTAAAAGAAAATAAATTATCGGTCGATCAATCATCAACTTGAGGGTAACAATTTAACTTTTTTTTTCAGGCTTGCTCGACCCAAGCCAAATAGTTAATTTCCTTCAACATCCACATCACTAAGAGAATCTCTATAATCAGTGTGAATAGAATAAGGAATACGAAAGGGAATATGTGAAAATTAAAGAATGAATGCGGATAATATAAAGTCGCACGGAAAACCTAGAGGACATTTATAGAATCGGAAATATTTAGAAGTATAAATAATAGACAGGAACTGGACCGAAAGATTGATCAAAAGGAAGCAGCGAGAACTCGTTTCTTGAACGCTCTGCAATCACTGCTATTTGTCGCCTTCGCTTTAACCATCTTCCAGCATTATTTTTTCGGGTTTTGATCGATATCTGCTCCATTCTGTTCTTTTTATTCGCACTTCCTCCTTATGATATCGTATTTTATTTGAATGTGCGGCCTTCTCTACTGTGAGCAGGCGTAAAAATTCGTTGCTCTTAAAACTTTATTATCCCTACTCGCCTTATCGGTGCTACTTGTATTCTCTCATTTCCCTCTGATTCAGTTATTCCTGTCCTTTCTGAACTAATTTTTATCCTCGTGTTCTTAAGTGCATAAGAATATAAATTTATTCTCCTATTCCTTGGACTAATGTCCTTCTTACTGACAAACCTATTATAAAAAAGAACGGCGAGGGGGATTTTGAAAAGTCAAAGACTGAAAAGAATACGATACCGGAAGATGGTCACCCTTTTGAACTATCACGATTATCATCACAAGCTTAGACGATTTCACATACATTGCATATAACTCCGATTGAGAACACCAACTTCCAGTAACTCGTTCCCGTAAATTACTAAATAAAACAAATACGACGACTGGAAAAGTAGACATAATCGCACGAGACAGCTACGATCACGGTCCGTGCAAATATAATGTTGTAGTGGCCTACCAGGCGGAAAATGACATGCTAACCCGCTGAGATTGACCGTCAACCATGACCGGTGCTAAGCTTGATCGGTTTCGGTGTAGCTCTTTACCTCGTTCACTCAGCCAAGCATGAAATCTGTTATGCTGGCGGCGTTAACGCGTTTTTTTTCTTTCATTTCGGATACTATTTAGTGTTTTACAGGCCCTTGCTTCTCAGAGTCGTAAAAATAATTAACATATCATCTTTCCTAACAAATTAAAAAGGATGTTGAAAGGGAAAAGGTGATTATATGAACTAAATAATAATGTAGAGAAATAAAAATTATATAAATATCTCATCAGAAAATGAAAATAAAAGTACTCTACATGATAGCCCCTAGTTATTTTTCTGTTTTGATCCGGAGATAAACATCATTCGACCGACTAGTGTTATTTTCATTCGCTGCCATGTTCGTTGTTAAGAATGCTTATCGCGATTAATTAAAATTAGCTCCTTTCCAGTTTTATCGCATGGTCAGTTTATGTATCTTCGATGAGGCTATGAGGTTTGTGTTATATAGCGCGACGATGAGCGTTTCTCGTTATTAAATTGAAACGATTGTTTTTTGTTTATCGCATATATATTTACGAAAATCGCTTTGAATGACAATCATAATACGTTTTCAAGAATGTAGTCGTAATAATCCAGAATACGAAAAAATAAATAAATAAATAAAAAAGATACTTTATAATTAATATAAATATACGAAATAATTCACAAACACAGTTAATTATAAATAAATAACCTACTGACGACTAGTTCCGGTTACAATAAACTATTTACGCCATGAGTTCGAACCATGCGACTTTTGGACTGATCTCTTTATCCGTCTCTTTTCTCCAATCCTAATTAACCTTGCTATACAACCCTCTCCACCCCCTTCTTCCTGGTTTAATAATTTTCCCTGCATCAGCCGTTCCGTTATTTCTTCCATAATTCGGCTTCGCTTTAATCACAGAGTCTTGCCTCCCTCTTTCGTTTCAATATTGTTCAGTCTTCATCCTCCTATCTCTTAAATTTGACCTGTGATGTAAATCACATTCTATTCGAACGCTTTTATATTACCTCGGAACGCGCGGTCCTTTATTCCAATTTGCTTGGCCTTGGCCTCCTGACTCCTGTGTGTCCACTACATTCTTCCTCTTCCATCTTCTTCTGTTGTTCCGGTGTTGGGGCTACCTTCATTTCTTCTATTTCTAATCGCTTCCTGATATAACCTACAAATTATTCCTACGTTTCATCACTCTGCTCTAGTCCTTTGCGTTGGGTAAATGTTCTGTGCTGACAAAAAAAAGGAACAAAAAAAAAAAAACAAAAAACAACAGGAGATGGAGGAAAGGAGAGAATAAAGGAAGCGTTGGAACGGAGAGACCTAATGTCAAGAGCTGGCCGTATACAAATGGGGACGGTTCATTAAGAAGAGCGACATTCGAAGAAAATGTGATCAGCATCACAAATACGAAGAGTATCACAATCGCAAAGAGAACAACAGGGCGACGACGACAGAGCAAAAAGGGGAGTAGACAATGATTTGGAGACGAGTCAGAGAGATAATAGAGGAGCGACGACCGAAAGGAATAGAATGGAATCAAAACAGGGGAATCGGTTGAATAAAGAGCGGTAATGCGAATGACGACTAGAAAATAGGGATGGATAAATGTCAAAGTCTGGCGTGATTGAAAATGGATAAGGAAACACTGCAGTAGTTTCTACTTGAAATTATGCATTTGCTGAATATTTTTATTAATGTTTGGTATAAAAACTTAAAATCGAATTTAGTCAGATTTTATTTACTTTTTTTTTTTTTGGTTTTCGGTCTAAAACTCGGTGTTTTGTAGTGTTTTCTGAGGTTACTTTGTTATTTTCCTTCCGTAAATGTAATGTTTAAAAACGAAAGTAGTTGTCTGGCTTTTTTATTCGATTATATACTTAACAGCGAAACAATTACCTCAGAAGGTAGGAAATATCGCTCATCGCACGAACAAATAAAACAATGATTATTCATATTTACAAACTGACCTTAGTAAGGGGGGATAATATTATAACGTTTCATCAGTGGAGCGGGTTAAGGGCGACCTTTAAATTCAAGCTACTGTCGTAGCTGAACAGAAATTAGTCAATAGACGACACGCGCATATTCTCGACTTCCTGCCGCTAATTTGACCTCTACTTTATTGAAGTGTAGAAGAAGCGGCTATGCAAAATGTGCCGAGTAATATGTCACATGTTTATATTTTAGCGTGCACTGACCTATTCTAGTCTATTGACCGTAGCAAAACGAGAAATGACATAACACATTCTTCGTCACTCTTCATTGAGCTCCATTGCCGTTATGTGAGATGCTGAGATAACCTGTTGAAGGCTACCATGAATCTCGGAAGAGGCCGCAGATTGGCTCACCTTTAAATATGTCATAAGGTTAGGATGTTATTCACTTTTATTTTCATGGCAAATACGAAAGGTACCAAACGGATTACTTTAAAATAAACAACCCCATATTGAACAGAAATAATGAAAAAGAAATATATATGTATATACAAAAAACACCTTAAATATTCCGATTGTAACGTGAATAAAAATGTTACATTCGTGCAGTTCGAATTTTTCAAAGTTCACGTGAAAAGACGTTTTGATTTCAATTCTGTTTAATCAGTTATTTTTTTAATTTAATATTGAAGCCCTGTCTTTTGTACCCCCTTCTTTCTACAACTGTCGTACACGAATTGACCTCAGCAGTGTTAAATTTCGGCCTTCGCGATGTTGTCGATTGGTGTGTAAAATTTTTATTTCACAAAAATAAAATCGAGAAACACAAGCCGATTTCAAATAAATCGATGAAAAAATCGAATTATCGGTAAGCGATAATAATTAATTAAATGTTCGATAAAATTGTTCGATTTAATAGCTCTTTTTTCGTCGTCGAAATTCATTGCAAATCCATTTGAAGCGAGACTCGGAGGGAGGCGCAATATTTTAAAGAGCGCCAAAAAGTTATAAAACGATCAAATTGATTTTATGTTTTTCCCTCATTTTTTTGCACTATTATCCATGTATAATGAACGGGTAATAAAAATAGAACGTAATATTCCTCTTTTAAATTTTCTCCTAAATATCTGTTTCGATGAAGGATTAAAGTTCTGGTAGTCTCAAAATCGTTAGCGGTATTCGCTAAATTAGGCACCTTGAATCCTAAAAGGATCTGTAATACCGGGGGGAGTGATTCCAAATTAGTGTATAAATTACATGCTCAAAATGGTGTTCCCAGACATGCGAGCATCCGAGGAAATAAAGCGATCGATGTACTAACTAGAACAGGCACTGGTAGAACGCGGCTTACTAAATTGAATTCGGTATATGATAGAAATAAAGAACAGCACGAAAGATCGGAATCGGTATATAATCCAAGTATAGAAAAAAAATGTATATTGTGTACGAGAAACTAGACTATCCAACAACAATCGTCGTTCCCCGACGAGCGGACAGACCACGTGACTTTCATAAGTAGATTAAGAGTTTATCGGACTTGGAATAAATTCAACTAGGTATATCAAATATCTAGGTTTGCAATAGTTGCGGGGAAATTGGGAGCCTGGAGCATTTAGTGTAGCGCAGCGGCATAAGTGGGAAAGGAGGAATTTCACTAAGCTCATATTACTGAAGCGATTTACCTTACCCGTGACAGTGATGGAAATTGCCGATCAGCCGGCTTCATTTGAATGTAAATGCTTATATAAATTTATTAAGGCCGCAAAAATAGAACTTCAGGGCAATTAAAAGAAAATCGGCCAAATAGCGCGTGAACTGGGGCGAAAAAAAAAAAGAAAAAAAGCTTCTAAATACGATAAATTTGTCGATGTCACCGCTTTTTTGTTTTTTTTCCTTTGTTATTGTGTGATATTTGTATTTAGTTGTCTCGTATGGGTAATTGTTATTTATGTAAATCTGTTGTAACACATTCAAAGTTAAAATTTAGTTATACATATATATATATATATATATATATATATATATATAATTGGTAAAATTTATCATAATGCTAGGAAATGCAGCTTTCTCGCAATATTTTGTCGTATGTATAGTAAAGTAGATAACGCGTTCAATTAAAAAATTAAGTAGAATCAAAAATTTCACTTGTAATATGAAATTTGTACATATCATATAGTAACACCGAAACTATGGTAAATCTATAAGAGACTTTGTATCGACAATTATGAAAATTAAGCTTTTCATATGTACTAAGTCTAACTGGTACCCAATTCAATTTCAGATTAGGTATAAACCTGGGAGTGACTTGGATCCGGAACTAGACAACTCCCGAAAACCTCTGATATCTTCGGTTCGAAAGCCGAGCACTTTAACTACTAGGCTACTGCACTACTTTCATCATTATTTATCCCTCGAATTACCGTTGGACGATCTTAGAGAAGTGCCATTAGGTGGAATCGTCTTATATTTAAAAAAAAAAAAAAAAACAAAAATCGCATAAAGTGTAAAATCAAAGTAAATGTTCCATTAAGTGCCGAAAATTTACATGTTCTCACAAATACGATATTACAATAAAATAATAAAATTTAATAATTAACAAAGTAAATTATATTACTTAAATTAGCGTTTTTTTTTTGTTTTTTTTTGTTTATTTGTCTGTTTAAAATTGCCGAATTTTTGTTCGGCTACATAATCGAAATTCAAAATTTTTCAGTTTGATCGACAAAACATCCATTACTCGATAGAACACTTCACCTTATTCCTCATTAATCCCCGTCAATTGTTAACCACCTGTATCGCTGTTTCCCTTCTTTCCTACATTACAAATCTCGATCAACTGCCCTTCCCATATTTATACCACATTCTATTTCTCGAACGTTCTTGATGTGAATTGGAGAACCAGACTCCCGGCGACGGTGATAAAAATAAATAAAACTAGAGTTATATGTACATATATATAGTTGTAATTCAACGATAATTTTTCTTTTTCTATTCCTAAGGTGAGTTATACGTAGATATTATTTTTGAATGAATAATGACCCAAAAAACGATGCAGTCGCCCAAATTTAATAACTCTGATTTTATTTATCGCAACTTAGAACGGATTCAATTGTTTTTCACATTTAAGTGTTTCACGAAACTACCCGAGTTTCTTCTTTCATCCGACTCTTATACTGTTTTATTCAAACAACAGTTAATGTGGTTGTATAGCCTGTCCACATATGCCTTTTTTCTGCTTTTTTTTTTTGTAATATCCCGTTAACTAACTAAATTCGCTTCGTCCTTAATGATAATCAACTAATCAATATCTAAATTAGTGACAAAATTTTAATGCTATTACGACGATAAAAGGTACGTGAGCTACGATCTTTCAATACAGATAAATAACTAAAATTTTATTTTCGGTCTATGTATGATTCATATCATCTAATGCATGTGAAAATGCAAAAGTCTGCGTCTTATATTCATTTCTACTCTGCTAAAATAGCTTTCCCCGATCATGAAAAATGAAGGTGAAGTTCGAAGTGATCAATGACGAAGTGAAGGGAACGGTTCAACAGCTGTACCGTTACTGATAATAATTTGTCGAGTTATCAGATAAATTAAGATCAAAAATTTTCGCTAGTCGAAGGTTCAATCGAATTCAGCACGGAGCAGACAAGGTCGATGCATATCGCCGTGTGGAACGATAAGAGGCCTGTGCGATAGCGTTTCATTGCCAGCACGGTCTGAGACTACCGTTCCACACGTCAAATGGCGACGAATGCGAGATGGAAAAATGTAAATTAAAAAGTAATTAATTTTTAAAAAAAGCGAAATCAACGCGTGTGAAAGTTAAAAACCGGCTTCTGTCTAGTACTTTTTTGTTGTCCCGCTATCTCGGCACATCGATTCTTTTTTGTTTCTTTTCTTTTTCACAAATAAAACTCGTTTCGAAATAAAGAATAATAAACCGAAATGAATACAATGGACACTTTAAAATCCTCAATAGAACAGGCAAGTATTCAATAGGAAAAGGAAACAAAAAACCGTTTCATTCAGAACGGTGTCCGTCTAGTAAATTCCTTCCACAAAACTAGATAGTTGTAAAACGTTTAGTATTCCAGTTTCGTTCACTTATAATTTATATTCGTTATGATAAAAATAAACTTTAACGCTTTTATAACAACAATTGTATAATTTTTAAAACCCCGACGCGTTTCGAAGCAAACACTTCATGGCTTCGAAACGCGTCGGGGTTTTAAAAATTATACAATTGTTGTTATAAAAGCGTTAAAGTTTATTTTTATCATAATTAAAAATGTTAACAATGTGTAAGAACAACAAATACAGTTATATTCGTTAATTGGTCGTTGAAAAATTTCAATGATACGCAAACGGCAATAACACAGAAATTCTACCACAACTACCGAGGTACTGTAGTAAAATAATCTATCGATAATCTCCGAAGCACCGTAGATAGTATGTTAAAAATCTGATGGTGGAAGAAGTTTCTGCGGAAAGAAATAACTCGGAAACGCATCCGAATATGTGGGAGCTAGAAAGAATCTCTTGTTCACGTACACTATCCCCCCCCCCCCCTAAAAAACGATGAGATAGCAGAACATCACACGTAGTGTTGAAAATCGAATCTGATCTTGTACAACATACGTTTATGATTTTTATCAGTACACCTGATTATTCGCATAGCTAGCAAGTGGCACAGGTGAAACAAATTTTACGACGAATTGAAGTAGTCGTTAAAATAATAACTCGCAAATAACCATCACACATCGCTAGAGAATTGTGTTCATTATTCTCAAACCTCTTAATAATTTGATGCGGATGAAATAATAAAAACCTGTTTGACCGTTGGACTGCAACAGCCGCCAAAAAATGACTGAAATTAAGTAATTATACGCTGAGGGTTATATAAAAAAATTTTGAAGTAAAACTTTTAATTGAACTTCAACCAGCAATATATCATTCTAACACAGTGGGGCGTGTAATAAGAAAATCCTCTTCAGCAAAATCCGTAACGTTCTTGCGTCATGGGAGGATAAACAGTTTTCGCATTTATTAGAAGTATAGTTCCATTATAAACTAAAAATGAATCAATTGTAAAATCAATCCTCTACATGAATTCGACAAAAGACAGTAGCATCTCCTAGCGAGATGGATTGAGTACACGTGTTAAATAGGATCAAAATAATTTCCGAGTCGGGTGCGATAATATGAGCCGAATATATTTAATGCGGAGTTTTAAGTAGGCATAAATGTTAGCAAAAAAAAAGCAATGATAAAAGCAATATGATTTTAAAAACACCTGCGAAAGGCTGATCACTGACGGCAAAGTGACGAGAGTTCGTTAACAGTTTAAAACAGTTCCGACAGTTTTATCATTTTTCGATTCGTAGTATAGTGTACATGTTTAAAATATATTACATCTTTAAATACTGAGACTTCTCTCCCTATTGATCTATAAAATAATTTCGGGTAAAACTTTCTTTTCAATAATACAATACCGGAAATACCAAATGCAATTCATTCTCGATAAGTGAAAAAAGCCGATCGGTTAATTTATCGGAGCCCCCACCCCCAAAAAAAAGAAAAAAAAAACAATTTAAAATATGCGCTTTTACAACCGAACGACGGAATGCACGGTATATAATATAAAAAAATCGCGGTGTTTGTAAAACAGTTCCCCATATGAAGTAGAAGCGTAACGCAATCAGAAATGACTGAGCGTGTCTCTAAGAATTACTGAAAATAATTGGTAATGAAATACTAATGTGTTGGGTAATGCCCTCGACTGACGATGCCAAAAAAAAAAAAAAAAAACAAAAAACAAAAAACAAAAAAAAAACTATTTACTATTAAATAAATATGGTAAAAGTTGGAAACGTGTTTTTTTAAGAAAATCGGTTTTTTCCTATTTATTTTCAATATTCGGTAGGAATTTAATGTAAGGTTTTTGTAAAAGAACCTTTCGCTGTTTCTTCGCAGTCCCTTCTCCATCCGAGCGAGGACAGTTTAATTCGTCTAAATAGGTGACTAAAATGAACAGCAAGATAGTAAGAACCTTTAAAAAAAAAAAGGAAAAAAAAGATATGTAGTAGTAACATTACGAGATGGCGGTAGTTCAGAAGTATTAAAAATACAGCGTTGGAATTAGACGAAGGCTCAACCGATTGAAGTACAATTTAGAATTATCAGTGGCGCAGTTTAAACACTGAGTAAATTTGGGTACCAACACGTTCCACAGAGAACACAGGTGTTCCATGACTGTCATCGCGTCTTTATGTACAACTTCGCATGTGCGAATGCGAAGCATTCTTAAGCTTCAAAAACAGCAACATATAGCGCGCGTAAAAGTCAATCTGTTTGTTTTACCTTTCACGAAACAGTTGGATCTTTCTCCGTTCGAGTATCTTTTGCGACCTCGTACTCATGTACACTCATATTCACTAATGCCGCCTTAGATCAGCTCTTAGAATTCTGCCTAGTAATGCCTTCAAACTTATCCTCCGGATTTCTTCCGCATCCGTACATAATATTACGGTAGTATGCGATATCACGAGCATCGGGCAAATAGCATCGGCAAATGAATATAAATTTTGTCCGAGATGGTACAATAACATATCCAATGAAAAAAAAAAAAAAAAAAAAAAAAAAAAACGGTATACACAGGAAAGGTGTGCTTCAATGTACACAGACATATTATCCTTGGCGGATTACTGAGAATGCGGAAATTCTATAGTTGCGTAGTCGTGTCCTCGCCGAAAACTGCGGCGGTGATATTCCGTAATCCTTACACACTCACTGGAAGTGTGTGTAATTTTTAAATTTCTCTCGGTACCGGACACTTCATTGCGAAGAATTTCTCGTTTCCGCTAACGACAACAACAGCATACGGATAAAAAGTAATTTAAATTTACACATACGCACTTTTCGAGAAGATGTTAGAGTTGTAAGGAAAAATGAACACAAAACGTAACCGAGTGGGAAAAAAGAAAAAAACGGAAGAGATTAAAGGAAAGTGTTTTACACGAATCTTCTCGACTGAATGGTAATAGCGTGGGGCGTCGTTCCTAGCGGAAATAAATCCGGATAGATAGAGCGGACGCGCATGCATGTGGTACGGAACGAGGAATGCACAGGTAACGACCGATGCAGGCGGCGGAGAGGTTAATGATGCATTCGGAAGAACAAATAAATTCGATTAATACGCTGTTAGCGTAAATGAGAGTGCGCGGAGGAACACGACGTGTGAGATAGATGAATAGGTCAGTAAGTAGTTGTATTTTACGTAAGATTTTTATCACTAGCCTCATGCGCCACTGAGAGTGAACTCGATTTCAGTCGGCTTTCTTCTCCGTTCGATCGCGCTCTACGGCAATTCATCGCCGCAACAACGACTCGGTGTGCACCTGTTGTTATCATTATTACACATTCGCCCCGCTCGCACGCCGTAATGGAATTCGAAAATAAAGAGAAATTCCATCGACGACGACAACGACGACAACCCACTCTACCCGCGTACTCTAGTGCATAGGAAATTGATAACAGCACCGCGCAGACACTACAGACTCCGCTAAACACGTAGCATCTGAAAGGGCACCGTCTGTCTTTCGTTTGCCAATGCGATTCTCGTCCGGGCAAATGCCGAAGAAACTGGGAGATCCGGCGCTCCATCATCTCCTGCGGCCGTAGCGCGCACGTCCCACTCTGCAGACGATAATAATGAATAGTAACAACCGGCCTAACCATCACGTAATGAGAACAAGATTACTAATCAAAACAACGACAATTCGCAGTCACGTGTTCGACCACGCACTCTGTACGGCAGACGTAGTAAAGTAACCTGCAGTAATCCGTTTGCTCTCAATGTCTGTCCGAGACTCCTATGCAGCGATACACTAACAAATAACGAAGCGATACACTAACATATAACGAAGCGCACACTAACACACGGCTTTGCCTGCTCAGAAAAAGTTGGATAACACGAGCAGAAAAATCGTGTTCCTTTAATCCGCAGAGAAGCTTCCTACTTTTTAATAATCGTCGAGAGAAAAACAATCGCCGCTTGTTCCGCGCTTATTTTCCCGGAAACAACTTACCTCCTGGCCGATAACATTTATGCAGTATTCGTTAATAAAACAATTACGTAACCCTCTCCGTACAAGCATCTCATTTGGACCCGCGATCCGAATTACTATTATTCCATTTCCCTCGACCGGCCCTCTTAATTATACACATACAGATATATATCGGTAATATCGATGCTTATTTCTGCAATTAATTCCATGCACTTCCTGCTCAACATGTGCAAAGCCACATATATTTTTAAAACCTCTCACATCCGCCTATCCATAACCGTCCAATATTCCGGCGATAAATAATAATCGGTTGAATTTTAAGAAATTTTCAGTAAGATAATTACACGCGTCTTTTATCATCTGCACAGAAATAAATGACGCAATCGATGACACAGATAAGTTAAAAAAACTCTTTAAATTTTCTCTGCATGCAGCTGACGATAAAGGAACTTGTCGTCTACACAATCTTATTTTTACGTGGTCCAATTTCTATACAAAAAGTATTTAAAAATTGCGAGTGATACTTTGATTATGACAAGACCTCCTACAGTGCTTCTTTTAGCTCCATTACATTCGATTATATATATATATATATAAACTCGGCCAAAAATGGCCTCGCAAGGGGCTATGTGACCCCTCTTACTTTCATTTCTGTCTCTTTCTCTTCTATACTCTGTATAAAATGATCAAAATTTACAACGTAACGCTTACTGGCATCAACACAAAAAAAAAATAACATAACCACAAAAATCTTATTTTAACATTTAACTTTGATTATATGAAATAAAGACATGTTTTCGTTACATATTTCATTACATAAAATTGTAACATTTTTTGGACCATTTTATGTAACGTTTGTTATATTTTATAGGATTTTTGTATATTAAATTCATATGGACCGATTTAGAATTACGTTGTAAATTTTGATCATTTTATACAAAGTATAGAAGAGAAAGAGACAGAAATGTAAACAAGAGGGGTCACATAGCCCTTTGTGAGGCCAAAATGGCCGAGTTTATATATATATATTTATGTATATGGATGTGTATGTGTACTAAAACTCAGCCCTTCGGGCATCGCAAGAGAGCAAGCCCCTTGATACCAATTCTTTTTCTTCTAAAATTTTCTTATAGGAAAATTGTTTTCAATTGACTACGTAATTTTTATTCGCTTTTTATTAAAAAATAATCGTATTTTTTTCGTTTTCTTTTTTTTTTTTTTTTTAATCTTAGCAATGTACAACATAGCATTCATCTTTTGTTATCTTACATAAAATAACGGAACATAATCATAAGACACAAGAAATGTAGCAAACCTTGGGCTAAGAATGCTACATAGTCATAAAACTGTAAGACAAAAAATCGACAGCCAATTTTATAGTAGCTAAAGGGTTGATTTTTTCTTTTTTTTTAAATCGTCGTACTCGCATTTGTACAGAAAATTTATTGAAAAATGTACACATCAATTTTTAAGGCGAAAAATTGAACGCTATGTACTGTGATTTTGCCTGAATATCTGCAGCTAATCCCCGAATTATGTTAAAACATCGTTAATCTTCATTAAATACCTCTCTTTTTTTTTTTAGTAGAGACTGTAAGACCGGAGACCGTTTCGCGAACGAATTCAAATACTCTATACTCAGTCGGTATTTCACCAATTTTTGGGGCAGTTAAAATTTTGTAAAAAAAATTACAAACGCATTCTTTTTTGTGTCTTACTTTTTTTTCCAGCTCCTTCGCCTCGAAAATAATAAATAGAGGGGCCCGATTGATTGTCGCGACGTAGCCTTTAATTAGCTTCCATTCTCGTTCGTTTTACCCTTAGATTCCATTTTCCATTTTCTTGGTCAAATATCAAACAGTTGTTAAATTCGAAAAATATAAGATTTTTCTCTTTCGATTGCGGTACCTGCTTTCAGTTGCGGTAAACCTGTTCGTCATCTCGGGGCAAATGCTAGAAATAAATAATAAAACCGAAATGAATGGCAACGTGAAATTCAAATTTCGCCGAAAATGCAAAATAATTGGAAATTAGCGTGCGATCTAAAATTCACTTATCTTTGTATAAAAATCGTAATGATTAAATTATATAATAACTGCGTGCGTGTACAGAGGAACGAAATTATATTTACAACGTTGTACCTCCGGCGTGTACTTAAAATTGAAACCAAGCTAGATATGTTTAATATTTACCTATACACTTAGATCATAGTATACCTATGTCAACCTATCGATCGGTGTAGAAATTTTCGCTTGCCCAACATTAACCGGTTGATCACTATAAGAAAATAAATAGTCCAATCTCCGGCGAAGATCAGACAAATTTGGAGATTTATTTCACTCCCAATACCAAGTTTTTGCTGATGTTATTGCGCTTTTAATTCAACTGTTTGTTACTGTTATCACAATTAATTTCATTTTGGTTTCTTTTTAATTTACTAATTTCAATATTTCTTTCCTGTTTATTATTATTATTATTATTATTATTATTATTATTATTATTATTATTATTTGTACTTCATTTGTTATCTGCTTAATCTCGCTCTAGTCGTCCCCCGACATATATAAACTAAAAAATAAAAAAGTAAAAAAAATAAAAATTTAGAAATTACAGTATTTATTGTAACAGTGGCAGCCAGATTGACAATCGGATAAAAATTGAGCGAGTGGCCATATTAAAGTATTTCGTTTCAATTCACAATCCTCGTCGCAGTGGCCAGGAAGGATTTTCCTTGCAAGAAGATGGTTTAGATTTTTAACAAATTTTTATTTTTTTACAATAGCTCACAACAAACTTCCTTATTTCGTTTTTTACGAGCACGAGTTTTTCCAGCTCCCTAAAACTTTTTATTCTTTCTCCGTCATCAAAAACCAGGTGTTCTTTAATTATCAAACAACTCAATCAATTGTTCCTTCCCTTCCGATTATAAGAGTTGTTCTGTTAGTGCCTGTTTCACCTTCTTGATAAGTAATTATTCTGGGCATCCTTTAGCCAAATTCTACTCGATATGTATTGCCGAAGACGTTCTCATTCGTCCACTCGTCACTTCAACAAGTACCTAGTAATTACTGATTCCGGAAATGCACTTCAGGTTGTCTCATCACCTTTCCTTTCATAATACTCTTATGGCTTCCTTGTCCTTCGTAATCGCTCTTTTGTTTATTTCTTTCGCGAGCCATTTCCGTTAATCTTTTGAAGGGGTCCCCAGGCACGTGGGAATTTAGAGTAGTGGATTGGCGGACTCATTGAAACGTTCTTCCATTCGTGCAACTCACTTCATTAGAAAGGTACACCTGTAAATAACGTTCTGACTCCCTCCAACAGTTACCATTGCAGACTCCGGTCGAATATAAACGTGGCGTCCTTCTCCTAACTCGCATTACCTGCTGACGGTCCAGGTTCTCAACCTTCTCATGGTTCTATGACTTCCCCGTTACTCAGGTGCTCTTCAATATTATAACGAATGACAGTCATTAATATTTTATAAGAACAGAAACAATTACGTTAAATTTCAAGACTTATTATTATTAATCACCCCTCAGAGCTGACGGTAATCGAAAGTTTGATTAAAGAGAATTTTTAATTGTCCTTTTGCCAATTTGTAACGTAGCAGTTTTAGATGTAGAAGTCGTAACTGTTTAAGGAAAAAAAAAAAAAAAGAAAAAACAGCTCGGTAAAAGGTGGAGGATTTCGAAATTTTATCAACACAAAGAGTTGCTAGCTATTTCCACTTTATCGCTCTGTCACGGACAAATTCGGGAAAATGCAATGTTGCATGGGCAAAAGTTGTTCTAAAAGTCTCTTGTAGCAGCCTTGAAATAATATCGACTGGAGAAAATTATTCGCCTAAACCGGAAGTACTCGGTAATCGTTATAGGTTTGTGTCAGAAAAAGTGGGGGATAGACTAGACGATCAAAAATTTGTTCTTATTTCTTAACCGAGTAATAATATTTTTACTTTTTTTCTTTTTTCTTTTTTTTTTTTTTTGTATGAACTGAAATTGTCTTTCGTTGCTATTTTCAATTTATAACTTTTGAGAAATTGTCTAAGACGATTTTTTATCGTTTGAAGAATTTTCGTCCGGACGAGATGATAACGGCGAATTTTTTTAAGGCGCAATTAGCCAACTTTGAAACAGACGTTTCTCTTTCGATTTGTCCGCAAACGATCTGTCTGCGAAAACTCTCTCCCCCCGCTATGTTCGTTTTTATTTTCATCAGTAGATATTCGCAATCGAATAATAAAGTGTTGATTACGATCATTAAGAAGAGGCGGAAGAAGATGGAGATTCTAGAAAAAGTATCCCCACGACGGAAACAAGTTTACACATATCCGCTATTATATCATACAGCGGAGATAGAGTGGTAATACTTTTTATACGGTATTACATATTCGTTTGAATTAACGTCGACGAATACCCGCTGAAGGCAAATAAAATAAATACCGTAGTATCTCGAGTGAGAGTAGTTAATTCCCTTTTCTTTTTTTTCATCAATAAAATAGCGAACATGATAAGAAAAAAAATTAATTCTTCAACAATAATATGTACATCGGAAAGAAAACGAACAAAACAAGTTTTGATTAAAGAAAAGAGAAATGCAAGCCGGATTTGAAGAAAAATACGTACCAACAAGTTGCACAAATTACGCTCACCTGAAGGAGTAGATTTTACGGCCGTCGCGAATAAATTAATTTTAATAATTGGCGCATGGCGCAGGTTTATTATAGGGACCGTAACATTTTTCTTAGCTCCGAATGAAAAAAACAAAAAACAGAAAAACGTCTAAATGTTGACGTGTTAATGATTAAATGAACCCCGAAAATAGCATATCTAATAACGTAATTTACACTTTACCAGAATAAATGTTAATTGATTGACATAATAGTAGGAAAATAAATAAATTTTCATCACAAAACGCAAGGTCCGTTGATATTTGTTTTTCCATATAATAATAATAATAATAGTAATAGTAATAGTAATAGTAATAATAATAATAATAATAATCAAAATCAAATAGTGATAATAATAACAAGAGTCTGGCTCCGACACCTGATGCAAGGAAAACGTACGCTATTTTGTATTGACAGAAACATGCGACTGTTCGTCTGTTTGAATAATTTTCTAATTCGTTCAACGAACGTTGAAGATTCAGCGTAAAAAAGGAGCTCGATTCTTATGTCATAAATGTTACAAAGTAGTAGAAGAAAACTATAGTCTACAGCGAGAAGAGAGGTCGCACTGTTTTATGGAGAAAGCTTACATCTGGGGAAGTGATTGGATAATGGAACAACTGCCTAATATTACAGAGAGTACCGTAATGATGTGTAAAGCGAATTGCGGAAGAACAAAACACGGTAAAGCTCTTTATCCTGACCGTTCCAGCCACGATTTTTCTCATTCCAGACGTTTCCCGCTCAAAATAGTACGCCTCCTTCTGTTAATGTTACATTATACCTTTCGCCTAATATTAATGCGCAATTACATATGTATGTCACGTTAAATTATTATTATTATTATTATTACCCGTACCAGACGCTATTATTAGTAGCACGCAGCGCTGCTAACATTCCGACACTATTAATTAACATACAAATCTATTTCAATCATTTTCCGATCGGTTACGTAAACGTTACCTAATTTCCGTACTAAACCTTTTCAACGTCCGATAAATTTGGAACCTTCGATGCTGCCGATAAAAATATTACCTCTGACCGATAATTCGTAATTTTTTTTTGTTCTTTCGTGCTCCTGACGCCGCAATCTTGAGCTTCCCAATTTCCTCCGGAACAATACAAATTCCCTCTTTCGAAGAGTTCGACATCCTTGCTAGGATCAGGTCGAACATTAATTGGCCATATTAGGACGCCAACATTATTAGCAAAATCGTCGCTGACCAGTACCTCTTAAACGATTCTCATTTGGGCCGGCAAACACCTTATTATTAGGCTAGCTCATTCGCTCTGTCTTACATTTACCATAACCATCCTTTTAAACACCTTCTCCGCTAGTTCTTCGTCACCGGCCTTCCCCATCTTATCTTGAACGATTCCGTTCGGTTCCACATAGTGTTTATCTATCAACTTAATTTTTATTTCTCGCGCTGTATTTTGAACAGAGCTATCTCTGTCGATTTCCCTTTTTGTTCTCGCTAGCCTAACACGCTCGGATTCAAAAAAAAACTCGCAAAAGTCACCATCGATTAAAATCTCTAACATTTTTTCCGATTCTATTGAGAGAGTTTTCGCAGTGAAAACGTTAAAATTAAAATTTATATTGACAAAAACGCGTGGTCATTCGTAACTTACAGGTTTCGAACATTTTTACATTTTCCTGATGGTGGGCCTTTTATCAAAACGTGTCAAAAACGGAAAGTTTTCAAACAAACGGACATTTACCGTTAATTTCATATCAATCGTTTTCTTCGAATGAACATTCGGTATAGAGTTCTTCTTCCGACACTCTTATTTTTTCCCGAATCAGTCGGTTTATTTTCTCCGTTAATCTCTCATATCTCACGCTCACTCTTTCCATCTAGGTTTACCGAAAATTGTGACACAAGTGAAATTTTTTAAAATCTCCTTACAAATACTGGTTCATAAACAATTCATATTTAGCTCGTAACATTTTTCGAAGCAGGTTATTTGTCCATTATTAAAAAAACCAATAGGAAATTTAATTGAAAAAAATAATGAACTTCTTTCTTCTTAAACTGCCTCCTTCTTCTGGTGCTTCCTATATACCTTCCTTCACCAGATGTTGTTCCAACTTTAGCAGAGTTCATTTCCTCTATTTCTTCCCTATATCTGTATATGTATATGTTAAAATTTTTGATCCTCTCTTCCTAATTCTCGAATCATCATGGGTCTCATTGCCCTTGGTTGTCGTTCCCAAAAAAGCGAAAAAAAACGAACTGAAAAAGAACCACCGTATAAAAATAGTAACAGTGCTCCTTTAAAACTGAACTAATTACATATATCAAAAAAAAAAAATTAAGTTTCTAGCAAAAATCGAACGATTTTATGGATTGTTAAAAAAAAACTTTAGAAATCGAAAAGCGTTAAAATTTCTGTAGAAATGACGGTTGTTATGAACCAAGTGTAATTTAAAAAATAGCTAAGAATTAAGAAACAACTGTTAGGATAAATGAGGGGCTTTCGGCGGGTCCGACATTGAATAGTATTATCGGGTTCAGTTGCCTCTCTGCAGAAGCATTTTAACGAATTAGGAAAAGTAAACAAATTTTGATATTAAATAAATACAAGTTGAGTAACCGCGATAATGATAATAAATATTAGGCATCCTATTTTTTTTACACACACACACATATATATATATATATATATATATATATATATATATATATATATATGTATATAATTTAATGCAGTTTTAGAGCAGCATTGTTTTACTGTTGTATCTTTCTAATTAAAATCGTTGGCTGCCTCCCTGACGATGATTAGCAATAATCTATTTCCAAAAAATGTGAACTGTTTCGGCTTCTGCCGGAAATAGAGACGTACGGATAACTCTTCGAATGTTATACAAATATTATAAATGTAAACAATTTAATGTTATATATTTTTTCTTACACAAACGACACATATATGTACATTCATTAATTCACAAAAATATATAGAACATAATCTAGATTGTAAAAACATTAAAAAATGAACCATAAAGAACAATAAATATAATAAATTAGTCCGACCGGTTTTGTCAATTGTTCGACACATTCTTGGACTCTATGTATATATTTAAATAATTATATTCGTGTAAATTGTACAAATTGCTAAAACCGAAACAAAGAGTTAAAAAAAAAAGAAAAAATCATTTTGTTATAGAGGCTTGAATCGAAATGTTGCATATAGAAGAAAATTCCTACATAATTAAAATTGAATATCCCACCGATCTTATATTTTGTAAACAAATTTGGTTTTTATATTCCTTTTCGCCATTTCTAACAACATGCGGATTGACGGAAATAATTTAAAATCTAAATAAACATTCGATAGAATTCGCAGCCAGATATGCGCTCCGTAAATGTAGACGATTTAAAAAACTATGTCTAATTATCTCGCCTCAAATTTAAATTCAAATTAGAACAAAAATAATCAATATCATAATAATAAGCAATTTTTTCTTTTCTACTCGCGGCCTAAACTACTTATTACGCTAAAATTGGGGTTGATACTGCAATATGATACTTTTGTGTGAGCGTCCAACAAAATGTGTTCAACATAATATTGCAATGAAATTGTCGGTCCTTCGAAATACCGAACGTTTCGACCATCAAATTAACGGCAGGAATAAAAAGAAAGAAAAAAAAGTTACGACAACGGGATTTATAATTCCATTTTAATTTTGATTATATGTTGTTGTTTATTTTGATTTTTTCTTGATTTTCTGCTATAGAATTAAAAGAAGAATCGTTTGTGCTAGACATTGTGATTCGATCTAATTTAACGGTTACAACTTTAGACGAAAAAATTCTGACATATTCCGTGTGAGATAAATGAAAAACAAAATTCAAGGGACATTCAAAAAGCTATTTGGCGTCGTCATATATTTTAGAACAGCAATTTGCTTTTTTTTTTTCTCGTGATAATAACATATTACACAATGTACCGTGCGTAACCTATTAGTCGATCGCTTAAGATGCAAAAGACCGGTTCCAATAAACGAGAATCGTGCGCACGCAGCGATGCGGGACTGAGACAGTACGTACGTCTAGGATGTCCTCTGTGCGACGAAGGATCCAACAATTCAACACATAGTAGGCGAAGTGGACTATTGAAAAGCGGAAAAGCCGTTAAAAAGACACCAGTTAGTAGTTCATATGACCTATAGAATATATACTACGAGTCATTCCGAAATGAAAAAAAATTAATTTGTTTGAAAAAATTGTTAAAAGGCATGCCAGAGCCAGCTTATCCCGGTAGCGTGGTTAATCAAGCAGTGCGGTCTTTCGTTCAAACAGAAGTCGGTTCGAAACCTCAAAGTATGACAGTTGTGCTAACATCTGTAGTTGACCGGCAGTGAGAATAAATAAGAGTTACGTAGCTATTTAAAAAGAAACTAGAAATAGAAGTAAAGCGTGGGCAAAGGAATAGAAGAAAAAAGAGTTGAGCCGGCGGAGATCCAAGGATGTAGAAAATGGCAGCCTCACATTCAGAAGGCGGATATGCGAGATGTATTTTTGGTTTATAAATGGACTCTGTCCGGCTTGGATAAAATACATAGAATAAAGTCTGCTCTACTAATCTAAATGAATGATGGTTTTCGTAGTTATCCAAGTTATCCATTTTCCTTTTGTAAACCACGTCGAAACAATCCATACTAAACTCTACTGTTTCTATTTCTCTAATGGTGAACAGTGTAACCCTAAAACGTTGAAGTTTAATGTGGATTATTTCTACCGAAAATCGAGGTTGTTACCACGATATCTTGCTTATTAAAGTCTGAACATTTTGTCAGTATCAAATTAACACTAAAGCCAAAAGCTCATTTTTAATCGGACAGCCTACCTGAAAATCGCATGCCCGATCGGCCGAAAACTACCTATAAAAAGACTCGATCATCACATGAGGATTTTTATTGTTGCGCATCTGGTAAATTTAAAACGGCGCGTCGGTGTAATTTATTTTTGAGCATAGATGTTTAAAGTTTTGCCCAAAAGTATTATTTTCGTGATTTGAGGGATTCTTTTGATTACAAACATCATATTAAAGGATTCCAAATTAGAGATCATCTCTGAACAGACAATAACGACCGTTCTCCTATTATCTGAAAAAGAAAAAACAAAAAAACAAAAAAAAAAAAAACTGGACTACAAGTTAAACACATTCCTGTAAAATGATCGACGTCATCGGCATTTTATCAAAGAGTCCGAAATTACGAAAAAAGAAAAACAAGAGTTCACATTTAAAGACTTCCAATTTTTTTTTTTAATAGCATATATCGATTAACTTAGTAGAAAAATATTTTCCTGCCACGATCGCCAGTCTCATAAGCATCTATATTCGATTTTTGTGTGTTTTCAGTGTACTATAAATAAACCGTACAAATATTTATATTCTACCCCCACCCTTGATACATATATTAGACGTATTATTTCTGCGCCAAAGTACTTTTTTTTTTTGCAATATTTTCTCAATTTTTATCTATACTCTGACCCATTGACTAATGCGGAAATTGTCACGGAAATCGTAATTCCCCAAAGTTTTTCTTTAATTAAAATTTTTTTCCAACTGCAAGACTCTTTATACATCGTAACAACCTGTGTATTTGTTAAATGTTAGCCGCGGATTTAATAACAACTATTATATAATTCGTTCATTAATGAATTTCAAATAAAACTGTTTAATTTCTTAATTTTATTTATTTGCACGCAATCTTTTTCCTCTTTTTTTTTTTACTTTTGTTTTTCTTTTTGTAAGATTAATCAAAAATAATTCGGTAAGAGTTTTTTTTTCTTTTTTTTTTTCATCTGCAATAAATAATTTAAATACCCAGAGCTACCGTAACGCAGTTAGTTACTTAAGTTCAGGTAGAGAACCTCCTGGTAGGAATCCCACTACCGCACATTCCCAAAAAAAATTTCATTTGCGCTCGGTTAATGTTTTTATTTAACGCGCTCAAAAATATATAGAAAAAGAAAAAAATCAAATCAGTTATTGTATTCTAACCTTTTTTTTTTTTTTTTTTCATTAATTCCACCATTTTTATATAAATTTTCTATTTATATCATCTTCCGTTTTGCACCAATGCCCCACGTGAAAGAAAAAAAAATTGCGTTTTCCTCTTTACTCTTATTATAACACCTCGGGAGATTAGCAATCTCAAAAAAAAAAAAAAAAAAAAAAAAAGCAACGAAAAAACCATAAGGGTTATTAACAGGCTGTATTTGTTTTCTGATTTCAGTGGTTGTTTTTTGTTTTTGTTTTTTTTTGGGGGAGGGTGCATGTCGGCACGGGGGCCATAAGCGATTGGAATTGGAAGAGTAGTCATCAGTTAAATACACCGTGATCCGGTCAGAAACTGACAGAATGAAGGAAATCAAAACTAGAACAATGGACGGAGAGAATAAGATGTAAGAGGCGAAATAACGATGATTGAGAAACCTAAGAAATAATTAAAATACAAATCAGCACACACGTTCAGTCGAAAGAGAAAAACAATTGACAAGTATAAAAACATTATGACGTTGAGTAAACACTGCTTCTTATCAGAATAACATTGTCAGCAAGCTGATGATACGTCAGTATGAGTGTAAAAAAAAACTATATTGTAAAATTTATCGACATTTTTGCATGATTTCGTGACGTCGGTTTTCGTCACCCTAAAAGCAAATATCATGCTGAAATAATAAATGCGAATAAATCCGGACCCGTTTTTGTTAATATTTATATAAAAAAAAAAAAAAAAAAATAAATATACTCTCCCCTTATTTATAAAAAATAAGCATAAATTTATATTTCAATAAATTCAAAAATTATTTAAGCATATCGATCAGCTAATAATATCGGGTGTGTTGTATTTTCAGTTTTTCGAGTACACACTCTGCATCGTTAGCCGATGATATACTTACAATTGACGTATTTTAATTTTTGAATTTATTGAAATCTAAATTTATGCTTATTTTATAAATAAAGGGAGAGTATTTGTTTTTACTTATAAAATGATACGAGATGCTTACGTAATTTTTCGATAAAGAGCAATAATTCTAGGAATATTTCCGAAGAAGTAGGCGTACGTATGTAAAAAGTGTGACGATATATTATTATAAGCAAATTATTCACGTTTACGCTATGAAACAAAATCACTCTGCCGAATGAAAAGGGAGAATCTCTTAACCAGCTTCCTATACTGCGTAACAGCGGAGCGACGCCATTCTTTAATGTTTCTCATTAATAAATTATTGTAAAATTAATTACGCAATTGATAAATTAATTCGATTAATTAATTGCTAGAGCTAATTAGATGTCTAGTCTAATTAGCAATTCGTATGTTAGTAACAAAGCGTGAAAATTGTCTAGAGTGTATTTAGAAGCAATAGAAAAAACCGGAGGCAGGCGCAACTACTATTGCAATAATTGTTGTTGCCGTTAGAGTAGTAAGGTGAAGAAAGTTCTCATCCTAGAAGTACGTCGAGTTTTAATTTAATCAATTTTCCGCTTATAAATCAGGCTGCTCTTCCTTCGGCGCAGAGCTTATCTCTCTATTCAATGAGCATAACAGAGCTCCGGCGAACGACATAATCGTAGCCGGCGGTACAGCGCTGCTGACGAGATGCAGATAATTCGTCGGATTCGGAAGAAAGGTAATCTCTCGTTCTCAGGTGCCCAATTAGAGCTACGAAAAAAATGTTAAAAAGGAGAGTGTGCGATCCGAGCTGATTTTTCTGATAACTCCGTCATCCGTGTGCCGTATCTGCGAGCATCGCGCTGCTGTTAACATATAAACATATAAACATATATCAACGTATAAACATATCAACATGTAAACGGGCGCTTCAGATTGCTGCCGCGAATCACGCGTATCTCTCTGTGTAAGAGTAAACACATAACTTTCACTGCCTTTTCAAAAACCCAACCACGAACGTAATAGCGCGCGCAACAGATCACTTTCGTGCAGCACACATTAACGAACGCGCGCACACATTTCTTTTTTATCCGTTTCGTTTAAAAATATTTATCGGACAGAGATCGTTCAAGGCAGAGATCGTTCAAGGCAGCCTCGTCTGCGCACTGATCGTACTCGCATAAACGCCTTTTGATTAATTGTGAGACAATAACAATCACAATTACCGCAATTTGATTATGGATCGTTAAACGGAGTGCTCATCGGCAGCGTGGAACAATTCGGTGCATCGTCGGACGGCGGGGGACTCTTGCAATTACTTTTTTTTTCTCATAGCGCTTTCCATGCGACAAATTATAATAACCAATAAGATTATGATTACACCAGTAACCTATATTTTAGGTATCGTTTCACTCACCGGTGTTTCTTCGCGTGTTTTTTGTTTCGCGAATTTTCGCAAAATGCTACGATTTTTCGAATCGCGAGTTTTTCGGGTTTGTTTTCTTCCCACTCTTTTTTTTCTTGCGCATAAACCCCGCGATTAGGGCTCTACCCCCTTCCGGTTATAAACTTCCAGTTGACGTGTTGAAGTCTAATATAACCAGGTTGAGGAAAAAGATGATGTTAAGGGGAATTCTTCCATCAACTGCTCCCGAAGAATTTTGAACGGGTCAGTTTCACTGCGGACAGCCGCGCAACTAACAGAAGGGTAAAATTCGGTGGCCGTACAATTTCCAGAAGTCGTTCTGCCCCTCGTCCGCTTTGCAATGTCGGTAAAGTTCATACAGTGATGTCGAAAAATGTCGACTAAATCGAGAAAAAAACTACAACAAAAACGAAATGGAACGCAAAAAAAGTGATATCATTTGTGGCAAAAACATTACACAGTAATTAATTTTAAACACCGATTTAAAACAATTCTTTAATTTATCAAATAATTGTTTTAAATTGGTGTTTAAAATTAATTACTGTACAACATAAAAGAAAACGTTATGAGTGGAATAAACAGATATAGTGAAGCATTACACAGATGGAGTAGTTCAAAGATTGGAACAATGACGATAAAGCATCAACGTCTCTCGGAAAATATGACTGAAATCAAAGCACCGCTGCTGTACCGAGCTAAGCTACAGGATGGTATCGAAAAAATGAACTGTCTCTTTAAAAAGATAAATTAACGAGTGATTCCTAAATGGCAATCGCTTAAAATAGGTATACGTCACCAACCCACTTAAGAAGAGTAATGTCTGAATCTGAAGGAAACTTGAATAGCAGTCACCTGGAAATAATATGAGCAAAACTTGTATAAATACATATATTATATATATATATATATATATATGTATATATCAGGGGCGGATCGAGAAGGACATTTGAGGGGGGAATTATATAATTACGTAGAATCTTCTATGGTGGTAGGCAGTAGATTTGAGAAACGCCCATTTTCTCATAAAGAAAATCAAATAGCGAACAAAATACATAATTATTATAATTTAATTTGAATTTAGTTTTATTTTTAGGTGAAAAATAAAACGAAATTATAAAGTTCTAGATAAAATGGTAGTTTAGAAATAGTGAGAAATACAGCATTTTTATTAGACTTTACTTCTTTTTTTATTTTTGTTAGTAATCCCATCTGAATTCTCTTTGTCCGGTGAGCAAGTTTAAATAAATATATTTCTCATTAAACTATTTTTAATTAAAATTACAAAATAAAAATTAAAAATAAATAAAAATAGCAAAAGATCGATGATAATTACATTTAAAATAGAATAAAAAAGGAACATTAATAGTTTTACTAGAAAATAGTATTAAATATTAATTATTAAAATCCGTAGGTAAAATTCATACAAATCTTTTTTATAGCATAAATTAAGTTTCTCTAACAAATTTTTTCATATAGGCTTTGTTTCTTTGAGGGGGGAAATGTCCCCTATTCCCCGTAGATCCACCATTTCATATAAAGTAAAGTAGGTTCCATATCTTGACAGGGCGTTGTGATTGTGAAGTTAAGGTTCACAATGTACTTAAGGTTCTAATGGATATCTGATGAGAATATTAGGGCCAGTTCCTTTCTCTCGGCCGCCTTTACTTTCCACCAGATAATTCTCTGGTATAACCAATTATTTCAGGCTAGGTAAACTTGGGAGCGACTTGGATCCGGGGTCTCGTCTCGATAACCTATGACACCTCTGATTTGGTAGCCAAGTACCTTAACCACTATATATATATATATATATATATATATATATATATATATATATAAAAAACTCAGCCCTGCGTGTCTCGCAAGAGGCTCCGCTCCTTAACCTCGCCTGGGACCGGATCATCAGCTCTATCACTTCTATACTCCGTATAGAACGAGGAAAATTGATTATCGTGACTCTCCACTACTTTTTCCGTCGCAACTTTATCTTCTTTATACAATAAATGTAATGTTTTGGGACAAAAAAAATGTGAACGAGGTTGGACTAAGAATGACGTTGTCATTGAATAACATAACTAACCAAGGCAGCAATCCATTTTGTTAATATTTTGTATTCTTATATATATATATATATATATATATATGCGATATATGTAACGTTTTTGGACAAAAAATGCGGTAGAAGTCGGCCTAAGAATGACGTTGTCATTAATATATACATATATATATATATTTCCGGAAATGGATGTAGTGATTTTGATGGCGTTAATGAATTAAGGTTTATTAGGAGTTTAGATAGATCGATTGGTCGAAATCTCACCGTCGAGAAAATTCTAGGGAACGAGCAATTTCAAAAGAGAAACGAACGATATTTTAAGTGATCGTAGTAAATTTTAACCGACTTCAAAAAAGGAGGAGGTATTCAATTCGACTGTTTTTTGTTTTTTTTTTTTTTGTCTGTGTTACCACAGAACTTTCTTCTAGGTGAACCGATTTTGATGATTCTTCTTTTATTTGAAAGCCAGTGTTTCTCATGTGGTCCCATTTAAATTTGATCAAGATCTGGCCGATAGTTTTTGAGTTATCCTTAATAATGCGGAAGATTGAAGCTTTTTTTGGATGCTTTTCATTCATGATTAGTTTCAATATCAAGTTAGATTTATTGACTTAAAATACTATAAATTTGCCAAATTACCATATGGTAATGTAGCTTTTGATGTTTTCACACCGTGGAAATATCTGTTCTTATGAAAATGTTTTAATTTAATTGAATAAAAATGCAGTAAAAAGTAACGAAATAAAATGCTTTTTTTACAAAAAAAAATAAATACCGATACTTGAAGGTTTATTATAAAAAATTAAAAATGCACTAAAAAGTAACGAAATAATTACTCCCAATGAAATTTATATATCAGAGTGATTATAATACTTAAGTGGTGATATTATCGTAATTCTTATACAACATTAAAACCTTAATTAAAGTAGGATTCATATTACATATTAAAAGAATAATTAAAAACTGCATTAAATGTTCATTAAATTGTTCCTAGATATAGTAACATGAATTTGATGCCGACTCTAATAAGTATTAATGTTGTATAAGAATTACGATATCACCCTTAAGGTGTTATATCACTCTGATATACATTAATTTTTTATCGGGAGTAATTATTTTTTACTTTTTAGTGCATTTTTAAATTTCTATAATAAACCTTCAAGTATCGGTATGTATTTTTTGAAAAAAAGCATTTTATTAGGGTTTATTAAAATGGAAGAATAAACACCGCTAGGCCGTGTGCTGTAAAAACTAACAAATCCATTTTTACACTGTTAATTGAAAACAGACAAAGGTTGTTTCGATATATTTACGCGTTACACAACGAATCTAAATACCGTTGAAAATTCTCAAATATAATTATAGGTTGTAGAATCATATTATGCAGATGATAATTTGTAAGAATATTTCCGGCTTATGAATATTTGTTCTTATTAAATGGAGAACACTTCAACATAAAAGCGAATAATAAAAGAAATGTAGCTTTCATATTTATATATTACTACTGTCGACTTGAAACTTATTAATCCCCGGTGATCGATTCGCAAGTTCAGATCTGAGTAAAGTTCGATTAGTACGTACATTATTAAATGAGCAATTCTTGTACCTGTAATCTGGCCCTAACAATTTCGATTAAATTCATGAATTGGATTGCGCGGTTTTATTAGAAATCGATTCGTCTGAGTGTCTCTATTCGTGTTAGTAATGAAAAATCGTATTTAGCATCTAAGTTTACCGATTCTCTTATACCTACTAGATTAGAAAATCGACGTTTCGTGATGGAATAAATCTGTTCGCGATCTATTTACATGGCTCGATCTTAAATTTTACGCAAACTAAAATACACTTTTAATATTGAATACAATCGGGTAAAATGCAATTTCAACCTTCGTATTACGTGCGCAGTTATAATTTTAAATGTTTTTAAAACGTATGAAATATATCAATCTTTGATGATTTTCAGGCTCGAAATAAATCCGAGTAATATATTGATAAAAAGTTGAAAAAAGAAAATGTAAAAAAAAGGAATCGATGATGCGGCATTGCTGGAAACGTTTCAAACACATCTCTATTTTCGTTCACTTTGATGATTTCTTCTCATTTATCTTTATTCTTCTTCTTCCTCTTCTGACTAACCGGTCGGCGATTTTTAATTTGGTGACAGTTGTCCATTTCTACACGTTAAGTACTTCCCGCTGATAGATTTTATACATGTTTCTTTTCACATTTAGTATACATATTTCCTCTCATAGCGACAACTAATGGATATCCATTCTCTTACTGAAAGTCGTTTTCTTAACATATCTCTCACAGCTTGCATTCCGCATACTTTAGAGCGATTCTATCGAGAAATTCATTTCCGGCATCTTCATGAAATCGTACAAAGTATTTCTCTATACACCCATCGAACTATTACGAGTGGCTTATTTATCTCTTTTTTTCACTAAACTGAAATCGTACTCTTTATTCATTATTTTTAGAAATTGGGTATTTCTTTAAACTGGAACAGTTACTGGTGACTAAGGTAATTTTGTCTGCTGCCGCCGATAATTTTCCAGCGCAGTAATAGTCGACTAAACGTTGTTTCTTGTGAACAGGCACGCACGGAGGTGATTTTAAGACGTTATCAAAATTTACTTGCGAAGGTAGAGTTAGTCTTGCTATTATTATCCAGTATATTATTCTTCTGACGGTTAATATCGTGTAGTAGCGTGCATTGCGTGACATAATTGCATTTTTCGGTAGAGAGTGTTCTGCTTGCGAGAAGAAACATTAATAAAATCTACAGTCATCGCACGTGAGATTAATTATGATAGCATAATTGCACTACAACAGCGCATTATTAATCTCTACTTCCGGAAATATCTAAATTTAGCCAATGTTTAACAGGCCGCAACTGGTAGCCTACTGTATTTTTTTACCTTCAGCTGAGCACGTATCACGCATTATCTTCGCAGAAAAATATCTAAGCACTTTTTTTTTCGCCATTTCGGAAGGTTTTGCAACACCTTTATTTTCGTCAGATGTGTCATTTTTAACTTTTAACAAAGCGATTAGCAGCGACCTCTAGGAATTCACGCGATACAGCAGCAAAATGAATAAGCGGATAGAAGAAAACTGTTTTATTTTCAATAGGGGTTCTTTTTTTAAATAAATTAAAGAAATACAAAGAATTCTTTATTATGTAGACTTAGTGATCATTTGTTGGGAATGCCACTAACAGAAAAAAGGCTAAAAAACCAAAGTAATCAAACTTATCAATGGAAACTAAATCTCGTAGAGATTATAAATTTGAGAGGGAGTGCCAAAGGAACACGTAAACACCACTATGTATGAATGTGTGTAAACTTCAATCACCGGGCACCTAGAGGTATGTGTTTATTTTTCAATTAGTTAATATCGAAAGAGATTAAGCACCAAATATGGATCAAATATAAATAAGAGAAAAACAAAAATTGGTGTAGTTGATCGAGGTTAACATCTCTGAAGCTGAAAAACAAATGAAATAGTGAGCAACTATGTATATTTACAATCTCTTATGGAAAATGATTTAGGGGGGGGGGGGGGGGGTCGAAATGAAATCGACACATTCATCACGATTGCGATAAAAAAAGGAAGTTAGTGCAGTGTGTTTGGTGTTACCTTTTTGATATGCGGCAGAGGCATGGACAGTGAAAGCTAGAGAGAGAGAGATAAGCAACGTACCGATAATTTCAAAATGCGGCTTTGGGAGGAGGCGTACATTACAACACTGGATGGTAAAACAAACAAATGTTTCTATTATACGGAAGCTCGACATTAATTACCCGGCAATGTTTTATCGACGATTGTTCGGTTTACTCCGTGCACAGCATTTAATAACTTCGATGGGCAAATGCAAGCAACTCCAGTTCCCTATGGCAGATTACAGTTCCGGTTGACGGACATTTGCAGCAAAGTACACTTCGGAAGTCTAACGACCGTAAACGGCAAACTAAAAATCGGGAGAAGCGACGGCGGAAAAAAATTAAAGGGGGCTGTAAAATAAAAAATGGTCACGACATCATCCCTTAGGGGGATTACGACTGATAAGAGGGAAATATCAAAACAATAATCTTACACAGAACATTAAGCATGAAATTTCTGATTCAAAATTAATCAGAACTATTATTAATTGTTTGAAGTATCATCTAAATGCATAGACGAAGAGTCTTAGAATATCTTAGAATACGCGAAAATAGAAAAGCTAAGAATGGGAGAGGTAGAAAGACGTTCGAGGAGGAAAGCGAGGCGTCACATTAAAATTATTATTCGGATCCGGTGAAAAAAGTGCACCCTAACTGGAGAAGAGTTTAAAAATAAAAAAAATAAAAAACTGAAAGTAATCTGAGCGAATGAATCTGAAACAAACAAGTGTACAAAAATCACGAAAGAAACAAACGGGTTATAATGGAACTGATGGCATGATGAGATTAGGCGCGAGTGGACGGAGAAGGTATGCATTAAATAAAACAGAATTGTAAAATGGTAAAAACGTGGCTTTGGAAGTGATAGATGAGCAGCGACATTTACCAGCGGTTTATGATTATGATAACAAGAAATCGACCATTTAACGTGTAATGCCAACTGCGCGTTAGGTCGCCGCAGATTCAAAATAAATCTAATTAAAAAAAGAGAGATATAGAGACAAAAGAAGAAACACAAACGTCAACAGAATCAAAGAAAACTTGAACAAGTATAGAGATAATAATAGAACAGCTTGAGAATGAAAGGGCAGAAAAAGAAACATTCACTCGCTCAAACGGAGCAAGTGAAAAGAATAACGCGCTTAATATTCAACGATGAAGATTAATAGGATATTTAAAATCTCGAAAGCGCAGCGAGGAGACTTGCCTCAGTTCAAAAAGAACAGAAAAGAAAAAAAAACAAAACATGAAGATACTGAAATTCACTAATAGCGTTTAAAATTCCGGAAAATGGTTTTATTATTCTGAATTCGCCTCCATTACGGACTTTACTAGAGACATTCCGGCCCTCGTGTATTACATAACTTCACTGAGAAACGTCTAGTGATTTCTATGAAAACTGTTGAAATTACAATATAGTGTACTACAACCATCAAAATATAACGAATAAATTTAATAACAAAATGAAGGCTTATTTCGAAACCTTTTAACGGATATGACCCATCATTACCTAAAAAGAAACCATCAAATTAGATTTATGAAATGCCATTTCTAATCAGGACGAGAACTCGTTTTTAATTAGCACAGCCAACGACGCTATTATTATTATTATTATTATTATCGTATTAATTTATCGAAGTAAAATTTAAATTACAAATACAAAATTACAAAAAAGTACGAAATATTGTCGTCCATTTATAAATCAACATTTGTCAGCCATTCTCTACTGCGCAAGAGAATGTAGCCCAATCAATCCTTTGTCGAAAACTTCACACACAAGTTAACAAAGTGCGGCATCGCTTGAATCTCACCACAGCTACACAGTTCCGATTCCGAGAGCTTTCCATTTGTACACATTAAAAAAAAAACTTGCAGCGGCCTTGGTTGGTTCCAACTCGAATTGCATTTTCTGCTGAGATCAAATCCCCCTACCGGCCGAGTTTAAGATGTAAGTTGTCCGATTACTGGAGTCTGCTTATTCCAAAAAAATTCCCTCCAGCTGGTAGCTGCGTCGTCGCTTGTCTGAAGCTCGTTGGCCGTCAACCATGCTGCTTTCCTAGATCGAAGACGTGTAAATATCTTTAATAAATTTTTCCACGTGAGGGTACGTGCTATCGTATTTATAGCCTATTCTCGCTTTAATAGCCAACGCTATTAAACAATCTGTCCCTCCCTTTTTCGCTAGAATTAAAATCACTACTCAATGCAAAGGTAATAGATAATTTTACGTGAATGGTTTTTTTTCCGAACTTTGATGGCGCCCGTATTTTAAATAATTTGCGACTATGAAAAAGGAAAATTATGAAACAAATAATTAAATTTTCGTGAACCGAAAAATTAAATAATTGCAATCTATATATTTCTGTTTTAAAGTGAAATTCCGAGAAAATAGCCTGTTTTTATCGTTCAAATCTTTACTCGCATTGATTTAAATTGACCTCTATTATTCCAGGGGCGCAATTAGCTTTTTTCGACTTTCGGCTTACACAAATAATATTGCTCAAATTTCGACTTTTTACTATTAATAAGCTCCGCATTTTCAAAATTTCCATCCGTTTAAAAATATTAAACACTTTTTTTTTTTTTATTATAAATTATCCTTATCTTTATAAAAAAAAAAAAAAAAGAAAAACCGCTTGACCGAGCGGTTGTATTTTCAACCTTTTTTATGATGAAAAACCGAAATATTAAATAGACTTTTTTTAGCGATCTTGCTCACTAAAATATGATTTCAATGCTCGCAAAATAAATATTAATTAATAAAAACACGGAATACGAGTACGTAGTTATATAAATTTGCCGGTTGGTTAGTTGGCGTTGTTTTTTTTTTTAATAAGTTGTAGATCTCACAAGACAAGTACGCCCATTCATAGACGTCGCCAGCGGAGGGAATGGAGGGGCAACCCCCCCCCTCCCAAGCCTTGAAACTTTTTAATCAACTGACATTGATGAGTATTCGTAGGCGCGTAATCATGGACAATTTGGAAAACTTATGTTTTAATTATTATTCTTGTTTAATAAAATATTAAGCCTTTACAACTTATAAATTTTATTTTTCCTGTAACACTCATATTCTCTTTCTATCATCTTGTCCCTCCCTGGCTCATCGGCTGGCGACGCCCTTGTGCCCGTTACATATCTGTCTTATCAGATTACATACACGCATTATAACAAATTCACAAAGAACACACTAATGAAAATTTACCGTACTTTTCCTCGTTGTACATATATGTTTCTTTTACAAAAAAGAATTTAATTAATTCGTTTTATTGTTCTTTAATTTGTAAACGGAACGTATCAACTTTTTCAAAATAATAACGGAAAATTAATAATAATAATAATAATAATAATAATGTTTAATAATAATGTTTAATAAAATATCACGAGCGTAAAACTTATACATTTCATTGCTGGCTGAATAATTAATTGCAGCTATAATTATTGACGTATTGGTTTCTGCCGACTATCATTATTACGTTGATTCGCATATAAAAAATATAGCGTAGCCGTTAACGATAACATACTCGTATAATGAACAGAAACAATGCATTTTTTCATTACAATATAGCAGACTGTTTTATAAAAAAACAAATAGTATCACATTACGCATAATATTTGCAGATAGAGCATAGAGGGGGCATTTATAATCTTTGTTGCAATAGAATGTTACGCGATCAACACAACTTACATATGCTCCTATACGCCATATATACGCATAGAACAAACATTGTCTCTCATTGGCAACATACGTGATGAAAATCGTGCTATATGTATAATGTTAATTTTCCAGCTTTCAACACGCACACACACACATATTTCTTCTAGTACTTAACAGATATCGGTTCCATGTTAATTTATAATATTTCAAATTGCCGGTTTTACTGATTAGGCCGAACATGAATTTTTCAAAATATTTTCCAAAATAGTTTTGTACAAGAGGATTTTTAGTGTTATTTTGAGAGAGGCGAATTAATTCGATATTTTGAACATTTCAAATTTAATTCGTAAACACAGTCTGACTAACCATATTCAAAACACTTCTTTTCGTTTACAAAGTGGAACTGTAAAAAATAAAGTATGGAGCGCTTCGGTGGAATTGTAAAATTTTTTCTAAGCCACTTAAAAATAAGACACTACTGTTTAATCCGTGACTAATGTTCAAAAATATTCCTTATACTTTAGTAGAAAAAGCTAAATTAAAATTCACTAATTCCTTTCTCACTCAACCGACCACGTTATTCTTCTTATTCGCTCTTTGATTCATGATTTCTTCCTTTCTCACGTAATTAGCAAACGGATTTCTTTTGGATTCTTGGTCATGCCGGAATCGAGGGAAATAAGTTAGTCGACTCATTCGCTCGGTTATCTTCTTCTTCTGGTATTTCTCATCATCCGATATTAACCCCTTCTATCTGCGGCTGCTCATTCCAAACTATGGTTTGATTCCTACGTCTCCTCATTCTCCAACCCAGATTCCTTTTTCTCGCCTATTCATCCCTTCCTCGCTTCCCCTGTTTTTTTTTTTAATTTTCCTTCTACGAGTCGTTCCAACATCTCTGCGATTTGCCGCCTCGTTTTGAGCACAATTTGCTCCATTCCTTACTTTTCCGTTATTCTCTTGTGTGCCGATCTCCTTATTGCCCATTGCACCCCGCCAATAACCGATTTATTCGTGACCCCGATCACATATAATGTTCGGTTGTTCGACACTTTTAACTGAACACGCTTCTTTCTACTAAGCCTTTTACAAGTGTCGGTGTTCCAACTCCATACAGTGCGCTTCGTTCATTCTCTTCCTTTCTTCTCCTTCTGTTATCCAAGTACTCTTGATTCTTTCTTGTCGGCTACCTCTGATCGTGTAAACATCTGAGAGACTTTAGCCCCCTTTTTTTTTTGTTCCTTTGTTCTTGGTCCAATGTCGCCATTGTAGACGAACCCATAAAAAAAAAAAAAAAAAAAAAAAATCCACTAATAAACTGATAAGCACGCTAAAACGTTAATTCGTCGCGTCCAAGATCGTTGAAGTGTACATTTACTTTTTACACTAATTTTATGATGCGCAAATTTTTATCGAAACGTATTATCAAAAACACACTCGAGACAATGTAAAATAATTCAAATCTATTCGATAATCGAATAACAATAACTCGATGATCAATAATAAAATTTAGGCTTTTACGTAAAACTTGCGACTATTAAAATGGCAATTACACACAGCACATGGATCAAATGTAAAAAAAAAAAAAAAAAAATCAGCACATTTTGTTAATATTGTTACCTGGCCCTGTCGTCGCGATAGCCTAGTGGCATGAATGCTTGATTACTAAGATAGTAGTTATGGATTCGATTCCCAGCGACCGCCGAAAAAAGTACAGATTGATTTTATGAAACAAAAATTGAAAGATTAATATTTAAATGAAAAATGATTAGTTAGTGGCTAAATGGAGTTTAATGCTAGGCCAAAAAAAAAAAAGAATTGGTTACCAAAACCAGTTAAAGTGTACTCTTTCTGCGATGGAACATTTTATAGGACCGCAGTAAACATGAAACATTTTCATAAAGCTGCTCTGCGATTCTATCGATGGATTTGAATTGGAGAGTATGGAGCTTCTCGGATGTATTTAAAACTATTGCTCGCAATACTCCAATCAGCGTCCAGTTGATCTCGATTTCAATTTTGTTTTTTCCTCGATAGTTACAGCGGAACGTAATTGGTGCATGCAGCTTGCCGACGACAATTATCGTATTTTCGCAACGACGAACACACTATTATGCGTGCCTTGTCTCAATTTATATCGAGGCAGTTTTTGGAATTGATCAAGCATATTTAAGAAGAAAACGGATTCGCATGTATGACATTCTGCTACGAAAGAGGGAAATTCAACGATTGCAATTTCTAAAAATCTTCTTGGCAACGTGTTAAATAAATCGCATTGTTATAACGAAGAATTCGGATTTTCGCTAGATAATTATCCGTAATCTACTGGACTTGCACAGACGATTGCAACCATTTCAATTTCCACTCGACCATGTGCCTTCTTTGTCCCCGTTATAGTGAATAACCTTTTTGTTATTATTATTATCTGGCCCTTCTCTAAAATGATGATGTTTTAATGGAGCTTTCTTATCATCTTTTGATAGGAAAATAATGAGCCGGCGAAAAATTCGAAATTCTGCGATACAATGTAACACAATACAGTATTATATATATATATATATATATATATATATATATACATATATATATATATATATATATATATATATATATATATATCTAATATAGATGTGTGTGTGTATACATACAAGTATTTTGCTAAAAGCTAAATTTTATTTCGTGCGAAATGTATCTAGAAAGCAATGTTAAAGTTAATGAATTGAAGTGTATCACGATTGATAAAGCCTAATGGTATTATACGCGGACTATTGTCACCTGCTGCTCCGTTGAAATAGTCATTAGACACACTTGCTACGCGGTTAAACTTGCCACTAAAAACAGCGAAATTACTTACTAAAGCTCTCCCTTTGATGTTCATCTGCAACGAATACTTTCATAGAGAGTATTCTATTAGAGTTACCGCTTTGACTTGGACTGCAGTCCCCCCTAACTGGAACAGGAGATGATCGTATTCTTACAATAGGACGAACATCTTAATATGAAAGCTTAGCAATTAAGTGTGAGAACATTAGTGGAATATCACCAAATATAACTTTTTTCCCAATTACATATTATGTATCCTTCATTAGTTGGCAGTATTCTTATATTAAATGATTGGTGGCTAAATGGCTTGATAGTTAACTAAAGCCGGGCTATAAAAAAAAAAAAAAAAAAAAAATCACCAAAGGGAAAACAGATAATCAAAAATACTACACCAGCACAGTCCTTATTTTTCTATCCTCTCTTATACATTTTCTTTTAATGCGCTACACAATAATGTTTTTCGCTGCGAGAGAAGACCCTTATTTATTATGTTCGTATCGAGTGTTTTTGTTTTTGATTTGGTTTATTTTTTCTGAAATATCAATCTCCGACCCCGGCCTGGAAAATTAGAAACAAGATCGCCGCATTTAATTTAACACGTGTTTAGAAGTAAAGTTCTTTACTGACTCTTCAACCTGCATCCATTGTTACGAACAGTTCTAACCAGATTATTATTACGACTCCATATTCTACTTTTAATTTAAATAGTTAAAATTTAAAAAGTTGAAATTTAAAAAGTTAAAATTTAAAAAGTTAAAATTTAAAGAGTTACAAGCATTACATTTACTTACAATTGATGGCTTTAGGAAATTTTAATAATAATCAGACAAAACAAAATTAGCAATACTCATACGTCTACGTAAAATTCAAACCTCGCTACACGGCGTGGCATAAGTCCTTTGTCCGGCTTTTTCACGAAATTACGCCTGACTGGTAGTCTAAATCTTACAGATGTCCTAGAAAGAATTAATAGTAGTAATTTACTTACAAAATCGATAAAAGTCGGTAATTAGAATTATCTTCGCTTCCTTTTCCTAATGATTCTTCTAGGACCGTTCCTTTTTAATTACAGTTGTGTAATCGTTATATTTCAAAGCAACGCATTTTTTTTTTTTTTTTTTTTTTTTTTTGTTTAAATAACTGCAAGCATTTTCATTAAATACATTTTACTATAATTTACTTAAAAATCGGTAAAAAAAAATATACATGTCTCCCATAGCTACGAACTTTTTGGACGTGTCTATATATTATCTAAACTATTACCCCGAAAATAGATTTTACCTTCTATTATTAACGTTAGTTAATAGGTATTTCGAAAAATATTCGTGATATTTTAAAAACATTAATAAGCTGCAAAATGAATATGATTATTTCACCCTCCGATTAAAATAATCGTGTAATTTAAAAAAAAAAAAAAAAAAGGAAAAAAAAACAAACAAAAAACAAATCAAAAACCAAACGTACTTATTATATAAAATAATACAATTTAAAGTTGTGTAATTTGAATTATTTAAAATATGTTCTGAAAAATTACAAAATTACAAATTCATATCAGTATAATATTTAAAAGACATTCTCAATATCGATACTGAACTAGTAACGATGTACGAGACGAAAAAAACAAAATGAACTGGCAGCACTAATGTAAAATTAACACATTTTTCTTCTTCTTATTCTTCTTCTTCTTTTTCGATTAACGTGCCGTGTACTGTCGCCCAGGCCAGAGGCATGGATAAGATAAGAGTTAGATGTAGCGGAATAGATAAGCGATCTTGAGGAGATTTAGCGAGTTTTGTCGTGGCGATCACGCAGGATTTCGAAAAGGTTAGACGACTGGAGAATTTTGTGCTCGGTATGAATTATAGGTGGTAGGACGACGAGTAAATGTTGCATTATTGTGACAGGAGAATTGCAATTGGAACTTAGTGGAATAGGTTTTGTCTGGACAGGAGGTGACTATGGGTGATTTTGGAGTTACACATTTTTAGAACCCAATAATAATAGCCGGTTTTTGTAAAAGCAGTAAGGAAAGGCACATAAAAATAAAAACATTTCAATGTTGATATAAATTGGTTTTTTGGGGTTGATTTTAAAATCTTGTATGGTATCCCCGTGCTTATGTATTTTAATATAGAGCGATTTTAAACAGGAGAAAGAAATTATAGAAAATCTAAAAACCGATTAACTATTCTACAAGAATATTCTACAATTTTGAAAAGATTATTCGACGTTTTAAAATTATTATAAGTAGATAAATGCAACAAGACACGTACATTGCCGAAAATCGTTATTTCGCGATCGTGACGGTTTTCCGGTAGACAGAACACACACCAGCACTTCCCCTTCACCGCTCATATCATGAAACACAGAAAGAATACTAAAATTTGAAGAAGATTTAGTGCATAGTCGTATAAAGTGTACTATAGAGCACTTTCATCTCCTTAAATTGCTGCCCTCTAAGCAATTCGTAAAAATAAACGAAATATTCCCAAACGAGCTTGTACGCAAGCAAATAATTTCCCGTCCAAACCAAACTAGAGTGTGAGAAAAGCACTCCCGTCTCGGCAGCAACAGCAGAACCACAGTGGGCGTACTGTATATATCATTTTCGCTTTTTATTCCTATTATTATTTTCATCATTTTTGTTACCCGCTTACCTATCATTTCCTTATAAAATGACTAATAGAGAGAACAGTCAGTGAAATTATGTGCAAATAAACGAAGAGAGAGAGAAGAGCAGAAGAAATTTATGCAGCGAACATGATGTTGTAGAACGCGATGAAAATGAAAGTAATTCAAATTATTAGGTAACTGGAATATTATGGTTGCATAGCAGGTAAATTTAATTTAGTAGTTGATTAAGTGAAAGAATCTCGTCGCAGGAATATAGACGCGTATGTTGTTATCCTCCGGTACGATGATAGGCGGCCGATAAATTGGCTCAACGAAATCGACATCGAACAACCGGAAACAACAATTATTATTCAACTAGAACTGAAAATGGAAGTAGCCGGGAGAAGAAACGATCGATTTTACCGGTGCTAGGCGAGAAACGGACCGTCTTGTGCAAATGGTGAAAACGAACTCTGTTGCACGATAATCACCTAGGAGGCGAACCTTCACCTACGAGACGACCGGTCAGCAACAAATCACCGACAGTAACCAGCGACTTTACGACTGGTGATCAGCTCGGCCAACTAATCGGATCCCGTTTAGTCGATTTTTAGCAGCGATGACCAGGCATGCGCATACTTTTTTTAATGAGCCGTTTCGTTCGTTTGAGGCCTAAGACGTGGTTAAAGCGAGGACAAAAGCTTAATATCTGTGAAAGGGAGATCATCTACGGCAAAGTGTAGACCTTAAATACAGATAAGCAGACAAGAAATACGCGTGTAATTCTGTAGATTATAAATATTCGTAATTTAAAAAGTAATATCTATTTAAATAAAATATAACCTTAGTTATCCTTTTATTTTATAAAACCCCTCACGCCTGGTTTGTAGATACATAAATAAATAAATTAATTAATTAATTAATATTACCGGGAGGAACTCTCTGCTGACTTCGCTCGTCAATCCACACTTACTCCTTCGTTATTTTTGACGACGCCTGTCCTAACGTTTTCCGTTGGGTAATTCTAAACGTCCACGTCCCCCTCGTCTTTATTTAAATATTTACTCGCCTCAGACGTGACAATTACGCGAAAAAACATATATAGATTCGTAGCAGCAAAATTACTAGCAATATAAATAGCCGGAAATAATTCAAATTTGAATTTTCTCGAATACACACGTCAAATTTTCTTGGCAATCAGAGAATTATGAACAAAAAGTTTTTTTTAGTAGAGTGGAAAATAATTCAATCTTCTCTACCATAGACGCATATAATATTCGGTTATTTGTCAATGTTTATCACTTAACATGTCTGTCCCGGATAAATTAAAATCTGAGACATTATACAGCGAGATATGATTGTGCCCTAAATATATATAGGTAAATATTCTTCGTAGTTCAAAAAAATGCCATGTCAAGTCCGCGTATGGCCGTGTGTTACACGGGGGCCTATATCTATAACTAATCACGGCTGCTACTGATTATTTAATCGATGCCACATATTTATCAATGTCGTCGCTTAGTTTTAATAGTTTCGTCATTTTATTACGCTTACGTATGTAAATTAGAATGTGTCTCCAAAGTTTCTCGCCACCCTTATCTATCACGTGTCTGGAGATTGTTCGAGCACACTAATAAACGTCTTATTTTTGTTACGTTAACGGTATGTCATAACAGTGTTCGAGAGTGAAATCGTACGTGAGGTCCAACTTCCCAGCTGCAATTGGCAGCAGTTGTCCCCAATAACGGGTAATTATGTATTCAATGACGGTTATGAGGACGAAGCAAAAGTATTTGCAGACAAGAAAGAGAAAGAGCGAGAGATCTAAATCGTACTTTTATTTGACTTTAATACATGCGCTTCATTTCAACAGCTTTATTGCCGAGAAGGTAAACTGAAAACCGACGGAACTAGCGCATCTATTTTTCCGTACTATAGAGGGTACCTATTTAAAATAGAGCTGTTCTTACATATTTAACTAGAGTTCAGTGAAAAGGGATTATTTAACTTAGTAGCGAATCAGCTGCAAGATGTTACAATCGCATGCGAAATCACTAATTTGAACAGATTAGAATTTATATTAGGTTGATGTTGCCAAAAAAGTAAACAAAAACAAATATAGCAGGATAGGAACATTTGCTGCCTGAATAAATTACTTTTAACGCTGCATTACACGCATTTTCATTAACGACATGTAAAATTACTAAATGAAACTTTTCCTCAAATGAAATAGTTGAAACGCGAATAAAACATTTGCATACGGGAAACTACAGAAATTTAAAAATAGTAAGCCCTACAACGAAACGAAAGAAAAAAAGAAAATACGCATTTTCTATTAAATTAGTTCTTGTACAATATATAGAAAAATTACTAATTTTTTAAGAAGACATTTTTTTAGTTCAGATGTGATTGTTTGGCTTATCTATATAATGGCTGGGTTTTCCCTTGGTTGTTTTATTATGTTTATGGTTCTGATGATGAATAGAGCACTGCTATTCGAAACGTTAACAGAAAAAAAAAATGTGATCTGGTTATTCCCGAAAAAAGTAGAATGATGGTTAACAATAATAATCACGAAAATTTAAAATCATTTTTAGTTTTAAACTTGTTTATTCATTATCACAGGGCACAATGTACATTAAAATGAAATAAAAATAAAATAGAATTATCGGACACAGAGGAAATGGCTGAGAAATACTGTACATATTTTTTTTCATGTTCTCTTCTTCAAAAGCTTTTCTGGATTCACCATACGGGGAAAAAGTTTATATGAATGTAAATGCGTGGGCGTGTGTGCGTGTATATATATATATATAACTCGGATGCCCCTTGATGACCCCTCTTGCTTTAATTTCTGTCTCTTTCACTTCTTTACTTTGTATAAAATTATCAAAATTTACAACGTAATTCTTACTGGCATCAACACACACAAAAAATAACATAATCACAAAAATCCTATCCCAACATTTTACTTTCATTATATAAAATTAAGACATTTTTTCGTTACATTTTTCGTTACATATCTCGTTACATAAAATTGGGACATTTTTTCTAATGGGGGGTAGCCAAAGAATTACGTTTTAATTAATTTATATATATATATATATATATGTATATATATGTATGTATATATGTGTGTGTGTGTGTATATATAGATATAAATCCACAACAGAATCTCATAAATTAGATAATTTGTAACAAATAGTTTCTTCAACTGTTTTGCTTTATTCAATAATAAATGCTCAGACATTTTCTTCTGTAAATTATAGTTACGAAGATGCTTCATAAAGTGTGGCAAACATTTTTAATTCCATATAATTTTCTATTTGAAAATTTGTAATTTCCGATTATAAATAATAAAGTAAAAAACCAGTAGCAATAATCGAATATCGGCGGAGGGTCAGCAGATGGGTCAATCGGTTAAGCTACAAGAAGAAAACAAAAAAAGAACAAAAGGGAATATTTACCAGGCCTAAAAAATTAGTCTAATCACTGAGTGTTACTGCAAATCTCAGAGTTCTTGAAAGAACTGCGGTAAATGCATTTGAATCGTATGAAGTTAAATCATATTAATGTGTTCCTAATATCTTATATATGCATATATATATATATATATATATATATATATATATATATATATGTATTATAAAAAGCGCCTAGACGTAGGGTGGTACACAAATCGATCGCAAACATGTTTAGGTAACACAAATGCGATCTGTTATCTGCGCACGCAGGACGCTGTGAGAAGTAATTATTACTTGTTAAATATTATTTTTTTTTTAATATACCGTTTTGACCAATGGCCAGTTTTAAACTCAGAATGTCTACACGTCCATCAATCGCACATCTCAACCTTAAAGCGTTAACTCTGGAGTATTTGCTCTAGAACGCTTTATTCTTTCTGACAGTTATAAATTTATACTGAAAACCCGAAACGATTAATTCACACTTTCGAACTGCCATTCACGGGTTGAATGATCTCGATTGAAATGTTTAAAATAAATAAAATCAATAGTAATCCGGAAGTGCTTTCTAAAATGTACACTAGAGTACTAGAAGCGATCACAGTGTGTTTAGGAATATTTTTGCAGAGGCAGCAAACGCGATATTCAAATCATTTTAAGAGTATCTGATATATTTATGTGTTACTTCAACGATAGGTATTTCATAGAAAAAAGTAGTTAGTTTTAATGTGCTCATTGAGAAAATGGCTGTTTGATGAAGTAGTAATTCGTTCTGTATTAAAAGGGTGTCGGAGAAAGCAATAGACGAAAGATAATCGTGACTTGATCCGGCGAGCACTTTTCTGAAGCGAACACAAACAGATTCGAATGAAATTCATCCACTCTAGAGGCTGCCAAGTGAATTCTACTAACTGGCAATAATACTGGCCGGAATATTCCTATTCTTCGTGTAAAGTACACAAAACAATTAATTCAATCAACGATTAATATTAATAATAGCAAAAAATAACAAGTAGTACAGTGAAATACATTTTTTTTTTTTTGTTTTGCTAGTTTTAGAATTGTGAGAGAATTTCTTTACTTAATCGTCGGTACTAATAGTCGGCTAAAAATCGACTGCATGTCGCTAATTTAAAATAAAAAAAAAACTGAAAATCAACCCACCAATAAAGAGAATAATTTTTTCTTTTTTTTTTCTCTTTTTTTTTTTGTATGGCCTGACTGTCATCCATTTAGCCATCCATCATAATTAAAAAATTAAGACCAGTCTGTTATTAATTATAAACTCATAATGGTTACATACCTAGTCTTTTTCCGCTCCTTTATTAGAATTACCACGCGACAACAATTAACAAAAGTGTATAAAAAGGTCTTTCTTTAATATATTATAAAGATCGTTTATTATCGCTACACGTCAAAAACTAATTTTATAAAAATACTAAATGGGAAATTTAAATAAACAGGTGTTTATTGTAAAACATCTTCAAAAAGAGAATATTATGAATTACTTTACTTTCTAGTTTACATTCAATTTTAACATTGCTAAACGACTGTACATTTTGATGTTTTCTAAAATATAACGCTTCTAGCTCATGTATTCTTAATTAACTTTAAAAAATTATATAGCGCCATCTAGTTGTAAAATTCTATACAATTATAAGTATTTTTTATTTCAAGTACTTGAAGTATTTCATTAATAGCGCCATCTAGGTGTAAAATTATATACACAATTATGTTGTAAAAAATTATTTTATATAATAAAGAGACAAAAAAACAACGGACTTATGTTTTCTGCAGAAGACTCTATCAAATGTTGTTAAGAGACAACATGATGCATGAAACACAATATTAAAAAGAAATTTTAACGGTCACAACATAACATTATTACAACATGTTCGAGAGAAGCTTTTCTACTAATGAAACAAAACCCATCTTTGAATCGTTACCGTGCCATCTATGGAACAGTAAATGAACTAAATAATAGCGCACTATTACTAAGTTACACAACACGCATAAAAACGAATTTTCTTTGCCCCGTGTAACGTACAACGTGACTGTTCAAAATTTTTCCACAACAATTTGCATCAAACGCATATTACCTCGCTGTTAAATAAATTCAGATTTTTAATGTAATTAAACAAATTTATATATAGTATGGCGACTTATTAGTCTTATATACGATTTTAGTCTCTTACTTTATAATAGTGTCGGTTAAATTTTTAAGCATGATAGATCACTTCAGACAAAATCGTGAATTTTTTGAAAAATTTGGCTATCCGATCACATCATATAATGCACAGAAGATTTGCTAAAAACATAAAATTTTACATCAGAACGTTTACACGAGACTCTAGTGTACTTGTATTTATCAAGATCAGCCACAGCAACTAGATCTTCATGACCAGTGTAGATGTTAAAGACGTTTCGAAAGGGTTTTTTTTTTTTTTCTTTTAAATAAACCGTATATTAAGAAAATAAGTGTATAAAGGTGCAGAAGACTGTGTGTGTATTGTAACTATGAACTCAAACTAACAATCTAGGATTAATGAAAGGATGAAAACGAAAAATAAAAATAAAAAAAAAAAAAGAGTTGTGTGAGAGGTCCTTTGCAAAAGTGTACTTATAGATAAATTGTGGGTATTAGTCAGGATGATAAAGAACATAGTCCCAACTATTACCAAGAAAATTAAAGTATTTAATTGCTATATAACATTCTTAGTTAAATTAACTGTAATAATAAGAAAGGTAAAATACAGTAGCCGTAATGTACGAAAATAAAAGTTGTTGGGATAACGTTTGATTTAGTGCATATGTTACGTGAGAATTGTAATTCTATAACTATAATAAGCTACTAATATTAAATCAAAAAGAAATTAACGACTTGAAGGAAACAAATCTTAATGGCTATCACTGAATTATAATTTATAAATAAATAGATTTATAAATAAATAAATTTATAAAAAAATATTGTAAATATTATAATGGCGCAGACGCTAATAATAAGGAGACTTGGTTTTTCTTGGGTAAAGGAAGAGAAAGTTTTGTGTTTGAGAAGGTAAAAATTATAGATACATTAAGAAGAAGGCGTCTCTCTATTCTCTTTATTACGTTCAATAGATATAGTTTTTGTTTTTTACTGAATTACCAGAACCCTGGCTTAATTAACTACCGATCAGTTCTAGAGGGTATTTATGGGTTGCATTTTGCGAGCTTTTCATTCTAATTCGGGTTAGTATACTTATAGACTACATTTTCCGGGAGCATAGCGTCAATATTTATAATAAAAAAAAAAAAAAACGAATTTTTCCAATGAAGCGTTAAAAAAATAGATTTTCTACTTTATAATTAATCTCAATAAATAATGATTAACCTCGCCATCTATAAAGCAACGGTGTGTTTCGTTTTCATACGATGAGTAAATAAGAGCGACATCGCATCAATCGGATGCGGAAAATATTTATATTTATTCCGTTTATTTACTCGTCGTGTATGCTAGAAAACCGAGAACGTGTTGGATTGGCGGAAAATACGTAAACTATACTCTTAGGTGCTCTTCTGTTACACAGATCGCTTTGAAATTAGTTTTTGTTTCAACTAATCTTTGTCATTGCGTATTTTTACGCATTGATAGTTTTCAAATGAGACTGATCACTTAATCGCGACTATCTTAAGATTGCTCCGGCTAAATGAGGAAACTAAAAAAAATTTTTTACACAACTGTTGTAGCTCGCTGTCATCAGAATGCCATCGATTCCTCTTTCTCGATGATTTGAAGTTTTATAAACAACTTACATACTACTAGTCTGGGTACGTGATTTATAAGAGGTGAAAATCAATATGTAATATTATCGTTCTTACCATTGAGAATATCGTCAGTTCCGTATTCTTAAAGAGTATTTTCAGCCATCAATAAAATTTGCCTGCTTAATACGATGTACTTACATTTACATATAGAGTCTCGGCATTTTAAATATTTCTTTCATCTTTTAAAAAAAATTTACATTGTAAATATAATATGTTATTGCGAACTGTTTTATTTATTTATTTATTAAATTTTATTTATGGTCGCTATATTATGACATCGTGGCCTTCAGCGACCTCGAAATTTACATTCGGTTCTTAAACATTACGTATAATATACATTCTTTACATTTACAAAAGCGATTTCAGTATTTGCTAATACTTAACAGTTGACTTAATTATACACATTAATACAATAGATAATTTACTCTAATTAAAAATTTTGACAAGAGTTTAGACACTTTCGCGAGTTTTAAAATAACTCTTTTTTTTCTTTTTTTTTTTTATTTTCACAAATAGAGAGTTGGATAATATCGTTACGCGAAGATTAAGAGTCCCGACCATCTTTTACAACGAAGCCTACTAACAACAGTCAGCGGTCCGCGAGTGTATTTTAAACACGCCTATATGTTATATTATAGACATACATATATAGGTACGCTGGCGGCTGGAGAAATTTTAAGTAATGACACTCGGTTATTTCGGACAGATACACTTTTTCTTTCTGTTTCGCACAGCGGTATTATTTGATGACAATCAAACAGGGCAGCCGTAAGAAAGAACGAACCGGTTCTTTAAAATAGGCCCTTCTAAAGAACTAGAATAATTCGAAATAAAGCGCAGATATAACAGGAACCGTCTGCTCCGGAAATCCATACGAGATGTGTGTACTTCGTTCTCACATCGTTCGTGGTCTGGAACCGTTGTGTCATTCGAGCGTAATGAAAGCCGAATCCCACTGCGACTATTATTGTTTTCGGATTTCGGATTTCGGATCGCGGCGCGTTTGTTCTGGAAATAGTAACTCTCGCAATCATCGCTCGCCTGCATACTATTTAGAAGAGATCGGCCGCTCGGCGAGCAACAACTAATATAAACCGATAAGAATATATAAATGTTATCCGTGTCGCCTGTTGCATTGACTGAAACAACTCTACTTGACGAGTCATTTTGTGTGAGAATACCTTCGGCGATTATTTTAAACGGCTAAAAATTTCTAGTTTTTGTAGCTAACAAAAAACTCACGGAACTCGCGAGAAATTCGCGTAAAATACACGCTTATATATATATATATATATCGAATGTTTGATGGCAAACAATAAAGTAATGATCGATATTTAATGAAAGTATCGTGTTTTTCAGTTTGTTGTTTCACAGCAGTCTAATTACTAGAATCCCCCGGTTTTCTGCCTTTTGTTTTTTAGCTGTGAATAATAATTTTGACGCAGTTCGTATCAAGAAAAGACGTATCATCGTTAAGAGTCCTAAACATTTTTCCTTTTTTTTTTTTTTCTTTTTTGAAAATGCATGTATTTATTAATACATTTCCTCGTCAAGCTAGACGCTTGTCCATTACGAAAAAATGTATTTCCTATTATGTAGTTTCAATCGATATTTTTGTCCCCTCAACATTATATCTATTCGGTTGGCAATTTCTTTTTCATTAGACTTTCATATATGATATACTTTTATTATTTGATTTTCTGTTATTTTTTTTTTTTTTTTGTCACATAATTATTATTTTGTACCATTTCATTTTTTTTGACTATTACATCTTAAGTGGTTCTTCTTTTTTTTATTTCACAAAATTTTAACGAAAGCACTTTCTTTTAATTATTAATTTCTTTCGATAATTTTTTCAATCCGTCATTTATCGTCTTTACACGGAAAAAACTTAATTAATTTTTACACCGGGCGATTGATCTTTTAAATTAAATATTCGAAAGGTATATACATATATATATATATATATATATATATATATATATATATATATATATATATATATATATATGTATATATATTTACAATTTGTCGCGACAGCATGCAACGGAATTTACCATGCACACATAATCGGATTAAAAGTCTGATCGCATTCGGAACACATGTAGTACGATAACGTTTTTTTGCGACAACTGTACAAAACCTATTCGGAAATTTGAAGTGAATCGAGTAACAATTTCTTAATGACGAATCGTATCGGACAAAATTAAAATTTTTCCGCTATACAGGAAACAACCGTTCATTTTATAGTTGAAAACGGACAAAAACTCGGTATCATCTGTAAGGAAACCAACCCAGAGAGTTTACGTGACTATCTTTAAAGTGTGTGTTTTCAAAAATAGGTATTATTATTATTACACCGGCAATATTACCTATTTATACTGAAATTTACAAAATCAAAAGTTATCGATACTCGAAAAATACGTTATCAAATACACCGATGACGGTTTCGATTATTAAATAATCGACGCAAACCAAAAATATATGTTACTTAAAATATACCAAAAAAAAAAAAAACGTATGTTTCGTAATGACGCACCATATATAATAAACCTGTTGTTGCGATATATATTATTTGAATAAAATACACCTACTAATGACCAAACGACCGAGCTGTATTCCTGCGATTTACAATTTCGAATCAAAGTGTGTTATTATCTCTGATGTGGGCAACAGATGACTTGCTTGTAAAACTATTAAACGTTAAAACAATAAAAATGTTATGACAATCCGACCCAGTTCAAAATTCAGATTTTCTACAGTTAGCCCGGTGGTTTTCAAGTTATGCGTGATACATACCAAATCTACACATACACACGTCAGGAAAAAACGATTGAAAAAAAAAGAATTCAGGGCTGGTCGAAATAGATACTTCTCGTTTTGTAGAATGCTTTTTCGAGATCTCGCCTCGATCATATCGACTTATCTAAACTCTTAAAAAACCATTAGAACCGTTTCCGGATTTCCGAAGAACCCAGAGTTATAGATATGCATTTTTTGCTAAGATTATCAGAAATTTTCTGTTTTGCGTCGCCACAATTACTTATTAATCGAAATTAATGTAATAACTGTAATCGTGTTATTTGTAGCCGGAATAATCTGGTCAATTCATCGGATGTAAGGCGCACGTTTTATTAAATATCGGTAAATAAAATAAAAAAAAAAACAAAAAAAAAACCGGAAATAAACAAAAGAAAAAAGTAACATACGAAAAGGCCAAACTCCGCAATTTTACGCTACCTCTACTCGCCTACTCTAGATAATACGAATGACTGTGACAGTTGCAAAAAGAAGATTCACGTGATTTTAACTTAAATACCCAAGCAGTTTCAGGCTAGCTGTGATAGTCTGTCCAACCCGTGGTAGGACAGCCGAGACGGTGATATTTTTTGATCTCTGAAGGAGAAACGTCTTCAGTTATCCCGGTGAACTTGGCCGGCCATCGTGTTTTCTCCATAAGCACGACATTCAAACTATCTGCAAATAAATACTTTCTCGTTTTTCTGCTCTTTATTTCATCCCCGGCTCTTTGTGCTACTTTCTTATTTCAATCAATCACATTGAAAACCCTTAGGGGTCTTCCATTCCGATCTGAGGTCCCCGAGTTTGTCTGGCATCCCATATCTTTTATAATCGGTTTTTCTTGATTCCTTGGTCTTCCTCTTCTTCTCTTTTTTACCGGGGGTTTTCCTTCTATAATCAGTTTTATTTATTTTTATTTTTTTTTTTTATCGTGTCTCAACAACATATGTATGTCCCGAAGTATTTGTTCTGCGTTTTTTTATTAATTCTTGTTTTTCACTAATCATGTACATGTGACTCATTGCTCTTCTTATCTATCCGTTTTAACCTTTAGCATCTTTCTCCACAGCCACACCTCTGCCACTATTAATCTCTTTTTTTTTCAGCTTCATTTATTGTCCACCACGATTTGCATCCATATACAGTAGTGTGCTTCGTGCATAGGCTTTTTATTCTTAATTAGTGAGTAATGCGTACTTTTTTTTTGTTTTGTTGCAAAAATGCCTATTTGGCTAGCCTTATGCTGCGTTTAATTTCTCTTTCTGTTATCCCATCTTCTGTTTACTGTCCGAGTATCTTCTTTAACTCGTTCGATTATTTTATCATTTGATAATATATTTCTTTTAAGTTTTAGCGTTGTTGTTCTTTCGCATATCACGATATTTTAGTCTTTGTCTTGTTTATTTTCACGTTGCACTCTTCCAGGTGTACAACTGCGCTTCTGTCGGTGCTTCTTGAAGTTCTTCTTCAGATTTAGCCGTGTAATGACGATATCGTCTGCGAATTTGTTTCCCTTTGAATTCGTGGTGCTCCGATTTGTTTTTATTTAGCATCTTTTCTAATTCCTTTTGTAATATCTTTTCGTATAATTATTCTCTTTGTCCTATACATCCAAAATATAACCACGTGTTATTAAAGATCTCCGAGCCGCCCTCTTTTATCACCAACTGCGAAAACATATTTCCCATATGTTTCTTTCATTGGTTTTCTTACGAGATATCGCTACTCCCCCTCTTTCGGAAATATTATAATTGTACATCTACATAAAGAGTGAAATCCACAAAAAAAAAAATAAAAAAAATAATAATAATAATAATAAATAAAATAAATAAATAAACAAACAAAATGACATTAATCGATTATTGATCTTTAACAATCGGGGGTAAAATTTTTATGTTTTGTCCCCAGTAAAGCAGTGATTTCAGATGGAGCAAGAAGGGGAGTTTATTAAATTTCCTTCCCAGCGAAAAACCTCCTTTCTTACATTTCACTTCGTTCACGTTATTGCCTCGGAATAATTGAAAAATTGTAAGCTATTAAAAAAAATTCATGAGAAATGACAAACACAAAAACTTGTAGTCTCTCTATTATTTATAAAATATCAGAACGATGTGTATTTAGCCCGTATTTGCGCGGGAAAGAAAATGATTATGTTCCGGATTTAAAAAGAGTTTTTTTTTGTTAATCTTACCGCTATTGTTACAATGACGAATGGGAATTCCTCGAATAGTTTTATTTTTCCACTAATGGAATACGGTTTGCGAAAAATAAAATAACAGCGTTCTAGCACCGGTTGCTTATAAGGGGGTGGGAGGTTACTACACTTTGTTTAAACTAACTATATTATCTGCTGCGGTCGTAATTGCAGACGGCCACAATGGCAGAACCGTTTATCGGTGAAAGGTAAGATTTTACAAGAGATTAGTCTTAATGGACTCGAAGATGAATCGGTTTAACGGTTTATAACGATACAACTGAAAATAAACGTAGCAACGACGCGTGCAATAGGTAAAGGAATGAAAAAACGAGCCAATCGCGCACTATATGTACACAAACGGTCATATCATGGGAATACTTGGGGAGCGAAGAGAAACTTTTCCCCAGTGACGAAAAAGTTACCTGCGATAGAAAAGTTCGATTGACCAATGATTTTCATGCGATTTCGGTTCTGGAACAGCTGCATAGAGTTATTATCGATGTCAGCTGTGCTGAGTAGTATTGCCGTCGTATTTAAAATACCTGAAAAGGCTCGCTCGCATGGTATATAAATAATTTAACGCGGCTGAAGATTTAAAAATATCATTCGTTCGGGAATTAAAAGTCGACCAATTTAAAACTACTGCAAGAGGACAAGCTGGTGATTTCACTTTCAGATAACTCCGAAGAAATCAAAAAAAAAAAAACACTTTACGAAACCGATAAATCCCATACAACCCGCGATAACGCTTCCACTATTTAAATGTGAAATTTTTGTTATTAGATGAGGATTTCTTCAAAAATTATTGCTCTGTACTAAGATTTTTAAGTACAGCCTCGGGTCAGTTGTATAATAGCTACTAAAACAGAAAAAAAAAAAAAAAGATTAAATTGTTTCCCGCGCGCAAATACTGCAACAACCCACTTACATAACTGTATATTATAGTATGTGGGTTCGTTATATTCGCGCTCCAACACTCCACCACCATCTCGTACGGGAGTAAACTTTCACCACCTTGCGGAGTGCTACAAACGCCTTTACAAGATACCACATAACCAGAATACGAGGAACTCCCCTGGTAAAATATTGACATACATCACTAGCAATTCAGCTAAGCAATGTTGAACTAGAAATCTGCAAAGTATATACGCATATATAAGAATGAACGGATATATGTCTAGTTTAATTTCAGTTTTTAGGGTAGAAATATACGCAATCTGCGAATTTTTTTAAGATCAGTGAGGTTTTTACAACTTTAATTTTACAATGAAAAAAGTGTTCTTATTTTATAACTTCCAAGGGGTTTTACTCGAAACTACGATTCGCTTTCGAAAACGGATTTGATATTCAAAAATGTCTAGAACTATCTTTTATCAATTATTTAACGCAATCTAACCGAAATCTTCTTTCAACCACTCTCAAATATATATATATACATATATATATATATATATTAATTACAACGTAATTCTTAGGCTACCCCCCATTTGAGAAAAAAAGTCCCAATTTTATGTAACGTTTGTTATATTTTATAGGATTCTTGTGATAATGTTATTATATTCGTATGGACGGATTTAGAATTACGTTGTAAATTTCGATAATTTTATACAAAGTATAGAAGAGAAAGAGACAAAAATGTAAGCAGAAGGGCGAAAGGACACAGCCTCTTGCGGGGCCAAAATGGCCGAGTTATATATATACCATATATATTCAGGATTAACTGGGGCAGACTGCGATAATCAATGAAACGCTTCATACTTGTGCAATGTTTTTTTTCAATTTTTTTGTAAAATAAACCTTTTGATCGGATGGCTGAACAGTTAGGAAGAAATTATACGCAATTCAGTTTGAAAGGTTAAAATTTTACGAAACTATAAATGCAAAAAATTGTGCTTATAAAAATATTCAGAACTTAATTTAAATCAAAATAAATTAAGCACAATTATTAAACAAAATGAGTAGTTGAAGAGAAAATACTCAACTGTCCCCATAGCTCAATAATCATCCGATCTTTCTATCATACTGAGGAACATCGTGTACTAGCGCTACTGAAGTAATGATAGTTGAAATAATTTACCTATCCCCGGAGTAAGTAGTGTTTCAATAGAATAATTAAAATGAAAACTTCTTTATCAGAATTTTTAAATAACAAGAAAAAAATTAAGACGCACGTGCTTTTTGTAGTGGTTTTTACTTTTTCTATTTCTAAAATTTAATTATTTTACCTATATACATATATATATATAATTAAAATAAAAAAGTAAAACTAACATCATCATTGTTGTTGCATTCGTCTCCCATTCGGAAGGTGGCGCACGTTACAAACACCGTAAATTCCGGCATGTGGCTAATCTCGTTAGTAGGAACAAAAATATTTAATTCCTCTGTATTCGTGTATTCACTAATTCCAGTCTCGTTCTTATTCGGAGCTTTTCTCTTAATTTCCCCCCGTATGACCGCCATATTGAACAACCTTCTTCTCTAATCGTATGTGTAATGCAATTTTTGTTCGTCTTACATCATCAAATATTTACAACTTATCGACACTTTACAACTGCCTAACACTTGACGGCTTGTTAATCCACCCGCCGGATTTTTATCATACGTCTGCATGCCCACATATCGACAGCGACAATTATTTGCTTACAACCTGCACTTATTGTCCAGGTATCGATAGAATACTGCAGTACGGACACAGCACCGTAATATTCATTTCTATGGTCATTTCCTTGTCTGTTATTTATCAAGTTTCCAAAAAAACCCTGCGTTCTCATTGCTATTCTGAATTTTACTGTCCGTCATCAGAATTATATTCCCCTAAATACATATCCATATTGTTCAATTCTCACTGCCATCGCTCTATTTCTACTTGTGTCTCTGCGCTTTTTAACCTTCATTATTTTCGTTTTATTTGTATTTATTTTCATGCCATACTTTCTTCCTTCTGTATTAACAGTATTTTCAGCATTCATCGCAGTTACCTTGCCAATTCGGCCACTATTAGTACTTTATTATCCGCATGTGAAATATTTATTAATTACCCATCAATTCGGAATTCCAGTGCACTAAGGTTCGATTATTTCATTATTTCTTCCACATATATGCATTAAAAAGTCTCGGAGAGAATGGGCATCCTTATCTGACCTCCCCTCCCCTCCCCTCCCATCCCCTCCCATTTTTTAATGCTACAGTATTCCTCGCCGAATTCCCATATTTCATATTTGCCTTCTGATCCCAATGCGCATGCTCTTTAGCAAATTGTATATCGCTACTATCTATATTTCCCGTAGTCGACGAAGCATACTAATAATATACATATCTCTGTTCATATTTAAGGCTCTTTGTATGATGATCACTTTTAATAGTGTTTTATGACGTCTCTGGTATTCGCCATGAACCAAACTGCGTTTTACTCGCGGTTTTATCGATTTTACGTTCTAATCTGTAGTTTATGATTACCAATAAAAGTTCTGACGTATAACTCTCATTAGAGAAATTGTTCGGTGTTCCCGTTTTTAGAATTATCCTTTCTTTTGGTACCGGTGTGAAATTAACTTCTTTAAAACATCCCCGGAAAATTACCTTCGTAATATATTTTATCGAAAAGATTTTTCTACATTTTTCTGGAGGGTGTTTAATGAAATCTATCGAAATTTTATCAATTTCCATCGTTTTTCCCGTTTTTACCTTTTCAATAATTGTTCTATCTAATATTCGTACTCTTCGGATATTGAGTTGTGAGATGTTTAGCGAATTCATCGCACACGTAAGTTACTCGATAATATTCCCCGGAAAATAATTCCCTCCCGATGATAAATTCGAATGTTCTTGTTTGGATTATTTCGTAATTTCTCCGTCTATAATGTAAATATACATCTGTCACGTCTTCGGGAAATCTTTGCTGATTTTTCCGGAAAGTCTTTTCAGATATATCGCGTTATAAATTGTCAAAGATGATTTCCGTTCGACGTTTTTCACATTAAATGCAACAATTTAAAACGTGTAATACTTGTCATACGTCGATTGTGCATTCCTTAAAAACATTATACAAACGAAACTATCTATTTTTTCGCAAGATACATAAGAAACGTTCAACATATATATATATATATATATATATATATATATATATATGCTATAATCACACGTGAAAATGTCAGTAACCACACAAGATGTGTGATGATATGGCGTAACGAAATAACTAGCATAGAAATACTGGAATACCGCCATTAACTCATCGGTGACATGTTTATTGTATTTATATGACGTATGAGAAATTTGCGGATAACAATAAGCGCAGTTCGCATAACAAATGAACACAATCAACTGCAGCCTATCATCGAATTGATGATTTTATTTTTTTTTCTATCTCAGTTAAGATAAACGGCAACAAGCAAGTTCCTCATTGTTGTATCTTTATGACGATAACCAGCGCGGATTCGAAAGAAAATATAGAATAAATAATCGGCATTTATTTCATTACCCAACAACAACTGGTTCGCGATTATAACAATTCTGATTCTAAATTCGATAAACTAGAATATACGCGAGTAAAATGCATGATCTAAAACCATATTAAAAATATATTCGCCTATATAACTTTATTGTCTTGCCACATTCTCCTAAAAACAAAAACAAAAAAAAAAAAAAACCCACACCACACTAACATACCACGTTTACAAAATATAAAATATTAAAGTATAACACTTCTCTATGGGTATTTTTCGGGGACCTTGGAAAATACGCTCTACTAAATTAATTTCTAATCTCATATTTCACGCGTCAGTCTCACCACACAATATCTCTAAATTCTTCCCTCGATTTTTTCTTTTTTTTTTTTTGGCCCTGCGAGAAACCGTCTGTGGGGTCTCTAACAACTTCTACAAATAAGCTAGACTAACAGAATAGTGTGTATAAATAAGTATATCGCATCCTAAAACGTCATAGAATAAGAGCAAAGAGTACCCCGCTAGCAATAAAGTTCGAGCAAACATGACAATGCTACGTCATCCCACGTATGTCGAAAAGAAAGATATGTTAATACCACACTGATAATTAAACGTTTACAATACAATTCGAACACACATGGCCGCAATGATATGCCGTATAGCCCACGACGAGTGTCAAGAAGGATATGGAATATAAAATTAACACTGACTATATCACATAACAAGTGCAGCAGGCACTGGGGTGCGACTGAATAGCAGTAGGTTAAGGATATAGGTTTAGTAATTAGCAAGATGTAGTAGCAAGACTTCCGAAGGTGCCAGTTATATTAGCTACATTAGAACTCAGAAACCGGCCTTTCGCCAAAGCCGTTATTAATAAATAAATTTGAACAAAACCACTACTACAATAGCACCGGTATAATATGTAAGAAACATTATATGAACATCCCAGGAAGATTATCATATTAAAGAAGCGACCTTTAGCATGCTCTCGTATTTATTACAATTAAACAATAAATGATTGATACCCCCTCGTCAAAATTATCCGGCTTAACTATATGTTGCGCGAGAATAAACCCATCTTTCGACCTCTATGATATCGCGCAACAACTGAAAACCCTTTGTTTTCCATCTTGCATTAATAAAATCGAAATTTTTAAAGGAAACCCCGAGAAGATGTTTACTTTTCTTTCTCAAATCAATTCAACCGAGCACTTAAATTTTAATAATCAACAGTTTCGCTAAATATGTAATTCATTTATCTTCATTCTCTTCTTTATACGTTTTTTTTTTTTTTTTTTTTTTGATTTTTAAAAACTAATCAGCTTTGAAAGCTTTTTTTTTCTTTTTTTTTCTTTTCCTACTGTTTCACTGCATTGTTTGTTAGATTACACGTTATCACTGTAATCTAATAAAGCAATAGGTAAAAAGTTATTTTAACTCGAGATCTTTTTTTTTTTAAGAAACCAACATTTGCCTATTATTAAAAATATAAGTATTATTTTTTTAACTTAATCACCTTACATTTTAATTATGAATAATCGAATGGTTCTTCGCGTTATGCATTTTTACTAATTCCTACTTACTATTCAGCGTTATCACGATCGCAGTAAAATTTTGCTCGCCGCATTTTTGCCTCAGGTTTTTATTATCCTGCATCGATAAACAAAAATTCTGAATTAGAACAAAAAAAAGGAAGTAGTGTACGTTGGTCAATTTGAAAATAACAAAAATTAGATAAGATTCAGTTAAGAAAGAATATGCTATCTCGCGATGGTGGTTAGTTTGAAAATATTTTCAAGAGACGAGGCGAGCCAAAATAAAAAAATACGAATTAGATTTTGGGTGACGTATAATGCGTCGTTCTCATTTAATTTTAGTGTAATTCGTATATAAATTTTCAACAATCCAATTAATTTTATTAGCAGTATGTAAATAAAAATTCGAAATTAACAAATTTTTAAGTAAACCGATCGAATGAGCACACTTATTATTTTATTAATCACCGCCGTTTTCATTATAATAATAAAATTCAGCTTATAATTCCGCCGACTCTTCTGGCAAAAAAATTGAAAACCGCTTCGATTAATTGTTTTTATTTGCTTATGAAATATTTTTAGCAAAAAAAAGTAATTTTAACGCGGATTTATTTATTTTCGTTACAGATTTCTGTCGGATTACTGCTGCGAATTACACTTGCAACGTGTAAAGCGACTGACCTATCCAGTATCAGTAAGGAATCCGGCAAAAACGAGGGTGGACGTGAACAAAGGCACGCATTATTATACGAACCGCAGATTAATCAACATGGGTACGACATGGTTACGTTTATGTTTCACACTTTTTTTTTATCGAATAGGAAATATGTAGTTAAAAATCAAGCAAATCTTCTTAAAATAATACTGTAGAATTTGGGGAAAAATTTAATATGTTCAGACGAAAACGTGATTTTTATGCAATGCGTGATGAAAAAAAAAAAAAAAAAGCATAAAAAAGTAAAAGGATTTTCTTCATCGTGAACTTAGTTTTATTTTATGCCGGTTGGAAAGATATACATACAAAAAAAAAAAAAAAAACACACAACAATTAAATCTGATAAAAAATCAAATGAAAATATGTCGCTTTTCTTTGAATATACAAGAAATTTGTAACGTTTTACTTAATTTACACAATAATTAATATGATAGCTCGAAAATACTGAACATAAGCGGAGAAATGTATTATCTAATTGCAACGAAAAAAAAAATTATCAAGTCTTCTAAATTAGTTTCCGCTTATTCCTGCTAATTGGCGGTTTTCCTCCTTGAAGATATTCCTATTCTTTCTCATATTTCTCAACGTCTTTCTCCTTCTTATTCGACATTTATCTGTACATATCATAAACTTCCGTTCTTTACATTTAGATTTTCAGATTTTTTACACCCTCCTAATTTATTTTTCCTTCCTTCTCGCACTAAATGCTCACCTCCGATCGCCTTAAGCGAGTTTAGCGAAGCTTTGAGGTCATTATTTCCTTCTTCTTCTATCCTTTTTTTACGGATGGTTCCAAGAACGATGGGGAGTTCGAGGCCTCCTTCCTTGTCTCTTCCCTTCCACGCTACGAACACTTTATAAACTTCCTTTGTTCTGTTCTATTTTTACTGCAGAATCGTATGCAACACTCCGTGCAGTTCTATTCAATGCACTTTTCTCCTATAATAACAAGTACCTTATTTGTTCCGACTCGATCAGCGTCTTGCAGGCCATATCCTCTCCTTTTCCATCCTCTTCATACGAGACTACATTATATCCATTTTATTCGTTCCTTAATCGCCAATCTTTTCTTAGTTCGTTCTATTCAAATGGATCTTCTTTCAATTCTCAGTCATAGCGGTATCGCGGGCAACAACCTAGTTGACTCGTTTGCTTCCCCTCTAACAGCAAATTTATCAATAAGTTTCCTGCAAACAATACATCCGCTTTCCATCTAAACAAGCACACCTCAAATCATGGTCTTATGTATACATTACCTATTTTCCTAATCATCATTCTTTTAAAAAATGAATACAGTCTCCTCCTTTATCACGGTCTCGGTTTGCTGATTTCCCTGGCATCAGTCGCTTCATTATTTCCTCCATAACATGTCCTTCGTTTCAATCATAGTTGTCTTATTTCAACTTTTTTTCGTTTTTCTATTGTTTCTTCTCCACATTGTATTTTTCATCCCTTTCTTTTTGAATGTCCTCTTCTTGTGCAGGAGCGCTGCTCCCCCTTCTCTAGACTAAATTCTTACACCTTAAACTGCCTACTTCTTTTTTTTTTTTGTGCGTCCTACATACACTTTCCTTTCCTTCACCAGATGTTGTTCCAGCTTTAGCAGAGTTCATTTCATCTATTTCTCTATAATATATTAAAATTTAATTCTTGTTCGTGATTCTTAGATGATTTGGCGTTCCTCAAAAAGAAAAAAGAAAAAAAAAAGAAATAAATAAATAAAACATCTATATTAACATGTTTTGTAACATGAGCTGAAAATTCGTAGTATTTATTTATTTTTTTCCCATAAAAATTTAGAATTTCCAGCGAAATCGGAAAACGTAGTGGCGATTACGGACACGAAGAAGAACACTATGACCATCATGAACCATTAAAGGGATACTGGAAAAAGAAATTAATATGGAAGCCGGGCTGGGTGAAAACGTGGAAGCCAGCCAAAAAGCAAATATGGAAACCGTCCTGGAAGCAAATATGGAAACCAATTTGGGTACCGACCAGCAAGCAAGCTTGGAAAGAAATACACGTGCCGGAGTGGAAGAAAATTTACAAACCGATTTGGGTAGAGATAAAGGTTCCGGCGTGGAAGGAGATACACGTACCGGTGTGGAAGAAAATCTACAAACCGATCTGGATTCCGATTTCGGTGCCGGCCTGGAAAGAGGAGAAAGTGGCCGACTGGAAGAAAATTTACAAACCGATATGGCATCAAATAGAGGTGCCGGCTTGGAAAGAATATCAAGTGCCCGATTGGAAACAAATATGGGTACCGGAATTAGTGAAAGTAGCAGTACCTGGCGAAAAACCGTTGGGCGTAGACCATCACGGCTGGGAATACATAGCTCACGATTTGTGGAAGAAGAAAGTTGTCTGGAAACCGCACTGGAAGAAAATCTGGAGGACGGAGAAAAAACAGATATGGATTCCGCACAAGAAGTTGGCATGGAAAGAGGAGTGGAAACAGATATGGAGAATCGAGAAAAAACAGATATGGGTAAAAGACAAGAAATTAGGATGGAAAGAGGCATGGAAGCAGGAATGGAAAACTGAGAAAAAACAAATCTGGATACCGGAGAAGAAACTGGAATGGAAAGAGGCCTGGAAACAAGTGTGGCGCACTGAGAAGAAAGAAATATGGATACCGGATAAGAAATTGGAATGGAAACAGGACTGGAAACAAATTTGGATACCGGACTGGAAGACGATTTGGGTGCCTGCTTGGAAAAAAATCTGGAGGCCGGTTTGGATTTCAGAATGGTTCCCGGTAGAAGGTCACCATGACCACCATCACGAGCACGCTGATCTGCATCACGATCATCACATACTGGAACACCATGAACATTTAGGTGGCGGTCACGACGATCATAACGACTTATGGGATCGAAAAGACCGGAAACCGAGGGAATCTAAAGAAACGATAAGCCTAGAGCCGACGCCGATAGCGGACATCGCGAAAACCGAAGAAAAAAATAACAATAAGACTATGGAAAAAAGTCAGCAATTTAAATTTCCTATTTAACGGGGCAGAGTAAAGAACAAGTAATTTTATACATTTTTTAAGACGAAAGATTATTCTTTTAAGACTGACAATCATATGTTAGCTTTTTTTTTAGCTTTACGCAACGTTCGGAAAGCTTTTGTTTTTTTTTATTTTTTTAGATATAAGCTAAAGTGTAACGAAGCGTGTAATGGTTTGTGCGAAATATAAATTATTATTCGATCGTAGGTGCATTTAAAAAACAAAACAAAACAAAATGAGAATCACTTTTATGGAAAACAATTTTAATGTCGCAAATGCGACTCAACTAAAGTATGTTCATTATCTGTCGAGTATAGACGAATAGGTAATTTTAATTTCAAACACTCCGTTTTAGTTACGAAATAACGATATTTATATGAAAAAATCGATAAAAATTTTTACTACATTGAAGAGGAAAAAAAAACAATTCATGAGTAAAAACTGATCGTAATCATTACGGATCACGAAAGATACATACATATATATGTATATTGCAAAATAAGTAAAATCGCACAAATAGGCCCTTAAATTTCGTTTTTAATCGACTTAGTCAACTCATTCACAGTGGTGAATTAAAATTACGAAAAATTAGTCAATCGGTTTACATCGTAAACTAAATTTTAGTTCAGAAACTGTTTTAGTACAACTTTTTTTTTCTTTTTTTTTTCTTTTTTTTCTTTTTTATCGACATTATCAAATAATTTACTTATTTGTAAAATTATAATTCGCGTTTAGTTGCCGTTCGAAAATTTTGGCGAAACGGACAAAATGTGATCTATTCAATAAGTCCAACGCTTCTTGTAACATTACGCGATTTACGACCTTCATTTTTTTATGTTTCTCAGATGGTATATATATATATATATGCTATATACCTTTTCAAATATAACGTGTATGTTACAAGTTAATTTTAATATTACCAGTGTCATTTTAATTTACTATATTAATTATTTTTAATCGATTAGACTTTAAGGATTAAATATAAATTTCAAATGAAACACTTTACTTTCAGTTAAAGTATTTTATAAACTTCAATTTTCTATCATTTTTTTAAGTGGTAGTAATAATAATGATAATTACGATTATTGTTATTTTTATTATTATTATTATTATTACCATTAGATTTTTTCGAATTTTCCTCAGCTTTACAAAATGTAAATATTAATAATACCGTTTTTATGGTAATTTCGTCTTGATTTTTTTTTTCTTTCTGTAATTAGTAATCTAGTTTTAAGTATTCGTTAAGTATTTTATACGTAATAGTATATGTGTAATCAACAGACAAAAAAAAAAAAAAAATTATATATCTATATATGACATATAATGTTACCAAATTTTATATTGAAATAAATTGTAATAGGATGTAAAGTTGTGTTTTGTTTTTGTCGATAAATACCGAGTAAGTAAAATAGAAGATCTTTTTAATTACAGTTTACATTTAATTTTTAATCATTAACATTAGAATCTTTAAATTTTTTCATGTCTGCATACTATGTAATAAAAAAAAAAAAACAAAAAAAAAAAAACATTCTCAATGATTTTACTGATTTTTCTTTCGAAATTAAAAACGACGTCAACATTAACAATTCCTTTGTCGATTGTAATAAACTCATATTACACCCCCCCTTCCCCAAGGACCGAAGGAAAAACAAAACTTTTAGCCTATTTTTGATCTCTTACAAATATCTTGCATACCAGCGGTGCTTCTCAAGACCGCCAAATTACATAACTTCAACAGATTCCGAAAAAAATAAGATGTTGACAAAAATATTTAAAATAAACAATGAAAGTTTTACTCTTTAAAACTAAGATAAAATAAACTCAAGCGACTGAGATTATAGATGAGAAACTTGCGAGAAATTTTTTTAAAGAAAAATTACAAAGTATGCGCTACTGCGAGAGAATCAAGTTCTTTACAATAATATAAAAATAAGAATCGTATACACTTTTGTCGCTATTTAAATTTGATTACGGAACGAGTTACTAAAGTCTGTTCCAATTACTTTTACGTATTTGTTCCTGGGACACCAGGGGCGGATTAAGGATTTACAGGGCCCGGGACCAATCTAGAATGCCGTCTCTCCTCGAAGAAAAAATAGTGAAAAAATGTATTATCATATATGTGCAAACAAACAATTAAAAAAAAACTTACCCACTGCGTCCGTATGAATGACCAATAAAATTAAAGTTATAACTCTCTAAAAAATCAACTTTCTTACGTTAACAAACTGAATATTACACAAATTGAGCGTCAAACAGAATTTTTTTATGTTATTATTTGGAAATTTTTTATTTATAACATTATGTTTTTTTTTCAACAAAAAAAATATTTTTATAAAATTATAAAGGTAGCAAAAAATAATTGTCTTTTTTTAAAAAACATAAAAACTTCATTTACAATGCATCATTTGCGACGGTGGCGCCGGTTATTGTCCCTATAGCGGTTTTCAAGCTAATTTTGATACACTCATGCAATGTTTTTGATCATGTTCCTTTCTTTATAAAAATTAAACATGCATGTTGACAATTGCATAATTTTTTATGTGATTAGAAAAAAGTGAATAAAACGCAATGTGATTTATTAAATTTTTCATTTATAAAATCAGCAATCGATTAAAACTCGTTTTTATTTTAAATATTTTTTATACGGTTCAAAATAAAACGATAAAAGTAAAAAAATAAAATATTGTTAAAATTAACAATATTTTAGATCACAAAACGTTATTACGTAGAAAAATTTATAACGATCGCGTAGGTATCAATATTTTAATAGAGAACTGTTATTTTAATCGATTTGTCGAATGTTTATTTAATGTTTACTTATAATTCAAAAGTTCTCGTTTTCATTTTTTTTAACACAATAAGTTAGATTTATCGTAGAAAATTTCTATAAATATTCATTTTATGTAGCTACAGTTGGAAAAAAATTCAAGCGCTTGGTAGGAAAAATTTTTCACCAATTCTATCAAATTGGATAACCATATCGGCACAGACTTAAACGAAATAGCTTCATCGTTCGCGAAATTTATAGTTTTTCAATCCGGCAACTTGAATTTCTCATCAGAAGCGCTTAATCACAAAAGAAATTTCGCCTCCGTAAGACTTGATTTCCATTCTGGCAAAAAAAGAACCTTATAACTGTCTCATTACGCGCGAAGAATTACAACGAGGTATCAAACAATCAAAACCAACTGCAATCGGACCGGATAGTATTCATGCTTACATGCTCCAAAATACCCCTGAGCCAGTTATTCTCACCTTACTGTCAACTCTTAATCATATCTGGACAACGAATACGTTCCCGGATTCATGGAAAATTGCCGAAATCATTCCGATCCCAAAACCAAATAAAAATTCAATGTTATTAGACAGCTACAGACGTATTTCACTTACTAGCAGTAGCGTAGCGTCGATTGTGAAACAGAGGATGCTTACTTTTTTTCTAAACAAAAAAAAATATATTTCAGTATCGCATTATCTGGAGATATTATTTTGGTACTGCAATAGAATTATTGGTGAGCGCATCTCCCATGCGGGAGATCGCAATCGGCATTCGATTAAACCATCTTATCCGGCCTATCCAACATTTTAATTCTTCTTCTGCCTCTAAGTGCCTTGCCTGGAATCTTTCCGTTCGCCACCAGCCTAATACATCCTGCCTTCAGACAATTTATTTCGGAGGAAGCGCCGTTTATTTCCATTAATCATTAGTAGTAAAATGCAATTCTTCAATCCCATTCTCCATAATACTTCCTCGTTCTTGATCTTCTCTGTCCAACTTATCCTGTTCATTCTTCTACTGCAATAGAAGCCGTTACAAAATAAAAATGATATTTATAAGTAGAAATGAATGTGTATTAAAAAATAACCTCTCCTAAGTAGCCAATTAAATAAACTTACGTTTCCGGTATGGATAACGATGTGTGTTTAGTCAAGAATAACTTATAAATTAAACTCTGTACGAAATTATCAAAACAAAACATTACCGGTAGAATGACACTTTTATTGACTCTCTAGTCTGCTGAAATCAAACAGGTCACACATTGCATTGCTGATCGCGGTGTAAATCGCGCAGGAAAAGCAATATTAATTTTTTTAATCGTTGGCGATAAAATACTGCTGGAAATCAAACTAAATAACGAGAGACAGAAACGAAGTATAAAACTGAATTTTATGTTGCGTTTTTAAATTATAGCCGCTGCTTTAATGAAATAATAAAAAATTATCGTATCACTTGCTAAAATTACACTAGTACGCCGTAATTATCGATGAGAGTGGCAACACTGATGGTCCAAAGCAATCATTCAGAAACCGCCAGAAAACGCGGCGTTCCAGTCGAATTTACTGTTGAGTTCCGAATGTAGTCTTGCGTGTATACACCTGCGTTGCATATTACAATTGCCTGGTACACAACCTATATCGGTACAGCTAAATGTACCGTACGGCAACGACAAGAGCAAGGCTCTTTAAATATATAAGATAAGACATACGTGACTGGAGCGTATAGTTTCACTACACACACACACACACACATGCACAATTTGATGCTGAAACAACATGGATTCATTCAGTCGATCTGTTACAGAGCACAAGTAGTTTACTTCGAAACGTATTTTTATGACTATGCTCCACTGATGTAGTGATGCGCTACTGTTGCCATAGCAACGGCTATGATTGAATCCCGTTTATTATGGCTTCGTCGGGCTATAGTAAGCAAAAAATGTGATACACGATCATTCGCAAATCTATATCGTTATCCTACTGCAAAGTGCGTTAAACATTTTTTCACATATCTTATTGATTTTAAATCATAATAGAGTAGAATTTAAATATATGGTTGAGGATGCCGGGCTTCAAAGCAACCCCTGACGCTACGCCACTGCTTACTAGTGTTCTGTGCAAACTCTTGGAACAGATCATAAACGTGCGACTGCAATGGCTCATCGAATCTAACAATCTCCTGGCCGAATCACAAAGCGGATTTTGAGTGAGCAGATCAACGATCGACCAACTGCTTTTTCTCAAACAGTCCATCCAAACATCATTTATTCGTAAAAACCATCTGTTGACAATATTCTTCGACATATCCAGAGCCTTCGACAATAGCTGGAAAGAAAAAATTCTAAAAAATCTTCATGTCTGGGGAGTTCGCGAGGTCACCTAGCATACTTCGTCGAAAATTTCCTATCGAGTCGCAAATTTCATATACGACTAGGCTCAGTGAAATCAACTCCCCAAGATCTATAGAATGGTGTCCTTCAGGTCTCCGTTCTCAGCCCTACCCTCTTCAACATAGCCATAAACGATATTCCGAAACAAATACACCCGCCTGCCCAATGCTCATTTTCAGACGACCTTCTGTTCGGGAACCTGTCCCTCGGAACATCAATACTCCAAGAAACAAACAACAGATTACAAGCTTAGTCAGTTCACAAAGGCTTCAATTTTTTCATTACACGAAAACTACCGCTATACATTTCTGCAAAGTTCGTCGTTGTAGTCGTGAAATTTCAGTCCAACTAAACAACGTAACCATTCCATCATCAGATACACCGTAAAATACAATATTTAGGAATCATTTTGGACGAGAAACTTACATGGAAACTCCGTATTATATCAACCAACTAAAAACAGGCTGCACCAAAAAACTGAATTTAATTTGTAAACTGGCTGGCACATTGTATGGTTCAGATCGTTCCTCCGTATTAAGAATCTACCAAGCACTGATTAAATCGAGGCTCAACTATGGCACTGTAATCTACTCTTCGACTAATCAAAATATCATCAACTCACTCAATACAATACAACATACTGCTGCGAGACTCGCTATTGGTGCTTTTTCTACTTCTCTATATGTTAGCATTCTTTGTGAAGCTAGTATTCCTCCTCTCAATATTTACAGAGACCCGGGTATTTTAGACAATCTTCCTTCGCTGAACCCGCTTCGACCATCACTCTTACATCGATGCCCACTCTCCATAAGCACGTCACTGCAATCTTAGATTCGATGCAATTACCGCCGATATATCAACTAACTATAGCACCAACATGAATAAATCTGCATCTCGGCATAGATCTCTAGCTTCAGAAATTCTACAAAAAAAATAAACATGTCTCGGCATTTTACGTTCCGCATATCAATTGGCACATGGTCAGCAAATATGACAGGTGCAAAATAGTTTTTACTGGCGGCTCCAAAACACCTGAAGGAACAGGTTGTGGAATAGCATCTGACAAAAAAAATTATTCTCCGCTACTCTCTTCCGGCACTATACACTATTCTTTCGGCGCAACTATTTGCTATAATAATTTCTGATTCTCACTCCTCACACATACAGACACACTCATTAAATGCGATCACATTCATTCAAAAATACAACTCTCCTCGCCAATGTCCAATAGCCAAGGAAATTATTCTCACTCTTTATAATACAAGTATCCCTTGTTCATATGGATCCCATTGCATGTTGGAATCCGGGGAAATTCATTCGCGGATACTGCGGCAAAAAAAAGCGCATTGTTTTTTCCGGTACCGAACATTGAAATACCACCAATAGATCTTAAAACTCGTGTAGTGCAAACGTAGCAAAAGCAGCGGACCGACATCTTAAATACGAACTGCGCTCAATTCGATATACTATTTGCCCATGGAAAACCTCATAATCCACCAATCAAAGGAATGAAATCGTTGTCACAAGACTCCGTCTAGGTCACTCCAAAATTACTCATAGTCACCTCCTGTCTAAAAAAATCTATTGCACTGTGTTCCAATTGCAATTCTCCTGTCTCAATCCAACATTTACTCCGACAGCTGTCGAATTCTCCAGTCACCCAACCTTTCCGAAATCCTGTCTGATCGTCATGACAAAATTAAGCGTCTCCTACGTTTCCTCGAGATTACTAACCTATTCCACTCCATCTAACTATTATCGTATCCGCGCCTCTGGCCTGGACGACAGTACACGGCACGTCAATCGAAGAAGAAGAAGAGCTCTAGAGTATCATGTACTCGTTATAATCGTAATCCAGCCGTAGCCATTAACAATTTTAACCCGATAAAAGTAACAGTAAATCAGAATCAGATCTGAGACAAGAATGTACCGCGAACAAAAAATACAACTGTAACAGTTTGCTATTATAGATGACCATTCGAAACAGTTTTTTGTGTCCGGTATTTTTTTATATCAGGTACAAAATCTGTTATTTAACACAAAATAAAGGACGAAATACTGCCAAGTGTTATTTTAATTACTTATTGCGACTTAAATACATAATTATAAAGATGCCGAAATCGATTTTCCAGTGAAGAAATAACGAATAAAAATAAAATAATTATAAAACAAGAGAATATATGTAAATAAAAACCATCTAATAATAACAGGAATAAATGAAAATAAAATATTGCGGCATATGTCAGAAGAACGATATAACAGTAACATATAATTATAAAATATAATTCAAAAAATAAAAAAGGATGCCAAATTATTATATCTGTAGCAGTTCCTGACTGAGAATATTTCGGTAATTAAAATTATTTGAAGTAAATAATCAATAGTATACTAAAGTACGTTTGAACAAATTGGTATAACCACGGACGTATATATATATAGCTTTCCAATGGGGGGGAGGGGTTCAAATCTGAAATTTTCGTAATTTTTTTTTAAGCAAAATAAAATAGTATATCGTTCTATGCTATTATATTATATTATTATTTATTATATTAAATAATAACATCTTATTTCATTCTTTGCTTATATTTTCATACAATTTTTTTTTTTTCTTTTTACCATGATCAACTGCATAAATTATTACGGCATAAGGAAATTACTAAAGTTTAAATGACCGGAGTGATCTGATTTATTTTTGTTGTGGGAGACAAAGTCCTGTGGTCTCTAGCATTTTTCCGGTGTTTAGTTTATTGGTCGTTGGAAGTCGTCTTCTAATGTGTATTCACCTTTTCTAGTGGCAACGTGGCTAATTTTTTGATAATTTGCGAACGACGGTTTTTAATCTTCTATAATAATATATTAAGAATGTAATTACGAATTTAGAATTGAGTCGTTTACGTTTTATTTACAATTTATTTACCATTTCTTTAGAATTACCACCGGGTCAAGCTCTATGCTCATAAAGGTAAGACCAATGTTTTTTCGTCACCAATTCGATTCCTAATATATGTAGGTTCTTAATTGGAGAAACATCTTTCTTGCGTCGCAGTGGACACTGGAAATGTGGCTAATATAATAAAAAGTTTTTTTATCAAAGGAAAAAAAAAACTGTTTATCCCAATGATCAATAGCTTCTACAGCAGTGATAGGTTTTCACGTAGCAGATTTCCATATTCGCTTACAAATATTGTGCCTTCATTTTCACCAAAAAATGTTTGTACTATTTTTTTCAGTGTTTCTTGTGTACTAGAGTCAAAAACATTTGAATCTCTTCGATCGTTTTTTCATGTGGTTCAAAGTGGACATCGAGTTCTGTAATGACATGGTCACCAAAAGGGTAAAATACATTTCGGCAATTTCTCTCGGTACATAACTACGCTGAGTTTTCTATCTGTTCGCTTTTCTAACAACTATGTCATTAGAACTCATCTGCTTTGCCAGCTCGAATAGAACTGAGAATTGACTTTCAATTCAAAAAATTTTGTAATATCGTCTTTAAAGTTTTTGTATAACTGCAAGTGTCGGTAGTCAAATCGATGTTAATTTTTTTCATCGCTTTGTTTAGGCTTATATATGAGAACATTTTTCTTAGTATAACTAACGAGACAGCAAACTGACTATTTTCTATGGCAGTTTGCAGTCGGTATGCTTGAGCGGCAACATCCCTACACGTAACTTCTTACAGTGCCTCAAGTGTTGCGCGTATTATGGCAATCATTTGTGCGAGCCGTTCTACAACTGCGTGCTTTTCGGTCTACCGTATCTCACAAAGAGAAATAAATTTTGAATAAGATTAATTAATCTGATCATTCAAATGGCTGTCTCGAAATGAAAATTGTCGAAAAAAGTTTACTTCATATTTTATGATCCCTATATAGTAGGTATCCCCACACGAATGCGCTAGAACTAAGTTGAGAATGTGAGCCACACAATGCACGAATTGCGCTCTCGAGTATTTCCCTACGATTATTGTTCTCACACCTCGTAATCGACCGCCCAGTACTGCAGCGCCATCAAAGCCTTGTCTAATGAATTTATCTACATTCAAGCTTTATAAGAGATGCATTATAATTATCGTCGCCAATGTTTGAGCTGAAACATCTTCTACGTAGATAAATATTCAAAAAAATTCTCCCGGATAATTGATTTTTCAAAGGAGCAGTCTACATATAATAAACATAACGCTAGTTGTTCTCGCCGCAATATGTGTCTTGAATCTCGTCTGCCAGTAGCGTAAAAAAACCAGCCTCTTTGACTCTTTTAAGTACATGCGCTTGAATAGCATTACCGCCATAATAGTTCGGTCATTTCATTCTAAATTCTTTGTCTTATGTACGTAAATGACTCTTAAGTGCTTCATCAGCAGATCGAGAGCACGAAAATGGAGAAGTACTCGAAAATTGTCGTCATTGTGAGCAGGTTTGTTTACTCCAACTTGATAATTATGGGGCTTCCTCTTAGGATCATTTCCTGTCTTCTGCACAAAAGAACTATTTCTATACAATAGTTTTTAATCTCTCGCGGTTATCCGCAGCAATTTTATGACCCTCCAGACTTAACATCAGTAGATTTGCCTTCTGCGAACTTTACAGAGTTTGCCGCTTGCTCTAAAGCGAATTTATGGTATTTTGTATTTGCGTGATGACCAAAGTTCTCTAAAGCATTTTTCCCCAGTTAGAGTAAATGGCTTATTAACGAGGAATCTAAGATCTTGATAATTATGTCCGCGTTGCGTTGTTCCACGTAGAATACATAGTTCGCGAAGTGCTCCTTACATGACATTTGAATACGTAAGTTATGAGTGATTTGTAGTCCAACGACGTTGAAAGAAAAATTCCTCTTGCTAGTTGAAAGTATCCGGTAAGTTCCAAGGCTCTTTTAAAGCTTCCAGCTTTTCCTGATCATTATTCGAAGGACTAGAGACAATATAATATACCTTTTGACAAATAAGTTTGGACATTCTGAATTCAAGTAATCTAAATAAAGACGTAAGAAGTTTCAAACTACTTTAAATCCAATCCAAAGCGACAATGCGAAGGCATACACTACGATAGTGTATTCGGTTAATATTTGGACTTTTATGTGAGCTAAGGAGGGTTTCAAACCCCCAAAAACCCCCTTTGTATACGTCGGTGGGTATAACATAAAATTGTGAAAGAACGGTCGATTTAAGAACATTAAATAAAACTGTAATGTCCCCTATGGAAAATATAAATTTTACAGTTCCCTTAAATTGGCAGTAAAATTACTAATAAGATGCCATTTAAATAAGTTCTATTATTAAAAGTAAAAACTAATGCGATCAATGCTTCATCGCGACGATTAATATAACATAAAACTACACAGATCTCAGTGCAGACTTTTATGAACGGCGAAAAGAACGCTAGCTGTTACTATTTTAGATATTTGTATTAGTATTCTCTTACTAGATATGTAAACTGAACAACTTTTTTTAAACGCGTAAAAATAATAAAGTAAATAAAAATATTTTGTAAGCTCCGAAATGAAAACTTCATAATTCCCCGGGGAATTTAAATCGAATTACACCTGTTACACGCTTTCTCACAACTTTTTTCTAAATTCCGATCATCATTATTATTTTCTCTTTTATAGATCGATAAATACCAACGCTACCACCTCCTTCAGTTGTGATGATACGGGCACATTCTCAATTACAATATCCTAGTTAGCACTCGTGATTCATTTTACATACAGTGCCGGTCATAAACATTCGTCGTCATCTGCAAAACCTTAATTTTCCCCTTCGTAAACTTGAAGCCTCATTTCTGTCCAAGGATTTCATGATGTTACAGAAATTTGACGGCGATCACTGAAAGAGTATCGGTGCAAATTCTTAGAATAGAAAGGCCCCCCCCCCAATTGAGCACAAATTAAATTTCAAGTATTTTAAGTGTACAAGTAGAGAAAATAAACAGAATTTCGGTTGTTTTAAAGTTGCCGAAGAAAAAACAAATTCCGAGTAAAAAAAACAGGAAACATATCATTGAACTTTCCAAAATATTTCCACTGTTGCTTTTTTTCATCTTATGTGAAAAATATATACCGCTTTTTGTTAAAAGTATGCATTTTTTCGCTTTCCTGTATTTTTTGAAAATTTTAGAGATATTAAAATTCTGAAAAATGTTTGTTTTGCGACACCCTAAATGCCTCGTAATTTTTACGAACTTAAAATACAGTTTTTAGGTTTTATGTAAAAAAATTATCAAAATTATCCGGATAAAGGGATTTTTATTAATATACATGAATATTTTAAAAAATTTCAATCGGTCAGTCTTTACACATTCTTCCCGGTTTTCATTCGGTTTGCTTATTAACTTTAGCAATATCATCTTTTCATTAATTTTTTAATATTATAATTTTTTAATATTACAATAATGCGCGATATATTTTATAGTGAAAAAAAAAAATCATTCGCTTAAAAACAAATGTTTTTTTTTTTTTTGAACGTTTTCGTGTATTTAAAAAAATTATCGTGAAACGGAAAAGAAACATTTTTTTTACAAAAATCACTGTCTCCTTCTGATTTTTAAAAGAAAAAGAAAAGTAAAGAAATAGCAGTCGGAAAATCTCCAATAATTTATTTCATTTTTTTCCCCATCAGCTGCGGTTTAAAGAAAGCAAAATTTTGTTCTTTCGTACTCTTTTTTCCCCTTCTTATATGTTATGCAGTTAAAAAAATTAAAATTAAATACGCGCTTAATAGGGCACTATTATATTCTTGGAAGTACTGGTGTTAAAACCTTTAAAATGATTTTTATTAAATTTCCGCAGCGTACAAAATCCGTCTGCAGAAATATAACTTCAGGAATAATGCAAATATTTTTACGAATAATAATACTGTTGATTTTTATTATTATTTTTGTGTTTTATTCTAAGACGAAAAATTGCAGTTGAGTCGAAACATTTCCAATAACAAATTATCGTCGACCCTGTTATTTCCAGAAAAAACTCGCATGAAACAGCGTAGAATTGATAAGTAGGTTTGTTTCGTTTTTAACCCTTAAATTCCCCCACCCCCCACGTAGAACAATCAAAGTGAAAATTATTTTGTATACTTTATTTTACTAACATATATGGGATGCATTTAACAATAAAACTTAATATTTTGGTTCCCCGATCCCATAGAAACTAAATTACGTCATGTCCTTTATAATGCATATTGAGTGTTTTGCAGAAAATCACCTACATTTAGCATATGTATTAACATATAATGAAGGACAAAACCACGAAAGGTATATTACCGGGGGTGTGAGACATCTCTTAATAATTTTAAATTGTGAATTATTCGTCAAAAGCAGAAAATATTCAGTTAGTTCGGCAAAACTGAAGGTATCCTTTGGGGTTATTTTAGTCTACAAATAACTTGCTTTATTTATTTATTTATTTATATTTCGTTCGGTCATATTTCATTCGGCAAATTGAGTGATTCTCACCCCCCCAAAATAATAGACTAGTTTCATCTTTGATTATAATGTATACTGAGCGTTATGTAGACTGATAGGTAATAATCTACACCGAGAAAGATATAAAACCACTAACAAAGTGTAAATGCGTAACAAACTAACAAAAATATTCATTATACACACCTGCTTCAATTGCATATATTACCTTGCATAACATTACAGCTGACTAAAATAAATAATTTCAGAATTCAATTAACAACAGATTTATTACGTTCACTTTAAAGGTGCAAAACAGAAAGAAATTCTATAATGTGTATATGTAATACTGAAGTGCATTTGTATTGTATGCGCATATGTGTATGTTATCGTTATTTTTCTTTGTGATATTTAAAGGAGCAATTGCGCGATTTTTTAAAATACATAATCTTATGTTACATGTTGAACACAGTATTATTGAAGTTTTAATCACTGTTCCGATAGTTGCGAAAATGGTAAAATGATCCAAGTATTGGACAACCTTGAATCACTTGGTGGAAGAGGTTGCTTATTCTTTTCTAAGCACTTTCTTTTCATAGCGGCACAATGCTCGGCTACATTTAACGGCCTTCCAATTCTAAGTTCATTCTTAGTATTTAGAGTATTGCCAATAGTATACCTAAATTCCTTCAAAGGTATGCATGTTTTTATTTATTTTCCAAGTCACGCTTATATAATAACCAAGCATCATTCGCACGGATATCGATATCATTTGTAAAAATAATGATAAATACCATCTATGAGACTTCATTGCAGTTCTGTACAATGCGACAAGCATATCGGCTTCATCATCCACACATAAATCGGTTATAATATTTTACAACTTTTGAACACGACATTAAAACTTTTTTTTTTTTTTTTTTTTTTTTTTTTTTTTTTTTGTAGGCGCGCCAGCGGCATTGACTCAACAACAAGAAAACTAAGCTAAAAAACTAAATAAGTAGGCGGTCCGAAATGGCCGTAACAAAGGACAGCAGTGCGGACACCACAGAAGATGAAGGAAAGGGGAGGATAAAAGAAGAGTTATAGGGAATAGGGAGACCTAATGACAAGAGTTAACTGTATAAAAGGGAGCGTTCGTTACGAAGTGCAGGACACTCAAAGAAAATATGATCAGCATCACATGTGCGAAGAGGATCACAATCGTGAAGAGAACAATCAGGAGAAGGCGACAGAGCAAATCGAAAGCGGGAATAGAGAAGTAGAGAATGATTGATCCGGAGACGAATCAAGGCGAACAGCAGATCGAGCCGAAGAATCGACTGCGTTATTGCCATCAATTCCGAAATGACTGGGGACCCATAAGAAATCAATAAGAATAGAACGGGATGACTGCAGAGTGGAGGTAAGGAAACTTTTCTGCTGTTTTCTTTACTATACCTTTTTACTTCTTCTGAAGGTTTGACATACGAACTAACTAAAGATACACATTTATTACCTATATTCTAATCAAAACTACCGCGTCCTAATTTCTTTGATTGTTTATCTTTCTTTAATTTACAATTTTTTATTCGATTATTACGCACTGTACCAGATGAAAAAATTCCATATTCCTCTCTTAAAAAATAGACGAATTTTAGGGAGGTAAAACAGTTATCAAAATAAACAACATAGGGCTGTTTTATCTTTGGAATTAGTTTTTCGTTATCAGTGATAAAGTCGTGTTCTATTGTGTTCGGGTTTTATCTCCACCAGAAGAGTGGTGAATTCGTTCCTTTTATTACTCGTAACTGTTGTTTCGGGATTTTTGATTTAACTTCGTTCGCTCGTAATTTCAAATACATTTGTATTCTTCCGTTTTTTTTCTCTCTTTTCTTGCGTTTTTATTTTATTTCTTTATAATTGTTCTTTTTCGATCACCTCCTCGCTTGAGCATAAACGAGAGTTTCGAAAGGGGGCCGTTCAGCGGCCTTCCCCAATAAATTTTACTTTCAAATAGCAATTTATCGCTTAACGTAATGGATATAGATCCTGCAACTAAGCGAAAGCCCTCTAGTCTTTTAACCCCTCCTCTGTCTTCATCTACCAAGGAGTTACGCCTGACTCAACCGGATACTTCTATCTTCGACATTCCCTTAAATAATACTAACAATACATCCAGTACCGCTAACCAAAATAGCAATAATACCAAGAATAATACTAATAACAATACCTCTATCAACAGCAATAATGATAATAACAATTTTAATAAAAATAATAATAGCATTAACAATAACAATTCGAATACTAACACCACCACTGAGGCCATCTTCCCTTCCGGCCATCCCGGTCATTTCACAGTTTTTATCGAAAACTGCATCTCCGAAGGGAATATATTGGTACCTTCATCCGTTAGCCTTGGCTAAACTCATTAGCAAGGTCTCTACTTCCTTTACTGATATCAAACCCCAAGGTAGAGGGCGCATTTCGGTCTTCTTCCGCTAACTCCTTCCTTAACAACTCTTCCTATTTCAACGCCAGGAAGATTAACGCCTTTATTCCTCTTAATACCTTATATCGAATCAGTGTTAATACCGGAGTTTATCCCCCTTTTCAGACGAGAATATCAAAGAAGGTCTTGGAATCTTCAATCCGTTATCTCAATTCGACGCATTTTTCGTTCTTTCGAAGGTTCCAAAGTATCCACCAAAAGTGTCGAGTTAAAATTTCACAGATCTTTCCTTCCCAAATATATTTCCATCTTCAAATTTCGCTTCCCGGTCTCTCCATTCGCTCTCCTCACTCGATCTGTACCCATTGTTATTCCCAGCATCTCTTCTCTGAATGTGATAGTCCCCAGGAGCCCCCTCTCTGTCGCAACTGCAAAGGCTGCCACAGTCCGTCCGATCATCGTTGTCCAGAATGACAAAGGTAGAAGGACATCAAAAGAATCATGGCCTTTAGAAATATATCCTTCCATGAAGCCTCAAAAACTTCCAGCACGGTTTCTCAAGCTTTTTCTTATGCTAACCGAGCTGCAGCTCCTCTTCCTACTCTAAGCACTTCTACCTTTCCACGTAAAGTAACCCCTCCTCCTAGTCCAAAGTCCCCCACTTTTCATAAATCTCACAAATCCAAACTGCATCCCAAACCCCTTCCTCACTTCCCTCCTATCCCTTCTTGGTATTCTCCTTCTCCATCAACCGGATGGGCTCTGAATAGAGCGGAATCCTCTTCCTTCAACTTGTCTCCATTTAAAAGTCATCGCCCTCTTGTTCAAAATAGTAACCATATCCACCACATTGATACCTCTTCTAATATTTGTAATTTATTCACTGCCATCATTCAACTCCTTTCATCTTACAACATAACCTCCTCCCCTTCATTCGGGGACAACCTTTCTTCTTTCCTAGCTAATAATGTTCAGTTCAACTAACTCTTCTTCTATTCTCCAATTTTCATCTTTCCTCCATCTTAGTCGTGCTTCTGTCTCTTGCGACACCAGGTCAAATGCAAAGTTGAAACCTATATACATGGCCCTTCCTCTAAGACATTTTACTCCGCTCTTTATATCCTACTTTATTGTTCTCGTCTTTCCTTTCCCTTCTATCTTTATCTTACTACGTCACAGCTCCCCTCCTTAAACATTATACAATGGAATTGTCATAGCCTACGAGCTAACAAGCAAACTTTAGAGGGTCTACTTGACCTCTATAACATTCATGCCGCTTTGGTGTCCGAAACGTGGCTGAAATCATCCTCCTCCATTCACTTCAGAGGTTTCTCCATAGTTCGAGCTGATCGTGTGGATGGGTATGGTGGAGCTGCCATTCTAATCATGAGCGACTTATAATACCAATCGCACACTATCCCTTTCCTTCCACCTCCCTATCCTAACTCCCCCAATATAATCCATATTTCCCTTCTAAATCTGTCCCCAAAGCCTATCCATATCGCTTGTGTTTACAACCCTCCCACCCCTAGCCATCTTAATATTCCGCTTTCCTAATTGCTTACAACGCTATCAGAACCATACGTCATTGATGGAGACTGGAACGCTCATTCCCCCTTTAGGGTTGCACTCGTTACAACTCCAACGGCTCAGTGTTAGAAGCTTTATCCTGAATCATTATCCTCTTCCTCCTCAACGACCATTCTCCTACCTAATTCAAAAACGCTTTCTCCTCAAGTTTGGTGGACCTCTCCTTTACCTTTCCCAATATAGCTCCTAAATGCTCCTGGAGAACACTTGACGGCACTTTTGGTAGTGTCCATACTCCCATTATTCTATCCTTTAATGATGTCTCTCCTCCTATCCAATCCAGGCCTCTTCATACCTTCCGCTGGATTCCTTCTAGAACTGATCGGACCAAATTTCGTTCATTGATGGACGTTTCTCTCCCTCCTATCCTGGCGAATCCTGATCCTGTAGCCCAATACAATTTGTTTACTCAATCCCGTCATTCGTTCCTTTCTTCATCCGCCCCGTTCGTTCCTAAAAATCATAAACGAAAATCCCCTTCTGCCTCTCCACTCTGGTGGAACGAAGAGTGTAAACAGGCTTTCAAACAAAGTACTGTTACATTCAAATCATTTCGTTCGCGGTCTTCAATGTCCAACTTTCTGGCACACAAAAAAGCCAATGTTTGTTCTTCAAACGGCTAAGAGAAATTCTTGGAAACAATTTTGTTCCGCTTTTTCTATGAAAAATGGCTAGGGCGTTTATATCTCCCCTTTCCAAGCGCCCGGTACATTCCTCTCCCCCATTCCTTTCTAGATTCTATCGTGCCCGCCTACGTTCCTCCTCTTGAGGAAACCTCGCTTCTCGTCCTTCCACCCAACTCAGAGTGGCACTTCTTATCTCTTCCTTTCCGTTACGATGAGCTACTATCTATCCTTAATAAATCCTCCAACTCCTCACCAGGTTTAGATGGTATATCGTTCCTTATACTTAAAAATCTCTCCACGCTTTCATTGCATTCCTTTCTGAATATCTTTAACTCCTTCTTACTCTCCAGATCCACGCCTAAATCCTGGAATGACTTTATTATCATCCCTACACCTAAAAGAAATCAATCCACGTTCCGTCCTATTTCTTTGGCTTCCTGTTTTCGTAAACTGTTTGAAGGTATGGTGAACAATCGAATCGTCTGGTGGCTGGAACACAATAATCTAATACCAACCTGTTCCAAAATAGATCCCTCTTCCTCTCTACTCCCTCCCGTGACATTTCCATATGCATCTACCGGGGACTTCCTCAGGGATCTCTTGTCTTAGCTCCATACGTTTCCATATCTATCTTCTTAATATTGCTTTTCTCCCTATGATTTCCTCCTCTCTCCATTTTGAAGATGATATGCCTATCTACTCTAGTTGTAACGATGTGGCCGCCACCAACGAAGAGATCAACAACTCTTTATCTATACTTAGTATCTCCCTTTCCTCAATTCACCTCTCTCTCTCTCTCTCTCTCTCTCTCTCCTTCAAAGTCGTCCACTATGATGTTTTCCCTCCGCCCCTACAATCAAGCTTCGGTAAATATTATTGAACCTAACATTCCGATTCCGCTCGTTAGCTCCTTTTGCTACCTTGGTGTTATTCTCAACAGCCGACTCACTTTCCATGAGCACATTAACCATCTCTACAACAATTTCTCCCTCAAAAGATGCAATCTCCTGAAAGCCCTATCTTCACCCAAATGGGGTGGTGACCCTTCTATTCTCCGAATTCTTTATAAAGCTATAATTCGTTTCAGGATTGATTACTGTTCCTTCATCTATGGAAATTCCTCTAAATCTTTCCTTGCCAACTGGATAAAGTTCAAAACAGCTGCCTTCGGCTGTACATTGGAGCGTTAAAATCTTCTCCTATTCCTGCTATCCTCTCTGAATCTGAGATATAACCACTTTTTAATTAATCTCTTCTCTCTTCCTCTCCAGACCAGTTTTCCATCGCACATTCTACAATCCAAGTCGAATTCCTACACTTGCTTGATACATATTTTCCTTCTCATCTAACATTCTTCACTGACGGTTCTAAAAATGAGAACGGGGTGGGCGACGCGTTTACCTCCCTCTCATTGCATCATTCTGAATCATTCAAGCTCCCTTCCTTCTGTTCTATCTTCACAACGGAGTCTATCTCCATTTTACACGCAGTCTCATTCATTCCATCCATAAGAGGGATCAGTAAATGTCTCATTTTCTCCGATTCCAAAAGTGTTCTTCAAGCTATTTCTTCTCCTCCTCATTCTTCCAACTCTATTATTCTCTTAATTCGATTTCTCATATCCAATCTGCTCTCATTTCGCTCTATTACTATTGACCTTTTGTAGGTTCCTAGCCATTCTGGCATCGAGGGCAACGAGGTGGCGGATTTTTTAGTCCGTTCGGCCGCCCGCAATGGTCCTTTACTCTGTAATTTTTCTTACTTCGGACAGCCTCCTTCTTTCCTCAGCCAAAATCGTTCCTGACTATGGTCGGACATTTATCCTTCTTTATTGTCTAATCCCGCCTCTCATTATCTTCAAATTCAGCCGGTTCCCTGTTCTCAGCCATCGTTTCATTCCCCTTCTTATCAACGCTCCGCGATCGTTTCCTTAATCAGAATGTATTTTAAGCACCCCCTGCTACCCTCTTCACGTTTTCATTTTTCCTTGTTCTCCTCACCCGATTTCTCCTTCATAGTTCCATTTCTACTCCACTATATATTGCAAACCACATCTTCTTTGAATGCTTCGCTCTTGATTCTGAACGTTCTGTTTTGTACTCCAAAACCTTAGCACTGGGTCTTCCTGCTCCTTATAATTCTTCCTTTGTCCTTTTCTTTCCATCTCCACATATAATAATTCCCGTACTTCAATCTTTCCTAAGCTCTATTTCTAATCGTCTCTCCATTTAACCCTTTCCTTAATTTCCGAAGTTGTTCGGTCAAAGCCGCTGGCGCGCCCAAAAGAAAAAAGAAAAAAAAAAAGAATTAATTTACAAAGCGCCAATACTGCTATTTGTCCTAAATCGAAGTATTTCTCCTCTTCACTAGTAAACGTGTGATCCATAAATGTTGTTTCGCCACCATATGGTAAAAAGTCATAAATGATTCCACTAACACCTGCTCTTACAAATAGTTTAAAACCCCATTTTTTAAATTTATTTTTTATGTACTGTCTTCTGTTACCAGCTTCTGTACCTTTATAAAGTATCATTTCATCTACTGAAAAGCGGATTTTATGGTCCACTTTGAGATAGTTTCTTCTGTCAGTGTGTGTGTGTGTGTGTGTGTGTGTATGTGTATATTTATATATGTTCATATATATATATTTCATGCAGTGTTCATTTTCTGAAAATGGAAGTCCTATCCGCAAATAAATAAAAATGTTTGGAAAATAAATTTCTTTGTAGTTGTAAATGCATGTATATTTACTGTAACGCAAAGTTTCTATATCACGAGTGGTATGCATTACAACGAACATTCCTTACTAACGTCAAATTTCTATACCACGGCCGGTGTGCATTAATGACCTTTAAATGCTTACACAGCAAAAAAAAATACACTTATTATTTAAAATAATAATATCATTTGAATTTTTACACAACTTATTTTATATATATATATATTAACCAAAAAAAGTTACCAGAGTAACATCCTTTCAAGGCATATTTTACGACGGAGAAATTTTACCATTTTAGTAAATTGAAATTTACGAAAATGTCAAATATTTATCTTTATATAGAGCTTTCGAGTATGCACAGAAATCCCAAACTTGAATATATTTAAAACAAAATATCTTTTTCTTTAAGGTGCCATATCCTCATCGGACTTCAGGCTATTGTGACATGAAGATAATTCTTTAACATTTTTCGGAAAAAATTATAGTAATATACAATATTGTAAAACAAAATATAATATTGTATATTACTATAATTTTTTTCTGTATCAATTTAACACGAAAGTATTTAAAAATAACTTCAAAGTTGACGTGCATTATAATGCACATAGGACGTGTTTAAGGGTTTTTAAACATATTTTTCCAATTCTTTTAGAAATTTTTTAAAAAATTGTGTAAGAATCAAAAAAATACGTTTAAAAAAAAAAACAAAAACACTTATCAACTGACTACTATATTTCATTTAAAATCATTTTCATTCATCGTCGCTTCCTTATGCATGAAATATACAATGTCAATATACAATATATATATTTCCAAAGATAACAAAAATCTCGATAAAAATTTATTCGAATTATAAACGAGCGGTAAAAATACGTACAATTTATTTTTAACACTATACGTATAAGCACAAAACATAATAATCCGAAGTAAATACACAATAATAACTATTAAAAGTTATTAGGTTCATTTTCACATTATCTTTCAACCTTTAGAATATATGTTCTAAGCAAGTAAAAAAATACTGTCATATTTATATTTTCAGAAAGTCTGTATTATTATTATCTCGATGGAATATTAATTCATACCGGCATTGCTTTTGCTTTGTTTTTTTTTTTTTTGTAAAAATTACTAGCACATAAACTTAATAAAAATTACAAATAATAAATTGACTTTGAGTGCGCACTTCATGTACGAATTTACTTAATAAATAACAATATTATTAAATACATAATATTGTACCTTTTTTTTACAAAACATAATCGATTGTAGCTTCTTTATATTTTTGTAACGTTTCAGGATATTCACCTACAAGCAAAAACCGATGCGATAAATATAGTTGAAACAAAAATTGGCTAAAAAGTTAAAATGCAATTTAAAAAGCTGCATGGTCAAGCAACCGTATAATATACATTCATTAACGATAATATATATGTGAATTCAGTTTTACAAAAAAAAAAAAAAAAGAGGGTGTTTTTAATAAATCCCTGTAAGATTAGTGTTTGTGTCCTGTTAACAGAAAAATATGCACACCACCGCGTTGTAACAAAAGATGAAATTATTATTATTACTCAACACGGAAATGTAATTCATTAAAATCGCAAATTACAAAATCGACACATTTCGTAGACACATTAATACATCCGATCATGATCTAGTAGTTTTTCGGTATGCTACAACACACCTTAGCTCTCGTCAGGCGTCCGGTAACATTTCATGTGTATTATCGCATAATGTAATGCAAATCACTTCTTCTTCGAGTAAAATTAACATTACTTATCGTGTAATGTAAGTTTCATCGATTTGTTAAATTAATTTGTCTCTATTTTTCTTTGTAATTCTATTGCGCCGGCATTATACACGCTCATTCACGCAACATTAATTTTCACATTACACAAACGCTTAATCAGAGCTCGATTACAAAGTGTGTTTTATGATAAGCTGCGGGACTACTAGCCATACGGGAAAATTTTAATTTATTTCCGTCACTTATTCGTTAGGCTTGGAATGATACTTTACATTTTGCTCCATTTACACTGAATGTTTGTCTGCTTATTTGTTCGTTTATCCATTGTGTAACTGCCAATCTACATGTACAAGTATGTTTTCATCAACTACACAGTGCGTAACTCATCACGTTTTGTTTGTTTGTTTTTTTTTCGTTGTTTTTTTATTTTCGGGGAGGGGGAGGGGGTATCTGTCAATAAATTTTGAAATTGAGCGGAGCATCCGAAATTCCGTTTACAAATACAAAATTCCATTTTGACAAATGCGAGTTTTTCATTCCAGTTACGTTTATTTTCACAGGATGCGATTTTCAGATGAATCAGATATTTCCCCCCGTATTACACCTTATAGAGAGCAATGCCTTATTTAGATAGGTTAGTTTTTAAAATCCATTATTGAAACTCTTCCGATCATTTGTATTGCACTATTTTAACCGGTTTACACGCACGCATAGTATTCCTTCCGGTATATGCGCTAACACTTTCCCGATGACGATAACGCGCGAGAGTACATCATCAAAACCTGTTTTATAAAATCCATCGTTAAATTTCACTACGAATGCGGTTAGAAATTACCGTTTAAAAAGAAAAAAGAAACCGCTTGCGACAGTTAAATAAAACACATTGCAGTAACACTTTAAAATCTAAACAACTTATGATGTTACGCAAAAAATAAAAACGCGAATGATTATTCACAAAAGTTTCCCTCCTGCCTCTACCGTTGTTTTACTGAGCTTCTAGTTGTACCTGAGATCATTATCGCCCCTAAAATGATATAGCGCCCCGTCACCTGTGCGAAAACAGTATCGCTACTTTCAGGTGTATACGGTATTATCCCATATCTTTTCGAGCATTTTAAATATTTCCACGAAAAGCAGTATACTCTCTTTACACCGTACGAGCGCAAAATGTAGCCACTATAATTTACCTCCTCTGCCCAATGATGATATTAATGTTCAACAAATAATGATGCAATGTACCGACTTGAATGATCTATTAAATATCTAGTAGTCGCGGTACCGGTTAATAATTCGGAACAGAGAAAAAAGTAATTCGTATTGCGGATTAACTTTTTATTGCATTTACGAGAATAGTAAATATAAAACTTTTAAATAAAGAGAAATACTTTTGAAACTTGTATTTACACATAAGCGAAAGGAATCTAAAAGCAACATGGTTTATTGCAGTATGATTCTACACCCTATTTTACCCTCTGTAGCATACGACTATTTAGAACGATGAATAAAATCGCGAAAGAATGGCCTCAAAAAGAAAATTATATCGTTTAGGACTGCTAATGTTATCCGGAGAGGAGCGATTTCGTACTAACACTGTTCGATTCGGCGACGTATCCTTTTTAATATTGAGATCATGCCAGCTACACACAAGTCCAGACCGCATTCCGTCTAATTCTCATTATACAATCCAGTCTGATATCGAATTGACTATGAGGGAAATCTGAAAAAACCAAGGCAGTCGAAAGGAACTGTCTCCTAATATTCCCTTCAGATCCATTAGGATACTTTGTACATTATGAAAAAATGATGATAATGATGATAATGATAATGATAATAATAATAATAATAATAATAATAATAATAATAATAATAATAATAATAATAATAATAATAATAATAATAATAATAATAATAATAATAATAATAATAATAATAATAATAGTGTACGTCATACGTCACCTATTATGCAAATCGAAAATCACCAGCATTTTAAATTAAAATGTGATACTTGATAAAAATAATGAATAATTACGAATAGCAAACATATTAAAATTGAATATTAAATGAAATATATGCTGTAAACATCTTTTCGAAGCAATATCTTATATTTAATGCTAGAAAAGAGAAAAGAAATTAACAACGATAACTTTTTAATATATATATATATATATATATATATATATTATCGAAATATCAACTTAATTAATAATTAAAAAGAAATAAATTAACTAACAACTAAATAAATATAATGTATTTATCTTCAGTAACCTTTCTCGGGCACAGCTCATCCTTTAGCTGGAAAAAGAAAAAATGAAACACAAACACAACCGAAATAATTATCACGGAAAATAAAAATTATAATGCAAACATTAAAACGTACAGTTCTACATCAAAACATTTTAAGAGTTCTGCGTCAGAACATTTTAATGTTAGCGTTATAATTTGTATATATTTTCCGTGATAATTATTTCGGTTGTGTTTGTGTTTCATTTTTCCTTTTTCCAGCTAAAGGATGAGCTGTGCTCGAAAACGTTACTAAAGATAAGTACATTATATTTATTTAGTTATTAGTTAATTTATTTATTTTTAATTATTAATTGTTTCTAGCAAACGGGTATGAATTTCAACACTATTTTCAACTAAATTATCATATCTACCTCCAGTTAAAAAAAAAAGAAAAAAAGAATTATTAGTAAAGATATATGTTTGGTTATTTCGTTTCTTTGTAGTCGATTACGTTAAACTATAAAAAAATTTATTTTTTAAAATTTACCTTGCTGTATTTAGTGTCTCGATGAAACGTATTCATTTTACTTATTTCTATAAGTTTCTAATTAAAATTTTGCAATTAATTGTATGTAGATAAATCTGTTTGTTAATATTTATAAATATAAAATAAATGAATACTTTAATAACAAACAAAAATAAGTATAAAATAATTGATTTTAATCGGTTGTTAAAATAAATATTTTATTTTAGAATATGTGTTTTTAATGTTTTTGAGTACTCTCTGTATTGTTAGCTGATGACGAACTATGCCCGAAAACGTTTCTAAAGTAAGTTATTTTAATTTCTATTAAAGTGTAAATTATTTTATATTTATTTTTGTTTATTATTGAAGTATTTATTTATTTTATATTTGAAATTAATTTTTTAAAAATACTCGTCTTCTTTTTCGCAGGGTGATATTTTTTGGTGAGTTACTAAAGCACAAAACGATAATGTAATACACGGCCGCCGAAAAATTTCAACGACTTCAAACCTGTATAAATCTGGTTTAAAAAATCGAAAAAAAGAAGAAAAAAAACGGTGCATGAAAATAAAGTCTAATTGTTCAATTTTTTTTATAAAACTCTTACATATCGGTCAACTACTTTCAGGTTTGCGGCTAAACATGATCTTAATCTAAACATCCAATAATTATTATACACATCCTCCAACATCGATTTTGGAATTTCTATGACATTTCGGCTCCAATTCGGTCCTCTTTAATTTGTCCAAATTGCGCGGTTTGCTAGTGTAGACTATAGCCTTCAAATATATTGCCATAGGAAGAAGTTAGGTGTACCGCCGATAGGTCAGGGGAGCGACGTGGCCATACGAGAGCGCGAAGCCTTTAGAGATGATGCGTGTACCGAATGTTCGACGCAACAATTCCATCGTTCGCATTGCCGTCGGACAAGTAGCACCGCCCTGTGCTGGGACCATGTACTTCAGCGTAATTTTCGTAGAGGGAGCACACCAAGAAAGTTTCAACCATGTTCGCATTGAAATTACCGTTGAAGAAGAAAGATCCGACTATCCTCCACGCTGTAACACCGGCCCCGGCACTGTCACACGCAGATCGTGCATTGATTTTTCATGAATAATGTGCGAATTATCCGAATCTGGTGGAGCCCAATAACGGCAACTTTGGATATTTACTGCGTCCGTTAGATGGAAGTGCGCTTCAGCGCTCATCGTCAAATTTTTCACACTGAATTCGTCGTTGTCACTTTTATCGAGCGTGATAATCAGTTGGCTTTAATAAGTGGGCGACAACCAGTTTGAACGAATGATGATAATGCAGATCATAACGCGATATTCAATGGGTAAACTAACAGTTAAATCGTAGAGACTGTGCACGTTTCTCTACCGAACGTCCTGGACTGATCGGTAAAAAATTGAGCACTCGTTCGATGTTTTGAGGCGTGCGAGCACTTCTCGGACGACCGAAGGCTTTTTTATTTATTTGACGCATTTGCTGTTTCGCGAAAATTTTTAATTCAGTTTAAGATTGTACTACGATTTAGTATCGATTTTCGCGGAGAAATACATTAAAATGTTTTCAAAATTCCCGATGCAAATGTATGGTATTCACCCGTTCGAAAATAACATTCGACTGTAAAAGCGCGTTGCTGCTTAATGTAACATGGTTACCGACGCATATACTAGGAATAAAATTGACGTTTTCTACCACACAAAGAGAGCGTGGTGTTCTACCTACCAACCGAATATTTCTGTGAATTTTTGAAAAACTTTTCGGATGACCCTATATTACCTGTTTGATGATACGCAAATACCGATGAGTTATGGCTAACTATAAACACTCAATCAATCCTAACGGACGCGATAGTAACTCAAAGATTATTTATTTTAAGGCGTACCCTCCCCTACTGCGAGATCTTTGAGAATATGAAATGCGTAATTTAAAGTTTAAAAATAAAAACTTTTAAAAATATTTAAGAACACAACACTCTGAAGAAAAAGAAACCACCTTTTTTTTTTCTTTTTTCAGGTATTTATTGTAGCTGCGCGTGGTTATAAATGTTGCTACAAATCACTACTTTTTAAGGTGTAATTAATTCTTTTACTAAATTTTTATTGTAGTATGTCAAATTTTTATTTTATTTCTATTTATATCAGTGTTGCATTATAATTTCAAAAACTGTTAAAAGGTATTATTTGTAATGTGCTGCATCAGAAAAGCGTAGCTTAATGACACGTTTAGTTTAAGCCGAGTTGTTTTGTCGTAATTTTAACCAAAAATATAACGGAATTTCGAATGTTAAAATTCCGCGCGGCTCCTTCTAAAACGAAATATTTTTAGACCATCAAAAATACTCGTGCCAAAATCAAAAATTATTAGTGAGCAAAGTGTTTTGTTCGTTTTTTTTTGTTTTTTAATTACCTGATTTTCTGACTAATTTTTAAACAAATTTATATATTCTTTCGCCTTTCTCCATTCATGTATATATCTATTTTACTTTTCTCAAAAAAATTCGTAAAAATACTTTTTCTATTACCAAAGAGAAATGTACACTATGAATATTGGCAAAGTATAAAATATAGTTAATGCTAATCGCAACTTTTTCATATCACTGCCACACTAAGTGTTCATACCTTCCCCGCATCGTTATAATATTTACTGTTAATCATTTTCATCCTGGCTAAATAAACAGAAATGAGATATGATACTCCAGGTCTTTCTCTAATGAGTATTGTATAGACCCTTGATAAGACAGAACGGATATTGAGGAATTAACCTTTTTTTTGTTATTGTACCTAGAGTATCCTAATGGATCTGAAGGGAATATTAGTTGACAATTCCTTTCGACCGCCTTCATTTTTCCAGATTTCTTTTATAACACCAATTCGATGTCAGACTGAATTATATAATTAGTCGAGAATTAGACGGAATGCGGTCCGTACTTATGTGCAGATGGCAGCTAATGATCCCAATTTAAAGGGTACGTCGCCGGATCGAACAGTGTTGAAATTGCTCCTCTTCCGATAACATTAGCAATCCTAAACAACGTATTCTCGTTGAGGTTGTTCTTTGGCGACTTTATTCATCGTTCAAATTAGGGTAGTGGCGTCCTGCAAAGGGTAAAACAGCGCAGAATCATACTACAATAAACCACGTTGCTTTTAGACTCCTTTCGCGTACATATAAATATACAAGTTTCAAAAGTATTTCTCTTTATTTAGAAGTTTTATTTATTTTTCGTTTTTTAAATTATTTTTTCACAATCGACTATTCTCTCGTAAATACACTAAAAAGTTACCTCGCATTACGAATTACTTTTTTTTTCCGTTCCGAATTATTAACCATTTAATAAACATTCAAGTTGGTACTACATTGCATCATTAATTGTCGAACATGATATAAAAGAACCGACAATATGGATCGGTTATCACATTAATTCACGTTCAGAAAGTGCAGGTGTGAAATATTATATAAGTAGCAGCGCAGATATTCCGATGTTACATAGAAACTCTTCACAATACTCCCTTTCTCTGAAAATCTAATGTTATAATGAACAAAAATTATAAAATATAATCGGGAGGTTCCTAAATTTTTCATTTTAGCAGTGAAAGTATGGCGACAATAAAGAGAGACCGATTAAGCTCGATTTCTTTTTTTCACCTTGAACATTGTTATTTGCCTCCGAGACCTTTGTTGGATGAAATTGTTCTTCACTTAAACATTTGTAATAAATAGCACTTAGTTTCTTTTCCATTTGCTCTAATGTAACAATTAAAAAATAAATGTAAGTTTTATATTAAATCTCCTTTTCCCGCCTTTTTTAAAAATCAGTTTTCATTTTACCGGCACTTAATTAATGCGTATCGATATACTTTCCGTCCAAAACGGTTGTAATTGATACATCGCTTTTAAAAAAGCAGTATACACCGTTGTACAATACATATGTGTATATAAACACTCGTATGCAAAGGAATAACGAAAATGCTTTTTTTTTTCCTCGGGTTCGCTAACTAAGGGTATTAGCGCTACCAATTCAAGGTACTAGGAGGAAGAAAACAAACTAGAGATCCAAATGCGATTACAAACTGAGGAAAGGAAATGGACAATAATAGAAACCATGGAGTGTGAAGGAAGCGTAGGAATGAAGGCATAGAATACAGAAAGAGATAAACTTGTGAAACATTCAGCGGAGAAGGCGGGGAGCATTCGAAGAAAATGTGATTAGCGTCATAAATTATACTGCTGATTGACAATAAAGATAAGTTGCTAAAGAAAATGGGGGGAAAAAATGAAGAAAACAAATTGTGGCCAAAACAAAGACGACAAATGGAAAAAATGAACGAACGGTCGAAGCAAGGATAATCATGGTACCATCATGGGGGTCGGGAAAAAATTGAAGATTAGAAACAAAGAAAGTATAAACATATCGCTAAAATTTAGAGTGGCAGTTATTAGAAAGAAAATGAATGTTAGAAACAAGAAATTTAGTAATAAATTGACCGGAGCATGGTGCAGTAGAACGGGCCAGCAAATCAACTCTTTTCAACCACAATTTTTATAAATTATCGACGGAAAAATGTTCGGTTCTCCACAGGGTAGTTGCGTAACTCAGATTTAGTTCCAACTACATAACTATACACAACTTTACATGCTGTACAATGGTTCATAGAAGAATCGTTATAAACGTTGCGTAACGGTATAACAGTGTTGCGCGTATATGTAATCTTCTTCTTCTTTTGTCTTATCCGCTTAAATATTGACAACCAATGTGCTCAATGATTCCCTATTACGCGCCACATCCATTAGTTTCCCCTTATAGTATTGTTGATACCTATCCAGCTCTTTATGTTGTCTAGCCAGGACATTTTCGGTCTGTCACGTTTTCGTTTTCTGTCTACTTTTCCTTGTAATAGTAATTGCAGCAGCTCATATTTGTCTCCTCGCATAATGTGGCTGCCCAGATAGTTGATTTTTCGCTTTTTAATTAGGCTCAGTAGTTGTTCGGTTTTTTGTAGACGTCGTAGCACTTCTTCATTAGTCACTTTCTCGGTCCAGCTGATCTTCAAAAGCCGTCGATAAATCCACCTTTCGAATGCTTCAATCCTCTTCGATGCAGTTGCCGTGAGCGTCCATGTTTCAGCTGCATATGTCACTGTAGCTCATATATAGCATCTAATCAGGCGGAGATTTAGCTGTACGTTAATATCATGACTGCACAATATATCCCTTTAAGTTTCATAAATGCGTTTCGTGCTACCTCTATTCTGCATTTAATCTCCATGTCTGAGTTTACCTTGTCTGTGATCCAACTTCCTAAATATTTGAAGGATGCAGTATATGTAATAGCAAAATAAATTCGAGACAAGCGTCCTTTAATGGAAACAGTGATAGAAGAGCATGAGAACTTTTGTTCCACACCGATCGACATTTACGATCTCGGCTAAAACTGAGACCACCACGAAACAACATCGTCAATAATATCACGGTGATGAAATACCCAAAAGGTGGGGGGGGGCGTCTTGCGCCTATGTTTTTGTCTTATTGCGTCGCTGAAAAGACCGTTAAAGCAGCTTTCCTTCATTACTATTATTGATAAATTGTCATTCCAGCAGGATTTTTTTTTTTTTTTCATTCACTGACACGTGTCAAAAGTGTTCTATTATCTGAGATGTTCTAGATAGCTTCATCATACTTATTTTAAGAAATCGCATCTACTTATATGAAAAGAAATTACTTTTTTTTTTTTCGCGCGATAAAACTAAGTTCTAACAGTCCCGATATTTTTAAACGTTAATTATTTCGAGGTATTATTTAGCAACGACAGAATTTAATATGACGCAAAAAGTGTGCAAAACACAGCTAAACACAAGAGAACACTTAATAATATACGGAGAGCGCGGTAGTCCTCATATTACGTTTGGAAGTTGTGCTACGGGGCACACTGATTGTAAACGGGCGGAATGATGTGCATTTCTAAAGGACGGCGCTTACATTATAAAGCGAACAAAAGAAATAAGCGGTACCTAAATTTAAGTAATCTGTTACAGCTTGTTTGTATTTTTTTCCAATTTCATCATCTTCTTCTAAAGAACACGATTCTATAGCTACGCTATCCGGGTCAACCGGCCAGTTTTTCCATACGAAGTACCACTTTTTAGAAATATTTCTATCCCAGTCGTAATATTCCATATCCTCTTCTGACTTTTCCGCTTCCCACTCCTCAGTTTTCTAAAGACAGAAAACCGAAAAATATAACGTAAAAAATGCAAGAAACAGAAATTACACGTACAACAACACGTTAATGTGAGCAATTTTTAAAATTAGCGAAATTCGGAATATTTTTCATCCACATTAACAACATCGTCATCATTTTCCCACTGGTACATTTAAATTTATCGAATAAACAGCTTGCTAATAGAGCCAGCTTTAAATGAAATAAAAAAGAATCGCGTATTACATAAATATTAACACGAAAAAGTGAACAAAAATTTGGAAAATTGATTACATGATTAATTGTCTACGTAATGATATTACCTCGCATACTTTATAGTATTTATACGGTCAATATTTTTAATAAACATCTTACATTTACACTTTTGTTATTTTTCATTTATGAAAGTGGCGCAGGATTTTAAAATTAATAGCATATAACATTACTTCTTGTAACTTAAGTTTAATATTTTATATTATCCTTAATATTATATAAAATCGCTTCGATACGAACAAGTCCCCTCTTCTGAGAGGCCAAGTAAAGCATACGACGAGCCGAAAAATTATTAAGTTCATACGAGCGGAAACTGATGTATTGAACGTCTTCAGAAAACATCACAGGTTCAACTAGATTGACATACAATTTGCCGTGGCACTACGACTTTGACGAGAAGCAATTCAAAATCAAATCTGGATCTAACAACCATCCGAAAGATGTTTATTTAGAATAAAAGAGCGTAAGATGTCCGTCGCGATAGCCTAGTTACTAGAGCGCTTGGCTTCCGATATGGAGGTTACGGGTTCGATCCCGAGCGACGACGGACTTTTATTACAAGAATTAAATAAATAAATAAATAATCGCTAGTAATCACGTGTAAAGCAATAGCAAACCACCACGTTCAACATCATATGCGCGCTAGGTCAGTACACAGCAGACCCACACCGGACGGACTGCACTTGTAGCGCGATAACAAGCGGCTACTATCAGTTCCGAATGTAATCTTGCGTGTGTACACCTGCGTTGCATATATAATAATTGCTTAGTATACAACCTATATCTGTACAGCTAAAAATGTGCGAATAGGTTGTCCACCAACCGAATGGTTGAGGATATAATGATGATGATGATGAAGATGTCAATATACATGTTCCATCCTTTGCGGCCTCATAACACAAGGTACTGATCCAACGTGTCCCAGAGCCCCACAAAAGTTTCCTTAAACTAGTCTCATAAGTTTCTTGAAAATTTTTAAATACTGGACGGGATTCTTGTTTAAGAGTTCGATATAAATCTGATAATAAAATTAAGATTCTGTCGTTTTCGTTAGACATCGGAAGAAAATGTAGTACTTTTACCGTGAAAGCTGAGAATTCTGATAGTAATTTAAACTTCCCGGTTACATACCTAGGATGATGTCATCTTTAAAACTATCGGTGTATACGTAGAAGAAGTTGGACCATGTATTTTGCATAATGAAAGTAATTTTAACTTTAATCATGCAAACACTTTTAAAATAAATGTTATATATTGTAACGATACTATTTATGATTTTTCCCTCAAGGATGCCACCGCGGTCTCGTAAATACCGTTTGTCTACAACCCAGCGGCTTTCCATTGATCAGCGTCGTAGATCTTTTAATCCGGTCCAACAAGAAATTTTCTTTAACCAGTCTCAATTGAGTCTACGATTTACGGTAGTTTTTATGTCAACGAACTGGTTTTACAACTGCCCTACCGTACGATAATTTTTTTTTTTTTTATACGGGTTATTCGACACGGTTTGAAACGTTAGCCAAATGCACAGTGTTCTTCTTTCGGCAGGTAAAAAACGGCGAATCACTGCCACATCCGGAGAAGCTAAATCAACTGGAGCGATGTAAAATAGCAACTAACTCTCCGACCGAGATTTTTTGTAAGAAAAATCATTTCTTTTCCATCAGTTTTTCCTTGTTTGCGTGACGCGACCAATCACAACCATTTCTTTCCAGATGGAGTAGACCTTTCACTCGGTATGATCGGGTGGTAATATCTTCCCTAACCAACAACAGGATCTCACACACACTTACATTTTCTGTCCCGCGACATTTTGTAAGTTTTATAATTTTACTTTTTATTTTATTTTTTATATTCTGCGCAATTCAATATTACAATATTTAACTCAAAATTTCGTGAAAATATAAGCGACTTGTTTTAATTTTTATTAAACAGAAAATCATGTGTTTTAGTCAATGCTGATTTTCATTCAAAAAAAAAAAAAAAAAAAGTATATAATGTGCGAGTTTTCCGATTTTAAATTTTTTAAATAATATGCAGCATGCTCGGGTGTGAGGAACACTCGAAGAACTATTATCATTCGTCTACAGATTAATTGTACGGTGTGTGGCGGAACGATGTGTTGTAATAAGAGAATTAGTTAAAATAACGCAATTTCGCAAAGAAAAAAAAGGAGAAGTGACATAATGTTGGCACAAAAATTTAAGAATTTTTCGTAAGCATCGCGCTAAAAAATGATTTTTATACAACGAAAAACTTACCCAAGATTCGTGAAATAATGCCAGGATGCAATACATATTGTAATCATAATTCTGTTTACGTAAAGGGCATCGATCGGTAACTAATGTAACTTGGTCCGTATCACAATTGTAACGCTCTCCGAGTAATCGGCAAATTTTGTCTTTAGCATGATTATCCAGCGCTAACCTTGATAAAGAAAACTGAAAAAGCGCAATAATAAAAAGTTAAAATTGACAGTAACATCAAAAATTCACGCTAATTGCAAATTGATACGAAAATTCCTGGCCATGTGTACCTGATAGTATCCAGCTATTTTACCATCTTTTTTATATTCGTACACGTTTAATTGCAAATAACAACTACTTTTTTAATACTTTTATCAAACACCAACAATACTGCACGACGTTGAATATTAACTAAATCGTGAGGATGCCAAGATACAACTGACTTGCATACGCTCGATTACCTTTCAGAACACTTTTTAATTCAGGACACGACAGCGGTGAATCCCACAATACTTCCGGTCATGCAGAAAAGTATAAACGAAAAATTTGATTAATTTTCATTTCGGCACAATTTCAATAATTTTTTTCGATAGCAAATGTTAACTCTAGAAATGTAAAAACAGCAATACGACGAAATAAAAACTTTTTACATCCACGCACCGCATTATATATCAGACGTAGATTTATGAAAATAAAAAATAAAATCCGAATGAATGATGAAATTTTTGGATTGCAACAGTACAATTAAAATTATAAATTTCGACTGCCGAAGATAAACAGCGTAGGACCTAGCTAATAACCGGATAGATAACCTCCCAGAAAATCTCCTTAGTTTGGACTGTACTTTTGTTTTGGGGCCACTCTTAATAATTATCTAATAGCAACATTGTAATTTACTCGGGAAAATTTTTTCTCTTTGGCGCATTAAAATGGCTAACCCTATTGTTACAAATCGTTAAAATCGTTAAAATCTAGACGACTGTGTTCCAGCAGAATGCCAATGTGCTGAATCGTTAAAATTATTATATCTAATGTAGTAAAAATCTCTTTAGTTTTTTTACTCGTTAGGTGCCTATAAAACAAATTGCCTATAAACTGTTGAGCGTTAGATTTTTTCTTCTGAAATGCTACCTCGAGAAAAAAAAAGAGAAGTGGTGTCTTAAGTCCCGGTAGTAGGAACAAAGTTCCTTTCACTTTTTAGTAGATATACGAGTGTAAAGTCATTCGTAAAGTATACGATAAAAAATGGCACAACATATAAATCCCGTATGAATTAAAACAAAAATAATAAATAAATCATCAGACTTGTTGAAGTGTGCTAATGTCGCACAAAAAAAACATTTACACGTGTTTAGAATTGAATTTATACAGCTGACCGCGTACGATGCTTGCTGCTTGAATCTCGATACTCGCACGAACGCACACGTACACGCACACAGCATTATACAATAGAAAGGGAAAGAGAACGAGATTGAAGATCGCCTGGAGGACGACGCATAACGCGATTTTCGTTATCTCGCCTTTTCCTCCAGTTTACTCCTGCCGACAAGCTGCGTAAAAGAACTTTGTTCGGAAAATAAAAGATGTATACATATATATATAAATTAAATCACAAATTATACAATCTACGCCGCGCACCGATAGAAGTTTAATGAAACTCTCGAAGAATGGGAAAAAAATAAAATTCTGAGCTATTTCTAAGAAAAGCAAATATAATCATATCATAAACATAAACGACGAAAAGAAACGGAAAAGAAATTTAAAAAATACAATTAAAAGTGACTGGTAACCAGCATCATGCGTTAAGGTGTAATTCTAGATGTAATAAACGGGCTGAAATAGATAAAAAGGCTACCACCAAACGAACAATTAGTCCGTTCAGGTAATTAGCGCTGCTACAGGAAAGGCAAGATTTCTACAGACAATACAATAACGCTACTCGATTTAAACGGCAACAGCCGGAGCGCATCACTTGCAGAGACGATGATACATTTCGCCGCTCCGACAGCAATAAAGATAAAAAACGATGTTATTCGAATTACAGAAATAAAATCGAGAAATCGCGACGGCAACGAACTAATTTAAATATATCGCCGAAAGATGGCGCCAAAAGAACCAGTAGTCCTAAACAAACCGTGAAATTACTCGAGAACATATTTTTAACTATCAATTATTGAGGCATCGATAATTTAAAAGTGCGATACTCGATGTTTATATAAAAAATCATTCGTGAAACTCTGTATTTAGTTTAGTAAATGAATAAAAGTTTTAAACAATTCTATGTGCCCCGCCTATTAAAATATCTCATAAACCTTTCATTCATTTATTAATACATTCATATTGAATAAAATTCGGATTTTTTTCCATCCGTTGTCGGTTAATTAAATTTTTGCGCAAAAGAAAATTTTGTACGTTCTGAATACTGCAATAAGTGAATATTCGGAGGGCCTTATATCCTGTGGTAAATTTGTTAAATTTCCGCGATAAATCACTTTCACAAGTGTTGAGAACACAGGAACAAAAATAACTAATTTCTTATACATCACAGGTTACCCCAAAATTCTCAAAGCATTTCAAAGGTATATATTTATTTCAAAAAGCTTTTAAAATGTTTTATTATCGACTAAGGTTAAAATTTGGGTAAAATTGTTAAAAATAAAATCATGTCAACAATTTGCAAAATACCGGCTCTAATTTCGAAAGCGTACCTTAAAAGTAACAACACGAGCTTTCGGATCTCTAATTCTAGGCGACGAATGACAATAGTCATTAGTTGTAACTTCGAGAGGGAAATATTTTTCACAATCTTCTTCAGTTTTTAAAACTTCCGGCCAAGGAGTGCAAAATTTTTTCAAAACCTCGCAATGTTTCTTTACAGCCGGCGGTGTCAGATGTAAAAAATTCGGTATTTTCATTAACTCGGCATTGCCGTATTTCGTGGGCGGAACTATTTTTCGGAACATGCCACCTTGTCGAAGCGGAAGCGGTACGGAAGCTGGATGGAAACTCCGCGGTCCGGGCCACACGTTGCTCCAGTCCTGATCGGGTCGCATTTTCCTTTCCCTAAAAATACAAAATTCGCTGCATTCATTTAGCTCAATATATATAATATATACTCGTATATATATATATATATATATATATATATATATATATTGACACAATAAAAAATACATAAAAAGCCGAGTATTGAATTACCAAGTCAAAGATCATTATGTACTATTCAAAAGTACCAAAGAAACAAAGGTAAGCCAATTTTTTTTTCTTCCTCGGTTACCTTCACTTTTCCATATTCCGCAGCACACAATTCGATTTTAAAAACTGAACTAGACTTAAGAGTAAAACGATTCCAAGCCAGCATTTTATCTACTAGACCACCATGACTATAACCCCCCCCCCCCCCCCCAGTGACAAGATATCATTAGTAAATGAATATTCCAATGTACTTTCTGAAACTTCGTCAATTGCCTAAGTATGTGTTTTCTTACGATACTGTCTAAATACTAAATTTCGAATATACACCAAATACCTTTTTTTCCATCTTTCGATGTACATAGCGAGGATTTTTTAAATAAACTAAAACGTATAAATCTTAAGCTTTATCCGCTCAAATTATTACAAGAAAAAACCTCATATCCTTGGGGATACAACTGGTCCTTCTCTTATTTGAAGACAAACACTCGCATTCCTCTACGACTGCAATAAACGATTATTTTTCTTATTCGTACGTTCGTTGAATTCACCCTATATACGCGAAGCTACACGAAATATCGGATATTTCATCTATAAAAATTTTATTTAAAAAAAACAAGTGTCGTTATCGGTTAAAAGAACGTCCTTTCTAGAAGAACATAATTCTCCATCTTGGAACCCAAAACAAACATCAACGGCCGCCATATTTATAATTTTTCATTCCAAAACTGAGAATACACCAACCGCATTTATAACAAAGCACGTATGATGCATATCTAAGATATCATTTACATCAGAAACCGTTAATTTTTTTGTAATCAGTCGAATCTGCAACACCTTCTTCGCGTAATATTTTCAAAGACTACAATCGTATTTTTAAAAGTAACCTGGTATTTTGTTTAATTTTCTTTTAAAACTATGCAAGAACTTACTAAAAGCATGAAAGGGGAACCTGCCAAAAGCAACAATAATCTATTCTGTAATAATTGTCAAAAGACACAAGATCATGCTTGTAATTTATTCGACAATGCAGCATACAGTTGTGTTCACTAAAGAAATATTATTATTTAAGGGTAATTCTTTAGTGCCTTGCGGAGTACATAGCTAGAGTCACCTTCTCTAGTAAGTGGTCAATCGACTATCAAATAATGGCGCTAGTCCCGCCCACAGAGAAACAAAACAACAACCAAATGAGTTCCAAATATCCGCATCGTGCAGAGTGGTAATTTTAAGTTCAACGAGCTTAGCACTAAACACGGAAAAACTAAATTCACGAGACTCGCAATCGTTGATAGTGGATAACTTGCCAAAAATGATCCTATCAATAAGTTATTCTGCCGTATATGTTTAATAGCAGGCTATCAGGAACTTCCTTATGACAACGAGCCCCAGTCAAATTGATGAACGGCAATCAGAGCAAACAGGCGAACATCTAGCGCCTTATAATCGAGTCCTTTCAGCTAAGGAAGTAAACCCTGACAGAAGAAAATCATACAGAAGGCAACGGAAAATCGCCGCATTATCCATTTCTTCGTATAACAATGATAAATACGATTACAATTTTTAGTACATGTCAGTAACAGTAAAAGCTCTTCTGGTACTGTGTCTGTTTTGGGAAGTTACAGAGCTTCTTCGATTGTCATCAAACAAAATGTCGGAAAATAGCAATATGAAATGTATGTACACCATGCTTAAAATTGGAAACTCGAAATTATTTAAAAAAAAAAATTGGAAACAAAGAAAGTAGATATTATTGGATTAGACACAAAGGCGAGAATTTTAAACATCTTGATCAGATAATAACTGAAAACCTGTATTGCGACACGGAAATAAACACAAGAATCAACTAGCTAAGTTAGCGTAGCAAAAAAAAATCAAAACATATTACATCAAAAGTAAACGCATCGTTAAAACTTACGCACGATCCTCCGTAGCACTGTTTTGTGCTGAAGCGTGGACTATATGGAAATGTGCAAAAGTTACAAATCTTTGATATGTCATGTTGAAGCAAATACAACGAATAAGCTAGAATGAAAAAATCACAAACGAAAAAGTTCTCCGTATAGTCGATAAAAAACAGACATTGCTAGATTCGATAGAGAGACGACGGTTAATTTGAATGGAACATGTTCTTAAATACCGTGTGTGATTTACCAGCGATGTAATAGAAAGACAAATTTACGGAAGAAGAGGACGAGACAGGCCGCGATACTGTAAAATGAAGAGAGCAGCGGGGAGAACCGATTCGGCGGAAAATTGCTCATCATGGAATTAAACCGGTTCTAGGACAGTCAAGCTTACGATGATGAATTTTACAGTTTAAGCTGCATTCGATCGTGACGCATTAGCTTTTAATTTTCAATGAATTTGTAACAACGTCGTATTTACCTTCTTTAAAATTACCATATACATTAAACGTTAAGGTATAATCTAATTAAATATAGAGAACTTGTAGTACACGAATTCTCTTTAAATATTACCTTTGGTAAACTCCTTTCTTTATCGCGCTACAATGAATAAATTTACGTTGAAAATAGTAGCTAATACTAAGAGATAACAATTTTTGATTGATTTTGGAAAAATACCCATTACTTTCCATCTATCGATAAAATTAAGCCATCGTTTCAAAATTTAACTCCTTACCTACAAAATTAATTGTTTTATAAATTATTTGAAACGAATGAAATATAGTGCGTGTCTTCGACTTTTTTTTCATAGTCGATAACTCAATGACTGAATAACGTGACCTCTATTATAATGCCTCTGATGTAATTCTACTCCTTCGACTGATCCTATTTTGGCTTTCCCTTATAGTTTGATTCCTTGTTAATCCGGTAAGGGTCGTTACAGTGTCTATTCAGCGAGTTGGTAGAGGTATTCCTCTTCTTCTTTTCCCTTCTACGATTACTATGCTTTTCGCTAGGCTCACATGATACATCCGTAATATTTTAGGATTTTCTATTGATGCAATGTATAAAGACGTCGTTCGATGTACAGACCTTCTAGAATTGTTGCATTTGTCTTCTATAAAACGATAAAAGCTATATATTCAGATAGTCGATATCAAAGTAATGAGAAAAATTAGAAATTACTGACACAAGCATTTTCTCCTGCCGAATTCAGCTGATCTAAAGATACATTCGATATCTACCCTATCACCTTTTTCCTAACCAAAATCGAATCGATGAAGCTGCTTCTCTCATATCTTATTCTTTTCTATCATCAATAAACTACACGTAACACCAAAGCACCGAGGATAAATCTCAACTCTTAGTCTTTTTAGTGCTCACCCATTTGTAAAACTTTAATAAGTTTGTTTTTCATAATTGCTTTCAATAAAATAAAACCACGGTAGCCACTCAAATATAATCTTTAAATTCCCGGTTTATTCCCTGTTTTCCTAGTCCAAATCCTCCTGATTTCCTGATTACTAGAATTTTTCAAAGTTATTTTCATTTGTTTATGTGCAATTTTTTTCTATTTTCTATTTGATAAATTAAGTACTTCATGTAAAATTTACCAGAAAATATTGTAACATTAAGTTAAAAATTTATTACAAGTATTTTTCTTCCGTAAATACTATAAATGTAAACAATTTAACAAATGATTTAATGTTTTTTAAAATCTTGATTATGTTATATATTTTTGTGAATTGTTGAATGTATATGTCGTTCGTGTAACAAGAATATAACATTAATGGTCATTTGTTAAATTGTTTACATTTAGAAATTTATGTAAATTCTTCTTTTTATAAAATTTTCTTCTCGTACACATCTCTATTGTACTATTTTGCGCACTTATGGAATTTTATAAAAAAATTTATTGATATTAATTTCAGTGATAGAATCTGTTCTTTTTTTTTTTTAATACATTGCATTAGAATTAACGATTACTTATCACGCAAAATCTCCATTTCATCAATCAACCAACACAGCGGATTTTAAACTTTCCCCTTTAGAATGTAACTAAATAGTACATAACGTACAAATTATCGATAAATATCGTCCAGTATAACTAATAACACGAATTGGTAAATGCGAAAGTGTGAAAAATTCACAGTAAAATACTTTAAACACGAAAGCTAACTAGCAAATATAACAAAAAACACTGGCGATTATCCAATATATATATATATATATATACGTATTACAGTAAAATGTAATGAAAAATACCGTTGCTTTACATACCGATTTTCTTTCTACTTATCAATATAATTCAACGTAAAATTAAATATAACAAACCTCGGAGGCGCGCCTTCTGGTTTTTTAAACCTTTTTGGCTCTTCTACAGTCATTCTTGGTTTTTTCACATTTAGCACACGAAATTCTTCTCCTAAAATAATGAATGTACATTTTAGAAGAAAAAAATTCAAGTTACAGCGTTTTCATAAAATTATAAATAACAAACACACCATTTTCTTTTCTTTTATTTCAACTTTACAGTTTGCCTAAAAAAAAATTTATCGAAATAGAATTATCCTAATAATTTTTATTACAAAACAGTTCTTATTCGGGCAGATCAACGGTAGACATTTATCTAGCACATTGATAATTTTTTGAACTTCCCAATAGCAGCAGTAGGATTCGAACCGAGTTATGCTTAACCAACTGCGCGCGGCAGGTAAATTTTTTTCTAAAGTAATAAATGCGAAAGGTGTTATTTTCATTATCTAATAAAAATGTATACATTTTACAATTGCTTAAATAATACGCCAAAATTATTAAGAAAACGAATTATGTTTAATACAAAAAGAAGAAGAAATAAATTTAAAATATCGAAAATTCGCTTATAGCAAAAATATTAATTTTTAATTTAAAACTCTATACGCTGTTACAATTACAATCGAGATGGGAAATAATCAAATAAGAATATAACATCCTGTACTAAAAGATTCTATATGAAATTTATTCAACACTTTCGTAAAAGTTGCATCTGACAATTTACACCAGCAATGAAAGCGTATTAAATATATTTCGGTATCTTTTTCAAAAAAGGAAACGCTAATCTGAAAATTTTTACAATTTCTTTCACTCTAAACACAGAGTGAACAACATTACAATTAATTGTTCTTGTTTCGATTAGAGAAAAAATTTCAATAAAGATACAATAATAATGAGGTTATAAGATAGACGTTTTCCTCTTTTTTAATTATTCGAAACACTGTTTTTATTATTACACAAAACCCTAAAAAAAAAACAACAAAAGAAAAACATGATACATTCTAAATAATTTTTTTGAAACCGTAAAAAAACCTGTAAACTTTTTAGAACATTTTTTTGACAATTTCAAATACGCATAAGAAATGGCTAAACGTTAAATGATTACGGTTCGCATGCCTCGCGTTCGTTATTGACTTGTTAACGTCTTCACTGGGATAATATTATCTCTTTTAAAGTTTTCAATTATACACGATAATCATCATCGGTAGTAGCAATTGTAGAGTAGTTGCGGATAGATAGCCTAATCCATAATGTTAAGTCAAGGTAAAATTTTGCAGTCAACTCCATTCTTTCAACTTCCCATTTGCAACATTTATTCACCTTCTGACGTCAAACAAAGATACAGATCTATTATTCCGAAACCACTTACTTTCATAGGTGATATGAACGCGCACAGCCCACTATAAAACTAATAAATATCTACACTAAACAATAAACAGTTTACCAAATTCAATTACTTCAAAGCCTATCTTCAACTAAAGAAATCTACTCAAAGTTTCAGCGGTCAATCCACTCGGATTTATGCCATAGCGACCGCTACTATTATATTTGTCTTCAAATGTGTAGGAAAAATACGCAAAATGTGCCTCGGAAGCTTCAATGCCAGATAATAGAAAAAGAAGTCCGAGACAAATTTTAACAGTTGTGCAATCTGTGAATACTAGTCTAAATAATATCGATTCAGATTTGATATTCTCAATAACTATATTATTGGAGCAGCAGAAAGACAATGCTGAAGTCACTCCCGGTCGTAAAAATTCGCAATGTTCCCGGCTAACAGAGCGCTGAAACAATTTCGTTCCATCAGACTCGAGGCTGATTTAGCTAATTTCCACCTCTGTCGTGTAAAAAAGTTCGACAAATCGAGGAAAAGCTGGGAGGAATTTGTTTCCAAAACTAACGCCAACTGCAAATCGGTACCTTAAAAGGGGCTAAAAGACTTCCTCCTACTATTACTTTACAAAAGGCATCAACGTTTACTCAAGATCCAGAAATAACAAATATATTTGGTAATTTTTTTACCGAAGTATCATCAAACAACAGGCTACATCGAACTATTCCTAGCACACAAAATTAAAGAAGAGACTATACTAATTGAGTCGGACAATCAAGAAAATTTCGATACACTATTCACAGAAGAAGTGAATGACAGTGTATCAAACAATCAATTAAAAACTACGCACAAAGGCCGCATGGAATTTTCGCCCTATTTCTCAAAAATTTGCCTCCTGGAATGAAGAGACGTTCATTAAAATTTTTAATAAAATTTGAATGAATAACCTCTGACAGTGAAGCAAAACAATAATTATTTCCATTTTGAAGCCAGGCAAAGAGTGTACTAACCCGTCGTCGTGTGGGCCTATATTTCTCACCTGCGTTACATACAAGCTAATAGAAAAACTCATGGCGTGCTGGCTACTTATAACGTCTAGAGCTAAATGGGCTCATTCCCGAAAATCAGACGGGATTCAGGAAGTACGGAAATACGCTCACTTATCCCTGTATAATCTCATCTGTAGTAAGAAATATCGAACTCATTCCGCAACAATCGGTACTTAGAGCCAATACAGAAAGCTTTTACATACGGCTTGAAAACACAAAATTACATAGTTTTGCCTATAAAAATGGGTTTGAAAGGCCGAATAATATAATTTAATAAAAACTTTCTTTCGTATCGTGTTATCAAAGTTCTAATAGGAACCAGTCATTCGTAAGATTTTAATATTGAAAACGGAGTACCAGAAGGCAGCGTATTAAGCGTGTATTATTTTTTGGTCCTAATAAATACCCATAACCGATGATATTTCAACCAGACTGCAAACGATGTAAACATTACCTTACAAACGGCAAACTTAAATTATGCCCAAAGTCGGCTACAGAAATTCCTGAATATACTTCGAGTGTGGACTTACATATCCAAAAAACAAAGCATACGGTTTTTACTAAAAAACGAGCAGACCCGATAATTTGAAAACCTTACAATTAACAATTCAGTGTTAAAATGTACAAAGGAATATAAAATTCCAGGGTTATATTTTGGGGGATCTAAATTAACTCGGCGTGAACCTAATTTTTGTATTTAACCAAATTTGCGACCGCTACTCAAAATCCTGAAAATAATAAGACCCGCGGACCAAAAAGCTTAACTTTACTTCGGATATACAGAGAGTGCCCTTATCCGAACTAGATTAGAGTACGACTCTGTTATATACTTATCGGACAGTAACCGTTTACTGAACATACTGGATACAATACAGAAAACTGAACTGCAGATGCGTTAAAGACCTTTCGAACGTCTCTGACGGCCAACCTGCGTTATTTTAGCGGCACTTCGCCTCTCTGCTGTAAATGGAATATACTAGCTATTAAGTAGGTAAATATCGTCGCAACTAGTTGCTAGAGCGCTTGACTTTTGTTACGGAGATCACAGGTTCGATCCCGGGCGAAGACAGAACTTATTTACGAAAAATAAAAATTAAAATATTCGTTCATAATCAATCAGATGGAAGGCGATGGCAAACCACCACGTACAGCTAGTTTAGTACATAAAAGGCATAAATAGGACTGCACTTTTGTAAAACGATGTAAATCAAACGATTACTAATCAGTTGCGAATGCAGTCTTCTTGCGTGTGTGTACACGTTCGTACTGCATATAAACAATTGCTATGAACACTGGCCTATGCCTATATCGGTGCAGCTAAAAATGTACAAATAGGTTGCGCCAACGCGCTTTGTTATGGCACCTTAAGAAGTAGGTGCATACGGTTGCCAACCACCAGCAGCGTCCACACCCATATTAATAAACAACAACAAATTTGGCTGCAATGTCCGTTAAAACAATATCACGCAGCGCGATATGCAGAATTCGAACAAACTGCAACAACTGTCAGATGAGATATATTGTTTCACTGGGACATCAAAAACACCGTTACATATTGCAAAAGCTTATACTACGAGGAGGAGCAAGATCCATTTCTTTAACCTGCCACCTATGCTATCAGTCCTTACGGTGGAATTGGTGACCATGTTCCGATGTCTTCTGCAAATTTTAGTTACCTGTCACCTGGCCAATGTATTATACTTTCTAACTCAGTTACGGCATTGCAATATATCGAAGCGTTAAACTTCACCGTTGCTGTTATAGACCAAATACTATTCAGTATTCTGGAATTAAATAAACGAAATATCAAAATTACCTTCGTTTAGATCCCAAGTCATCGAAGGATAGATGCCCATGATGACGTTCAACGAGCGGCTCGGTAACCAATTTATTAGAAGAAGACTTTGCGCAGAATTCTATTCAGATCTTCAACAACTAGTGGAATTGAACATTCCGTGCTCCACCAAGTATTCTTCGAAGCATCGAGAAAGATCGCACAATTTAGCCTATACTATTCGAGGCGGGAAACAACCGTAAACAGAATATACTTTGGACACACGCAAGTTACTCATTCATATTTACTTAGAGACTAGCCACCACCCAGCTGTGATGTTTCACCGCTAACGGTTCATCACATTGTGCTAACCTGCCGAAAGTGCACCTAACATCGCACAAATTAACTGGTCACACCAAGTCCAGATGTAAACAACTTCGAAGTCCTTACTGATATTATAATTAAAGCTGGAAAATCTAAGTACACTTAATTGTAATAGCCACAAAACTATATATTCGTTAAAGAAAGACAAAAAAATACCCATACATTTCGTGTGCATTGTGTCCTCCTAATTTTGGAAAACTAATTAAATATGCCTATAGATGAAATGAAAATACGTAAGCTTTCACGTACGGAAAATATATATATAAAAGAAGACTATGTATACGGTTACTTTAGCAGTATAACTTCCTTATAAACTAAAAGTTTACTTGAGACTACCAATTCTAATTTTCTATCAAACACCAAAAATAAAATATTACTTTTTCGCTAGGCGTATAAAACAAAAAAAAAAAAAAATATTTTTACATTTCACTTTGCTCTTAATATTTATTTTATATGATCATGTTGGCAAAAAAAAATGTTTAAATAAAGAACTACTTCTTACACACATCTTCAACATTTACATATAGAGTAAAATTTTTAAATGAAGTATTCTCTTGCCATTACGATAACGGTACGCTATTTTGTTTCATTTTATTTACTCGCGGGTACCGTTAGTGGTCATTCTGCACGTGTTTACATAGACAGAAGAACTACTACATACATACATACATATATACCAGCATCACGATATAAGAGACTTGGTTTCAACAACCTTATCAAGTCTAAAACACCCGCGCATCGCCCAAGATAAGATGAATGCGTAGAATTGTTGAAAAGTCGTTTGAATTAAAATGTATTTATTCTTTATTTTTAACAGCTATCATCATTATTTCCCAATATTATTTCGACAATTCAGGAAACTACTAGACAAAGATGTCCGTACCACCAAAGTTTATATTTAAGAATAAACATTCCAGTTTTAAACAAATTTGTACTTTTATTATATTTGCGTGAATTTGTAACAGACAAATTACTTACAGTCAGCTGCTCATAAGGTAATCGAAAAAATTCTACCGTTAAAGGTGGTATGCAGCACAAAATATTTTACTTATCGAATATAGTCTGTGAGCGCGCTTACATAGTCATTTAGACTTTTGAAATAAATTTATTCCCGATTATATTGTATCAAAAATATTAAGAAATTTAAAAGAATATATCATTAGTTTTACTATTTCGTCCTTCTGCAAATGTATACTCGATTAATATTATATGAGATCCTACCTATATAAAAGATAAATATATGTCATCTGTATGAAAAGAACACATTTGAAAAGTAAATATACATTTCCGTTCGAAATAAATATTTAAATGTAAAAAAATATTAAATTATTATAACTCGCAAATGAATAAATTATTGTCCGAAAATTGTAGCGCACGCTTCTCTACATAGTGCTTAAAGTTTTGCGTTGAATAATACAGAATACTTAAAATACAAACAATACAAATGTAAATGTTCGTAATCTATTTTTTAGCCTGTATTACTGCACACGCATTCCGATAATACAATTACAAGCATTAATATCAAATCCAATTTTGTATAAATAAAAAACGTTTTATCAAACTTAATTCTTGCATTTTAAGAATCTTAAATATATTAAATTTAGAAAAAAATTAAAATATAAATACGAAAATTCCGGCATATTAAAAATTATATTACTCCAAATTAACAGGGCGTATAACTTAACGTTATTGTTTACAATACAACTAACAAACTCATTCTTTAATACCGAAAAATTTTTTTTTTTCAGTTTTAACTTACTAAAAAGATAAAAAAACTGGAAATATCAAAATAACTTGATTCTTGAAATTTTCAAATTTCTTACGCTTTGAAATTTATATTTTATTTTAATTGGTGTCATTCTTATATTTTGTAATCTTTAAAATGCTAAAAAAATCATCTTTTTCAACAAATTGTTTGCTCCTATTTTTATTTTATATATTTTTAGAATTACCAACAAAAAATTAAATAATTTTCAACTTTCTCTGAATTGCAAATAGATCTTAGTACATTTAATAAAGAAAGGGAAAGATAAACCAGAGTATTTCAAACAATACATTAAATATTTTTTTCTTTATAATTCGAATTTGGCATCTATTTATACAGTTAAAAAGTACATGTCTATTTCCAACTTTATCTCGCGTTAAATCTCCGGAAGATTTGTAATTCCGTCAAAGCTTTCTTTTAAAACATTACGCCGTAGCTACAAAAGCTGGATAACAAAAATGAATTTAATTAAATAATGAATATATTAATATATACCATTATAACTAAGGTAATTTATCTTCGTTGTTACTAATACAATGTATCATCAAAGTTTAAAGTCGATCGGTCAAGCCTTTCGGTGATATCGCTGGAATATACATGCATTCATATATACGAGAAAAAAAATGAAAGCAAACAAAAATTTCCCAATGACATTATTCGATGTTAGTAAACCGACAATTACTTACTTTTGGTGAAAATAAAATAAAGATCATGTATGCCAATAATAGCAAAAGGATGTTGTGTAAATCGTTCGTATTAAAGAACTACGGCATAAAATGCAAACGAACCAAAACGATATAACAAAAAAAAAAAAAAAAAAACGATAAAAAACTAACTAACTGGTTGAAAAATTATTTGTTTTTCGAAAAGAAATACATAACTCCTTTTCCATGAGATATATCCATTTTGACAAAAACTATCAGACATAATATTATGATAAATATACATTAACTGAACGAATAAAAAATCATTTCAACAATAAACGATAACTAACCTTCTTCCGGAGGTAAATCCTTTAAAACTGCTGTATGAATACATCTGAATATGTTTTCGTAAATTTTCCTCGAACTTACATTAATTATAAGAGACATCTTAATAAAATATCACTTTTTAAAACATAACTAGCGCATTCAAGCCAAATTTTTCAATCACACAATCGTCGAAAATAACGAGCGGATCAAGAAACCGCTATAATGTAATCTGCAATATGCCGAATTGCAGACAATCGTCTAAAGTACAGAAACATCTAAAACATGTCGCAGTGAAAGGGTATTGCTATGTCGACACGAGTTAGGAGATTAACAGGTCCTATGATACCTGTTATTTTCTTTATCAAGTAGCAGGAGATATTTTAAAACAAAATACAGAGTAACCGCAAATCACTAATGAATAATAATCATAATCGAATTACAATTTTGATATTATATAAGATATTATATTTGTTTTATATATCTGAAATATATTAATAAAATGTTTATATTGTCTAATTACAATTACTTAAATTAAAAAAAGTAATAATATCTAAGGTATTTATTTGTAATTTATTTTGCTCATTTTAAGGACTCGAGTTAGAAATTTAAAATATTGTTTTAAAAAATGTACGGATTTTATGATAATTATATCGTAATGTGAAATTTCACTTCGTTTCCAATAAATTGTTAAGCCCTTTCGCTAAATATCAAATTAGAATTGTATGCTATGTAGTGCTTTTGTAAATCCGAGTAAAATCTAGAAAAAACAATACTTTAACATGTGTCTGAGATAAAATTTATATGATTAATCATGAAGAATTCATTCCTAATTCTAATTGGTTAGTGATCTAACACATTTCAGTAGAGTATATGTTAAATACAAGGGTCATCTAGAAAGTAAGGTTTCCTCCATTCGTATTGGCGTAATAATTAATAAAAATTAAATCTGAAATTTACATTTTATTGCTTGAACATTCTAAGAACTGTTTACATTTGTTAATTAAAACATAATTAAAATTATCTACATAAATTACTTCTGTTAAAAGTAATAAAAACAAAAAATTTTTCTAGTATTGTAATATTATTTATCTAATATGTAAACATAATACTAATAATACAAATGTTAACATAAAAATGATATACTTAAACTTCATTTTTTTTTCTTTCATCTTGGTGGTAGTTCTTCATTGTTTGGACACCAAATAAAACTGTCTTCTTAATTTAATAATTCTGTTCAGGCCTGGATTTAGGGGGGTCTAGGGGAGCTAAAGCCCCGGGTCACGCCTTATAAATGGGCTCCCAAGGAGACACCTACTTCCGACATGTAATAAAAAATTAATCTATCATTTGTCATATACATCAACTTTTTTTAAAATAAATAGAATTAACTTTACAGGAACAAGTGTATTTTTCAATACATTTATTCGTTAATAATTTTGTATCCATTTTTATTTCCTCTTAGAAGAGAAAACTCCGCAATAGTAAAAATTCGAGTTTTGTAAAAGCGTACTAGAAATTTGTTTTAAGGTATAACGAGTCGGAATTTACGTTTTTAGGAAATGTCTGTATGAATGTGTGTGTGCGTGTGTACACGCGCAACACACGCACATACACTATCCTTTTATGCAAATCTTTGGTTAAAATTTGCTGAAAAATTCATTGTTTAAAATTATATATATATATATGTATATATTTTTTTTTTTTTGGCATCTAAAATTCTACCTATTGTCTATATGATATTTAGTTTTGTTTACATTAATAATTATATGTTAATTTGTGAATTCAAAATAATATAATTAAATTAAATTAAAGAAAATTTAGTTATTCTATAAAACTGATAATTTTGTCACTTCCAAAAAGCGTCCCGTATACTTCTGTAGCCACAAACCTATCATACACTTAATCAGGGCCTAGCAAGAAGGGGTATTAAAATTAACTGTATGATATAAATTATTATTTGTTTCACTTTTAACTTCGAATATTCCATCACTAACTATATTTATACGATTTAAAGTGTATAAACTAATGGCAGATCTTGAATAAACATGTTTTATAAAATAAAGAGGTCTAGCATACAAAAATTCAGGAATTTCTATAAGGCTTATAATTACTACTTAATTTATTATTTTCGAATTGGTATTTTTTTAAACAGTCTGTGAGAAACGTATCAATAATTATTTCTAAAACCCCACATAAACTTTCGTCTACATTTAGTTTGAGGTAAATACGTATTCAAATTTCATGCTGAGCTTCAATCTTATTATTAATACTAATTATGTTAAAAAAAATCTGACTGAAAAAAGCAACGGGTTCATTTTTCTTTAATCATTAGCCAGTGAGTGGTAAAATATTTGTCAGTTTCTTTTTCTTGTATCCAAATGTCACTGGTACTCATATTTTCCAACCTGCTGTTAAATTCTTCAATATTTTCACTTGCTGAAAGGTTATGCCAAAACTGCAATATTGAATTAATATTTTCTTGGCGTTTTACATGTCCACATTTCTTTAACTATCGAATCCAAGACTGTTCTGTATGGAAATCGCATATATAAACTGGACATCTAAATATTTTCATAATTGCATTCATTTCAGCTTCGCAGTAATCAGTTATAAAATATTTAAGCTTATAGCCAGGATTCCATTGCTTAAAAACATCCAAAACTTCAGTGATTGCAAATGTATTTTCACTTTGAGTAATAAAAATACCTACTTCAATATAATTAACAATAGTTTTAACAACTGCATTAAACAATGATAAGGAATATTTATGTAGTCGTTTTATATATAGCATCTAATAACGATATTTCTCGTTGCATTAGGTACATTTGCCACTCTGCTTGATAACAAAACAGAAATGATTGCGACTGTTCCTCATTAAATAGTCTATAATAGTAATTTCCTTTGTCTAAACTTTGCCATACATTTATTCCAGAGGCGGCTCGTCGTAGGGGGCTCAAGGGCGCGAGCCTCCCTGTGTGTTTTCAAAAAATACATAATATTTAATTACTTCAAGAAAAAAAATCAGTGTTACGAATTTTTTGTTTCAAAATAATTTTTTTTTGCAAGAGTGCATTTTAAAAATAATTGCAAAATAAGCATTTTGCGCGATTTGTTAAACGAACAGCTGAAACATCCGATAACAGTTGTCGGGTTCATGTTTACTGCGCTGGAACTATACGATCTACTCGTAGTGTAGTATACTGTCAAGGTCGTTAACAGCTGATTTTTTGATCACATGATATTAACAACCAATAATATAGTACATGGGCTCAGAATATTTGAGCCTCCAAGCCGCATATAAAATACACACGAAAAACGAATAAAGCCGAAGTTTCCCGAGCGTAACTTAAAGGCGTCTGAGGGCTCTCGAAAAGTGAGCCCTCGTCAATTTTACACGTGATTATAGCCGGTTTTAACAATACATCCGCATCGCGCGCTGCGTCGTCCGTTTATCCGGTGAAGCACACTGTTTTAATTTGCTGTTTCTTTTGTTCTATTTCTATCCTTGCTTTTCTTCTTTAAATAATACATTTTGCGATATAGCTTTTGTTACTTTTGAATGCAAGAAGCACTGCTTTTTGTCTACACTTGCTTTACACGGTGATTTTTCAAACTTCAACATTTTAGAAACTGAATTAGATAAATTAATTGGAGAGACTAACCTTTTAAGCTAATTACTTAAACTTACGATGGAGCATAATGAGCGATTCTACAAATGGCGTATAGGCGAAGATAAAACAAAAATATAAATACTGTCATTTTATTCATTGTTATGCGCACCAGTTGAATTTAATTATGCAAAAAGCAACAAGCCAGGATTCTAAAATTAAAATCTCTTTTTCAAATTTGTCCGCTGTAGCAAGCTTTTTTTCAAATTCTGCTCATAGATGTGATCTACTGCAAGAAATTGTAAATCGTAAATTACCTAGAATACACGTTGGAACTATAATATGCGTACAGTGAATATTGTTTTCGAAAATCGAGAAAAATCAATAGAATATTTTGAAGAACTAGAAGAAAAATGTAATAAAAATATTACATGCAAGGAAGCATATATTGTTTACGAAGAACCTTAGAAGACCCGGATTTTATATTTTGGCTTACCTTATTTCACAAAATTATGCCACATGTAATTTTTTTTTTTTTTTTTTTTTGTGGACACGTCAACAGTGAAACTTACTCAATGCAAAGGATTGTACATTATATAAGGAAAAGATTAGAAAATATTATTTAATAAATTTCAATCTAAATACAAAATGCATTCACATCTTTTTTTCAATTAAATCAGAACTTGAACGCATTAAACCAGTTTTATTTAGTTTAAAATGTATACAAAAAAGCAAGATAAGTTTATGTCATTACACTTTTTAAATTATTGTAATTTTACATTAGAGCCCCCCAGATTTACTTGTCACGAGCCGCCACTGATTTATTCTATTTAACAGAATTGCTTGATCAATTTTTGTAGCATTTGTTTCATAGATATATTTTAAAACATAATCATAAATAATTTTGTTGGTAGGGTAAAAAACTTTACTTCGTTATGGAATACCGTCTTTATATTTGTTATTTACATATTTCTTCAACATTATTTTTACTGTTCGTACATTTGTAATACTTTGATCAACAATATTACGAATTTCCGATTTTAAAAAAGAATGTAACTCTTGGTTTAAAAATGAAGAAACAGCAGAATGACAGTGTACTTTTGCACTAGATAAATGAATATAAAACCTATTTTGTATTTTTATGTCATCTTCACATTTCTTAAGATCCTCCCTTAATCGATTGAGTACCTGTATAATGGTGTGTAACAAAATTAGCAGAACCTTATAATTATATTGTATTTTTTATTTTTCATTTTAATTTTATTTAACATTTATGAATACCAAAATGATGATGTTGATGTCACTATTTAACCTGTAGAAAATATGAATTTTTTGATTATGATTAATTTTTTCAATTATTTTAGTTGACCTAAAATTACTTAAAAGTCAAATTAATCAAACAATTGTATTCAGTATAATAAATTTTATAAACATTAACGCGCCCAGGCGGGGCTGCCACCACCCAGGGAGAATAAACGGGCTCTGTTATTAATGGCCAAATTTGTTAACGGCAAGACTTTTGGCATTAAAAATTAATATTTGATAAAAATATAGTGTTTTTAAATAATACATTTTGCATAAAAATAAATATATAATTGAGAGAAGAGAGAGATATATAAATATACCAAACATGTTCGACCACCACCTTTACACTTTCCTATATACTGCTCTGAGTACATTGCATTAATATTGTGGTAAGATTTATTAATTCGACACTTCAAACATAAGAATATTCTTATTGCTCCATGCTATTCAATCGCCTATATATTTAAATTCACAGAAATTGTTAATAAAATCTCATTTCCATTATATAATACAGAGAATACTATTTCTAGAATACAACATACTTTTATTTTTTCGTGAAGTCCTAATAAAAAATGTAAAACCTTTTGAAAATAAGAAGTTATTAAAAATTTGAAAATTACGTTCTCCTTCAATAAAGAATGAATACGACTTTATATTTTCACTAAAATTGTTTAGGATTTGAAAAATTTCTTCATTTTCAAACATTTCATTTAAAAACAGAAAAAAAAAAACTTTAGAACAATAACGAACAATGAAAAATACCAAATAGCGAAACTAAAATTTATAGATGGGTAAAGTTACAAGATTTAAAATAATAGAACGAATTTTAAAAAGAACAAGTATGATATTAAACGAAAATAACAGCGAATGCAGAAACCTGTTATTTTCCCACTTTGTTGTCGATAAAGCAATATCCACAGTGAAAACCACGAGCGGCTAAAGCCTGACAATTCCACTTTTGCAATTGACGTCATTAGCAGAAGTTTTGATGTCTGCGTACTGTGACGTCATTCACCGGTTGTTTTGTAAAGTAAACAAAATGGTATAACAATCATTGGGCGTGAGCAGAGCTTGAAAGCTGAATAATAATACGGCTTAAACTTAATATGTCTTATGTCCTTAAAAAATACAGCTTAAGCTTTCGGCTTTTGGCTGCTTCAATTTAAAATACGGCTTAAGCTTTCAGCTTTTGGCTTACGAAATGAATTTCAATAGAAGTTAATTAAAATCATTTACTAATTCCTATGCATCCAACTATTTAGCATTGCTATTGAAACTTCAACTTTTTTCTTTACGCACAAAAATAAAAGTTTTTAAAAACAATTTCTTACGCGAATAATTATGTCAAAAATGCAATATCAAGAAATTTTAAAAAAAAGCTTAAGTCGAATATAAAGCTTAATTTAGCTTTTTTAGAAATACAGCTTAAGCTTTCGTCTTTCGGCTGTTTAAATTTTGAATATAGCTTAAGCTTTAGGCTTTTAACTTATGGAAATTTAAATATGGCTTTTGGATTAAGGTTATGACATCTAAAAATAATTGGCTTTCAGCTTTTAGCTTTTGGCTTTCGGCTGGCTTTTTTCACGCGTTTTAAATATTATGATTTCAGAGTATTTTCAGTGATTTTACATTGTATATTTTATAATAAAATCGTGCTGTAATTTGTATTTTATGTTAAGGAAGAAAAAGTTCACATTATTTGGAAACAAAATGTAGTAAAATAAGAACTGCATATTGTAATTGGCACAAGATTTTTTCTAAGTATCATTAAAATTACGATTATTACTAATAAAGTAGTTGGATACAAAGACGTTGCCAGCTGATGAGCCAGTGGGAGAGGGGCAAGATGATCAAAAAAGAATATGAGTTATAGGAAAAATAAACTTTATAAGTTGTAAAGGCTTAATATTTTATTAAACAAGAATAAAATTTTAATTAAAACGTCATTTTTGTCGGTTTCTAGCAAATTGTCCATGATTATGCGCCTATGAATATTCATCACAGCCAGTTGATTAAAAAATTTCAAGGCCTCAGGGGGTGGGCAGCTGCCTCCCTGCCCCGCGCTGGTGACGCCCATGGTTGGATATAATATCCACATTGGAAGTATTACTGTTTGTAAAATGTACGAATATAGGCTAAAGTAAGTTAAAATGTTGTAAGTGAAATTAGATTTTAGTTTTTCCCAATGATTATATTCACTTCATTGACACTGTCAGTTTAACGATTTCATTAGAGTTATGCCATTTATGTTTTACTAGGAATAATGCTGTGAATATTGTAATGATATATTTCAGAATAGAATGTAGCAAAATGTTGGCCTATTGAACATTCCAAAGAAGTTAAATCTATTCTGGTATAGATTGTAATTTATGCAGAAAGGATTTTAGACATCGAGGATAATAAAATTTATATAATAAATAATCAAATCAAATCAAATCAAATATATTTTTTAAAATTTACAATGAAAATAAACGTAAAATAACCTTCTTAACCCGCGAATGCGCTCAGGTAGTGCGAGTTGCAGTAATCTTATGTAATATACTAGAGTGATTGCATTTAGATCATATAGAATAACATATTAAGATGAAACAGGAAAACTTTTAAAAGGAAGGAAGCAGGGAAATATTAAAATGAAATCAAGAAATTGTAGGGAATGAAGCAAGAAAAAATTAAAAGGAAACAAAAATTATTAGCAGGGAAGCAGGAAATTTACAGGTAAGGAAGCATTATAGTTATAAATACATAGTCTACCTAAATTATGAAATTGGAAGTATTAAAAATTTAATTATTTAGTTTAGACGTACATGGACTATTGCTATATCATGTTCCAATTTCCTGAACGATGAAATTCAATAATCACTATTTACTGAGATGAAATGAAGAGAAGGACATGATATATTTGTAGTCTATGTTTACAAACTTGTCTTACACATTAAAGGTTATATTTAAAAACAGAAATTATACTCACACTTTCCCCAACCCTTGAAATGAGTTGTAAGCCTCAATAACAACAATATTAATGATAGTAACAATATTAAGAATAATAATAATAGAAATAATAATAATAATAGTAATAATACCATTAATAATAATGATGATAATAATAGTAATAATAGTGATAATAATAATAATAATGATCCTATTGAATGGATAGAGGAGGATTAATTGAAGTGTAGTGTAACAGTAATATTCTTTATACCATTAATAATAATGATGATAATAATAGTAATAATAGTGATAATAATAATAATAATAATGATACTATTGAATGGATAGAGGATAATCAAATAAATAACATGCAATTTAAAGAAATGCTAAGAAATTATTTAGATTATGAATATTTATACACTGATGGATCAGTGGACAAGGCAAGAGGCATATATTCGGCCCGTTTTTACTACAGTAATCTACAGATTAACAGGGTTTATAGTCTCACATACACTCATGGACGTCGCTAGCGGTGGGCATCTGTCCACTCCCCTAGAGCCTTAAAATTTTTTAATCATCGTAAAACACATCAGAGGAAGACTTCAAATTCATACGAACGTACTGGCAATGGTGTTACTGAATAATCGGACGGAGACACGTCGGCTGCGCAGAAAGAAGTCATTTGATTTAACTGCTTAAAATAAGGTTGGGTCCTACGTCAGTGGATGGGGATCGTTCAAGTGTTTAGACTATACAACAGAATCTAGTGATAGCCTAACGGGCTAGGTATAGATCAGCAAAAAAAAAAAAAAAACTAGCCATGATGATTATTCATAGGCGTGTAATCATGAAAAATTTGCCAGAAACCCAAGAAAACGATGTTTTAATTAAGATTTTATTCTTGTTTAATAAAATATTAAGCCTTTACAACCTATAAATTTTATTTTTCCTATAATTCATATCCTTTTTCTACCATTAAAATTGTTACACCTCCTTGTCCGCTTTTACTAGCAGAATGTATTATGTGGGTATTGCCGCTTCTAAATTCCCCTACTATGGGCCATCTTGTTTCTGATAGCCCCAAAACGTATATTTTATTATTGGACATTTTTTGTTTTATATTTTCTAATTTACCTATTCTCAACATTGTTCCCACATTCCATGTTGCCAGATTGAATTTTGGCCCGATGCGGGGGTTTTGCTCGTTGAAAATCTGAGAGGCCCCGTTATAATATCCTCTCTTACTTAGTCCGTCTCTGTTAAATTGGACAACTCCGTGGCTGCTTATTCCATTCTGTCTATTATACATTGTTTACTAGGGAATTGTATAGCGGTGGTTTCCCGTTGCCTTCTGCCGAATTTTCTGTCGGAGTTTACTCCCCTAGCCGAAAGGATCCGGTTTTCAGGCGCCGGATACTCGCCTACTGGCTCTAGATTGGTATTTACCAATCCGACTGGGGCACACATGTCACGAGCGAGCTGCTGATGTTATTAATGCAATGCTAAAGCTTAACGGCATTTAATGAAGGAACCACTTTCGGCAATGGTCCTTTCTCCGTTTTCCTGTCAGCGATGTATGCGGGTTCCGGTACAAAACCAACGGGAAACCATGTCAAAGTACTGTAGAAATAGCGCTGACATGGAAAAGGTATATGGAGGAACTGTACGAACAAACAACGAAATAGGCTATGGACAAAATGCATAGACAAGAAGAGGAAAGCGATACTCTACTTCGAAAGGAGTTTAAAATAGCCTCGCATCAACTGGCAAACTACAAAGCTGCAGGAATAGATAACATACCAGCAGAACTGTGGAAAGCTAGCAGCCAAAAAGTAGAAAACATGTTATTTAATATAATACGATACCGAAACCAGGTAAGCCCGCTAGTGAAGCCTCATCATTTGCAGTCGTTTACCAATAGTATCTAAAATATTTGAGAACATATTGTTGTCTACGCTAATAAAGAAGCTGCAGGATATAATTCCAGACTACCAGTTTGGGTTTCGTCCTGGGCACGCTACAGTAGAGCAAGTTCATACGATTCAGAGATACAACGTTAATTGCTTTGATTGGAAGCAATATTGTTCTGCCGCTTTCCTGGATATTAGTCAGGCCTTCTATCGCGTGTGGCACGAAGGATTGCTTTCAAAAATAAAAAAAACCTCGCCACACTCCTATTACCCACTACTGTCTTCATACTTGACAGATAGGTACTTTCAAGTAAAATCTGGCGACGATGTATCAGAGTTTTATCCTGCCAAAGCTGGCGTTCCCCAAGGTTCAGTATTAGGACCAATCCTTTTTCTTATATACTCACATGACCTTCCAGTTACGTCCAATGTAAAGGTCGCAGCATTTGCTGATGACACAACACTATTTGCGAGGGACAGCGATCCATTGGCAACGTCGGAGACCTTGCAGGTTGGTTTGAATGACCTGAAAAAATGGGCACAACTATGGAGGATTAAGATCAAATTCGTCCAAGTCGGTGCATGTTACATTCACAACCAGACGCAGTACATGTCCTCCTCTTGTTCTTGATGGTCCCATTCCACAGGGAAATAAAGCCAGATATCTGGGCATGTGGCTTGATCGCCGTTTGCCCTGGAAGGAGCATATTAAGATCAAAGCCAATTGAAGTTGAGGGAGATGTACTGGCTCCTGGGAAAAACTTCCGTGTTATCGCTGAAGTCAAAATTGCTGTTATATAATGCAGCTATCAAACCGGTGTGAACCTACGGTATATCTCTTTGGGGAACAACATCAGCGTCTAATATTAAAATTATGCAGCGATGCCAGTCAAAAATACTGAGAATAATAGCTAATGCACTGTGGTACATGCGTAATGATAACCTACATCGGGATCTAAATGTACCGAAGGTAAGTAAAGTAATTAAAAAATTATAGCGAGCGTTACTTGCGTAGGTTAGTAGGCCACCCAAACCCGCTGGCAGTTGATTTATTAGACTCAGGCAACGACAATCATAGACTAAATCTAGATCTTCCCCACCGGTTTGATTGACTGGTAAAGCAACGCGCAGTGTTATTGTTGAATGGCATCTCCCATCATGTCATAATAGCCAGATCGCAATTTAAAAGAAATAATAATAAAAAAAAAAAAAAAAAGTTTGTTTATTGGATAGTTTAGAAAAATCTTAATTATTAAGGCGCAAACTGATGAAAACTATATAGCGCCAAAAAAAACTAACAAAAATCTGGAATTTTCAAAAACCACAATCCAGATTAATTTAAAATCTCACATGATTTATAAGTAAGCCAGAACTTTACGTTGCAACATATTCTTTTGCACTTACAAGGAGACCGCTATGGCTTTGCGGAAACGAATTTCAATGATTTTTGATGTAGTGGTAGTATACTATGTGTAAATTATTAAGGTGCAATACTGAAATATGATCGAGAAAAACAAATTTAAAATTTTCTACACTTTATGTATAGATTATATATAAGTTATAGAACATTTCACTTGAAATCCTAAGTGATAACGTTCATGACATGTACACTCGATACACGGGTTCGAATTTAGCTGTACGCATTTATTTTTTTCCTTTTTTTATATAAATGCTTCTAATTAATTCCGTTATTAGAAAGGTAAATAAATAATTTATTTATTTACTGATTCATTTATTTTTTTATTATTTATTGTTTTTTTCAATGATTTTTTATTATAAATTTCATTCTACTGTTCCACGTCTAATATTTTTATAATTTTACTTTTTATTAAACCTATTGCTATTTGAATATAATAAAAAAAAAATGTAATTTAAATCTAGACACGCGGCAGCGTGTCGAGCCAAGTTCAAGCCGAGAAAAAGGAACTGGTGATGACGCAGCAGCCGTGTGTATATTTACACGAACCATTTGATGTTAACCCCTCTTAATAACTTAACATTTAATTAAACATAAACACATGAAATTTGGTTTATTTATTAAAACCCCCCTTAGGTTAACTAGAAACCCAAATTTCATAAATACAACTCAAACAGTTATTGAGATATTAAATTGTCTAAAAATTGTCATTTTTATCACTGACTGACATATAGATCAAAAACCTAACCCACTTCCAGGTGACCTAGAAAGTTGAAATTTGACGTCTAGCTGGGTAATTGTGTGTATACAAAGGGGGGAAAAATCTCAGAAAAGCAGTGAAATTTTCATATTTTTAACGTAATTCCTTTATTACTTAATTTAGTTCATTCAGTTAGATTGCTAGATGTAAAGTTATCAAAATCTAAGAAACACCGGGAATGGACAAGTTTCGCTGCGTTAGAAAAACAAACTGACTCGCTGACCTTTTAACCGTCAACATGTTGTTGTTGTTGTTTAACTTCGTTTCGTATGTCGCTTCGAAAAACGCCATTTTGCCTCTCGTCATTTCGTATGTTTGTCAATCTTTGCATCGCAGTTTATTTTATATTTGCCCCTTTTAATCGTATTTGAATTTGAATGAATAATAATAATAATTTCTTTACAAAAAATAATGATATCCTATCAAAAACATAAATGTAAAAATGGGAGCCAAGTTCTTTTTTTTTCTTGTTTGGGTTTTTCCCTGGGCTTGTCAGCAACGGACGATTACCCATCAACATGTGTACATAGCAGCAATTAGGAATAACAAGGAATGGAATCTGACAAAGAATGCTATACCAAAGATGGAGAAACAATAACAATCAACGTCGAAAAATGCCAAACGTATGTATCCTGAAAAGAAAAGAAATGACGAAGGTAAGAGCAAAAGGAGTTAGCTGTCCCATACCATGGCCACATCTGCAATTACAGAGCCCACAGTACAAACGGGCAAAGGAATCTGGCTATAAATAATTAAGGAAGAAGAAACACGGGATGTTTAAAAAGCAGTTAGATCCATCAATCACGAAACCTATGTAGAACACAGCCCTTAGCGTCCGTAAACAATTGTTCGAAAGTTCAATGACTTTCTCCATCACTATAAAGCAAAGTTTATAGTTTTTAATTATGAAACATTAATCATATTTATGGCGACGACTGCGGAAACAGCGCCTACCAATCTGTTAAAAGGAAATGAGCAGAATTTTCACCGAAAACTATGGCCACACTGCAACAGCAGCGCCCGCAGTGCCGTCTGACAAGGAGTTCCCCTATCTACCATTAGGGCCGCAAATGCGACAGCGAGCCCGCAAAATTAACTGCGAGCTGTGTCTGTTTGTGACTGTAACTGCAACATCAGTGCGTATTCTTCGTTTAGAGAGGAGTTCGTTGGAAATCACTGGACACGATAAGTTAGGAATGCCAAAATAGGAAATACTGAAGGGATTAGATATTAATATAATGTAGTACAGAGGATAGGAATTTTGCTACAATTGGTATGATCAACGTTGACTGTAATGAGAGAATAAAGGACACACAATATGGAGTTGGAACATCATGTGAGAGAAGCTCCGCGTATAGAGCTGCCCTTTCCGATGATAAAGAGGAGCATTGAAAGAATACATGATCAGAGTCACATACGACTGTGTTATCGATACACAGCGGACAAATAGGAGAGGACACTATGGAGAAACGATACAATGAAGCAGGAAGTCGACTGTGACCAGATCGAAGACGACAGATAGCAGATATGATGAGTCGGGGAAGGTGCGGAAAATGTAGATACCATGGTTGAGTAGGTGGATTAGGGTGAATGGAAAAATATTGTGAATTAGGACTGGAAAACGATGATTTATAAAAAGATTTCCAATTGGCCTTTTGGATACTTTTTGCTATATTTAATAATTCATGAGAAGGAATTCGTCCGACTGGCCGCCCAGAAGAAATAGCCGAACGAGCAAGATAATCCGCCTTTTCGTTGCCCGCAACTCCGGCATGACCAGGAATCCAAAGAAAGTCGATGGTTAATGAGTGCAATCTGCAAAGGCTGAAAATCAGTGATCGGATGCGCAGAATAATAGGATCAGAGTAGGAAGGAACATATGGAGAGGATATACACTGAAGGGCGCTTTTGCAATCAGAAATTAGGAGGAACATTTTACATTGAGGAAAAGATGGAATGAGCTCAATGGCACGTAGTAATGCCAATGTCTCCGCATAATAAATTGAACAAAATGAAGGAATTTTGAACAGGCTGGAATGGTTAAGAGCAGGAATGTAGATAGATGCACCCACTCCGTGTGCCATTTTGGACGCATCCGTAAAAATTAGGGTATGGTTAACAAAGAATGATGAAACTGCCTGGTTAAATTCATAAACTGTTGCATGAGCAGGGAGATATTTTACATAAGAAGGCAAAGAAAAAAGATTAGGAGAAGGAATAACATTTAATATCTCAAACTGGAAAAATGGAAGTTTATCGAAAGTTAGGATGAAGGGAGAAAACTTAATAAGACGCGAGGCAATGTGGCAGAGAATGGGAACCTTATTAGAGGAAAAACGCCAATCTTGCAAGAGAGAAGAATATGCAGGGACAAGATTGTTTGGGTAAATATGTAGACGTTTAATAAGGAACCGATACGCTAGATAGGATCTACGAATGGATAAAGGAGCCACATTAGCCTCTGCTAAAATCGCAGGAATAGGCGTGGATTTTAAGACTCCTAGACATAAGCGCAGGGCTACATTCTGAACTAAATCTAATTTAGCTAGGGGAGAACGAGCAGCAGTACCATACAGAAAACAACAGAAATCAAGTTTGGATCGAACAATGGATTTGTAGAGCATAAGAAGTATCATAGGATCACCTCCCCAATGGGAAGAAAATAAAGACTTTAAGATATTCAAACGTTCTAGAGTAGATGAATGGAGGTAATTAATATGCTCAGTAAAGGATAAACGACTGTTCAGAAAGATTCCTAAGTAGCGGAAGGAGGAAACCACAGGTATAGATGTATTGTCGATATTTATGTTGATTGACTCAGGATATAGGAACGAAATGTGAAAACAATGCATGAAGATTTTGGAGGAGAGATATATAGATGGATTTGAGAAAGAGAACTCTGCAGAATGTACAAGGATTCTTGCATGTTATTGCAAGCATTTAGAATGCTAGGAGCAGTTGAAAAAAGTAGAATGTCATCTGCAAAAAATAAGGAAGTAGAAGGTAGATTAAGAGAGGCGACACCAAGAGAATAAATATTGAAGAGCGTAGGACTAAGACAGGAACCTTGCGGGAGGCCTCGAAAAACCTTTCGTGACTCTGAAAAGGAAGGAAATCTTAGAGTAACAGTTCTACTTAGGAAAAGACTCATGATTAAGGATGTGAAGTGAGAAGGTAAATTAATAGATAACATTCTGCTCTTAAGAGTTGGAAGGTGGACGCTGTCAAAGGCACTATAAATATCAACAAAGGTAGCTAGGGTATAATTTTTTTGCATAAACGATTTATAGATGTGGGACAAGAAGAAAGAAACACAATCAGTAGGACCTCGACCAGAACGAAAACCATACATGTTGTTAGGCAAGACATCATTGTTTTCCAGCCACCAAACCAGCCGCCGGTTCAACATGGATTCGAAAAGTTTCCTCAGACAACTTGCAAGAGAAATGCAACGGAAGGACGAGGAATTAATACCCTTGGGGATGGGAACCATGATAAAGGATTTCCACGACGGAGGAGCGGAACTTAGATGGAGAATAGAGTTAAATAGATTTAAGAGTATTTTAAGATAATATTCAGGAAGATTCTTAAGAACAATATAAGATAATCCATCTATCCCTGGAGAAGAGTTAGGATTTTTCGGGAACGCTGATAATAATTCATTAAAAGTGAACGGAAAAGTTAGAAAATGCTCAGAATGGCTTGCGGCAGAGATAGAAAGGTCAAATTCATCAAAGTTAGGAACATAGGGCGGAGCAACACAATCAAAGAAAGCAGCTAGCTTGTCCTCCGAAACGCCGGAAGTAAAGGGATTTAAGGACTGAGGGTTTCGGAAAGCCTTAGCCAACCTCCAGATTTGTGAGAGAGGAGTAGATCTAGAAAAGGAAGAACAGAAAGCAGCCCAAGACGCCTTTTTAACCTTTTTGAGAGTAAATCGGAATTTGGCATTAGCTCTTTTGTGAGCTAGGAAGTTTTCCAGAGAAGGAGCAGCTCGAAAAATACGAAACGTGGATACACTGGCTTGGTGTGCAATTGAACATTCCGCATTCCACCATAAGGACGAGGCGTAGGATCGCCTGATGCTCCCAGAAGGAGATTTTTGTGGAGGAGAAGACAAATCTAAAGCTGATGATATTAACTCAAAGAAGTTTTCATACTGAGGCGTAACATCTAAGTTAGGATCAAATCTGTAGGAAGAGGAATCCAGGAACGAACGAAAATCAGACCAATTAACCTTTGAAACGTTCCAATTAGGAGAACGGGATTCTTTTTTTACATGAGAGGAGGCTGTCCCATGAACGGACACAATGATAGGAACATGGTCACTACTAAAGGTTCCATCAAGGGTATTCCATGCACATTTCAGGCTTAAATTAGGAGAGGAGAAAGTTAAGTCTATAGAACTGTAGGAATTTTGGTTTTTGAAATATGTAGGAGAGCCGTCGTTGAGAACCACAAGGTTGTAGTTTGAGAGTAGAGTTTGAAGGAAGGAACCATTTCTATTTAGTGACGAACTACCCCAGGCGGGAGAACAGGCGTTCCAATCCCCGCCTATGATAAATGGGTGAGGTAAGGAGTCAAGAAGGGAGGAAAGAGAAAGATCCTTTAGGTTACGCAGGGGAGGAATGTAGACAGATACAAGATGAAGGGGATGAGAAATATTAGCGAATGTGTGTGAGATAGAAATATGAACAAAGTTGGGAGAGGAAGAAGGACTAGAGCCACCTGGGATGTCTAAATTGTGGGAAGAAAATGGAATGCCGAACCTAATGAGGATAGCTGCACCACCATAACCATCTTCGCGATCTGATCTAATTACATGAAAACCCCTAATTGAAAAAGTTGATGATTTCGGAAGCCATGTTTCAGACAACAACGCTATACTTATATTATGTAAATTTAGCAAGCCTTCTAAGGCTGCCTTATTCGCCCGGATGCTACGACAGTTCCATTGAATAATATTAAGTACAGGCGTCATTTATAAGATAAGAAAAAAGGAAGAAAAAGAAGAAGAAAACAAAAGAGATGGAAGATTATGTAAGGAGGGCCAATGAAAAATTTGGCTAAGAAAAGTGTAAAGAGAGAAGTTAATTTAACTAAACTGGACATTGTTGGACAAGAAGGATGCAAGGTTATCAACAAAGGAAGCAGAAGAAACTATGTTAAAAGAAGAAAGGAGCTCCGTAATTGCTGTAGATAATCTGGAGATATTGGAAGAGATATCAGAAGAAAGGTTGTTAGAATTTCTGTGAGAAGATGTGGAGTGTTCAGAAGCTGAGAAAGGGTTGGGGAAAGAAGAACTATTCAGAGCCCATCCAACTGAGGGAGAAGGAGTATAGTAGGATGTGACAGTTGGAAATTGAGGAAGAGGTTTGGGATGAGGTTTAGACTTAGGTAATTTATGGAAGGTGGGGGATTTTGGACGAGGAGGAGAAGGTACCTTGGAAGCTACATTGGAAGTATTCAAAGGGAGAGTAGATGATGCGGCTCGATTAGCATAAGTAAATGCCTGAGTAGCAGCGCTGGAAGATTTAAGCTTAGCGGCTTCTTGAAAAGATACATTTTCAAAAGCCATAATTCGCTTGATATCTTTTTGCCTTTGCCATTCTGGGCAGAGACGGTTCGAGGAACTGTGACTTCCTTTGCAATTACGGCAAGAAGGAGGCTCTTGGAGATTGGAACATTCATTGAAAGAATGTTTAGCTGAACAGTGAGAGCAAATAGAATGTGAACTGCGACAATGACGCGCTATGTGTCCGAAGAGAAAGCATTTGGCACACTGAGTGGGGGAGCGGATGCTGGGAGAGACAGGGAATCGAAGTCGGTAAATGGAAATGAATTCAGGCGGGACGGGTTTAGAAAATTTTATTTCAACACTTCTGGTAGGAATTTTGCCATCTTCAGAGGAACGCAAAATTCGTCTAACAGATTGTACCAGAATACAAGATTCAATTCCTTCTTTTATATCCTCTTCGGAAAAGGAGGGATGAACTCCGGAAATTACTCCAATTCTGTATACAGAGTTGTGAGGGATAAAAGCAATTAAATTGTTGGATTCGAAAAAAGAGGAGTTACTTAGAAAAGCATTGGCAGTGGAAGCGGAAGGGAAAAAAATAGCAATACGCCCTCTGCCTCGAGGCTTGATGTCAGTGAAAGCAGTAGAGTTTTTGCTGATGGCTTTAGCCAATGCAAGTGGATGAAAGTTACCTAAATTCTGATCGGCGGAAATACTTTCAACGAAAACAGTAAAAGGACCCGGGTGATCGGAAGAAAAGTTTTTAACATGATCGTTATTATTCTTTGAATTATTTTTATCATTGTTATTATTATCGTTAGTATTATTATTATTACTCCTATTATTATTATCACCACTATTATTATTAGCATCATTATTATTACTGTTATTATTATGATGATGATGATTATTATCAGAAATAGTATTATTATTATTATTATTATTGTTATTGTTATTGTTGTTGTTATTGTTATTATCATTTTTGTTATTATTACTAATACTATTGAGGTTAGTGTTGCTGGTGATATTAAAATTGGGGTTGCTATTATTACTGCTGCTGTTGAGCTCGGGGGCACAAGACGGAGCCGGTATAGGGAGATCAGCCTGAGAAAGCCTGATTTCCTTTGGTAGAGTGGTGGAAATCGGTGAAAGGGGATCAGCCGATTTACGTTTAGCGTTGAGGTCTATGTCCATGTTTATGGACAAGTTGGATGGGGGTTTAATTGATTTAGCCGGGTTTTGGGAGGAGGCCGCTGAGCGGCCTCCTTTAACTACGCTCATTTAACAAGCAGAAGAAAGAAGAAGAAGAAGAGAGAAAAAAATAATAATAATAAGAAGAAGGAAAAGAAAAAAAAGTAATAAAAATAAAAAGTAACGAGAAAGAATAAATAAATAAATTGAAGCTAATGAACAAAATAATTAAAGTGAAATTAAATCTAAAATTCAAACACGACGATTAACGAAAAGGTAATTTATCGTGTTGAACGTGTTACAATTATGATGCAACCGATGAACAAGTGATAAGAAAACAAAAGAAATAATAATTGAACGATCTCACCGCTGCCGATCTGCCGACGAAAAACGCGATAATGCACAACTCAACTAGTTCAATATTAAGAATATGCGTGGTTATCGACTTCGCCGACAAAAGAATTGAGATCTAAATGGATGCCAAGTTCTGTAGATGATTCTGAAATTTATTTATAAGAACATACAACATTCTAAAATAAATTTAAAACACAATTTCTTATTTTTTTCGAGAACAACAATGTTTGCTATTTAAAAATATAACTTCTTAAATTTGAACAGTCGAATTATTTACATAAAGCAGATATTAAGGATAAATTCTAACGATTTGACTTGGTTAGTTTTCACTAGCAAACGAAATTTTTAGAACAGTAAGATATGTTGACCTTACAATATAAAAACAACATCAACAGTTTCCCCTTCACTATGATTTTATGCAAACATTCGTGAACTATTTTGACGCAATCGTTGCCATGATTGTTTGTTATTATGATTGCATATGATGATTGTGATTCCTGTTCCATTAATTTTCTGATCAGTCAAGTACAGGTACTCTATGTATCTTTGGCTCAGTCCGGCCAATTTCTCTTTTCTAAAGATTTTATTCAGCTATCCGTGGGTAATGTTGAACATTTACAACCAAGTAGTCAGTAAATCTTCGTTCTGGAGACTCTGACGTCACAAACTCCAGAAATGTGTGCAGAGGGTAGAAAGTAACCCAATTTCTTGCACGGGCGCCGAAAATTCACCCAAGTTTTCCCCGATTTCCCCCAAATTTCCCCCAATTTCCCCCAATTTTTCTCAATTTTCTGCAAATTTTCCGCAAATTTCCTCCAAATTTCACTGTACAGGTTCCGCGCATTTCCGATAGTTCGAACCAATTATAAATTAACACAAGTATATTATTTAAAGCCTGAAACTAACCCAAGTCCCCGCTCACCCCTCCCGTCACAACATTACCGCGATCTTTTAAATATTTCAAGGTCTAAGTATATGTAATATAAAATTAGCCTAAGTATTTATTTTTAATGTGCAGAGAGTATAAAGTAACCGATTATAAATTAACACAAGTATATTATTTAAAGCCCGAAACTAACCCAAATCCCCACTCACCCCTCCGGCGCACAGCGTTACCGCGATCTTTTTAATTAATTCAAAGTCTAAGTATGAAAATTCCAAATTTAACCCAAGTATACTATTTAAAACCCTGTATTTAACCCAAGTCTCCGCTCGCCCTTCCCACGATCCCGCGCATATATCCGACATAGCGTTAGCCGCCGTGAAAGCATACGTACCGTTCCCGCGCACGCGTCGTCCATTCCCGATACCGCGATCTTTTTTTTTTTAAAATATTTCGAAGCCTAAGTACAAAAAATTACAAAATTAGCCTAATTATATTTTTTAATTTTCGCGATTCCCCGTTTGTACAGGTAAATGTGGAAACACACACGCCGTTCCCGCGCATATATCCATCATAACGTTAACCACAGTGAAAGTGCACTCCCATTCCCACATATCGCGCCTTCTACTATCATGTGTATGTATTATACATGCCTTTGCGTGTAATATATGTAGCATACTTTTTAATTTTAATTTTTCGAGGTTGGGAGGGGTAAAATTTTGCCGGAGTGATAAAAATGTCCGAATCTCAACATTTAGAACCCAAATTTTAAAGGAATTTTCCGAGACGCGCTCCGTTCCGGCATTTTTTTTTTTTTAATTTTATTTTTTAAGGAAAATATTTGAACGTTTCATCAGTCGAATAAGAGCGGGCGAGTGTGCTACTACGAGATGTATTATGTAAGCGCGACCGCGGCTGTAATGGAAATATTTAAATGATCCAGCAACTAGTTGAAACTGTCACCAGGTGAGGTGAATTCCAGTCATTCGTTTTGAAATTAACCAGCCGATCATCTATGCACACTCTCATACGCCACCGATAGAAACCTGTTCACGATCGCTACACGTTCACACACGCACACATACACACCGCCACCTGATATATATTTTTCCTTTTTATTTTTTCATCTTTTTTCCGCTTCCGATCTTATATTCAATCCGTTGATTTTTTATTTTTTTATTTTTCCGTATTCTCCGTTCATTGCAAAAGCACACCGCCCATTCCTGCACACATATCAAGCATTGAGTTAACCTCTACAAAGGTACACTGTACTATTCTATACACGCTCCGGTCGCCACCGAAATAAACGCCGCGATATCACTCCCACACGCACACACACACACACATACACACCACCACTTCGTACATATTTTATTTTCGAGTCAAAATATTATAGAATTAGCCTAAGTATATTTTTCTTTTACGCTTCTGTTTATTTCTTCCGAATGTTCATAATTTTTATATTTTTTTTGTTTCTCCGATTCTAAAAATTAATCTGACAATGTATTAGCCACTCTCTCACTCGCACAGAATGTTCCCTCGCACTCATCTGCTACAGGTAGTTCTCTGATCGTTCATAATAACTTTTCTCAAGTCTAATATTATAGAATCAGCCTAATTATATTTTTTTTCGCTTCCAATTATTTCCTCCGACCGTTGATAATTTTCTTATTTTATTTTTTCTCAGGTTCTAAAAATAAATCCATTGATATCTTCACTAGTATGACTGCACACACATCTTCTGCCGATATTTCTCATATTGTTCATAATAATTTTTCATGTCTATGTATTTTGGAATTAGTCTAAAATATATTTTTTCCTCTCTAAAGCCTTTTCCAAACGTAAGTATTCAAAAATTAATTCGAGTATATTTTTATTTAACGCTGTTTCATAATTTCCCTCTCCCCTATCCACCCTACACAAATTTCAATTCTTTCCTATTATTTTTCATGAGTACATCCCCCCTGAAACTACAGTGAAACCACACCAACCATTCCCACGCACCCATCTGATAACAATGATTTTCACATCATTCATAATAATTTTTTTTTTCGAGTCTGTTAGTTTAAGATTATTTCATTTTTTTCGAACTCTAAATATTTTATTTTTTTTTTCAATATCTTTCATATTATATTTTTCCCCCAATATGTCCACATACGCTCATAGAGCAACGGTACTCTGCTTATTTCCATGCATGAATGTTGCTATGCCGTTGATTTCGATCATGTGTCAAGGTCATCGAGTCTGCCCGGATCTTCCCTGTCATATCTTTTGTAGAAAACCGGTTCATATGTACACACCTACACACAAACACCCATAACCCAAAGAACACCTCTCAACTTCGTTCATCTGCGTATGTAACCAACTATCACCAAAGGAATGTGGTTTTTCTGGTACAACCCGCCCTCTTCAAAGACTTGTAACGAGCTAGAATCTCGAAAGGATCTGTTCAGGCAGTCAGTATTAGTGCTATGTTGAACGTGTAGAATTTGTTGAAAACTGTGTTCTTCACGTGTTATTAAAAAAGTCTCAAGAACGTTAAAAGTAATCATTTTCTATATTTTTTTAGTAAATGGGCGAATACAAAGATCATGTTGATGCATTGGATCAAGTGCTCAAAGATGTGACTTTTAAAGCCAATAATCAAATGGAGAGATCGCAATTGCGGTCCTACAACGTTCAACGGCTACAACGATTGCTAAGCTGTATGTGTGCATAGATGAAGTGGAAGGAATGAAAGCAAAAATATCGACAGATATCACTAACGACGATCGAAATGGTAAAAAGTTGTAAGAAAAAAAACCTAACAAATATGTTGAAAGAATGATGAAAATTGTGTGAAAGGTGGTAAAAACACTGGAAAAATAGTGTTAAATAGCAAAAAATTGATTAAAACTGTGTAAAAGTATTGAAAATGTAAGAAAACGATGAGAAATGTTGTAAAATTGGTTATAATTAGTCAAAAGTGATGAAAACGTTTACTACATGTCAATGACACTGCTTTTACATCTAAAATATTGCAAAGGTATAACTCAATGTCTAAGTTGTGAGGGTAATGTGATTATTCTTTGTTAACTTCCTTATCACACATTTATCAAATGTAGCAAAATATATATTTTTATCTCTCTCATTCTATAACTGTATCTGTACTTGTGATCGTGCTTGAACGGATGGTTTCTACTAACACAGTCATATATTTTACATGCATGCATACTCACCCACAATCACACATCATCTCACATATACAATGGCAGTACAATTTCAGCATGCGTCTCTCTCCATAATCATGAATACTAATCATAGTCATCATCCTACATTTCAAAAATAATAGTATGAGGGAAATTTAAAGAAAAAATGTAAAATAAATCATCTTGAAACAATGCATAGGGTGAGATAATAACTTTGCTAGCATGAATGAATATTTAGACTAATTTCATAACATTGAATTGAATGATAATGGTATATAGCATGAATGGAATGGAATGAAGGATTTATTATGATTAAAAATATGTTATTGTTTTGTATGACTTTGCAATAATGACAGTATGGAAAAAAAATTATGTATGATTGGAAAAAACTGTATGAGAGAATAAAATTGATTTTAGGTAATAAAATAGTATACTTCGATTAATTTTAAAACATGTTGTAGGATTTTTTTTAGAAATGTACAAAAGGAATATAAAGATTAATTGATATATTAATTTTAATAGCATGAACATATATTTAGAATAATTTCGTGTTATATTATTAAATTTTGAAGTTGTTAGTATGAGGGAAAAGGAGTGATTGCTACGGTATGAGTAAAACGAACGAAGTGTTTTCATAGATTAGTGATTATATAGAAGAAAAAAGTATGTATGATAGACTTTGTTATTGAAAAAAATAGTATGCTTGGACTAATTTAAAAAAATGTATGATAGGTTATTGGAAGCGTATGGTGTACACATTCATAAATGCCGTGATTCTATTGCTTTTGTCATGATGGTAAAAAAAAAAATGAAGAAAAAAATAATTCATGATGTAATTATGGGGAGTGACTTCGTCATGTATGTTTACAACAATATGTTTTCTATAGGTTAGCTATTTGTGAATTGAGAAAAAAATTTAAATGATAAAAAATAATATGTACAATAGATTAAAAAAAAAAATAATATATTTGATGTGAAAATGAGTTAATGCCTTGTACAGAGATGATTGATTTTTTTGGAAAATGATAAAATATACTTAATTTGATTTTAAAATAATTATGCATGATTTGAAATTTGGAAATAAATCACCTTGGAAGAATGGCGCGAAGAGAATTTTTCTACAATTTCAGGAAAAACTATGTTATAAGTAACAATGAAAGAGATGTATTCGTGGTAATGAAGCGAGTAGTGTCTGCGGGCTATAAATGTGTGCACGACATATTACGGAAGATTTGAACAAAAGTTTGCGTAACAAATGAATAAAAATATAGTTGGGTTAATTTAATAACACAGAGAAAAAATATTATAGTATCGGTGAGGTTAGTAATGTATGTTCAGAGGTCTTGACAGTGGGGCGCGAGTGGTAATAGTGGCGAGAATTTTTTTTTTTTTTTTTTTTTTTTTTTTTTTTTTTTTTTTTTTGCGTACAATCTGTCCCTGAACGGGTCAATAAGTAGCACTAATGTTTTACGGTATTATCATTAGATGCTGCCCATTAGCAGCCATTCTCTGTATATATTAATTAATAACGATGTTGTAGATCCATTTGACCATATCTTTTTAAACGTTTGAATTCTGTGGGATTTCGCTTGAGGTTGGCAGCCAGTCGATTGACATGTTTCTGGAGTCGCTGCATATATCTACCACTGTGTGTTCTGACCGTTTCTTTTACATCAGGCATGTGGAGATCCTTATGTAAATCAGTATTACAGATATACCACGGTGCTCCAACGATGTTGCGCAATACCTTAGACTGGAAACGCTGGATAGTTTTCAGTCTGGAGTTGCTGGCGGTTCCCCAGATTTCTATTCCATATGTCCATATAGGCTTCAAAATAACTTTATATATTAACAGTTTGTTTTTAACTGATAAGAATGAATTTGTATGCATTAGCCAGTTCATACTCCGTAGTTTGAGCTCAAGTTGTTTCCTTTTGGCTAAAATATGGTTTTTCCAAGTTAGCCTTTGATCCAGGTGCAGTCCTAAATATTTTACGGAACAGGACTCAGGAATTATTTCGTCGTTAAAGCGGATTGGTGTATTTCCCTTAATTCTGTTTAGCGTAAACAAGACATGCGTAGATTTAGATTCGTTTACTCTGATTTTCCATGCTTTACACCAATTCTCTATATGCGTAATGTGAGTTTGAATATGCTCCACAGCAACATTAGGGTCATGATGGCTTGATAATATCGCCGTATCATCCGCGAACATAGAAGTTATAGTGTTAGCATTGTCTGGGAAATCGGAAGTGTAAATCTGGTATAGTACCGGACCGAGTACACTGCCCTGAGGCACACCGGAGTGTATACTATATATTTCAGAGTGCTCATCGTTAAAATTCACCTGAAAGTATCTGTCCGTTAGGTAAGATTTGAATAGTGTATAATATTGATGTGGTAGATTTTTCTTTAGTTTAAATTGTAGACCTATATGCCAGACTTTGTCGAACGCTTTTTCTATATCCAGGAATAGCGCATTGCAATATTTTTTTTGTTCGAAACTGCTGTTGATAACTTCAACTAATCGATGAATTTGTTCTGTCGTGCCATGTTGTTTTCTAAACCCAAATTGCCAGTCAGGTATTACCTTATTTTCTTCAAGTATTGGCTTTATTCTTCTTAAGATAAGTTTTTCAAATAGCTTAGAAGTAATGGGTAAGAGACTGATAGGTCTGTATGATGATACTTCTTCCTGCGGTTTGCCTGGTTTTTGTAACATTATTATGGAGGCGAATTTCCATTGAATGGGGTAATAGCCGGTACGAATTATTGCATTGAAAATATATGTTAATAATGTTATCGCTTTTCTCGGTAAGTTTTTCAGTTCTTTTGCAGTTATTAGGTCATATCCAGGGGATTTTTTTGGTTGAAGATGTTTTTGTATGTAAGATTTTACTTCCATTGGTGATACCGGTTTTATAGGTGGACACATTTGGAATGGCGCTTGTAGATAATTGTATATGTGGTCATCATCGCGAGTTATCATGCTGTTGTCGTCAAGGAAAACTTCAGAGAGGTATTCAGCGTATATTTTGGCTTTATCTTTGTTGGTTCTTGCCCATCCGTGGTTTTTATTTTTTAAGGGTGGTTGTTGAGGTGTGTGGTGACGTTTTAGATTTTTGGTGGCCTTCCATAGCGAGTAATCGGTATCAATATTGGGCGTCAGGTGTGTAATATAATCTTGAAAGACTTCGTTCTTCCTGTCCGATAACGCTTTCCTCAATTGTTTCGTTATTCTGTTTAATGCATTTTTATTGATTGGGTTTCTGTCCCTGTGCCAGATTCTCCTTAGTCGTCTTTTTTCCGCGATCATATCCTTTAGTGCTTTAGGATGTTTAGTAGATTTCATACACAATTTTTTTTGTGGGGTAGCTTGATATGCCGCTTCGTGAATACATTTGATAAAATGTTCAATAGCAATTTCGACGTTTTCTTCCGTTTTTAATGGAATAGTTAAATCTATTTTGCTTTCGACCGTCTGCTGAAAAACATGCCAGTTGGTATGTCTGTTTGTCAGGCTTGGTCTCATGGGAACTTGTGTTATTGTACTATTAACGCTTAAGATTTTTGGGGAATGATCGGACGTACCATCCATGGATGTTTCTACTAGTGTGTGGTCAACGTCGACCCCTTTGATGATAAAAAAATCTAATAGGTCCGGTAGCTTGTTTACATCGGTTGGCCAATATGATGGTATACCATCAGATAAGTGCAGGTATTTGTTTTTTTGAACACATGCGTATAACTGCCTACCTCTGGGTGTTGTTAGGCGAGATCCAAAGGATATGTGCTTAGCATTGTAATCGCCACCAACGATAAACTTGTTTCCAAGACTTTTGAAGTATTCTTCATAGTGCTCTTGCTTGATGTTATGCTTGGGGGGACAGTAAGCTGATGATATTGTAAGTGGCCCAAACGAGGTCTCTATCATGACGGTAGTTGCTTGCAGGTATTCTCTTGTAAAATCATTTACTTCGGAATGCTTAATCGCGGTTCTTATAATAATTGCGGTTCCTCCATGGGCTGTGCCATCTGGATGGTTAGTGTGGTAGACTGTGTAATGGGGTATCTTAATATAACTTTTATTAGTAAAGTGAGATTCAGATATTAAAAGAATATCAATGCTATTACTTATTAGGAACGCTTCAACTTCATGGCGATACTGCACCAAACCATTAATGTTCCAAGTAGCTATTCTAAGTAATTTATTCATTTGGACGAGAAGTTGTTAATTAAAGTTGATAACATGTTCAGTATCATACTATTTTGTTGAATAAGTTGATTGAAAATATTTTTGAATTCTACCAGGAATTCGTTGAGTTGGGATCCTATGCCGGAGTTTAAGTCGTTTATATTTAAAGCGTTGTTATCTGTGTTATACAACGTGGGTTGAGATGTAGTTTTTTTGGCCTTACGATCGTGTAGTATAGTATTTCTAGCCCATGTGAAATCATTTTGTGTAGGAGGTTTAGTATTAAGCGTTGCAGGAAAATCTGCTTCAGTTGGAACGAACTCTCGTACGTTTTTGTTTACTCGCTGTGCTGTATTATGAGATTTATACCTTTTATTGATTAAATTTTTATATATGGTACAACCTTTATAATTTGCTGGGTGATTCCCTTCGCAATGTATGCATTTAGCATGTTCTTGTATCGATTTGTTGCAATTTTTAGAGTCGTGCTGTTCACCGCATTTGACACAAGCGAATGGTAGTGTGCAGTAAGACTTACTGTGGATAGTGGCGAGAATGAATGAAAAAAGAAAATAATAATCTTTTAGTCAGCCTTTTTATGTTTGATGTGATAATTGTTCACAGATAGATGCATGTATCTTCGACGTTTTTTATAATCAGGCTGTTGCTCTCGCACACATGCATGCATACAGTCTCTCACTCGCACATTGCAACTCTGATCTGCTCATGCTAGCACGATTTTTTCTATAAACATGCTGTGTCTCGTAAGCTAGTAGGTTTTCTACCTGTTGCTCTATTGATCAACACACCTCATAGACGATCCCGTATATACCTCAAAAAATATATGTGAAATAAAAAAAATGTGATTATGAAAGATTTTAAACAATTAGAGAGAACTCTCCGGGTCTTAGGTTGTGTCTTACAAATTAATGAAAACTCACACAGCTGCGGAAAATACTTGATGTACGTGCTGTACATGAAAAAGTTGAACAGTTAGATTCGTTAAAGAAAGAATAAAAAATATAATGTTTTAGTCTAAAAAGATATGAACAAATTATGCGGGATTACATTCGAAAATTAGACAATAATTACACGTACACTTTACACAACTGGTTCAGATTTTTGTAATATTCATCATTACCAGTACTTTAAGTTAAGAGGAGGAAAGAGAAATAGAGAAATAGTTAAATAGTTAAATAAACGGAATTGAAAAAGAGCAAAAAAAGATTAAAATTAATTAGGAAAAAATATATACAATAGAATGAAAGATATGGAGGGATATTGAAGGAAAAAGAAAAAATATATGCAAATATATACAAACAAAATTTAAATATGTATAAAAATATATTTACAAAATGATTAACAAAACACAAAAAAAAAACGAACGGACTGTCGATTAGGGAAAAAATATATACATTAATATACAAAAATATATACAAATATACACAAAATTGATAAACGATCGAAATAATGAATAGTTAATCCGTGCGAATTTTACATTGACAATCGATACAATCTTTTACTTTCATACAATTTCGAGTACTCCGTCGCAATGTATCATCATCGATATAATATTCTTCATCATGCTCATGCTCGTAACATGATAGAAGTGATTTTATTGTATCATCCTGTTTTAATCTATCGGGTAGAAATGTATAAATGTCTCCAACACAACTTGGAAATAATATAATTATCATTTCTTTGGTGGCTGTAATGAACAACTGGCTTAAATCATTTATATTGAGATTATTCATAAGCTTCAGCGGATGGATAACATGATCGTACCAGGCCTTCATCACCATAACGTTTTTCGCTGCACAATGAAAACTATCATTCTCATTATGATGTTTACAGGTTATCAAATTGCTTATACCAAAATACTCTTCATGTAGATTCTCAATACTATGTAGTCGAAAGACTTGATCCATATTAACGATTTCATAGTCTAAATCACGCAACAATTCAGACTTTTCGTTAAGTTCCATTAGTGTAAGTTTAGCATATACCGTTAAAATATATATGCGAGCTCTCGGTTTTTGAGATAATATCGTGAATATATCGCGTGCCATAAATATTTCATCCCGACATGGAAATAATGAAGGATTTTTCAAGTAATGACTCACAGAAGAACATTGTAAATGCGGCATTTTTGATGCATGCCATGCTCTGCTTGGCTTATACAGTGTATGCAAACACTTTCCGCCAGACATATCAATAATTGCTAGTTCAGTTACTCGAAAACCATAATAACAATCTATATGGATGCTGATATCTACAAAATATTCCGCTATATCTGCTTGTTCTGATAATAATACAGGACCAATGCTATTATGTACAGAAGATTTTGATCCTTCTGCTGTATAACCATCATCTGATTGCTGTGATGGAGGTGATGAAGTTGTATGCGGGACACTATCACTCGAAAATGAATTCTGAATAAATTCGTCGACTTTAATATCAATCGAATCGGTATTGTTATTCATGTTTGAATAATATTTTTAACTTTTTACTAAAAAAATATAGAAAATGATTACTTTTAACGTTCTTGAGACTTTTTTAATAACACGTGAAGAACACAGTTTTCAACAAATTCTACACGTTCAACATAGCACTAATACTGACTGCCTGAACAGATCCTTTCGAGATTCTAGCTCGTTACAAGTCTTTGAAGAGGGCGGGTTGTACCAGAAAAACCACATTCCTTTGGTGATAGTTGGTTACATACGCAGATGAACGAAGTTGAGAGGTGTTCTTTGGGTTATGGGTGTTTGTGTGTAGGTGTGTACATATGAACCGGTTTTCTACAAAAGATATGACAGGGAAGATCCGGGCAGACTCGATGACCTTGACACATGATCGAAATCAACGGCATAGCAACATTCATGCATGGAAATAAGCAGAGTACCGTTGCTCTATGAGCGTATGTGGACATATTGGGGGAAAAATATAATATGAAAGATATTGAAAAAAAAAATAAAATATTTAGAGTTCGAAAAAAATGAAATAATCTTAAACTAACAGACTCGAAAAAAAAAAATTATTATGAATGATGTGAAAATCATTGTTATCAGATGGGTGCGTGGGAATGGTTGGTGTGGTTTCACTGTAGTTTCAGGGGGGATGTACTCATGAAAAATAATAGGAAAGAATTGAAATTTGTGTAGGGTGGATAGGGGAGAGGGAAATTATGAAACAGCGTTAAATAAAAATATACTCGAATTAATTTTTGAATACTTACGTTTGGAAAAGGCTTTAGAGAGGAAAAAATATATTTTAGACTAATTCCAAAATACATAGACATGAAAAATTATTATGAACAATATGAGAAATATCGGCAGAAGATGTGTGTGCAGTCATACTAGTGAAGATATCAATGGATTTATTTTTAGAACCTGAGAAAAAATAAAATAAGAAAATTATCAACGGTCGGAGGAAATAATTGGAAGCGAAAAAAAATATAATTAGGCTGATTCTATAATATTAGACTTGAGAAAAGTTATTATGAACGATCAGAGAACTACCTGTAGCAGATGAGTGCGAGGGAACATTCTGTGCGAGTGAGAGAGTGGCTAATACATTGTCAGATTAATTTTTAGAATCGGAGAAACAAAAAAAATATAAAAATTATGAACATTCGGAAGAAATAAACAGAAGCGTAAAAGAAAAATATACTTAGGCTAATTCTATAATATTTTGACTCGAAAATAAAATATGTACGAAGTGGTGGTGTGTATGTGTGTGTGTGTGTGCGTGTGGGAGTGATATCGCGGCGTTTATTTCGGTGGCGACCGGAGCGTGTATAGAATAGTACAGTGTACCTTTGTAGAGGTTAACTCAATGCTTGATATGTGTGCAGGAATGGGCGGTGTGCTTTTGCAATGAACGGAGAATACGGAAAAATAAAAAAATAAAAAATCAACGGATTGAATATAAGATCGGAAGCGGAAAAAAGATGAAAAAATAAAAAGGAAAAATATATATCAGGTGGCGGTGTGTATGTGTGCGTGTGTGAACGTGTAGCGATCGTGAACAGGTTTCTATCGGTGGCGTATGAGAGTGTGCATAGATGATCGGCTGGTTAATTTCAAAACGAATGACTGGAATTCACCTCACCTGGTGACAGTTTCAACTAGTTGCTGGATCATTTAAATATTTCCATTACAGCCGCGGTCGCGCTTACATAATACATCTCGTAGTAGCACACTCGCCCGCTCTTATTCGACTGATGAAACGTTCAAATATTTTCCTTAAAAAATAAAATTAAAAAAAAAAAAATGCCGGAACGGAGCGCGTCTCGGAAAATTCCTTTAAAATTTGGGTTCTAAATGTTGAGATTCGGACATTTTTATCACTCCGGCAAAATTTTACCCCTCCCAACCTCGAAAAATTAAAATTAAAAAGTATGCTACATATATTACACGCAAAGGCATGTATAATACATACACATGATAGTAGAAGGCGCGATATGTGGGAATGGGAGTGCACTTTCACTGTGGTTAACGTTATGATGGATATATGCGCGGGAACGGCGTGTGTGTTTCCACATTTACCTGTACAAACGGGGAATCGCGAAAATTAAAAAATATAATTAGGCTAATTTTGTAATTTTTTGTACTTAGGCTTCGAAATATTTTAAAAAAAAAAAGATCGCGGTATCGGGAATGGACGACGCGTGCGCGGGAACGGTACGTATGCTTTCACGGCGGCTAACGCTATGTCGGATATATGCGCGGGATCGTGGGAAGGGCGAGCGGAGACTTGGGTTAAATACAGGGTTTTAAATAGTATACTTGGGTTAAATTTGGAATTTTCATACTTAGACTTTGAATTAATTAAAAAGATCGCGGTAACGCTGTGCGCCGGAGGGGTGAGTGGGGATTTGGGTTAGTTTCGGGCTTTAAATAATATACTTGTGTTAATTTATAATCGGTTACTTTATACTCTCTGCACATTAAAAATAAATACTTAGGCTAATTTTATATTACATATACTTAGACCTTGAAATATTTAAAAGATCGCGGTAATGTTGTGACGGGAGGGGTGAGCGGGGACTTGGGTTAGTTTCAGGCTTTAAATAATATACTTGTGTTAATTTATAATTGGTTCGAACTATCGGAAATGCGCGGAACCTGTACAGTGAAATTTGGAGGAAATTTGCGGAAAATTTGCAGAAAATTGAGAAAAATTGGGGGAAATTTGGGGGAAATCGGGGAAAACTTGGGTGAATTTTCGGCGCCCGTGCAAGAAATTGGGTTACTTTCTACCCTCTGCACACATTTCTGGAGTTTGTGACGTCAGAGTCTCCAGAACGAAGATTTACTGACTACTCAACCATGGGTAACCTTTTTCCTAATTAATTATTATGTATCTTTCATTAGTTGGAATTATTCCTATATCAACTGGTTAGTGGTCAAATGGCTTGACAGTTAACTGAAGCCGGGCCAAAAAAAAATCGTGCATAACATAAAGAAGATAAGTTGATTAGCCAAATATAAGATAACTTATATGTGAAAACTAGCCAAGTCAAATCGTAAGCTTTAATTTATCATAAATATCTGCTTTTTGTGTAAATCATTCGACTGTTCAAATTTAAAAAGTTATATTTTTAAATAGCAAACACATGGCTGAGTGGATCAGCCAGTGGCAAAGGGATCGATCTTTTATGAAGTGCATAAAATTTACAGCTGACTCATGGTTCCCTTCTCTTTACCTTACGCGTCGAGAATATGCTGTGTTAAATCGGTTGCGAGTTGGTCATACGGCGGTCTCACACAATTAGATACTTGAGGGTACCCCTCTCTCACCCACGTGCCCTTTCTGTCCCGGCCCTTCTTACCCTTCAGTAGAACACCTACTGCTACAATGTACGGCGTTCGACTGCTCCGTTTTTACCGGTATTACTATACTGTCAAATGACCCAGCGTGCATACAAATGCTACTCGCTTTTCTTAGGACCAACAACTTAATAACTAAATTATGAAATAGCCTTTTTACCCTGGCCCATGTGCTGTAATGACCATTGTAGTTAAAAATGGTGCATGTGCGCCACCAGGAAAAAAAAAAAAAAAATAGCAAACATTGTTGTCCTTGAAAAAAATAAGAAATTGTGTTTTAAATTTATTTTAGAATGTTGTATGTTCTTATAAATAAATTTCAGAATCATTTACAGAACTTGGCTCCCAATTTTACATTTATGTTTTGAATAGGATATTATTTACGATAGTTACAGATTGATCTAGCTGTGAACACTATTTTTTTATTTGTACACAAATTCTTATAATTTATTTATTTACTCATTCATTTATTTTTTTATTATCTGTAATTTGTAGCCCTCTCTTTGCGACGCGAGTATTATAGCTATAAATTTGGAATAAAGTATAAATAAGCGACTCCACGTATATTACTCTAGTTTAGAACATCCAGGTTTCCAGCTTTAAAATTAGACTCTCAAAGCACCGAAAGCTCGAAATTTTGAAGAAAAAAAAATTTTTCCCCCGAACTTTGATATATCATTAGAAAGATCGCTATTTGTCGGTAACGAAACCGTATTTCATTTTCTTAACGAAAGTTTCAATGTTGCTGAAAAGTTCAAAAAAGCACGAAAAATGACGGGCTAAAAATTTTGAACGCGGTCAAAAATATGCGCAACCCCGTATATTTCTCTAGTTTAGAACATCCGGATTTCCAGCTTTAAAATTAGACCCTCGGGGCACCAAAAGTTCGAAATTTTGGAATTTTTTTTTTCCCGGGCATGTTATATACCTTGGAAGGGTCGCTATCTGTGGGGAACGAAACCGTATTTCATTTTCTTAACGTAATTTTCAAAGTTTCTGGAAAGTTCGAAAAAGCGCGAGAACTGATTTGTGACGCGAGTATTCAAGCTAAAAATTTGTTTAAAAAATGCGCGTCTCTGTTTATTTCTTTACTTTGGAACATCCAGGTTTCAAAATTTTAAATTAAACCCTTAGGCGCCGAATGCTCGAAAGTTTCAAAACTAATATTTTTTTTTCTAGTATTATTATTATTATTCGTATGTCTTCGGGTATCTTTAACAGCACTTAGGTTAATTATTACATTAAAATTCAAATCAAAATTAAGTTAAAATTAAGGTAGGGTATGTTACATCCGCTGTGTCTGTCTATACATCGACATCCAGTTTCTCTAGCCATTCCTTTGCGCGGCTTGATAGCTCTTTAATTTCGTTCCAACCGCCCTCCAGGGCCCGCATTTGACATTTGTCCAAGATGTGGTCCATCGACTGTTCGTCTTTGCCGCAGTCACACACTGCCTCATTCGCGAGTCCCCACCTTTTCATCGTTTTTCCGCAACGTCCCTGTTCCGTGCGGAATCTGTTCAATCTAGTCCAGGTTTTCCTGGGGAGATCGAAACCCTTCGGTTTGATGTCCGGATCCTGGATGATTTCTCTTTTATCCGGGTTATTTTCCGCCCATTCCCGTCTCCATTCCTGATTCCCGTCAAACTTTCCAGTGATTAACTCTGCTGCGGTCCGGTAGGCCGGTTTCCTCGATTTTAACCTTTCTGTAACTGCCGTGTCTTTATGTATTGGTAGGGCAGTGTTTTTGTCATATTTTGCCCATTCCTTGGCGGCAGCTTCTTTCCTTCGTAAGTTCGGGGGCATGATATTGCTTAGTACGGGTAGCCAGTCTGTTGGTGTGGATTTCACGGTTCCCGTTATTATTCTCATTACTGCGTTGAGTTCAGTGTCAATTTTCTTTGTGTGCGCGCTGTTTAGCCACACTGGGGCTGCATATTCGGCCACTGAGTATACGAGAGCGAGGGCCGATGTCCGTAGGGTGGTAGTAGGTGCTCCCCACGTTGTTCCTGCTAGTTTGTGTATGATGTTCGTTCTTGCTCGGACTTTTGCGGCTGTATTCTCCAGGTGTTTTCGGTACGTCAGTTGTCGGTCGAGTGTGACTCCCAGGTATTTAGGGGTATGTTCGTGTTGTAGTTTTCGATCACCGATCTTTACGTGTAGCTTGCTTTTTGCTAGTTGTGTTGACAGGTGGAAAGATGATACAACTGTCTTGCTTTCATTTAACAGCAAGCGCCATTTCTCGAAGTACCTCTTCAATTTGCCATTGCTCCCCCCAAAAAATCTTCCAAATCTTAATTTCGTTTTGTAATGTTTTGTTTTACTTAATTTAAAAAAAAAAAAAATACATATTTACTTTTTGCTTATATTACAAGTATAATGTTATATGCTTTTAACTAAATTTTTTAAAATAAAATTCGTACGCTTACCTAATTTGTGCTTATTACAAACATAATGTTACGTTTCTGTTATAATTATTATTTTGTTTTAAATAAAATTCGTCAGTTTTGTAATTTTTGTAAAAAGTATATTCGTTAATTTTGTATTTTTTTTTTTATTTTAATTTACAGACCACGGAAATAGATAGGTACTTAGTGGAGGTACCGAGTTACCACTTCCTAACTCATCTAAATTCTAGCCCCGACCAAAAAAAATCCTGAGTGCGCCTTTGCTATCGGAGTACGAGACTGCAGCGGTTTTTAGAATTTGGTTCGGATCGTTGTAATTTGCATTAGTAGTGTAAGTACGAGGACTAAGAAACGGAACGAGATCGCAGGTTTCGGTTTGGTTATTTTCATTACGGCGTGTGTTAGTGTTGTTATGAACTGTACTGAAAGGCACGGACTCACCACATCATTGTTTAGGTGGTACGTCCGCCTGATGAAAAACAGATGCGAATAGTACTTCGATTTGTTAAACAATTTAACGCCCTATGCTAGTAAATAAATTTAAAAAAAAATTTAATAATGATCTAACGTATTGAGATATATGTAACAGTCGTATTGCTCGAATCCGAGCGTCGTGACTACCTATTTGTACATTCTAGTTGTACAGAATAGGCAGCGCTCATAGCAATTATTATATGCAACGCAGGTGTACACACGCAAGAAGACTACATTCGGAACTGATTGTAGCCGCTTGTTATCGCGCCACTAGTGCTGTCCCGTGTGTGTTTGCTGTGTACTGACCTAGCGCGCATATTATACGTGGTGGTTTGCCATTGCCTGCCACGTGATTATTAACGATTATTTATTTATTTATTTAATTCGTTGTAATAAGTTTGTCGTCGCTCGGGATCGAACCCGTGACCGCCATATCGGAAGTCAAGCGCTCTAGCAACTAGGCTATCGCGACGACTAACGTATTGAGATAGTCGAAAGAAAAAACGGAATTGTTAAAAAATCATCTTAGCGGAACGACAGTTTTTGTCACATCGCGGAACTATATCGACCTTTTTTTGGTTAAGTAACCAGCTCGTCTCGCAACCGAAAGAAGTTTAAAAGTAATCAAATCGCCTCGAAATTCGGTTTTCAAATTAGTGACATTTACAAAATTCGTAAACTGTTATAATTTCGATTACCGTGTCTCCCCCTTTTGTTCATCGAGAATCCAGGACCTAATCATCAACATACACCAACCTGCCAGCAGGGAGCACCAACATTCTAGCAGTCTCAACAGAGTGATACGTGGCATTAATATTATTTCTAATTAATATTTTTTGCGTGTTTTCGTTTATGTACTAGTATTTATTAAGTGTCTTCAACGATCGGCTATTCAAGAAAGATAGGTATAGGAAATAATGAAATTACACATTTTAAAAAATCATAAAACCTTAATATTAGTATTATTAAATCTAAACCAATAATTTAAAAAAATAAATAAAAAAATTATTTAATTAATTTTTCTTCATAACCATTACATTCCACTTCAAATTAGTCTAAGCCTTCGATTCAAATTAGTATTTTGCTTAACTGTTTTAGATTATTATTAGAAAAGATCTCTGAAATTTATTAAGATATTAAATTAAAATAGTAAAATAAAAATGGCAGTTTATTCAAACAAATTTTCTTACATACTAATTAATTATAGTTATCGTTAACTTACATACGGAATCTTCAGTGCATGAAACCTCATGCTTGACTGAACTTGTTAATCTTACAAATATATAATATTGAATCATAGACTGCAAAATTTATAAGAAAAAAATGATACATAAATACAATTACATTAATGAAATAACTTATATTGTTTGATTTATCTGAACATTACTTAGTATCTAACCTTTGTAAGTTTTACAAATTTCTCATCTTTTTTAAAGCGAAAATCGAAATATATTTTGCTTTAGAAACCTCGATAATTAGAATGTTATTACTACTAATTTCTACTCAAAATCTTTTAGATTCGGTTGAGCGTAATATAAACATAAATAATTTTCATGATAACCAACTAATGGCGTTATATTCAAGTCTTACTATATTTCATAAATAATTTATACGCTGTATTGCTATGAAAATGGCTTTTATAACAGCCAACTGATTCCGTTTTTTTATAACAGCCAACTGATTCCGTTTTTTTATAACAGCCAACTGATTCCGTTTTATTGTGCGCATAGGCATAGTTATATTCAATTATTAAAGCTGTAAACTTCTCAAAATTAAGTTAAATTTGATCAAAATGTCTGGTTAAGGCCATGTCCACAGATGAGGCGCTAAACTCCCCATTAGAACTGAAGTGGTTATTATAAATACACAAGAATCTGAAAAAAATCAAAAATTTAAAATAAATATTGATGATTTTTTAGGATGATTTTATTTAAAAAAAAAAAAAATGTGCTCCATATTTGTAGGTACATCATTAATATTGTATACAAAATTTTTTATTATGAGTATAATAAATAACATATGTGACTTTTAATAATGTTTATACGATAATTCATTTACGTAAATTATTAATATATAAATCAAAATGATAGAAATTATTAATAGTGTAAATATTAGTGAAAAATGTATTGTTTAAAAAATAAATGTGCTAAAAAAATTTCCAAAACCCCCTCCTTTTTAAAATTCTGGGCACGGCATTGCGTCTGGTGTCTATTATTTAAACAATAATTTAGAATTTCAGTATAAAACAGAGCTGAATTTGGTTTTTTAAACCGAACATAGTAAATTTAACACATAAAGAGTACCTGTTAAAAGTGTATTGCACAACCCTGCAATTATGATTATATATATCGTTCAGTTTTTTAGATTGATCACGTTTAAATAAAGTAGAAATGTTTCTGAGAAATTACAGCATAATTGATTTGAATAAATAAATTTCTTATAACTTTTTTTGTGACGTATCATTTAACGTGAAATTGATCTTTTTAAGTATAACTATAGTATGTAAACGTGAATGATTTGAAAAACGTCTTTTGCTTTTGTGATGGATTTCCACGCGACCTTTGAGGTACCATCATATCGCGCGTTTTTTTTATTATACAGTGGTTTCGCCAAGAGCCCTAATCCACTGTGTCATTACGTTAATAGTCTCTTTTTATTAAATAATTTTAAAATAAAATAAAATAAAAATGTACCGAATTGGAAACCAAAAATTACAATAATATTTTCATTATTATCTTTAAATATATAACTGTTGAAATATATAATACAAAATAATATTTTTTATAAAAACAATTTACGTTACGTTAGAATTAATGCCCAATGATTACTATTGGAACAAAGTGGCCAATTTTTAAAAAAAATAAACTACCTGTTTTTCCGGGTTTTCCGAATTATTCAAAATACACCATAAAATAAAATACAAATGCTCATTATAAGAAAAATAAACATGTTGAGCTGAAAATACGAAGAAAAAAAAATCAAATTACAATACAATAAATAATTTTTGCATAAAAGTACACATAAAACAACAGTAAAAATTTCTTATCAGTAACCGGACGGGTCCAATAGGATTACTAAAAGAAAAATAAATGTACCGGGTGGAAAACGAAAAAAAAAAAAACAAAAAAAACAAAATTACAATATAATAAATTATTTCTGCATAAAATCATACACATAAAACAACAGTAATTTTTTTTTTTTTTTTGCCTGAACAAATACGGTTCTCATTTGGCCAGCAAACTACACTATGAGAAAATATAAGGAATGACTATTAACAGAAAATTAAGGAATAGCAAGCATGGAAAAGAATTTCCATTAACAGAGTAGTGCCCACAATGCCCAATGAAATTAACCAATAACAAAAAAGAAAAGACAGAATAGGTAATTAAAATAGGTTGTCATTCTACAATATGGCCGCAACTGCATAGCAGTGCCCACAATGCCCAATTAAATTAACCAATAACAAAAAGGAAACAGTAAAAATTTCTTACTAGTAACCGGATGGGTCCAATATGAAATTTATAATATCTGCGAATCTGGGCGTAATAATCTTGAGCAGACCTAGTTGAATCATATTTAAAGGCAATCTTAAATTTCCTCCTATTTGCAATCACGTTCATATACATAAGTAATTGTAATTTATATATATATCAATTAACTCCAGTAAGAGAAAGAATAAGTGATGTATTTTTCACACCGCGATTTATAATTTTTAGAACTGCCTCCCGTAAAGTTTTTAGGGGTTTTAAATGACATTTAGCACCCTCCTAAAAAAATGATATTAAAATGGTTTATATCTTTCTTTAGATTTCCGATATTGATATCGATTTTTTGGGTTAAATCTACGGTCTTCCGATAGTATTTAAACTTGCTTTTTTTTTTTTTTTTTTTCTATTTAAACTTGCTGAATTCCGGTTGGTTTTATTGTTTAAGTTTCCGATGTTATCATCAATTTTATTATTCATCTTTTCGATGCTTTTATCAATTTTATTGTTCATATCATTCTTTAAATTATTTAAGTCGCCGTTTAATTTTTCTGAATTCTTATTCATATCACTCTTTAAATTATTTAAGTTGCTGGCGAATTTTTCAGCGGATTCTTCGGTGGATTTTATTATTAAATTCGCCAACATGGTGTACGGGTCTGTAGGGCTCTTCTCGGGATCGGTGAATCCCTGATGAATGGGACTTGGGAGAACGTATCCATCCGGACCATCTTCCGTCGAGGTATTGAGGCCAACCAGCCTTGCCAGCTCGTCCTCCTCACTGAAGTCATTCAGCACGATGGGAATGTCTCTTTTGGGACGACGTTTCTAAGCGTCTCCTCCGACATAATATTTATCTATAGCATTTTTCTTATTAATCTATTTCTACATGTTTCATTTACGAAAGGGGCTATATTTATTATTCCGATACGTATGCATATGTTTCTTTTTTTTTTTTTTTTTTTTCGTATAACTAAGAGGACAACTATTTAATGAAGATTCGCAGGCATGAAGCTAAAAAACTCTTACAAGAGGATATGAATAGTATGTGTAGGTGGGCGCACGATAAACATCTAACGATTGTTGCGAACTCGCCATTTTTTTGATGATAATTATGCGATGCCGATTAACGGAAAACGGTTACATAAAGACAATGACGAGAAAAATACAAAACGAAAACAAAAGAATAATAAAACAAATTACAAAACAACAAATACACCGCGGATAACTATTGGCTTCAAAAGACGGCGAGCATTAGGCTTTTTTAATTCAGACGGATATACATATTCGAAAAACGAAGAGAAAAGTTGAAAAACGAATTAAAGAGAACGCGATCAACAACTTGCTTTTATTTCGGACGGCCGTCTTACGCTCGATATCTTTTACTCGTTTAACAGTCGCGGATAGCAATGCACTCTTATCACATCCGATCTACCTGAGCCGGCCTTTTGCCTCGATTTGACAGCAATACGAAAGAGTGACATTCACAGAGAACAACGGAGAAATTAGAGTGCACAAAGATCAGTAGAAGTCTAATGTTTCGCTTGGACTAACCGCAACACAATTCAAACCGTGGTTCTCCACGACCTGCTGTGTAATTCATAGGAACTACAATGAAGGCTAAAGAATGTAGAATAGACTCGGACATAGGCCACACCTCGTTGACTCCTTTAGAGACCTAGGTCAATCTATGGAGCTTTGGTAGCAACGGATGTGACACCCGAGGAAGACGTCCATGGTCTCCATCGCGCCTCATGTTCACAATAGCGACACATGCAGCCGCCCCCGTAGGGTTATGTGATTGTATATAATACCAACCTCAATATCGGTGGTCTTCCATATTTATATGCATATAAGTATATATATATATATATATATATATATATATATATATATATATATATCAGGGCTTTTGCCCAATGCGTGTCCATCTGGACCAAAATCCAGGCTAGACCTGTTCAACCGACCCACTAGGGGTTCGGAGCAACGGTATAATTAACGGCACATGCAGCCGCCTCCGAAGGGAACCATAAAGTGAGCCGGTGCTCAATTGCGGGTTACGCGAGGATCCATGTGTCTCCACTCGAGTTTCTAAATTATATGAGGATCACAGAGAGTATTCATTTGGCTTTAACGGAGCATCGGTCTATTATCTGGAGCACGTCCATGCTTGTCGTAAGCCACCACTAGGCGGTGCTGAGGATTATAGAAGGAAAACCCAAAAAAGAAAGTCTTCTATGAGCGACTCAAGAAGAGTAATACAAAGTCACCTTGCTATTGGCCTACACTATGGCCACGACTGCCTTGCAGCGCCCACAGCTCCAAACGGCCAGGAAAAAATACACTTTGAAAGATAAGATCAGCATAATAGAACAGTTTAGAAATGACTCAGGAATTATATGGAAATCACCGTTCTCTGTGATATTTTCGGCTACACGGCTTCGAGCAATGTCTATCGAGTGGTGCGAACTTCGCAGCCGGCTTTTCCACGTAACTTACTCATTCAAATCACACGCATACGAAACAAGACTACACATACCTAAAACTATAGACAAAATGGCGAATATCCCAGACGCCAAAAGAAAAACAAAACAAAAAAAAAACTCAACAAAACAACAAAAAACAGTACGCCGACCACCTACTGAAATGGTATCGATACCAACGACATACTCGGTCCTTCCATCCGGAAAGAATCCTACGAGCCGAAGCTAGTTTATAGATTAGAAAAATAAAAACACTGCTCGTTAGTAACGAGTAACATAGAGTCCCCCCGGATGTGATGTCCAAGAGATGTGTGATGGGAAATATCAATATAGGAATATGACAAATAATACGAAATGAATCGTTGCATGGCGTTTGGCGAGCCCGGCAATGAAGGAGGCGTAGGACCACAGCGCGCGATACCCCGAAGAAGATAGACATGTGGAACATGACACCAGCCCGAGAAGAGATGGTACGATGGCCAGAGAAGATAACAAAAGAAATAGTAATAGGACTGCCAGTGACGTGGGTCCATGCAACAACACAACATAAACTGTATGGAATGGAACAAGGAGTATTTAAGGAATGTAGGAAAAATTATTTGAGATAATAGCACATCAGAATTCCTGAGCTTCGAGAAACAACGAAAAAAACATAACATCATAAGCAAATACATGAAATGCTAGCCTCAGGGAAATTAATATCGACAAGGTACACAGAATTATAGCTAATACTAGATCAAATATATAGACTAATTACGAGGAACAAATATGACCGGAGCGCAGGTTTCGAATTGGTCTCCTCCGGTATTTCCACAACCGGGATGCCTTACGGAGGCGATGTCCTGCCACGCCAAACGCCCTAATATTGAAATTACCTTATCGTCGATTTTTATTTTTAGCCGCATCTGCTGAGCGAAGTATTATATGAGAATATTAAGTTTATTAACGTCTTTAACATAGCTGAGATTTTTGAAATGTCCGGTGATTTCAAGAAGGGAGAACTGAACGCAGTCGCCGGCATGATCAGGAGCTGGATTCTTCTCATTTTCGGCCATCTAGTGTAATTGGGAAAACGATCTTTGTTCACTGCTAATTTCTGGACTCGATTCTCCGCCGATGATCAGTAATTCGTTCGGGTGCTTCTCTATCACACTCTCATTAGTACAAATATCAAAATTATCGGATGACGACAGGAATTGCACTTTCTTCATCGATAGATCTTTGTAATTCGAATCGATATACTTCACTAAATCGGCGGCACGTTGCGTCGAGTAGATTCCTACCCTTAGTCTCTTCCTCGTCAATACTGTCTCAGCGAAGGCCTTTATCGAGTCCCTCTATTCTCTTGGCTGGAGTGATCGATTTTATTATTTAGGTTTTCGATGTCTTTATCGACTTTTTTGATTTAAATCGGCGGCGATTCTTCCAATAACATTATTTAGATTTGCCGAGTTCTGATCGATTTTGTTATTTAAATTTTTTAAATTTTCAATATTTCCAAAGTTCCTATCATTCGAGCTTACCTTATTTCTATTCATTTTGTCGTTTAAGTTTTCGATAATCTTGTTCATATTATTCTTTAAATTATTTAAATCACTGTTTAATCTATTTTTTCATCAATTTTATTGTTTAAATGATTTAAATCGCTTGAATTCTTATCAATCTTATTGTTTAAATTATCGAATTTTCCGGCGGATCTTTGGCGGATTTTCTTATTAAATTCGCCAACATGGTCTACAGGTCTATAGGGATTTTTTCGGGATCGGTGAGTCCCCCATGTGTGGGACTGGGGAGGACGTATCCATCCGAACCATCTTCCGTCGAGGTATTGAGACCAGCCAGCCTTGCCGGCTCTCCCTCTTCACTAGAGTCATCTAGCACGGCTGGAATATACGTACCTCTAAGCGTCTGCTCCGACATAATATAGTAAAACGTAATATTAATTTTTTACATACTTCAAGTTTGCATTTAAAAATAAAAGTTGTCTAACTTTCGAAGAACTAAGCCGATTTTTACACTCCGAAAGAACCAGTCTTGCTTTTGAAAAAAAAGTCGTTCACACGGTACAGAAGTAGCCAAAGCACGACATTTCTCTTTCACAACCAGACTTAAATGAGGATAATTGTACGAATGATTTCGCCACCATTCTAATGGATTTTCTTGTCTCGCTGGTATATTTTCTTCTAAATATCTCTGCACTTCAATAATCGCGTGTGAATTGGATGTATCACTCTTTTGTACTTTAGCACAATTTGTTTTTAGTGCAATCTATATGCACGTATCATCTTCATCATCTGACTGTTCAGTAATTGAGGTTTTATTTTTTTCCCTTTCTGCTCCCATCTCATTTATTTTGGAAATTGTAGCTGCAATTACATGTTTTTTTTACAGTTTCAGCACACTTTGAATTATTAAAAGCTGCCATTTTAAATCTTGGATCAAGAAAAATTTCAATAGATAAAGTATTGCTATTTTCAATATTGTCAAACCTAAAATGTAGTTGTTTCTCTAAGGTCAAAACTGTTTCTTCTTGTACAATATTATCAAATTTTTTTTTTTTAAACTTTGACAAATTTCAAAAAGACCATTAACTAAAGGTACTACAAATGAACCTGATGTATAATTTTCGCCACTTATTACTTTAGTAACTTTTTCGAAAGGTTTGAGAACTTGACATAATTCGACACTTATTTTCCGTTCTTGCGTGGTTAAAATGGAAATATCATTATCAAGAATAGCTATCGTACTTTTAATTGCATTTTCCAATTCACCAAACCGTTGTAACATATAATAAGTCGAGTTCCATCTGGTAGAAACATCTTGTAACAATTTCATTGCAGATTTCCCTGTTTGTTCTTGATATTTTATTAGTTTTTCATTTCATAACGAACTTTTTTTGAAGTGGGATATTGTTTTTTTAATTTTTGTAAGCAACAATGAAATTCCTATCCCATCTAATGCATTATCAACAACCAAGTTTAATGAATGTGCAAAACATCCAAAGTGTTTCCAATTAAGTTCTGTTGAAATTGCAATTCTTTATATTAGCTGCATTATCAGAAACTGATAGTATTATTTTATTTTCTATATTCTATTCTGTTACAATTTTCTTTATTTCTTTTTGCTAAATTTACACTAGTATGTTGACCATGGATTACTGTACAATCTGATAAAATTGAATTAATATTAAATAATTCATCTATAAAATGTCCTGTTATTGCAATGTATTTTTCCGTATTGATAGATGTCCCCAGCAGTCTGTCGTAATGCAAATTTTTTTACACATCTTTACTATCCCTTTACACTTTAATACACACATTCTTCGTATAAACTTGGAATTAAGGTTCTCGATATGGTGTGTCTATTTGGAAGTTTGTAAGTAGGATTTAAAGATTCAATAAATTTTCTAAAACCAGTATCTTCAACTACACTAAAAGGTTGGAAATCATCGATGAATAATGGTAATAAATTATCATTAACAATTTTGTTATCAAAAATGTGTTGTAACTTTTTTGAAAGATAGTGAGTGATCTGGCACTGATTTTTAACCTTCACGTTTGTAGCAGTTTTAGGATTTGATTCCACGGACTCTACCAATTGTGTAGTTATTGGTTGATTTTATATATATTTCTTTCTTTCAGGGACACAGTAGGATGATTAGAAATTAAATGTTTCTTTAAATTCGAATTTGTTGTTTTATACGATAATTTCTTTTTACATATATTGCATGCGGCAGAATAATTTTTTTCATCCACAATTGTGAAAAAATTCCATATTTCACTAAATTTTTGTCGTTTTAATTTTTCTGACATATTTAAAAGCTATATTGTACATACATATAATTTATATAAATGTCTTATTACTTACAATTAACACTTAAAAACTATAAACGTATTTCTTAAATTAACCAACGCATAAATTTTATAAAAAACTATAGTAGTATCATTAAAAAATTAAAATAACGAACATAACTTATAACTTAACCAAAAAAAGTATTACACTCCCGATGTAAATTATTTAAATGAAATGTGAAAACAAAAAATTTTTTAATATAAATTTATTGAACGTACAATTACAAGTATACTTTCTTAATTATACAATATTATACGCATGGGCGTCGCTAGCGGAGGGCAGGGAGGGGCAGCTGCCCCCCCCCCGGAGGCTTGAAACTTTTTAATCAACTGGCATTGGTGAGTATTCCTAGGCGCGTAATCATGGACAATTTGGAAAACCTATGTTTTAATTAGGATTTTATTCTTGTTTAATAAAATATTAAGCCTTTACAACTTATAAATTTTATTTTTCCTATAACTCATATCCTCTTTCTATCATCTTGCCCCCCCCTGGCGGCTGGCAACTCATCTTGCCCCTCCATGGTTCATCGGCTGGCGACACCCTTGATTATACGCCTTGCAGAACATAAAATGTTTATGCAAATAACTGTGATCTAATTTAGTTGATAGAAGCGAACAGTTCGCATTTATTACGCTGAGGGAATTTAAATCAGTAAGAAAACGTATCTTAACTTATGATTATCAGTTAATTTCAGAATAATCAGTAAGTAAATAATCACCAGAAGAAAACGATTCACCGGTAAGAAAATTATCACCGGTAAGAGAATTCACGGGGAGAAAATTCACTGGAACCACCACTGTTCACTGAGTAAATGTATCGTCACTGTCGTTTCAAAATAACTGCTAGCTGCTAACGTAACCGTTTGATCACCGGTAGTGACAGTGATTTTCAACTAACCGGTGAAAAATAACCGATACCAATATATCGCTCATCACTAATCTCCGGTATGATTCAATTCTAATTCGTTTCTCCCTCTCTCTCACTAACAAAACCTTATGCTGGGTAATGCCCTCGACTGGCGATCGCAAAAAAAAAAAAAAAAATAGTCCAAGGAGGCGAGCGAGGAAAAATAATTCTTTGCTTGTATCGCTCTTTTACTTTCTAGTACGTTTTTATTCAATTTTTATAATAAACCTTGAAGTCGGGATTTATTTTTTGTAAAAAAACATTTTATATTTTAGATGTATTTATATTCGAAAACGAAGAGATAAATTAAAGTACATTGATTAAAAAAGAACACAATCTGCCCAATTCAATTCCGGTCGGACGTACAGCGCTCGATTCCTAACTCGCTCACATGTCGAAAGATAACAATGCACTTTTATCGCATTTGATCTACCTGAGCCGACTTCTGTGTATCACCGCTCGATGCAGTTCGATATTTCGGCAGGTGTCGAAGTCGGTGCGCACACATGTGCGCCACCGGCCCTTACAATAGACAATGACCAGAGCCGATCATAGACGACATCCGAAAATAAAATAATTATAAAAACAGAACTGTTCATTAATTATATTGCGATTCGTATCAACAGGAATATCTGTTGCTTTGTTCATATCTATGTTTCCATATAAGAAATTTAAGGTGTACTGGTTATTTTGATTCCCATAGATTCCGATGTATATTTGAGTCCTGGTTTTAATTTTTTTTACTTTTACTGAATATTTCACGGTATTCACCTGTGTAAATATTTATTCCAGAGCTGTTCGGCTGTCAATAGCCTTTCCAAATCTTGTTTCAATGATAATTCCCTCGTTATTTTCGGTCATCAATAATAAGTCTATTCTTTTTCCGCCTCCCGCGTGATATTCTGCACGGCAATCAAGTTTTGTTCAAAAAATGATACGTCATTAAGTATAAATGGCTTCGGAAATCATTTTCATTATATATCTTTTTGTTTTGTAGACATTTTTTATTGCTATTAATAGCGCCTTCAAACGTTTCTGGATTTTCATTTAAATTTTCAAGTGCACGGATATATATATTCCTTTATATTATTTTCTGTTGTGTGAAACATTTTCTTTTTAAAATCTTCATCGTCGTAAGTTCGCTTTATTGCGTTTTTCACTTCACGATTGGGCATTTTTAGCAAGTACGTATATCGATCATCAAATCTTTGAGTTCTAACGTTCGTGAGGTATCCTAATTCTAATGGTACATTTAAGTATAGTCTAGTTGTGCTATTATCAACGAGACTTGAATTGTTTATCATATTTTTTTATTTCATTTTTTTCTTTCTACTCATTTCTTCATTAATAATCGTTATTTCTACATCGTCGTTTCTTAGATTACTAAGAAACGACGATGTAGAAACGAAGAAATTAGTACAAAAAAAATAATGAAATTTAAAAATATGATAAACAATTTAAGTTTCGCTGATAATAGCACAACTAGACTATACTTAAATGTACCATTAAAATTAGGATACCTGACGAACATTAGCACCCAAAGATTTGATAATCGGTATACGTACTTGCTAATCTTCCGATTATATTTAGTATTTCTTCAGTATTGTTTGTAGGTTTAAAAATTTCTGTCTGCACTGGTGCATCAGATTCATCTATTAGAACAATTACTTTCACTTCAAATTTATTATAGAGCGCACTTGGTATGGATTTTAATACTTTAACACACATGGCTTCATTTGGCATTTGTTGCACGGTTGTTTCATAACAACGCCTTGGCGTATCTGCATGAACTGAATCCTCTTGATTATTTCGCCATAAATATGGACAAGTCTCAAATGGGGTGTTGATCATGTCAGAAAATGTTTCTAAGAATTGTTCCATGCTTTTAACATCTAGCTACTTAAAATTAACGTGAAGGACGGGGTAGTTTCCGAAATGTCTGTCGAAAAAATCTCGGTCCTCATATATTTTTAAGAATTTTCCATTATACTTACTTGTAAAAATCTTGTAAGCTTGGGTTTCACGTACTGGTATAATAAATCCATTTTTATTGGTCTGTATTTCAAAAAACAATTTCAACCTATCGATATTTACCGATTTCCCAAATCTTCTTGGTGCGCTTATCTGTATATATCCATGTCCGAAAAAAATCTTTTATAAGCATTGTTTTGTCAACAAATGTTGGTGGTCTGTTAATCTCTTCGAATTTGTTTGTTCCAAGTTCAATATATTCTGTCTATTTACGAATAAACAAAAATTAAATGATTAACACGAATACTTTTATAAATGAAGTAGTGTGAAAATTTAAATAAAAACGTAAATTAGGCTGCAGTTTAATTTAAAACATGAAATGCATATCCTACTGAATTTAATCGAGAATTTTACATTTTTTAGGGAAGCATGACCATTATCGTAACAAAAAAATATGCTTTAACTAATATGTGAAATAATGATGACTAAATAATTAAGTGTAATAATAATAATAAACCATTATTGAGGAAATTCTTAAACTATATAACAAACATAAATAGTATAAATTTGATATAGAAAAAACTAAATATTAAATTTCCTCGACCCATGATGTTTGGTTTCCTGTAATCTCTCCCATTCCATCCTATCTATGGCTACTCTTTGAAAATTTTTGTTCAATAAAAAATTACTAAAATCGTCCCTCCACCTTGTCAATTGATGCCCCCTTCTTATTTTATGATGTGCAAGAAACCAGAAAGTATATGTCCATCTGTCATCCTTCATTCTCGCTACATGACCAGCTCAAGCCCATTTTTGTCTTCTGACATACCCGATTGCTTAATTTTTGTTTTATCAGTTTGAGTGGTACTTCATCTTTTTTCTTAATATTTAAAATAGACCGTTCAATTGTATTCTGTGTTACCGTTATTTTATTAATAATTTTTGAAGTCAGACACCAGGTTTGACTGCCGTTTGTTAAACTGGGTATAATAGCGGCGTTGAAAATTATACTCTTGTGGTAATTGTTAAAAGGGCCTTTAAAAATATATTTTAGTGCCCAATACTTGTTCCAAGCTTTCGTTATTCTAGTATTTACCTCCGTTTCAGTACGATTTTCAAAAGATAATTGCTGACCCCTAGGGGTACGTTACTTGATTTACTATAACCATTCTGTTTACTTGTACTATTTTAGTGTTTCGGTTTTCTGTAAATATTTTCGTTTCTCCGATATTTATGGAAAGCCCGGCTTTTTTTCCCGCGTCGTTTAATTCTGTTATCATAGTTTTTAGTTCTTCCAAGGAATTTGACAAGAGAACCACGTCATCTGCAAATCTTAAATTGGAAATTCTTTTTCCATTTATGTTTAAACCTTTGTTATCCCAATGCAAATTCCTAAAAATATCTTCCAAAGCACAGTTAAACAAAACCGGCGATAACAGGTTTCCCTGTCTAACCCCTTTCTTAATATCAAAGTACCGACCCTCTACATCTGTTAATATTCTGGCTCTAAGGTCTTTATACATATTTTTTATTAATATTATGTAATTTTCTGGAACTCCTTGACTTATAAGTGATGCAAATAAGTACTGATGTTTTAAAGAGTCGAAAGCTTTATTATAGTCAATTAGAGCCATATATATTTCGATTTGATATTCTATACATTTCTCAATGACTTAGTTCATGACATGTAGGTGATCTATTTTAGCGAACGACCTTCTGAAACCAGCTTGTTCTACAGGTTGTTCGACTCTTATAATAGGCTGTATTCTATTTTCTCACAACTTTGAACAAAATTTTTGAAATAGTCAAACTTAAAGATATTGGACGATAGTTTTCAATTTTGTGTCGATCCCCCTTTTTAAACAATAATATTATATCAGAGTACTTCCATTTACAGGGAATAATGCCTGTTTTTAAAATTCTATTAAATAGGATCGTTAAGATTTTTATTAATTGTAAACCTCCCAATTTTATGTGTTCGTTCATTATTTTGTCACTGTCTGGGCTTTTGTTGCGTCTCAATCTTTTTACTATCTCCTCTACTTCTTCATTCGGAAATTCTGGTTCTACTGTAGAACTAGTTTCAACAGAATTGCTTATACCGTGATCGTTATCTATGTCATTATACAAATTTTTATAATATTCAGTTATGAAGTTATTTATTTCTTTTCTGTCGCATATTTTCTCCCCTTTCAAGTTCATAAAATGAGTTGTCCATTGTGTACCTATACTGAGTTTCTTTTTTAGCAGTTTTATATTTTTACTTCCTTCTAAAATGTTATTAATAATTTCATTTTTTTGAGCTCGATCCCTTTTTCTTATTTTATTTCTTATAGCTCTTGACACTAAATTTAATTCAATCTTTTCTTTTGGAGACCTGTTAGCGATTTTTAAAATTTCTATTCTTCTTTTACGTAATTGGTAAATGTCGTCTACTTCGCTTATCTGTGGGATATTTCCACTTCTTTTCTTGGATGTGTTTGTGAATGTTGACGTTATTGTTTGAGATATGGCGTTATATAGTTCGTCAATCTCTTGATCTCTATTTAAGTTTATCTTTCCTAACTCTTCACTAATTATGTTTTCGTACTTTTCATAGTCTAATTCTGTATTCAAATTTTTTATGACTCTCTTATAGTATTTTTCTTTATCAATTGCAATTGTTATAATTAGCAGTCTATGATCTGTATAGAAGCTGAATTTGTTCAAACCTTTTATTTCGAAATTTATAATTGACTGATTCTTGCTAGGTACTAGTATATAGCCTATTAGTGATTTATACTGTTGATTTGGAGATATCCATGACCATCTATTTCCTATTCTTGTTTTAAACAGACTATTTACTATTTTTAGATTGAATTCTTAACAGAATCTTATGAGCATCCAACCCCTTTCGTTGCGTTTCCCATAACCGTACAAACCCACATTGTTTGTTTTTCACTTTTCTCTCTTTGCCCTATCTGGCTATTCCAGTCTCTAATAATTATTAAGTTGTTGTTTTTTATTTTAAATTTGGAATTTAAAATGTTTTTCCTATTTCCCAATCTTCTGCAGCTGTAGTCGGAGCATAAACTTGAATAATACATGTTAGTATAACTTTATTAATTTTTATTTTTAAGATTGCTATTCTGTCGTTAATGACCAAATCTCTACTACATTACTTATATATTCATTTTTAATAATAAAACCAACTCATTTTTGTCCTGAATTGTTACCTCTACAATAATAAAATAGGTTCCCCTTTCGTGTGCATATAATTTTCTCTCCAGATCTTCTCACTTCGGACAATCCCAAAATTTGAATATTAGATTTCTGAAATGCTTCTTCTAATTCAATCAGGCTTTCTGGGCTTTTAAGTGACCTTACATTCAGAGTAGCTATATGAACTTTGTGTTTCATTTTATTTGTATTACTTTTTATATTGTTCGTTTGATTTAATTTACGCTTAACTAAACTTTTAGTAGTAATTTTAAATGACGGGAATGATGGAGGAAAAAAGGTATACTCACCCTCGCTTACCGGCGTTTCTGAGTGAGGACAGTTCACGCTCATAACAGGCCGAGAAACCTTTCATTTATTTATAATATTTTGTTTATTTTTTGCACGTGTGGTTGGAGGTGATTGTGTTATCGTTTGTGTGTGTGGTGCTGGGTATGTTGGTGTTGGAGACTGTGTGTATGATGTGGGCGCTGTCAATACGAACTTATCGATAGAACTCTGCTTCTGGCCACCTTTGTGTTTTTCACTGTGTTTTACTGTCGAATTTACTGCACTAATCTTGTCTATCTGCTTGGTTACATGGCTAATGTTCGGAGTAGTGGTACTCTCCTGCGTGGAATCGTCAGTCAGCTGTTCGAGATCTGATTCACTGGTTATTACCTTCGCTTTACTTGAGTCTGTTTTCCGTACATAAACTTTACCGTCTCTGCACCATGCTTGGCTTATTTTATCTTCTTGACTCGCTGGCCGAGTAACTGCATAGAGTTTCCTAACGTGGCGAATCAGATCTTGATCTATATAAATCGGTACTGATTAGGGTAAGCCAACATCGTTATTGTTTATCTTCACCTTCTTTGCATTACTTAGTAATTGTGCTTTTTTCTCTCTATCGTGAAGTTTCACGATTATCGGCGCCGGTGCGGAATCTTTTTAGGTAGACACGATGTGCTGCTTTAATATCCCACTGCGCCAACTGCACACCTAGTTTTATTCCTATCTTATTTATTAGCGACTTTACATTCTCCCCTTTTACGAACGGTACTCCGCGAACTATCGCATTGCCCACTCTGGAGTACTGACTCAATTTTTGCAGCTCCTGTTTTATAAGTTCGATTTCTTTTTTGACGTATCCAATCTCACTTCTCAAATCTTCATTTTCTTTTCTTAATTTGTTAATTTCTTCCATTGCCTTTTTAATCTTGGTATTTGTGTCGTTACATGCAATCCCTATACCTTTTATTGCCTCGTGCATTTGATTAAGCTTATCGAAAAATTGATTTTCCGTCTTTAGATTTCTAAATTCGAACGAAATAGTAAAGTTATTTGAAATTATTTGCCGAGTCTCTTATTTCCGACGACGTAGGGCGTGTTACATATAACGAAAGCGGAAACGGAATACGGCCAGTTGTTTGTGTTAGTAAATGAGTAAATGAAATGTGCTTACTTTGCTGGTTGAAAATATTTCACGTCAAGAATCGTGAGAACGCACTATGTAATTCACCGAATTTAACGCGAAAACAAAATACATTTCAAAATAAACCACACCGCGTGACTCCAAATAATTAAGTGTAATTAATGATATAATTTTTCCGCTTACTCACTTGTAATGTCAAATAATTGAATGAATTGTTTAAGTTTATAAAAATGAATTCTTACATAACAAAAAGAAGTTCTTCACAAAATTTCTCTTACAATTATGTTATTTTGATACTTCTATAATCAGAAGAAACATTGCTCACAATGACTGCTTAATGAAAAATCAGTAGAAAAAAAATAAAACTTTCTTGCTCAACACTTTTTACTTGTACTATCCACAGTATCCTACTTTTCGGATTGTTGTCGAAGTAGTCAAAGATTCTTTTGGTAAGGCGTTCATTATCCATTCTTTTGATGTGACCATAAAAGGCGATTCTTCTTTTCCTAAATGTGTCACTGACCTTTTCTATTATTTCGTATACTTCATTATTGCTCCTTAATTTCCAGTACTCATCGTCTCTCCTGGGGCCCAATATTTTCCGGATTATTTTCTTTTCCTTGATTTCCAACTGGTGCATTTCCTTGTTCGAAGTCATGTTCAGGCATTCAGCTGCGTATAGACACTGCGGCTTAATAACCGTGTTAAAGTGCATTATTTTGGCATTTCTAGATATTGATTTTCTATTATACGTGCTTCTTGTTAGCTGAAATGACCTTTCCATTCTATGTATTCGTTCTTGCATCGATCTTTTATCTCCAGCGTTTACTTGGATCATTTCTCCTAGGTATTTAAATTCTTCCACTCTTCTTATCACTCTTCCATGCGTTTTTATTATGTTGGGGTCCTTTTTATCACTCGCGTCATGAATTTGGTTTTCTCGAAAGCTATTTCCAGCCCGACCTTTGCAGCCATCTCACTTAATATTTCAACTTGACCCTTAGCCCCTGCTACACTACCGGCTACCAGTGCAAGGTCATCTGCAAATGCAAGGCAGTCTATCTGCAGGTTGTTTTTTTTCCGTCCAATCATCACTTTCTTAATTCCTTCCTGCTCCTCCGTGGCTTTTCTCCATTTCCGTATTACCTTTTTTAAAAAGCAATTAAATAATATGGGCGATAATCCATCGCCTTGTCGCATGCCGGTTCTTATTTTAAATGGCTCCGAGTATTCGTTTCGGAATTTGATTTTTGATCTTGTGTCCGTTAACGAGTTTATAATCAGTGATCGTAATTTGGTGTCCACTCCGAACTCTTCTAGGATGTTGAATAAAGCTACTCTGTCGACCGAGTCATAAGCTTTTTTAAACTCTACAAACGTGACTACTATTCTTCTGGCTCGTGATTTTTTGTAGCTTAGTATTAGTTTAAAGTTCAAGATCTGCTCCACACACGATCTGCCCTTTCGAAACCCAGCTTGGTACTCGCCCAACTGGTTGTCCAGCTGCTCTTCAAGCCTTTTCAGGATAGCTTTCGAGAATATTTTATACGTTACTGGCAAGAGCGAAATTCCTCTGTAGTTGTTAACATCTGTTCTTTCCCCTTTTTTTGTATATTGGGCATATTAATGCAGTCTTCCAGTCCTCAGGTATCTTTCCTGTATCCTAAATCAGTAGTATTATTCTGTGTAATTTTTCAACACTTTCTCTTGTTTTGCCAATTTCCACATCTCCGCAACAATTGCGTCAATACCACCCGATTTGTTATTTTTAAGATCTTGAATAATTTGCTCAATCTCGCGGAGATCAGGAGCCCTTGAAACCTCTCTTGTCCTTACCTGGTTACCGTGCTCGAATCTTGTTTCTGGTTCTTTACAATTTAAAAGTTTGTTAAAATAATCTGCCATTATCTCGCAATTTCCCTTATTATTTAACGCTAATTTGCCCGTGTTATCCTTAAAGCATAGGGAAGATGCCTTATATCTCTCTAAGTCCTGTTTAAAGGTTTTGTAGAAAGATCTGGTCTTGTTTCTCTTGAAATCATTTTCTATTTGGTCCAGTCGTTCTTTTTCATAGTTTCTTTTCACTGTTCTTGATTATTTTTGCTGTCTCTTTTCTCTGTGTTTTGAATCTGTCATAATCATCCTGCTGCTTAGACGAATACCATTTTTGCCAAGCTAATTTCCTCGATCGAATGGCTTCTTCGCACTCCTCATTCCACCAAGGATGATTCTTGTTTTTCTTTAGCGGGGCTACACTGAACGCAGCGGCGACAAGTTGTTCTTTAATTTCGTTCCATTTTCCTCTGAGGCGATCTTTAACTGTTTTTGAAATTCCGTTTTTTTTAATTTCAACGTTTCGATATCTATGCGTGGAATATTATGTTTTCTCCTGCGATTTCTCAGTTGAGGGATAGATCTCAATTTTATTGTTGATAGATAGTGATCGGAGTCTATGTTGGTTCCTTTCTTGACATTGACGTTCATAATTTCTTTTTGATTTTTATGCGAGATGGCCACATGATCTATTTGAAACTCACCCAGGTTGTTATTTGGAGACTTCCAGGTTTTTTGTTTTCTCGGTAGTTTTTTGAATGCCATGGGCATTATCTTCATATTGAATCCTTCGCATACATTTATTAAGCGCTCGCCATTCCTGTTCGTCCTTTTATGAGCTGGGTACTCCCCCACTATTTTCTTATATTTCTTCTATGGACCTATTTGCGCATTGAAATCGCCAAGCAGGATCTTGATATTCTTCTCAGGAATCTTTGCGATTACATCTTCTAGCGTTTCCCAGAATTTCTTGACTTTTTCTAGATTTTTCCTATTGTCGTCATTTATAGGCGCGTGGCAATTTATTAAAGTATATACTTTATTTGCGCAATGTAGAGTTAGTGATGATATGCGTTCGTTCGGCGACTGAAAATCAAACACCGAGTCTACCACCATATTGCTCACTAGGAAAGCTGTTCCCAGGTGTGGTATTCCATATCTGGTAGGGTTCACTCCGTTTTTGCCTTTAATGATTCGATAACCTTCTGTTTCTATTTTATTTTCATCTTTATATCTGGTCTCCTGCAGTGCTAAAATTTCGATTTTTTGTTCCTTCATTACTGTAATCAGCTGTTTTAATTTTCCAACTTTAAATTATTGGTTTATTACTAACAACGGCATATTTCTCCTCAACGTCTGTGACGGTTATACCTAACGTTATATATCATTACGTTATTTCTTTCAGCATACATTTTTGCGGTAGCGCAGTAAATTATCATATCAGACGAAAAAAAAGGTCTGTAGAACGCAGTACTTAAATACAATTTGCCGGAGAGTAGTAGAGCAAATTATAACATTGCGAATATTGAAATCTCGAAAAAAAAAACAAATTTGCTGTATTTTTTTTTTTTATAAATAAATAAGTTGTGGGTCTCACCGGGCAAGTATGCCCGTTGCGTGAGTGCCCAACACTCTTATTATCGTTTATTCTAGTAAACAAAATTACAATTAATCATTCTTACTACTTAGATCGAACCTATTAAACCAAAAAAATAAAAAAGTAAAAATAAATAAAATATATCAATCAACGCAATTATATACATAAATAGCACAACAATACACCCGTACATAGAGACCGCTTACATATTACATTAATATACAGGAAAGAAAAAGAAGGGAAACTGGTAAATAGATGGTCTAAAAGAGCCCTAAAAATGCAGCAATAAAAATAAATGGAAAAGAGGATGCAGCAAAATTCCTTAATCTTTGCACCATTCTTTTAACCACTTCCTTACTTCCCTCTTCCATGCACCAATTTGTTTTTCGTTTATTATGTGACTGGGCATAGTACTCATTAATTTAATTAAAACCGAATCATCTGTATTGTCGATTCGTAGATTTACCCCTTCTAGGATGAATGTAACAGGTATTATTTTGATTCCTTGTTAGTCGAGTTTTTGGTCTGGAAGGTAACTTTACGTTATTGCATTTAAATTCAAGTAATCTGTAATAATAATAATGCATTTTGGGAGACATTTCATTATTTTCCTTCCACCAGGTTGATGTAGTATCACTCCGTTTCCAATGAGGTAGTATAAGTTTCAAACAGCTTTTCTGAATTTTGCCTATTTTATTGATTTCCGTTTTTTTAGCCTCACCCCATATTTGGATCCCGTATAAAATTAAAATTCTAGACATAATTAATGCATTAAAGTATATCCGTAATGTTCCATATGAAAGAACCGTCTTCAGTTTACATAACGCTGGAACTGACTGTCTTATTTTCGAATTTAAGTTTTGTATGTGCTTTTTCCAGTTCAATGATTTATCGATATATATTCCTAGGTATTTAAAATCTGTTACATTCACTATAGGTGGACATGAACATGGGTGAGTGATTTTATTCCCGTACCGTTCATGTAAGCATTCATTATTATGTATACTGATTCGCGGGTGGTGACTCATATGTTTAGAGATATTACGAATATGGAGTGTAGTTTTGATTTATTTACATTTATACATAACCTCCTGTCATGCGCCCATTTACTGAGATTATCGACATCCCGCTGCAGTAATTTTTTCGCCATCTCTAGATTTTTATGTTCCATTAATAATGCGATGTCATCGGCAAATACATAAACCTTTGCATTTTTGATGTGCTTATATAATGAGTTCGTGTATATAAGAAATAGAATAGGAGCCAGTATTGTACCCTGAACTACTCCATATCGATTCACCTTTTCATTACTAATATTACCTGCAATTTTTATTACGCTTCTCCTGTTTTGCAAATAATTCTTAAACCACAATAATTGATTATTTACAATGCCCATATCTTCTAAATCTTTAATAAGCAGATCATGGTCAACTAGATCAAAAGCTTTAGCTAAGTCTATAAAGGTAATTATAAATTGGTTCCCCCTCGATAATCCTGTGCTTATCTCATTTACAAACGTTCTTAGTAAAGTAACGGTGGATCTTTTTTCTCTAAATCCGTGTTGGTTTTCATAGAGCAGATTGTTTTTTTCTACGTAATTTCTTAAATGTTTGCCGATATACTGTTCTAGAATTTTAGCTATAGCAGGCATTGTTGTTATTGGGCGATAGTTTTCGATTTGGTTTTGAGCCCCCTTCTTATATATCGGTCTAATAATACCTCTTTTGAGCCCATCAGGGATGCACGCTTCCTTAATTGAGCGATTGACCATACAGGTTAAAATAGGAGTTAACAACTTTGAGTTTTGTTTAATGTCTTTCACCCTAATCTCGTCCCATCCTGGTGCTTTGTGAATTTTTAGATCGTTAATTATTTCTTCTATTTGAGAAACATTTGCAAGTGGAATGAAGAATGAGGTCATATTTAACTTGTCAACGTTAGTACTCAGTAACTGAATGTCACAAGTGTGTCTATGTTCTTCTACCGAACGTACGAAGTTTTCGCTAAATTGTTCAGCTACTGTTGAACTATCCCCAAAAGGTTTAGTAATGAAATCATCTACTGTCGTTTTGTTTTTTTTTACTAACAATGTTATTGATTATACCCCATGTTTTTTTGCTATCGTTGTTTGCCATCACTATTTGTCTTTGATAATACTTCTGCTTGGCATTCCTTATTTCTGTTTTAACTTCGTAATTAATAACAAAAACAAGTTTCAAATTTCTTCAATGGGGGTTAATACTAGATTCTCCAATCGTTATTCTGCCTCAGTCCTAAGTCGTTTAAATATCACACAAGATTACAAATGGTGTATTTAGGTGCTACCATTTTCTATTCATTTTTACCTGAAACAATAAACAGCGCCAAAGTATTTAAAATATCTCTTCTGCTAAGTTCCGATTATAAAGGTGCCTTCCTTATACATACCATCCCTTGTAATGGCTGCAGGCGTTTCTTAGCCAGTAATGTAGAGCTAATTTAAGTGCAGATTTTTATATACTCAGATTGGAAAATGAATTTGCCCGATTTAAGATAGAGGTATTTGACCGGTAAGTTGGTTTATAATTTTAATTTTTTGTCCATAATTTATATTAGTTCTTTATCTGTCTTCTGTGAATAAATGGAGCAAAGATGTATTTTTTTTTTTTTTGGGCTCGTCAACCAAGGACCTTTACCCAGAAACAAGAGGAAAGGAATAAAGTCGGTTATGTTTTAATCCGATCAGAAATTTTATCTAAAAAGGAACAAATAGCAGAAATAATTAATTTAGGAAGGAAAAAACAGGATATAGGAAGCCCAATAAGGAGTAGGAAGACCAAGCTTCAGCAAATAAGAATAAAAGTCAGAACGCTCCACAGAAAAAGATAAACACTGTGGAAGAACACATGATCGGCGTCGAAAATAACTGCATCGTCCGGATTATGGAGAGGACAGTGTGGAGAAGAAATCAAGGAAAAACGAAATTTAGATAATGGCAGCAAAGAATGGCCAAAGCGCATACGAACAATGGAAACAACATCAGAATATCGAAGAAGAGAGGGATGCAAAAGAAACGATGAATATAGGCAGGAAGAGTAGGCTGAATAGACAGATGAAATGAATAATTTCTGCATCGTGTCTAGTCAACATCGTTTTTATTTTCTTTCATAACTGCGGAAAATGTTTTCGGTGCAGCTTAGCATATGGCGCGCAGGAATTTGCCTCGAATTATTCTTAAAAATATCGTTTTCTCCAAGATGGTGCAATTTATAATTGCTTCCTCGATCTCATCTTTGGTCGAATCTCCATTTATATCAGTGATGATCAGCTATTGCGTTCTATCTGCAGTTTTCAGTTCGGTGCACTTTCTTCCATTACCCATTTAATACGTGTTACTTCCTCTTTTGTTGTACAGCCTACAACTATGTCGCCTGATTTAAATTTTTTGTATGCTTTAACGATGACATTTAGTTTCGCTGGGTTAATGGCGGATTGTAAAGTTTTGTCTGCGTTTCCTTTATCCGTGTCTTTAACAAGTAAATAATTGAGAAGGGCCTGATTTTTCTTCGGTTTTGGAGTTTCTGCTGATGTAGCTGCTGTTATCTTCGAATAATTCGTGGGTTTTGTACTATTGCTCTTCAGTATCTCATTTTCGCTTCTCAGTTTTCTACTCGTAGCGTTTTGTGGTCTTCTCTCTCTAACGTAAGAGTCGTCTTCAACACCTTTTTGATGCGAGTGACTTCTTTTAATAAAAGAGTGACCCGGTATCTTCTATCGACGCGTTTTCATGTACAGATTTGTTTACACTGGTCGTTAGCGTACAGCTGTTGCAAACAAAATAGGTTGTCTTCGGTCGTAAACAGCTTAGATGTGCGCTTACGCCGCACTCATTAGAGCGATAAACGTTTTTCGTTTGCCATAGAATGGCCAGCTACAGACAGTACAGCAGTGCAAGCTGGACGGCATTTTTTTATATTTCAAAAGATAGAAATATACCTGTCCGTGCTTCTTTGCGGTCGCGTGACGATTTACCGAAACCCGGTGATAGGCTCGATCGTTTTCTTATAATTCTATTCAACGGTCGTTTAAGAAATTATTTTAAATGTAAAATTATCTTAATTATCCACGAATGTAAATGAGTTAATTAAAAATTTATTTGCATAAATTAAAAACCCGTTCAAGGTGATTCTGCGGTCAGAATCTTATGTCTAAATCCGAATATAAGTATCCAAAATTTACCGAAACAATCGGAACATTCACCCGGATACTACCCCAACATATGCTGAAAATCAATCGAACACGGATAACTCCGTTAGCCGTCAAACATCCTTTATGACGATGACGGCCGTAATTTGACAATGCTCGACAGACCAAGAATAAAATGGCACACAACTGAAAAACAATTTCTAATTTGAGTATCACTGAAAGATCGTGGCACAAATACCGAATCCGATCAGTATACACGTGTATGTGTCGAAAAAAGACATAAGTGATTTATATACGAGAGGCGTTAGATAAGTAAGTCGTATGGTTTCATAAATCGAGAAGAAACGGTTCAAAAAATTGGAAAAAATTCATTTACAATCTCTAGAGTCTAGACTAGCACTACTTTTCGACATAAAAACCATCAATATCCAATCATTTGATCAATCGCGCTTTAGCAACTTTGAAATTCCAGTAGCATAAAAGTCAGCGTCCAAATTTGCTAGCCATTCTGCTGTTGTAGCGATAAGTTCGGCGTCAGTTTCGAATCTTTTTCCACCAAGAAATCCTTTCCTACGCTGGGAAAAGGTGGACGATCTTCATTCGAGAGCGCTTGAATGACTCGTATGATGTCGTCATTCGTTATGCTAGACGACCTGCCTGCGCACTGCATATCAGTCGCCCCTCTTCAAACTATTTTACCCACTTATGAACCGCGTCGTAGGAGAATGCTTGGCTGCCGTATACTCTTTGAAGTTCCTGGTGTATGAATTTGAAAGATTTACCGCACGCGCGAAGGTATCGGACCACTGCGCGCAACTCTATGTCGCCGGACTACAAGGTGAGAGGGATTTCCATGGTAACCGGCAAACAGCAAAACATAAACTACTCCGATTAGGGTAAAATTTTTACTGAAGACTCGTTGTAATATAGTCATGTACCATGCGCAGTTTTGTCTAACCAGTGTTTCCAGATAGGAAAATATGAAACCATACAACTTATATCTAACGCCCCTCGTGTATATCTAATATCTATAAACGAGCAATAATTGTGTTTATACTATATAAATTTATTTCGCATATCTCGGAAATGGTTCGAACGATATGGATGAAATTTGCACATTAGGGGTATTTGGGGCCAATAAATAGATTTGTGGATGTCTAATCCATGGAAAAATTCGGTTTCGCGAGTTTTAAATGGGTTTTAATGTTTTCACTATGATACGAATCCAGGGTTGGTGGCGCGATCTTTCGACGACAATCTAACAAATAATTTTTTCTGCCTTCAGCATTATTTTTTGATTTTGGAACGTCGTCAATTATCAGTACTGTTAGTGTCTTTATGTACAGAGCGGTGCGGTCAATAGTGGTAGTGCACAGCAATAAACATGCGAAGGATAATTCCAGATACTTGGAAAAGGCGAGGAACGAATGGACAAAAAAATGACATCGGTCATAGTTCTCAGCCGATCAGCGGGCGGTCACATAACGGCGGTTTGAAAATTGCACTAAAAATATATATATAACAAAGAAAAATATAAACAAATCGAAAATATCATAACAAACTTCATTTTTTATTTCTTTTGTATTCATTTTATATTTAAATAAGAAAAAAGAACTGCTTTTTAATAGCCACTACGCAAAAAAAGAAAAAGAAAATCGATTATGTCTTCCTGACTTTGCCTATTTATATGCAGATATCAAATGTTTTGCGTATTTATATATTTTTTCGTGAAAGTAAATTACTCTGACAATATGTTGTGTAGATTTTAAAAAAACCCTTACGTACAGTACACCCTTGCTACATTTTACAGTGATTTAGTCGGAAATTTTTTCCAATTGTTTGGAAAACAGCTGATCACAGGTGAAATTACAAGAGGCTTTTTATTTGTTTTTATAACGCATAAACCGGTATCGATAAAGCTGACGACCCTGCCATACCTAAAATATAATTTTTCTAATAAAAAACGTATAGAAATATATTCATAACAATCAACGTGTGCAGTAATTGGAAACATTTTCCAACCATCCGGAAAGCGAATTCGAAGGACCTTTACATTTTTGTTAGGTTCAATATTGAAAAGCAAAGTTGCATGGAAAAAGGCTTTAAATTCATAAATGTGAACTCATAAATTAGTTTTATTTTATGCTTAGTGAATATGTATAAGATTAAAATAAAGTTAAGAAGTATGTGATTCGTATCTAAGTATAGTTTCCGAAAAAACATGATTTTACAAAAAAAAAAAAAATGAATGCGGCTGTGCTGTTTTCAAAACAAAATTTAATTATTATTATAACATAAATTCCATTTGGGCGCGGTGATTCGCGAACGATGGAATATTCCGACGAATATGCTAACATTTGGAAATAACATATACGGATAATTATTTACAAACAAAAGCAAAAAACCACAAAAAAAAAGCAAAATACGTTTATCAAAATTTTACGAGGTAAAAATAATTACTAAGAAAAACAACAAAAAAAAAAAAAAAAAAATGCTCCAGATAAAAACAATTAAAGTAGCATAGGTAGCTTTCACTTTAATAACGCTGGTAGTTAAAAATGGTAATGCGATGTAAAAATAGTAATAAATAAACAATAAAAATTTATGTAATAATTAAATCTAGCCACTCGGGCGTATTTGGTCATGAGGCGATTAGTTCCTTGGCTCGGGCTGCTGCTGCTTCCTCTCGTCTTTTTTTTTAAAAAATTCCAACCGATTATCTCCTATCAATTTGTAAAAGCTTTCATATCCTTATTTTGATCGGACACCTATGTTCCCTCCTTTTCTCAATAATTATTCATTTCATCTGTCTATTCAGCCTACTCTTCCTACCTACATTCATCGTTTCTTTTGCATTCCTCTCTTCTTCGATATTCTGATGTTGTTTCCATTGTTCGTATGCGCTTTGGCCATTCTTTGCTGCCATTATCTAAATTTCGTTTTTCCTTGATTTCTTCTCCACACTGTCCTCTCCATCATCCGGACGATGCAGTTATTTTCGACGCCGATCATGTGTTCTTCCACAGTGTTTATCTTTTTCTGTGGAGCGTTCTGACTTTTATTCTTATTTGCTGAAGCTTGGTCTTCCTACTCCTTATTGGGCTTCCTATATCCTGTTTTTTCCTTCCTAAATTAATTATTTCTGCTATTTGTTCCTTTTTAGATAAAATTTCTGATCGGATTAAAACATAACCGACTTTATTCCTTTCCTCTTGTTTCTGGGTAAAGGTCCTTGGTTGACGAGCCCAAAAAAAAAAAAAATACATCTTTGCTCCATTTATTCACAGAAGACAGATAAAGAACTAATATAAATTATGGACAAAAAATTAAAATTATAAACCAACTTACCGGTCAAATACCTCTATCTTAAATCGGGCAAATTCATTTTCCAATCTGAGTATATAAAAATCTGCACTTAAATTAGCTCTACATTACTGGCTAAGAAACGCCTGCAGCCATTACAAGGGATGGTATGTATAAGGAAGGCACCTTTATAATCGGAACTTAGCAGAAGAGATATTTTAAATACTTTGGCGCTGTTTATTGTTTCAGGTAAAAATGAATAGAAAATGGTAGCACCTAAATACACCATTTGTAATCTTGTGTGATATTTAAACGACTTAGGACTGAGGCAGAATAACGATTGGAGAATCTAGTATTAACCCCCATTAAAGAAATTTGAAACTTGTTTTTGTTATTAATTACGAAATACAGCAAATTTGTTTTTTCTTTCGAGATTTCAATATTCGTAATGTTATAATTTGCTCTACTACTCTCCGGGAAATTGTATTTAAGTACTGCGTTCTACAGACCTTTTTTTTAGTCTGATATGATAATTTACTGCACCACTCCAAAAATGTATGCCGAAAGAAAGAACGCAATGATATAACGCTAGGTATAACCGTCACAGATGTTGAGGAGAAATATGCCGTTGTTAGTAATAAACCAATAATTTAATCTTTTCAGTTTACTAGTTAGGTATGATAGGTAACTTCTGATCAGTAAATATTCCTAAATATTTTCTTCCACGAACTTTTTCAATCATATTATTGCCTGAGAAATATATGCAGAAAACAATTGTTACACTTTTGGAATAGTTGGAAACTACATATTTCGTAATTGGTCTTATTTACATTTATTACTAATTCATTTTTAACCATATATCCTACAATTCAATCAGACCCACTAAAGCTTATTTTACTAACGCATTTAGGTACTGAGAGTTTACTAACAAAACCGTATCGTCTGCGTAAGTAATTAACTTCCTCTGCACATCCAAATTACATAGGTCGTTAATGTAAACAAGGAACAATATAGGATACAAGATATTTCCATGAAGGAACGCTAAAATACTACGAAATTACTTTACTGAAAATATTATTTATTTTTTTAACGTATCTCCTGTTGAGCAAGAAGGGTTTATTTTTTTTCTACTGACTTTTCATTATGCAGTCACTGTGAGTAATGTTTTTTCTGATTATAGAAGTATCAAAATGACATAATTGTAAGAGAAATTTTGTGAAGAAATTCTTTTTGTTATGTAAAATTTCATTTTTATAAACCTAAACAATTCATTTAATTATTTGACATTACAAGTGAATAAGCGAAAAAATTATATCATTAAGTACACTTAATCATTTAGAGTCATCATTTTTTCACATATTAGTTAAAGCATATTTTTTTATTACGATAATGGTCATGACTCTCTAAAAAATGTTACATTCTCGATTAAATTCAGTAGGATATGCATTTCATGTTTTAAATTAAACTGCAGCATAATTTACGTTTTTATTTAAATTTTCACACTACTTCATTTATAAAAGTATTCGTGTTAATCATTTAATTTTTGTTTATTCGTAAATAGACAGAATATATTGAACTTGGAACAAACAAATTCGAAGAGATTAACAGACCACCAACATTTGTTGACAAAACAATGCTTATAAAAGAATTTTTTTCGGACATGGATATATACAGATAAGCGCACCAAGAAGATTTGGGAAATCGGTAAATATCGATATGTTGAAATTGTTTTTTGAAATACAGACCAATAAAAATGGATTTATTATACCAGTATGTGAAACCCAAGCTTACAAGATTTTTACAAGTAAGTATAATGGAAAATTCTTAAAAATATATGAGGACCGAGATTTTTTCGACAGACATTTCGGAAACTACCCCGTCCTTCACGTTAATTTTAAATAGCTAGATGTTAAAAGCATGGAACAATTCTTAGAAACATTTTCTGACATGATCAACACCCCATTTGAGACTTGTCCATATTTATGGCGAAATAATCAAGAGGATTCAGTTCATGCAGATACGCCAAGGCGTTGTTATGAAACAACCGTGCAACAAATGCCAAATGAAGCCATGTGTGTTAAAGTATTAAAATCCATACCAAGTGCGCTCTATAATAAATTTGAAGTGAAAGTAATTGTTCTAATAGATGAATCTGATGCACCAGTGCAGACAGAAATTTTTAGTTTAAACGTACAAACGATACTGAAGAAATACTAAATATAATAGGAAGATTAGCAAGTACGTATACCGATTATCAAATCACTGGGTGCTAACGTTCGTCAGGTATCCTAATTTTAATGGTACATTTAAGTATAGTCTAGTTGTGCTATTATCAACGAGACTTAGATTGTTTATCATATTTTTAAATTTCATTATTTTTTTTATACTTATTTCTTCGTTTCTACATCGTTGTTTCTTAGTAATCTAAGAAACGGCGATGTAGAAATAACGATTGATGAAGAAATAAGTATAAAAAACATAATGACATTTAAAAATATGATAAACAATTCGGCATCACAAACAACCGCATCATTTGAATGGAGTAGGCAACTTGGAGAAGAGGTCAACGAGAGTCGAAAGCGGGAGGAAGGCAGCAAAGAATGGTTAAAATGTAAACGCACAATGGCGACAACAACAGAACGAGGAAGTGAAGGAAACAGAAGGGACCAACGATTGGAAGGAAGATTAGGCCTAACAGACAGATAAAAAGAGCGACAATTAGAAAAGGAGGAAGGATGCATATCTGACCAATATCTGTGATGGAAATCTTTACACAAAGGCAAGAGATTGAATATGTGATTTTTTTGAAGAAGAATGAAGAAGAAGCAGCAACCCGAGCCAAAGAATCAGCGATCTCATTACCGCAGATGCCAGAATGGCCAGGAACTCACAGCAAGTCCGTACGTATCAAATGGAGAGAAGAGAGAGTCCGAATGAGAGAATGTGTGCGGAGAATAGTAAAATCACAGGAATGATTAGGAAGAGGAGAGGAGATGGCTTGAAGAGCACTCATGGAGTCGGAAATGATCAGAAACTGGGAGAAAAGACGAATGAAGGAGGTAAAAATAAAAGGAGGTAAAATAGCCATCGGTTGTAAATATGGAACAGAAAGAAGGAAGACAGAAGGATTCAGAGAAGTTATAGTCAGGAAGAATAAAAGAAGCACCAACGCCATCAGTCTATAGCTGGAACTCGTATCCGAGTAGCCCCAGATGCACATGTATTAAGATGTGCATCTTGCAGTGCGTGTAATTATCGGAAGTGTAGTTGCACACCTACACCTACGCCCGCTAGGAAACCGACACCTAAATCAATGGCACACACTTAAGTGAGACGATTGAGGTAGGAGCACAACCTAGCTTTTGTGCTGCCGACAACGTGAGAAAGGTACCAATGGCAAGGCGAACCAAGACGACTGGTCTTTACTCACGTTGATGCGATTGTTCGCCAGCTGAATATTTCTATACGATGCCAGCGCACTCGCACGACTACATTCGGAACTGACTATAGTCGCTTGTTATCGCGCTACAGATGCAGACCAAATGTGTCTATACTGCTGTGTACGAAACTAGCGCCGTATATTTTTGTCATCGCCCGGTATCGAACCCGAAACCTCCAGATCGGAAGTCAAGCGCTCTAGCCACTAGGCCAAACGCGACGCATCAGTGAAGATGTTTATATAAGAAGGAAAGAGAGAATTGATAATACTATGGAATTTCTGTTTAATTACAGCTGGAGAGAGAGATTTTGCAAGTGTAGGCCAAATAAATACTCTGGGAGGATGACAGGGATCGCTGAAGTTAAAGGAGAAATAAGGCAGACTATTAAAGGAAAATCCGTGTTTCCATATAGGAAACTTAAAGTTTGCTGGTTATTTTGATTCCGATGGACTCCTATGTATATTTGAGTCCTGGTTTTAATTTTTTTACTTTTACTGAATATTTCACGGTATTTACCTGTAAATATTTGTTCCAGAGCTGTTCGGCTGTCAATAGCCTTTCCAAATCTTGTTTCAATGATAATTCCCTCGTTATTTTCGGTCATCAATAATAAGTCTATTCTTTTTCCGCCTCCCGCGTGATATTCTGCACGGCAATCAAGTTTTGTTCAAAAAATGATACGTCATTAAGTATAAATGGCTTCGGAAATCATTTTCATTATATATCTTTTTGTTTTGTAGACATTTTTTATTGCTATTAATAGCGCCTTCAAACGTTTCTGGATTTTCATTTAAATTTTCAAGTGCACGGATATATATATTCCTTTATATTATTTTCTGTTGTGTGAAACATTTTCTTTTTAAAATCTTCATCGTCGTAAGTTCGCTTTATTGCGTTTTTCACTTCACGATTGGGCATTTTTAGCAAGTACGTATATCGATCATCAAATCTTTGAGTTCTAACGTTCGTGAGGTATCCTAATTCTAATGGTACATTTAAGTATAGTCTAGTTGTGCTATTATCAACGAGACTTGAATTGTTTATCATATTTTTTTATTTCATTTTTTTCTTTCTACTCATTTCTTCATTAATAATCGTTATTTCTACATCGTCGTTTCTTAGATTACTAAGAAACGACGATGTAGAAACGAAGAAATTAGTACAAAAAAAATAATGAAATTTAAAAATATGATAAACAATTTAAGTTTCGCTGATAATAGCACAACTAGACTATACTTAAATGTACCATTAAAATTAGGATATCTGACGAACATTAGCACCCAAAGATTTGATAATCGGTATACGTACTTGCTAATCTTCCGATTATATTTAGTATTTCTTCAGTATCGTTTGTAGGTTTAAAAATTTCTGTCTGCACTGGTGCATCAGATTCATCTATTAGAACAATTACTTTCACTTCAAATTTATTATAGAGCGCACTTGGTATGGATTTTAATACTTTAACACACATGGCTTCATTTGGCATTTGTTGCACGGTTGTTTCATAACAACGCCTTGGCGTATCTGCATGAACTGAATCCTCTTGATTATTTCGCCATAAATATGGACAAGTCTCAAATGGGGTGTTGATCATGTCAGAAAATGTTTCTAAGAATTGTTCCATGCTTTTAACATCTAGCTATTTAAAATTAACGTGAAGGACGGGGTAGTTTCCGAAATGTCTGTCGAAAAAATCTCGGTCCTCATATATTTTTAAGAATTTTCCATTATAGTATAAAAAATAAATGCTAAAATAACAAACTAATACGTAAGTAACAAAATTAATATAAGAATATCAAACTTGTTATCTTAGGAACGTTTTCGGGCATAACCCATCATCAGCTAAAATATAATCGAACTAAATTAAAAACATAGTGTAACAGTGAACACAATTTAAAACTTCACTTTGAAGCTAAAATAAAATTAAATTAAAAATAAATTAAAATGAAAATAACATGAAACATAGCACACATGTGAATTGAACTACAGTCTAACACATGTGTTAGACTGTAGTTCAATTCACATGTGTGCTATGTTTCATGTTATTTTCATTTTAATTTATTTTTAATTTAATTTTATTTTAGCTTCAAAGTGAAGTTTTAAATTGTGTTCACTGTTACACTATGTTTTTAATTTAGTTCGATTATATTTTAGCTGATGATGGGTTATGCCCGAAAACGTTCCTAAGATAACAAGTTTGATATTCTTATATTAATTTTGTTACTTACGTATTAGTTTGTTATTTTAGCATTTATTTTTTATACTATAGTTACTAACAAACAGGATGATAAAATATTCTTTAATATTTTCCATTATACTTACTTGTAAAAATCTTGTAAGCTTGGGTTTCACGTACTGGTATAATAAATCCATTTTTATTGGTCTGTATTTCAAAAAACAATTTCAACCTATCGATATTTACCGATTTCCCAAATCTTCTTGGTGCGCTTATCTGTATATATCCATGTCCGGAAAAAATCTTTTATAAGCATTGTTTTGTCAACAAATGTTGGTGGTCTGTTAATCTCTTCGAATTTGTTTGTTCCAAGTTCAATATATTCTGTCTATTTACGAATAAACAAAAATTAAATGATTAGCACGATTACTTTTATAAATGAAGTAGTGTGAAAATTTAAATAAAAACGTAAATTAGGCTGCAGTTTAATTTAAAACATGAAATGCATATCCTACTGAATTTAATCGAGAATGTAACATTTTTTAGAGAGTCATGACCATTATCGTAATAAAAAAATATGCTTTAACTAATATGTGAAAAAATGATGACTTTAAATGATTAAGTGTACTTAATGATATAATTTTTTCGCTTATTCACTTGTAATGTCGAATAATTGAAACGTCTTTAAAATTGCTTGTGAAACGAAATCACGCAACGCTATTATTTTTCGCCGCATATATTTATATATAAATATGTATTTAAATACTTAAACCGATACAGGTGTTTCACATTAAATCAATAGCCCTGTGCCACAACACAGCCGCATTCAAAAATAACTTTTTTGTAAAATCATGTTTTTTCGGAAACTATACTTAGATACGAATCACATACTTCTTAACTTTATTTTAATCTTATACATATTCACTAAGCATAAAATAAAACTAATTTATGAGTTCACATTTATGAATTTAAAGCCTTTTTCCATGCATCGATAACTGTAAATGGATATATTAATTCTTAACTGGAACTGCAATGGTTTTTATACACGCCATGAAGAGTTAAAGCTCCTCATTGCCACTTATCAACCAATGATAATCTCTCTTCAAGAGACTCGCCTAAGACCTGACCAAAAACCGCTCCTTCCGTCCTACAATCTTATTTATTCTACTCCCCCTACAGGTCATTATGTTCACGGCGGCGTTCTATTAACAATTCGCAAAAATATTCCTTTCCAACAAATCACGCTCAACTCAGATCTTCAACACGTATGCGCTCGCCTTCAAATGGAACAACCCTTCACCCTCTGTTCCTTCTATCTGCCTCCTGATGAAACCGTAGAAGAAAACCACTTCCTCAACATCATACAATCACTTAATTCACCTGTAATTCTAACCGGTGACTTCAACGCTCACTCTCCAATACTCGGAAGCAGCCGTACAAACCCTAAAGGTCGATTAATAGAAAAACTACTCAACAATCTCAAACTATGCCTATTAAATTCAAATGAACCTACTCACTTCAGCTTTGCTCATCATAGTTGGTCAACTCTGGATTTAATCATCTCTTCTCCGAAATTATCCAGCAATTTACAGGTATTTCTTCATAAAGACTTAGCCGATAGCGACCATGCCCCTGTGCTAGTTAAATTGATTAATCCGCCGCATCCGCACATCCTACTGTGCCTCAATGGAACTATAGGAAAACGGACTGGGATAGATACTCTTCTGACTGCTCTGAACTATCAGTTGATATGGAAATGAATATAAACATCATCATTGATACTTTCACGTCTTCTCTAATTAAAAAGGCACAGTCCTTTGCCAAAAACAATAAATCGTAAAGTAGTTCCGTGGTGGACAAAGCAATGTGCTGAAGCAATTAGAATAAGACGGAAGCTGCTACGCAACTTGAAAACAACACCATCATTAACTAATCTCATGGAATTCAGAAGAGCCCGGGCCAAAGCCAGATGGACTATCAAGCAAGCTAAACGAAATTCTTGGTCTGAATTCACCTCAACGATCACAGCATCAACGCCGTCCAGAACTGTGTGGTCTAAAATCCGATCCATAGAACCCCGTTCCTTCCTATTTCCAACTATGCTTAACATGGGTCAGAGGAAGGTATTCAAACCAGACGACTTTTGCAAACCATTACCAACAAACTTCAAGCTGTCCTAACACCTTTACTGATCTTCAATCGTTCAATTTTCCTACAAGAAGCTTAGACTCAGAACCCTACAATAAAGAAATTACATTAAGGGAACTAAAGCATGCTATCAAATCAACTAGAGAGACAGCTGCTGGATGCGATGGCCTACATATTGCTATGTTAAAACATGCCCCTGCATCAACACTAAATATCTTACTTCAAATCTTTAACAGGATCTGGATGAGGAACGAATTTCCACAAGTCTGGAAAACAGCTGTTATAATTCCAATTCCAAAAACCTTCAAAATATCCCTCAGCTGCTAAGAACTATCGTCCCATTTCGCTTACATCAGTTCTAAGTAAATTATTCGAATGAATTGTTTACTATCGTTTAAACTGGTTGCTCGAAACAAAAAATCTGCTTCATTCTTCCCAATGTGGCTTCCGTCGTAATCGATCGACCTTACACCAACTGCATGCCATTCAAAACGCTGTTTCAAAGGCTTCGGCAAAAAAAAAATCATTTATTAGCTATCTTCTTTGACTTATCCAAGGCTTTTGATAAGATACCAAGGCACAAAATCATGAGTCAACTCTTCAGTTGGAATTTCTCCGGAAACTTAACAACATTTATTTATAATTTTCTTACCAACCGGCATTTCTTCGTACGGATGGAGAAAAATTCATCTTCCTTACGTCCTTTGGTAACCGGTATTCCACAGAGCTCAATGTTAAGCCCGATACTTTTCAATATTGCGATCAACGACTTGGCAGATACTATTCATTTTCCAGTCAGAACCTTACTGTTCACTGACGACCTGACAATCTTCATTCATTGTCGAACTGTATCTACCGGCGAACATGTACTACAAGAATGCACGGACCATCTGGTTACTTGGTGCTCTAGAAATGGATTAAGCTTCTCAAGTAACAAAACTTCCGCAATGCACTTCTGCCGCATTCGTAATTGTACACATGAAATACGCATCAACCTTCAGGGCACGCGTCTTCGAAACGCCCCATCAGTCCGATACCTTGGCTTGCTTTTAGACAAAAAGCTGTCTTGGAAGCCTCACTTGAACTACATTAAATTAACCTGTAGTCGAAAAATGAACATTTAAAAAAAAACCAGCTCACACTTCTTATGGTGCTGACCGAACCTCTCTACTGCGAATCTATCGTTGTTTGATCCGGTCTAAAAGTGAATATGGAGCTGCATTATATTCCACAGCGAACCCTTCTACTCTCAGCTTCCTAAACGTTGTGCAGAATTCAGCCCTCCGGTTGGTTACTGGTGCATTTCGCACTACGCCAATTGACAGTTTGCACTCTGGATCATCGGAATGGCCTTTGGATATTCGCTGCTGGTTTCTCTTGGCTAACTTTGCAGTACAATCTGATGACTCCGGTTGTTATTCACCACGGTTGTTTTCATCATCGACCCTGCCTTCTCCAAAATAATCGCAGATGGTTTCGGACATTTTCAACAACATCATGTCAAAGATAAACGGTCCTAATGTACCGGTACTTGGGTTCTCGAATGCATTAATTCCACCATGGGATGATAACCCAATCAAGATAGATCGCTCAATGGTTGCACTGAGCAGGGATTGCGCATCCATTGAACAACTAGAGGAAAACATTCGAACACGAACCTCCGGCTTGTTTCTCTTCTACACCGACGCGTCTAAATTCGATACGTTTACTGGCTGCTCAGTCGTCTCTGATGATGTCGCTATAATCTGTTACTCACTCCCGGAACCGTTTTCCATCCTATCCGCCGAATTATATGCTCCCTGGCTCGCTGTCGATTTCCTCATGAGATCTGACTCACATCAATCGTCCGTAGTATGTTCAGATTCTCTCTCAGCACTCAACGCCTTGTCCAACGTGTTCAGCCACGATCAACATCCAGTAGCCAAAGAAATTCTCAAATTAGTATCGTCGAGACCAGATCGGACAGTAACGTTCATGTAGATTCCTGCCCATGCTGGTATTCAAGGGAACGAATTGGCAGACACGACTGCAAAGAAGGCTGCTGTTACTCTGCCGGTGCCAAGCATTCCTGTTCCAGCAATCGATCCTAAAAGTCATATAAAACATAGCTTAAAAATAACCCTATGGCAGAGGAAATGGCAGCAAACATCACAAACGAATAAGCTTCGCATAATCAAGCCGTCAATATCTCCGTGGAACATATCACTTCCAAATCGAAGAGATAACGTAATCATCACCAGACTTCGATTGGGTCACACACGCCTCACCCACGAATACTTACTAAATGGAACTGAGGCTCCTCAGTGTTTTCCGCACCATTCACCATATCCTCACCGAATGCCCTTCATATTCTTTTGAAAATAAATTTTTCAACCTACCTTCTTCTCTTCCCCTCATCCTTAAAGACAACTCCTCTTCATTATCCAGTTTAATCCTTTTCCTTCATAAGTCCGGATTCTACTCACTGATCTAATCCTCCTTCTCCTTCTAGCCATAGTTGCTGCACATGGCATGTAAAATTTAATTTAATAATAATAATAACTAACCCCATACGTAGGTCGTATTTATCCGGTAAGTTTGTATTAAAATATTGTTCATTGATATCCAATAAATTTGGTACTTAATACTAAGGAATTTTAGATCTTTAGAAGTTTTCCTTGTCACGTTTCTCTCTTTTGACGTCTAGTTTTCGCAGACTTCGTAAGTGTCATCAGATAATTAACAAATGTTTTTCACATCTCTTTAAATTGAATGAATTAGAAGGTGAAGTTCATCTATCAAAGTCTGACGGTATCAGTGGCTATTATAATAGTCGTCCGATAAATAGTTTCTTTAATAATATTCTTTCAGAGAGTAAATGACCTAATTATCTTTACATATACTCTGATGGCTCAAAAACACAAGGAGGTGGTGAGCCCAGCGTTTGTCATTTCCCGACCAAGTGTCATTAAACTGTTTTTCCTGTCTCTTCAATTTAAATAGTGGAATGTACAGCAGTAACACGAGCTTTAATATTTGCAGTAATTTCAAATAACATTAAAAATATTATGATTTTGTCAGACTTTAAAAGCTGTTTAATGTCTCTCTCAAAAATGACATTCAATTAAAAACTGAATGACATATTTTCTTCAATAAAGTCATCTATTTCTTACTTGAAAGCTTCTGTTTTTTCAGTCTATTTTGTATAGAATCCATCCCTTTTGGGGATATACGGGAACAAGGCTGCAGACCATTGTTCAAAGAATGCGGCCGGTAATTTTATCTGAGGATTTAGTAAATATAATTAAATTAATGCATAAAGAATATTGGGAAACTCTGTGGGGTAATCCATTCTTTAACAGGCACTATAAAATCAAGCAAACGAATATTGCCTGTTAAACCCTGTTCATATTATACAACTTGCACTTCCGATCTTAATTAACAATTATTATTACTGAGTATCCCGTGCCAATATAATATTAACTACATCTTTAAATTACCGATTACCTGTTACGCAATTTATAATTATATAGGTAATAGTAGGATACTGGTATAGTTTTAGTATAAGAGACAATTGATTTACTAATGATAATTAGAAACAGTAGATGATCGATCGAATTTTACCAAAGCCCCTTCCAAAAAAAAAATGTCATACATAAAACACGTTATCCGAAAATTTATAGTTCATAAATATTAAAAATACCGATTTCGTAAAAGGGATATACTTTAAATATTATGCTTTTTAAATCTTTTTGCAAACTTAGAATTCCATCAAAAAATCGAAATACAGTTCGCCGCTATTCCTTTCCTCATGGGCGCCCAAAAAAGAGGCCAATTATGGTTGTCGTTCCTCTCCCGCGAAAATTTGGAAAAAAAACAGAAAATCGTTAAAAAATAAAATTAATTCCATTTGGCGATGAAGTCTGTACCGAGAAGAAATTTGACCACACCATTTTTTTTTTTTTTTTTATAATTTCTTTATGAAATAAAAAAGAATAACTTTTTCAATGGAAATGAAATTATTTACCGCAAATTTTGCACGAATTATCGCAGTATTATTAACCCTTCCAATAGCAGTGTACGTTATAATCAGTGATGGGCATAATCGACTAACTAGCATTAGCAGTTTTTAATAAATCTGCTAATTAGCAGGTTTTCGAATGATTAGCAGGTTTTCGAGTGATTAGCAGGTTTTCGAATGATTAGCAGGTTTTCGAGTGATTAGCAGGTTTTCGAGTGATTAGCAGGTTTTCGAATGATTAGCAGGTTTTCGAATGATCAGTAGATTTTCAAATAATAAAGAAGTAGCATGTTTTTCTAGTGTTGCCAATTTAAAGATTACTTTTCCAAATTTACTGGAAAATTTTTAAGAAAAGATCTATTTAATGAACAGTTTTAAATTAATTTATATTTTGATATATAATCAAATGTTATCCAAAAATATTTTCCAGTGAAAATCGTTAATAACTGAACTTTATCAGAAATTGCATTAATTTCCGCTAAAGTTTAGTTATTAAAAGTTCGTTCAAATCGAAACACCAGAAATATAAATAATTATGAATTTCCATTAAGTTTGGTGTTAGTAATAAAATGTATAGTATGTTGAAAGCATTCGATTCTTGTTATAGTTATTAAATTAAAATAACTAATTAAATGCTTAACGCTACTTTTAAATAATGATCATTTGAAATGTTGCTATTTTTGTTATATTTTTTACAAGTTTGAACCATGAAAATAACTTCAGTAAAACGGATTATTTTATGAACTTTTAAGGTAACTTAGGATTTATCATATTTAATTAATTTATAAGGAACGAATTATGTCTCCGCACTAAATTTCTATATATCTTTTTTCACACATTTACATGAAAGTTCTGTTGGATAATATCGTTAAATTAACCTTGTTGCGGAAGCATAGAACAAATTAGTCTATTTATTCAGCGAATTAGAAGCACATAGACAACAGTTTACTAATTCTCTTAATTGAAAAAGAATTATAAATTAAAAACTTGTAAATACCTACAACTATTAAACATTACACATCATAAAATATATAATTTTAAATGAATCAATAATAATCAAATAATTCAAGAACTAGTTTCCTTCCGATATTGTCAATTATTTTTATTCTTGACTTATTACGTAGGTATTTAAAATGAAATTTTGGTATCTACTTTACTTGATTATGCAAAATATTTTAAAATATAATATAAGAACAAATAAACTATGAGAACCTTAATTAAAACTAACGTTACTTTGTTTTACAATAAGATATAAAAAGTATAATAATGAAATTTTGTATTGAAATATCACTATTGTGAATCTTTCAAATTATGAAACAATAAATTTATAAATGTATAATATGTATTTTAGATTGTTAATTAATCTATAATCTTATAAAAAAATAAAGTATTTAAAAATAATGTAACCATTCTTATTATATCATCAATGATAATTTATAATTATAGTTCATAAGTGATATAAACGTAGATAACATGAAATAAGAAGAATGCCCCTTTTTCTAAACTAAATCGTCTCCATACTCAAACGGAAAGATATGAGTATAAAATGTGAAATATGAAGTGTAAATATAAAATACAGAGTTCATACTATAACATTTACAATAAAATATCAACAGTTATTTCTAACAGCTTAAATTATATTAAAAAATATTTAATAAATACTATAAATTACTATTTAAAAATAAAATTAAGTCTAACTAAATATAAATTCCCAAACCGATTACTCTTATATTAAAAATTTATTTAATTGCCTTTAAATTGTAATATAAATCGTAAGTATAATAACAGCATAAATAATACAGGAGGATAAAACATTATTTTTATGTCGAAATGTATATCAAAAACTTACACAAAACATTTAAATTTAAATAAACTTTAAAGTATTCAGTAATTAAAGTTTATAAAAAAAATAAAAATCTACAATAGTAAACAAAAACAAACTTTGATTGTAATAAAATCGGAAACATTAATTATGGAAAAACGACTTACAAAAAGCAGCTAATAAATAGGTATCAGTCAGTTTTAGAATCGACTAATGTTAGTCGTTTTTAAAAGCAGTTTCTAAAAGCGACTATCGAAATTAGCAGTTTCTAAAAGCGACTATTAAAATTAGCAGTTTTTCGATTATTCAAATAATCGAATTATTCGTTTTGGGAAAAAAATCGAATTAGCAGTTAGTCGTTAGTCGATTATGCCCATCACTAGTTATAATGTATATCAATTTTAATATAGGCTGTACAATAAAAAGAAGTCCCGCCACCCGTGACTGCTTATGGTATATTGGGCAAGTTTTTACATAAATAGGAAGTATACTTATTGCTCTCTAATCCGTTCGGCACTGTATACCGTACACCAATATGAAAAATATAATTATCGGAAGAACAAGCATATTGCGCAAAATTAATAAAAACGTTTTTTCTTGTTTTTTTCGGTTTTAAATTAAAAATGTAAAAGAAAAATCAGCATGTTCCCCACTTTGGTGTAAGTAAAAAAATTATATTGCATAGAAAATAAATAAAAGCAAGAAAATGATCTATTATTATTAAAAAATAAAGATTGTAATTTTATTAATTCTATCAGATAACAAGAAAAGTTATTAATTTTTTGATAGAATTTAAATTTAAAGTGATTAATAATACCAAATGAATACCGATGATTCTTTTTAAGTATTTTTAGATGCTTTTTGAGTATTTCGGAATTTCTAAATGTTTATTTAATTTACATGCAGAATAATTATTGCACGTATTTGGCTTCTAGAATATTTATAATTTAGACATTGTGAAGTAAGGAAAAGGTAAATAATTAAATATACCAGGTGTAAATGTTAAATTATGCTCCAAAAACTTACCCCATAATTTGTGAAAAAACAGCATATAGTTGTTAAGTAAAATATGCCCTTCATCTTTGTTTTAAAAAAATTATAATTTTTTGCGAAAAAGCGTTTAAAACTGTACCGTTAAACCAGTTTATAAAGACTGATGTTGAAAGAAGCATTTATATACGAAATATGCGAAAACAATTTTAAACGATAAAGATAAGGTAATTACATACCGCCTTTAAAATGTACCCATTAATCGTTAAAATGTAACATAAGTAAGATTGCATTTAATTTATATTCTGCATACCCTTTTATCTTAACTGTTATTTTGAATTACTGTAAATTTAATACAAACTGAAGGAAAATGCGGAATTCTATATACGCGTTGGTGAATATTGTTGGCGGATAAATCGCATATTTCATACTATTTCGTGTTATTATGGGCAGTGTTCAGGGGCGGATCTAGAGAGACATTCGGGCAGGGGGGGATTAAATAATTACGTAATATGTTCTACAGTAAACAATACATTTGAGAAATACGTTGTTTCATAAAGAAAATCAAATAACAACCGCTTTAGAAATTAAAAAATGTTTTAAAAATACATAATTATTACAATTTTTAATTTAACTTCTGTTTTACTTTTAAGGGTGAAAAATAAAACGAAATTATAAATTGCTAGCCAAAATAGTAGTTCAAAATTTGAATAGGAAGAAGGATAGTATTTTTTATAGCCTTTATTTAACTGGTTCCTTCTCTGCGGCGCGAGTCTTTTAGCTAAAAATTTTGAACAAATTTGAAAATATGCACATGAACGTATATTTCGTTGGTTTGGAACATCTAGGGTTAAAATTAGCCTCTCCAGGCTTCTAAAGCTCGAACTTTTGGAAAAAATATTTTTTTTTCTGAGCATATGATATATTGTTGAAAAGAGCGCTATTTGTCGGGAGCAAACTCGTATTTCATTTTCTTAACGAAACATCGGAAGTTTTCTAAAAGTTTAAAAGAGCCCAAAAAGGACGTGTAGCACTCGTTTGTGGCTTAACTTTATAGCTAAAAATTTTGAACAAGGTTAAAAAAATGGGCCACAGATTAATAATTAAATATTGATATTATATAATATTTAATTATTAATTTGAGGTCCCCGCTTTTATTTTTCAGAATAGTATTTTGTAGTTTCAGATTTTAATACTTAAGATGCGTACTTGGTAGTCGCACACTAATAAAGTCATTTTATGCTTCTTTTTAGTGCATATATAAAGTAAAGTAAAGTGAGTTCCATACCCTTGAGAAGATAGCGGCTGTAATAAATGAACGTTTAGTTGGGCATGTGCAGCAAGATTCTTCTGATAGTGAGGAAGACAACTGCAAAGAAATCTAAGAAGAGACTGTAAAACTAACTGATGCACAAAATCATGTCGATTCATTATTAAGGTTGTGTAATATAAATAATGAATTTAATAAATATTTGTTTCTGTTAAACGAAATGAAGCAGCACATTGTGTCAAAAGAAATTCAAAAACAGTACACTCAAGAAAAAATTTCAGGCTTTTTCAAATGAATAGGTCCGTAAATAATATATATACGACGGTAAATAGTGTATGTAGTACGGTACTGTATTTAGTGTTTTTAAAGAATATTTTTCAGTTATCATTGTAATAGACAAGCCACTTGTGTCAAATGCGCGGAGTCACATCTTACTCGTGAATGTACGAAAGACAAAAGTACGCCTCCTACTTGTGTTTAATTTACGGAAATGACCATCCGGCCCACTACAAAGGTTGTTTACTATATAAACAATTACAACAGCTCCGTACAAATCCAATCAAATCACTTATTAGATATCGTTAAGCTCACAACGGATCCCCCAACCCAACGATTCACAATTAGTAAACCAATCTAACTTGCAATTTGTACCTGTGACAGAACAACTAACGAAAAATATTCCAAATAAGCTTACCTATGCTCAGGTAATAAGCAAAATACTGCCTCTGCCAGCTCTGCCAATAGTGGCATCGAGCAAATCTTAAATTCGTTTCTTGTTGAGATAAAATCAGTGTTTAAAGAAATGATTCAACGACAAAATACAATGTTCAGTAATATAATCAGTACTATCATGTCTGCTCTTGTTAATAAAAATTGATGGACAATACACAGAAAATGTCTTATAAAACTGCTTTGTGGAATGCAAACGGACTACTACAACATCAACTTGAATTAGAACACTATTTAAATGTAAACAATATCGATATAATACTTATCTCGGAAGCTCGGTTCACCGACAAAAGTTACATGAAAATTTCAAACTATGCCGTTTATTGGACTATACATCCGGATAAAAAAGCTCATGCAGGAACAGCCATAATCATTAGAGAAAGCATTCCCCACTGGGTGGAAGAAAAATACGACAAAAATTACTTGCAGGCAACACGTGTCACAATAAAACTAAGAAATAATCCAATTACATTAGCAGCCGTCTATTGTCCACCAAAGCAAAACATACAACAGCAGGCATTTATAGATTTTATTAAAACAATAGGAAATCAATTTATTATCGGAGGTGATTTCAACGCAAAAAATTTGCTACTGGGCCTCGCTGTTGATTACACATAGAGGACGAAGCTTAAAAACGGCTATTGACTCGGAAAAATACAATGTAATATCTGGAGGCCAACCAACATACTGACCAACAGGCATGAATAAAGTACCTGATTTACTCGACTTTTTTATCACAAAAAGTATCTCGAGCAATTACATGGCAGTTGAAAACGATCTATCATCTCTATCTTCGGACCATTCAATCGTCCTACTATCGATTAATGTACTAGTATGGTCCAAGGAACATAAATTGGTATTATGTAATAAGTACACAAATTGGGATACATTCAGAAACCTGCTAGATGATTCCATAAATCTCTCAATTTCACTAAAAACCACAGAAAATATAGATGAAGCTGTTAACGTCCTCACAACCCAAATAGTAAAAGCGGCTTATAAAAGTACACCGCTGATAGATTACACATCTCCAAAATTTTTGGTATATCCTGATTCTGTGCGTAGACAAGTAGCAATTAAAAGACAGCTGAGGAGACGTTGGATGCGAACAAGATGCCCAACTGATAAAGCAGCTTTAAATAAAGAGATCAGAAATCTTAAGTCGCTATTACAAAACTATAAAAACAATTCATTTAGAGAATATATCACAAATCTGTCGTTAACAAAGGACAGTAATTATTCGTTATGGAGAGTAGTTAGGTACGGAAATAAACCAATACGTAGATATGAACCGATAAAAACAGTTAATGGTAATTGGACTGTAGATGATACTGCTAAAGCAGATCTGTTCGCTATACACTTAAGTTTTTAATAAACCGCACAATACAATATCGCTTGTCGAAAACGTCGTCCATGATTATTTAAATCAAAGTTCAAATAATCCACTGAATAAAATCGATTTAACTTCGCAAGGCGAAATTAATGGGTTAATAAAGAAATTGAGTAACAAGAAGGCATCAGGATGTACGATCTCATAACGGGACGCATTCTGAAAGAGTTATCAAGGAAAGCCTTAGTAATGTTAACTTATATTTACAATGCGATTTTACGGCTTCAATTTGTTCCCATATTGTGGAAATTCGCCAATGTTATGATGATTTTAAAACCAGGTAAACCTCCTCAACTTCTTATCGGCCAATTTCACTTTTATCAATTCTAGCCAAAGTTTTCGAAAAACTCTTAAAAAAGAAAATACAAAAGTTCATAGACAAGAAAGAAATAATACCAAATCACCAATTTGGCTTCCGAATTAGGCACTCAACAGTACAACAAGTGCACTGTCTGGTTAACAAAATTGAAGAAACATTTGAAAAAAAGAGTTACTTCGGCCGTCTTGCTTGATGTACAACAAGTATTTGATAAAGTATAGCATCCGAGAATACTTTACAAATGCAAAAAAGTACTACCAATTCAGTATTACAATATTTTGAAATCCTACTTACAAGACAGATATTTCTGAGTTCTAGTAAATGGAACAGAATCATCCATATATAAAATTGAGGCAGATGTACCTCAGGGAAGTGTACTTGATCCTCTTTTGTATTTATTGTTTACTTATATGTCAGAAATAGATGACGCACTACTAGCAACATTCGCTGACGACATGGCAACGCACGAAAACCCAGAAAAGTCCACAAAAAATTTACAAGATATGCTAAATAAAATCATTGATTGGCTGAATAAATGGAAAATAGTAATAAATGAAAATAAAAATAACCACATTATTTTCACAAAAAGAAAAATTGTACGTAACAAATATCATATATCTATAAATAACAAATACAAACATATTCACCCGTAAAATATCTTGGAGTACACCTAGATGAAACACTTACGTGGCTTCATCATATCAAGACAAAAATAACAGAGAACTAAATTTGAAAACAAGACAACTTCATTGGTTGCTTGGACCGCGTTCCCAATTACATATTTCAAATAAAACATTACTATACCACACATGGTATTAAAACCGTTATGGTTGTACGCAGCTGAATTTTGGAAATGTGCTTCCAAAAGTATAGAGTGAGGATAGAATACAACGGTATCAAAATTAAGTTCTACGACCCAATGATCAGGAGCACCATGGTATGTGTCCAACCAAACACTACATCAAGATTTACAAGTGAAATATGTTACTGAAGAAATAAAGCTGGCGGCCAAAAATCACTTGTCGAAGTTGAAATGAAAATGCTCTTGCAACGAATTTACTACAACGATCAGCAAGTTGCAACAGGTTGAAAAGAAGAAACGTTATTAAACCCTAGTGTGGCTATTCGATAAATAAATTCGGGATCGGCTGATAAGTAGATCTTGAAATTTACGATCTTATTACCATTGTGAAATCTAGTAAATAACTATATAGTCAGTTCTAGATGTGAAAACAAAAAAAAAAAAAAAACAGTAATTTTGCAGTCAATTTTTATTAAAATTAAACACATAGGGTAATTAAAATTTTTCATTTTTATACTTCTTATTTATTACACCGACTTAAATTATTACATGTGCACTTATGCTTTGAGATTTATCTCTAAATTAAGTACACGATATAGTTCGGAATTTTCGCTAATTTACACCGACTGTGGTCCGCATTAGGCCGAATTTTCTGGGTTTTACTGTAAATATATATGTGTGTGTACATATGTATATGTATATACGTACACACACACTATTGTTATTTTGGTTTTAAATGACAGACACCTGTTTTGATTACTGTAGAGTTATGAACTTAATTACATATATTTACACCGAATTATTATATAAATTTTTAATCATATTTTTTTGTATTTTTGTTTTGTTTTTTTTTGTTTATTTCTCCGCATTTTTTAATGTCTTTTTCTGCAATTTTTCGTTACTTCTTATTTCATCGTTTATCTTTCCTCTATATAGTAAAATTTAACTTATTTGATACATGTTTAATTATATATTTGTATATTACAGTTGAATTCGGTCCAAATGAACTTTATTTATTTATTTATTGAAAGCTGTCTTAGTGGTAAACTAGTTATTTATTATTAGATTATGTGATTGTTATGGTTACAAATATAGAACATAAAGAACGGAGAGTATAAATATTTTAATGTTTCTGTACATAATAGTTTTCGTGAATATAGTTTCTGCAGCTTGTTAAAAATCGCCGTTGTACTAAATTATGACTTTAGGATAGTGGAATTTAAGCTATTAGTATTAGTAATGAAATAACTATTAAAACATAGAGGAATTTGATAGATTTTTTTTTTCGTTCCAGGGAGGCTTCATCGACGGATGATGGATGACCTTTATCCGCAAACAATTACGAAAAATAATAACTCGCAAAAGAATTATTTAAACAACTTAGCCGGTAAATAACTTTACTTCCAGTTGAAATTGATGTTTTTCTTTAAAAATATAATATAACATTACAAAGAAGCATAGAATTAATTATGAACATCTATTTGTAAATAAAGTGACAAATAATTTCACCGACTAGCTGGTGTGAAACAAATAGGTGTTATGTAATTAATTAATACGGGATGTATAAAATAACGCACAATAATTAGTGGCATTAAAATCAACAAAATTAATTAATATATTATTCGTTGTTTACATAAACCATTTTACTAATTAGTAAAACTAAAATCCGCCGAAATTCGACGGAGTAGTAATTGCTCAAAAGAAAAATCATTCCTTTTCTTTGTCGGCATGTATTTTGTTTATTGTTTTCAATTATTTCGGTTATTAATTTAAATGCGAGATGTCAGTTTGAGGTGAATTTTCTGAAATTTTATACTGCGGTTATGGCTAAGGACTTGTTTGACAGAATGTCTTCTCTAGTCTGTTTCTTATACTGCACTATCAATAATCATCGGTTGTCATTGGCGCACTCAAGGGGGGTGCCACGGGGCCATTGCTCCCCCCAAAAAATTTTCGAAATCTTAATTTCGTTTTGTAACGTTTTGTTTTACTTAATTTTTTTTTTAAAAACATACATATTTACTTTTTTCTTGTATTATAAGTATAATGTTATATGTGACCTGGCACGACAAAAGGTACCACAAGTCGGAAAACAAGTTTTTGAGTTAGAGCGAAAAACATGAACGAAAGTCAAAAATATCAAAAATCGTTTTTTTGCGAATTCTGGTGGTTAAACATGTGGACTGCACGGTGACAAACGAGCAAAGCGTATTTCAGCCGGGAAGTGGGAGAAAAACGGATTTGAAGTTGCCGACTTTGGATTTGAGAATGGTACCACAAGTCGCTCGTGTCTTTTCTGCGCGCCTAATCATTTAATTTCTATCTGCGCTCAACATTTCGTGATAATAATGCCGTTTTCATGAATATTTCGATGAATGCAACGCACAATGCATTCAAAAACTGGTAGAAAAATATTTCGAAAGAGGAGAAGAAACCTATGGAACAGAAGATTTAGATACTGCGAGTGATAGTAATGAACAAGATAATTTGAATTTCGATTCGGTAAGGCGAACTTCTATTGTTCAGTTTCTCTACTCCTTTATTCTTTCATGAAATCATTAATTTTGAAAATTTTATAAGAATTATGTAATAGATTGGAAAAAAATTTACTTTTATATAAGCAATTATTCAGTAGCATTTTTAAAAGTTTTGTTTTTTCTTTAAACTCATTACCATCGAAGATTCAAAATACCTTTTAATAAATTTATTTTACTGATAGGGGAATCAAAACCAATGTATTAGTCACGGTTTTCCACTTTTTTTGGAAATTGATAGAAAAAAAAAATAATAATTGTAGTGAATTGTCTTTGTTTTTTCTTTAAACTCGATTTTCTCAAAATTTGATTTTTCACTACTAAAAATTCAAATGCTTACAAAATTGTGAATTTTAGAGAAAGAGGGTTTGAATTGGACTCATTTTGATCAGGAGGGTCTCTAGTTTTTAAAATGCGAAAGAACCGAAAAAAAAAAATTCGACTTGTGGTACCTTTTGTCGCGCCAAGTCATATATACTTTTACCTATTTTTTTAAAAATAAAATTAATATGCTTACCTAATTTGTGCTTATTACAAACATAATGTTACGTTTCTATTATTATTATTATTAATTTTTTTTAAATAAAATTCGTCACTTTTGTAATTTAAAAAAAAATATTATTCGTTAATTTTGTATATATATTTTTTTTTTCTATTTTAATTTACAGACCACGGAAATAGATAGGTACTTAGTCGAGATACCGAGTTACCACCCCCTAATTCATCTTCTAAATTCTAGCCCCGACCAAAATAAAATCCTGAGTGCGCCTTTGTCGGTTGTTACCGAACTGTGCGTATTTCAGCAGAGCATGTGTGACTGATCGTTCGTCAGATTGTTCACATAAATAGAACTCTGTTAATAGTGTAGATTTATAAAATATATAGTTATAATAAAAGTACTTTTCCTTCATTTTCTGATTCTAACTCTAACTCGAAAAGAACTTCATCTTTTACGTTATCTTAAAACTGATTAAACACCAGTTATATTATACATATGGGGTGTTTCTTATTAAGCGCTCTATTTTTGAAAAAAACACTAAAAATCGAAGTTCAGTTACACTGTTATGTATTCTATTACACGAACAAATTAAGTATTCACATTATATAAAATACATGACGTTATCTACATTAGATTTTTCGTTAAAGCATAAAATAATAAAATAAAATAAACTTAATTCGTTGTATTTGTTCTGCCTGATTGTACTGTCTGGTTTCTTGTATGGATTGGGATATGTTTTGCGGTGATAGCTTAGAATCAGTGCCGTCTTTAAGAGTCAGGGGGCCCTAAGCCTTGCCAGTTGGGGGACCACTTAGAGAAAACGATTTTATGCAAAAATACAAATTCCAGCACGACGACCGACGTGCATCACCACCGAAACAAAAAGGAAGCCACGTGACGTTTCATTGGCCCGAGTGGCCAACCCGTTAACTTCACAAAGGCACATTCTTGTTTTCGGGACTCGAAAGTTATTCTCCCGAAGACAAGAGCATACCTTCTGTTTGTCAGCAGAGACTAGATTTTTTTTAAATTTTGAATTTCCCTTCCTGGTTCCGCCATCGTTTAACATAGCGGCGCTTTAGTCTGTTTAAAAAACAAATGTGAACTTGCAATCATCAATACGAGAATCAGCCTGATCAAGTTTCAACGTCCTGCTTTTTAAGTTACCAGCGTGGCGACCAAGGGCACCATGTCAACACTAAAGTACATGGCACCCTCGCAACACTTTTACACACGATTAAACAACTCTGAAAAAAGAAAGAAGAAATTATTGTATAAGATAAGTTGCGGAGTATGTTTCGGAAAAAAGTATACTCCACTAAAAATCTCCGTTTACCAACACAAATGGAATAGATAAACTTAAAATCGAAACTTTTTATCCCATTGTTGATTCTCTTTGGGTTAATATTAAAAAACGAAAGTTAGCATACCATTACATGACAATTTTAGTTTTTATTTTTTTTTTTGCATTTACAAGATAATGAAACAATAAAGAAAAATTGTACGAAACTTTCTGAAAAATATGATATTGATAGAGATGCAGAATTTTTAACATCTGAATGTGTATTCGCTTTAAATTTTACTTCGAATCGTCAGAAAAGAAATTCAATTTATCTATAATGGACTTGTACACCCGAATAAAAAAATAATTCATAGTTTCTACCTTTCCTAATATAGACATACGCTTTCGAATATTTTTATGTATGTCGGTCATTCCAACACTTGAGTCTTTTCTATCCTCCATATATAATCGTATAAATATCTGATTACACTTCTCATCCTTTCCCCCTTTCTTGGGCCAATGTCTTTTTGACGAACTCAACTAGAAAAACAAAAAAAAGAAAAGTATGATGGTCACAAATTTCATCGGAGAAAGAAGTGTTTCAGCACTCAAGTTTCCAAAGAAAAATCAGTATAGAAGCACAATGCTCGATAAAAGACTAAATATTTTTTATTATTGTAATTATTTGATTTGATTTATTTTAACATAATTAATTAGTATTTAACAATGTTATATTTGTGAATTTTGAATAATATATGTTCGTGTAAAAATAAAAATATAACATTAGTAACCGTTCAATAGACATTTCATTTATACTTATAACATATATACTAAATATTTTAGCAATAATGTTTATTGAATATCTGATCTATTTTAGAAAGGATAAATTTTGAAAACATTACCATATCTGAATGTGCACTAAAAAGATGCAGAAGAAAACGGTAAATTATTTTGTTTTTTTTTAATGTAATAAAAACTCCTTTAATTACGCCTTTATTAATTAAACATTAATATATTGCTCAAAAACACCGTATAAAATATCGTGGAATTTTATTCATACTCGTACTGACAATATGTTTCAATTTCACAATTATTGCTTTATTGAAATAAAGTATTTACATTTTATGTTTGAAATTTATTTTTTTTTTTTAAATATTTTGAACAGCGCAGCCACTCTAGCAATCAGGGGCTCCGAATTCGAATCTCGGGTTGGAATAGAAAAAATGAGGTAGTGATTCAGTACACCTCAAAAGAACAGCAACGCAGCTTCTAGCTCATTGTAAGACCTATGGGAATATATATATATATATATATATATATATATATATATATATATATAACTCGTACATTTTGGCCTCGCAAGGGGCTCTGCCCCTTGACCCCTCTTGCTTGCATTTCTATCTCTTTCTCTTCTATACTTTGTATAAAATGATCAAAATTTACAACGTAATTCTAAATCGATCCATATTGAGCTGAATCAACTTTTCTCATTTCCCTGTTCGTGGGCCATTTGTAACTGACCAGCTTCCGCGATGAACAAAAAAAAATATAAAAATAAAATAAAAAAAAAAAGTTCCCGGCGCCAACGTTACTTCTTCCGGGGTAACGTAACCATTAGCTCGCTCGGGCAGAGCTTTAGGCCTTCCTAAGGTTTAACGAAAAAAGAAAGGTCTCCATGGCGGAGATGTCACGAAAACGTGTCCTTATAGCGAAATAAACGAAAAAATTTTTAAGGGGAGTAAATCCAATTATATTTTTTTTATGAAAAATAGTAATATGCAAACCGATCATAAAACAAAATGAAAAAAAAACGACAACGAATATTCCGAACGGTACTATTTGCCTCAAGCGGCCAAAGCAGTGAAAAAATATAAATATTGCCTCGAATGACGCCGTAGCTGTGAAAAATACAAAAATGCCTCCTGGCCAAAGCAGTCGAGATCTGCCTGCGACGAGCAGCAAGCGAGAACTGATCGGCCGAATTCACAGTGAATCCAACGACGATCTTATTGAAAAAAATACATATATAAAAAAAATGAACACGCCGAAAGATCTATTTAGAAAGTTAATGGTTAATTTTTATTTAGCGGCGATTACCCTGTCGGTATTCCTTTTCGGGTTTTTTTGTCAAAAAACTTCTGCTGGCTCAACATAGCTCAGTACGCATTTCAAACGCCTATACCGCCAGCAAAGGCTCTATCTCCACTTTTCGGCTACCCGCATAGAAACCAGTTCGCTATCCCGGCGCAGTGGTCAGAACATCTGTTCCGGGATCCTTCGATTTTTTAGCCGAGAAAGCGTCTTTGACAACCATGGCCGCTTTTGCCCGCTACCGAGAAGTTAATGATTATTGCCAAAAATATTATTTTCTAGCTCGAACAACATTGACAAAGGCCGTAAGAAATGCCGAATCCATCTCAATATGAATATAACATAATCACAGAAATCCTATAAAATATAACAAACGTTACATAAAATTGGGACATTTTGCGTTACATAAAATTGGGACATCTTGCATTACATAAAATTGAGACAATTTTTTGGGACACTTTGTGGGAACATTTTTTCTAATGGGGGGTAGCCTAAGAATTACGTTGTAATTAATATAAACAATTAATTCAGATATATATATATATTCTGAATTTTTTTTTTTATTCCATCTTAAGGAGCCCCCGCGAGACGATGGCCCTAAGCCCGGGCTTCGTCGGCTTATGGATAAAGACGGCACTACGTAGAATACACACCGTATAACAATATTATTAGTTATAAATTTCCAGATCGAGAATGTATACGTTTTATTAATAGGATAAAATGTTAGTTTGATTTAGGAAGATTATTGTTTTATTTCACAAGTTCGTGGTTGTGTGGCTATTCTAGTAGATATGCCGCCATGGGCGTCGCCAGCGGGGGCAGGGAGGGTAGCTGCCCCCCCCCCCCGAGCCTTGAAACTTTTTAATCAACTGGCCGTGATGAATATTCATAGGAGCGTAATCATGGACAATTTGGAAGACTTTTATAATAAAGTAGTAGAACAATTTGATAGAAACCCACGAAAATTATATTTTAATTAATATTTTATTCTTGTTTAATAAAATATTAAGCCTTTACAACTTATAAATATTATTTTTCCTATAATTCATATCCTCCTTCTATCCCCCCCCCCCCCCACACACACACTCGACGGCTGGCGACGCCCTTGTATGCCGCTATGTGTAATTATAGTAATAGCTTAGCTTATAGTCGGACGTTACTATCACATTGTACGTTATATTTTTATAACAGACGATAATAAGTGTTTGGGCACCCACAATATAGGCATTGGCCTCACCCCCGAAAACAGATTCCCGAATTCACCACTGTTCTTTATTCATTTTAAAATTCAAATCCGTCACATCTTTTTTTAGTTTTCTTCAAAACAGATTATCAGCCTCATCCAAAGAACAGCTTATGTTTCGTTCTCTTATCAAACGGTTCGAGCATGTGAGTTAAAGTGATAAGAATTATAATACAGATTTAATTTCAGACGAAATCCAAGTTTCTTATTAATCGGTCATCACTATGAACGTACATATACACGACCCTTCGGACTCATTAGGAAGGGATGGGCCGCGAATACTAAGCTATAATTATTTTAAAAGAATCGGTTTTAATTAACTAAACTATTCTTCACAAAATGAAATAAAAACATTTGCCAATACATAAGCAAACTTTCATTCTCAAAAAATTTTAATCAATTTCATTATTTGGCATTTCTGAACAAAATGACAAAGAGGAACTACCTTTTGCTTTTCAGCTAAATCAATCACTGAACATCTAACTACGTTAATCATTGCCTAGCAGATTCTAAACGTACTATAATTAACCTGGTTATAAAATAACACTGTTATTTTAAGCGTGATGCAATAACGTTACATTTCGTTTCAAGATTTTCATATTATCCTTACCATAAGAATGACATAGTCCTTTAGTTATTTATGTACATACATACATACATACGCACACGCGTGTATATATATATATCTTTATATATATAATTCTTCTGTGCGTGTGTTTGTGACTGAACTACTCAGAACGGCTGGACAGATTTTGATGAAATTTTTTGTGTGTGTTCAAGTGGATTCAAGAATGATTTAAATTCACAATTCGGTCCACTACACGAAATATGAGGGTTCTAAATAATTTAGATGAGACCAGGGGCACCGAAATGTATACGTGACGAATAAAAAGAAATTAACAAAAAATTAATTTTTATAAAATTATAAATAAAATGATTATCACGGTAAAAATAAACTAAACCTAAAAATTTAAATAAAATGATTACTATGGTTATTTTATTAATTTCTGGGGTAAGTAAATACACCGCTGATGTTACTTCACTTTTTGTAGCTTCTATATTCAACTTAGCTGATGGTATACACATGCTCACACGCAATCGAAAGGTCGAATTGTGGTAACTGTACACGTTATGACGTCAGGTATTGTAATAGCTTTCTTTATAAAAATGTTCATCAAAACGGTCCAGATTGTTACAACTTATTCAAAAAAGTTTGAAATTTTCGGATTTAAGACGAATTTATGAAGAAAATTCATTTTTTTTTGCCGTTTTTGATTCAAAAGGAGGGTTTAAATAATTTTTTATCCGTAATTTTTGAATTTCATAAAAGGGCACCTGTGTTTTGTTTTATATTTTGAATTTAGCTTCTAAAGGGTGTTATTGGGTGATGAGTTATGAATTTTTAAGGGTGATTTTTGAGGTTATTCTAAATTCCATATTACATATATATAAAACAAAGTCGGATTAGTTATACCACTTATAACTCAAGGATGGCTGGACAGATTTTTATGGTCTTTGATTTGTTGAATTTGTCTCCGCTCCGAATAGCAAAGTACGAAGTAAAAAAAATATTTATGAAGAAAATTATTTTTTTTTGCTGTTTTTGCACCAAAAGGGGGGTTTAAATAATTTTTTAACCGTAATTTTTGAATTTCCATAAAGGGTTCCTGTGTTTTGTTTTCATGTTTTGAATTTCGCTTTTAAAGTCTTATCTGGTGACGAATTACGATTTTTTTAATGGCGATTTTTGAGGTCGTTCTAAATTCCATATTATATATTTTAGACGGTTTTTTGCCGCCCAGAATAATCGCTCAGTTTAAAGTTGTAAATTGTCACAGATAAAAGTTTTAATAATTTATGATCCAATTCTGATTAGTCAAACCGTTTCCGAGCTCTATTGTATAATTGAATATTTTTGTTGTTTCTGAACCATCTTATTCGGATTATTCCGTATTTTATAATGTATACGGAATCTTAAAAACCGGTATAAATTTACTTTAAGAAATTAGAGATCATTAGAAACACGTTTTTTCGTGTATAGGCCATCATCAGCTAACTGCATAGAGTACACACTTTATTAATTAAAAAATATATAAATTGAGTATTTACTTTAAATTTTTAATATAAATTTATGCTGATTTTTGTTACTAAGGTGAACAATACCTTACTGCCACGCATAATTAAAATACTTTTCAATGTAATTAAAATATTTGTCTTTTTGGTTTTTGCACATTTATTGAACTTAATTCATTTTGAGTATTAATAAAAAACTAAATTTAATTCAGCTAATAAGTTAACACAAAATTTATTATTTCTGTGGCGGTACGAAGTTCGCCAGGTCAGCTAGTATATATATATATATATATATAGAAATAAAAATTCTAAAAATTGAGTAATCTACAATAGAAATATCATATTTAATGCCTTAAAACACACCTTATCCAAAGTTTTTATCATTTTTATTCAAAATAACGTACAATGGAATGGAGTAAACGATTAATTACAAAATTAAAAACATATTAAAGAATATTAAACAAATAAATGTACAATAGTTTAAATTACATGTTTTTTTAGAAAACAAAATTACCTTACATTATTTATGACGAAAATGGTGAGAGCGAAAATGGCATATGGTTTTCTTTACAATTTTCTTGATTCGTCCAGCGATATATCGTATTTTTCGCAAATAGATTCTAAAGTGCACGGTTCCCGACATTTGACGGCAATATTAAGCAGTTGCTCATTTTCTTTATCCGTCCAATTAATATCAGAATTCCCGATTAAAGCTTCTATTATATGTCGCATACGATTAATTAATATGATCTTTTTCGGCGCCAATTCTATCAACTTTTTATATTTACTAGTACTAGCGCCTTTGTCATTCGTTTTATTAGCAGTACCTTTATCATGGTCGCAATTTTCCGATACGGTTTCGGTGACTGCATTATTAATTTCGTAAAATAACTCATCTTGCTCATTTAATTTCAAAGAGAGGTAGTGCGCTTGCTGCTTTAAAACATTAACATTTTTCGACAAAGAATTCATCAAAAAATTAGTATAGCGCCCCTTTTTAATATCAGATAACACAGTTGACTGAATTGCTCGATTGATAGCGTATTCGCAAATTTGATAATTTCTTATTCCTTTCGTTAAGCGACTGGAAACATGTTCTACGGATAGCCCGGAATCTAACGGTATCGCATTGAAAGAATACGTATTTGATGAATCATCTTTTCGTTGAGCCGATTTAATAAGAAATAGTCGAGCTCTTAGTAAGTGCACAATTTTTTTAGCTATCGCTATCTTTTGAATCATACTTTCTATGTCATTAACATCGGATTTATCTTGGCTAAAAATCATAGTAACTCCTTCATCCATATTCACTCTAAAATATACACAAAAATTGATGTAACAACAGGTAACTAATCTATAGAAAATGTGCTCTTTAAATTATTTTACAATTTTCATCGTGTAAGCCAAAATTGAATAAATTAAATAAATTTTTTTTGAAAGTTAAGAAACAATAATACTCTTTCTTTTTAAAAAAAATAACTTACGGTTCACATCAAAGCATAAACTTGTCTACCGGTTTCAATTCAATTACACTGTTTATTCGAAATATTTTCAGCATGCTTAAAAATTAATTATATCATTTCTTTTTTTAAAACTACGTAATGCAGTAGTCTCTAAACTAAAATTTGCAACCTAATTTATATTAATTTTTTTATGCTTCCTGTAAAATAATATAGCAACCCTTATTAATATTCTAAACTGAAATCAAATAGTAGCATTGTGAAAATTTAAAAAATATAGGAACTGGAAAAAAAGAAAAAAAAAGAAAAATTCTATTAATTTTGCAATAATTAATTAGATATTTTTGTTCACTATTTTCATTCTTATTCTTTACAGTGTACCAGCAACCGTATAACTGCTGATAGGTTAAAGTTATAATTTTCACTACTAAAAGAAAAAATATTTTAAAAAACTGCACAGCAAAAAAATAACAGAGAAATACAATTCAACGGATCTTTAATTTTCCTGTAATGCACAGGGTGTATGGTACACATCAATGTGGGCCTTTAATATTTGATAAAGAACTTAATTTGCCTTAGCACGAAGTATTTTCATTTTAAGATATGGACCATAATTAAGGCTTTTAGTTATAACGTTATATATAACATATATACATATATAAACTCGCCCATTTTGGCCTCACAAGGGGCTGTGCCCCTTGACCCCTCTTGCTTTTATTTCTGTCTCTTTCTCTTCTATACTTTGTGTAAAATGATCAAAATTTACAACGTAATTCTTACTGGCATCAACACAAAAAGAAAAATAACATAACCACAAAAATCCTATTCTAACATTTAACTTTCATTATATAAAATTAAGACATTTTTTCGTTACACTTTTCGTTACATATTTCATTACATAAAATTGGGACATTTTTTCGAATGGGGGGTAGCCTAAGAATTACGTTGTAATTAATATATATATATATATATATATATGTGTGTGTGTGTATGTGTCCTTTTCAACATCTTTAAAATTATATTTAGTTAACAGAACAAAAAATAGGTTTGTAACAAATACTAAGAAAAAATTAGATACAAATTAAAGTGACATAATTCGCTGCTGCACTATAAAATTTAAACTTTGTAAAGTATTTTTAAAAAAAAAACAAAAAAACTAGTACTATAAATGTTCAGATATTTAAAACAAGATGCTAATATGACGGTAAGAAAGTTTTAAATCGAATAAAACACAATTAATTTGTTTAAACAGAAAGTTTAGGACTTTTTTATTTTTGCTACACATTTATTTGTACTACACGCCAACACTTCAAAATTTTCTCAAAACTAGGTACCATTTATTAGCATATTTTACATTATTGAAGTGATACAGAGCAGAATTCGTATATGAAAACACAAAAATAATTTCAATAGAAATTTATAGTCAATACGTAGCAACCGTAACAAGTAAAAATGGATTTAGAACTTATTTCCTATTATGCAATTCAAGTGAAACTATTCATTTTTTTTTTTTTTTTTTAAAGAAATTAACGAAGTGATAGAGGCTGGATTAATGAAATTTCAAAAATCGCGATATTTTAAAGCGATTAATGTCTTCTTTACTATTGTAAAATCACTGAAGCCCTCGACAGAACAAATAGAAAAACAAATGGTCCTATCAAATTCCCAGACTTAATCTCCCTTGATTTTTCCGTGTCCAGGTGCACAGAACTTATTTATTTAAAAAAAAAAAAAAAAAAAAAACTGTAATGGCAGCTTTAAAATAATCAAAGAAGTAATTAGTTGAAAAATTACGATAACAGTTAGAAAAATAGCATGACATAAAATATGGGGTAATTCATACTTCCAACACTCAGAAAAATCTAACAATAAAACTGTTAATTGTATATATTTCATTGCATTTAATGAATTAAATTTACTTCATTTAATTTTATTAATTCCAATTATTTTAATCATCGGATTTTTTAATAATGCAAAACAGATAAATCGATTACATTTCTAAGCATCCTTTGTACAACTGGCAGCACAGATGGTATGTTGATTATTTTTCGATAAAACAGGAATGAAGCAAGGAAATTTATCCCAACAACCGAGCCCATTTATAGGATTAGTTACTTACTTTTTTTCAAAATGTTCTGTAAAGTTTAAACATTTTCCTACATCACACTGTACCTGTGTCTCTTATATACTTTTTCTTAGTAACGCTTTAGTTGAAAAACGTAGGGGTAAAGGGACTTATTGTCAAAAACTTAATTAAACCATTTCGGATTATTGAAATTTCGTTTGTTTAATTACTTAATTATATTTTACACGTCAATGGCAGAGTTATATCAAAAATAAAAAACCTGTAATTTTTGAAATAGGTGCATTATTCACTATTTCCATATGGTTAACTGAAATTGTTAATTAAAACTAACATGAAACAGAAATTCATTAAAAATAAAACTTACAATATTTAACTCACGCGTTTTTAGCTTTTTTGTGTTGTATATTCTCTATAAGTTTATGTACCACAATATATGTAACATTGAAAATGAAAGCATTAATCTGTTAACTCTGTATTTACGGTTAATTTAAATTGAAATTAAAAATTGTTTTCATCTTTACCTTATATGAATCGTTAATATAGAGTTGATGGTTTTAAATTACACATCCTAGATTTTAAAGAATTCACGTTTTATGTTTATTTCGAATAATAGTTGTTACCATAATTTAGAAAGCGACAGATCTAAAAATGCAAAATTACAAATATCGCATTGTATAACACATTTAACTTATTCCCTCTTAAAACGTAAGATATATTTTTTATATTTAAAGTGTACCGTTTACGATTGTATTCGGCTTATTGATTTTATAAAATTTCATATTTATGTCCGTGATTTATTTTAAAAATATATTTTCGCATCACTTTATTTCAGATTAACTCCAGCTTAAACATTACTATTGTACGCTTCCTATACAGCTGAAAATAGCGATTTATCTTCCGTGATATATCATTTGCAATGAAAGTTTTTTTTATGATTTATTCAAGATCTTGTTTTTAACATTCGTAGCTTCGTATTATTGATTTAAAAGTACATATTACGATTGTAACTGATTTCATCGATTTTATAATTTACTAAATAAAAAGATTTAAAAAGAGAAAAAAAAATCGTTTTGGTTACATAAACATAAATGAATCTCATAAAATTTTAGTACAGATATTAATTTGTTCGGTAGAATTTTAAAATATGCGAAATAAAACTTAAATCGAAAAAAATTACTACTTAACACAGATTTTAGCAGGCGTCTAGGCTAAATATAAATTTGCGAAATTAATGAAAAACATCACGAAAGTGATGAAAAAGAAATCAAAGTCGATATCTTATTAATTAAAGAATCTTTATTCGACAAAGAAACATGCAATCAATAAATTACTTAACGTGTCAACATAAAGGCAAAACTGAAATAGGTAAGCCATATAAATGCTAACCAGTTAGAATTAGTTGTTCATTTTAAGCATATTTACACTGATTCATCGTTTCTACGAACAAAATGTAAATTCCATTACAATTTTTATAAATAAAAGGCACATCATTTTTCGGGACTTTTATTTTTGAGAAATAACGGTCCGATAGGTCAATTTTGGATACCTGACCTGGATACAATATATTACAATTATAATTCAACGAAACATATAGAGATGAAAACTACAATAATAATTAAACCAAATCGTATTCTAAACGAAGAAAGTTGTAATAAATTTAAAATTGACCTTACCTAATTCAAAATGTGCGAACACTATTTGCAATACTTTGGTTACGATTTTTACGAAACGTTTGGCACTGCTGAAATTTGTGTTCTCAATTTCAATATTAACCAGAGACCAAAAAAAAAAAAAAAAAAAGATTTAAACAATAATTGGCCAACAGGCTAAATAAATCGGCTATTATCGAAGTAGACTCGTGTCAAAGTGGAGCAAAAGTGTAACAAAACGGAACTAACAGTATTATTTCATGCAAAAATTTTGAATCTATTTTATTTACGAATAAATTTATGAGCAAAAGTACATACATATTTCACTTCTATACGCTCGCTAACTGCTAATAAAGATTACACAGTCTAATAATAAACAACTAAAATATATGTAATACATACCTTTAAAAATTGAGATAAGAAAATGTTTCCAAAGTTTCGTGTTTATGGTATGTTACAGCAATTTATTATTAGATTACATTTATTGATTTTGCATAATCATGCAGTGTACAAAAATCAAAATCCTAGTAAACATTTCTGCCAGCTTTATCTTTATATTACACAGAAGTGTATTACTTTACTTATTATTTTTCGGTAATAGTTCAATAGTTCACATACATGTATATATATTTCTTTTAGCTTACATCAACAGAATATGTTTATAATATAAATATATGAATATAATACTTACAATATATATATATATATATATATATATATATATATATATAAAAAAAGAATAATAAATTACTTCAACAATTACTTAAATCGTTATATATTACTACGAGAGTTAACCGTTAAAACCTATAATTCGTATTTAAAACTTAACGCAGAAACAGAGGAAAGCTAATTTAGCCTATAAAAACTTAATACAAGTTTTACCACCAGATAGCAGCAAATTCGTATAAACAAAGCTAATAATTTAAAAAAATATTGCGCTTTTATTACGTAAAGTATTGTAACTGTTTATAAAAATATATCAATATAAATAGTAATATATAGTAATTTAATAGGACTATATGTTTTTAGATAAATGAGTCTGATAGGCCGTTATCGATTAATCTATTAAAAAAACCAATTCGAAAATTATTTTACATCTGCTGTTTAAAAATGCAGTTTCGTATGCAGTAAGCTTAAAAATGGATTTTTTTCAAGCAGGGCTTAAGAAGGTAAATAAAAGTTTTATCCAACTGACGATTTTGTACGCTTATTTAACAAATGCTAGACTAAAAAACGTTTCGTCTTTAAACCAGGGTTTGAAAGCTGAATAATAATACGGCTTATGACCTTGAAAAATACAGCTTAAGCTGACGGCTTTGTCTGTTTGAATTTGAAATATGGCTTAGACTTTCGGCTTTCGGCTTACGAAATGAATTTCAATCGAAGTTAATTAAAATCATTTACTAATCATTATGCATCAAACTATTTAGCATTACTATCGAAACTTCAACTTTTTTCTTTACGCACAAAAATAAAAGTTTCTAAAAACAATTTCTTACGCGAATAATTATGTCAAAAATGCAGAATCAGGAAATTTAAAAAAAAAAGCTTAAGCCGAATATAAAGCTTAATTAAGCTTTTTTCGAAATACCGCTTAAGCTTTCGTCTTTCAACTGTTTAAATTTTGAATATAGCTTAAGTTTTAGGCTTTCAACTAACGGAAATTTATATATAGCTTTTCAATTAAGCTTATGATATCTAAAAATAATTGGCTTTCAGCTTTTAGCTTTCGGCTGGCTTTCAAGCCTTGGTTTAAACTCGATCGTCTCGGGAATAACTTTCGGACGTGCGTTATTATAGTGAAAATGCCACTGTAAGTGACCTAGCGCAACGCTAGACTTCATTCGCAATGCTAAAATTGATACTTTGCAACGCTTCACGATCGCACTGTTTTTATATATAATACTATATTACAATATTTTAGACCTAATTATTTAAGTGAAATGGTGGTCTAGTGGTAATGTGTACGGGTCTAATGCTTAAGCGTGTACTAGAGGTCAAAACCAACAGCCTACTTGTCTTTTTATTTTAAAATATTTAAACAAATGTTATGTATTTTATATTAGAAAAATTTTCTTGATGTTATAATAAATTATGTAGAGAGTATTAATAATTGTTTTATTTTTATTATAGACGATGTGAAATATTTTTTATACACTTACTACTAACTTTAACTCAAAATCATTTAAAATAAATACGTGCAAAATAAAAATTGTAAAAATACAACTAGTTTATTATAATTATGTGGAAAAAAAGCGAAGGTTTAAAAAAAGATGTGAATTGGAGGGAAAAGCAAAACTATAATTTCAACCGAAGTAAACATAAATTTAATAATTATTTTCGGGAGAAAATGATTTAAAAAAAATTATTTATGTGAACAATTTCCACAGAGATTAGCCGTCGGAACTCACATAACATTTTATTAAAATCGTCAATGCTTTGCGAGTTTTTATTTACTTATTTATAAAAAGACGCGTCTTCCTTATCATAATTGTATATTAACTTACATTTGCATAATTCTGTTTTTATATTTGCATATCTGAATATGTATTTAATGATAATGTTTAAATAGACACAACTTTTAACTAAATGTAATTGTAAACATTATGTAAAGATCGTTTACCATTAAATTTTTTTAAAGCACCTTAATTACTTCCGAAATCCTATGTCTCAGTTTGTATTACATTTTTCGATGTACTATAGAAAATAAGTTCATAAATAATAGACAACATTTTTTCTACGTTCGAGAGTATACATAATTATGGTTTCTGAGGTTGTTGTTAGTTGAATAATTTGTTGTATTGCCGTAAGATTTTTTCTGAACTTTATTTCCCTCTAATTCTTTATTTCATTTATTATACCATTATTTCTGCTCATCATTATTATTACAAAATGCTTCTTAAAAAAATTCCTAACCATATTACGGGTATATTTAAATAATAACTTGAATGTTTTAACTATGCATTTATATAGCGACAACATTCTTATTAATATTCAAACCCCTATGATGTTGAAACCATGATTTAAAAACCATTACATACTGCATATAGAAGAAGATAATTTCTCAAATGTTCATTGTTAGTCGCTTTTATAACTCTATTTTGTAAATGTAATCTTTCGCTCGATGGATTAATATCGTGTAATATCCGAGCTTTTTCAAATTAAAGTTGAACTATAAAACTTTTTTTTTATATCGATTAAATTACAATACAAAGAGTAATGTAGTAGAATATATCATACAGTATTCGTAGTTGTGCTTTCGGATGCAATTAATATAACTATGTAATACAAATATGGGGTACATCATACACTTTATAATATATTAGAACATTGAAATTCAAACTTATTCAGTTACAACAAAACCGGATAAATGTTAATTGTTAACAGTTTTAGGACATCAAGCGTACAGCTAACATCTGCTGGCGCAATCTACTGGCGTAGATATGGATAGAAGCAAAAAAATTGGTACGATCGTGTCGCGTTGCAAAGTATCAATTTTAGCATTGCGAATGGAGTCGTGTTAAAAACATAGCTCCGGTTGTATCCCGATGGGCTTCTGTTCCCCAGACAGTAGTCACGTAACAAACAAGTGCGAGCGCTGATAACAACTTCCTTCCATGGAAAATTAATTCAGAGATGTTAGATTGTAGTTATCTCTTTCTAAGTCTGTTATTGAATAATAATGTTATATAAATATGATAAGTTATAATAAAATTATTGAAAATGTTCGGTTAAAATTTTTAAGATATTATTATTTCGGCGTGGTTAAAATTTACCCCAAAAGTAATATATGAATCATATTATCTTGAATAAATTGTTACATTTTAAAACCTTACATGCAAAACGGAAACATTCTAAATTTAAAAATTTATACACGGTGATATATGCAATGCGCGAATCAGAGATGAGTATCTATTGTCGAAAATACTTTTTAAAATACCAGTAGGAAAAATCGCTTATTTATTGCAACTCAGGCACATACAAATATTTCGTTAAGTTCTCCGATTTGGTCTGTAGTCCATCTGTACAATACATTACTCCATGGATTTCCAATATCCAATACAACGGAGGTGGTATACTCATTGGCGCACTTAAGGGGAGTGCCACGAGGCCATTGCTTCCCCCAAAAAATCTTTGAAATCTTAATTTTTTATTTTAATTAATTTTTTTTTTTTTAAAACATATTTATTTACTTTTTACTTATATTACAAGTATAATGTCATACACTTTTAGCTAATTTTTCAAAAATAAAATTCGTATAGTTATCTAATTTGTGCTTATTACAAACATAATGTTACGTTTCAATTATTATTTTTTTTTTTTTTTAAATAAAATTCGTTAGTTTTGTAATTTTTTTTAAAATAATATTCGTTAATTTTGTATTTATTTTTTTATTTTTTTTATTTTAATTTACAAACCACGGAAATAGATAGGTACTTAGTCGAGGTACCGAGTTACCACCACCCCCTAACTCATCTTCTAAATTCTAGCCCCGACCAAAAAAAAATCCTGAGTGCGCCATTGGGTATACTTATTTATATATTTACACCTAGAAGATTTGTAAATCACGGAGGATGAATATATTCTTTAAGCACTCTGTGCATGTGAGAATATTTTCGTTAATATTAAGAATCATTATTGTTATAGATATTTTATTAATAATGCGATATGTTACTTCTGGGTAATATGCTCCGTGAATTAGGCTAATGTTTGTATGGAGCATACCAATAGTTAAATAAATAAATAAAAATTATTTCATTTTCGTTATTTGGATTTTCATTTATTTATTTATACTTTTATTTTTCCTCGTCACCTTTTACTTTAGTGTTTATGACTAGCAGCAGCTGAAGAATATTATCAGCAATACAGGAAGTATTCAGTTATATTTATTTTTTTTAAAATTATTGCCATTTTTTTTCTTCTTTCCTTCACAAAAAAAGTTAGTTTCTTTATTTATATTTTCTTAAATGCAGTTAAAATTCTCCAACAGTTTCCTTTTTTTTTTCTCATTAGTCTAATTCCTTTGAATTAACATTAATTACACCGTTCTAGTTCTTTGAAACTGTTGTACTTTGATAGATATTAGCTAGAATATGTGATCAATTCCGGCCGTGGAGCTAACGATATTACATAAGTTTTACGGTATTAAAATACTGAATATAATAATTTGTACCCTACACTTTTACTGCTCAGCCGAGTTCGAAAATGTACACAACCTCTTATTTTTTTTATATTTATTTATTTATTTTTTACATATAAAGATTTAATGTGGTTAGCGGTGGAACCACCCAATTAAGTTTTGATTTTCTCCTCTCCACATTATACAATCATTAATCTTATCTTAACATATTATAATCCATATATATATATATATATATATATAAAAGCGAAAATCTGGAAAAATTTGAAAGGCACAGCAATTATTAACATATCATTATAACTAGTAGGTCTATGAAGCTGAAAATTGGCACCTAATACAACCATACTATGTACTGAGACCATCTAAAAATGCATTAACGAATTCGAATTTTTTATGAGTTGAAAGGGGGGTAAAGGTCAGAAAATCGCTTTTTAAAAAACCAAAAATCACGCTACAGCCGAAACCATTTACACCAGATAATTGAAATTTTACATGAACATTACTTATGTACTGAAGATGTTAAATAAGAACGCTTTTTTTGAAAATTAGAACTTTAAGGGGTTAACAACTATTTTCCAAAAAACGAACACTGTAATATTTTTAGTACAAATGTTTTTTTATCAAATTGTAATGATGAGGCCTCATATAGTGTACTAAATGTGTACATAATGTTTTTTAAATCCCCAAAATATCAAGGGGAAAAGGGCAAAACACCGTTTTTAAGAAAACCACAAATCACACTACAGTCCAAACGAATCGTAATTGTCACATGTAATTTCATGTGAATACAGTGTATATACTGAATATGTCGAATAAGAACGTTTTCTGGAAAATGCGAACTTTAAGGGGAGTAAAGGGGTTTAAATCCGTTTTCCAAAAAATACAAAAGTCGCTATATTTTTGGTGCAAATGGGTTTAAGGAATTATAATTCCGCACAAAAGTATCGCATATGGTCTACCAAAAGTGTGCAAAATTTTTTTTAAGTCCTTGAAATTTAACGGGAAAAAATGGCTAGCCTCCATTTTGGAGGAAACGAAAAATCACACTACAGTCCTTACGAATAGTAATTATCGTGTGTAATTTCATGTGAACATAATGCATATATACTGAAAATATCAAATAAGAACGCTTTTTTAAAAATTGGAACTTGAAGAAGTGAAAAAGGGCTAAAAATTGTTTCCCGAAAAATACACAAACTATTGTAGGTGTGGTGAAAATGAGTCTTCATAATTGTAATTTAGCATGAAGATACCTTATTTGGTGTACTGAATGTGTGCGAAACTTTTTTTTCATCTCCAAAATTTTAAGGAAGAAAAAGGGCAGAAACTCACTCTTGAGGATACCAAAAATCACACTACGAATCGTGATTATCTCGTGTAATTTCATGGAAATTCAGTATATAACTGAAAATGTTAAATAAAAAAGCGCCGTTTTGAAAATTTAGATATTAAGGGGTGGAATGGGGTTATAACCTGTTTTCCGAAAAATACACAAACTGTTATATTTTTGGCTCAAATGCGTTTATCAAATTGCATTTCGCATGAAGATATCTCGCACAGTCTACTAAAAGTGTGAAAAAGGTTTATAAAACTCTCAAAATTTTCGTTTAGGAAAAATGGCAAACTCCCATTTTGGAGGAAACGAGTCCTTACGAATGGTTATTACCGTGTATAATTTCATGTGAATATAATTGCATTCATATAATTTAAAACCAAAATTTTTAAGAAAAATCAGACTAGTTGAAACAATTTATAAAGAAACGGTTAGTATACAACAGTGTAACATAAAAGTCACTCTCATTTTTTGACAAAGTAAAGCATTATTACAAAGTCTTATAGAATTAGTATTAAAAGATGAGAGATTTCTTTTAATAAAACTATTTAAAAAATATTTTTAATCCCCACAGTTTGATTTAAATCAGTTTTGACTGCAGAAGTAAAAAATAAAATACTCACATTGTGGAAGTTTTAAAAAAATCATTAAAAAACATCATATAACATTTTGTTATAAATAAGTTATATAGTATAAAAAATAATTAGTTTTAAATTATATGAATTCATGAATCGGTATTTTGGGTAATGCACCCCTCCCACAACTTGGCATGATTGAGACGCCCCTGAATACATTATTCATACAAATTTTATTTTGTATATAGGGTAACTTCCTAGCGGTCATAGTCAATAGACATGATGATTATTAACAAAAAATACACATATACGAACAAAAAAAAAAACTAAACAAAAAACACAGAAAGATGAATAAGTGAATCGTACAAAAAGTTGTATTTTTTTTACTTTGTTTTCGCTGATTACCAATAATTTTTTTAAATTTTAAATTCTTTGCGGGGCAACTGTTCCTCTTTCACAAGTGATGCAACTTCCGAGCACGGGAAAATTAATAAATTAGCTTCTGTTCTGCAAATCGATGTGCGTTTTTATCCATGTATGCTTTTGTCCGTGTGCGTTTTTATCCATGTATGCTTTTGTCCGTGTGCGTTTTTATCCATGTATGCTTTTGTCCGTGTGCGTTTTTATCCATGTATGCTTTTGTCCGTGTGCGTTTTTATCCATGTATGCTTTTGTCCGTGTGCGTTTTTATCCATGTATGCTTTTGTCCGTGTGCGTTTTTATCCATGTATGCTTTTGTCCGTGTGCGTTTTTATCCATGTATGCTTTTGTCCGTGTGCGTTTTTATCCATGTATGCTTTTGTCCGTGTGCGTTTTTATCCATGTATGCTTTTGTCCGTGTGCGTTTTTATCCATGTATGCTTTTGTCCGTGTGCGTTTTTATCCATGTATGCTTTTATCCATGTATGCTTTTGTCCGTGTGCGTTTTTATCCATGTATGCTTTTGTCCGTGTGCGTTTTTATCCATGTATGCTTTTGTCCGTGTGCGTTTTTATCCATGTATGCTTTTGTCCGTGTGCGTTTTTATCCATGTATGCTTTTGTCCGTGTGCGTTTTTATCCATGTATGCTTTTGTCCGTGTGCGTTTTTATCCATGTATGCTTTTGTCCGTGTGCGTTTTTATCCATGTATGCTTTTGTCCGTGTGCATTTTTATCCATGTATGCTTTTGTCCGTGTGCGTTTTTATCCATGTATGCTTTTGTCCGTGAACCATTATGCAATTATTATTTTCTTCGCAAGCATGATTTTTATCGACTTCTGTGCCTGATTTTGTCATTGTAAAGCGCGTACATATAATAACTCAATGTCCGAAATATGGGTAAAGACGCTTCACCGATTAAAAAAAAGTAAAAATAAAATATAAGTATAGGAAAAAATTTCCAAAAACAATTTTTATTTTTTAATAAATGTACTAAAACGAATAAAATAAGCAACGGTTTAATAGCGACAGCTCTGAATATGCAAAACCTAACCAGTTATCTAATTCATATGGATGGAACCTAATAAAGATTTCATCAAAATTTTCGAAAGTATATCACGCCATACATTTTTAATTATATTAATTTAACTGATGTTAAGATAATGTATAATGGAAAAAAAATGGAGATTACTTCTTTCAATTTCTTGCGAAAAGTATTTACAATATTACATTAATATAATCATTATAAATGTATAACATTATCTCTACATTTTATTTTTTAAATGTTTGTTTTTAAAGTTTTTTTTTTTACTATTATTTTTCTGGCATTCGTTATAGGTATTTTGTTTTGCATTAACAGAAAGCTACCACGATTTTTGTAACAGTTTCGTATATACTGCTGACTAGCTCCATAGTATTTCAAAGTATTGCTGATCTTAATGTTTTGTTCTATTTTTATTTTCATTCCTTGTCTTTTTCTATACCTCATCATGACACACAGTAACAGTTCTTAAACCAACTACTTCCTTTTTAAAGAACACGTTTTAAATATTAATACGGTCATTTTTGTTTTTTTTTGTGTGTGTGTGTGTGTGTCTGGAGGTGTTCCACAATTTTAATTCAAGCCTAAGCGCCAGTTGTCAGAAACGCCTCAAAAAAAAAAAAAAACAAAGAACAATAGAAAACTTCGCCTTTGGATAACATAAGTTGAACAAAAAAAATTTCAATACCAACTAAATGTGTATTGAAACGTGATGCTCTAATGTCGTTTTTCGGCGCAGAATTAATTATACCTACACCACAGCAGTGATACGTTACTGTGCACCGTGCCTACATGTAGCACTGTTAATGATCACTCTACGTCAATTTACATGGGACAAAGCCACCACCACACTTACACTAAGATCGCGGTTTACACGATCTGGTTTCGGCGGTCTACCTGGGTATGGCCCGCGAAAAAGTAGATGTACAGCACCGTAGAAAAATCTCTTTAATTGCAATTTATAACTTTCTTAATTTTAGCAGTTATCACCATACACTACTGAACGACAATGCACGTATCAGTATATAAACGTAATCCTTCGGGCCCACCCAAACGGGCACCCCTGGATCTACCCATAAATGACAGTTTTCTGTAAATCTTATAGAAAGACTTAGGTTTCGACTGACTATATTTTATATATGTAATTCTTCTGTGCGTGTGTTTGTGATTGAACTCCTCCCAAACGGCTGGACCGATTTTGATGAAAGTTTTTGTGTATTTTGAAGGGTATCCAAGAATGGTTTAGATTCACAATTCGGTCCACTACACGAAATATGAGGGTTTTAAATAGTTGAGATGAGACCAGGGGCACAGAAATGTATATGGGACGAATAAAATGAAATTAACAAAAAATTAATTTTTAAAGAAAATGATTACCACTGTAAAAATAAACTAAACCTAAAAATTTAAATAAAATGATTACTATGGTTATTTTATTAGTTTCTGGTGTAAGTAAATACGCCGCTTCTGTTACTTCACTTTTTGCGTTATTGAAATCATTAAACTTCCAAGTCGCGCGCTCCTAGTTAGCTGCTGTACTCATTACGGAGTGTTAAAAAAAAGTGATCCTGCAAGGGAATTTACTACCGGGAACGTTATTTATATTCAAATTTGAAATCTTTACTTAACTACGTATAGTTTGCTGTTATGGTAATCAATTAATTTTAATAAAATGCTGAAGACAGGGAGGTCGGAAGAAAAGTTGTTGTTGATGTTGGAATGGTAGAGAGCGGTGCGATCGCGGTGTCTAATATTCAAAAATATTTCATTTTATTTTCAGTTTGTGCAAATTCCGTGTGGTATTGAAGTGAGTATTTTAATATATAAATATACTCACTTTAATTACGAATGTAGAATTAATGTGTTAAGGATACAATAGTTGTCCATTATGTTAAATACATAGATAAGGATGGTACATGTTTGTTTTCATCTCTATCTTATTTATTGTATAATAACGAATGATTAGGAGTCGAAATATGAAAATGTATTGTACAATATGTTTATAAAAACTGGAAGAGGTTTAAGCCATATACGCTATTGGACTTATTGGATAACATATAAAAATAATTAGAGTATTTAACTGATATGTTAAATATTCGAACTTTTGGGCCAAATCCGCTGTATAAATTTTTTAAATTAACTGTTTAACTTTCTTTTTAATAATTTGCTACCAGGAGTATTAAAATTCGTACTCAACTATTGCAGTTTGTTGTTGCGGTAATAAATTAATTTTAATAAAAAGCTCGAGGCAGTGGTTGAAAGATATGAGTGAAGAAGATGTTCACTTAAATGTGTAATTATGGGAGATCACCGTGTGAGTGACTCCAAATCGATGGCTGCGTTTGCTGTTTAGTTGAACAAAACTTTTTGTTGGAACGTGAAGACTATTTTCTGTTGGACGGTAATAAATATGTTTCCCAAAGGGAGAAAAAATCTTAACATAAATACAATTCCAGATAAAGCAAATTTTTTTTATGAATTTCCAAGTACAGATTTAAACGGACATTAATACACGGGCAAAGCCGTGGGATACAGCTATTATATATATAAAAATCAATTGCCGCATGTATGACTGATCATCACATGAGAACGGCTTGACCGATTTGGCTGATTGTTTTTTTGTGTTCGTAATTGTCAGGACAAAGTTTGTGTAAAAGAAAATTTTGGGAAAATCCACCGGAAAGGTCGGAAAGCTGAGATTTAACCAACGGAGCAGAAATGCACACGGGACAAATAAAAACAATACTTGGAACACCGAATAAAAAAAAAAAAAAAAAATCTATAAAATTTTATATAAAACAATTACCACGATGAAAATAAACGTAAAAATTTAGATAAAATGATTACTATGGGATAAATAATAAATTCCAGATAACATTTTATTAATTTCTGGCGAGGCGTTCTGTTACTTCACTTTTTGCGTTACTGAAATCATCAAACCTTCATGACATGATCGTGCTCCCCTAACCTAGCTGCCGTACTCATTGCGAGGAATTTAAAAAAAGAGTAGTATTCTCTATTATTTTTTACAGAGAGCGCAACGGAATTTTTAATTATTTATGTTCTAGTTTTAAACCTTTACTCGCCTACTGTAGTTTAATGTTTTGTTAATAAATTAATTTTATTAAAATGCTCGAGAAAACGGAGAGATTAAAAGATATCAGTGAAGAAAATTTTCTCTTAAATGTGTAATTATGGGAGATTGCCGTGTGAATAACTCGGACCCTTCACAATGATGACCGTGAGTGCTGTTTAGTTGAGCGAAACTTTTAGTTAGATCATGGTACAGACAAGTTACAGAAAGATCGATAATCTTCAGCTAAACATGAAACGAGACGGTGATAAACATGTTTCCCAAAGAGAGAAAGAAAGAATCTTTAAATAAATATAATTTCAGATAAAACAACATTTTTTTAAGAATTTCCAAGCACAGATTTTCCATGAGGTATTAATACACGGGTATAGCCGTGGAGGCTATAACAGCTAGTATAATATAAATGCGAAAAAAATAGTTTGCTTCAATACCCGCTTTCTTTCAAGTCGGCGCCTGGAGCATATATGGATTTCTGTATAATATACCAATGTAATAGTAAAAATTTACAATAAATAAATGTAACAAAACAGGATTAGAACTTTAATTTAGATGGAAATTGAAATACGTAATAAAAACAACAGAAGAACAATAAAGTGTAACTAATAAATATCAAAATTCTTAGATATTTAATTACAATATCACTTAACAGATATAGACTGGTGAATAACAATTCTCAGATGAAAGTTAAGCAGTACGAAGAAAAATCTTACTGCTGGAGAGAACCGTGAAAAATTGGTATCACGAGAAAACTGATCAAATGTAGTTTTATCTCCGAAAAAGGGGGAAAAAAAATCGTATATTTAAGGGGTGGGTAACGTGCAAATTCTGAAAAAAAAAATTGTAAATAATAAATGCACCTGAGATCCGATTGATATATAGGACGAAGATACTAGAGTAGGTAAAATTGAGCGCAGTCTTATTCTCCAATAAAAACAATCATTCGATTTTTTTACTTCTCTCTGCTCATACAATATATTGTGCGAAATAAAGGCAACGTTTTCTGCCATTACAATTTTTTCAATTAACATTAACACTATTTGACGCAGGCGAAAGAGTTGCGCTCAATATCACATACAAATACTGTGATAGATCTATTCGAGGAGCATACAAAAACTGTGATCAACCATACAACGCATACATAATAAGTTAAAAATGTAGATTTTAACGTACTTTAATACCGATTTGTACAGTTAATAGAAGTTTCCAATTGCTCCTCGAACAGACTTCATAAGATTTAAATATAAATCACGTTTTCGGAATGGCTCGCAAATCAAGTTAACGATTTTGTAAGTTATTAAAGCGATTTCACACATAACACTAAAAATAAATAAGTTCTAGTGGGGGGGGGGGGGGGGGGAGAAAAAGTAGTCTGATTTCATTACGCCTACGTAATGAGCATATTTAATAATCAAATATAAGTGAAATGTGATATTTTCAATCTTACAATAAGGCGGAACTTGTAAAAGAAGCGTCGAGTAAGAACGCAAAAAATTATTTTAAAAAAAAATTTTAATTGCTTAAGGATAATGAAACGCGGCGACTTTCAAAGTGTATGCGGACAACTGAGGAAAAAAGAAGACAAAACTAGAAATTTAAAAGGATAAATTAATACAATTGTTAATAGCACACGTAATAAAAATGATGAGAAGTGGAAGACCGAAAAATGAAGAAAAACATAAACGACAAAGGAAAATGAGCCTGTTACACTTAACGCTGAGTATTATTGTTAACCCGTTGATTATTTATTCTTTATTTTTTAAATTTTCACATTTAACATGGGTAAAACCTTTAGTATTCCAGTCGAATATTCCGCTTTGGTCCGCATATATGACATGTCTCGCCAGCTATGCAGTTGTTGTTCAAATGTCCACTTCTACGTGAAGAAAAAAAGAGCCAAAATTTGAAATCTATGTAATTTTTTTAAAAAAATGAAAAACCCGATCATGTTGTTCTCAAATTTCGCTGTCTGCGCACACTACAGCGAAAGTATAATAAATTCCATATACAGCAGCAAACGAAGTATGTGAAAAAATTGTAAGAACAGTATTATTCTTGCCAAAATAGGCTACGTCATGTGGTTACAAATTACATTAATAAACACAATGTTGAAACATTTTTTCCTTCAGTAAACTATAAACTCTCCTTGCGAGAGCAGATATTTAACATTCACAGTGCTAGTCAAAGGATTAACGATTCCTGTATTAATTCCAATCGGGCACTAATTTGATTGGAAGTAGAACTTCGTTTCGGTTCCACTTTTTCTTTGCATCATTCCTCCGCTATTCCGGAATTATTTTAAAGTTATCTAAGTGACATAAGAACAAGAGTAGTACAATTCAGAGCAGATAATCGACAGTGAAATAACACCAGTAAAAGTACGGGCTGCAAAAAGGAAAATTGACTTTCAAGGAATTTGATTTCTGAGAATAATTGTCACCTGGTTGTAAATAAAATATCGTCGAAATTAAATTTAAAGATAATTTAAAAAAAAAAAAATGGTAATTATATTTTTCTGGATCGGCGCGGATTGTAAGAGCAGGAACATCTGACGGTAATGACGCACATTTCAATAGTAATACCACCCTTTGACTAAATAGGGCACGAGCAACAGTGTTAAATAAAGTCACCGTCCGAACTGTATTCCATTTCGGTTAACCATGTAACCACGGATAAAGCTGACGAGTCGCTGATCCACAAATACGTCGTCAGCAGCCAACCTTCCATTAAACCTAATACAAAGCCGCCGATGATGTCGAAGAAATAATGTTTTCGTAACAGAATTCGAGAGACCGCTAAGGACAAACACCACGTCAATGATGCAATTAACGGAACAAGAGACGGACCGTGGCGAACCACAAACATGTACACCAGCATCACAGATCGTGATACATGTCCCGACGGAAATGAATACGTATCCGGTCCGAATTCGAACATACTCCGCTTATTCCCGGGCGGTCTGCCTCGTCTGAATTTCACTTTTAGCAAACCGACTATCGCAATATCGAAAATAATACCTGCCGTTCGAATTAAAAAGAAAACGGAAAAACATTATATTAGTGTTTTCGATATAGAAAAAGTAAACAAATCACAACGGTACAGCATCGGTTTTATGGTAACTCAAAAGAGCAGCCTTCACTTCGCCAAGATCTGAGACCTTTTGTTTCGAATGCGGGGAAGCAAATTCAGAAAAGTCGAGCTTCAATTCAAGAGTGTAAATTTCATTGATGCAAAAAACGCAAAAAACACAAAAATGTCACAATTATCTTTAAAAAATTTACCGAGACGAAAAGTCACCATGTTCATGCGCGTGTGTATCTTCTTAAATAATTTCTACTACCACGGCGATTTTTATTAGTGCAGAGAAATTATCGAAAACATTACATTTTAATCGAGAAAATAAATAAGTATGACGTCGTCATTACTGAATTGTAAAGGGTGATTTTTTAAGAGTTAAGTTTTTCAGGTTGGCAGAGCACTGGTTGGTATTGGCGTCCAAACGTCATCTGTCAAAGTGGAAAGTTTTCAGTATACTCTGCCATTTCATCATCATGGAAAGACTTATAAATAAGCAACGATTGTGATATGGTTGAAATTTATTATCAAAAACCAGTGCTCTATGAAAAATGTGCATCGTTTGTTACGACCTGAGAACGGCGACGAATTGACATTTCACGATCCTCATTAACACCGGACGCTACGACTGCAATATTCTCTTCGGTACGCACTGTCCGCATGCGAGTCGACGGTTTAATGTCCAACAAAGTAAATTTGGTGCGAAATTTGGCGATAACAGCACGAATTGTTGATTCACCAGGTCGATTATCATAATATGGTCGTAACAAACGATGCACATTTTTCACAGAGCACTGGCTTTTGATAATAAATTTCAACCATATCGCAATCGATGCTTATTTATAAGTCTTTCCATGATGAAATGGCAGAGTATACTGAAAACTTTTCACTTTGACAGATGACGTTTGGACGCCAATACCAACCAGTGCTGCCAACCTGAAAAACTTAACTCTTAAAAAATCACCCTAATATTGGTCCTATTTTTAATAATTTACACGGTGCTAACTAAATAAGAAGAAGAATACTGCATATCATTTTTAACTCTAAATATTCCAAATCGAAGAAAACGGCATTTTATCAGCAAACGAACGGATCTATAAAGTAAGTTCAGTGATATTTTTTAGCCGAAATTCAAAACTAACCCGCTTAGTGTAGTTTCTTTGCAAGATCATCTTTAAACGAAATATGCTTAAAGTTCGCATTTTGCCGTAATACACTTAAATTTTCGTAACAGATAAAATGTAATATTAAAAAAACGCAAGATTAAATATTATTTTGTATACATTAAACGCTTATTTACATATTAAATTTTCTCCTATTAAAGAAATATTTAATGCAAATCTAATTTGAAAAACCACTGCAATGATAAAAATTTGTTTTTCTCTTATACAAAACTAGTAACTTGTAAATGTCAGATTGTCTTACAGTGTGAAAAATGATTTCTTAATGCCTATGTGCCCGAATATACAGCCGCAAGGAATTTCACCTACATCTAATCCACCGTATGCTGTTTTTGCAGATTAATAAATCCAATCCCGCGCGATTACGAAAAACTATACCGAAAAAGCTAACCTAAAATGTATAGAGCGTTGTAAAATTTTCTGGTTTTGTAGCCCATGAGCAGATCATATATATGCGTCTATCAGACTACGTTTTATTCTTCGGTTACGTTAATTCACATCAACAGCAAACGAATTGAAGATAACAAAAATTTTTAAAAATTCGTATATTTGAACTTTATGGGAAATTAATGTTACATACGTTTTTAACCCCTTGAATTTGTGTAATTGACGAATAAATAAATAAATAATTATAATTTAAAAAAAAAAACACTATGAAAAACAAAACAAGAATTTGTAACTTGAAAGAATCCATTACAGATACAAATTTAAATGTTAAAGCCGTTAATAAAATACATCACAGTATATAGTACAAAAATAAATAAATAAATATTATCTAACAACAGTACTTCAGCATATAATAAAAACTCCAAATTATAATATAAAAATGACGCATTTACAAAAGGCATATATATTTATGTAACAGTAACAGAGCTTAAGAAACATCATTTCATCGTTGAAATCAAGCTAAAAATAGTTAATTTTCCGGAAAAATCATTTGAAACAGAATTAAGCTGGCACAATATTGATTTTCACGGTAGCGCAAAGAAATAGAACAAATATTTGTTTAAAGTATCCTTTCAGGAATTCGTATAGAATTGACCGCTTCGAAAATACAGTTAGCATAAACATTTTGTATTAGGAAATATTACATTTATCAACTAAACGTACATTTTTCCATCCTTTTTTGTATTTAGCCTAAAGCATGCTGTTCTTAAAAACATGAAAAATTCCAGAATATTTTTTGCGCATAATTTCAATATATCACACAGTGTTGAGATTATATCGCTCATGATAATGTTAAAATTGGTACACACAAATAATCAAATATTTGCTGGTTTTTTTTTTAAATCGAATATGACAGTTTACAATCATGAATACTTTGCTGACAGTTGAAGAACTGACAACTTACCAGATATTATATTTACTTGGGCTTCAAAAAGTTCCCGAGACCATAATAACCATATTGATGCTGTTGTTGCAACAAGCCACACAATACCATGACAGGAATACTAAGGAAGTATAACAATAATCCAAGTTAATACAAATAAATATACACGGTCGGTTTTAATCCAAAATAACTGTACAAATTAACTCATTGAATACAACCAGCAAAAGTATAAGTCTTCTAGAAAATAACATATCTAGTAAAAGATGTAGGACATAAAAAGATTCATAAAAACCAAAAGTACTATAATCACATATTTAATCTTTTAAACGAAATTTATTTGTTCTTTTAAGGTTTTTAAAATCAAAACAAAACTTCCGACTAATACGCGATCATAATCATTTTGGTAAATCAACAATTATGATCGCAAATTATATAAGGTTTTACAAGATGAACATTAAAAATATCTATAATTTACAACATGCGTGGGTTTTTTTTTGTCGAAATTTAAGAAAGAAATACCATAAAAAATGCCGCGACTGATGAAATTCATCTGCTTAACGTGTTACAGTGAAAGCATATTCTTTAGTAACAAACAATTAGCACGCGATAGAATATATGCGTGATTTCCATTTGTACGCTAATATCTTTGAATCACGAAGTTACTACCATCGTGTTAATGTCGCTTTCACAATGATACATTAATGTTTAACCATCATTTTATTAGAAATACTTCAAATATATTAGTTAATTATAATGTTAAAATTTATACTAAGCATTATTTTTGTCAATTATCAAATAAAGCATACGAATATATTTTATTTATTACACACTGACGTGTTTTGAAGATCTACATGATCACAGACATATTGTGACCATGAAGAACTTCAAAACGCGTCAGTGTGCAATAAATTAGTTGATTTATACATAATAGTTCAATTCTGGCCAAAAATTTAAAAACAATTAAAATGTTTAATATGTTAAAATAAGAAATTAATTCACCTCTAATCCTTTTAAATACATTCTACGATTTGAATTACGACTTAATGGACTGAAAATTGTACATATTAAGTTCGTTATATGAGCATCGATTACTTCCAAATATTTATTACCTTTTGCCATTGTAATAACCTCCTACACAAACACGTATAATTAAATTGATAATTTAATACTTATACACTTTAACAAAAAATGCTTAAATTATTCGCGGTAAAATACTTAGTAAATCACAGTAAACTCGTTCCATTTATTATCATATTAATACAGAAATATCTTTCATTTACTGACCAACTGTTGCCTTTTTTTCATTTATATTTTGTTTCTGTTTTTGTGATTTATAACAATTCCTCTAATTTTGTACGTTACAGTTCGTGAGTAAATACTGTAAAGATAAAAATTACCGAATTAATGTAATTAAATCTTACTGAATTCCTAAATATACTCTTTTTCGCTACGACGAAATTATAAGCGTAGCTAAAAAACAGGGCTTCAATGTGACTAAAATTTCTGACAAAAAGGAAACTTATTAGATAATAATAAATTCAATTAATAAAATTAGGACAAATGTATTAAAAAAGATAGTTATTCGAAATAAAAAAAAAAAAAAATATATCACATCCGACTTATTTCCTGCTTGAAATTATTTCATTTTAAATTATATCAGTAATAGGCAACTATAAAAATATTATTATTGTTAAGTATTTAAATGCAGATAACAGAAACAAAGCTCAACAGCTAGAGACTTTAGTTGAAAAAAAAAAAATGCGATTTAATGATTGCAGCTAAATTAAATTATTGAAAACACAGACTTTTAGGTTTAAATACAAATGAATATTCAGTTATAATAAGAACAAACGTTACAATCATATTTTAAAAAAGTTACACTACCAACGTGTGTTAAATCTATGCTAATACCTAAACTTAAAGAAATAATACTTATGCCGCGCTACTGGTTACCGCATGAGGAGTAATTAAAATAACGGATTTATAAGCATATATAAATAAATGTGCGAATAAAGAAAAAAATATCTCAATGCAAAGTAAAAGAACTGAAACTTTTGAAGTTTCTTCTCGCAATTAATTTCATAGTAAGAATTCTTACAATTGTCGCGATAGCCTAGTTGCTCGAGCGCTTGGCTTCCGCTATGGGGAAGTCTCGGGTTTGATTCCGGGCGACGCTAGAGATTTTTTTGAAAAATTAAATTAAAATACTCGCTAATGGAACCATACACGTGGAAGGCAATGACAAACATGCATACCATCATATGCACACTAGGCAATACACAGCAGACACACCGTGACTTCATTCATATATCGATAAATCAGATATTCACAATATCAGTTCCGAATGTAGTCTTGCGTGTGTACACATTCGTACTGCACATAAAAAATTGTCATGAGCGCCATGCCTATGTCTGTACACCTGGAATGTACAAATGGGCAGTCACGACGCTCGGAGTTTCGAGCAATACGACTGGAAAGAATTCTTACAGTACAAAAATATCTGTAAATAAAAAAAAAAAAAAAAATCAAGTGCAATTGATTTTATTATTATTAATACAAAATTGCGCAAAAAAATTGGTAATATTTAAATTAAAGAAAACATTTTTACCATAGCAATTATACGCTATAATAAGCTTGGAAAAATAATAAAAAATAGTGCTTTCTATGAAATCTAAAATAATTTCAAAACGACTACAGTAGAAGAACTCAATCAATACATCGACGAATTTTTAGGAGAAATATATGAAATCAAGAATCAATGTTTAGAAATAACAATAACAAAAACAAATATCTGATGGAATGATAAACTTAATCTACACAAAAAAATAATTAAAAAAATTACCAAATAACCACACTACTTTATAAATGCAAACCAAAAAATGAACATGGTAACCGTACATTTCTGCACGAAATCCTAAATTATATGCCGCAATATAAAAGAGAAATATTAGATTGCAAATATAAAGTCAGAAAAACGATTCGGTTTCTAACTCAACGACAAAACGAGGAAAACAGGTACGAATACTAACGGACAAATATAATAAGTTTGCTTTTCTTTTCTTAAAGTTACCATTAGATGATAAAATCACCACAAATGAAGCAGAAAAATAAGAGATTTTATCACGTCTATTTCTTGAGATTAAAGATCCACTGTAAAAAATTGTAGACTTTCCAAGTTAATTATAAAAGTGACGAAACAACTGAATAACAGAAAGACAAACGAAAATGATTATTTTAAAAAAAAAACTTAACCCTCTTCAGTCACACTTCAGCAGAATTCGTGTTTAATTACACTGGGTCAGCTGGACCCAAGCAACTTCAAACAGCTATAACTCAGCGAACAATGCACGAAAAAAAAAAAAAAATACTGGAATGTTATTTGAACCTTAACCTAAAAGATCATGTGACGTACATATGGAAAATGTAATATGAAATATGAAAAAAAAACTCATGCAAATTCTCTAATTTAATGGGTAGAATTTGAAGTCAAAAAAGGGCTTGAGTCTACTGGACCCAGTGTGACCGAAAAGGTTAAAGTGAATCTAGAATTATTACAAACAATTTCCGAAAAACATTTAAACTTTATTTCCTGGTATTGGGAAAATTACGAAATTACTTGGTATCTCATTCTTTTGCGTGGGCGTAAAAATTAAAGTAAATTAAACTTTAAAAAACATTTTATTCGCTAAACACTCTAGTTTTCTTCAATATATCTTCTTCTACATTTAGACATTTGTCGCACTTTATAATTCATTTTTCAATGCAGTTTTTATATAAAGTTCATTCCAGCTATTTGAAAATTGTAACTACTCAATTATTAAACGATTCCTTCGTGTTCATCTCTTACTATTTTATTTAGAAGAAGGAATAAAGCATAACCGCTGGGTACTACTTGAGGTTATTGGGCGGGTGGAATAGAGTAACCATTTAAACTACTCGTAAAATCGTTGATGGAGTTTACTGTTTGCGGTTGTGCGTAATCGTGCGACAGTTGGATTCATCTTGAAAGTTTTCCTGGACGCCGCTTTTTTTATCACTTCCCGCAAATTTATGAGTATTTGCCTATATCTTGCATCGCCGATTGTTTGCTCACGCTCCATAAATTCAACCAAAATGATACCTTCATTATCCCAGAACATAGTCCGCTTTTTTTTTGCTCTGAAAAAATCTGCTTAAACTTTAAAGATCGCGCTAATTGTTTATGTTTCTGCTGTGATGATTGTAATTTAGTCTCAGCTGTTTCATAATAAACCTAGGTCTTGTCTCCGATTACAATTTCGTTTCCAAATTGCTGATACTACTCCAAAATAGGTAGAGAATACATCATTCTTTCAGACATGTGACCTTTTAAGTTCTTTTCGTACCCTTCACACACAAACTTTGTAGAAAAGTTCTATTATTCGTTATGAATGTTTTGCAAAACATTACGAGAAACGCCATCTGGAATTACATCTTCAATTTCACAATATACGACGCGGCGATCGGAATCGAAACTATACAGCTGCGGCGAAATTCAAACGATGCCCGCAATAGAATGGCTGACAAGTATTCATTTATAAATAGACGACGATATTTCGTAATTTTGTATTTTTAATCTAAATTTTACTTTAATAAGCGCGTAATTGATACGATAATAAATAATACGATCACGCTTTTACTGTTGATGAATCTAGTAGCCTATATATTTATGCAGTAATTTTTAGCGTTCAAGGTATTTTTGATAAGATATAAAATGGTCCAGTCTACTAAAAAGGTGATGGAAAATAATGGAATAAAACTAACTACTTTACAAATAATCAAAAACTTTTTAGAAAACATTTATTTAAAATAAATCGTTGACTACAAACTCTTAGCAAAAGTACCATAGGAATCAGCTCTTTCACTGTGTGCAATATTGCCATGTCGGCAGTTCACAAAGAGAAAGAAATCAAATTACTAAGTTATATAAATCGTGAAAATAAATGAGGTGAGCAACGTTAATGTAATAAACAAGAAAATATAAATGGTAAAAATTAAAAAAAAAAAAAAAACAAAAACGCAGATACACTACTTTTCGAAAATACAAAAAAAAAAAAAAGAAAAGAATTTTAACAGCTAATGGAGAAAGAAATAAAATTGAATCAACAAAATATACTTTTTAATATAGAAAACAAACATCTTGGAATAATAAAGCAAAATATTACTACAAACAACCTCCAAAATCAGAAAATCTCTGTACAATAATGAATAAAGAGCATAACGTAATATTATTCTTCAATTTACAGAATACCTATTTTTACTAAACCACATCGAAAAATCAAAAGCAAGCAGATGGCAAAAAAAAATAAAAACACTGTAAAAACTAGTGCTTATCGTGCGGTTCTGTCTACATGATAGCTGGTATAGCCACGAACGACTTGCTGTTCAGTGACCATGACTATAGTGCTATCAGGTGATCAAATGTGAAAGTTATTCGATATTTACATTTTGTTGTATTCGTGCCTAACACATAGTGATCTAAAAAAAATTGTTTTATTCAAATTTAGTGGTTAAAATACGGATCAATAAAATCATTTTGAAATCAGATGCAATATTTGTAATAAACCGTTTAAGTGGAAAAATCATTTAAGTGAACATTTAAAGAATATATTCATAAAGAACAGTTTCCAGAAAAAACGTAAAAATTTGAAGTGTACTTTTTGTACGGCTGGGTTTAAGCGTTATAGTGGTTATAGGAAATTTATTTTTCATAGCACATCACGAATCTGATTCACTTAACGAAATATTACATAAAAAGTATTTCACAATATGTCATGTAGTAACTGTAAGTTATGTGTTTAGGTGCACTTTTATTTAAAACGAAAACATGTTACACACAAATCACATCTGTAATTCTGGTAACCAATATCTAGTATTTTAGTGAAATATTTTAAACTCTCAAACATTTAATTTCAATTTATTTCTTAATGTCGATTTTGCAATTAAGAATATATCAATGTATTCAGTAATATATAACTTTTTCAACATTTATTATAATTTAATTCGTTTCAATCGAACAGAATAATTCGATTTATCTTCTACGAATAATTTCTTATAAGTAATTAGTTTTTAATTTCCTTTAAATTCTCTAAATCTGTTATAGTTCTCTATTACTTCCACTTCTATAAATGACAAAACCGAATTAGAACGTACCAACTATCCTCAAAACGAAATCATTGCATCTCTGAAACAATTTTCAATTTTATTACAAATGTAACGCTGTAAGTAAAACTAGTAGCATTACAAAATAATATTTTACAACTTTCTCGAATTTCCGTTATTCTCAATGATTAACAGAACAACAAATTTGTAGAAATAAAATATACCACAACACAAAATAAGTTATGTAACCAAATAAACTAAAAGCTTGTTTGCAAATGATAATATTCTACATTTGTAAAATTAATAATTACGCTGATTTCGTTAGGTTCAGTTTTGTATAGATTATTTCTTACTATCTAATAAAGAAACTATAAATAGTTGTTCGTTTGTCAGTATTCATTGTGTCGATGAATTATTTTTTACTTTTGCTTATTGGGAATCGGATTAAGTAATCTTCCTGCCGATTATATTATTACGGAATCGTTAACAATTATGATTGTGATAAAAAATATTCTTTTACTAATAAGAATTCGTTTACAATTATAGCTTTTCAGCTGTTCTGAAAAATTGTATTAATCGACCTTACCGATAAGGAGCGGCAATTATTTTGCTTAAATTTTCGTTCGTCTTTATTTGTAATCATTCCTTTAACAATTTTTTCGGAAATTTACAAAAGGTTAATTTTTCTTTAATGTAATTGTATTAAAACATAATTTTTTTTATCGTAGAAATCGCAATGTACGATTTGAATTTGTATTGTAAGATTAATAAAAGGTTGACGAAGTGGCTAGTAGAAAATACATATATTAATGATATACTATTGTTACGAATAAAATGTAAACATCAAGGTACTTTTATATTTGATCACCTGATGGCGCCGTAGTTACGGCCACCGTACAAGGAGCTGCTCGCGGTATAATCCTATAGGTCTTCAAATGAAACGGTCAATAAAACTAAGACTCAAAATAAATAACTGGTTTAACAAGTCAAGTATAAAAATAATGAACAAGATAATTAAAAAAATAAAATAAAAAGCAATAAAAATCTGGAAAAGATACTGCGAGGCATATACACAAAGGCGTTAATACGGATATTATAACCAGACTAAAAACAAAAATTTAAGATTAAACTACTTTTTAACACAATACTTCATTGGTCATGGAAATATCGCAGTTTATCTAAAACGATTTAAAATTATTAACAATAATCTCTACAGCGAATGTAAAAAATCAGATATACTATAGACTTTTGTAAAATGTCAAAAATTTAAAAATATCAGAGAAAAACGTAACATTATTGAAAAATATTTCGAAATTCAAAAACTTATGAAATTGAATACAGAAATCCCAAAGAAAAAAGTAAGTATAATACAACTGATAACAAGAAAATTCAACGCTCTACTCCAAATGAAAACTGCGTGTAAAAGTTTGGAGCTAGCTTCTACGTATTTAAATAATTAAAACAGATAATACCATTTTAGTATTTATATATTTATGTTATGTATAGAATGGGTTAATAAATTTACCCCATTGGTAGTTCTCGAATTGGAGAATTACCCGAAAAATAAATAAAACATTTACGAATTTAATAAACAATATATTACCGATGAAGTCACAAAAATAAATTCCAAATTAAATTATACTTATTTTTCCAACCAAAAAACGTTCACAAACTGTATTACGAATATCAATAAATTCAACTAGCAAATCTTTAAATTGATTTTTAGACGTATCAGGCTAATAGTTTAAGTGCAATGACGTTAAATCATGAAATAATTTAAAACGAAACAGTAAATTACGAATACGCATATTTCCAATATTTGTAAAGAAAAATGAAGATACCGGAACTTAAATAAACTTGATTCCTTCAAAAGTATAACCTTCTTTTTATAACAAATGCTCGAATTCTTGTACAATTAAATAATATATATATATTTTTGCACTGCACCTTTTAGAAAACTAGTTAAATGTGCTGATTTATGTTATATCACTAATTATAAACATATAGGCAATTATAGCGTTAACTAATCACCTAATTAAACTCACGTATTTTTTTACACCGAATTACCATTAACAAAAAGTGATTTAAACGTGAAAATATAAAAAACCCACTAATAATAATAAACACTAAATACTTACTCAACAAAAAGTACCTTTATCTCTTCTACTAAAATCCTTACTCGTTTGCCGACGAAGCAATCGCAGATTTCAGACCAAAAAGGCAGGTACTTGAACTGATTGAAGCAATTAGTTTACAGCATTGCCAAATGGATAAAAATTAAACTAAATTTGTTTATGCTATTTCAGAAAAATTATAGAAAATAAGAAAACTATTATTCTATGAAATTAAATGAATTGGATTATATTAATAGTAAAAAATAATGTATGTATAAATATAATATATTCTTAATCGTAAAATATTACAGTATGAAAAAATTGACAATTTTCCTTTAAAATTTAAAAAATATTTTAAAATAGTATTAGATACATGATTATAGAAATGACAGGTTCGATATTTATGTAATTGTTTTGAAACTATATTTGAATAGGTTTTATCCATCTGACAACGCTGTAAATCATTTTGTGAAATTATTTCAAACGCCTACCTTTTGGAAACGTTCAATGTAGACTTTTTCGTTGAGAACCTGCGGGCTGTGTCACAATTACTCCATTTTCAGAAGTTGCGACATCACTGTATACCGAAATGCTTCGTTAAACGTAGTATTTTTATTTGAATGATAATATTAATAGTATATAGATTTTAGCATGGAACATGCTGTAGCCGTGACCTAACCATCCTAAAACGTTACGCGGAAGGGAGACGAAAATAGCGCGCTTATAATAAGAATACTACTGTAGTACTCTGTTCAAACGCGAAAAAGTACGAGCTGTGGGAGTCGCCATGTACGAAAAAGAAAACCATGTTATTTTTGACTCCGCACATCCTGATGAAATTTTACAAAAATTCGTTAGAACTCAACAGAAGCGTAGTAGTAAACAAAGAGTGCGATGATCTATCAATGATCAGCGGGCATTGATTGTAACGGTCTACATTTCACCTGGCATTAGCATTGACGGTATTGAAGATTTCTTTGAATGGAATTTGATGACTTACACATCTAAGGGAGCAGAGATTTTCAAAAATATCGAAAAAAGACAATACCATACCATATCCATCATTTTGTCTGGCAATATAAACCTGGATCTTATGGTAAAGTTTGTGGAAGAAACGTTTAGATTACAGCTCAAAACAAATCTCGCGCTATTAACTAGTCGTGGTGGATCGTACATTAATATAGTCTTCGCTTGCCACGTTGAAAGGGTCGATTCGAAAAATTATATCAGTTATTTTAGTTATCATAAACTCGTGCTGTCCATTAAGGGGCGTTCAAGTATTACATAGCAAACTTTCAATGATTTTAGACCCCCACACCCTCTTTATAAGCAAAAATGTAAACGGCCTTTTTTTAAAAATAACAGTAAATAATAAACTCATATTTAGAAATAGCAAACTCGCATTAATCATAATGAAACATTCAAATTAAATGTGTAAACATGTTTTACGAAAGTTCGCTACTTTATGGGAAATAGTCATTACTTCGTAAGAAACCGGACAAACCCCCTCAGATACGGCTCTGCCATGGATGATACCTGACAAAAAAGGTTGGCTCAGAGGTAGAAATTAGGACAAGAATCGAGCAGGCGAGAATTGTATTTTTAAAAATGAGATTCTTCTTTAAAAGTAAAAGCCAATGCTTTTATAATATGTTCTTTAATGCTACAATTAAAATTAATTATTTTAAAACCAACTGAGAAAACATTGTTGTTTATAATCAGTTATTTTACTTGAAATTTATCATTCACACTTGCTTTTTCATTATTTTAAATTACATAATGAATCATGTTTTACATATTTGTTTTTATTTAGGAATATCCCAAAAAAATGTTTTCAGTGAAAATATAAAAAAAAATCTCTGCCCCCCCTCCCTAGAACATAAATTGTCCTCCCAGAAATAGATTCCTGAATTTATCACTGGAGTGGTGAAATGTTATATATACTCAGTGTTGTTATATGGAAGCATGGACGCTAAAGAAGGCAACATTAAACCAGCTACAGGCCTTTGAAATGTAGATATTTAGGAGGATTTTGAAAATAGCATATATGTTCATCATGTACCTAACACAGATGTTCTAAAACGAATAAGTCAGGACCAAGAGCTACTGACAATTATAAAAAGGAGAAAAGCAGCATACTTCGGATATATCATGCATAATGAGAAGTACAAGATATTACAAATAATACTGGAAGGAAAGATAGGAGGTCAACGATCCAGAGGAAGAAGATGGATATCATGGTTGAAAAACTTACTACAATGGACAGGGAAACCAATACATTTAGCTAAGGACAGAAGCAAATATTCGGAAGTTGTAGCCAACCTTTGTTAATGGAGAAGGCACGTAAAGAAGAAGTGGAAACAAAACAAATTTTGGGGTAAGTACTAGCATACAAAAAAATAAAAGAATTGTAACACGATTCATCTAATACTATTTCTTATACAATTTTCCATTTTGATCGTTATTTTAGAATTGTTCAGGGTAATTGTCTGAATTTTTCAAAGACTTCCCTTTAAAGCTATAGCGACTTCATAGTAAGTGTTTTTATTGATGAATGATATTCATTGATATGTTTAGTCAACAACTTGTATAATTCTACAAACTTTGCTATTATATCACGATATTATTCAAACTTACACATATGTGTAAGTGTTCCTATATGTTCTATAATATTTGCACCGGGTAACTGTAAATTCATAATAGTCGCATTTTCCTAGGGCGTATTTGGCAATTATACATTACTTTACAATAGAAAATTAGAGTTATATCACAATATGAAATTAAACTAGAGAACTGAACAAAATTATTTTATTCGAAATTCGAACTCATCGTAAACAAAATAATACCGGCTTCAAACTAACATCTGCTAGCGCTATCTGCTGGGGCGGGCATGGAACGAATTAAAGAAATCTGTATGATATTTAGCAAATTCACAGAAATAGGACTGCAATTGCAGATTAGCTGTTCGTAATTGTTAAATAAAACAAATTTTTTAAACTGAAATAATTAAATAAACAATAAATTAATTATTTTTAAAATTTGTTAAAAATTTAATATTTCTAAAAAACGTTTAACCGTGTTGAATAGAAATAAAACTGCTATATTCAAATAATATGGGAATAATGGAACTAAAAAAACGCAGCATTATAAAAATTCTTTTACAAAAACTTTCTTTCTATTTACCTGATTATTTTCAGTGAAAGAAATTTAAACGATTTAAATTATCGATATATTATCAACATATACTTAGTCGATCATTAGAGTTGTAAGAATAGTGATATATTATGTAATGTATATTGTTGTGTTGTGTGCATAGAAGTATCGTTTGGTAGCTGGTTGTAATTGGTATATTTGGATGTTGTTTATGTGTGTTGCGCTGTATATATATCGAATTTTCATAAATCGCGGAACCTGTTTTTGATGACAATTTAACGTAGTATCTATTCAGTGTTTGAAATGACTCAATATAGATTAACAATGATGTTGTGTATTAGTAATAGCGAAGCATTATTACGCCCTGTTAATTTTTATATGTATTATTTTTAACTTACCACTTACTGAGTCTGAAATTTCCAAGTAGGAGGTATTATTCTTAATGTAGAATGTCAAATTTTTCACGTTTTGTATAGTTATCTGTTTCACTACATGGTTACAAGCGAAGATTTTTAATTTTCTAATATTTCAGTTATAATACAGCATTTATCAGTCGTTCGTTTGGAAATGATAACTGATAAATTGTATTCGTAGTCCTGCATGTAAGTATATATCGATTCATTTACTGGCTATTAAATAATTTCATTTATGCATTTGTTTATATCATATTTGACAAGCGACTAGTATGTCGTTTTTTTTTGTTTTTTTTTTTTTTTGAAAATTTTTGTAGTGATCATAATTTCAAAAAAACATTTCCAGAAATAACATTAAACTATTCCCGCTTATTAGAAATATCTAAGGTAAACAAATCTAAAACATTTAGTGCTTAAAGGTTTTTTCGTGTTTTACTAATTATAGGAAGAATTAAAGTTTGCTTGTTTTGATAGCGTTTTAGTTATATTTCACCAATTTTAATTATTTACATTAACGGAAATTGTATAATAAATGGAAAAACATATTTTTTTATATATAAGCTTTTTCATATACATATATAATTTATGTTTACCTTAAATTATTAAATTTTATCGGTGTAAATTTTTCTTTTATTTTTTAATATATTCGTTTTTAGTGCTGCTTAAGAGAAAAATGTTTGTTTCATCGCCACCTCCGCCTCCACCGCCAGCTCCAAATCCATCATTTTTGAATTTGAACAGCGATCGAAATTGCCACAATTTATTATTGGAGTCAATTAGGCAAGGAAAAACTCTGAAGAAAACTGTTACAAATGATAGAAGTACTCCTTTAATATCGGGTAATACATTTTGATGATTTTATTTAAGTATTAGAAAATCCTATCAGTCGACATCTGTAACGGCAAAGCGTTTTATGAAGAGATTATAACTTACATTGTTATACTTAGAAGTGAATATTGAAAATTATAATCTAGATATAATTTCAGCAAGTGGTCTTTCTCCATAAAACTTGTCGATGATGATAAATTGTTTTTAAAATTCGCTCAAATTTTTCATAGGCCTAGTTAAAAATCGAAAATTATATTATATTTATCCTTACGTTCTGTTCTGTATTCTGTTCTTGCAGTTAAATTTTAGTTTACTGTTAATTCAAAATTTTATCTATCACGTTTATTTTTAGTCAAAAAACCGGTGTTTTACTCCTATAGGCTAAAGTCGGCGTTTATCCAGGTTTAAAAAATTTCCCTAAAGTTGAAAACATTGCGATTCATTCTCTCTGTTGGCGTAAATATATATGTAATTTTCTTTTTGCATAAGAAAGAAGTCTACGTAAAATGTAAGTTAACTATCGATATCAGAAAAATAACTGAATCGTTTTTGTTGTTTTAGAGAAGGCATAAAATCCTTTATCAATTTGTATTATTACATTTTAATGGAAACTGTTTATATTACTATCTAATATTTTACTACATTCGCCATTGAATTTCTTGTATTTTACTTAAAGTTTGAAAACTAATACATCTTTCTATAATTAATTTCGTTTTCTATTCTACTATATTAATATATATTAAACATTCTTTTGTCTTCAAAATGCTAGCCAACGGAAAAATAAAAATTTGCAAAAAAAAAATTCCCGTGGAAGTTGTTACTATTTTATTATCAAAATTGAAACTAATTTTCATAACATTAAACAGAAGTAAACTTTTTATAATTACGTAAGAAAAATTAATAATCATTATTCACACTGCAGTTTGGAGCTTTACATCTCCAGTTTAATATTTTGATCTCCATCTCAATGTAAATTTTATAATTTTCTTCTTTTTCAATAGATCTTTATCTTAACGATTTTAAAATAAAATAATATTAAATCGTTAATAAATATAAAAAATTTTGTAATAGTTTTTTTTTCCAGTATTACAAATGGTTAAACTACGATGTGCAGAAAAATTATTTTTATTATTATTACGATTACTTTGTTTCAAATACAAAAAAATTACTTTTTATAGCATACGGAATCTTATATCTAATAGATGTAAAATGTGTAATGAATTAACTTTTCGAATGGATTATTTTATAAAACTAAATTTTATATTGTACAGAGAGAATAGGGGAGGATGGTTGTCCTGTTGGAGAATATTGTTCAATTTTTTTCGTATCAGTATCTTTGTTGGTTTGTTATTTTTGTTTCCAATTAAAGTAATCGCCTAAAAAACACGCGGAACTTCCAAACAAACAAAGGAATGAACACATTTCCTTAGTTTTGCACCGCCGGGTAATAACCGGTTTATGTTACGTGTCCAGGTATTATGTATTACATGTTGCTGGGTATGTACCACTTCGGTTAATAGGCGATATATGCGTTACCGGACATCTGCTACTGATGTTTAACCGAATCGAGTGATCGTTTTTCAGATAGGTGCTGTGATTTTTGGGAGAAAAAATTTTCAATAAAATAAATAATTCCATCGATTTGCGGTCTGTTGCGTAACGTATCTTGGCCGACACGTTTAATTTTTTCTTTTCTCTAATTTAAAATTTAATTTATTAATGGATTACAAAATAAGAATAGGAATTAGGCCAAAAAAGAAATCTATGAAAGATCGGATGAAACTCGAAAAAACTCCGGTAACGAAAAATATATTCAATAAACAAATTAAAAACGTAAAAATTTTACTATCTTGGCCGACACGTTTAATTAGTGGTATCGGAAGCAAAAAATCTGGAGCAAAAAATAAGTGCAAATCAACGAAAAATGAAATGATCTATGTTAGGTATCACTCTGAAGCACAAGTGGACAAAAAAACATACCGAAGAAACAACCAAAATAACAGATGTAAAATGTATCATTAAAAATAATAAATAAGAATATCCGGGAATGTGGCTAGAAGCGAAAATAACCGATGGATACATTTATCAACACTATGGAAACCTGATGGAAAGCGAACTTCGAGACGGCTGAAGGAGCGTTGGGTAGATGAAATTCGAAAATTTAGAGCAAACTAGTGGGAAGATACAATCGCGATACCCGGAAAAATTGGAGGGGCGGAGGCTTTGTCCAACAATGGACTGACAACGACTAAAGAAAAAGAAGTGATCAAGAGAATACATTTGACTCAAAACTTTTTAGCCAAATCCAGGTATTGGTTTGCTTCTAAGTTCACAAATGTTTCTACACAAACATATAATGAAGCGTCGGTAAAATTCACACTTTCAAGTGAAACATTAGTTACAATTCTAAAACAAAAATAGCTTTTGGCTCTGATTTGATGAAAAATTTCGAATAAACTTCCTCCGTTTATGATTATAATAGCAAATCTTTTCCGTCCGTCGTTAAAAATGATTTAGATGGCGTATCTATTATTTTTATAGCCCTAGTTATCTTCCAATGTATCCGATTCTTTGATCTTCGTTGCCATTCGGCATAATTTTTGTTATGCCTTTATCTTAAGCGGTTTCCTTTGATAACTTACTCGTAGAGGAATTTGTATTTTTCTTTTCGGAATCAGTTTCAATTTAGCAGCCTCCAAGACTCAATTCAGCTCTAGCTTGAGTCCGAGCCTGGAACTCTGTTCTATTCGATTCCTATCCGGTCTTCTCGAGTTTCCTCGTTCTTTGAAGTTTTCTGCCACGTTCGGCAATTCGAAGTGTCGTAATTTTAACCGAGCAATAAGCCAGTTACTTTTCTTTTCCTAGAACAAATCATTAATATTGTTATTTCTTGAATTTCATCATGAAATAGATTAACGGACCTCGTTTTCTTGTTTGGATTAACGACAGAAAAATAAAATGGGTTACTCTTCATTTGTTACCTTTGTGAGAGGAACACAACAAAAGTAACGCCGCGTGGTAATTTATTGTTTTCAAAATAACATACTATCTGTTGACCTGTTGATGCACTCGTACGGTATACATCAGCAATCGAAAACATTGCATGGCGATTTGTGGTTTTACGCAGTTAACGAAGAAACATCTAGATCTTGGCAGTACATACAATTAAAAATCGTACTAACAACTGCACGATATCTTTTTTGAATAGTTCTATCTATATTCTGCGAAGTTAAGCGGTTCAAACCATCAGTAATATAATGTGTATCCGAGATCTCTATCGTAGATAGGAGTTTCCTCCATTCAGTTATTGGAGTTCAGCTACATCGACAAAAGCTAACTACTGAATAAGAGATAATCCATGGGATCACACTGTAATTTCCAATCGTAATTATTAATTAATTTATTTTTTTTTGATTACATAATTAAAGCAGAAGTAAAATTAATTTTTTGAATAATTTTAAATCGTATTTTAAATATAAAATTGTCGGGATATTATAATCCGGTTACAAATTAAACTCATTTGAAAAAAATAAAAATTCTGAAATTTATCAAAAATCTCAAAAGTAATCAATCGAAATAATCATTTAAAATGGAAAACAAGCTGTTTCACCACCCTTATTAATTTTTAATTATGTAAATAAAGCAAAGTAAGTTCCATACTCTTGACAGTTAATTCCTTTTTCTCGGTCACCTTTACTTTCCCAGAGAGTTTTCTGATACCCAATTAAATTTCAAATTAGGTTTGTGCCTGGAAGCGACTAGGATTCTGAACGAAGTAAGTATAAAATCCGCGACCTCCGGTTTGGTGGCTAACCATCTTGACTGCACTACCTTTGATTATGTAGTGTGATTAAATCATTTATTTATTTCATCGTGTACGATTTATGTAATGCGGAATATTCGATTTAAGTATCGGACGGCGAAGTATTTTTTAACTTCTACACAGATAAGAAACTTCATGAAGAGCCAATGTATTGTAATCACTCCAAAAACCAAAATTAGAAATTTTATAAAATAATTATGTTTTAGAGTATGAAAATTAAAAAAAAAAAAAAAAAAATATGGTTTGATCAAATGAAGCTATTTACTCTTTCGATTCGTGTTATTCCGTACGTTTTGATGTGCGAAATCGAGATCATTAGGTTTTGAGTAAATTTGGTCTACTGTGTTTAGAATAATGTAAGGAAATGTATATTAAAAAAGTAATCTAGTTATTTTCTAAAAATTAATCATTATGTGAAGTTAAACATGATGTAAGTCAACATGTTTTGATACACCCTACGCATAGTTTTTTTTTGACTTTTATAGGGTTTCTTGAAAGAAAATAATACAGAATTGTTTCTCTTTGCCTCCTGCGACGGATTTTAACCAAACCCTGATCAGGGAACAGTCGATTAGGAATCAGACGTTTCTGAGTAAAAGGGGGCTGCTGGGTATGATTTGTCTGGCTTCTGCATTAAGATCTGCTCGGTTCGGGTGGCTCTTCTAGTAACTACGTTAGCACTAATAAAGTTCTCAGTTTCACAGAAGCACGCAAGCTTCTTCATCATGATAAGGCGATGCAGCGGAATACCTCTTGCAAATTGATATTACCAGTGAAATACCTCTGTAAATGATAGATAGTATTAATGAGATAGAAAAAATGTGATTCAAAACCATACCGGTTACTAGTCTTGCAAGAATTGTTAATTTATGCCCAGAGGCGCGATTATAAAAGAGTTGTTAGAATCGATAAAAGGCCTCTATTGCAGGACGAATCTAAAAATATTGAAATATATGGATGACCAAGTATTGGTAGCGGAGAGTGCATAAAACTTAGTAACGAAGTTATTTAAGATAACATAGCAGCAAAGCAATACGGAATGAGGATCAACGCCGAAAATACTAAAACAATGCGTATTCGTAAGAACTCCTATAAATTTTGAAACACTATTGGGAGGTAAATTTTTGCAAAAAGCGGAAACATTTCGATATTTAGGACAATGGATAACTGAAGATGCATGGTGCCGCAAGGAAATAACAACAAAAATTGCTATAGTAAACATTTATGCAGAAACGAATGATGATAAATCAGAGAAGCTTACCGCTTGTGGTAAAACAGACGAAAGTAAACTGAAAGCATCTGAAATTTGCCGCTGGATAAGATTGCTGAAAGTGGCGTGGATAAATAAAGTCTCAAATCAAAGCATGCATGCAAAAAAACAAAACACTTTTACTGAACATACGTAAGGGAAGACTGACTGAATACGATATATTCTAAGCCACCGAGGTACCCGTGGATATCCTAGAAGGAAAAGTAGAAGATAATATGGGAATAACATAAAACAGGAACGTAAACGTTAATAGAACTGAAACAGTGACAGCGAACTAGTCCTAGGAATGTAACAGGAAATAGAACGTGGTCTAATTATTAAAAAATCAGAAATAAAAATAAAAACTTGTTGATTGACCATGTAGGCGTGTGTACTAGGATGTATGTCTCCCAGTCGCGCATGGAGAATGTGGTGAATAATACATGTATTTAATCTGGAAGTTATTTCCGCGCTCTTTACGGCTGTAGTACGTTGCTAACTTGTTAAATAATAGAGTAATAATTTGAAGAATAGAAAATAAAAATTACCTAATGAAGTATAATTAATTTTTCAAATAAACCATGGTGTCCATCATTATTGGGATGCTAGATAAATCAAGCTATAGTAACAAGTTAGTATAGTGGAACCAAGATTCTGATTGAAATAGCTGGGATGACTTAAATCGAATTTCCGGAGATTTTTCACTTATCTGTGTAAGTGTGCAATGGAAGAGGTGGAAATTTGCAGACTTCTCTTGTTGTTTGAGCACCCGCTTCAAGATATTTTGTCCGCTCATTTAAAAGCCCCTCTACTCGATGCTAATTTTGGTATATTAGCGATAAAGTTTTTCCCTACGCTTAATTTTTTTACATTTTTCTGTATAAAAGCGGTGTTGACTTTAAATGACTGAAATACCCCATGATCGAGGTAGAGCTAGTGTTGTTTGTTTCATAATTTAAAATCTGTTTGTACAATATATGCGGCTGTTGCGACTAGTTTGTATTTTTATTTTTCACAATTTTGCAGGCAAATCGGATATACCTTTTCTTTTAAAATTCTTAATTTTTGATTTTGTTATCTATTAAATGTTCAGTTTAGGTCTATACAGTTTCATTTTAATTTTTTTTTGTTCAAAGTCATAACATCTAGATATTTTAGAACCGAATGGATAATTCGATAATCAACTGTGAAATAGTATAAACGTGAAGCCATCTCTTGAATACAAGGCATATTAGCCGTTTTGGTGAGATCAGCATTAATCATTAGAATGAATTAGCGATCAAATATCCGCTGTTGACGTATTGCGCGATTACTGAAACGCTCAACAGTGTTAGATTATCTGCACAAAGTACCGCGTATTTCTTGTTTCTTTAGCAACAAAATTTTTCCATACGGTTTTTTATCAATGTAGTTCATTAATAAGTCGTAGCTGTGATTAAATTAATATTTTCTTTTTCGTTATTATTATTATTTTTGTTTTATTAGGTGCGACTAAACCTGTTAATAATGAAAATACGGTAAATGAGACACATTCATCGCCAGCGAATAAAAATTCGAACGATTTTTTTCAACCTCACTCGGCATTGGGTGGCTTATTCGCAAATGGCATACCAAAACTAAAACCAACAGGATCTGCTATCGGTGAGTAGTTAACGGTTTCAATTTTTTGTATTAATTTCTTCGTGAAATTTATATTAACTGGTAATTTGTAAAAAGTTTTCCAGCTACAAGTTACATTTAACAAAAATTGGATTTAGATAAACCGATTTATGTGTCGAGGATTTTTTTCTCTTGTTATATTTTAGATCCTTAGACATTTTTCCCCGATAATTTCATAAAAAAGAATCGATTTTCCGCCAGATGTAAATAATGTTTTTTAATGATTTCTTTTTTGAATAAGAATAATGAAAATTAAAAAAAAAATTATCATTATCTTCAAAAAAGAAAAATAGAATAAAGTATTTTATAAGTACTAGTTACCAGAAGATCAAGAATAGACTAGTAACTGTTTTTTTTGTTTTTTTTAAGGTTTTAGACTTTTGCAGACTTTTCGATATTTACTTAATGTTGAATTGATCTTTCCGCAAAGGTGTTTTTTGTTGTTTTTTTTTGTTTTTTTTTGTTTTTTTGACATTTCGGTACGGAGACCTCCACCTATAAGGAGAAGAATCAGTTAAATATTAATCTGATCAGAAACTGGCAGAATGAAGAAACTAAAAACTCGGGTAACGGACTGGGAGGGAATGAATAAGTTGTAAGAGGTGTAATAAAGATTACAGAGCCCAAAAGGCAACAATTTAGAATACGGGATAGTGCGTTCAATCGAAAGAGAGAGAGACATTGAAAGAAAATATGGTTGATGAAGATATAGCAGTTTAGGGAGAGTGTCAAAAGAAAACGAAAACGTAAAGAGAATGATAAAGACGTAAACAAATGATAGAGATGACAGCGGAATTTGACTGAAAGTCTCCGGTGGATGAATACGAAAAAAGAAAATTTATTGGGAAAAGAAAGGACATAGATATCTAACTAGATTTTAGTATGGGATTTTTTGCATAGGAGGAATAAGTTAGAAACAGGGATTTTAGAAAAATAGAAATAGGAGGGCGTATCAGTCCGAGTCGAACGACTAAGGACCTAGCAGAAATCGACGTGTGTAGAATAGAGTAGGAAATGGCTGTTGATAGGAGAACGTATGCGAAGGATGATAAAGTCGCAGGTGCGAGTGTAAATATAGGAAGAAATAGTTCGGAGAGTGCTTATGTGGTTAAAGTTAATCAAATAGTTAGAAACGAAACATTGAAAGGAGATATAAAAAATTAAACGCAGGGTAGTCATTAGTTCAGCAGTAGAGATGTACAAAAAAAAGGAAAACGGAAAGATTTAGAAAAATTGCTTTCTGGTAGAATAAAGGAGGCCCCAACTTTATTTGGCTTCTTTGAACCATTTATAAAAATGTTTCTATGGGAGAGGAGAATAAGGCGCATGAGCAGTAAAGAGTTTATCTAAGTTCATGGATGCAAAATGCGAAAGCAGTTTAAAGAGTTAAAATGGACGTTAAAGATTCCTCTATGTCTAATAAACAAAATATTTCATCAGTGTGTACTACCGAAGATGACTTATGGACGTGAAGTATGGAATACTATAGTAGCAATGGGGAAGACGTTAAGAGTAGAACAAACGCGGATTGAAGGTAGAATGATTGGTATAATTCTAAAGGATAGAAAAGAAAACGAGTGGACCGGAGAAAGTACAGGTATAAACGATATGTCGTACAAATGATGAAGAATTTAAAATGGAGATGGGCTGCTTAGTTCGTAAGACATCCAGAGCTACTTGCAAATGCGATCATAGCATGGGTATCAAATGGAACGCATAGAAGAGGCAGATCACAGAAGGCGATGTGAAAAAAATCCCAGAAGAATTGGATAAACAAAGTGACGGATAAGAGAAAATGGAAAGATCTATAAGGGGGTTATACCTACCAGTGGACGTATAATAAAAATGTAAAGATTCAAGCATTCGACAAGCGACAATGCTTCTCTCGTATTTTATGGACAGCAAAAAGAATGAATACGACTATTTAAAATAAACTAGAACCAAAAAGAAATGTAATTTATTGAGACGTGAATCGCTGCAAGAGAAACCACAAAAGTTCAATCAGTTTTCAAAGTTATATACAATGTATACATTTTATTTGTTTTTTAATAATCATTTCTCTAAGAATCAAAAAAATTTAAACTAGATTCTATATTACATAATTTTTGTATATTTTCTATATAAAAATTTCTGATTGATATAATGTTTATACAATACCTAGGCATTTTATATAATACTGGACGGTTTTAGGCAATGCAATAAAAAAAAAAATTAACATTTTTTGTTCCATTATGTTACCGGCAGTTTGTGAACTTCATGATTTTAAACCAAAATACTAAACATTGTATAAAAAAAAAAAAAAAAAAAAAAAAAAATTTCTACGTGTTTTCTAATAATATCGTATAACGCTAAAAAAAACACCCGGGGATCTATGAATTTTAAATTAATACTTTAACGAGTTTCGAGTGTAAATTTAGTTAAAGCAAATTTATTGAGAATTATTTTAGATATGTAAATATCGTTTAATTCTAGTTAATTATGAAGATGTATAAAACTAGCATATTTGCTGTTCCTCCAAATCGGATTATCAGTCAGTGTACTGTTTAAAATAGACCGTCATGTGTAGCCATGTGTGTAATGCTTGATCTAATAGTCAGTTATGTTAGATATGTATTCCGTTTGGCTTAACTTCTTTTTGATTATATCATTCATTGCTTTTCATGTATACCGACACAGAGATTATATATATATATATTGCTTTACTATATACGAACTTTACTATAATGATGCTACAATAGTTTATTTGTTTTATAAACTTTATCGTAAAATTTACAATTAAACCTGCCATCATTTAACAATAATAAACACACAAAACGCACAAAAATTCTACTGCAATGTAAAATGTAATTTAAATTTTGATCAACTGATGGCGCTGTAGTCTACGAGGGCATTTGTAGTTTTGACTATAGTAATCCGCTTCAATTTATCGCTGTTTATCCCAAAAGAGACAAATGTTAGAGGTGGTTATGCAAAAATGAACTAGAAAAGTTTATGGTTTAAAAATAAATGGGAAACGATAAGTATATTTAAACAGATCAGTTGAAAAATATTGGTGGCTATGTCTTTGGAGAAAGTAATGCATTCGGCTTCAAATTAACCGAAATGACAGAAAATACATATCATGTGTTTGCAGCGTATTATTAGTTTTAGATTTCTTTTTAACGCAATGTGATAATGAACATTTTTGAGTTATCACAACTACGATAATCTTATAAATGCAATAAAATGGTTTGAAATAAATTAAGGATCTGGGTTGAAGGAAAGTTGGATTTATGGTGATATAATAAAATTCCGAAGGTTGAAGTTATTTCGAATTACTTTAAGAAACTATGCAAACTTCTCTTACAGATGATAAACAAAAAAAGGGTAGCCAGCAAAAGAGGAGGTAATAAATCGGAATAATTCTGTTTCGATTTTAAAAAAGTATTTTCTTCATATTTCAATATCTTTTTATCAGGATATAAATAATTTTTTAGCTTATAATTTTTGGACTGCATAATGAAATAATAAAGAAATTCGTTTATTATTGATGATTTCTTTATTTATAATTTAAAGTATTGCATAAATATATAAAAAAATACATAAATATATATGTGCGCGCACGCGCGCTACGGTTCGGAAGAGACAAACGTTATGTCTAAAAAATTATTTTTGAGGTTTTGAATGTTTCTATATATTTCGAGCACGCTCTTTTACGTAGAACTGTTTTCAGGTTCGAGAAAAGTTTTATAACGTTTTTAGGGAGATTTCAAATTGAAATATAATAGCGATGCAAAACGTAACCTGTTCCAAGGTGTAGGAAAAATGCAATGGTCTGAGTATTCTTAAGGGGGACACACACTTATATGTTAAATGGAAATTAACGACGCCAGGCAATAAGGAGACTGTAGTAAGCAGAAAGACAGTAAAACTTAGAGTTTTAGTGTTAAATCTTAAATACACGATCAAATTTTCAGTAGTGTTACATCGAAAAATTTCAAAGAAAAACAATTTCAGTAAATTACATTTCATGCGCTGAAAAGTCGAGAACGAAAAATTGGAAAAATTTTTACGTCGTCTGCCTCTTTCACTTTCGCGCTGATATTGCGATGACTGAGTTGCTTGGTGCTTAAGCAGCGTCTGCTAATTTCACCTCTTCAAATGTGTTCTAAAATCGTTTATTTCTGTATTTTTCATACAGAGATATAGAAAATCTTTTCTAGAAAAAGAAGCTTTACATTCCCCTATTCTACGACTTTTTACAACTTAGCTTTTCTATTTCTCATAGCGTTCTCTGCGTTCTTTTCCTTCTTTCATCGAATATAGCCTCTTTTCTCGCTACTTTTATATTTTTTATTTCAAATAAAATTCCTATTTAGTTTTTTTTAAAATTATTCGTTGGGTTAACTCCTCTGCTGCTGGTGGGTCAAAAAAGAAGAAATTAAGTAAAATTACTCTTAAGTAGTTCTACTACTTTGTATTGAACATCTTAAACACTATTATTTCGACATATATGTATATACTGGGCAGGTTAGTGTTTTGAAAACATACCATTAAAAATAAAATCAAACAACAATTTGTTGATTTTACCGTTTTATAAGTAACTTTTTAATAATGCTCATTTAAATTTTTTTCCTGCTTTTCATTCATCAAATAATCTATCTTTGGATTTAATGACTATATTTATAAGTCAAGGAAACTTTTCATTTTTTTGTTTTTTTTTTTTTTTGTTTTTTAGTTTTGTTATCTCTGTTGACGTCAGCGCATTTTAAATTAGCGTCAGTGACGGACAAACAGATACAATTTACCTATCAAACAATATAAAAGAACCGTAGTTGGGTTATTATTTTTTAGCAGAGGTGCCTAGATTGCGTCCACTAAAGTGTTTCATCAGATCCGTCTCATGTGTGAAGCACTGGAATGCTACTTGCATGCTAGCTCGATCATGTACGTTACGCACGCAGTTGGCGTGACTGAAGCAATTTCAGACTTGTCTGCTTAGTTATTGTCGAATTTTGTCGGGCTGCAGTAATTTTCTATTATTCAAAATCGGGAGAAAACGCTTAAGTGAAGTGATCGAATAATTATGCTTATATTGTTTACGTGTTTATGCATCACATTCTGTTTATGAAAATCGGATTTTATTGTTTTGTAAAAGTGAAGAATAATTTCCCCGAAATGTATGTGGCACTTTAAATAATAAGTTACGAGATGACTAGAGTGCAGTGTAAGAATACAAAATTAAATATGTGCGCATTCACTTTGTTGTTTATTTATTTTAATTTCTTCTTTTTTTTTTTTGACTGATGAATAAATTTGAAAAAATATTTGGTTTATTTATATAAAGCGTAACAATGAAAGAAATCTAGTTTGTCATTTTAAATAGAATTTTATTACTTTGAAATAAATAATCTTACGCAATTATTTTTCATTTTTCATTTGAAATGATAAACGGTGCCAACAGTACATGTTTTTGTATTTTGCTTAATTATTATTAAGTGGATTAATTTTTTACACCATTAGATTGTTTTAATTTAAAATGACCTTAAATTCATCGAAATATTTTTATTTCGTAGTGTACTTATTGATTTTTATCGGAAACTCTTAAAAACTTAAACTTGTTGATGCAGTTTTTATCTTAAATACATTTTTAATTTTTACTTGCTTTCTTCTTCTTCTTCTTCTTCTTCTTCTTTTGAAATATGTTAATTTTAAAACAGGAAAAAGAAAATTAACATAGCGATACTCTTGCTAGCAGAATCCGTTCACTTTCGTAATTAAAATAATAGTTTTACTAGTAATAGATGTGTGTACATACACTGGAATCGCGCCAATATGTTCGCACATGAGAGTTTCTTAATGATCCGAATGTTTTAAGTATTGTTCGAATCTTGTACACGTCTGCCTTTAACTTCTTAAATTCCTAGTTGGACACAGAAATGCAAAAAAAGGATTCTGGTTGTGTTATCTTTTCGTAAACAGTGCATTTTCGTCCGAGAAAGTTAAAGATGTATGTGATGCGAATTCCTTAAGTCATCTTGTTTTTTTTTTTTATTTATTTTTTTACATTAAGCCGGTTATGTATTTCAATAAAACGTCTACTACCGAAGATAAGAAAAATAGTTTATAAACATTATTATAGAAACTACCACTGTGTTTAATCATCGGGAGATGCGCTCGGAATGTAATCCTTCCCTTTTTTGAACTGCTACGCCAAATAAAATATGTTAATTTGAGTGAAATTTCGAAATCTAGATTTATCAGCTTATTGTTCCGATAATGAATCTATGTTCAGATCATCAGAAATACAGAAAAAATAAAATCCAAGTATTAATTATTCATTTTAACATAATTATAATACATTTTCTGGTAATTTCTTTAAATAATATTTTAAAATTATTAAACACTAAACGCAGAAGTCTTTATTAAAAATCAAAAATTCAAAAATTTTGAATTTTGAATTTTAATATGGACTTTTGTGTTTAGTGTTTAATAATTTTTAAAATATTATTTAAATTAATTATTTAAAATTAAGCAATGAGCTCTTTTTGTAACAGTTTAATTTTTTTCGTTACGTATCTTTTTAAATATAGTTCCGGTTTTGTTATTCATTATTTTTAATGATATTTTCAAAATTCTGACTTAAATTAGAACACATATATATTAAGAAGTTGATAAATATGTTTTATATACGTGTAATATTCGATTTATTTAAATTGCATTTTGCCTCTGATGGACAGTTTGTAATGATGGAAGCGGCTAAATAAAAAGTTTTTAAATATACCGTTTCGCTATTGATAATCGTATCCCTCACAATTGTAAAAATAAATAATTTATACTTCCTGAACGGTTGAAAATGTTTATTGTTTATCTGTAATATTCCGTTATGTTGTTTTACACTTTTTGTTTACATTTTTTGTTATCTTACTTTTATTTTATTTTCGATGAATGGTTATTTTAGCTTGCTATGTCATATGTCGAGTTTATATTTCGTAATTAAAATTGGTCTACCTCAGCGCAGTAAAATCAAAATAGCGAATATCTTTCCTATTTCTATTTAATGTAGGTGTTGTCACTAAAATAAAACAGGTAGTATTATGTCATAATTTTGGTACAAGCGATATTTTGCATCTAATTACGAATTAAAAACTGTTCCATCTAAGATGTAAGGTTCAAAAAAAAGTTTACGCTGTATTATTAACATTTTTTTTTATATTAAAAACAATTGATAACATAGATATAGGGCATAAAAAAAAATAAAGATTTTTTTTTTTTTAAATACTTTTATAGATTTTCACTGTTTATTTACTTATGAAAAACCAACTCATAATTTTTAAAAATAAAATATAACTAAAGTAAGCGAATAGTTTTTTCAGAAACTAAAAGCCTCCGCTCACTGCAGTCGTGAGTTGTTTTTTTCCAAAGAATTAATATTATGTTAAATAAAAATGTTTCTATTTTTTTTAATCATTAGTTTTATTTTCTAATTCTTAATGTTATTATTAAAAAGATTAATTTTTTCTGATTGCATTTTAAAATTATGAATTAATGGTAAACGGAAACTCACTTTTATCGAGCGCTATCTATCGCTGTAAACTGCTAGCGTGGAATATCCATACCATAAAAAATGAGAAAAAAACATTTATTGAAAATTGAAAATATTATTAGGGCGGATGAGTCAATAAAAAAAAATATATATATATACACCGTATTCCTTCGAATTTAAGACGCACATTTTTTACTCGATTAAAGGGTTAAAATAATGGGTACGTCTTAAATTCGAAGTAATACGGTATATATATATATATATATATATATATATATATATATATGTGTGTGTGTGTGTGTGTATATATATATATATATATATAAAAACTTTCCAACTTACTGAGTAATGTCTTAAATTTCAGTCTAAGATTAAATTTGATTTAGACGAACATGAACAACGGAGTTATAAAGTTTAAAAAAAAAAAGCGACATTTATTTAGTGAAAATTGAAAAAGTTGACTGCACATTCTTCTATTGTTAAAGTAGACGAATATAAGTTGAAAATAATCGGAAGGTGGCCAAAATTTCAATTGCAAGATTTAATTTGAACAAAAAGTACGCGGCAGAGTTAAATAAAAGCGATTGGTCCTTCACACAAATATCAGAAGAAGGACAAGATTAGATCCTTCTGGACAAGGGCAACATCAGAAATGTGGGTTACCGATTTGGTCCAACTTTTTCTAGATGGTAGTAATATTCGGTAAAAAAAAAAGGAAAAAGGATTTCACTTTTTTTTTGAATTTGACCGTGAAACTTGAGAAAAGCACGTCTAAAGTTAACTCTAGCTAACGTATACGAGATGTGATCAAATGGTAACGAGAATTTTTAATTTCTTTTCAAAAAACATTTACACCTATTCTTTAATGTTTATTCCATGGTCCCTTCAAAGTAGTCCTCCTCTGATATTATCCATTTATGCCACCGTAGCTTCCAGTGTGAGAAACACTGTTGGAATCCCTTTTTAAGTATAGCCTTGAGCTTGCTGTGCGATTTCCACTTGATCTTATTTATTGTTGAAAAACGTTATCCTTGGAGTGATGTCTTAAGTTTGGAAAATAGGAAAAAGTCGTAGGATGCTATGTCTGGAGAATAGAGTGCTTGCAGAATTAGAGCGCTATTTTGCTACCACGAACTGTTGAATAAGCGAATATGCGCCGGTGCGTTGTCGTGGTACAAAATCTCCACGAAAGTTCGGGTCGTTTGATTGCCTCACGCAGATTGCGTAAAACTTTTAAGTAGTACACCCCTTATTGACTGTACGACCAGTCGGTAAAAATACATAGTGAACTATTCCATTCCAGTCAAAGAAAACGGAATTACAAAATTCTTCTTACTTTTTAATCACATTTCATATGCGCTAGTTCGCTAAGTTTAAACGCGCCTTTTTCGGGTTTCACGAACTAATGCAAAGAACGACGAAATTCGTTTCCGTTTCTTACTGAGTACTATGCCATCTGGAAAAAGTTGGGCCAAATCGGTGGCCCACACTTCTGATGTTCTCCTTGTAAATAAATTTTAGTTCTTATTCTTAATAATATTTCGTTGGAAGATTGGATTTTTTCCGAAATTTCTTTGCTCAGATAAAATTCCTATTTCTATCGAATCACTCTACTTATTAGCGGAGAGTGATTTTAATGAATTTTCACGGTTAATTTTATTAACTATAGTACGCTTAAATAATTTATTTGAATGTATCTTTTTAGTGGAGAATATTTTACAAACGCGTCACGTGTAGCATTTATTTTAATTTTTTAAACATGATATTATTCGAACAATTTTTGAGTAACTAGAATTTGCCTCTCTTCATTCAGGCGCGGAATGTCTAGTTCTTTGTCGGTTCTGATTATTTTACGTAAAATAAATTTCTTTTTGGTTAATTTATAATAATTCGTAAATATGTTATTTGTTTTCGTTTAATTAAGCTGATGGGGTCGTCAGCTTTTGTGAAATTTCTGTTTTTATTACTTTTTTTCTTTTCGAAATTAGATAATAGGAAGTGTTGAAGAAATATTTAATTACTTTTTTTGTTTACGTTAAAATGAGTATGGAACGATCGATACATTAAACGCCGCAATTTACGCGAAAACTATTCAGAGAATGAAGAAAAATATATGAACAAACGTTGTTGTAATATTAGTAGTTTATATTTAAAGCGATATTATGTAGTAATATCTATTAGGTTGTCGAATTATGTAGTTAATATTACGAACATTTCATCTGACCTTTTTAAAATACTCCATTCATTCCGAGTGTTTCTGATAGAGAATATGATTAGCATGCAGCATTTAAAGGCAGCTATAACGTTGCATGAATAAAATTGCGTATTTTACTGGCAGTTCAGTTTGCTACATTCATTGGAGAAACTTTTCATGCTCTTAAAATTTCAGATATTAAATACATTTCAGTGTAGTTCTCGATCATGGATTCATCCCTAGCGACCTCATGTAACTGGGCAAATTTTTATCATTAGAGGTGACAATGATTAAGAAATCGGATTTTCTCACGATTAATATATTTAACCGTTATTTTGTCTGCTGTAAGGGGATAGTATTTGAGGTCAGAGTATTTGGTTCATTTGTCAGAAATGTAACGTTAGCCACATATGTAGACAAAAATTCTTCGAAGCTAAATGGTCCGTATTTTTATCTTCCGCTTAGCAGTCTTTGCAAACGTATACGTGGATTATTAACGCGATAAGTTTAGCGGAGTCAGTTAAAATTTAGTTTGTATGTTATATATCAAAAACAAAAATCTTAAGATTGAATATTAAATAAAATATTCTAGAAACGATTTCCGGAATATGCCATCTATAATACTAACAAGGAAAGTACGCGAGTTGTCAGACGATGATTTTGATGAAATTTTGATATGTTGTAGGGTATAAAAAAATATTAGACACGTGTTTTTTTTTGTTTTTTTTTATCGGTCCATATGCAGTTTCAAGGGGTGAAAACCACCCCTAAAGTTCACCCGCGAAAATCGTTTTTCTTAAATATATCGTCTTCAACTCTATAGTTTTTTTATGAAACAAAATGGATATTATTTCTCGTGCAAAGGACAAGTAATCCACTGTAATTTAGGCAGTGGGTTTGCATCCCCTATTTTCTAGGGGGTGAAGACACCTTTTTTTTGGTCATAATTATGGAATAAAAAATTATAAAGTAACATAAAAAAATTATAAAATAACATAAAAAAATAAGAGAAACACTTTTTAATACATACAATTAGAAAAAATAAAGTTGACATGTTTCGGTATTTTCATGAATTTCACCCTTGTGGTATACTGGAAAACCGTTTTTATAATTTACTTCTTTAAAAAATTATCGGAATGGTTCAACTTGTGTATTTATTTATTTCTTTATCTATTTATTAACGGGAATCACCACTCTTCTTACGAAAATAATAACAAAAATAAATTAAGAAGTGGCCAAAGTTAATTAGTAATATAATAATTTTTTTTTTTTTTTAGAATGAACCCCCTTATACATTAGGAGAATTACATTCGATGAGTAAATCAAAACATTTATTACTAATTCTCTCAATCAACAAACAGTAAACAGTGTATTAATAATATTATAGATATAATTCGTACTGCTATCATGCTCAATCAATCTGCAGAGAATCTGAAATATAATAATCAACATTTTTAAAAATAAACATCTTTAAAACATTGGCTCGTCCAGGAAGGTGGTGTTTATTTTGCTCGTTATAACTTTAGTCTTAACAGTCTGTCTGCGGCTTGGGAGTTTGGGGTTTATCGGTTTAAAAACACGGACCTTCGGCCTGACTGGGTTCTAGAGGTTTGGGGCTGTTTGATTATAAAGCACAGGATAATTTGAATTTTCAAAAATTGGTAGCAGATTCGTAATCACCGACCTAAAAAATCCTCATATATAATTTTTCATTAAAATTAAAACTTTTTTGTTCGCCATGTTGAATCCGTCATTTTAAATTAACAAAAGCTGATGACGGATTCGTAATCAGCGACCTCAAAAACCCTTGAGTACAAATTTTTTACGAAACTGGATTACTTGATACATGTATTTAATGATGTTTCTTGTAAGGGGTGCTTAACCAACCCCCTTTAAGGGTGAAATTCGTGAAAATGCCGAAACATGTCAACTTTATTTTTTCTAATTGTATGTGCTAAAAAATGTTTCTCTTATTTTTTTATGTTATTTTATAATTTTTTATTCCATAATTATGACCAACAAAAGGTATTTTCACCCCCTAGAAAATAGGGGATGCAACTCCACTGCCTAAATTACTGTGGATTACTTGTCCTTTGCACGAGAAATAATATCCATTTTGTTTCATAAAAAAATATAGAGTTGAAGACGAAATATTTAGGAAAAACGATTTTCGCGGGTGAACTTTAGGGGTGGTTTTCACCCCTTGAAACTGCATATGGGCCGATAAAAAAAAACACTTGTCTAATATTTTTTTATATTCTACAGCATATCAAAATTTCATTAAAATCGGCGTCTGACAACTCGTGTACTTTCCTTGTAAGTAAAATAAAGTAAAATAAGTAGTTCATAATATACGAAGCCTAATGGATCCGAAGAGAATATTGAATGGCGTGAATGCTTGATTATTAAGATAATAGTCATGGGTTTCAGCGACGGAAAAAGTATAAATTGATTTAAACAGGCCGAAGGATTAAATGATTAGTTAGTGGTCAAATGGTGTTTCTCTTTTCATTTTTGGGCGGGAGGGGGCTCCCATTAGTGGAATCCGTTGTCCAAAATGGTGCTTAATGCCGGGTCAATGGGGAAAAAAAATACTAGGGACAGTTCCTTTTTTTCGGCTACCTTTACTGTTTTAGATTTTTCTAGTACTCATTTCAGTTTCAGATTAGGCATATACCCGAAAGTGACTTGGATCCGGAACAAGACGAGTCTTGAATCTGTGACTTCTGGTTTGGTAGCCAGGCACCTTTACAACTGGGCTACCGTGCTACATCGATAATACTAGAAAGGAAAAAAGAAAAACACACATAAGGAAAGAGATAAATGTATAATGTATATTATCTAAATATCCGGAGTCTTAAATTATCGTTAATTGAGAAAAGAAAATCATATTATTAAGGATGTACGTAGAATATATACGGTCTGACTTTTTGTTTCTTAATTGGGAGATAAACAATAGTTCAGGTGTTCTACAGATTCAGGCAATATATATATATATATATATTTTTTTTTTTTTTGGTTTTTCCCATTCTGGATAAAAACCAGTGGGCAAGAATATTTGATATAATCTGTGTATAATCGGTTATAGTGTACTTACGAAAATATATGTTAATTACAAAACATTTGTGTGCATGCGTGGTGGGTACTTAGCAATAAACACAGACTTTTCTTTTTATATTATACATAGATTGTGAGAGAATGTAACGGTAATGTTGGTACATAGTCACCGTTACATTATATTAACATTAATTAACTTAATAAATTAAATAATATGTATGTATGTATATGTATATGTACAAGTGCGTATGAAAACAGCAGTGAAACTACAGTGATGGAATAACAATTAGAATTAGAGTTAAGTAACCATAAACATATGATACTTACAGAGGCTGATCACTTTCTTTTGCAGTTAGTTTGATTTTCATTGCTGACTGGAAGTATTGAAGCAGATTCTGAGCATTTTTATTATTAATTATAAGCGAAGTGTTAGAATTGATATTATGAAGAGCTCGTAGTCTGTCAAAGTTGATACAATCAAAGATCAGCTGCTGGAAGTTATCAGGTGAAATTGATCTACAGAGTGGGCAATTTGGGTAGTCGGTGAGTTTGAACCTTTGCAAGTATTCACCAAAGTTTCTATGGCCAGAAAGTACTTGAGAATTGAAATATGTTATGTTTAAGTTTTGCGGCCAGTGTCACAATGATCCCAGCGACTTTGCCACTCATTGATGATTATGTCATTTAAGGCAATACATACTACACATTAAAATGTTTTCATTTTCTCTTTTATACTTAAAGATGGGATATTTTCGGAGAAAATATATCTATTCATATTTAGTGTAAATGTTTATTATTTATATTTGTAATTTTATTATTTTTATTAATTCAACTAACAAATAGAATGCATACTACACTTGGGCATTTAATAATTTCCATAGATTTAATAAAAGATTTAATTACTCATACTGACGAAATTCTTGTTTTGGTTTAAAAGACGGAATTATAATTATTATTGGTTCCTACGGTAAAGTGTTTTGATTAATTTTTAAAATTGTATACACCGCGTGTATGCGTGAAAAAGTGTAATAGTAGTAAATGTAGAAAGTTTACATAATGAAATTTAAATAAACACGGCAGCGCTATAACATGAAAGCGACTTTTAAAAATCTATTAAATTTCAGTTGTGTATTTATTCTCGACAGACTTGCAGTAATTTCTCTTACAATAGCTAAATAACTGCGGCCATCAGAATTATTTTACGGTTTCGGTGTTAATTTGTATTTTTATTTCATTAATTGTACCCATTGCACCGGTGTCCGCTAAAATTGTTCTACTAATTGCGAGAGAGTATTAAGTTAGAGCTTTCGAATTTGATCAAGTAGATAGCATTAGAAGCTGCTTAATTAAATCGGAATAAATTATAAAATTAACTCGCGACATAATAATAAATTCGGAAGTTTTGACAGAGGAGCCATCTGTTATTTGCGATCGATAGGTAGTGTGAATCTGGCGATGAAATTTTACATTTTTTCAGAATTTTGTGGTACTGGGAGAATTTCAAAACTACGAGCCTCTTATTTCATTTATTTAAAATGTACACATGTACGCAGCTACAGTTAATTATCGTGTAAAATTAATTAATTTTTTAAAATGTATATGTATTTGGATCGACTGTCATATTAGCTGCACCGTTATCATTTTACATACGCGAGTTTAGGAACAGATCTTATTTGCAGATATTCAGTAAAGCTATATAAATAAATCATTTATATGCCGATTATCCGTAGTGCATAATAGTGTACAAACATATAGCACGAAATTTCATTGATGCTCTTATATATATGTTAGCAAGCAAAATTACGGAGGAGGATATATGAAAATGAATAATGAAGCAATCTAGAAAATTTTTTCTCCATAAAAATGTACCTAAACTAGGATAATTTGTTAGTTTTGAAAATTAAATGACTACAACACGGACACCTGAATTAACGAAAGGGTAATATCTGTAACCATCAGGTATCAAAATTAAACCCGGGATTCTTGAATTAAGTATACTCTTAGATACAGACCTTAGAAAGCAAGTACTCCAATTAGCCTCAAATGTAGGTCTTAGAAAGAAGGTACTCAGATTAGGTAGACCCTTACACGCAAACATTAGAATATATAGGAAGACCATCTTGTACATTGCATGAGAAACATTCTGCAGTATTTTACTACAGTAATTTGCAGGAATCTAGAGCGTATATGATTTCATACGCTGGTTCCTCATTTATGGCGGAGCTGTATACGATTCTGTTGACTCGGGGAATTCTTTTGAAATGGTTAAAATAGGAACATTTTAATTCTATCGGATTCGCAGGCCGGTCTATTAAAATTGAAACGTATCGCTGCGAAAAAGTTTATAATATTGAAATAAAAATTAGGAATTTAATAATTACGTTATATATAAACAGCGTAGTGATATTCAAATCGATTCCTGCACATGTAGAAGTTCAGGGTAATGAGTTGGTGGACAACCTGTGCAAAACAGATGTAGAAATAGAGGAAATAAATTAAACCGGGAGGAATTTATTCTTCAAATAAAGGAAAAACTGGTCAGAAATAGGAGTACAGGAGTATTAAAATTAAAGGAAAAATATATTACTCCAACATGAATAAGATCGAGAGTTTGATTTGTTTTCTTGTGATAAAGTTTGCGACGCGTTCAATTATCCGTCGAAGAGAGATCGGCGAAATCGTTTAATTCACTTATCTTTATTATCTTCTATTTTTATTTTTATTTCTATTTTATTTATTTTATTTATTTTATTTCGTTCGTTTCATTCTTATCGGCTTTCTTTATTTAATTTTTTAATTTACAATTATTTTCAATTTTTTTTTTTTTTTTTATTGGCCTGAACAACTCCCGTCTTTCTTATTATGTTACTAAAGGCGTCACTAATCGTGTCGCAAAAACCGCCAAAAAAAAAAACAACAACAAATAAAAGTGTTCAACAATTATCTTCTCCGTGTTCGTCCAATTTAGCTACTTCGAAAGACAATAATGTATTTCGGTAAAGAGTATTAATAAGCCCGCTGACATAGATATTTATATTACATATCTCTAATAATTCCCCTACAACTAATTCCTCAGACGTATTTAATAAATCTATCCTTGCTACTGCCACTTTTCTTGAGCACTATGCTGCACGATAAAATTGGAAAAAAAAAATCCCTTCTCTTCATCCCGTGGCACTAGCCAGAAAATTTCATAATAAAATTTCATCTCGCGTTCTGGAAAAAAAATTAAATTAACTTTTAATCAATTTTTGCTTTCCGACGATGTCCATAAAGAACTTAACATTCGATCATTTATTCCCCAATCTTTCTTATTCCGATTTGGTGTATGGTCTGTGACGTTCCAGTCGATCTTACTGTTGAACTTTATACATACTGTGTAATCATGAACGAGATAATCCGGAACTAGCCATTGTTTTTATATGTTTTATATTTTCAATTTAATCATAATATATTGAGTATTTATGTGTTTAATTTTATGATATCTGCTTATCCGATATTCTGATCTTTAATATTCGCCGACTGCACACACGTACAATTTGATAATTCTTACATTTCTATTCTCGTTGTTGAGATCAAATTTATGATCTCTGTCTTCCCATCCTTTATTCATTTTTATGACTCCTGTAGAGTTAAAGTTGACACAATGTGATCTGTGAAACGTCTGTCACAGCTGACTTCGTTTTGGCCACTTTAGCGCTTCATGTCGCAGCAAAAGTACTTGTTCCCTATGTGCTGGTAGTCTCACTCGGGCGCAGTATGTTTCATTTCCCAACAAAACGGCCCTTCCACTTACATGTTTGTATCCCACTGTGGTGGTAATCATTCGACACTGGACCCCTCTTGTCAACAAATCATGAGTCTTCAAAACGTTTCCTGTTCGAAGGCCAAAAATATTAGCCAGGGCTTGATCGCGTTTCCTTCATCTTTATCTTTGCTGATATTTCAAACCATGCTAATTTTCTTACCTTACCTAAATCATCTAATATTTCTCGCCTGCGGCCATAATTTCCACCAATGCATGAATTTATACATATGTGACCTGGTCTACGAAAACCGGGCTGGTGTGAGAAAAAAGTTTTCGTGATAAACGCGTTTAAAATTGAGGCTGGTAGCGCGGTGTTACCCGTTGCTACGACAGCACCATTCTTCCTCAGCACATCTGCCAGATGTTTTCTTTAACTGTATGTAGTGATGCTTTTCTCCAAAAAGTTTTGATTTAGAACGCCAATGGTACCTTTACAATAGCATAAGAAGTTTGGTTTCTGATATCACTACAGTTGATATTGTAGCGCCATTATCTGAAAAACCCTTAATTAAAGAACCGAAACGGAAAGTAGAATCGAAGATGAAAAAATAAAACCAAAACAACCGAAACAAGATAAAAATTTGGCAAAAATTAAAAAAAAAAAAAAAAATAAGACTGAAGTGGCCGTGGCAAAGAAAAGAAAGAATGAAAAATACGATAACCCTATCCGGTTATTCTAGCTCTTGATTCCTTTCTGTCGGCTATTTCTGATCGTGTAAGGATCTGAATCTCTCTTTCCTCCTCTCTGTTCCGCTGTTCTTGGGCCAATGTCCATGTTGACGAACCCATTAAAAAAAAAAAAAAAACCAAAGAAAAGAACTCGCAAGAAGTAGTTTGTACTGATTTTTTAAAAATAGTTGATTATTTTTTTTTTTCTATTGTAGTTTTTCACTTCTTGTATGTTTTTTTAAAGTTCTTGTTTTATTTTAAAACGCGATTTGTGAATAATGTAATCGAGATAGAAATCTGGGGTTCGTTTCATTGAGAAGAGCGTGCTTCTTTCTATAATAAGAATAGCCGAAAAAGTAAAAATTGATTTTTTGACACATTATTCATAGACCAGATCACATATGTATTATTTATGAATAGTGTGCGCGTTTGCGTAGATAATGTCAAAATCTTATGTTACGAATGTTCAAACAAATTAACTGGCGAATAATTGTTTTTTGCTCAGCGCAGAATGCAAAACAGAGTGTTTTTCTATTTTTGTAAAAAATTACGCAATTGCAAAATGAAAACAGAGTTAAAAGTTCATTTATATTAGTCTAGCCGCTTTGTATATTTATTTAATAGAAGAGAGAGAAAAACAAGCTAAATTGATAATTTTTTTTCAAAGTTGATTAAAAACAAATATCGCTTTGATAAAGAGCCCCGCAGTAGTAATATGAGGTTTAATTTTGAGCTACAACAGTCGGCGTGATGAGGAAGGAGACGAACTTTTATCATGGCAATCATCGTATTTAAATGGATCAGAGAACATATACAATGACACGTGATGTTCAGTAGTTTAGCTACTCTCCGCTTGTATAAATATATTACACTTATTAGTGGTATTTGCCAGATAATGCCAGTTTTTTCCGCAATCCATTGCCTTCATCTATGCACTGGTTAATTCAATGTAATTTTAAGGTTAAAAACAAAGTTAATGTTAATCACCTTTTTTCAATCGATTTCATTTAGTCGCCAAAAAAAAAAAAATAATCAAGATTAAATCTGTACTCCATCTGATCTCGATTAACAAATATTAAACTATAAAAGAAAGAAATCTCCTTTGTAATTCCTGAATATATATGTATCTCTTTAATTAACATATACAACAATTACGTATTACAGAACTGCCAGAGCATGTTTGCATTGCCTCTCCCCTCCCACTTCAGTCATCAATATTGAACTCGTGTCCAATGTTACCTTGTTTAAAATCGATCCCGGTTTACCCTCAGCGAAACTATTTAATAACTACCGATTCTTTATTCGCTGATCAACAAATACGTCATCTAATATCCAAAATACATAGTATATATATATATATATATATATATATATATATATATATATAGAGAGAGAGAGAGAGAGAGAGAGAGAGACTAAAAGGAAATAATATTCGCATTATTTCGGTGGGTGTCGAATCATTTGAAAATAGACGGAAACGCCGAAGTAAGCATACTTGCCAACAATCTAAATTCAGCTAACGACATCTTAATAAATAAAATAGTTAACTTCGATATGCAAAGGATAAGAGAGCATATATTCTAAAAGACTGGAACGAAGAATGACTACAAGTAAACAACAACAAGCTCTGGGTCCATTACGGGAAACATAAAAAGTGTGGAAAATTACCGAACGAGAAGTCGAGGTCTGGAAGTGGTAATAGTTCGTATAAGAATAGGTCATACTGCACTAACGCACCGTTATCTACTACAAGGAGATGCACCAACGAAATGTGGTCTTTCTATCTAGATGTCGAACTTACAGTAAACTATACATAATGCAAGAAATGCAGTAAATGGTACAGACGCGCAAATCAGCTTCGCCAGAGTAATTTTGAATACATATATATGTCCTTTCCGATTGCGCATATATATCCGCCGCTTCTCAGCTCCAACTCTGATCGAGTTACCTATTTCATATCTAGTATGCATAATCGCAATCACCTTCGGCTACGTATTCAACATCACCTCCGCGTAGCATTCCAAACACATACGGGCGGCAAAGCGAACGCTTTTCAGAGTTAAGGTATATTAAATTAAATCACATCGTCGGAGATATATCCGGCTGTGTCCGAACGCGGCCGAGGATATAACTGTGTCTGGAGTTACCCACGTGCCTAGTAAACGGTAAACTCATAGAAGAAAAAAAAATATCCCGAACGGGATCAAAGAAGAAGTATTATCAGATAATCAGATTTAAATAAATAAATAACTAAATTCGATTAAACGAAAAAATTAAACAAGTTTTTCACGTATTTCTATATTTATCTCTATATTGTAAATAAAATATTTAAAAAAAAAAAAAAAAAATACCAACTCTACGAAATTTACAATGAAAATTCAACAAAAGTGTACTCTAAAAAGTAAAAAATTCGATAAGAAATAGTACATTTTACGAGTAGTAGATATTGCAATAATTCTTACACAACGTTAATACTTTTTAAAATAGGCACCAAATTAAAATTTCAGTATTATCTAGAAACAATTTATGATTATTGTAATTTTAATTCGGTGCCTATTCTAATAAGTATTAGAATTATCATAATATCCACCTTTTAAGGTGTATCATTTTAAACTGCATTATTTTTTATCGAATAATTGTTTGTTTTTTTTTTTTACTTTTTAGTATACTTTTTATTAAATTCTTATAGTAAATTATAATTATTTTATTTTTCTTCTAAACATTTTATTCCTCAATTTTTAGCATAACACTTAAACTTTCAACTTGTAACTGTTTGATTCCGACCTGATCCATTCTCTTACGTAGTTGGGTTGATCTAAATTTATCCTACGTCGTTACAAGAATTGCACTAGATGCAAGATGACAATATTTAAATTAAATGATAAATATGTGGGTATTTAAATTATTATAGGTACCCTTCAGAATAAAAAAAATATTGCCCTTCTATTTATAAGTACTTCATCATAAAAAGAAAGAGAAAGCATAGTGAACGAAATTATGAAGGATTTTTCATTTTGTTTTTTTTTCCCCCATGGGTTCGCCGACGAGAACATTAGTCCTAAAATTAGGAAAGGAAAGAAAAGTAGAATCAGAAATAGCATTCAGAAAGGATCCGGTATGGGAGAAGGAGAAGAAAAAGAGAGGGTGAAAAAGGTACACTTTAGTAATCCATTAAGTAAAAACGAAGTGTAAAAAGAGGAATGCAACGATGGAAGAATATTCAAATAGGATCTGATAAACGTCACATATAAAATAAGGAGTGGAAGGGTGGAGAGGAACGAATGAATAAAATACAAGCGAAAGGCGGAAAAGCGATCGAGGACTGTGTCCAATGCGCAGACGTCAGATTGTAGAGAGAGTTGAACGAACGTTCAAAGAAGGAAAATTGAAAAATCAAGTATGAGGCGAGAAAAAGCCGATTAAATGGATAAGTAGAAATCAGGATTTGAAAATGAAGAGGAATAAAAGTTGTGTACCATACTTTGAATAAGCGGTCCCGAAGGGCAATGTATAACATTGCGAGATTCTAAAACGCTAATAAATCTACCGAAAAAAAAAAAAAAAAAAAAAAAAAGTAAACGGTTTAGTAGATTTACTGAGTCATTTCCTTTTCATTTCAGAGTATCCAGGTATCCGTAATAAGTCGATTTGGGGATAAAGTGACAAGGAAAAAGGTTATGGATCAGAGAACGTTTGGAAAGGAGCGTATATAGTTGGAGGAAGGAAGTGAAAATGAGATGTGTTGTAGGGCATTTTGGGAATCTGATAAGGACTGTCTAAGAGATCAGAGAAAAAAAGGGATGAAGAGATAATAATAGCGCCCGTAAAACAGTAGTAGATTATTCGGCGCAGAAAATTAAGCGAAAGAAAAGAACTACTTGGAATAATTAAAGAGAAAAATTGAAAAAGACGAATCAACTCCATTTGGTGTCCTATATAATCGTTAGTGAAGATCATGAAAAAAGAGATTAAGCTATTTAAGAATTCCAATGTAACAATATGTTGCAGGGTAGGTATTGATAGGAAGTTGTAAAAAAAAAAACAAACAAAAAACAATTAATAGAGTGAAGGAACATAAAAAAAACTGAAGGAGAGAGGTATAGCGGTTTATTATGAGTAAAAGTGTATGGTGAAAACCGACGGAAGCAGACGCGATAGTATTGGAGTTTTATTGTCCAGAAAAAAGCCAATTATTATAGAAAGAAGAGTAAGAAAGTCCAAAAATGGACGGGGAAATAGAAAAACATTTAACAAGAAAACGGTGGATGAAGCAAGATCTTCAAATAAAAGAGGAGAAATATTAAGTACCGTGGGAATTCTTAAAGGATTATAGTTATCAAAATTTTAACTAAATTCGGAGATATTGTTGTTTTTTTTTAAAAATAAATTTTTCCAAAGTTGTTCGTATTTTAAAAAAATAAATCGTATTTTTTAATTTTTCTTTAATTGATAACTTAAAAATGTCGAAATTTACATATTAAAATTTACCGTAATCATTAATATCAGTCTCGATATATCTGAAAAAATATAATAATAAATAAAAATTCGGACGAAAATTAAGGAGTAAGTATTTAAAAAATTAAACTCCTACGTATATTTCTTAAAGATTTCAATTAATATTTGATTTTATAAAGAATATTTAAAACAGACTATACATATTTTTATTTCAGTTACTCTTGTGCGCGTTAAATTCCATAATATAGTGAAGGATTTTTCTTTGTTAACTGGTAATTTTAAAGGAAAATAATAAATTCTCTCGATTTGGGCGCATTTTAATTGTACTTCTCCATTAGCGTCGGAATAAATCGATTAATAAAGCAAACGGTCTATGTCATTCGCTAAATAATTATTATCGTTTACAAGTTGCACACAGACTTGTGATTCATTTCAACGACTAATTTAATTTAGGGTTAATAAGAATTAATCGCGTCCTTCGAAAACATTATTATCATAAATTTTTAGGGGAAAAATGTGATAAATGTTATTATTGTTGACAGATATCGATGATTATGTGTGTCCTATTTTTTATACGAAGAATTTTAATCGCGTTAATTTTTGTGCGTTTAACACGGGACACATCATCAGAATGTTTCGTAGTCATTTGTTTGTATAATCGATGTATCTATAAAATAATAACGATAAGCGCTGTTTATTTTATCGATTTCGTGCTATTTCGTTCGATTACAGAATTATCTTTCATCTAGAGGTGAAATGTGTGATAAATTCGTTCAAAAACAAAAAAATCCCAGGCTACAATTAAACGAAGTTACTTGAAGAGTTACCTCGTAAAAAAGTTCTTATATTGTTCACATTTTCGCTTAACACCCGATGCACTGAAAATTTGCATAAATATTATGATCCGGAAAAGATCTAAATAATGTGTCTTCTTAACGGCCCCTATTATTTATTATTACCGATATTATACATTTACAGCAAAATTCTAAATCGTCAATTTGGTTTTGCTAAACAATACTCCGAATTAGACACATAAGGTAGTGGTAGATATTATCGAAAACAGTTGGAAACAAGACAGATGTGTGTATAGCTGCGCTCTTTTGATAATGTGTGTCACGAGGGGTTCGGTATACGTTAAAATTTCCACTCCCGACCAGTTTATCTCACAAATGAAAAAAGTTTTATATCAACAAATTTTCAGATATACGCTTAGAACATCAGCTTTCTCTAAGATTCATCCCGTCTTAGCTGAGGTTACCCAGGTTCAATGTTGGGACCTACACCGTGTTTACTCCTACCGCCGATTTCTCAGTAATAGAAGGTGTACATTTAGCTATTGCGCCGCTACTTTCGTATAGCACAGATCCTAACGCCGTCGCTAGTAACAGAATGCGCTAAATAAAGTGGAAAACTGGTTCAAAAAGTGAAACATAGAAGTAAACGAAAGTGAATCTGTTAATGTTCAATTTACTAATAGAGAGAAGTTACGATGGCTCCATAACAGCCTGGGGTAATGCGGTAATACTAATTCAAACAAGTGTTAAATATTTCAAGTGTGCACTTGAATAGTCAACTGAAATGAAAATAATTAATAAAAAAAAAAAATAATTTATTCGAACATGGGTAAAAATGCGGATTATCATTAGAAACCAACAAATAAAAACATAATCTAAACATCGAGAACAAAATTTTGTCGATGTTAACAAGCTCATCTTGGTATTTAACCGACGATGCCTTGAATAAAAAGGTTAAGCGTTAGATATTGTAAATATGCTGTACAGACTGGAAGATCACTCGAATAGTTTGTACAATTGTTGGACACCATCTGTGACGTGGTAAGTTAAAGTGCAGTAAACCCCCCTTGACTTTTCCCTTTATATGGCAGTTCATAATTAAAAATTTCGCTGAATGGCCTTGTTAGCCAGATTGTGATGTAAAGTAAGATTTAAAAACACAGACGATGGGTGAAATTTGAGTTTAAAGCCCCCCCCCCACTCCTAAAAAAGATTTAAAAATAAAAATTTCTTTAAAATAATGTTATAAATTTGTTGTCAGTAAGTTTAGCTCTGCCGAATAATTCGTATCAGAATGTCGCATATCTTTTTAACTAGCGTGTAGTTTTTTCAATTTTATTATTATTTGTTTTTTTTTTTAATAGACTTAATTAAAAATATCCGTAACTTTCTGCAATCATCTCAAATCTGCGTTTCTTTTATGCCAGGATTCCTGGTTACTCTGCATACCTAGAAACGATATGATAGATCGTGCATGTCCTTCCTGTTACAAATAAAATCACTAGTTATCCTACTTCATTACAGTGTTAATATTGGAAAAAAATCATCCTATTACCACTTTTATCAGTAAAAGTTTAAATTAAAATTAAAATTATAATGTAATTCCTCTTACAAGTTAATATTTTACCATAATAGTATTTTTGTCGTGGTATAATTTTTCTCGATAACTAAATATTGGTTTTTGTCGCGCGCAGACAATATCACTACAAGATATCCTTTCAAATACCCCAACTCCATGGCTGTAACTGAAATCCTGGCATTCGTTTTTTTTTTCTTGTATTTCCCCTGGGCTTGTCAACAACGGACGATTACCCACCAACACGTACAAATAGTAGCAATTAGGAGTCACAAGGAATGGAACCTGATTAAGCAACCATACCAAAGATGGAAATGCAGTGTAACAATCAACGTCGATAAATCCGAAACATGTGCACACCGAAAAGAAAAGGAACAATATTGTCGGAAAGAAGCGCAAAGGGAGTTTGCTATTCAATACCACGGCCACATCTGCAATTAAAGAGCCGTTTAATCTGCCGGTCTAAAAAGTTTATTTTATTAAACTTCGGGTCCATATAATAGCCTCAGAATGTAAGCACAGGCGCTACACATTGTAAACCTTTGAGAAAGTTGTTTCTTTTTAGTTCCGTAAGACGCGCACGGAGCAATTATATTTTGCTTCAAATATCTTAATTTTTAATAAATGCCAGTTCGTCATTTTGAAATGAACTTATTATTTGGAATTAAGTAAATGTGTTTTTTCATCGAAATATTCTAATATTTATTTTAGTTTCAACTAGCCCGGTTTTTTCTCTTTTCTGTACATTTTTCCCGCTTTATCTGAATATATTAAAATTTAACCCGACTCCTCTTTCTGATTATTTCTGAGTGAAGTTTCCCAGTTGACGGACCCAAAATAAAATCTAAAAATACCAAAAAAGAAACCCAAAAACCGCTTACCTACTACTAATCGACAATTGCGATTTCTTTTAATTGACTTTTTTCCTCTGTCTTTCGTTCGATAATCATTTCTTTCGTCCTTTACTGAGTTCCATTGTTTTAAACCGTAGAACGGCCCTTTAGGAATACGGTGTTACTAAACGGCGATACACGGTGTTCGGTACAGGCTAGCAAAGTTCCATCGGTCTCCGAAAAAATACTGAAAATAACAAATAATAATTTTTCTAATAGTTTTTATTACATAGCGTATAATTAAATTTAGATTAATTTATATCGAGGTTAAATTTGTTAAGCCATTTTGGTAGAAAATCCAACTGTATCTTATTTTCTAATACCTCTTTTAATTTTCTTTTTGACCGTATTGTGATCAAGTAGAATATTTCCGAATTGGAGAATCTCGTTAATTCGAACAACTTCAGCCGATGCATAAGGTTGCGATGACACGGGCGGACGTCACAATAATGAAGTAAAACAAAAAAACATCTCTAAATGACGACAACACCGTCGCAGTTAATTCGCAACAAGTCTCTACTATTTGACGCTGAATGAATAGTAAATTGTCTGTTTTCAACGATGTGGAGGAAGAGGTGAAAAAAGCGCGATGTTATTATTAGACGATTTGAATAGGTGTACTCATTTATTTCGGTTGCCGGGGAAAACAATCGTACCTAACTGGTCGGATGCTAGGATAACAAATACGTAATGAGTATTTCGAAACAAATATTTAAAACCAGCCAATCCGATAATTAACTAAAGAAATCGCTAGAACATTTATCGTTAAGCACAGAGAATATACGCTGCAGCCTAATAAATTATAAGAAAACGAAATTTTAATAACGACGTTCGATACGAAATTTAGCATGTAGAAATAGATAAATATATATGTTTTTTTCTTTTTTATTTTTTAAATAAGCTGTCGTGTCCGACGCTTTTATAAAATTATCTATTTGATTCGTAGGTATCATATAGTGTTAAATATATTAGCTAATAAACGAAGAATTAAAACTTTACATTGTACATGAATGATCGAAAGAGGATATCAGTGTTAGAGGAAACGAATAAAATTTATAACTGTTGTAAAGGCTTAATTAATTTTATTAAACAAGAATAAAGAATCTTAATTTAAATTTTCGTGGGTTTTTTGGCAATTTGTTTTACTACTTTATTATTATAAAAGTCTTCCGAATTGTCCATGATTATGCGTCTATGAATACTCATAATGACCAGTTGATTAAATGTTTCAAGCCCCCCCCCCGCTGGCGACGCCTATGTACATGATTTATATGATATCGGTGACATTAAAAAGGTTCGAGGAATATAAAAATAGTTATTATTATTATTAATTTATGATCTCAGTAATTGTTAACGTTATCCTCATTTCGCGTCTGAGAAGTTCGCCATGATTGTCTCAATGAAGGACCGCTTTGTGCTTGTAAAGATTTTTTTACAAGAACAATGACTGTGCACTAGTAGCTCTGCAGAAGTTCCGGACAGGCCTGACCAATGTTCGGGCAATTCCCCGTGCACTGCACGTTTGCACACCAACGTTCGACTCCTCCTGTACCGCTGTGGCCACTTCTTCAACTGACGTCGAATCAATTCTTTTCCTCCTTATACTAGATTGCACATCAAAAGAACCTGTCTTTTCGAATTTTTGAATCGTTTCCTCCAGACCCCGGCAGTTATCAGACCAACGCCTTTTTTCATACCCGTGAGTGCCCGGAACCTCCGCAGAGCTACTGGCATTGTTCCTGTAAAAAAACTTTACAAGCAGAGCGCGGTCCTTCATGGAGACAGTCATGGCGAACTTCTCAGACGCGAAATGAGGAAAAGTCGTGTACCCGGCGTTTTTATAACCACTGCAAAGAGTCATACGTATGACGGGTGTTTTCATTTACATATTCTGAAGCTTACAGCGCTATCTGTTGCTAAAATTTAGAACTATTTTCTTTCTTGCGTCATTATTCCGTTTAAATTTGACGTCACTCTGATCAGTGGTTCTTTTTTTAGAGCGTTTTGAAACTTGAACTTTAATTATAATCACTCTGTATATATATATATATATATATATATATATATATATATATATATATATATATATATATAAACTCGGCCACTTTGGCCTCGCAAGGGACTGTGCCCCTTGACCCCTCCTGCTTTCATTCCTGTCTCTTTCTCTTCTATACTTTGTATAAAATGATCAAAATTTACAACGTAATTCTTACTGGCATCAACACACACACAAAATAACATAACCACAAAAATCCTATTCTAATATTTACCTTTCGTTATATAAAATTAAGACATTTTTTCGTTACATTTTTCGTTTCATTACATAAAATTGTGACATTTTTTAAATAACAATAACAAAAATCCTACAAAATATAACAAACGTTACATAAAATTGAGACATTTTTCTGGGACATTTTTTCGAATGGGGGGTAGCCTAAGAATTACGTTGTAATTAATATATATATATGCTATTGTTATTACTGCTAATTATTCTTTTAGTTTTGGATTTAAATAAATATAAATTGAAATATTCAGCATCTGTTAAAGCAACTTGGGTTCTTTGAGGGTTAATATAATAAAGCACATTAATGCGGAAATGATTTATTATCATATTAATAAAGCTGAATGAAGAAGAAAAAAAAACTGATCATGGTGTATCTTCGAAACCCGTTGCATTTTCCGAACAAGATAGTCCAGTGGGGGGGTACAGACGCAAATGAAATTACATTCTAATAACTGTATTAAGCTTTGTCTCGGGTTCAAGTTACATTTTTTTTTTTTCTGTTTCGAAATACTCGCGGCCGTAGATAATTTCATTCTTTTTGAAATAAGTTTTGATTATTTTTAGCATAAATGCCTAATTGCTCAACACTTTACCCGGTTAGTGTTTATTTTTGATTTCCTTCAGTACATCTTTCCCCCTAATCTTACAACCTCTAATTTTTACTTGTTCTCATTTCATTGATGTAGTGTATGCATTAAATCTAGTTTTTTGATGATGGTCACGCATGACTTCTTGTACGTGTAACAACACTGTTAAGAGTAGATTTTATCGTGTAATAATAATAATAATAATAATAATATAGGGCGACCAAATTTCATTAATCGGGAAGAGTTAGAGAAATTTTTTTTGGAAGTCACGGAATTTAGATACAGAAAAATATTTGTGTGATGTATAATATATAAAACTTCTGAAAGTATTGAAAATAATAGCGAAACTCTAGTATATGTACATTTACTCTATATAATTAATAAAAAATATCTTTAGATTTGTCTAGTTAAATTAAAATGATGAAATACGAGATAAAAGTGGTGGCAAATAATTTTATGCTGTGTTGATAAAAAGTGAAATTAAATTTTGATTTGAAATTTCTTCCGCATTATTTGTCTGTAAAATAGTAATGAGAGAATTATAAATTATGTATGTATTTTAATTTTTAAGCAGCCCGTCTTTCTACAAATTAATAATAATCGGATTTTTTGATCGGTATACGGTGACATATTTGTAAATTATATGCTTTTTTTTTCTTTATAGCCATTGTGTTTTCTAAGTGTAAGGAGAAAAGTTGATAAAATCTGGGAAACCCCGAGTTAAGAAAAATTTTAACGAAAAATCAAGACATATTATTATTTTCGGACCATAGCTTTTTTTTTTTTTTTTTTTAAATTATTAACCGGATTTTTTCATCTGGTAGAATAAATTTGAAGCGTATTTTTTATAAACATAATTATGTGTATTTTTATGTATAAAAGATTAAAACTATATAAAATACATGGCAACCACTGCCATCGTGCACCAAAATTATAAATATAAGCTCTCGTTGTGGTGCGTTCAGCATTGCGCAATGGTAAAGTTTTCCGCGTTGAAAATTGAATGTTTTTTTTTTTTTTTCTTTTTAGGTCAAACATACCAAAAATCTAGACACAAAGACGAAGAAGCCGTAAAACAGAATCCGACTCACAGTTGGAACAGCAATGCAGCAGACGCAGCGGGAACCGTTAGAAACAACAGTGTAAGGGTATATTAGGAATTTTTATCGATTGGCACATTATTCATGTTACTCATTTTCTTACGGTTTGCGAATAACGTCGAAGATATTTTTCTGTAAAATTTATATTAATCAGTTCTTCTTCGGTCGAATAGAGTAATAATTATTATTTTTATATAATATTCTAATTGAAAATTTTCGCGTTTTGAAATTAATATGGCCGCGTTAAATTTCGTCGTCCGTTAGATATATTTATTTAATAAAGTTGGAGACTTAAAGGGGGGGGCTTGTCGCAAGTTAGCGAGTAGTTTAAGTAACTTATGATACGCACTTGCGAGGAAATAAAGTAAAATAGACGAAGGAAAAGAAAAAAAAAGATTATAATTTCAATTTTTATTATACTCTTTTTACGGTTAAGCGTTAGACATGTTTAATTTGATATCCGATATTTGCTTTATTTCAGTCATCGGATTCATCGTCGAGGTTTAAGAATGAACAACCAGTTAAAAATCGAGGACCTCCCCCGCAACCGCCTGTAAGCACCTTACGTAAATATACAACAAATGTAAGTTAAAATTTCTAAACTTTTATCATTTACTTTTTTTTTTGTTTTTTTTTTTAAATGAAAAAACGATATTCACAATATTATGACGCGCAGCATTTGTGTTAAAATAATTTTCCTTCAAACTTCTTCAGATAAAAACGATTAAAGAGTATACTATTTAATAAATACTACAACATATTTAGTCGATGTTACTGTTTTTGTCTATTAAAATACTCTTTATGAAATATTTTTCTATCCATATTCCCTTTCACACACACACACACACACACACCTAGTTTTATTTTTATTTTATATTTTTGCGATATTTTTATTAAATTTAAAAGTTAGCCGTTTTTTGTTTTTTTTTTGTTTTTTTTTAATTCAATGACTTTTGGCTAATAATTTATAGTTTAGGTTTTCTCATTCAAAAACCTACATGTGCAACTACAAATTTCTAATATATTGTTTAGTTTCGTTGGATGATTAGTCGATCTTTATCATATTCCGCGTAGTAGTCCCGTAATTTTGAAGTGGCGCCCGGATGATTTTAATTTTTTATTCATCTTTATTATCTTACAAGTTTATTGTTCCTTTTTTTTTACTCTTGTTCATTATATTTCTTCTTAAGTAGCTCATTGAACACGCTCGTCATCTTTCTCTGTCTATTCATTGAACTTTGACACAAGATACACATCCTATATTTTGAATTTTCAGACCAAACTTTTTTCTATACATATATTTTTTCTCTTATATATATTTCAACATTTTCCACAGTTTAAATATTAAATATAGCTTTTCTTTTTCCTTCCAAAAACAATCGTAATATTACATTTTTGATTTCCGTAGAATATTGAGAAGCAACTGAAATTGTTTAGTAAAACAATAAAAGAAAAGAAACAGCATTGACGAAAAGTGAGTTAAGGTAGTCAGCGCATTTATTCGTACAACGATTTCATTACAGCATGTTTTTGCATTTGTATTAACAACCTTGTCGGTAAAAGTTAATGTTTTTTTCTTTTGCCAATTTTTAATAATATCATCGATTAAAACGATGTGACTTTTACTCCCGATCGTAAAGGAAGGTCAATTGTAACATGGTAACGAAACACTTGGGTTAAAAGAGATTGCGTTCTTCGGATTGTTTTAAAGACCAGCCGTCGCTTTTACCAATAATGGAATTGGCCGAAGATGTTCTTGGTTCAGTTTTTCTTTTTGTAGCAACACACAGATTTCACGTATCGACGAATCTGTATGGGGTCATAGTAGACGTCGTCAGCTTTTGTTCTAAAACTAAACGATATTAAATAATCTCAGGGCGAAGGTCACAATGCACAGATCTGTGTCGACTTCTTGTCGAATATAATGCTTATCTGACCAGCGTGTCTCCTCGCTGTATTTTTCTGACAGCCGTTCGTCTGTATCATCAACTATTGGCTCTAGTTGCAAACGAGTTGTTATTCAAAGAAGTTGCGAGACAAAATGAAACTAACCGAGGGGAAAAGTTCTGCGATCGTAATTATGATAATTAAATACGCTATCATTCGTGTATATTATTTCATCCGTTGACGAAGTTCTCTTTGAAAAAAAAGTTTAGCCTCAATATATCTGCCGCACGAAAAACACCTGTAGAGTGAGTTCATCCAAGTTGCACTAACAGCATTATTCAGTCAGCGGAAATCGATGCATTTTCGAAGGCATCGAATGCGCAGTATTATTGCAGCAGTGCTGCTTGTAATAGTCATACATGAACGAGATAGCGCGGTACTGCACCTTTGCGAAAAAGTTAGGCATCGCATTAACCTGATTTTAATAGCATGTTTTCTAAGCGAATCGATTCACAGCATTCAACCGATCACGATTTCGTCATATAAAAAGGTAAACATATAAACATAACGTACAATAACCGATCTTTTGTTTGCATATAGATATTGTATAATAGCAGTACACCGGATTGCTTCGTTTTCCTAAATATACGTAATGCGCCTTTAATTTATCTTACAAGGGGTACGCATTAGAAGTGATTTGGTGACATTTTTTTCATATAGTAGTATTCATAGTTTTTTGCATTAGTTCGTGAAACCCGACACAATATAATAGCGAGTTAGCCTATACGAGATGTGACCAGAAAGTAGGAAGAATTTTGTAATTCCGTTTTCTCTGTAACCGGAATGGAATGGTTCATTACGAATTTTTACCGACTGGCCGTTCAGTTAATAAGAGGTGTATTACTTACGAATTTTACGCAATTTGAGTGAGGCAATCAAACGACCCGAACTTTCGTGGAGAAACAACTTTCGTGCGGATTTTGTACCAAGACACAACGCACCGGCCGCCATCTTTGCTTATTCAACAGTTCGTGGTAGCATAACAGCGCTGTGTAATTCTGAAATCACTCTATTCTCCAGACATTGCGACTTTTTCCTATTTCCTAAACTCGAGATTAACAGAAAAAAAAAAGAAAAAAAAAAAGAACAACATTTTTTAACAATAGTTGAGATAAAAGCGAAATCGCAGAGCGAGATACCATACCTGAAAAGACGTTCCAACAATATTTCTCGAAACTACGGTGTGGTATAAGTGCATAATATTAAAGTACTTCGAAGGGGGAGATCATGGAATAAACATTAAAGATTAGGTAAATACTTTTTCATTTAAGATTAGTAAGTATATCACCCATTTCATAATCGTAGTGTAATAATTTTATTGTTAATTGTTACACCAGGATTATGTAGTGTTTATTACTATACGAAACACGTGTCGCGGTGTTTATAATATTTTAACATTTATAAAATTATAATTCCTGTGTTTAATTGCATTGTTTTCGTTTTATATTAAATATTTTTTGGAAAAATTAAAAATTCTTGTTAATTCTTTATGACACTTTTGAGATCACACCTCGCATTAGTTCATTAACGTTAGACACTGTTTTCGTCTCGAATTTCACGGACCAAGGTTTTTGCAAAGAACGGTGAAATTCCTTTTTGATTTTTTACCGAATACTGCCATCTGGAAAATATTAGATCAGATCGGCGACCTACACTTCTGATGTTCCCTTGTTAGACTGTTATTATACTTTATCATCGGCGGGTTGCTTTACTTATAATTATTCAACATGATGTGTGTTATATTAGAGAAGAATTTTTTTTAACCAAGTTTTTAATTATATTTATTACGAATGTAATGAAAGCAATTTATGAATAAAAGCGCTGGCTATTGTAAAGGGTTTGTTGTTTCTTCACTTTTCCTCTTTAACATAAAATTCCAATTGGTAAAATATATTTTGACGCAGAATGCCTGACAACGTTCAAGTAACATTTTTTAACGCCATTGGTAGGAGTTTTTTATAATTCCAAAGAAAAAGTATTGTAAAACGTTCTTTTTTTTTTCTTTTTTTTCTTTTTTTTTTCGTATTTTTGAAGTGAAACTTTTTACCTCTAACTCTGTACTGCATTATTGCGACCTTTAATGCGTATAAAAACTTATTTGCTCGGTATTATACAATTTAAAAGCTCCAGCTCGAGTTATCATGTTCTGGAATGCCACCTTATTCTAAGTATTTACTTTTGCTTCATAACTGTTAATTTTCAGAAATAATAGCATTTTATATTATTTTTTTATATTATTTATTTAATTACAACAAAATTACTGCTGTTTGTACTGCTGCATAACTTACAATTCCGTTAGTGTATTTGCATTTCAAATTGATGTGATCTATTGTTACTTGCACTTCACTATTATTCGCTAACTTAAATTTATATAAATATTTTTAAAATATGCCTTGGCTCGTTACAATGTAATTAATTAAAAAGGGGAGTATTCAAAAAAAATAAAATAAATTAAATTAATTTCTTTATTATCGATATGTAAATATATATATATATATATACACCCTGTCAAGAAAGTATCGGGAATTGTCAATTTAAATCTCCCGGGTAATAGCTAGGCAGATAATTTTTTTTTTCCAGGTTGGTACAACTGTTTTGTATTATGATGCCTATTTTTAGCGCGATCTGTCAACCAGTGTGTTTACAGCAGCTGTTAAAATCAGTCGACCTTGAAGTGTTTTGTCGAAGTTTTACAATGAGTGAAAATATTGAACAACGTACTTGTGTTAAATTCTGTGTTTCGAACGAAATTTCTTGTGCCGATACACTGAAAATGTTACAGAAGGCTTTTGGTGAATCTGCTTTATCAAAAACGCGGGTTTACGAGTGGTACAGAGCGTTCAAGGATGGTCGGGAGACGGTCGAAGACATGCCTCGCTCTGGACGGCCTTCAACGAGTGTGACCGATGATAACGTCGATAAAATCAAGGAAATCGTTGCTGAAAATTGTCATGTGAGCTTGAGAGAGATGGCTCATGGATTGGGCATGTCACACGAGAGCGTACGTACGATTGTGCACGAAAAATTGGGTATGCAACGCGTTGCGGCTCGGCTTGTTCCGAAAGACCTGAATTTCTTTCAAAAAAAGTACCGAGAACAGGTAGCTGCAGACATGCTGGATCGAGCCAATTTGGATCCTACCTTCTTGGAAAAGATAATTACTGGTGACGAGACATGGGTGTACGAGTACGACACGCTTACGAACCAGCAATCGTCCGAATGGCGGCCAATTGGCGCGCCAAAGCCGAAAAAACCTCGCCAAAGCCGATCGAAAGTGAAGATCATGTTGATTGTTTTCTTCGATATTCGAGGCGTGGTACACTATGAATATGTGCCAGCCGGACAGACAGTCACCAAAGAGTTTTACTTAAGTGTTTTGAGACGTTTGAGAGAGGCTATCCGTCGTAAACGTAACGATTTGTGGGTCGACAATTCTTGGATTCTCCATCACGATAATGCGCCGTCTCACAAAGCCATAATTGTGAATGAGTTTTTGGCCAAACACTCGGTAAATATCATCGAACAACCGCCGTATTCACCAGATTTAGCACCCTGCGACTTCTTCCTATTCTCAAAACTCAAATTTCCGCTACGGGGAATGCGCTTCGAATCGATTGATGACATCAAGACGAATGCGACGCGAGAGCTAAAGGCCATCCCGGAAACCGCCTATCAGAAGTGCTTTGCCGAGTGGAAAAAGCGTTGGCATATGTGCATCGCTTCGAATGGATGTTATTTTGAAGGTGACAAAATAAATTTGGATGAAAATTAAAAATTGTTCGTTTTATTTAACAATTCCCGATACTTTCTTGACAGGGTGTATATATATATATATATACACCCTGTCAAGAAAGTATCGGGAATTGTCAATTTAAATCTCCCGGGTAATAGCTAGGCAGATAATTTTTTTTTTCCAGGTTGGTACAACTGTTTTGTATTATGATGCCTATTTTTAGCGCGATCTGTCAACCAGTGTGTTTACAGCAGCTGTTAAAATCAGTCGACCTTGAAGGTTTTGTCGAAGTTTTACAATGAGTGAAAATATTGAACAACGTACTTGTGTTAAATTCTGTGTTTCGAACGAAATTTCTTGTGCCGATACACTGAAAATGTTACAGAAGGCTTTTGGTGAATCTGCTTTATCAAAAACGCGGGTTTACGAGTGGTACAGAGCGTTCAAGGATGGTCGGGAGACGGTCGAAGACATGCCTCGCTCTGGACGGCCTTCAACGAGTGTGACCGATGATAACGTCGATAAAATCAAGGAAATCGTTGCTGAAAATTGTCATGTGAGCTTGAGAGAGATGGCTCATGGATTAGGCATGTCACACGAGAGCGTACGTACGATTGTGCACGAAAAATTGGGTATGCAACGCGTTGCGGCTCGGCTTGTTCCGAAAGACCTGAATTTCTTTCAAAAAAAGTACCGAGAACAGGTAGCTGCAGACATGCTGGATCGAGCCAATTTGGATCCTACCTTCTTGGAAAAGATAATTACTGGTGACGAGACATGGGTGTACGAGTACGACACGCTTACGAACCAGCAATCGTCCGAATGGCGGCCAATTGGCGCGCCAAAGCCGAAAAAACCTCGCCAAAGCCGATCGAAAGTGAAGATCATGTTGATTGTTTTCTTCGATATTCGAGGCGTGGTACACTATGAATATGTGCCAGCCGGACAGACAGTCACCAAAGAGTTTTACTTAAGTGTTTTGAGACGTTTGAGAGAGGCTATCCGTCGTAAACGTAACGATTTGTGAGTCGACAATTCTTGGATTCTCCATCACGATAATGCGCCGTCTCACAAAGCCATAATTGTGAATGAGTTTTTGGCCAAACACTCGGTCAATATCATCGAACAACCGCCGTATTCACCAGATTTAGCACCCTGCGACTTCTTCCTATTCTCAAAACTCAAATTTCCGCTACGGGGAATGCGCTTCGAATCGATTGATGACATCAAGACGAATGCGACGCGAGAGCTAAAGGCCATCCCGGAAACCGCCTATCAGAAGTGCTTTGCCGAGTGGAAAAAGCGTTGGCATATGTGCATCGCTTCGAATGGATGTTATTTTGAAGGTGTCAAAATAAATAAGGATGAAAATTAAAAATTGTTCGTTTTATTTAACAATTCCTGATACTTTCTTGACAGGGTGTATATATATATATACACGACGCAAATATTCAAACTATAATATATGCCGTTTGTAAACTTGTTACATCTTGAATCCCCGTGCTGACACTTCCTTTTTTTTAAAAAAATTATTTTCAAGCGTTTTTTTAATAAATTGATATCGTGTTCAAAGTTTTATTTGTAATATTGTTAAGTGATAACTGTGGAATAAAATTGTTTCTAGTTTGGCGGTAAAAGCAAAGTCGGAAGTTTTTCCTTATCTACGTGAAAGCGGTTTAAGAGATATTTTCTCTTCGACTGAAATTAAAATTCGTTTACATTTATAAACACGTGCGAATTTTTTTTTACCATTGGCAGATATATTCTATAGACGAAAACATACGGCGTATGACAGATTGGAAAGTCAGAAATATGTCAGAAATGGCTAAAATACACAGTTGCGCATAATCCAGTTTTTCTAACGAGTGCACATAAAAAAAAAAAACATAAACATATTTAAATATATTAGGCGCGGTGGGTATTAAAAATGCTTGTAATTGTATATTCTTCGAGACGGCATTTAAAACTGATTTATATTGCAACGGAGTTGTCTTTTAAACTGAGCAGGGGGGTGGGAGTGTAAAATGTTAAAAAATTACCGACGAGCGTTTAAAGTTCGTTAAAATATGTAACTGACCTGTTGTTGGCGTTATTTGAATTCATTTCACATTAAGCATATTTAGGAGCGCCGACTGCAGACTTTGAGGACACGTTAAAATGAAATTTTTAGACGGCATTTTAATTAAAATTTAGTCGAATAATTGTAATGTTCAAGCGATTCTACTTACGATGTAATTGTTAACAATACGTTAAAGAACAATACGAAGTTCCGATCGTTTTTTTTTTTAGATTTTTATCAATTTTAATAGTAAATCGCTATATATTACATCTTCAGAGAATCTAACCGAATTATAGTGTGTAAAATATAAAGACCCCTTGTACAAACTGTAGCAAAGTAAAATTGAGTAGTCGAAAAGTAACCATTACAAAGTTAATTGTAATAATATGTAAAAGATTATTACAGTTAGCCAAAGTCAGATAATTACGTGAATATAATCAATAAAGATGAAAATTTCAGAAAGTTAGTTTCGCTTACAACTCTGATTAACAATATATGACACAAGGTACCGTAAAATAAAATTAATCAGGAATAAATTTTAAATTTGAAATCTGATGGAATTTTAAAGTTCAAATTTACATAATATAGTTTTGAGGAATTAATTTTCTTACGTTATTTTGGTACGAGATGAGAATTTTCAAGTTGAAACGAATTCGAATTAATACTGATAATAAACGTTATTATATTGCGGTTAATTTATCACCGGCGGCCCAGTCATCAGTTTGCTTATAGCAGTAATATATAAATATTTCGAATAATAACATTTCATTTAAAACAACCAAACCATTGAAATATTTAAAATACGCGTGCAGCCTCGTGCTATTACGTAATGTTCCTTGCGGGAGAAGGTAGAGTACAACTTATTTGGATTTAGAAATTAATTTTTCTGGCTTCTGACTATTCTTTCCAAAATCATTCTAGAAATTTTTGTCACTTTTATTATGAAATATTATCAGGTGGGGCCACCTAACTAGAATAAGCCGGGGGAAAAAGTAAAAATAGCTAAAAACGATATTTTTAATAAAAAAAAAAAAAATCATTTGAAGCGAAAAATGAATGCATTTCTTAATGTACTTCACACACCATTGGCGCGCACTTAAGGGAGGTGCCGCGATTGCTCCCCACAAAAAATCTTCGAAATCTTAATTTCATTTTGTAATGTTTTGTTTTACTTAATTTTTTTTAAACATACATATTTACTTTTTACTTATATTACAAGTATAATGTTATATACTTTTAGCTAATTGTTTTAAAATAAAATTCGTATACTTATCTAATGTGTGCTTATTACAAACATAGTGTTACGTTTCTATTATTATTATATTTTTTTTTAAATAAAATTTGTCAGTTTTGTAATTTTTTTAAAAATAATATTCGTTAATTTTATATTTTTTTTTTTTTTAATTTTTTTTATTTTAATTTACAAACCACGAAAATAGATAGGTACTTAGTCGAGGTACCGAGTTACCACCCCTTAACTCATCTTCTAAATTCTAGCCCCGACCAAAAAAAAATCCTGAGTGTGCCTTTGTCACACACTCAGGAATAAATTACGAAGTTTTTTTCTATTTATATGAAATATGCTGCAGCGGTCATACATTATCAATAGTAAGCAAAAAAAATTTCATTCTTTTTTTACAATGACTAATGTTTATATTTATTAAGCTACTAGTACGTTTCAGGTAAAATTTTAGCAATACGCATAAATAATATTTTTTTATTATGCATTTCTGTTTATTGAAAGAGTTCAGTCTCCTCAGTAAAACTTTTGGAGCGGCTTGAGTTCCGCAAAATCTTTGAATTCGGTGCGTAGGGTAAATCAGCCTGTTATAAACTTCATTATTAACTTTTGTAATTAAGCATATGCGCTGTTTTTGAGTTCGTTAATGATCATTATAACGGTAAAATATTTAAAATGTGAATAAAACAACTTCAAAAAACTAAAAAATTTTTAATTTGCAATTTTTTTGTTTCTACTAATTTATTTATTTACCTTCGCTTCAATTTGTCGGCAGATTTCTGTTATTATACAAGACAAATCCACTAGCTAGGAAATCGGAAGGATTTAGACTACCGGGAATTTAAAAATTATATTGAAGCGGCCATCATTTTTTCTGCCCTATTCTTTGGTTAATTCAGCGTTTTTAGCTGTCTTTGAATTTGCGATTATCTCACGAAATAGTATAGAGTTCTTTATTATTATATTTTGTACTTTAGGTTAATAGTGTAACGGATACATCGGCAATTGCTTCTTCGAATAATAGCGGTCCGACAGTAGTAGCCAATAAACTTGGTGGTAGCACGTTAAGTTTGAGTAACAATGAAAGTAGTCTGGTTGGAAATGGAAGTCAAGCTACATCCGGAAGCTATAATAAACCAACCGTGGCTCCTAAACCAATCAGAATAATTCAGATGACGTCGCCGACTGTTAGTAATAATAACGGACTTGATCGCACTTCTAGTACACGTTCGATGATTACTCGCGCTCAAAGTATGAAAGTACCAAGATCACCTTCTGTAACGCTCGACTCTAATGACGGTATGTTTTTTTGTCAGAAAATTTATTCGTTATTTTTTTTCCGTTTGTAGATTTTTCATAGCTCACGGAGTTTTTTTTATCTATATTTAATAATATTATTATAACAGTAAAACAATGGTTGATTATCAACTAAATGACGGTGTACCGCCGAATTTATAAAACGAAAAGTATATGTTTTAGTAATAAATAGTAGTAGGCCTATTCTCTGTGTAAAGGAAATAAATTTGTTAATAGAATGAAACAATTTTTTTTATTTATCTTTTTCTTATTTAGAAAACAAAACAAATTGTGCCGGTAAATCTTACTAATATTTTCCTCGTTGATTAAGTGTATGTTGTCGTTACAGATTTAACTGAATAAGACGTTCGCTTTTTTGCAAAACCGATTCAAATGGAAATTAAAATCTTAGAAATAACAGAGAAGAAAGGTGCTTATCCATCTTTCTATTATTACAACAGAGTAGTTTCTTACGAATGAAAGAGAATGCTTTAAGTGCGGGGGGGGGGGGAAGCCGTTAATTTTTTCAAAATTATCTTGAAGGGAATTACAACCTCCTAACGTTAATTTGGTGTATACCCCCCAGACTCCGGGCTCACATGGCACATTAGTGCAGCCGGTGCCTACATTATCAAATAATAATAAGAATTATAGCTGTTGTGCAGTTTTTAAAATGTTTTTAGGAAATGGCGAGAATGTGATTTTATTGGCGGGTTGTGTTAAAAAAAAAAAAGAAGCGGCGTGAAAACGCTTTCAGTCGTTAGGAAATACCTGCACATATTGCCAAATAAATTGTTTAGTAAAAGTAAAAAACAAATGAAAAATAAACAAACGGAAATACCGCATTAATGTGTTATACCAACTTTACGTAAATATTTTTTGTTGACGTTGAATAAAAACATCTCTATTGCAATACAATGCGGTTATTTCGTTACGGTTTTGTTTCTTCATTTAACTAGCTATACAAATTTAAATGAAAACTTTTGCGATTACTGCATGTTTAAAATCGAAAAATGTTATCACACTTCTTTCAGACATTATAATTTCAGTAATCTACATTATAATATTATGGCAAAAATATCACACCGTAACATAAAAATCCAGTTAAAAAAATTATTATTTACATTAAAATAAAGAGTTTACAAATAAATATTTGATTTGATTTGAACAAAATCTTTTTATCGACCAATGTCTTATTATGAAATTAATTATTATCATATTGACTTTTAAGGTCCTTGCGTTAAAGAAAATTTAAAAAATAATAAATAAATGAAAGGAGGGGGGTTATAATTATCAGTTACTTATTAACGCAGTTTGAATCTTCCTTAAAACAACTTTTCTAAAACGAGAACAGTCGGGATTGTAACTTTCTACGTGTATTACTGTCAGCGGTGAGTTAATTTTTTTTTTAAATCTTAATTAAATATATTTCGTTTTATCGTGTAAATGTATATTATTTAGAACTGTAGTTATATTATTATGGGTGTATGTTTTTTTGTGCAATAAGATAGTTATACGAAAAAAGTAGCCAATTAACGATCTTTTGCGCGAAGACGAATATTTAATTAATCCAGTTCTCTTTTTCGAATACTCGTTAAATCTAGTTACGTAAAATGTTCATGATCATATAATATTTGCTCTGTAGAGATCCGTAAAGCAAAATTATTTTTGACGCGGAAAAAGTTTTTTGACTCACTGGAGTACAATGAAACGGCCATTTATGTTTAATTGTTGATTTTTTTAAATTTTAACAAAAAAACTTAATATTACGATGTTTTTATTTACAACATTCTCTATATACATGTATTATTGCTTTTATTGTTGCGAATGCTTTTTTTCGTTTTAACTGTGGAAACTTCCGTCAACTTTATAAATAACACCTCTAATAAAGAGTATTTTCAAAAACAAATAGAATGACGAGATAATAACAATATGAAAAGGAGAGGATTAATATATATATATATATATATATATATATATACAGTGGTCGCCGGTTATTGCGTTCACTGGTTTATCTGATCAGCCGCTTAATATGATCAAATCAAGAAAAACGAATTCCAATCACAAAAATATATGCGTTTTTAGTCGGTTTTTATGATCAGATAATTTAATTTCGCCGTTTATTACGATCAAGGTTGGACACATATTTACAAAAATAATTATTGCAAGTGGAGTATGGTTTCCGAAAAATGCATTTTAAATTGTTTCAAGAGGTTGGAAAAATCTGCTCCACAAGACAGAGAAAAAACAGTCGAACGTGAAGGACCTGCAGATATAGAAGAAGAACAATTTAGTGAATGGGTAGAAATTGACAGTGAATTACCAGTTGCAGAAATCATGAATGATGTGGACATCGCGCAATCATTTATGCAGAATACACAAGACACTGGCGATGAAAATAATGAAGATGACGCAGAGGAAGAACCAGACAGAGAGCTAATAAGTAAAAGGAAGGTTCGCGAATCCTTGACAACTATCCGAAGAGCTTTGAAGAAATATGGCAATGGAAAAGAGGAATTATAGAAGATTATACAATATAGAGACATTTTTTAATAAAACAATAGACACAGCTAAGCAAACCAAAGTAAATTATTTTTTCCATAACTTTTAAAATTAGGAAAATCATTATGGAATGAGTTTGTATAATTTATAAAAAAAAAGATGCTACTTAAATGGCTCATTGTGTACTGTAAACGAAAAATGTGCCTAAATATTGTTGAATACATTTTTGCGTAATTTTGTAATTTGTAGTTTTTTTGTGTTTTGAGGTAATTTTGTACAGGAAATTCAATAGTCCAGTGTTGTATCTTATAATAAAAATAAAAAATCAACAAAAATATTTGACAAAAAAGAATTATTGATGCATATTACGTACTAACCCATGGCTTACTTACAGTGTATTTCATTAATGCAGTAAAATACGCAGGCATACTCACGTATGTTCATTATGTAAAGCCTAAGTGATAATTCAGTCTATTGACTATGCGATTTTCGGATAATATGATCGCCGCTTATTTCGATCAACACCTGAAATCCCGACGTGATCAGAATAACCGGCGTCCACTGTATATATATATTTACTTTAAATATTTGTTCGACATTCAAATTAGCTGTGATACACTTAATTCTGACAAATATACTTCAGAACTTGCAGATAACAAAAACTATACGTGTTTAATTAATTTACGCATACTTTCTTTATACACAAAAAAATGATTTCTAAAGTGTAAATATTTTGATCTTCAAAAATAAGTTTTTCGTTGAACGCGGATAAAACACATAGTGACAATTACGCGCATATTATAAATTACGCGAATACTAATATAAAGATAGTTCTGGTGTTCATTAGTTACAATTATAAATTTTGTACCGATATCAGTGAAATTAAAATAGTAAATTGCCATAAAACAAAGCAATGAAAACATTTCGTTTACTTCGTAAGTAAAAAGTGTTCTAAACTATATAGTCTGGGCAAAACAGACAAAAAACATGCTCGTTTCGTGAAATTCCTATAATCTGGACTTCTTGGGCTTAAAATTTAGCTAAAAATTAGTGGAATGCAACCCTAAATTTATGGGTATATGAAAGGTGCGGAACCATTGTTTATATCGGGGTTTTTTTTTTTTTTAGTTTTTTTACGATTATCTCGGTAAATAAGCTTCAAATCGACACGAGGTACACTTATCGATTTTGTTCCTGAGTAAATTTTACACACGGATAGGCTATTGCGAAAATTCGCAAAAGTTATTTAACATTGCAAAATTAGCGATGAAAATAAAAACAGGCAAAAAGTTCAAATTGTTGCCATTTCGTCAATTTTCCTCAAAACTCGATGAAGCTTTCGGAAAATGTAGCTCTTGTGGGGTGCTTAAAAAATAGGTACCCAAGCCGAACTCCCTATTGCAAAATTGTGAAGTTGAAAACGCGATTGCGTATAACTTCGGCCCAGAGATAGCTCTAGCAACATGAGAAAAGAAAGTAATCGAACGGTAATTGCAATACCTACTTATCCTTTTCAAATTTCAGATTTTTAAATTAACAATTGGCTTTGTTATTAAATTGAGTTTTGAGGAAAATTGATGGGATGGCAACAGTTTGAACTTTTTGCCTGTTTTTATTTTCATCGCTAATTTTACAATGTTAAATAATTTTTACTAATTTTCGCAATAGTCTATCCTTGTGTAAAATTTACTCGGATACAAAATCGATAATTATACCTCATGTCGATTTGGGGGCTTATTTACCGAGATAATCGCAAAAAACTAAAAAAAAAAAACACTCCTCCCCGTTAAACTTAATATAAATAATGGTTCCGCATTTTTCACATACCCACAAATTTAGGGTTGCATTCCACTGACAAGAAGTCCAAGTTATAAGAATTTCCAAATTCGAATGCTATTTTGCCCGGACTATACAGAAAAGACAAATGGCAAACTGTTCTTAAAGAAAGAAAGTTTTAGAGATTCAAGATGCGGAATAAGTGAAATTCACTCTGCTGATGCCACATGGTACAAGCAAGAGCAAATCTGCCATCGGTGCTAAGTAGAATTTATCTGACGAAGCATCTGCAGAGATCTCCGACTAAATATCAACATGAATAAAATTCAGTTTCTTTGCAATGAAGTTCTGTAGAGAGACAAGATCACACACGGTGAAGTGTTTTAGGAAGTCTTATCGATTCTTTCGTAGTAGAAGAAATGCGATTCCATTATAGAATTGAATGTACTGCATTGGTCTTTGCAAGATTGACACAAGAAATCCTTTTTTATATATATATATATATATATATATATGTATGTGTGTATATACGTATGCGAATATCGTCGCGTTTGGCCTAATTGCTAGAGCGCTTGACTTCCGATGCGGGAGGTCTCGGGTTCGATACCGAGCGATGACAAAAATATGCGCGCTAGTTTAGTACACAGCAGTATGGACACAATTTTGGGTTACATTTGTATATCGATAAATCAAGTGACTATAGTCAGTTCCAAATGCATAGTCGTGTGTATTAGCGTTGCATAGAAATATTCAGCCGGTGAACAATCGCATCAACGTGAGTAAATGCCAATCGTCTTGGTTCGCTTCGCCACTGATAAGCTTTCTCGTTTTGATCGACAGCACGGAAGCCAACGCTTCTGCTTACGTATTTATCTATTGCACAGCTGTCTATCTTCTCCTCCGAATTAGAAGATAATCTCATACTCGAAATCGAGCGAGAATAAACGACGATATACGTATGCGCGTATTGAAGACATTACACTGCGGAAAGTCTTTGCGCTATGGTTACTTTGGCCTACTGCATGAGTTAAAAACGTAAACACCCTAGAAAAGAGAACGTATTAGAACAATATCAGCAGCACACAGTTCGAAATATACTAGAAATGAGTTGAATGAATTTTATCTGCAATGTAGAAGTTTTTAGATGATTCGGATTAGTGCGCTCCGAAACAAAGAGTTCTCTCCAGCTTCGATGATATCATAAGGATAGAAATTTTCCTTTTTCGAAACACAGATCGTGTATGGTGGATAGGATAAAAAAGAAAGATATGAAGACCAAAATCTCTGAATTGTCGAAAAAACGATTGTGCTGGATCGAATGAAGCGTAAAAGAAAGAAACATAATATTCAATATGTAACCAGAATAACCGGTTCTAGGGACGAACATAGAAGGAAGCTGCCATTAAAAAAATAGCGGCTGATAGTAGTCGAAGTTATAATTTAAAAAAAATTAGCCAAAATATAATTCGAAATAAATAGTATACATCTTACTTGTTCCGATGAGAATTCCGGGAAAAGAAAGCGGTTTTACAATAATAGTGAATGCATCTATTACACTTGGGGCGCATATATAGACTTATTAATACTACCAATATTAGTACGTTTTCCATTACTTTTTTTTGTAAAAGAACGTAACCACTAGTCGTAGGACATTATTCTATTACGCATTGTTGTTACTAAGTATAGATTTGAATTATTTATTGTCAAACTTACTAAATTATTAACGAAAATTTAAAAAGAAAACGTTTGTACTTTAAAAATGTGTTTGCTTGAATTTGTTTTATTTTTTTTGTCGTATCCTTAATAATCTCAATAGTACCTTACAACTATATAACTTTTTGTACAGTGATATAATTCAAAATCGAAAATGTTTTTCATTCCGTGTTACATTTTGGGGGGAGGGGAGAATTGTAAAATTGATTATTTTTTAATACATATATTACATCAGTCATCGGTAGTTTCAATTATTTTGGTTTCTTGCAGAAGAACCGTTACAATTCCCGACAGCAGAAGTTAATCAGTCCGAACTATATCGAATGCACAAAAAAAGCAGCATACCAACTTTTTACCAGTCGCAAGACAGTTTAAATAATCGAATAAACAAGGCTCCTTCGCTTCCCAGTTGGAATCCGGCAAAGGGCCACAGCGCTACCCTGCGGCATAACAGTCGCGGTTTCGCCGTCAAACCACAATCAAAACCACCCCCGCCTCCGCCGATTCGGAATTCATTAACTCCTCCGTCCCGTCCGCCACCGCCGCCGCCGCAGTCAATGATTCCTCCGCCACCCCCTCATCGTACAACGTCAGGCAGTCATAATAAGTCGTCACTACCACCGCCTTTACCAACTACCCCTTCGGCGTCCGTACATTCTGGTCACAACAACAAGTTAAATACTGTTAGTATCATTCCTGATGTTAACCTTTTTTTCCATCCTGCTTATATGTAGATTTAATCATATATATATACATATATATATATATATATATTTATATAGTTTAAAGCTATAGATAATTAAATAAACCGAAAATAAATTTCAAGATATTCGTCAGAATGGGACACGATAATGTTCCCTTCGTCGGCTGGATTTGAAAATAAATAAGAATTATTGTAGAACACAATTCCAATAAGCGTAATATATGTAAAATACCGAGGTATTAAGGAAAGATGATATCTTTGTTCTAAATAAACCTACTCTATATAGAAAAGATCTTTAAATTGATTACAGCGGTGAACACAGTTATTATCGAATTAATTAATATTTATATAACTAAAATTAAATTAACACGACGCTGCAAAGGAATAGCCCACACACTGTTTATTCTTTGGTATTGACATATGTACATGAAATATTTTACGGTACGACGGTCGTTTGGCTTAAAATGTTTAAAGCATCTTAAGCCTTGATTGGTGAACAAAAGATTCACTGCTTCCACGGTTTGGACGAATATGGAATTTTTCTTCTTAGTGACTTTGTCAACCCACCTAATTAGGGCGTGTAGTGTTTGTTACACTGGATTATCGTACGACGGAACTTGAACTAATTTTTCTGTGTATAATGCTTTAGTTTTTATCTGTATCCGAATGTTCAAATGCGTCTTGTGATAATTCGATAAATAAGTCACATTTGTTTTCAAGCTTCATTTTCCGTGCAACTATTCAATCTAATTTAGTATCAAAAATGAAATTAAAAAAAAAACCCGAAATTATAATATTATAAATTATACGAATTTCTGTCTCTTTGCGATATTCTTGAGCTTAATGACATGATCAGTGACGTGAATATAACTATTATTCGTTGAGAGTGAGACTTCTCTTGTTCAGTACCGTAAAAAATTCCGAGTTACCGCTGTGTCCTATTTATAGTGTAGTACGCAGCGCTCTTCTCGTATACACGAGTACTTTATCTTAATTTCGAAAAAATTCACTAATTTAATTTAGCAGAATTCATGAAATAGTTTATGACGACGAATGTAGTAAAGAGTAAAGTCAGTCCAGTACCCTTGTGACATAGGGCGTTGAAGATTGTACAATTAAGTTTTTCATAAAGTACTACCAAGTCCGACGGCACTAATGAGAGTAGGGGGCTAGTTACTTCCTCTCGGTTGCTTTTGTGTAATTATTATATGCGTTTTTAAAATGTGTGTGTGTGTGTGTATCTAAAAACTAAATTACGAATTTGACGTTAATAAAAGTAAGCGTACTGCTGTACCGTAAGTTCAAATAAAAATGAATTCTAATACTTTATCACAAGTAAGCGCTGCCGAAAATGTTGGTTCTGTTACGCTAGTAAAATAGGGAATGAATTTCATGTCGGTGATTTAAAAAAAAAAAATCAATTATCCCTTAACACCAATTTTTTGATTTTATTAACGAATTCGTAATCATTTATTAATAGCGTATTGTTATTACGCTTATTTTTATTTTAAAATCATAGCTGCCTATCGATTTTCACGTAAATTCTGTTAAATTTCAAATTGTTCCTTTTCGTTACCACTCTCATTTGAGCGTTTCTCGAAAAAAACAATTCTCAGTTTATTTAATAATAATAATTTCTCTAAAAATAAACGGAATCAGAAAATTTCTAATTGTATATATTAACTTATTTTTCTTAATTTTTTACGTTATTTATTAACTGCCTAATTCTTAGAATTTCGACATCCGATAAGACCATTTTATCACCTGTTTTACATTTTGTTTTGTGTATTTCGATACAGGTTTAATATTTTTTCATTTTTAATATTTCATAAACTTCGATTATTTTTCTTTAAGTTGTCAGAACTTCAAAATCATTTCACAGAAAAAAGAAAAACTCAAAAGCCTCGACTTCCTATTTTTACATATTTATATAATATTAATATTCAGTGATCGACGCCACGATAGTCGAGTAGCCAGGACAATCGAATTACTAAAATTCACGAGTTTTGATAAATAAAAAGCGATTATTATACTATTGCCGCGTAGAAGACTTCGGCAACCATTAAATGATACCGCTATACAAATGCGCACATTTGTACAACTGTTGATAGTCAAACATTTCCAATATCAGTTCTATAGTCTTACACATTTTCCTATTACATAGAGGAAATTTCCTTAAATACTAGATCTGTACAACAAGAAGATAGATAGATAATCATGATATTTGAAATTAGACAGTGCGACTATAAAATAATAATTGTTAATCGTCAGATCGATAAACAAGTTTTTGTGAAAACACAAGGCTTATTTATGTAAACGGTATGTACACGTGGAACATGTCTGTATGTAAAACATATTTTAGGTGTATTATGTATATCGTGATATTCTATAATCGGTTTTTTAATTTCAGGTTAACAATAGCAACACTCCTCCAGTACCTCCCGTTAGAAATTCTTCAATGAGAACCTCAAATTTAACGAATAACAAACGATGTAAGTATTCTAATATTTTAGTTTGCTTTTTATTTCTCTGTTAGCGAAAAAAGAGACAAACGTAAAAAAAAAAAAGGGGGGATGGAAAAAGAAAAACATCGAAAATACAATTATTGACGGAGTTAGCACAGCTTTTTTTTTGTCCTTCTCTTATATCCTTACTCTGTCAGATTCTCAAAGCGCGCTGCAGCCTATCGCATCGCCTCTTCCCATTCTATCAACTAAAAAATCCTTTTTATATACGTTCCTTGATTCAAAATCTCTTCTTTCTTATTTAATCCAAATTTATCCTTATGGATTCCTGGTGGTCATTCCGGAATCGTAGGAAATAAGTTGACTCATTAGCTCGGTTTTCTTCTGGCAGTTTTTATCTATTCTTATGCTCCAATACTTCCGTCTGCTCATTTTAAACTGTAGTTTAACTCTTACTTCTCATTTTCTGACCGGGATTCCTTTTACTTGCCCATTCAACCTCTTTCCTTCCTCTCTAACCCTGCTTTCTTGATTTTTCTTCTGTGCGCTGCTCTTAATTTCTCTGCGATGTGCCAACTGTGCCTTAAGCGCAGTTTGTTCGCTTCATCGCTTTTTCGTTTCTCTTTCAAATCGGCGGCCCCACACTGTTTGTATTCCTCTAACAGCCGCTCTATATGTGATCCCGATCACATAATGTTTAAATGCCCGTCGTTCTCAGTTGAAAAAACTTCTTTTTACTTCTCACTTTTATCATACAGCATTCCCGGTCCCTATAATGTTTCGTTTATCCTCTCCCTTTGTTCATCTTTCTGTCATCCAAGTTGTTGATTCATTTTTGTTGCTTCTTTCGGATCGTACGAAATTTGAGTCTCGTTCTCCTCTTTTGTTCATTACTTGTCCGAGTGCTTATGTTAACAAAGCCGAAAAGGGGAAAAAAAACCTTCTACGTTCGAACGAAAACATGTATTTTACAAAATCAAAAATTGCTACATTATTTTTTGTGATAAAAATTACTCTAAAATGTATATTTTAAATAATTACAAAAGACACTTGTTTTACACGAAGAAATAAAAATGTCTGCTAATTAAACCATCGAACAAAATATTACAAATCAAAGATTTACAGATTATAATTTATTTCGATAATGCTAATGTTTAAAGTCAAATATTCCTGTATTTAATAATTAAAAGTATTCTCTTTAGAAATGGGAATTTCCTTTTTGAAAAATTATTATTTCTAACTAACAATTTTTTATTTTCTCACATTGTCACTATAGGATATTTCAACCGCCAACGAGTTTAGTTTAGAAATAATTTTTTAGCACATTTTCGCGTTGTTATGATTCTCTTTTACGTTGTTTCTAAATTCGTTTTTACTTACTCGTTTGTTTTTTATGCGTTTTAGGCGTTCTTCTGATTTTAAATAATATATAGTACTAATGCAAATAACTGTCATAAGCAATACGCTAAATTAAATCACCTATGAGCTATTTAACGCGCATGTAACGAAAAAGCTTAATTAATATCATAAAAAAAATGATCCCCGCCATGTGCGCTTCGAGAATTATAGTTTTACTGAAATGTCGTTAAGAGAAATACCGATTAATATAATCTACGCACACCATAGAAATCATTTTTACGTCCCTAAAAAAAAAGATTAATTTTATACCACATAATATTCCATAAATCACAGTCGCAAACTATTCACTGAATGCTCTCCGTAAAGCTTTTACTAGTGGCGGAATCGTGTTTTTTTGTTTTGGGGGGGGGGGCGATGATGGTTCAAAATGTGTAATATGAAGAAAAAACAATCCGTCCGCTTGGTAAATATTTAAGAAAAAACAAAACAAAAATTTGAAATGATAGAACAATTAATTTTGTAGTTAAACCATAATAGATTATTTCTCAGATGGGTAATAATAATTTATTATAATTATTATCATTTTTAAAGAATGATGTCGAAATTTTATAGCCTTCAAATATTACATATCTTTAGAGGCTTTTATATCAATAACTAATGAATTCAAAGAACGACAGTTTAGGTAACAAAATCATGCTCATAGAAATACATAAATACACGGATTCTCACATTAATTATTCACATTGTTGTAATAAGAGTTAAAAAGTTGACCGGGGTTTAAATGGTTTCTGTTTCCAGATCAAAACATCGAAGTGAGGTATATGTCAATGTTTCATAAAGTAGAAGAATTTCCATCACCGCCACCCTATACCAACGTAATAAAAATTTACAACAGTCGCGTTCAAGGTATTTCGCAAATGCACATCTATATCATTTAATTTTATTTTTCTCTTTTGATTATTAATTTTCTTAAAAACGTTTTTGGTTTTTGTCAGTATTAAGTGAGTACTTTAGCTAATTCATTTACCAATTTATTTTTTTATTTATGTTTTCAGGTCGTAATCTAATTTACCGTATACGTTTATTCAAAACTACATTAAGACGTATAAAATATCATGCAGAATATTAACAATAATAATGATAATATTTTAACTTTTTTTTTTTTTTTTTTTAATGAAATACTTGTTTTAATGTACTTTTTTAAACGATGTAATCTTCATTTTTTTTTGTTTAAAAAAGTGCAATTTTGTATAATAAATGTCATAATACGATTATTCTTCCTATAAAACATGTAAAGCATATTCCGAGTGTGATTTTTGTTGTGCACAGTGAAGTCGAAAAGACATCTAACTAGGAAATCGAATAATATTTAATACTTTCTCATATTTTGCGTGATTTTATTACAATCTTAAACAATTATTGCGAATAATATAAATTTATTATGATTTCGAATTCAATGAAACTATTACTGCAGACCGAAACTCGGAATAATGAAATGATTTATAAAAGAAAACTAATTTCATTAACGACGAAAACAACGTAAAATCGGTAATACTGATCGATTAAAAGTTAATTTATTTTTTATTTGACGTAATTTGTTTAAAATTGATAGGTTGAATTTGGTAATCAGCCTTAATATATATGAAAAATGTTGATCAGTGCTTCAGTCTAGTTTACATTTAACATTAATCGCTATTGAACTATGTTAAGACAAAAATCATATTTTCATTGGTTAGAATTTAAAGAAAAATTGCTGTGATGAATAATTTTGATCATTATGATGCCGTATTCATTACACGGAAGTACTATATTTTTTGTCGAATAATACTGCAAATAATATGTGCATCGATCATGGCTGCTATTACGAAAACAATAATAAGATATAACAAAAATAAATTAAAGTTTTTTAGAACGTAAATAAGTAAATTCAGACTTAAAGAGAATTCAAATTTAGCGTAAACATAGTGTGTAGGGAGGAACTAGCTGGCCATGAGTAGTGAAAGAAATGCGCTTTATTAGGAATCAAATTAAACTATTAAATTATATTATTTGTTGCGATCGTAACCGGTAACTTCTGCCGCTAAAATAAATTTCGGAATGAATTGAAATACTCCTCGTTGAATTTATATCACGCCGGAAAAAACAAGCTTCAGAAAATAAAGCGACGAAATATTTCTTTATATCAAAAAATTTCTAATGAATTCGTGATGCAGTATTGTTATAATTGGTTTTAAAAGGTAGTTCCAAAATTAGCTAAAATTTATAATAACCGAAAAATATTCGGTAGCGGTATTATTCTTAAGGGGAATATATTTAATTTGTTGCAGAAAAAAAAAAAAAAACGTTTTTTGTAATGTAATATTTTTCAAATTTATAAAATGTATTAATTCACGCGATAACTTTTTTTTTTTACTTTTTGCTTTATATCAATTTAAAAATAATTTTTGTAAAGTCGTCTACTTTTTTAAGTTTTACACTTTTTTATTTTATTACCAAGGTTATTTATAAGTTTTTAGGGTAAAACATTTAATACATTCTCCTCTCACTTCAAAAAATATGTCCACGAATGTTTACGTCACTGTGCTGAATAAGAAGAAAATAATTGATCATTATTTTTACGCTTATAAAATGTGACCTACTAACTTTACGTGTATAGATTCTGGACTATACTATTATCTGAATAGCCAATGAAATACGGAAATTTTGAAAATTGCAAAATAATTATTTTTCTTTTTTTTTTTTTATTACTCCTCGTTAGAAAAAAAGGAACACGTTTTGTAGTCTGATTGGGAATATCGGAATTTTTTTATGGGCTATAACATTCCTTCCTTCCTTTTGGTGTCATAAGGAAATATCTGCAAGTGGACCATCACTTGTGGCTCAGTTTCACGATTGCCTTAATTAACTGGCGTACAGCTGTGATTTTCCGCTACACTGCTTTATATTACCTATGAAATTTTTCTCCATCCTCATCCTCTTTTGATCTCTTATAGGAGCAAACCTACGAGCTTATACACATATATATTTTTTGATAAAATAATCAATACAATTTTTTTTTTTTTTTTTTTTTAATTACATTCATTTTGTTTTACTGTCGGCGACCCCTCATAGTATTCCGACAATTAGAATTCACATGTTTCAAAGTAACTCGCTGATTCTGTGAATATAAATATAAAGGATCTTATAAAATCTTGCCTTTTCGGTAATTGCAAAGGTTGTTTTGATACAGCCGCGTCTTATTCCAATTTTAACGTTCTGAAACAGTTTTTTTGCGATGTAGCAAGTCGTATATATTTAAATTTTGCAACTTTTTCTGCTTTTTTTTTTTTTTAAATATGCTTCTCTTGTACTGTAGCCCCGTCTGGAATTGGACTAGCATTCGACTAGTCCCTATTCAATATATATTATGTATCTTTCCACGAATTATTCGCAATACAGTTGTATATTTAAAAAAAAAAGTACACTAAAATTTATAAGACAATTTTTTTTTATTAAAACATGCAGCATTTAAAAATAATTTTTTTTTACTAATTGAGCTGTGTGTGAAATAGCCCGGTCTCGTTTTAAATTCTGATCGAACGTGGCTATTTTCTTAAACACCTCTGCGTTTTATGTTGTTTGGGAACTTTCTTTTTTTTTTTTTTGTGCTCGTTAACCAGGGGACTTTTATTCAGAAATAATTAGAAAGGGAAATAAATCAGTTATATTTTGTGCGTTCAGATATTGTTAATAAGAAGGAACAAACAATGGGAACGATGTGTGGAGAAGGAAAAGACGGGATATAGGATGCACACAATACGGAGTAGGAATACAAATTCGGAGACAAGTCTGATGTAGTTTTTTTTTTTTTTTTTTTTTATTTATACAAACATATCAATAAATATTAGATATTATCTTTAGTTGAACATACCCATTATCCAAATAAAATAAAAACAAATGAAAAAAGATAAAAGAATAGCTGTTAAAACCTGTATATCATCATTCCGACAGGAAAAAAACAAACCAGTCCGATGCCAGCGTTGCTGTCGACTTTAATTTGCTTTCTTCTATACTCGTTGTATTGCATTCATTTACATTATTGCACATTTAAATAGCGATCTTTTCTTATAACTTCTATCTGCATACACTGTCTCCTACCAGTCACACTTGTGCCAGCCTGGCTTTCCTACGAAGGTGAACACTTAAAATGGCATAATTTATCGGAAGGGATTTTTAAAGATAGATTGAAAGAGACGCAAAGCAATAATATAATTTTGCAGGAATCGGGGAAAAAACAGAAGGAAGAAAAAGGGGGAAAGAAACATATTTTTAATACAGCGTGATAGATATAGAAAGCTTAAAGACACACAACAACAGGAAGAAGATTATAAAACTCGAAGAAATTGAGCTCTTGTAAAACGTAGTAAAAATTGAACTTCAATGTCGCGAAAACACTCGGGGAAATCACATTCGCGAATGATTCGAGTTCACCTAAGTCGATTTATAATTTTAATTTTCCGTAAAAATGTATAGCAATGACAATAATCGTTGAATATTAAACATAATGATAGAATGCATAATACACGTAATGTGATTTTTGTTCTTTGTATTTCAGCTAAACCAAGAGCTCCCCAACCACCTACTACAATGCCGACCAGAAATTGTTCGTGGAAGTTGGAAGAGGCGTCGAAAATTGCTGATGTTATGGGATAAGTAGTTGTCGCATGAAGATAGATATTTGCGCATACTCAGCAATGGAACACGTGTTAGTGTTTATCGCGTACCGCAAAGTTGCGAAGATTGTTATCGTGGTCTAATCTGTTTCTTCTTTAACTGTTATTCTTCTTTTTAGTAACCCTCCTCTCTTTAGGAATTTGTATTTTTAGTCAGCCGTATAATATATTTATTACTAACTTACTTCAGACAGCGAGGAAAAGAAAGTGTTTTCAATGTGAAATAATCTTGTTTTTATTTATTCTTCTGTTGAGAATCCTAATATCGATTTTTACCTGCGCATTAGTAATTTATCTCGTAGCTGTTACTAGTTGATCTTGCAACCTAAAGAAAGTGTTAATACCAAAATAATAATCATATTACCGATAAAGAAAGGTGTGTTATTCAGCGACGTAACTACAAACTGTTTACTTCTTTCGATGTACTTTTTGTATTTTTTCCATACCCGAGAACGTTAGGATATTATTATTTTTTTCTATAATAAACACATTAAATTACAATCGCGAGCATGTGTTTTTTTTTTCTTTTTCGTTTTCATACTACTAATTTATATGAAAATAAATCTATCGAAATTGTTATCTATGTACGTAGTAGTGAAATACTTTTACAGTTTCCGATTAAACGTGTTTTGTCTAAATAAACGTTTTATACATTTGTTTAAACTGGAAAATAGATTATATACATCAACAGGGAGAGAACCGTAGTAGTAAAAGAAACATACACTTTTATGTCCTTAACTCTTCCTCTCTCGTAAACGCTCTACAATCTGTGCTATTTGCCGCCTTCGCTCTTATCATAGTCTCTTTCCTGCAGTATTTTTTCGGTTTTCATCTACATCTACTACATTTTGTTATTTTTTTCCACAAATTTTCCTTGTGATGCTGATCACATTTTGTTTGAAAGCGCAGCCTTCTCTGCTGAGCAATCGTCCTTCTATTCTTCTCTGTTAAAAATTGATATCCCTACTCCCCTTATCAGCGCTGCTTGTATTTTCTCATTTCATTTGCTCTATTATTCCTGCTCTTCAATTATTTTTATCTTCTGTCCTAAAACGTGTAAGAATATAAATTATATTTTATTCTCCTTCCTACTTCTTGGACTAATGTCCTCGCTGACAAACCGATTAAAGAAAAAAACAAATAAAAAAAATACATTTCTATGATTAAGAGTTCAGTTAGTGGTGGTGTACATGAGAGAAGAATAAAAAGAAGATGGTTTTTTTTTTTTTTTTAGGTTATTACAAAAATAATCAACACTTACTTAATATTAATTATTATTTATTTTACGAAGTCAGTCGTTAACTAAAAGTGGCATAATTATATATACATATATATATATATATATATATATACACTTATTAATAATGATAAAATTTGTAAATTTTGAGGAAAATGAAATGCATCATTTATAGTTACTGAGAGAATTATTATATTTTTTTTTTTCTTTTTTAGTTATTTTTATGGTGTATTTAAAAATGATATCTAGTCGTCGTATAACTTCGGTTAAAACATATCATGACCTGATGCTTTGTACATATTATTCGCATTTAATTGCAATTAGTACTAGTAATATATATGTTAAAACTGTATAGAATGTTTTTTTTGTTTTTTTGAGCGTTACATAATGTCGAATAATTCGATTCATTATCATTATACGGTATATTCAGTTTATTATATTTATGAAATTCACAGCACAAACGCATTCCTAATCTATCATATGTTTTACCTAAATTAATAAAATGATAATATATTATTTTTAAATACACTATAAAAGCAGTTTAAAAAAAAATTATAAAAAAGATTGTAATGAGGCTTTTGGTAATTATAAACGAACAATTTTATTTTTATAAAAGCATGTACGAATTCAATTATTAAGTTATTAATTAGTTATTTAATTTTTAGTTAGCTAATAATTCACCAATTTTAAGTTATTCGGGTTAAATTCGAATTTAGTTAATTGTTAGTCATATTTTACCATCATACATTTTTGAGATTGCATTTGTGTTTGCTATGCTCACGTTTCGTATAAAATTACTATGAGTACTAGTTCTGTACAACAGGAATGCACAAAAATAGATCTCGAAGTTGATCAGTACAATTAATAAGAGTATGTGTATATATACAAATATATATATATATATTGTGTGTGTATGAAGCGTCACACATGTTGCGACGCATTTTTCTATCACGAACTTAACGAATTGTAGGCCACTCTAAAAATATATAGTTCCCAAATAGAGGATATTATTTTTCATTTATTTTGGTTCACCTATTATGGATATTAACGGGCGTAAATTATGATAGTTTTCGATATTTTTTATCGCGGAATTCGGGAACGCCAATAACTAATCATCCAGTAGCTGGTTGATACTTTTATTCAAGGACACTTTGCCAGAGTGCATAAATTATGTTTACTGATAATCAACATAGTTATGTAATCAGGTTGTTATGATTTTAATTATTATAGCGGTTAATACATTTTACAGCGAAATAGAAGTATTAAAACGATGCATGAAAGTTATGGATGCGTTCTGATATTTCTGTTTTGTAGAATGTACCTTTTTTCCAATTTGTTAATTTAAAGACAGTCAATAACAAAAAAGATGGATACAGTTTCAACGAGAACTATTATTACCGATTTCATCGTGATATCCATCAACTTAAACACAAACACTACGTAGTCGGTTGAGTAATGAAAGCTTTGACTGAACAAGTATAAGTTCGAAAGCTCCGTTTTCAACACAAATCTGAATAATTCTTACTAATAGAAATAATGTCATTTAACTAATATGAACTTTTGAAAAGGCATAGAAATCGAGGCCAAATTTGCTTAAGATCTAATGGTCAAAATCGTTAACCGGAAGTATTAAATAATGTCACACTTGTTCAATCGTAAACGTATCCCTTCACATGTATACATAAAGGAATTTGTATAGAAAGTGTTATTTTATTTACTTATTTATTTTTGTTTTATTTTTAATTCTGCATACATACTCGAAGACTTGAAATATTCGGTATCAGAAATAAATTTTACTTCTGTAAATATTCAGCGTAGATTAAAAATATTTAAAGTCTTTTAGCAGTAAAATAATATTAAACTAGGTCCTTAAAACGTAATTACAATTAAACCAAAATAATTTTAAAAAGCAACAGTGGCGTTTCTTTGCGTTACTTTAATATTCGAACAATGCACGTATGAGTTTTTTAAAATTTTGGTGTATTTTCAGCGGGAGGCAACGAAATTCGAACTAAGTCGTACCTGAACGAAATGCCACTGCATAACCAACTTCGTCAGGGTAGCTGCTTGCAGGTATGAGTCAGTAAAAAATTTCTCGCGTTGAATTAGCTGCGATGTAGTTAGTTTATACTGTGGTGTCGTACGTTTTCCTACACTGTTCGCTATTATGTAGCTTACGGGGAGCATTTACGCGGGTCAAAAGTAGTTTAATTATCAAGAAGAAAGCGTTTAAAAACACGCGTCTTGAAAAAATAAAAATACTTCTTTCTTTTAATTTACGCCATTTGTGATAATTTTTCATTGTGCGACATTATCGGAGACAATCGAAGATATATTACAGTTAAGCAAAAGCATAGTTTCTGATATTATAAAGAATTTTAAGAACAGAAATAGAGGGTTGAATAAATTCAGCCGAACGGGAGCCCACTGATTTTAGCCAAAAACAGGATAATCGATTTATTATAGAATGTGTCAAAAAGGATCTGCGGATCTGTGTGCAATAATATGCTACTATGTTATTCGGACAACTTAAGAAAAATCAGAACCCGCAAACAACGCGACGAACAATTAGAAAACATGCTTTCAATTCGTTAGATGCCGTACGTATCAATCGAGAAAAATAAAGCTTATTCGAAACAGTACAAGGAATGACGTGTTACTACAAGTGTACAACGTCAGATGCTTCGCGTATCCTATTATATACAATTCTTATCGCTTTACGTCCGTATCTGTTGTGTAGTCTCCGCATTGATATTATCGTTTATCAGTTTTCGTAAATACTCAATAGCATATCGTCCGTTCTATTCGTATTGTGCCGTGTTATCGAATAATAAACGGCGATCGACTCGCTATCGATCGCATACATTCTGCCAAATGTCTTCGCAGTCTTTCTTCGACATCCACCGATCCGAGCAGTTTAGAACAACTCTTTACTAGTAACTTGATGAATACAACGAGCCTTTCATAAGCTGAAAAACGAAATCTAAAGTCTCTCTCCGCTTACTGATTTTACTTGGCCAACTGAAGAAGAGCAACGATCAGTTTTTAAATTATGTTTTGGACTATAAGCTTCGCTATTATTTTAGTCGCACTAATGGACGGTGCAAGAAATACGGTAACGGCTTCGTAACAATCAATAGTAGAATTATTATTTTTCTTAAAAATCACAACTTACAGATAAATAATCTTGATTACTCGTGGGAAGCTTCCGATCGAAGGCAATTTTATCGAATGCAGAAGATTTTAAACACTGGTTGGACAAATTATTTTTTCAAATGTTTCCCTTACTTTACTAATTGGAATATTACAAAACTATATACAAAACACCCTTAAACTTATTATCTCAAACATGTTGATTTTTCAGGTGAATCCCTTCAATCAACTGTTCGGCCCGATAGAACATTGACGACGTCAGGCGTATAAACAACTAATAATAGCTAACTTGCACGGATCATTTATTATCGAATACCAAAACAGAACAATGTGGATTTTCAAAAAATTTGACGAATTTTCACGTATTATAAATGTAAATTAAAAGGCTATAGAGCTGAAGATTACTCATTTCAGCTGGGAGACCTTAACCAACTTTTGGATTTCGGAGAACAACTCACATGGGAAACACTGTTACGGATAAATCAAAACTCCGTTTCAACAGAATCAGAAGTAGTAAATCGAAGTAACTGTTTAAATAATGCTTTACTAACTGAACTCTTTATTCTTGTAAACGCGGCAGAAAAAATACCTCATTCGTCTTTTATTTCAGATACTTCATTTTTTAATCACAAAAGTAAATACTCTGTGTGTCCATTACCCGCATCTTCTGAAATCTCATCTACAGTTTTACACAATCACAACGAACAAACAACCTCAGTGGAAGAAAGAAAAGAAAACCAAAAGAAAAAACACAGTAAATGAATCGAAAAGCAATTCAAATATTTCTGTTGAAATTAACATAACAGAAACTCAACTAAATCTTACACGAGAATCTAAAAAAATGGAATATTGCCAAGGAATGGACCAAACACAAGCGGAACAATAAGAAAACTAATCTCAAATCGATTGTAAAAAAAAGATTAAACTCACGGTACCTTTTGTACCGAAATACATTGTGACATGGATATTTTTTTCGGATGGTGTGTAAAGTGAAATACGATAATGTGCTTCCTTCTATTAGAAACATGCATTCAAACTATTCATCATAAATTGAATAAAATGTTTACACTACAGTGTAACAAATACAGTGCGTGACGTACGAATTTTATGAAACAATCCCAACTACAAAATATCAACGGTAACTTCGGCAATAGAATAAATATTCTTTAAACGCCACAAATTTTGCTCTTCTCCTAGATATGACTACATTGAGTGGTTCTCACGACCACGTGCAGTTCTCTTAAATGATTTTAACATTTCACTTAATGGATTATTCTGCAGATAATAAATAATAACTATTTGATTCTGGAAGCATCAAAAATCAAAATCCGCTTCACTGAATTTAAAAATAAACTAACAGATCTCATCACTGAAGATGCATCAATTATCTGCAATTTTGAATCCGCCCTAATTAATATAACGGAAGATAAAGAAATAATAATAAGCCAGAATTGCATCGGAATCTTTAAACACTTTGAAGACAAAATACAATTATTCGCAACTTCAAGAAAATCATGCTAAAACAGTAAATCCCTCAACCTTTCAGGATACAATATTCTATCGACCTCTTGCAAACTAATAGGCATGTGGCGGAGACGGCTTAGCAATAACAGTACCTGTTAACAAACACTAAACTTCAAGCTCTTACCGCCATCTTTGTATCATTTACCTTCGGCCAAATGGTCATGTTTAATACGAAAATATAGGAGGCCTAATTTCATCTTTACCTGAACCATTTACCATTTGCGGCGACTTCAACGCACATTCCTTATCTCGATGAAGTTCAAAGACAAATCTAGAGGGAAAATTTTCTGAAAAACATCATTATAAACCATAATTTCGGCCTTATTTTTCTCAATCAACTAGTCCATTGCATACAATTTTGTATGCATTACATCTATTTAAAACAATTTGAGTAATAATCAGTGTTCTACATATAGGCAATCGCGGCAGCTTAATTGGAAGTGATCATATTTTCCATCAATAATTATCATCAAACAAAACAAAACTTTTTGACAATACATCACAAATAAGAACTGCCGCAAGACGGATTGGAACCAGTATTTTTCATCTCAACATGTCCATGTGAGTTCAGTTGTTTACGGATCTGATTGTTAATCATACAAAATCATCTCACTATACCTGACTGTTCAACCTACGCTTCCTTTCGACCCGTGGTTTCTTAATTTTCCCTTACTTCGGCGTTCCGCCATCGTTTCCATTATTCGCTTACATCTTAACCATTCACTGTTATCTTCTTCTCGTTTTCGTTTTTATTCTTAACATTTTTTTCATTCTACCCTCTTGGTCTGAACGATAAGGCTTCCCCTGTGATGTCAACAATATTATTTTTGTGTGCCCGTCCCTTTCAAATGAACGATCCATTTTTTATTCTCAACTCTTAGCGCTTAACGTCCCTGCTCCTTACTGTGCTTTGTATATCTCGTCATTCCTCTACTTGTTCTTTTATATTATCTATCTCTAACCAAAATTATATTTAACTGCCGTTTCTTTTCTCTCTATATTGCTTCTAGGTATAGGATTTTTATTATTGCGCAAAAAAAAAAAAAAAAAAAAGATAATAAGAACTAGTATAAATTTAGCAAGACGTATGTAGAATCGTAATAAGCATTTAAACTTATTTCCTGATTTAATACATGTACATCCATTTTAAACTATAAACGATTCAAACTATTTCCATTGTAATTTTTCAAACTTTACCAGTTCCATTAAGAAAGATACCGAATAAGTCAGTTGAAATTCTCCTCAGAATCATTGCGGCAGCATCACCGATTAAAGATATTGGCCAGCATTGAATTATTAAACTGACTAGACGTAATAAATATCCTCTTCTGATTTTATACTTTTATCAGTATCGTGATGCGCCTTGATCGGTATGCGTTTTTTTTTTTTTTTTGACATGTATACGTCTATGGAGGCAGCGTGGTAGCCTAGTGGTTAAGGTACTTGGCTACCAAGTCGGAGGTCACGGGTTCAAGACTTGTCTCGTCCCGGATCCAAGTCGTTCCCAAGTTTACCCAGCCTGAAATAATTGGGTACCAGAGAAATCTGGGAAGGTACAGGCGGCCGAGCGAAAGGAACTGCCCCCCCTACTCTCATTAGTGCCGTTGGGCTTAGTACATTCGCTTTTACTACTGCTTTCTTCACGTAGCCCTTCAAGTAGGTTGATTTGTGAATCAAATGTCGTTTAATGTGGACGTTGAACGGTCTGCTGTCGTCAGACAGTTCCGAAACCATCGTATTTACATCGACAGGAATGTTGTTAATCACTTGACCAACAATACATTTTTGCGTTGGAGTAGAATGGCTAAAGTAACTTGGAAAATTACAGAATTCAGTTATTAAATCCATATTAGCGAAAAGTCTAAAGTGCATCTGCTCTCACTGTGGATATATAAATCAAATCTTCTGAGCTTTGTCTTACAACATGAGGATAAATTTAAAATTTCTGCGTTCCAAAGTAAAACTAGATAGGATGATACACTATATATTGATGTACTACTTTGCTTTGTTAAATCCAGGATGAGAGCATAAGCTTCCTGAAATCTTGAAAATATATTTAAAAAGTTATAAAAAGTGGCGCAGGAAAATATTGACGTCTTCCTTTAAACATGCAACCTAGATGATCTGATCTATAATAATACCTGTTATTTACCATATATCAAAATGAGTATAGAGTTATTTTCAGTTTTAATTTAAATTGTCAATTTGTTTAAAAATCTGTGATAATAATATACCTATAAGAGTCACGCTATGTATACTGTCTGTGAAACTGTTTCCTTTCCCTTCGTTTGTTCTCCTGTCATAGTTTCCTTTTAGATCTTTTGTTTAGCCTGAACTGCTTAGCGTGTTGCGATAGTTACTATTAAATTATTAATGCTTATTACGTGTATTTATTTTTGGATCAATACGAAGTAACATTTATTTATTTACTCTCCACACGTTTATATTTATATTATATTTAATAAGTACATCCTGCAACTAGCGCAATGTTGCGCACATGAAGACGAAAATTATTCTGAAAATCGTATTCCTTTTCCAGAAATAAATGAACTGTGAATTAAATTGAAAATTTAATAAGATACGAACAATTATAACTATAAATAATTAACAAATAATACGTATATACAGACACACTAGGTGTTTAAATTAATCAACTTTTAAAGTAAAACACAATATGCAACAATGACTCTAGCATGTATAGTGGATGCAAATAATAATATCTAGGGCAGAATAGATCAAATTTTTTTAAAATTTTCAACACTGATGGTTACGATTATTTGATATTTCATCTTATATTACAGGAAGGCAAAAAGAAAAGAATGTTTGTTAAGTAATTCTCTATTATCATTATGTTCACTAAAATATAGATTAATACAACGTAAAGGAAAATATAATAAAAAAAGGACTGCCGGAATAGGCTAAAAAATCCAATACTCGTAATTACAAAATAGCTAAATAAAAACTCGTAATTTACATAGTAATAGGAATGCTCCTTTCCAACCATCGGTCGCCCGACGGATGATCCATTCTATATAACATATAAGGGGAATGGATCATTCGCCGGGTGACCGATGATTGGAAAGCAGGATTTACAATTGGTGGCAAAAAAGTATGCAATCTGCGGTATGCAGACGACACAGTCCTATAGTAGCATCCTCATACAAGGAAATAAATGAACTGTTGGAGAGAGTTGAAAAAGTAAGCGCGACAGAAAAGTCAAATCCTAATTGTGGATAGAAGTAATGAATTACCGCCGCTAACCACGTCAAAGACAGTCTGTGGGATCGAAGTGAAAGATCAGTTGATCTATTTAGGCGCACTTATATCGAACACGGGAAACTGTAACGTGGAAATTAGGAGTAGATTGGCAAGAGCCCGGAAAGCAATGGTGCGCTTAGTACGTGTATGGAAAGACAGGCACATCTCCAAGTTTACTAAGAAGAGGATAATCAAAACGCGCTGGTACTCCCTATTGCCACATATGCGTGCGAAACATGGACAATAAACCTGGAAGCCAAAAAAAAAAAAAAAAAAAAAAAAATACAAGCTTTTGAGATGTTTTGCTGGCGTTGCATGCTAAGGGTTCCCCATGGACAGAGATGCGCACAAACACGTCTATACTGGCCAGTCTAGAAATTGAGGCACAAGAAAGACTTACCAACAATCCATCGCCGCATTTTACAATTCTTCGGACACGTTATGTGCCGCCGCAGACCAGAGTCACTAGAAAAAATTATTATGCAGGGGAAGATCCTCTCCGGATGGAGAGGCTGTGGCCGACTTCCGAATAGATATATAGATCAAATTCCGGAAATAACAGGAAAAAGACTAGAAGAATGCCTACGAGCAACTGCAGACTGCGACAAATGGCATGATTGAATTTGGTCATTGTAACATGGATGATTCATGGACGCTCGGAATCGAACAACACGATGGAAGAAGAAGAAGTGAATAAGGAAGGCTCTATTGTGTCCACAGAAATATTAACACGAAATTTGCTATTTTGGACGTTTATATCAAAATTTTTGTTATATTTTGCGAATAATTTTTTAAATTAAGAATGATTTTACTTTCCGAGAGATCTGTACTAGATACTTTTGTACGTTTTACAATGAATATTTCATGTATACACACATAATTATCAGATCAATCAAGGTAATATAGTATGTGATTTATGTTTATTTAATGTATACTCTCAATGTACCTTATACGGTAGTAATATGCCGTTATTTAAACGCACACTAACGATCGTTATTATATAAATATGTACATATAATTTTCGATTTCAAATATTTAGCGATCGTTTGAATTCTAAACACCTGTTCATAGCGACGACAATAATAAACGTATATAAAATAAACGACTATTGAACAATGTTACTATGTTAGATCTCAGCAACATTCGTAATCCTTCTAAAACTACTATCAATAGAGCGGCTACATGTTGTAATTTTTCGGATACATTTTCGAGTTTTTGTTTCATTAGTTCGTCTATTTTAAATGCGTAAAGATAAAAATAATAAAGAGCGAATAAGGTTCAATTTCCTTTGAACTCGAATTGAACAATAACGGTGAAGTTTTTAATGTAACGGTTTGTGTTAAAAATACTAGGCGATTTTTAAAACGGACAAAATTTTATACAGAGGAGCTGAAAACGATACGTTAAAAATATAACTGTATATAGATAACGAAGGAATATATTAAACTCTAAAAAGTATCGAAAGTATATTGCAGAAATTGTTTTGATAAAAAAATACACGCCGATAAAAATACTCTTAATGGCAGTTTACGGGTGAATTATTTAAGGAAAGAGGCAGCCCCGTAAATTAATGCAAATGGATTTCCGATAACTATTTTTACATTTATAAAGTGAAATTTAAAGTAAACGAAATAATAATCAGCATTATCATTTTCTAACTGAAGATGACGAATGTCATAGAGAGGAGTGTCTGCTGTTCGTAAAATTCATAGGGAACTTTTTGGATCCTTGACGTCATAAAAATATTACTTAATTTTGGTTTAAGTTTAACTTCGTATATTTTTAATTTGTTTTGTAATATTGAAATACTGTATGAAATTATATTCGTTACATCACTTAACTGAAATTAATTTAGTATTTTTTATTTATATTAAAATCAATATTTTAAGTGGGTAACACTCTTATCACTATGTATTGCAATACATATGTTACAAATTTCGTTTTTAAAATTATTTTGAACATTGATACGAATCAGGGGCTTTGTGGCGCTATCTTCTGGTATGTAAGCGACGTATAAATGATTCTGTTTTTAACTGAGTACATATTGTTTCGCTTGCTGCTTGCGCTGTGCACTAACCGACGAAGCTTTATCAAGAGGAGGTTAGTGTGCGTGTGTGTGCCGTGTGATGTCGCCGCAGGCAGAGTGCACTGCTCTTGGGGAATGGCTATATGCTGCGTACTAGCGACGTATGCACATAGTACACGCGCTAGAGATGCAAATGGTAGCAGAAAGTTCGGCGTTATCATTTTTTCGATCAAGTTGATGATTAGAAGCAAGCCGATGTATCCGTTTTCGATTATTAATTATGGCTGCTACGTACAGTAATACATAGATCGGTTCTAGCATATTTATTTTTATCGTTATTGATTTCAATCGCGTTTAAAACGTATGTAAAGGAAAAAACAAAAAAATACAAGTAAATTTATAAGAATTCGTGTGGAGCCAAATTCCACTGGCGTCCGTGAAAAAATTTAAAAAAAAATAACAAAATAATCGTTATTTCTTAATAACATTGGCTGTCCCTGAATAAGGGACTGAAAAGATCGCAGTTTATAATAACATTTAAATTTATCGTACAATTCTGATTTCATGTAAATTATTAATTGCTTATGTTTTTATAACCAATAAAAAAGATTTATTCCTGTTTAATTGAATATTATATTTTATTTTCTCTCGAAGAAAAACTACGTTAGATAATCTATTATATGTGGAACGGAAAGAAGAAAATTGGTTAAAAATATACATATACTCTATAATATAATTTGATCAAAACTTACAATAACAAAACAATATTAATTACAAAATCGGACGTTAATATTTCTATCAATTATATAAACATCAATGTGTCAATTAGTTTTTGTTTTTTCCTATTATTATTACGAACAATAATCAAAACATATAAACACACAGAAATCGCGAAAATAAAATGTAATAATTTTGTGACGTCAAGGATCCAAAAAGTGTCTTGTGAATTTGTGAACAACAGATACTCCTTTATAGACAAACCGGTTTTTATTTTTTCAGCTTTCGAGTGCACTAGTATGTGTAAAGTGGACGAAAAGATAGTAAAGTTTAAAAAATTACAATACACATGAATTGCTTTTTGCCTATGCGCACGGTTTTACTGTTGCAAAACACAACACATATACAGTAGTGTTAGTGTTGTGTTTTTTGTATAATATCCGAAATCTAAAAAATCTTAACAACTTTCGTGTTATTTTACATTACATCTGTTTTAATTTTGTTTTACTCGATTTTTTAAAAAATTTAATTCATGCGAACTGTGCCACTACCGTTCTTAATGAAAATTTGCATATAAATGACAGACAGGCAAATTTCTTCACACTGTGAGAGAAGCTGTTAGATATTCGTGTGATGTCGAAAAAATATCAACAAATTCACGTGAAATAAAATTAAAAATAACGTAAAATTGCCCACCTTTCCTATTTAGTGCAAACTTTTAAATTTCGGCACATCTCGCATAACGAAGATGTAATTTCTAAATCCAAAAACTGTGGTCTCTTCGGTTTATAAAATGTTTTTCCGAAAAATGATTTTAAATTCTCGATAAAAATGTTATTACACTATTTCATAATATTGCAGAGTCTATTACGATGACGCGTAAAAGTATATGTAACATCTAATCTAATGCAAGGAAAATAAAATTCTATCACGATAAAATTCCAAAACTTATTTTTTACAATACCTCGCGCCAGTAGGTAAAATAAATAAATAAATAACAAAACTGAGCGATAAAAATTGAAATAAGACGATTTAAAAATAATTACTATAAAAAAGTTAAATTTATATTTCTATTCGTAACTGCGTTATCGATGATTTACAACATCGTACCTTTAATTAACCCCGTCTTCTCCTTCACGGCGATATTGAAAGTACGCGTGAGATAGAGCATCTTTAGCTGGAGTTCGTTTATCCGGGTCGTACACCAATAATTTACTCAATAGATCGCACCCGCTATCGTCAAGTCTAGGAACGATCTTGTAGTAAAAATATTACAAATAATTTCCAATCCTAATTAAACGTTATTTTAAAATTCAGGTAAAAAAAAAACTTCGTTTTACTCGCGCACCTTTTCATTATCAAGATTTCTACTCCTCGGCTTTAACTTAAATGCGTCAAGATTATCGCTAAAATCTCTCAAAGGAAACAATTACACATGTTAACACAGAACAAATAAAGCTGGGTGATTTTTTCAGTATGTCGATGAAGGAATGTTTTTCGCGAAGCTGATAATGAGTGATAGTTCCTAAATTTTTTCCAGGAGGTACTCAGATCCAAACGACTAAGACGTTCTTTATTCCAAAACAGAGCTTGAAATAAAACTGGTCAGGAAATAACAAACGAAAATTTCTAATTTTAACCAAACCACGTTTTTGCGCGCAATATTGCATCATCAACTCTCATTGTAATTCTTTTCAAAAATAAAATGAAGAATTTTTCAATTTTCTAATTTTTCCGGTTTTATTCTTAAAATGGATAAGTTGAATAGAGAAAATTGTATATTTTCAAGTTCAAAATAAAAAAATGGCAATTCAAAATACTTGTTTTAAAGAAGTTAGTTATTTGAAAAATGAGACACAAAAATCAAAAGCTGATTTTTAGCAAAAAGTTGTTTCATAAAATTTCTATACGTTACAGACGCCAATCTATATCGTTACAAATGGTATTCGCAGAAAATATATTTAAAAAAAAATAAATGAAAATAAATAAACGATTCGTTAAATACACATTAAAAGCTTGTAACGATAACGGTTTTCGGTCGACTGAAAAAAAAAGATAAAATTTCTGTCAATGCTCGCTGAACCAAAAAATATTAAACAAACGACTGTAACGAGAGTGGTTAATTATGAGAGAACGCAATCGACAAAAACCGACTATACTACATGATCTACTCTCGATAGCACATCGATATCAATGTCCCCGTTTCCTTGTAATGTTAGTTATCAGTAACGTTCAGAAACGTACTACTACCAATGTCGTTCTCCTTGAACCGATTTACGCTATTTCAGATCTACACAATATACACACAGATACGTACTCTCACAACTTCAAATAGTCAATATTTTTAACATTTTCATTACTAATTTAATTCAACTCCCCAAATCTACGTTATAAAAATCTATTATTTGATTATCTGGTGCTGATGAGGATTCATTCAATATATGGATAAATCGAATATTCCATTTTATACTGCCCGAGGATTATATCACAGACCGTACATCATGACGAAAGATGGTGTACGCGGCCATCACAGATGAAAGGATTAATGGACGAATGAATGATGAATGATAATATTGACATGAACTGTTGAAACAAATTAATTCTTCCAGGGAGCGAATTTCACTCCTGCAATCTCAGGCTGCCTTCGGGCATCAGTCGGCGAGGTTTTCTCGGTTTTAAGTCCCTAATTTGGAACTCGCTAAATCTGAAGTTCCTGATTTGACAAGCTAGGTTTTTTGAGTATTAGGTTTTTTTTTTTTACTTTTATTCTATAGAACAATCTGCAAGTAGGGCGAAAACGCGAGATCCTGTCGGAGGAATGTTGCCCAGATTGGGATTAAGTGTTTGCCATAATAAAAACACAAACGGAAAAGAATAGTCTTGTAATTATTTTTTTTCTAAAAATACTCGTGTATTTTTTTTTTTTTCGTATATTCTTAAATTAGGCGAACGGATTATGCACGTTCTAATCTACGGCAAACAATAGAGAAAACACATAAAAAATCCAGCAAAACGGCTTACATCGACTAGCAAAGACTAGATACACTTGATACGTATACCAGAAACGCGCGGCGCGGCATGGATGATATAGAAACGGTTACTCAACGGGCAATAATCGGCGACTACTATCATCTCGCAAACACGGCAAGAGACAAAACTGTACAATTAACAGTAAAACGCTGAAATTAATTCATACAAAAGGCTACGTGCCTATCAACCGATCGAACGATTACATACACGTATATACCCGCTACAATACTTTATTATAATTCTCATGGCCCACGCTGCCGGCAGTATCAATCGATGCGCACACGTCACCGATAGACGCTACCTTGCTATCGTAGAACACACATTCCACGACACTTACGCAGCCCTCAACTTGAAACGCGTTGAAATTTTGTCAGAAAAACGAAATTCACATTTTTAGTCGTATAAGCGTCCTGGACCATATTCTCTGCTGAGAACGAATAATACAATGATGCAGAGAGATTGAAAATTAAATGACTTTAACCCGCCAGTACTCGTTAGGCATAGCAGGATTCTCTCACATGGCATTTCTGTGTAAACTCTACCCAGTTTTTGAACAATCTGGTTGAAAATAATTGTCCGTTCATTCATTATTCTCTTCTTTTACTTTTTCACTATACTTTTACACTCCAATTTCCAAAAATGAAGGCTCTGAAGACCATTTTTGGTTAATTTTTTCAATTGGTACCGGTAGGTATACTTAGAAACGCAATAGTCTATGTTTGGATCCGTTGTATGAAAATAATAAATACGACCGAGTCGTGATATATTCCTCTATTCTTCAAAAATAAATTGACTTAAAAAACACACAATATTAAAATAATATTTATTTACATATATTAATATACATTTTACTATCTCCCGTTCACATTAATACTTTGAAGCGCTTTAAAAATGATCTAATATCTTGATAAATTCGCTACTCTATTCTCCGACAATCGAAAAGCGATATACATGTATACTCACGTCCTTTGGTTTTTATCATCTGGAACTGTACACCTTAACGATCTGACTTTTATTCGGTTTTTTCTTCAAAGAATCATTATTGAAATATATTAATCCGCATACAACATTAATTTTTTAACTTTAAAATAATCAACTTATTATTACACTTCTGATTTTTATTTCATCATGTTAATTTAACAAAATCATAAAAATCAAAATAAATTGAAATCGATTCAGCATCTGAAATAACATAGAAAACGATATTCAACATGCCTATATTTTGAAAAAAATCGAAAAACCGAACTCTTACACCCATTTTTCACCCGTAGTCACCCGTATGTACTCGCACGGCTGTGGAACCTATATTAATCGATTCAGCACTCAAAATTACATGGAAAATAATATCCTACATGCCCACGAAAAAGTTTCACAGGCACCGAAAAAACGGAAACTGGAGCACTCGCGTGTGAGAGTTTTTCTCACAACTCAGCACTAACGAAAACAAATACCTCCTTCCGAAGCCTAAAGGTGACTGACTTTGACTATAGGCTCTCCTTTGACTAGCGGTGCTCCTTCCTTCGAGCTATACAAGGCCCCAACTTTCCCGCCTTCGTGTATCCTAGGTAACACCGTTTCATCCAGACATGTGAGAGAAAATCTCACGCAGCGAGTACTGGCGGGTTAATCGCAGAATAATTTTTATCTCGGCATCATCGCTAGATAACGCTGTAAATACCGAATCCATATCAATATGTACAGTAAACACATGTGGTGTTTTATCACGAAATAAGCAGTTTTACAGATTTTTACAACTCCATCAAACACTAGATTGCTATGTAAATAAATAAATGCAGGCGTACAGAGATAAAGAGATAAATGTTCCTAATAATACCTTACTATTTGGATCTTTAAATTTAAAACAAAAAAATTAAAAATTTACCGAATTTAAACTAGCTACCGGTTGATATACTGGAAATAGATTTATATCTGGGAACTGTGCTACATTTGGCCACGTTTTCTCAGTCGGTGTACCTAAAACCTGAAATATAAGCATCAATTGATTGTTGATATCTGTACCAGGAAACAGCAGTCTTCCACTGTTAGCCATTTCTAGTAAACAAATAAAAGGAAAAAAACTCCGTGAAAGACTGTACAAATAGAGTTTTATTTTCCGTACGTTGTTAAAAATAGTGTTATACTTTTCATATTTTATATAAATATAACTTTATCAAATGTTAAAGATTCGCTATTTTTCTACTAAATATAAAAGTATTCTTCTACAATAAGAAGGTTTTCAACTATAGTTAAGCAAACGGTAAATACCGAAACGCAACATGTATGAAAATTTCAATAGGAAAAAAAAGAATTTAAAGGATTAACGACACACACACACACATGCAATATATATATATATATATATATATATATGTGTGTATATTGTTAACGCGGTAGTCCTTAGTACAGTTAACATACTCCACTACCAAACTGGAGGTCATAGATTCGAAATTCGTTTTGTTACAGGTTCAAGTTACTCCCAGGTTATACCTAATCTGAAATCGAACTAGGCGATGAAGAAATATGGGAAAGTAAAGGTATCTTAGAGAAAGGATTCTTTTCAGATCCAGTAGGCTTCGAATATTATGAAGAGCTCAACTCCAAAATCTACGATACATCTTATAGAAATTTTGGAACCAATCGTTTTATTTCATATTATATACAGAAATTAAAAACCTCATCTAGTTATTATATTTCATATTCTCCATTACAATATGTACATATACTAGAAAACTCGTGGCCCGAAAATTCCGGCTTTTAATCGTTTTACTTTGTGATCTTTTACAAAGAACCACAACGTTTACATAATGCGTATTAACCAAAAAGAAAAAAAAAAAAAAAAGGGAAATGAATACGTCAAGTAAAAAAATTAAATCTGGATTCAAATATCCCAGAAACTAAAACTACTAGCACGGTAGTATGCGTGCACGGAATATGCTATTTCTTTTTAAAATGAGATATTGATAATATTTATTTCATTAAATTTACATCGCAGTGGTCAAATTCGTTTTCTTTCTTAAAATCTAAGCAACAATATTTTTTTAAGTCACTGACAACTATCGTTGCAGTCATTTCAAAATTTATGCGCACAAATTTTACAATTTGAATGTTTTGCGTTTTTTTCTTTTACATTCTAATAACGAAAAAATAACTGTCAACGGACTCTAGACTTTTTCTGCAATAATACAATCGTAAATATGAAATAATGTTTTTTCTTTTTTTTCTTTTTAACATTACCCTGTTTTAATTTTACATTTTTGTTTTACATATTAGGTACTGATTTGTGGGTGATGCGTAACTGCTGAGAATCTGGAAAGGGCAGTGGCCTTTTTTTAGTTTCCAGCCTTGCCGCTTTAGGTTCTTTTTTGAGGGGTGGGATGGGGAAGGGATGGTAAAAAATCATTTGGTCACTATCAAATTAGTACAGGTATAAATCAATCTTTAGATGTATATTTTCTGGGCCCTCAATTTCCGAAATTTTTAGACTTCTGTTGTTGTTTTTTTTGCCGTATTCTACGGACAAACATACGCCGATTAAAGAAAAAATAAATTCTGTAGCTATTGTAGAACGGACTGTGGAATATTACGAGTGATTTTCGTATATTTTTAATATTTGGACACTTAATTCTCTAACCGTCTTGCTTGTTAATGAGTAAAAATACTTTTTTGTGTTTATTGTGAATTTTTATCCGTAATAAAGAAAATTTAACTAAAAAATCAAGAAAGCCCAATGCTCAGAACTAAATAAGAAGCGATTTGGTCAGGAACTAAGTAGATAAATTTCGGTCGTTTTAATATATATTTATATTATTCTTTTATCTCTCGAGTTCATGAATGGTATCTTTGCCCGAGTGCGTGCCATATGTAATAAATTTTCACCAGTAGACATACTAGTTTATCTATATTGCTTATGGACAAGTTGTTTCTATTGACTACGTCAATTTTATTATCTTTTTATAAACCATTAATAGTCAGTAATTACCTTCCCGAAAAAATTACTAAATCGAAATCTACTTACAAATTCGTTATTTTGACGGTGATCTAACATGTCAGATAACAACGTTACATAAAAACGTCAGGAAAAAAATCATAAGATCAACGGTGATTTTGTAACTGTTTTTTTTCACATTACTCCTGGCGAAAGGAGTCATCAACATAGTAATCAGAAACTGTTCTATTTATCTTTGTGGTGCAATCGAATTTTGTAAGTACATTAAATGTACTTTTAATAACATACTTACGAACCGGCAAAAATACATCCAGCCGACCACATATCAATAGAAGTGCCGTATAGCTTTGAACCCAATAAAACATCCGGCGGTCGGTACCATAGTGTTACTACTTCCGACGAGAAGCACTTAACCGGTATTCCGTAACTTCTAGCCAGACCGAAATCTGCTAATTTCAATTCACCGTTCTTCAATCACAAAAGGAAACGGAAAATTAATCAATCTTTTTTAGTATGACCGTATTAACAACCGACGCATTACATGTATTCATTCCTTTCACCTTCATTATTATAAAAGAAATGAATAACAGCTAGATATGGCTGACATTTTAAAATTTACCTTACGCGTAAATAAATTTTGACGAAAGAAGCGGGAAAATAGCGATCGAACACAATCTATTAATCCTAGTGAAACGTGGTGTAGTAGTGTTACAGCAGCGAAGAATTAAAGCAGCGACCAAAGTTCGATTCAGTTTTATTTGCACAGATACATAATTGTTTTCTAAAACATTGCCATGCCATTATAATATTATTAACTGCTTTTTATATAAGCCGTTTTTAAAACAGATCTCCAGTCACAAGCAATTAAACATTCTAATTCTAAATTAATTTGTAACAACTGGCATTACTAGCGCTTCTTCATTTTGCAAAAGGCGTAATTAATATGCGACAATAGTGAAGGAGAAAAGCGACCGCGTAGTCTGTCGCAACGTTCTTTAAGAAATCTTAAAAAAGAACCGAACAAATTATCTGGTTCAATTAAAAAATTTAAAAACATATTTTCGGTTTTTATTAACTTTCTTCTGACATGTTGATTAATAAACAGCTTTCACATAAACAGAAAGCATACTCGTATTATTTAAATTAATACATTAAACTTGTTCCATAATGTACTACCATATAGGGGACAACGGTAATAACTGAATAAGTTTTGAGTTCGAAAAAAATATTGATGCATAGTCAAACCTCGTTAAACGTGAAAATAAAGAAAATGTTTGCTAGGTTCACAAAAAACGTAATAATAATAATAATAATATATACTATATGTAAAACGTAAATATTCCATTCCAACCGTTTATTGCAGACTTTCACAGTAATAAAATTAGAAATCAAAAGAATATTACGATAAGTTTCAGAGTCGATGCGTGGCATTTGTTCATATAAGGTGTGAATAGTTGTCTAACGTAGAACGACGCATCAGTGCATAGACAAAACTGATGGGGGTAGCAAGCTTGGACCATTTACAGTTGATTCGGAACATATGCATAGCACGGCTAATGAGAAAGAAGACGTGTCTAGAACAAAGCCTTAATAAGGAGTCACGTAATTTTAAAAAAAAAAATTTTCCAATATTTCTGATCATTTAGACCATTTCTAATGTAACGAGAATAAAAGAGATAATAGTTACTCAACCACCATTTACACACTCATACTAATATATAGCGATCCTCTTTTTTTTTTTTTTGATCGAAACAAGACAATGAGTTTTCCGTTTCTGTTCCATTTTGTAACATAATTTTTATTCATTATATTAGGGTTTTGAGCAAGTTATATAAAATTATAGTAAATACAATATTAAACATTTTGAATAATTTGTTCACGCCGATATTTCGTTATATCTGAATTTGTTTTATTGCGGGTTCTAAGATGTACTGATATCGGAATTTTTCATAAAATTATTTAGAGGAATTATTGAACCGAATTGTTTTATTTCTGATGCGATTTGAAGTCGCTAATGTTCCTTTTATTCAACTGTTCCGAGCACCACAGTAAATTACAGGTTTAAATAAAAAAATACCTTTTTCCCGTGTAAAGTCTTTAGCAAGGCAACAGGAAAATTGTAAAAAAAACATTTATTTATCCCTCACCTAAAAGAGTGTGTCTCATATTGCCAGTTTTTGATAACAATTAGGTAACAATTAAGTGAAGAAGGCGGTAACAAGAAAAGAAAAAAGATTAATTTTTGTGACCAAATGACAACGGCGAGACTTTAAGTCACGATGACCATTAGCGCATTAAAGAATTAATAACTTTAAAAAATTTTATGCCTAACAAAAGTACAACGAAAATCGACAATTATATGTCACGAGGGTCTAGATTCAAATTATGGCGTATCTGTAAAGTATAGCGATTGTGATATTATGACGAAGCGAATAAAAATATCGTATTAATTTTTAGAATACGGACCTTTTACATTTTTTTTTTTTCTTTTTTTCGGCACTCAATAGTGGCTGGTATATAAGTTACAGTAAAGTTAGCGCGCATCTGCCGCAGACATGTATGGGAACACTTGCACCACCAGCCGTACCCGGCAGCAGCTATAACAACAAAGGACGATATCCGCGAGATCGAAATTAAATTAAATATCACCGAAAATTAATTTAAATCGGATATCGTCGGTAGATACCGCAAAAGATGACAAATTCATATTAATATGGTACATTATAAGGCGGTAACAATACGTAACTGATATGGATGGCGGGGACCATGGGCGTCGCCAGCGGAGGGCGCGGGGGGGAGCTGCCCCCCCTGGAGCCTTGAAATTTTTTAATCAACTGGCCATGATGAGCATTTATAGGTGCGTAATCATGGACAATTTCACGAAAATTATGTTTTAATTAAGATTTTATTCTTGTTTAATAAAATATTAAGACTTTACAACTTATACATTTTATTTTTCCTATAACTCGTATCCTCTTTTTATCATTTTGCCCCCCCCCCCCCACGGGTCATCGGTTGGCGACGCCATTGACGAGGACTGTTTAAAAATTTCAAACAAACAAAAAAACATTTTTCACTAAAGCACTAAAATAATATACAGGAAGTATATAATAAAAATTCTTTTTCGGCAGCTAACACTCGATGAAAATAAAATTAATTATAAACAAGAAATTGACGATAATCAAAATTAATAACGTCATAATTGAATAAGTACAAGAATTCAAGGACGACTGTATTCTTCATTGAAGATGGCAAACTAGACCCGAAAATACAACGGAAAATTCGGTCATCGAAATACAAGATAACAAAGTATGTAGAAACAAAAATATTTATATTTCAAAAGTTACTAGCCTTTTAGATCAGTGCCACATGTTGTTACGCTACGATTTTTAGAAACTAAGATTCTCTTTAAAATATGCATCAATACTTTGTCTACAACAACGTATTGATTAAGTAGTAAGATTGTATTTTTAAATAATGAATTACTAAGACGAGCATACGAAAGATTTTACATTGGTGGCCACTAGAATATAATTTTTAAATTCCCGGTGGTTTATTGTCCGTCCAAATCGTCCCGATTTCTCGGTTACTAGAATTGTACAGAAGCTAGCACAAACGTTTTTCTGCGTGTATAACAACAAATCTAACAAATTGAAGCAAACGTAAAATATCAGTAGAATCCAAAAAAATTGTAAATTAATTTTTTTTCATTCTTTGCAGTTTTACTTTCTTTTTATTTTTATTTTTATTGGGCTCGTCAATTAGGGGTACCTTCATCCAGAAACAATTAGAAAGGAAAATGAATCAGTTATATTTGGATGCGGTCAGATATTGCTAGTAGGAAGGGACAAACAATGGAAAGAACGATGTGTGGAGAAGGAAAAGACAGGATGATATAGGAAGCACGATATGGAGTAGGAATATCAATTCGCAGCAAATTGGAATAGAAAGCAGAACGCTCGATTGAAAGAGATGAGCACTTAATAAACACACGATCAACATCGCAAACATGCTCTTCGCTTGAGAGGACAATATGAAGAGAAGAAACCAACGAAAAACGAAAACGAGAGGAAGGATAATAGAGTATGGCTTAAAAACGCAGACGAATAATGGAAACAACAACAGAACGACGAAGTAAAGGAAACAAAGAGAATCACGGATTGGCAGGAAGATTAGATTGAGCTAATAATATATAGATAAGAAGAACAATTGTTAGAAAAAGAGGAAACGTATATATCCGATGATACCGTAACCTGAGGTGAAAACTTTTACACAGCGAAATGAGATTGGAAGGATGGGATTTAAAAAAAAAAAAAAAAAAAGATGGTAGAAAGCAGCAACCCGAGCCAAGGAGTCCGCGACTTCATTACTAAAAATGCCCGAATGGGTCAGAACTCATAGTAAATCAATTTGAATGGAATGGAGGGAAGAAAGAACGTGGATAAGTGAACGTATACGGAGAATGTTTTATTTACATTTCAATGACCACTAACGAAGTGAAAAGCAATTTATATTTACTTATTTATTACAAAAGTTAATGATGAAGTTTATAACAACAGGTTGATTGCAGTTGTTTAAACAGTCCTCATTTATAAAATTTATTTCAGGCGTCTAACATTTACATATTTGTAATCGTACAAGGGATTTACGAAGCTCAAGCTCTTCCAAAAATTTTACTGAGAGGGTTGAATCTTCGCCGTATATTTAAATGCATGATGGAAAATTTTTTTTATACGTTTTGTTAAAATGTTAACTAAAATGTATCGGCAATAAATATAAATAACATTCATCGTGAAAATAGAGCTGACGCTACAGAAAAAGTATTTTAATCGAAAAAAAAATTAGAGGCAAATTGTAAGAGAAGAATGGAATTCTTTTGTTAATACTGATAATGTTTGATCGTCGCAGCATATTTTAATTGTTGGGTACAGTATATTAAAAAATGCGTTCATTATCCGTTTCAAATTATTACTTTTTTTTTTTCCATCAAAATTATCGTGCGGCTGTTTTTATTTTTGTTTTACAACAAAATTTCCCCGAATAATTCGCGGTTTCCTCGGTTGAGTGGCCACCCTGTTTTATATAAGAACTGCCACTAAGGCGAAATAACCATAGATTATAAATAGACACGCCGATAAATTGCCGATATGGACAACTAATAAAAGATCACTCAGACGACACATATTGAAATACAAAGGATGCTTTCAAAAAATGCATTGAAAAAGTGTAAATTAAACAGATTGTAAAAAACAGCTGAAAATAGGTCAAAGGAATTTTAAAATTGGAACAGAAAATATATTGCGAGAAGGCATACCAAACTAGAATTGAAGCTGCCTAAGAATTCATAATTAGAAACGACAAGAGTCCATACTTGGGAATTCCGTTAATGATGAGATATTATTATATATTTTAATTTGAATGTAGTTAAGTAATTAAAAATGTTCGATCAAAGTTTTTTAAGAACAGAAAAAAAAGTTTACCGTATTTGTTTGTTTTTTTTTTTAATTTCATATTTTCGGTTTTCATTGACCTTTTTGTTTTTTTCATAGCATGAAAATTGGAACACTAATGAACGGGCTTTAATGATGTAACGGTAAAGCATAAAAGCACTTCATGCAGTATCATATTGAAATGTAATAAAAAATATTAATAATAACGTTAGTAATTTCTTAAATAAATTAGAAACACTTTTTAATAATCGTAATGAAGGCTAGCCTTCCTTTCTCCGTGATACATCGCTGTATTATATTTTTTTTTAAATGGGCTCAGTGTTAACACTGACCCAACTACATGGACTTAGATCACCTACTCAGATTCTGAGGCGATCAGAGATAGAAAGTATAAAGGAAAGAAGGAGAACGGCTGGAGATGAGAAGGAAATGTATTATAGGTTCCTGTATTGCTTTTATTAAATATGCGTAATCAAATAAAATACACGTTTTTTGTTTGTTTTTTTTTTTTCCATTACGAATAATAGAAACTGACAAAGACGTAAAAAAGAATTATAAGCCCGCTATGGAGGTGGTCAATTTACAATTAACGTTACCGGCTTAATAATTTTTTTGAAAAATATTATTTCCATCGTAGAGAGATTTTTCTAAGAAGACAAGTGTATCATATACAAACCAGACTTTTTCTCAACAAATATATGTATATATATATATATACTTTTTTTCTTTTTTAATGGTGATACAGTTCTTTTCCATTTCCCCTCTTTCATCGTCTGCTTCATTCATTGTTCTTCCTTTTTTTCCCACTAATTCAACCTGTTGTTATTTTTTATCTTTTTCAGTAAACAGTTCCACTTTAAATTTTCTTTTCCATTTCATTGCATCCATGTTTATGATGATTATTTTTTCCTTTACTTCATTTTTTCTTTTTTTAAGCTTCCCACTTTCGAAATATCTTTTCCGCTGTTTAAATGCTTCCTATTATTACGTATTTTTCTTCAGAAAGTTATTAACTTTTATTCTTAATTGGCCCGCACACCAAATAAATATTCCTGAAATTTGTACCTGTAGACTTTGCGTTGCTCTCTCTGTAGAAACGTTTTAATATCCAAATACATATAAAATTCAGCATCGCTTTAACCTGTAACACGCGACTACTAGCAATAATAGAAGGAAGAAAACGAATGTGATAAAATTTGCAATTACAAGGTAATTAAAGCGGTGTTTAAATCAGTGTGCGGTATCACGGCAAAATTTAAAGTGCAAACGTGTATTATTATAATGGAAAACGTGACCGAGCTGGAAATGACATAGTCTCACGCCAACTCATACGCAACGTAAACACTTAAAGAGATTTAGGCGGTATTTCATACGCTGGCTAATAAGTTTCTATATCACAATTCATAATACACTTTCGGAATGTACATGCTATCAATTTCTACAGCGGATTTTTTTTTAATTCTTAAATTTCTGGATTTGAATGTGATTTTTTTAGGCCCAAAACATCTGTTGGCAATGCAACCGGAACGTATTTTAATGTTGCCGCTAGGAAATCACGATTTATCAATTATCATAATTAACGTCGTACAGACAAGGGGTTCTTCGCTCTGGTATGAATTGACCGTAACATTTTCCAGATAGCTTTATGTTTGTTATCTTTTTTCAGCTTTATAAAAACAAATTACAAATAATCAAGCCGTATCAGACTGAATTACGAACGTCTCTTCATATACTGGTCCATGCGAAAAAATCAAACGGGACTTGATTATTTCATACGTCTGTTGAGAAGGGGCATGATGAGTACGCCCCGTATGTTCATGTTTGCTTATACACGGCTGTTGTACTTACATAAGCTATTTTTTTACTGCTAACTTCAATTCACATCTACATTTAGCATGTAGTACTGTGCCGATGTAAACACTGGTTAATGCGCGTTTTAAGTACGTAATGAAGGCAATTATTTTTATTGCATACGTACTCTGGTAACAAGTATATTCTGTGGTTTGAGATCACGGTGGAGTATCTGACTTTGATGGCAAAACGATAATCCCTGCAGCAACTGATACCTAAAACAATTTTTCCTGGATATTAATAATTGATTGGAAAAAAAAAAAAAAAAAAAAAAACGATTTCGAATCAATTTTATTATATAACCACATAGTTTATCTTATTGAAATTTTAATAAATGTAACCGATATTTTTAAACTAGAAGATCAAATGAAAATTTCCATTACGAATGATAATATACCGTTTACAAAATGGACGAATTTTCAAAACTTCAGCGCCGAAATTAATTATATATCGGCTACTACACGATTAACAGAAAAACTCTGTATTCGTAATTAGCGTAAACATTTATAAAATAAATGTAAGAAAGAAGTAGTTTTCTGTTTTTACTATAAAGAAATCAACTAGTCCCTACTCAAGAGTGTCAGTATAATGAAACTGACAAAAAACTGATAGCTCGTCTCAATACTCGAATAAGAGAATGCTCTTACAGTTTCGGCATTGGAAGTTGCGATAGTCACTTGATTATTGGTAATAAAATAAAAATGATAAAAGAAACTAATAAAATAAGGTAATAAAATAAAGTGTTTATGGTTCAGTTAATCCAAGGATTTTTCTTTTTAATTTCTAGTAATTTGTAACGAAACAAAAATAACAGATTAATCAAAATAAGCGACAGAGACTAGAAGAAATAATGTAACGCGGTTTTTAAAAGACATATTTGCCAGACTCTACGAGAGTGCTTCTCCAACATTAGCCTAAGAGCGCAGCGAGAAACATACACATATATACAACAGCGAACCGAGGCAAACAGTTCAAAGCACCCAACGAGCCAGGTACTTTGCCATTTCGAGCAAGCTACATGCGCGTTGTAAACTGCACATTTTTCGCTACAAAACTATGACTACGTTACCGATATTTTATTACTACATTCTTCCGTTCAAAAGAATTCAAATTTAATCGGTTTTTTTCCCCGTGTCTAAATGATACAAGTACGCGAATTTCATTAATAGGTATGAGGCCTATTCCCCCTGACGCTTAAATATCAAATTGATTTAAAAAGATTAATTCGTTCAAAAATTCCTTTCAATATGTATGTACGTATCGAGACCGCTGCTACGAAAAACGTACTAACATCGGGGGATCTCTTTAAATTCTGTGAAGTTTTTAGCACACGCTTCTTCTAAATACGTGTCATTTCAAAACGATTCGTTCGGTGCAGTTAATGTAACGCTGATTCGTGGGTGTTATATCTGTGATTAAAGTAACATTTTTGACCGTTTAAAAATGCAAAACAATCCTGAACAGCATGTCGCCATTGAATTTTGTTTTTTAGCTGGTTTTGAATGCAACGAAATCTTACCTAAGATCTCGAAGCGAAAAGACAAAGCGTATGGAGAGTTAATGTATATATATATATATATATATAGGTAAAACGAAGTCGAAAAAAATTAAAATTCCACATGCATCGCAAAACGAAGACCATGATTAATCACATTTTTTGATAGCCGAGTATTATTCGTTGGTAATTTGTGCCAAACGTTCAAAAACCGTGACCTCCGGAGTTTTACATTGAAATTTCAAACGGGCTGTGTAAGCGAATTTTGTGCGTTAGGCCCGAAAAATGAAAGGATCGCGATGCTCTGCAATCTCCTCGTACACCGCCAAAGAAACTATTTAATTTCTGATCTAAAAAATGCCCTTAACTGTTCAGTTTATTTTCCAGATCTTAGACTACTTTCTGTTACCAAAGTTGAAACTTGAACTAAACAGAAAGCGGTATCGTATAATTGAAGAGATTTGTGTATCTGTGGCGAACAAGCTGAAGAAGATTCCAGAATATGACTCGCACATTGTCTACAGTAAACCGATCGCCTTGAAACATGGCACATGCTTAGATAATGGTTGCATGAAAAACTTCACAAAATTTCCGAGAAACGCGCTACTAATAAGCGCCAGTTTTGATCTTATGGGATACACTGTGTATATACCTACACATATTTATACTTAATCAAAACAATTTTTACTATTCTCAACAATGTATGTATGTCTTAAAAAATGTTCACAAATTTTTTCTATAAACCGTTTTGAATCAATTTTACTATTATTTTGGACAATCACATCCACATTTACTTAATAGAAATGTAAGTAGCGCACAATTAAAGTGACTTATTTTTTTTTTTTTTTTTGTCCCCAATTCGTAATACGATGGGGTAAATATATTTAGAAAATTTATATAAATAACAGGTCTGTCCTGAGCCCTTCCATTTAAGTTTATGGAACCCTGACAGACTGTTTTACAATGTTAATAATAATTAGTATACTTAAATTTAATATTAATACAGGTGTACATGTACTTTACGGTGATTTATTTCGGCTATCGTAAAACTATTGAATATTGTAAATAGCTTAGTTACTAACTGATCAGGGCTAATATTGCTAAAATCTGTATTACTGTGGTTACAGCCGGAAAAGATATGCTTAATATTATCGGGAAAGTTACACGTTACACAGTTATTTGAGTGTGCAATTTTATGTTTATGTAAATAATCTTTAAATAGACCGTGTCCAGTAAGAAATTGTACATTAAAAAAATTTGGCGTAAAAACTTTATTATGTAGTCTATCATCTATGGTTGGAAAAATTTTTTTAGCTATACCGTTATATTCGTCCCACTGCGCCTGAAATTTATTATTATAATATTTATCTAATATAAGTTTAAACTGTTTAAGCGTTAACGAGGTTTGTTCGTGTATGAAGTAAGGTTGACGATACTGTACGTTATGAAATTCATGATTTTTAATATTATTTTTTATTAAAAATATGTTAATATGTTTCTGTATTTCGTAAGTTAATGGTTTAATACCTGCAATGACAGCGCTTGCCATGTAGCTGGTAGTTCTATAAGCTTTAATCATTTTTATTGCAATAGTTCTCTGAAAACTATTTAATATATTTTGAAATCGTTTAAAGTGACTTATTAAAAGCGAAATTTAATGTTTTCAGTCCGTAGATGTAACACATTTCAGTTTATAAAATGTATTGTTCAAAAAATAATTTAGAAAAAATGTAATTTTAAAAAAACTGTAAAATTCGTAAGAATGTACATTACTTTTTTCGTGGTATTAAGTATAGTATGGTTCTCAGAATGTGAATATCGCTATTTAAACAATAAAAACAATGTGTATAGAGCTGGAAATGTAAAAAAACATTAATATTAACATACGAAAAGAAATATTTATTCCAAACAAATGTTTTCTTTCACAACATATTACAACTATAAATTCATTCTATTCTATAAAAAAATAAAAAATAAATAAAAAACAGTCCGAACAAGCGTGCTTTATTAATCTGAATTTTCTACGTACGTATGTGTTTTTTATTTTCAAACTTATAACTAATGCACTACTTAGTAATTAAAATTTAATACGTGAATCAATGTTTAGGAACTTCTAGTAAAACCGCTAAGAATATTATAATTAGTCTTTGTTTTTAAAAATATTTAAGATTGAATAAAAATTTTAGAAGAAAAAGAAATCATTTAAAAAAAAAAAAAATGTTATTAGTAAATCAAAAATGAACAAATAGAAACTAACAAAATTAAATTCTGTACACTTACATTAACGATTTAACAGTAACCATATTAATATCACAGTTGAGACTGTCAAAGTATTTTTTCAAATCCTGATCGCAGTATTCAAATATTAACACAAGCCGTTTTTCATTATACAATACATCGCAAAGTCGAACAATATTTTTGTGTTTTAATTCTTTCAATAAACAAATTTCTCGTAATGCCGAAGGCGGTATCCCCTGTGCAATTTAAACACAACGATATATATTTTAGATCATTGTTTCTTGTTTACAGTAGTAATGTTAAAATTTAAATCACACATTATTGCTATTGATTAACAAACAGATACGCATAAAAATACAATCCATAAAAGTAATATTTTAATTATTACATACTCCGACATTCGAAATGTGAATAATTGAAATATTATTTTATATGTGTTTTTATGTGTATTTATTTCCAGCAGTAATTATAACGAATAACGTGAAAATTATAAAACATGTTAATGCAGTTTTAAAAATTTTTTAAATTCAGTCTCATTGGAGAACCCAGAATGGACTAATTTGCACAGATTAGGTGCATATGGTTGATAACGACGATCCAAATGAACGGAACCACTGACTGCGCATTTATTTGAATATATTTTTGTTAAATAAATGTAACTTTATAGACTTGTAAAACGATGCTGACGACAATTATTGCCGCTGGACTTTGCTGTTAACCCAAATGAATGAGAAATTTGTCAAATCAAGTGTACAACGTTGTTAATTGAACGAAAACTATCTAGTAATATGTTTTCCTTGTGCATAAGGAATTATGTTATTTTTTGAAAATTTTCTGATTTTAGTTCCCTCAAGTCTAGAGGTTTATTTTCATAAACTTTCGATTTTAAATAACCCCATATAGGACGCAAACGGACAGATTTAGTGAACACAACGGCCACACAATTTCCGAGTCACGGGAAATTATGTGGTTGTCAAACATTCGCCTTAAACGTCGTCTCGTTCGCACCATGGCAACTGGCTCCATCCTGTTGGTTTTAGAATATATTTTCTTGCTGTTCAGTTGTGATTTTACGAAGTTATTTAACAGCGTCTGGTAACGTTCTTCGTTTACCGCATCGTTGAAGAAGTAAGGTCCAATCACTCTCCACGTTGCATCACCTATCTATGTCGTGACCTTCAATTTTGGCAGAATAATCGGCAAGTAAAAGCTACTAGCCGTATGAAATTTTGTATGGGTGATAATTCAGATCGTTATGAAGAATACGCCGAACTATTTTATCGGGTATGTCTAGATTTTTAGCTTACATACGCGCGGAGTAACTGGGACTTTTCTGTACTGCTTCACGAACTAGAGCGCTGTTTGATAAGGCCCTTACATGCTTTGATGGAGGTTTCGGTCTCCCAGAATTTTTGACTTAATTAAGAAGCGTCTTTTCACAGAATAAAAGTGTTTTTGGTGTAATTGAAAAAACTTTATCCCCCCCCCCCAAAAAAAAAAAATCACTCAACAGCGAACGCGCGTTATTCGGCTGTCAAGTCATGCAAGTTGCATTCTTATTAACCGAAAATGAAAATCTTCTTCTTTCTCCTATCGAATGTGAATAACATTAGAGAGAGCGCTACTGCATTTTAAAGTACGTTCAATTTCTCTACCACAACCTGTAATACGCAAACTTACAATTTCCTTCCATAAAATTCAGTGCTAGAAAGTTTATTACTTACATGTTAATAGCTTATTGAAATAAAGACAACAATATATAATGTAAACAAATTATTTCTAGTCAAAATGGAATTAAAACAAATTTTGTTCATTTTTAAATTTCTTGGTTCAATTGGCAGTTTTCAAAATTAAGATACATTAAACCACCCCGCCAGAAGTAAATCCGACTATGTACGGAATGACATTTGTTCGTTGTGTGACGTCTTTCGGAGTTGAGGTATATTAAATCACATCGTCGGAGATATATCCGGCTGTCTCCGAACGCGGATATATTTTCGAGAATGTAACAGTGTCCAGAGTTACCCATGGCTACTCTGAACAGACGTACTAAAAACGAGTAGTTTAAAAAAACATTAGTATATAACAGTCCATTTTAAATTTATTTTTTAAAGAATTATTTTCAAACTTTCTACATAATTCTAAAATTTTCTACATTTATCAGAAATCCATATTCTCGAAATATAACAAATAAACTAGATAGTACGGGAAAAAAGAAATGTTTACCGTCTCTTCATTGTCTAATCGGACACGTTTCATCGCTACAATTTCAGATGTGTCTCTATTTTTTGCTTTAAAAACAGTTCCATATGTTCCTTTAAAAATAATAATTCCTCGTATAAAAATTAATGTATTAATAAGCTGACTTTGTTTTAACGTATTGTATATATTAAAACATAAAAAAAAACGAAAACTGAATTTTGCAATTTTTTTTTTACTCGCCAAAATTGACAATAGAAAAAAATGTTGCAAATTGTAACATTAAAGATAACAAAGAATTTATTAGGTTCATACACGTTGATACTAAAATTTTACAAAAATTCTCGGTCAATAACCGAGCCAGCCTGCAATTATTCGGAATTTTTTTTTTTTTTTTCATGCTCGCCTATAATAATCGTTCGACTGAACAATAAAAATCCAATATTAAAATTACCGCATTTGTTTCTTCCAAAAATTTCACCATCATCTCTGCCGATAATATTTATGACTGTTCCGATTTCCAGTACATCTTAGTCGTTCTTCAAATTTTATACTTAAGACGACCATGTCGAAACAGTAATAACTTGACTGTGAATTATCGAATAAAGAGTAGTAACTGTAGCTAGATGTCTTTTATTCACTTTTTTTTTTTAAATTAAAAAAAGCAACTGGTACTAATTATTAAATTCGAATTGCAAGTAGTGTATACTTATTTTATCATGAAATTAATAATACCGTTATTGCTTACACGTGCCAATAATTACTTCCAAATATTATTTATATATACCTGTATATTTTCAATAGTACCTGTTTGAAAATTAATTGAAATAAAGCTTGTAGGGTTTAAATTATTTATGAACCCACAAACATTTTTTTTTAATAACCAATTGTGAAATTACAGATTATTTTTCCTAACAAAAAATATTCACAAATATTAAAAATTCATTAATAGAAGTATTATTGTGATGCTTTTTAAAATGTTTACTACGTGGTTATAAATTTAATACTAAGCATGTTTTTTAATATTTTCATGTAATAAAAACCACTTTTTTCGAATTAGAAATTACTCAAGTCACATGATAAAGTTAGTGTAAATCTGAAATTTTTTAACTTCTAGGTACTGTAAAATTAATTTAATACTTTCTAATTTGAACCTTAAAATGTATTCGTAAAAACATCTACATTTATTATTAGTTATTTTTAATTATCATTTAATTCAATAGATAGATCGATAGCGCAGATAATGCCCTAATTTCGAAACTATCAATTTATAACTTGTTATGGGAAATAGTTACCGATTCTTTATAACTAATTGGCAGTCAAAAAATTACTATTTCGAAATAAATGTAAATTCATGAACGTTTTTCACTCTTTATTACTCCATTAATAATTGGTAACAACAAGAGCGAAAATAATGTAGAAAGAAATAAGGAAAATATAGATATTAGATTTATTGACGGAGAAAGAATATACAGAAAAGGTTGAAAATTGTAGCCCGGAAAAGAAGGAGAATAAAAAAAGGGAACAAGAAAACTAAATTAAAATTAATTTCCAGTTCGATGATGGTGTATATGAGGCTTGAAGAGAATACGAATAAAATGAAGGATAAGGGTATGTTCGAAATATATATTAATTTTTCGTTTTATTTTTAACGAATTTTATTTTTTATAATTTATTTTTTTTAAATTTAATTACCGGGTTTTTCTCATTATTATACCACGTGTTGTATAAATACTCGTATGCACATACAAATTAAAAAATAGAATTAAAGAAATCCCACTGACACTGAATGAATTATGCGTTTTAAATATTAATTTTTGAGCATATTTATTGGATTTGTAAATCACCGTAATTTATGTTTGCGGGATGAAATTAAAAATTTTACGAGTAAAATTAATCGCAAACTAATATCAAATAGAAAACATTTTACAGTCAGCTAGTAGTCGACAATTTTATTTCAATAACACCTTAAAAGAGGTTACCAATAGACTGATTAATCAACAGGTAAAAAAACACATAATATATATACTATGAGTCACATTCAATATTGGATATTATATGGAGAAATGCTTAATAAGTGAAAGAAAAATGTAGACACACATAACTTTTTCAAAAATAGGGAATGATCCAACGCGACAAAGAAAAGATGAAAAAATCAAAAAATTCACATGCCATATTAATGTTTGAAAAACACGAATATGTTTCTTAACAACGTTGCAGTACTTTTTTCTACGGGCGTCATACACACAGCACGAGGTCTGCGCATCACTAGTCTTTCCTGTTAATCGTAATTATCATCTTTCGCGACTAAACATTTCAAAAACCCGTTGAATAATTATATATCTAAACGACCATCAGTAATTAATCACGGAAAAGGTCCGCCGGGAAATAAAATATTTTTTTTTATTTCAACTGCCGATATCTACGGTTTCCAATATTATTAGGTTATTTCGAAAATGAGATCGAACAGAAACTATGTATATGACAAAATGAGCAACCTGAAAAACCTATCAGTTCAAGCGGTGTAATTTGCAAACGTTCATGCAAAATCAGAAGGGGTTAGTGGGCCAAAGTTAATTTTTAAGATGTACTCAAGGATTCAACAAAAAGTTTCATCCGAAACTATTCGTCAACTAATTTAAACTAGTAAAGGGGGTCACCAGCCGATGAGCGGGGAGGGGGGGGGGGGGGGGGGGCAAGATGATAAAAAGAGGACATAAATTATAGAAAAAATTAAAAAATTAATATTTTGTAAAGGCTTAATATTTTATTAAACAAGAATAAAATCTTAATTAAAACATAATTTTCGTGGGTTTCTAGCAAATTGTTCTACTACTTCATTATAAAAGTCAAATTGTCCATGATTACGCGCCTACGAATACTCATCATGGCCAGTTGATGTTGATTAAAAAGTTCCGAAGCTCCAAAGGGGGCAACGGCCCCCCTGCACCCCTTGGCGGAACCCATGAAACTAGTGTAAATATCACTGTATTTATTATTTTAACTCATTGTTAAATATATTCACGACAAAAATAAATTTTTAACTCTTAATTAAACAGTTACATGTATAATTAAGAGTTAAAAATTTATTTTTGTAGTGTAAATATATTAGCGAATTGGTAAAAGTAAATCGTTGATTAATTCAACTAATTTAAGAAAGCTATTAAGGACAAAAATTTACGTACAAAAAATATGAAGCGAAAATTTTACACTTATTTTACTTACCTGATGTGATTTTTTTTTGGAATATTAATGTAACTTTTTTTTTTTTTTTTTTTTTTTTTTTAATAATAAATTTACAAATAATGTAACTTTTTAATTTTTTTATTTTCCTTTTTCTATAACGAGTCTGTTATGTTCTGCAAACTTTTGTTTTTACATTATCTTTAAGATTCAATTTTTTTTTTCGAGAAGTAAAACTTTTTTAAATTTTTGTTCCCGCACAAAATTTATTTTTGTATGAGATATCCAAATATTAACGTACTATAAAAAAAAGTATATAAAATTAATTCATTCAAAAATATAATACAAAATAATAAAATAGTTTTGTTAAAAATTTTGCTTTCAAATTTGTATAAATTATTTTGCGCGTAAAATTGTCAATTAATACAATTAAATTTTGTACACATCGAAAAGGATTATAATAAAAACCATTTCTGTTATTGATTTTTAAAAACGCATAGAAATTCGGTATTATGTCCGTTCATTGTAAATGTGTATTTCAATTAATTGGAAATTTATTATTCTTATAACTTACTTAACTATTTTAGTGAACTTTCTAATGAAATTACTACCAAGATTTACCATGTACACTAAAAATATATTAAATCAGCTTTATAGATGCGATACTCATTTTTTTTTTAATAAGAAAGAAACATTTTATATATATGTATGTAACTCAATTGATAAAAATGAAGATAACTGCGGCAGCAAATAGCAAAATGCAGAAATTTTACACAGGCAATTTTCAATGTATATTACGACAGTTAAAAATATGACTGCTTGCAAAATATTTTTCCACATTTCAATTTTATATATTATTCCTTTCTCGTTTGTGTTGTATATGACTAATTCGACCGTTAATGTTAAAATAAAGAGCCTAATTAAACTTTGAGCAGCTGACTTTTGTATGTTAAAGATATTTCATTTTCATTTCAGTTCGTTAATTTTTATTGTGTGCCACCTTTTACTTAATACATTTCATTAAACATGTCCATAGTCCGGATATTTTTATTTATTTCATTTCGTATTTTGATTAGTTTTCTAATTTATTTAAACAAAGTCGGAAGCACTTTTCTTTTAATCTAATAAAATGTTTACTTCCGAACTAAATAACTCTCTAACATCGATTATGATAATTCTGAAATAAAGCCTACACTAATTACGTATCAAAAAATAAATCATTAAAGAAATGAAAAATAACTGTCAAATACAGTTGTAGGATTACGTAAATGTAACTAGAGTAACAAAATATCTAAACGTAATTTTTAAATTTTATTTACAGAGTAATTATTAACACGAAAAACACATGTAAAAATCTGAAAATGAATACCGATTTTAATTTGCAAAATTTGTATTTTGCCATTATATTATTGATTCCGTAGTTTTAACTTTCAAGGTTAATTATTTTAACTTCCATTTCTACACAGACGTAAATTTTACGGTTTACATTTCTCCTCTTTTTCTTCGACAAGTATTATGGAAAAGTGTAAATACTACAGCGCAATCTTTCTATTACTTCGACGAACTCATTCTAAAAATAAACCTACTCTTTTTCATTAATTTAATTTGCTTCAGATTTTAAAATAAATATCGATTGAAAGTATAAATTAAAAGATGACTAAAACTGAACAAACCTTCTCCAATTTTTTCTAATCGTTCATATTTTCTCATTTTATAAGTGAAATACTCAAATTAAAAATAATAATAAAAAAAAAAAAAAGCACAAACACAAAACAAAACAATAATTACTATTAGAAAAATTAAAGGCGAATCACTATTGGGTTGTCATTACGCTTGCGCATAAAAAATCAACCGAATTTGTTATTCGTTTGTTTAAATTTACATTAAAAGTCGTCAATTTCAAAATCTTAAAAAAGTACGTAACTGTTGCTAATTATGCGAGATGTATGAAAATTTATAATAATAATTTAATATTTTAAATATTCTGAAGTAAATAGCCCTTTGCTTTCCGGAATATCTTTTTAATCGAAATTTGTATTCGCTTAGTAATGTGTAAATTGAATTTTACATTTTTTTGTATACTGCAATTTTGTATACAATATTATGTACCTTAAAATCTAATATTTTATTTACTGAAACAAATATCGGTTATAAATTGTGCTTACAAGCGTAACGGGGATTTTATTTTTGGGGAGGAAGACAAATTATTCGGATCATTAAAAAAATTAACTTTTAAACCAACTTCGATAAAAGCAAAAAAAAGCGAAAAGTCAACGAAATACAATTTAAAAGTTTAATTATGCTTTAAAAAAACATTCCATTTAGGAAATGGAGAGGACAGGCTGTTTTCACACCAAATTGGCTACATCCCGTTAAATATTGTCGAGTTAATTTTCACCAGCCGGTTGCTTTCACCCCAGATTAGCCAATTCTCTAGTGTATTTTCATTAGGCTCCTTTCACGTCGTTTAGTATTTTTGGAGTTATTCAATTTATTACAATTTTCTACTTGCCTTATTAATTTCTTTATATCCATATTCATTTTTATACACGGTACTTATGATTCAATACAAAAACACAATTTCCCGCTAAAAAGGGTACAATAACCCTTAAATTCGATGAATTTAAAATAAATATCGATATCAATTTTGGTTTAACCGGCAAAACCGTTTTAAACTCCAATCTGACTGCCTACAGTTGAATTAGGCTGCTGAAAGTGTAAATTTGTAATGAAATAGGGTCGCATCATTTTTTGGTTTCTATGTCCGCACTAGCGACTGTTACTTGTAAGTTGGCGTGTTATAATGTTCACAATTACAATTACCAGTTAACGAGTTTTAAAGTGATATGAATATGTTGCCGCTAAATAAACTTTTGGGAAATGTGTCTTGCAAGTTTTTAGGTATCTAATCCAATTATTACGGATCGTACTGGAATACAAATTTAAGTCTCAATATTATCCTGGGAAAGTATGTAGAATTGTACAATTTTATGGTTACACATATGATGACATTTATTATGAATTTGCTATGGTTTTAAAAAAAAAAATTCGAAAAATTAGGGTAATTACCCTGAATAATTATGAAATAAATATTAAAATCAAAATTTGTATAATAAGAGCGGATAATATTAGATGAATCCTATTGCAATTCTTTTACTATTTTGTTATATGCTAGTGCTGTTTCCAAAATTTGTTGCATTTCCTTTTAGTTAATTTTGTTAAAAAATATATCAATATCAATAGAAAACTTTAATTCTAGTGTAGGTATGTATTAATACGTTCATTGGCATAGTTTACTACTGAAAATATGTTCAAAATTACTTTAAGGAGATTTTGAATTTTGCAATTACGAGAAATACCATTATTTTTACGTAAATTAGAGGTAGTGAATAATTAACTTGCATAAAATGCATTTGTGTGTATAATTTCAATTTTTGTCACCTTGGGTTGTGTGAGACTTTGCTACTATAAATAAAGTTTATTATTTAGTGGTGTTGAAGAAATCCTGTTGATATGCATAGTTTGTTTCAAAGCGTGTAAGCAAAATGGAGGTACAAAATGTCACATAATTGGCAGGAACATGTTCTTCATGAACCAAGTAGGGCGCTGCCGAAAAACTTGGGAGTAAGTTTTATTTTACGATACAGTATGTACTTATTAATTTATATTGTAATTAATGGATGCGTAAATTTTTCTAATGACTAATATGAAATAAACAACATTTGGAAATTACGGTTATGATGTAGCGAATTCCTACAATAATCATTATTTAGAATTTGTGCAATAAAAGGAAGTTTCTGAACAACTGTACTTATTTAAAATGGTCCATTAGAATTTTTGCATTGTCTCCTCCGAGTGAATAAATGTTTGCTCCGGTTAATATTAATGAAAACGTAGAATGCATGTTTCGTTTAAAAACGGAATTCGTGCGTAATATTTTAAAGCTATGTTTAGAAAATGTTAAAGACATTGCATACTTAAACTTTTAAAAATATATTTTATGCTGTAGTGTAAACATTTTGTATTACACATGTATCATTTAAGTGGTAAGTTGTAGTAACTGTACATTAAAAAGTATTATGAACACTTCAAAAAGTGATATGGTTGCACTTACTTTTTTTAATATTCAACGAAATAAAATTAAAACATTAAGAACTTTGTATAATGTATTGTTTTTATCAGAAATGATGTATTAGCATCACATTTTACGGAGTACATTTCCAAAAAAATACTGGAAATATGGAGATTATAAACTTGGTACTTATGCATCACTTAAATTCTTGATTTACAATGTACGTATGAAGGAAGATGCTGCAACATAGCTGATATTAAATATGTAAGAAAATAAATCTAAATTTGTTTCTATATACGATCGGTCTTTGAAGAGTAGAAAACAAGTTAGTTTTTTTTAGTTTTTTTTATGACATTTACTTTATTTAAGTTACAGTAATTAGTAGTTATTATCATTGTTCTTATTTTTGTTATTTGTTAACTGTTTAGTTGAGATAGCTACGTGAATATTGGAGAGATGATAACAGAGAACGTAAGTATAAGAAGATTAAAGGGGACTGGGTGTAAATGAGCAGTTACTTTTAGTTTAACACGGTAAATATTTATGAATTTAAACCCGTACCAACATAGCAGAAATGTTTATTTGAAATACAAATGTTAACATGATTATAATAGTAATGCAAAAAAGAATACTTTAATATACATTTCTTTTATTATAATGGTGCTTTAGGTTTTGGAATACATAGCGAATAAATTCAATGTAATTCTTAGTATATTTATTAAAGTACAAATTTATCAATTTATGCCGAGATTTTTTTTTTTTTCGTATAGGCACAATTTCATTCATTTTTTGTATCAGTTGTTTATTGAAAAAATTTGTTACTGATATTTAGTTCTATAATTTTATAATTAATTATTAAAGACGGTTTGATAGTGAAAAATGTAGAGTATATTAGAAGATGCCAACTTTTAAATAATAATAATCTCCAAAATGGGATAGTTGAAATCCTTAAAATATAAATAAATCTATTGTACAGAATTATAATGTTATATTTGCGCTTTCGTTTAAATAGATATCTGTTAGTAATGTTGTTCTTCCTTGAAATAATTTCTGCCTTTATAACAGTCATTCTTTGAAAGTTTTTCGTTTCATTGTTTTCAATGTGTTGAGTTGTTTCAAATGTGTGTTGCATTTATGTAACGATTTATTTGGTTTATATTGCCACTAGGGATATTAATTGTAACGTTTTATATCGATTACTATTAAGCTCCCAGGGATGCCACTTCCTCTTCTTCATCGATAACAATTTCCAGCTGGTGTAGGTTATGCCTTTCTAATTGAACACCTCCAAGTGCTACGATTGAATGTCAAGCTTGGATCGATGCTAGTGTCTTTAAAATCGGCTGTGATTGTATCCGACGACCATCTTTGTTTAGGTTTCCCAACTGGTCACTTGCAGGGCACATTGAATTTATATACCACTGATGGCAATGAGCCACTTTCAGTTTCCTGGGATCGTATCACATACCTGTACAATATTAATCGTTTCTCACAGAGTGTATCTAGACGATCGCAACTCCCATTGCTGAATGTATGCGCTCATTCCTAATCCGGTCAGCTAAACGAATACCTAGTACTACCGAGCATTCACATTTTCATCACATGCAGTGCTTGTACAACCTGCTTGGTGACTGGCCAGCATTTTTCAACATATTTTTGATTTCAACCAAATCGGCATGCGTTTATCACATAACTCACCGATAACAGATTTTCTTGCGATTATGGACTGCGCTGTATATGCCGCTGTCTATCTGTACCCAAGAACCTAAGTAATTAAAGCCACTTGTTCGAGACAGTTTCCCACTGGCTTCGATAGAACCAACTATGTTTACGTCCGTTGTCATATATTCAGTTTTCTTTACGTTAATTTTCAACCCAAACTTTTCTAATCGTTTACACCATAACTAAAGACTATCTTGGGGATCATTTCTTGTTTCAGCAATTATATTATACCATCTGCATACAGGAGTGGCCAAGGTACTGGTGTTTGTATATCCCGTGTGGCCGAACCCAATACTACACTAAATAGTAGTGGTGAGAGTGCGGATCCCTAATGAGCTCTTATGTGATTAAGAAAGTCATCGGATTCACCCACTGCACACCTGACCTTTATTTGTTACTTCTTTATAAAGTAATTGCACCCATTTTATCAATTCTTCTGGAACTTCATGATCTCGTAAAGCGTACCAAATTAAATTGTGTAGAATACGGTTGAAAGCTTTCTATAAATCTATAAATGTCAAGTGCAAGTTTTTACCTTTTTTCCTGTGTTTTTCCATCATCATGTGGAGTGTAAAGATCGTATTAGTTGTATCTCTCTAACAAAGCCACACTGGTTGTTATTTGTATAGTACTTTGTAAACGTTCATCTGTTATTCGCTTCAATATTTTCAGCGACGGCAACAACAATCATTGGACGGTAATTGCTAAAAACCGCTCGATCCCCTTTGCTTTTGAAAATCGGAATAGTAATGCTAGTCTTCCAACCGCTGAGCAATACACCTGCATGCAGTTTTGCGTTGAAGTATTGCGATAGCTAAGCAATTGTATCTTTCATTTCAGATATTTTCCAAACATCAACAGGTATGCCATCCAATTCTGATGCTTTTGATGTTTTCATTCTGACGATTGCTCTAGAAATTACATTAGTTAATGTATAAGTCGTTGATCCCGATTGGGATTTCTGTGTGTTGTATCTTTTCATTGTTCTCATCATAAAGGTATTGCTTTCAGTATTGCACAGGGTTTGTTTTTTTCATTGAGTGGAATTCCAGTGGCATCTTTTATGTACACGTAATGCTCGGTATTCCTAGTGCTGTTAGCACGTGTTTTAGCCAACCAATATGTACATTTATCACTACCCTCTTAGGGACGCCACTATGGTCTCGAATTTACCGTAGACATATTTAGTTTAATTTTAGTTTTTTTTTTATTTAGTTTAATTGTTATTATTATTTTATTAGTTTAAATGAGAAGTTAATTCTTATAATTCATATTATGAGAGAATGGTACAGAAATCTTTCAGTACAGGTCAACCTCAAAAAGATAATTCCTGTAAACATATATATTTATATACGAAATGTGTACATGAATTTAAAATATTAAAAATACATTTAATACATGTCACTCTGCTACGGCTGTTGGGTTGATTAGAATTCCTTTTCGGCAAAAGTTGGTATTTAGATCTGGATTACTGCTGAAAGCAGCGAGGAAAATGCGTTAATGGATTTTATTTACTTTGAATTACACTGACTTTTCATTTTGACCTTATTGGATCGAGACTTCTTTTGAACATCTCGACATCAGGTATTGTTACCGAAAATTAGTAAATATTCTTTAGTGACCTAACTAATACTATTTTGCAACTTGGCGAACCTTTTTTAATTTTTTCTTGTGTCTTACGTCTCTTTCTTCACGGCGTATGTAAAAATCAGTTGATTTACTGTTCAACCACCGCGTCTATCCTTCGATCCATCAATCCATCAATCCCTAGTTAACAACTGGTTCTTATTTACTCACGCACTTACTCTCTCAACACGTTATAATTCTATTTAACTTTTTTTAAATTTAAATTTAATTTATTACGTATGTATATATTTTCGAATGTAATGTGCGCATTACACCTCACCTGTAAACAATGCAAATGCTAAAAGGCATGAATGTTTTTTTTTTTTTGTACTGCTGTATTGAAATATGTAATATAAAAACTGTAATCGTAATTCATTTTTATTTCTGTAGAGACGTAGCAAAAGTTAAAATATAAAATTTGTATCATAACCATTCATTGACGTCTGCTGCAGTTATATCATTCCACAGACTAACAAAAATTATGAAACAGATTTTTTTAGAGATGTTTAATAATGGTGCAAATCCATCCGAGGCTTTAAAACAGTACAATAATCACGTAAGAAATTAAAATTTAAGTAATGTTGAATATTTAGATTTCAATATAAATACATCTGGAATGCTCATTTATAGTTGGGTATACTATGTATATTAAACTTATTTTAAAGAGAAATATGGCTCATCTTATAGTGACAAAGTTATGAAAGAATTGAAGGGATATATTAAACGTTCAAATGCGGAAACTTCTGACCCAATTTGTTAGTGTGAGAAAATTAATGAATGTATTTTGTTGCTTCAGTAATGACGCTTCTCATGAAACGTATTTTGCAGTACTCAACGTGCTAGGGAAGTATTGTTTATGGGTAGCATAGGGTTGGTAGATAGATTTGATTTGAAAGTATTCCTGTTGATGACAAAATTAAATTGTGGAGGAGTGCCTGTGGGGATTATAATAACGAAGGAAATTAAAAATGTAATAAAAGAAAGATTACCATTATTCTTAAAATTCATTACAGCTAATTTCTGTAGCGATTGTGGCAGTATTGGACCTCCGAATATAATAACAAATGATAGCAATTCTGGAACTATGACTACGTAACATTTTTTTAAATTCAAAGTTCACATTATGTACATTCCATGTTCTGCGACACGTATATAAATGGTTGTGCACAGCTAAAAATGGTATTATTCACTCTGAGGGATGCAATATTTATGATCAATTTATTAAAAATTTATCAAAACATGTATTACAGAAAATTATACTTTAAAAATATTAAAATAAAGCCGACATGTTTCGGAATTACGTACTTATGAAGTAAGTAACTCCGAAACGTGTCGGCTTTATTTTAATATTTTTAAAGTATAATTTTCTGTAATACATGTTTTGATAAATTTTTAATAAAGTGATAATACAGAAAATGGACGTAAACATTTAAAACTCATTTATGATCAAATAAAGGAAGTGACATACACAAAAAATGAAGAAAACATTAAAAACTGTTTTGATTATGTACTACTGAGAGTAACGCGCATCTTATAAAATATATTAACCAGTATTATCAGAAAAAATAGAAATGGTACCTATATTTTCGAAGTGAAATCGTTATTACAGACCCCGATACGAATAACATGGCTGAACATAGTATACGCATTTTGAAATAAAATATCTTAAATCATGTTAAGGTTTAGTTACCAGTTCATGTACTTGTTATATTTTACCAAGGAATATATAAAATTTTGTAGTGATAAGATTATTTAGCAGAATAACAATGGAAGGATGTACGCGACAAACTGATTCTGACTATAATTTCAGGAAAGATGAAAAATAGACTAGTTCATTTACCATTATCAGTAAAAAAAACTGATATAATATATTTTGTCAATCTCGATGTTGGTATATGCTTATACCATATAGTCTACAATGGAGCTTATTGTAAATATGTGTGTTTTCACTGTGTTTCTTAATTAGCAAAATATAGGTGTTTTTAATAATTTGCAATGTTCAGAATTGGATGGGGAAGCAAAAGTGCGATTATGCTATTTAGCAATTGGCAGCACTTCAGTACCTACGTATTTTTGCAATCCATAAAATTTAATTTTATCTGAAAATGAAAACTAGGAAATACAAGTTGTTAAACTGTTGCTAGAACATTGTGAAAATATACAGTCAACTACTCTCCTTTGTCTAGTCCAGAAAACACTCAAATTTTGGAATTACAAGAAGAGGGTGAACGGAAGGTAAAAAAGTCTTTAAAAAATTGAGAAAACGTCAAATTATGTTAAAGAATCCAGCGATATATACTTAAAATTTTTCAATACACATTTTATTGAAACGAGTAAAATTCATGGAAAAATAGTTCCGGGCTTGTTGTTATTCAATATCAAAAACTGAAAAGCTTAACTGCAATCGCTACAATTTGTGGAGAATAAAAAATTAAAAATCCTTTTTTTTTTTTTTTTTTTTTTTTTAAATTATGCCTATACGCATTCCGTTATAATTTCTGTAAATTTAATTTTATATATCTTTCATTGTTAAAATATATATTTTTTTGTGTATATTCTTTTTGTTGGAATTACAATTCAGTTTTTTATGTGTATATTTTTTCGTGTTTTTCCGGTGTTAATTTAATTATTAATTCAGTAAATTTTATTATTCATTTTATATTTATTTTTTTAAACTATTGCTTTGCACTAGCACCGGATGCGTATTAGAAAGTGCTTTAGAGTTAAATAATTTACCCTTTGGTTATTATTAATTTAATGTCTGGTTTTATTATCCACGCATATTCTTTTTTTTATATTCATTTTTTTTTTTTGAGTCATATTTCACTTTTAAACACTGTGTTTTACAGAATCATCATCGAGTTTGTATAAATAATAAATTCTGTAAAAGAATTAAATGGAAATAAAAATTGAATGTGAAGAAAATCAAGATCAGGTATTACACTATTAAATGCGAAAACAGTTTTCATTTCTTTACATTCTATAATAATTAAAATTTAAAAGTATAAGTATATAAGTATATATATTTTTTTTTTTTCTAACTTTGTAAATATATTTTTCTTATGTCCCATAAAATGATTACTTTTAAAAATATAGAAATGTAGTAGAAATGTTAACATTTTTTTAGTTTTAGTTTACACAATAAAAAGAATGAATTTTAGATATTTGTTTATTGTCTAAGTTTTCCCTTGTTTTCGATTTCTTTTCTTTTTTTCTTCCTTTAGGCCTATCGCGCATTGACGGCCTTATGATCGATTGGTTGTTTATTTTTCGATAGGTTGTGAATCAATCTCTTAATTATTTCGTTATTTTTGGATTGACCTAATCTATTGACAACCGATTTTATTAATGTTTTTATTTTTTTTTTAACATTTTTTCAATACTCTACAAATATATAATTTTTATATAATTTTTTTTAAAATCTATTTTATAATTGTTTATTGTATTTTTTAAAAGCATTATTTAAATTCTTGTCCCATAATCGTTTAATTATACCTATAAATGTTTATGTAATAATAAGTTCTTTGATACATAAACGGGGGAATTGATCTAAAAAAAGTAACACCGAACATCTTTCTTTTAAATGTTAGTAATTTATATTACTTTGTTTTCTTTTATAATTAAAATGGAAATCATGCAGCCGTCGTCTATTTGTTTAAAGTTTAAACATTTTGTATTTAATTTCAGTAATGTTTGCAAATATATTATAAATTTTTACATTTGTGAATGATAATGAAAAAATTTCATTCAACCTGTCGTTTCCAAAGCTGGATCTAGTAATAAGCAAGATGGGAAATTGTCTGGAGCCGCAAAAATACGAGTAAAATTTTTAGTTTCTAAATTTTATTTATTTTTTAAGTATATATTTTTTTTTGAAAAGTAACAAAATTATTAATGAGTAAATATTTATTAATATGTAACAATACGCTCTTAAATTTAACATTTTCACTGACAGAAATTGAACTTTTCTATTATAAAAATGAATAAAAATCAAAATTTAGATTGATTTACGTTATCATTTTAAGATAATTTCTGCATTGTAAAAAACCAGTGCGATATTTGTAAATGCATCATCGTTATTATCCTGTATTATACTGTGCAATTCATTATTGGATACTTGCTAACTTTGTTTAATGCGTTATGTTTCAGTTAGCGGGTAAATTGGAGCACATTGTTCATTTCTGTTGTTTTAAATTTCATTAATTTTTATTAATAATATGTTTAAACTAAGGGTATGACAAATGTTTGAACATGATGGGGAATTACATCGTCGTGTATAAACTACTCGGATGGAACAGACACTAAAAAAATATCTGCCTTAAAAGTCTACGAAAAAGGACAATTATTTTTTGTGAATTGTCTATTTTTTTTTCTTAATAAAAATTTATCGTAAATAAATACGAACCATAGGGGATCGTTAAATTAATTCATACTAAATATTTTATTTTCTTCAAACGACATATTTATTAAGCCGATTAATTTAAAAAAGGAATTTGATTAAATTATTCAACTGCAAATAAATTCGAGAATATGGAAGAAATTTTAGGTCTCATTATTTATGCAATTATTTTACATAGGTAAAAAATTTTATGAGTAGACATACGCGACATTGTCAGTAATTAAAGTACTTCAAAAAACATTTTAGGATGATCAATTTTTACGTTATTTTTAGGAATAAATTTGTTTCAAATTTTATATTTAACCATTATCGTAAAATATGAAATGTATTGCATATTCAAGTATGTAAATATGAGAAAGAGAATGGCAAATATAAATTGAATTATGATCATTGCGATTAAAACATATATGTATATATATATATATATATTTTTAGAAAAGATAAACAGGTAAATAAAAAAAATAGATTGTAGGTAATTGCGTTGGTAGTGTTTAAATACAAACGAAATTTTTAAAATAATTGTTTTTCAGAAATATTTATTTATTAAACTTATGCTTACTTCAATTTAAATTATGGTGTTTCTTCAGCATTTATTAAATTTTATTTACTACACTTGGAATAGTGTGCTAACTTTGTAAATATTATTTTTATGATACTGACGTTCAATGATAAAAGATTATATATACATACAGTGGCGGACCACGGGAGGCTGAATAAGGGGCATCCCCCCTAAGAACCAAATCCTCGATGAAAAAATTTTTTACAACAGAGAAACTTAATTTATACTATAAAAAATTTGTATAAATGTTATACCTACAGATTTTATTATAACTAATATTTAATACTGTTTTCTAGTAAAAGTATTAATGTTACGTTTTTATTCTGCTTTAAATGCAACTGTCGTCGTACGAGAAATATATAATATATATATATATATATATATATCTGTTTTACTTGCTCACGGACAAACAATTTGGATCGGATTACTAACAAATATATAATTTATGCAAATACCCCCAACTATATACAAAATTATCATTACGACAGTACATAATCCTTTTTTTGTAATTTTCGTTACTTTCCCATATATTTATCCTAATATACTAGTTATATTTACAAACTTTATTGCTCATACATTTATTTAAAATAATTCAAAGCTAAATTTAATTTAGATCGACTGAAAATAAAACACGTACGTATACCGTATATAAAATTAATCATAAAATTGGGAAATTATGATTTCGCTAACTTCTCTGTTCTAGTGAAATGTGTAATATATTTGTTTAAAATTTTAAAACAGAAAAGTATAGTAACGGCTGGTTTTAAATCTACACTCAAACAGCTAACGTATTAATTATTCTACACTTATAATTGCCACGTTAAAGATTCAGTGCTTTGAAATTGTCTAAAATACTTCTTTATAGTATTGTATACAAAACAGTACGATTATGTCTCATTGCAAAAGGCCCAATGTTACGAGATCACGTTACGTTTTGATATCATTTTCAAGCTACATTTCGCGTTTTACTGCCATTTTCATGAATTCACCTACCGTTTATTATTGTTATTATTATTAAATTAAATTAAATTAACGTGCCGTGTGCAGTAACTAAGGTTCGATGCATGGTAGCGGAACAGGATTAGATCGATTCGATCGAGGAATAGAAACCGGCTCGACGAAGGAAAGTGAGTAAATTCTCAGCGAATAGTATAAGGGACAGTCAATTAAGATGTGGAAGACGAAGAGGATAACGCCACATACGGTACACTGTGACGCCGGAGTTTTGTTGTTAAGATACGCATGACAGTTTTTTTGGTCTATCTGCATATATTTCTGGTTTATAGTGTTTCTTTTTTTTTTGGTGACGTATTTAACATCAAATTAACTTTAACTATTTGTATTTTGATAACATATCTAAAATAACTTGAGTTCTTCGTTAATATATTTAATATTTTTCTTTTAATCTGAGCTCCAGTACTTCTTTAATCCTCATCATCTGCTTACAGAATATTTCTATGCTTCTTTTTCGCAGTCATATTTCGCATTCCGAATTTTTACCATATATTGTCGCTACTTTCACTTTGTTATTTTTTGAAATCGTGTCCGATACTCAGTTCGATTGAACCAGCCGTGAGCAACTTTTATACATTTTTTTTAAAGGCTGTTTATGCTTAATCATTTTTTTTTTTTTTTGATTTTATCGTTTCGTAAGTTCAATAATATAGTAGTGAAAATATATTTGAATTCTTTGACTTACTCAAATATTCATGGTAAATTTTTTATATTAGCTACCATGGGCGTCGCCAAGGGGAGGCCGGGAGGGCCGTTGCCCCCCCCCCTGGAGCTTCGGAACTGTTTAATCAACTGGTCATGATGAGTATTCATAGGCACGTAATCATGGTCAATTTGACTTTTATAATAAAGTAGTAGAATAATTTTCCAGAAATCCATGAAAATTATGTTTTAATTACGATTTTATTTTTGTTTAATAAAATATTAAGCCTTTATAAATCATAACTATTTTATTTTTCCTATAACTCATATCCTCATCTATCAGCCCCCCTCCCCGGATGATTGGCTGGCGACGCCCTTGTTATCTACTTGATGTTTTCTTTAATTATTACCATCAACTTTGATTTATTTTCACTAACTACTAAACTGTATTTGCATTTTTGTTTATTTTATTAATTCAAGTACTGCGAGATTTCGCAGGATCTTACCAACAGAACTACAATGTATGCGTAACGAATGCTATTTATATATTTCTTCCGTCAATTTTAATTGCCTGTCAAGTTCCATAACATTTCTTGAAATATTTCATCTGCGTATATTTTAATATGTAATAGTATACGAGCTCGTCTAGCTTTATTCCCTCGTATTATAGGAAAACGCTCTGATATTTTACTTTTTTTAAAGGCTCTTTAGTATTTTGACTCCAGTATAAAACATTTGCACTTTAATTTCCTTCTTTTTCACTATTCGTTTTAGGCGATTATAATCAAATGCTTTTTCATAATATAGAAAGCAGATAAATACGAATTTTCGTTTTGCAGGACGTTTAATACTATTATAGTGCTTCTCTAATACCATAATATCGTTTGAAGTTAGACTAATATTCACTTAGGTCTCAATCACATGTATTTTCATAACTTAAACAATCCGTATGAGTTAATTTGTTTTATATGTTGTTTAATATTGATCTTTCACATATGTTGTGACTCAGCGAACTATTATCTCATAGTACCTACGTAATAAAATCAGTTCTAAATGTAGTCTGACGTACATTCGCGTTGCATATAACAACTGCCACGAACATTACCTACATTTGTACAATCGGAATGGAGTGTATATATTACATAAAACGACCAGAAAGAAAATTACATTTATAATCATTTTCGCTATAATAAATTTCCTAATGTTCCTATTACTTCACAGATATATATACATCTGTGCGCGCGCGCACACAGACATACATATAAAGGTCCGGTTGAGTCGATAAAGGAAATCAGGATCAGAGAATGAAGAGGGATGATAGTAACTCCATAATTTAGAATGAGCAACTGAAGAGGGAAATGTGATGTGGGATTTAAAAGCGCTAAGAAATTTCCCGGTAGAAGAAACTGATCGAACCAACAGATCCACTAAGTTCTTCTTTACCAGCGTGTTCAGATATTCCTAAGAAATAAATTTGGATAGAGTGATAAAGGAAAAGGTTATGAATTGGAGAACAAATGAGGACAGTGACGAGATGGCCTGTAGGTCACTTTGGGAATCTGATATAATAAGAACATTTTTGGAGATCAGAGAGCAAGAGATAAGGAGAATGGCTTGCAAAATAGCAGTAGACTTGTGGCGTCGAAGACCAAGCAAAAGGAAGGGAGCTTAACGGATTCAGAATAGTTTAGCGAAGGACAGAAAACAGCTGAACAAACTCTATAAAAAATCCTTTAGAGTTGTTAGTGAAGATTATAAAACTGGAAAAAAAAGCTTAAGGTATTTATGCGATTTAACAACATGGTGAGGCGTAGGTTTCGATGAGAAAGTAAAAATATATGGAAGAAACTGAAGAAGACGGATAGAGATGGATGTTAGTATTTGAGTTTTATTGACGGAAAAACGCTAGTTATGATAGGTAGAGAAGTAAGAAGGAGCCAGAATGAACCAGGGTATAGGTATGCATTTAATAAGACAGCGGTAGTCCAATAAGATCTTCAAGTGAAAAGAGAAAGAATGTCGAATTCTGCACGTAAAGCAGGGATCCGAGTAAATATTTGGACTCCGGGGAAAAGCGGAGACATGTATTTTGGACCCGATCGAGCTTGGATTAGGAGAATTTCTATAAATAAAACAACAGTAATTAAGAATAGAACAAACAAATAATTTGTAAAACGTGAGCAAGATCAGGAGATTGTCTTCTCCAGTAATATGTGGAAACGGGCTTAACAAGGTTGAGCCTTCTGAAAATCGTATAGAAATGGCTGATGTAGTTAATGAAAGACGACTATCTAGGAAGACACCCGAATAACGAAAAAAAGGAAATAAGAGGAATTGGGCCATTATTCAGTATAAGGTTAAAAAGGGCGCATTGTAAAAACGACCGTAGAAGATTTAGTAGGAGGCATAAAAAGATGGATATTGGATAACGCATTTTCTAATAATATTAAGGAGTTATGAAGATGAGAGTTAGTCAGCGAGGTATTGTGATGAGAGGAATAAGTAAGAATGTCGTCGGAGGAAAAAAAAAGCATAAAGTAGATGTTGAACAAAAGTTGAGCTAAGGCAGGAACTCTGCGGTAATCTACGAAAGATTAGTTCGGTGACAATGTAAAGAGGAGAAGAAAAAATGACTGTTCAGCATTGGAAAAGATTATTAATAAGAGAAGAAAAGCAAATCGGCATGTTAAAAGAAAGCATTATACCAAAGAGGGAAGGGAAGTGGACATTATCAAAGGCTGCAAAGACATCAATAAAAAAAAGCAATAAGGAATTTTTTTACGATAAAAGATTTATTAACGTTTGCCAAAAAAAAAAAAATTCACTAAGAGCCGAGGGGGCCGCGTCAGAGCGTAAACCAAACGTACTATTAGGTAACGAATTCATGTGTTTGAGCTACCGTACAAGAGGATTGTTGATTAAACTTTCAAAAAATTTCTTAAAGCAGGAAGCAAGCGAAGTTGGACAAAGTGAAAAAAATTGAGTTTAGGGATTGGGATAACGATGAAGGTATTTCAAGAAGGAGTAGAACCAAATCGAAGAAAGGAGTTAAATAATATTAAGTTTAAGAATTACAAAAAAAGTGATTATAGTAACTTTTTTTGCAGATAGTCTCGGAGGTATTGGCTTGGAGTTTGTTCATTGGCTGATTCTTAGGGGAGCAAGTAATATAGTGTTAACTTCCGGAGTTGGAATTAATACCGGTTATCAATTCTTTAGAATCAGATTTTGGGAATTTTACAGTGCACAGATAATTATTTTTACCAAGGATATTACCAAGCAGAAAGATTTTTGACGATCGGAAAGGAAATCCTATTTATTTCAGAAATGGAATTGGAAGAATTACATAAAGATATTTCCGGTTCCGTGAAAGAAAAAGAAGTGACTAAAAAGCGCGAAAAGGTGGGAAAAGACGAAATGCGATATGATTCATTAAAGCAACGTAACCGGGAACTATAGGATCAATAAAAGAGATTAATTGGTCAGAAGGAGGATTATGGTTAAAAGGAATGGGATGGAGCGGATTTAAAAGCCTTGACCACTCCTCAAATTTGAGAAATAGGAGTAGAGCCTAAAAAAGAGGAACGGAAGCTTTTTCAAGCTTTTTTCCCCCCATTTTAAAAATAAATCTAGCTCTTGCATTAGCCCTTTTATGAGAAAGAAATTACTGAGAGCTGGGCAAGAGCGAAAGGATTTGAAAGTGGTTAAACTTAAGTCAAAAACAGCCTTACAATTTTGATTCCACCACAGTGAGGAAAACGATTTAACTTTTTTACGATGTGCAATGGGAGTGACATAGTGGCATGAAATAAAAAATCTGTGTAATAATTTACACTTACAAAAACTTTATTTTTTCATTACCATTACGCTATGCGTATACGCTTTGCACAGAAGTATCCGTTGTAATTAATTAGTCAAATTAGATAACGTACAACAATCCCAATGATGCCCTATTCTGATACCGGAAATATTACACGATCTCCATTAATAAATTTTTTTTTTTATAATTTTTTCAACATTCTAATATATTTTCCTTCACTAATATTTTTTGTGTAGCTTTTATTATAATCTTTGTATAATTACCTGCTGCTTACTCATAATTAAATTTTTTATTATATATTATCTCGTTAATTCAGCTACTCCCGCGTGCGCCAAAATCGGTGAACCTCCGTCTGCGAAGTCTGCGAGGAACCCAGGACTGTTCATCACCTATTAATAAAATGTAATAAGTATGAAAATTGTAGAGTGCAGAGCGATATATCTACGGAAGATTTGAAGGATGTTCTCCGAGACGATATACCTACAACTCGTAAACTACGCACGTACCTTATTTATACGGATTTAATGCGTTATCTTTAATTAATTTAAATTAAGCGGTCATGACCGAAAGGTAATAATACGTACTGCTGTTAAATAAATAAAAAAAAAAAAAAAAAAATCCACTTTAAAATCATTATAAAATTTTGTTATTTCTTAGTCCATTTACTAACTTAATGATGTTCAATTTTATATGTTGTACCGTATTCTTTTTAGATATTGATTTTTCATCAATTTATTTATCGTAGCGGGTGAATCAGATTAAACCAAAATTCTGTTTTACACCATTTTTTTAACAAACTCTAACAGTGCATATTTTTAAAATAAAACTCCACGACAAATTCCCGTTGAAAAACCTTTGATAAATTTTTTATTGGTACAGTAATAATTTTGTCGTCACGTTTTTTCCCTTAAGCGATTTACCAGTAAATATCGTTGTTATTCATTATTACAGTTGTTCGGTACTGGATGCTTTTTTTTTTTATTTTTTATTTTTATTCTATGGGCACGTCAGCACAGTGGATGCTGAAGTGTACAGAGTATTCTTCTGTTTGGAATATTTTCTTTTTGTAGAGTTCACTGAAAACCCTGTTGGTATCTGATTCATCTGCGCCTTTATCAACAATTTCTAATTCCCTCACCAGACACTCTTTGGCAATCCGAACCTAGCAAATATTATATGAACTTGTTAATAGGGAATGCTCCATTTCCTTTTTATAGGTGCCCAGCCATGCTAGCATTCCTGGAAATTAACGCGTCGGTAAATCCGCTCGAGCTGCATTATATTGCCCCTTGCCTGATAATTGCTCTTCTCCACCTTATGTATCAAACGCCATTTTTAATAATCTCACGTCCTCGCGGAAAGCGCATTAGTTTTCATGCCAGACTTTCTTAAGGCTAATCAAACCCTCTATTGAACCATGGTGGCTACAAAAAACATTTCCCGCAACGATTTCTGTGCTCTTCCGCCTGCGCACAGGTCACCCATCTTTGTCGCATAATTTTATTTTCCAGAGAGCCTCCCCCCCCCCATATGAATTTTTCTTTCTGTATTCCAAGATATTGCCCCTTCAACTCCCCATATCCTGTGTGACTGTCCAGCACTTTCACTCTATCGATCCTCCCTTTTATAAATAACAAAATAGTTGCCAATATTCTTGAGAATTCCTCCAGATGAACAATTTCATCTGTGACACAGTTCATCAGAATTAGTGGAATAGACAGTTATCTATAAGAACAAACTGTACATCCTCCTACCGTAATAGCCACAGCAGTTAAACACGGTACAGGGCGTTGCGTGTACCAAAAAAAAAAGAAAAAAAGAAGCATATTAAACAAACTATTATTAACTCTGTCCCAGTTAATATTTGACCCAAGTTTTAATTATACTTATTCAGATGCCATCCTCCGGCCAATTATTGATTTTATTTTATAAAAATTGTTTTTTACATCTTTTTTTTTGTCTTTTTTTACCTTTTAATATGTATTTATATCATCAACATCATCATCAATGGAGTATTTCAGTCTAATGACTGTTTGGCCCCTATTACTATGATCCTTCATTTTTTCCGTTTTCTTGCCATTCTTTACAGTTCTTCGAAGCTATTGATATTTAATTATTTTTTTGATAACCTTTCTGATTTTTCCCTCTATAATGTATACATGTCCTTTGGACCTGTTCAGGAAGAAAGCCCAGGTTGTAGATGCGTTATTTTCACTGATTACGTAATTTGGGCCTTTTCTCTTAGTCCTCCATTTAGTTCATTTTTCGGCTGTTACTTGTTGTCGTTCATTTTCAAGTGAAGTTGGGCCTAGAAAATTCACTTGGTTAGAAGTAGATTATCTTTAGATATAATTATATTTTTTATTGATTTATGGACACAAGAACTAAATAATAATGTAGCTTTTTGGCCTCCTGAGTGAACTTACATTTTTTTGAAACACACAGTTTAATATCGTTTTTGTAAATTGTTTTTATAATCAATACTATTTATAAGTAACGACTTCGCGTATGAATGCGAAAATAAACTCAGCTAAAAATGAACTACAAAAAATGAACTATATAGGGGACTAAAAGAAAAGGCCCCGTAAATTTTTACCCTTTTTTAAAACAATAATTTCTTGAAAACTAACTTACAAATACGTAATTATGACGGTAATCTAATACGTCAAATAACAACGTTACGTAAAAACGTTACAAAAGAATGACAGTGCTTCATAACTGTTCTTTTTACGTTATCTCCGGCGGAAGAATGACGTAGTCATTAGTTGAGTAGTAGAATTATCGAGGTTGCATTTGTTAAAAAAAGGTAAGGATTTTTGTTAAGAGAGATAATAGGGTTTTTATGGTAAAATACGTGCTACTTAGTATATTGTTCGCGGTTTATTTCTTCGCTAGTTTATTTATAAATTACCGTTTTTGGATTATTTCACTTTTTGATTGTAATGAAATTTAAAAAAAAGTTAAAATAAACTTTGCTTCCCAGCGGGCAAAACAAATTACGCGTGGAATTTTTAATTCACATAGACCTTTCTCATAAAAATTTGAACAATTATAAGTAAAGAGATACATTAAGGTGTCTGTCGGAATATAATACAGAAAAAGAAAGTATCATTGATTGTTATTTCATCCGCAATTATCAGCTGGATCGGATTTTATGGTTGTCCCTTAGAGGGTCCGCCGCCACTGAGTTACGAGCAAAAGGTTTTGTAATTGCGTTATAGAATTATTTGTTTTTCGGAATTTATTTTTAGCTTTAGCGATTACCGCTGCCGTTTATCATTCATCGGAATTTAAAATTGTAAACAGATAAATTTATTTTCTCTTAAAAGTAATATTACTGCTTACCCGCGTGAATTTTGACGTACAGCGTACTATGAAAATGGTAGTTTTGGACGACAAACCATTTAACTTAAATCGGTTTAAAAGAAAACAAATATTATTTCAAGTTCTCAAACTTTTTTTTTTTTTTTTTTTCACTGTACCGGCAAGAACCATAAACAGTGTTCGTGACCTCTCTTCCTTAAATTAATTAACCATCTAATAGCCAACCCATCCTTCCAATGAAGGATCAAGTCAAAGATAATAATATAATTCTAATAGGAATAAGCATGTTTTATAAAACCAGCGGGATAACATGGTAACCTATACAGTGAAGTATGGCCCATGGAATTCTGCCAGTACTAACAGCATTTTAACGCCCGCTATAATACTGGCATATAACGTTATAAGATGAATATTATACACATTAATTATGCGTTCCACACTATTTGTATTTGTTATGTTATTGGAAGAGCGTCACGGCACCATTTTCTTCTTTTTAACCCTCCTTTTAGGATTGCCTGGCAGTGTTTTAGTGTACATTTTAAGGTATATAAAGATTCGGATTTAATTTTAATTTTTCAAAAAATTTGTTATATTGTGTGGTGGTATAGACTTCACTAACAAAGGGGATATTTAAATCAGTGTGTACGGTCATATTAGTTCTCAAACTACGCGGGAAACTTGGTAATTTTTTTTTTTTTTTCGAGCATGTCAAATAAAAGAAATAAAAGTATTTTTTTCCGAACACAGTTTATAGCCATAAAATTTTGGCTGTGGAACTGATCTGGGAACTTTAAAACGGTTGCTAGAACTCGGCGATTTTGAAAACATCGTACTACTAAGTGCACTATTAAACGTTTTGAGCCCTAGAAAACAAACCGATGATTGAAATTCGGGGGCCTTTCGTGTCGCGAGTTTGATTGTTCCGTGCATTTCTCGTGGCTGATAAAAATTAACTTAAATCGGTGCGCGTCATCTTTGAGCACAAATTCGAAGAACTCCACTCGGCCGAGCCATCTTCAGTAGCCCTTTCGATTTTCGTCGTGGTACACCTGCCGGGCGACCGTCAAAGTAAGGCGAAAAGCGAACTACGTCCGCGAATTATTCGCCTCGTTTAATTCATTACTCACGCTTCTTTTTAGTGGCACGTCGAGCACGCGATCGCACCGCGTTTCCATTTCCACTACACACACGCACGCACATGTTGCAGACCGAAGCGTCAGCAGCTGTTTGAAGACCGCGTACTAAAGTGCGATTATTGTTTGTTAGTCATGGATTGGAATTTCCAGCGTCGGCTAATCATCCGTGACACAACAGTTTGTTCTAATATACATATAAAACTTGCCGTGGCCGGCCGGTCGGTCTGTCTGTCCCCGCCTGTTGAAGTCGAAGAAGAGCATTTTCCGTATAGGGAATGACGCGGGGGCCGTCGATGCCTCGGATTAGGACTTGCTTTGTTAGCAGTCATCGATTGTTGAAAGTTGAGCAATCCACACATTTCACTGTTGCCTTTGGTCTTCTGTTGGGGTGAGCTTTGCCGCTTCTATTCGCCAACAATAAAACACACACCGCTATTTTCCGCGGCAAACTCTTAAACCGATCTGTTCGGTAAACCGGGTCTGCTCGCGATATTTGCATCGGAATAGTCTGCTTGCCTTTCTCTCTCTCCCTGTCTCTCTCTCTCTCCATTGTTGGCCGATATCAATTTCATCCCTCGTTGTTAAATCTTCAACTTCTCTCGTTTTGTTGTTAGGAACCCATCTCCTTGTCTATATCACTTCCCGGGCCTTATGTCATCATCCCCTCTTAATTCCTGATCCGTCAACGTTAAATACCGGATCGTTTGCCTGTATTTTTTTTATTTTTTATTTTCTTCTTCGACGCACGTGTTACACGAAGGCAAACGGCGATAGAAAAGTGCCTGTTTTTTTCTAATATCTTCTGTCTCACTTTTTCGAGGTACTTCTTCCTTCACATTGACAGTCTTTTTGACTCTAGACATATTCTGATAGAACTAACCCACAGTCACCCGAAACAATAAATAATAATGATAATGGCGAGATGATGATATGTCGTCCACCGCGACGGAATAATAAGTATTACAATATGGATATATTCGATGAATTACACCGTGCGCAACAAGGATTTTTCGCCGGAAGTATTTATTATTAGTACAACTGTTTTTAACAGGGCCGATTTTTTTTTTTTTTTTTTGTAAATTTTCTTGGTGACCAGGTATTTTCATTCGTATTTTTTTTTTTTTTTTAAATGAACCGTTTTTATTTATTTGTGTTAATGAAATTACAATTTTAACCCTTCCGTTCGTGCATTTTTATTACGTATTATGTTCAGAAAAAAAAAAGTATATTCAAATTAATTGCTAAGAGCCGTAATTGACCTTTCATGAAAATTTTATTCCAATTGCCCCATTATTTATTTCGAGATTATATATAATAATGTTATCAATCAGCAACAATGTGAGTAAAAGAAACGTATAATTGAAACGTAACATTAATTATAGTATAAAAAGTTATATCCCCTATCAATAATCGTAACGGATAATGATCGAATAAATTCATTTAAACTAAATATGTCAGTTATATTTTAAATCTAAGGAATTTAAATTAAAATGTCATAATTAAGCGTGGTATGTTTTAAAAGTTTCACCACACCTTATCATTATAATAATATATAAAACAGTACAAAAGGAAGAGAATAATTAAGTATGTAAAGAAACAGTTATTTAAAAACATCTTAAAACTTGTGTATGATTAACCTAAATATATGTATGTATTAGAAAGTAACTGTGAATAATTATTTATTAAATATTTCTAAAATAGTTTTTTTTTTGCTGACTGAACATAAATGTTGCGTATTTCAGTTATATGTTGCGCAATAGTAAACTTTAAAAAATCATCACTCAGAAGTTGTATATTGTTTATATCTCTAATCGCCTATTATAAAAGTGGCCACATATACCGGTCTTATTTGTGAAGCGTTAAATCTTTTTTTCTAAAATATGAGAAATTAATTTTTGGAAAAATATTATGAGCAGCAGCACGTAAGAACATTTTTCTGCCGGGTCTGTGAACGGCTGTTTTAAATGTCGGGTAAATAATGAATTTTATCGATGTTTAAGAAACATTTTATTTTTACTCGATGAATGAGAATTTTATCGACCGACATTATTATAATAATAAACGTGTAATTCAAGAGCGTTATATACTCTTAAAAAGTTGATTTCCTTTTTTGTCACTTTTTTATGTTGTTTACGGATCACCATCGGGTTGAAAGGAAACAAAAAAAGAAACGCTTTTATTAAACTCTTTAATATTGAACACTAAAACGTATTTAAAGATATGTGTTTTTAAATATTCCTGTGTATAAATTAAAATGATTATAAAAAAAAAAAAAAGCAAACAAGAAACAGAAATATAATAATTCACAAAATATAAGCACGAAATTAATAAATTTAAGAAAATCCATTTGTTTTGGAGTCCAGATGAAGTAAGTGAATCTTGAAATATATCGGTTTTCTTAAACTAATTAACTTCATAATGTGTGTATTTTGTGAATTATATTTCTATTTTTTGTGTTTTTTATACTTATTTGTGTAATGCGGTAGCCTCTAGCGGTTACGGTACTTGACTACCAAACCAGCGGCCACCACGGGTTCAAGACTTGTCTTGTTCCGGATCCAAGTCGCTCTCAGGTATATATATCCAATATGAAATTGATTAAACTAGAGAAATCTGGGAAAGTAAAGACGGCGGTGAGAAAGGCACTGACCCCCCCCCCTATTCTCATTACTGCCCTTAGTTATAGTATATTGTGAAAAGCTTAATTACACAATCTATGATACCCCTTACTCACAAGGATATGCGGGACTTACTTTACTTTATACTTTTTTTTATTTATACTTATTGGTAACTAAAGTGTACATGAATTACGTTGTCTCTTATATGTTTCTTAATTCTCGGCATATTTTTTTTTGTCGAAAATGTAATAAAATTAGTGTTAACGTAAAAATGTATCTGTATTTAATATTAATTAATTGTTTAATATAAATTTACAAAGCACCACCGTGTTTCACGTGATTTCTTTTGTCATTAATCATATTTATTTTTTTCTACTTATTTAATTAATGAGTCATACAGTTATACCGAAGGCTTCACGGCTCAAATAGGAAGAAAATGAGATTAAATGAGATTGAACGGTTCAGCTTGTTTAAGGAAAGTTACTGTTTTAGCTATGGAGTTGGAGAAATTCTTAAGAGCTAGAGATCGCGGCTTGATGGAACATGGAAAGAGAGTCGGAGAGAAGCAATCTTTAAACACGTAAAAATATGGTCAGCTGTTAAGCCCTCTTCGCCACAATGCGTGTAGTCGGAGGGAAAGAGATTAGATAAGAGATGGGCGGGAATAAGTCGGGTGTGTCCAGTATGCAGACGAGTAATTACTATCTTCTTGATGCGTGATTTTCGATTTGAGGAGTTCCTCGGTATCGGTTTTACTTTTAATTCCCGAAGCTTACTGTTTTTTATATTATGCCAATGGTGCTTCCACAGAGAAAGTATTAGTGGCTTATAGGGCGAATAAGAGTAGAAATTGTGTTGTTGAGTGTGGCGGCCAAATCCACAGTTCACGTTCAGGGATTCCTGCATATTATGTGCATTTTTTTCAAATTTGTTTGGCAATAATTTTGAGCTCCGAGAGAAAAAAATTGTAAACAAAATAAATGAAATAAATAAAGTGATATCAAAGCAAATATAAATTTTATTAAAAATGTAAATATTTATTTCAGTTTTGTTGTTTCGATGTTTTGAATTCGATATTTAACGGTTTTAGAAAATTTAGGAAAAGCGCTGAATTTGATATTTTCCATTGCTAATAATGGAACTTTGGATCATTTCATCGTCCGAATATTTTGTACGTGTTTTTCAAGGTGAATGAAACGTATTATCGGACATATCCGTTGTCGTTTTTAATCCGTGACCAAGGTGAAAATTTTAAAATATTTCTTCAGTTTAATACTTAAATTGTTAAAATTCAATTTTTATTTTATTATTATGGGACCGGAGAAATGCTGTCAGCTTGCGGATTTGTGCAAAATTCTTACTACCCGCGCGCGAATGAGTTGTTTCTGTAAGGGATGAACTTTCAATTCGAATTTTATCATTCGGCTTCGGTTCAACCGACATACAGAATTAACGCTAATCCCTAAAACCCGGTTAAATTTATCGTTACCGGCGATATAATGTGTTATGCTACCGCCATGATACTTTTGTTTTTCTATCAGTCCCTGTTTTGGCGGTTAGTTCGCCTTTTCGACCCTAGAATTCGCGGACGATGAGAACAACGGCGGACCTCTGTCGAATTTTGTTCTGCTCTAGACTAAATAAATAGTTTGTAAGCAGCATTCGCTGCCTTTCTTACAAACAGTGTACTTATCTCGCTTATTTATACGCATATAATCTCCATCTTTAAGCCGGCTACGGCGTGTAGGTAATTAATGGGGTGCCTCATTCGGGCTCGGCTGCTGTACATTGATAAGTATGGGAAATTATCTTTGCGCCGGGTTAACGTCTATAGTTGACAAGCTACACGAATAAGAAAGAAAAAAATGTTACATTTTGTTTATTTATATTTTTATTAGTTCACTCTATATTGTGACGCGCATATATGTACATTTTTAACTAATTCGATTATTTATTTTTATTCTGTTTCAAGTAAATTTTTCGTTAATTATTAAAAATACTCTATATTCTTCGTGACGTCTTATAAAGTTAAAGAAAACCTAGATCAAAACACTTTTGGTAATAATAGGTGCAAACAATATTGCGAGCATAATGAAACCTCATCCACGCAGTATAAATGCGGGCGATCTACTAACTTATTTTATTTATATGAAAACAGTGTCCAATTAATTCAGTATACGTTCTAGAAAAACACAGTAGACAACGTGTAATTCTGACGACTAATCAAACGGGAATTAAATTTTTCCACTAGAAAACCTAAATGCTGCCTTCACCTTGTGCAGCCTAATGCTTGAAAATAAATCGATTAGTCATGCATCACCTCTAAATATATCGGTATAATTTTCGACTAATTCATGATCATACGGCGAACTTAGAATCATCAGTCATTGCTGACTGAATGTTTTAAAACTGACGATAAGTCATAAAAAGTGGGAGCTAACTATAAAAAACCCTTCACATCTTATTTTCCAGCCTTGTTTTGTCAAAACTGGATTATGGTGTTCGGCCTTTTTGAGTAGTAAACCTTCACTTGAGACACTTGAACCAGTTCAAAACACAGCTTTAAAATCCGCTTGACCCGGCAATGTTTTTGTTAATAAAAGTCGCTATTTTTTAGAATGTAAAATATGTCACCGCTACCTCACAGTGGAACAACATACGGTCGCAATATGTGCGTGGAAAATTGTGAAAATCAACATGTTTCTGTGAATATGCTGCTGTTAAGTCAATAAAATTCATTGTACGAAATGGGTGAGAAATTCAAATTGATATACCGTCATGCAGAGAAGGCACAGATTAGATCAGAAAGAATTTCTAATATCGTTTTGCTGGTTCATTATCATTACAGCCATAGTCCTACACCCTACTCAAAGCGTTAAAATCTCCACTAAAAATTATGGATAACAAACTGTCAAGGGTAATTAGAATAGATGATTGATCCTCGAGATGTCCGGAGGAGAATACTATGATATGGAATAAATTTGAATGTAGAGACAGTGTTAGATTTTTAGTATTATTATTGAAGGATTTTAAGTTATTCTTTATCAGATTATGATTAATGTCATTATTTCCTACTAGGATGGTAGTGCCGTCGTACCTGTCGATTTTGTCATCATGATAATAATTATAATTTCTCAAACTGAACTGTTTTTTTTTTTTTTTTTTTGAAGCCAATAAAATTTCACATGATAATATTAAAATTATTGGTAGATACAAAAACTTCAAAATCATACAAACTACGCAAGGTGTTGCATGCACTCCATTGAAGCATTCTCTAAGCGGAATGAAAGAAAAAAAAAAGGAGGAAGAAAAGGAAAAGATTAGAGGTTTAATAGTATCAAGAATTAAGGGGAAGAGAAATGTTGTAATTAACCGAATAAGAAAATTGTAGTGTATTTATATCGGAGGAAAATAAATAAATAAATAAATATGTAGATTGGTCCATAAATGTAGTCCGCACCGCTCGCATCGCGTGGGAAAATAACTCAGTGGAAATTAAATAACATATAGCGTGGAATGTTTCACATTAATTCTGAAAATTTCAGCTCGATAGCTTCACGTGGATACTCGTATACGGACCATCCGTGCAAGAGTGAAGCAGGAAATTCTCGGTGATTCGCACGGTAACACTGCTACGGATAGATGAGCAACGTGGTTGATACTCTGAGCTGATGGAGAAAACAAAAATACAGTATAACGAGTCACAGGACGAATGCTTCAATTCTTGATGAGTTAGATATTCAGCCCAATCAAAGTATACTTTCTATGATACATAAGAGAATGGTAAAATTCTTTGGGCATGTGATTCGTGCCAATAGTACGGAAAAGGCGTTGACCCAAGGAAAAATGCAAGGTTCGAGACGAAGAGGTCGACAACCAACGCGATTCATCAACCGGCAAAAAAGAATAACCGGTGCCGGTCGAAGAACTCGCGCGCAAAACCGAGAAAAGAGAAGTATGGCGCAAACTTTCAGCAATGCAATAAAATGGGTCACGATCCTCGAAATCGAGCATACGAATGGATGGGATGGATACGGTTTAAGCGTTTTCTACGTATGTGCACATAACGAATTTTGATGCTGGTGTGTTTTAATGAGAATGGGCACCGCGACAATGCCAAGCCGTATACGTCGGAACTTACAGGCGAATTATTACGAAAACATATATAATATTGAGGCGTGACACACCTTCCGTTCGTCCTGACGTCGCACCCTGTAATTCTTACCAATACTCAAGTAGGCCTTACGTGGCGTAAGTAGCCGGCGCTTGTGAGGACTTTCTTAAACGCGTTCCTGAGACTGAATTTGAGAAAAATTCAACGGTGAAATGGGTGGAAAAGAAATTGTATGAAACATAAGGGAAGGCGGTATTTTGAGAAAGATAAAAATGTAGAGACGACAAGTGAAATGTATATTAAAATTTTGTAACGAAGTTGCATTTTTTTTTTTTTTTTTAACATGAAATCCTATAGGCGAAATTCGATACGATTTTGCACGGATAGTCCGTATACGAGTATCCATTTGAAGCTGTCGAGCTGAAATTTTCAGAATTAATGTGAAACATTCCACGCTATATGTTATTTAATTTCCGCTGACGTTTTTTTCCCACGCGATGCGAGCGGTGCGGCAAAAATTTATGGACCATGTATAAAATAATAGTAATGCAGAAAGTAATACAGTACTATTTTTTATTGTCAACTTTAATGACGTTTTTAGGAAAACCTTACTTCACATTTTCTAACTTCCATTTTCAATATTGATTTTGATGAATTAAAGCTTATTCTACTAAAGTCTTCCGGCCCCACTTCGGGTCTTACACTTCGTGTCCTGAAAAATCTTTCTAATCAATCTCTTCAAACTTTTCTTGGTATATTAAATTCTTTTCTTTCGTGAAGAGTTTCACCTCCTTCCCGAAACTCCTTTATCATTATTCTTGTTTCTAAAAAAAAAAACAACTCCTTTGTACGTTCTCTTTTTCTAGCATTGTGACTCAGAAAATTATTTAAAGGTTTGCTCAATAAGCGCCTTATTTGATGGCTCGGGCATAATAACGTATTTCCTCCCAATATGTTGTTCGGCTTCTGTCCAAGTTTAGATCATTCTAACTGTGCGAATCTTTTTACCTTTCATATATCTAAATCTTTTATCAATGAACAGTACACTCTAGAGATACTTTTATTGATATTTCGGTGATTTCGATAATTTGAATCTTCCTACTCTTCGAGAAGAATAATGTTAATAATTCATTAAATTTACTTCGCGTATTATTAATTTTACGCTGAATCGTTCTATTTATTTCTCTTCTTTTGCGTTCTAGGCGACAAGAAATGTCTCGCGATCTTTCTCAAACTTTTTGCATTAATTCTACTCTTTTCAATGTTTATACTACCTCTACTGTTTCTTTTTCTATGAATTCCTACTCTCGGTTTTTTGCCGATATGATTTTTTCTCGTCCCCAATATTCTAGACGCGATTAAAAAAGTTAATTTTTCTTTGGCTACAATCTCTCTTCTCATTACATCTTTCTATTTTTCCTTTCACAATCTTCTTGTATGTTTGTTTTTTTTCCCCCTCGACCTTATAGTCCAGCAATAGTTCATGTATCTTTAAGCTCCAATCCTTCGTAAAGATTTTTTTGGCTACCTTGCTGTATGTTTTATTAGTCGTTTGTCATTTTACGAACATAATTAATTTTCTTTCCGCGTTTTCTTTTGAAAGGCTTTCTTTCTCCCACAAAGTGGAAAGACGATCTCTTCTTTCTTATTTTTTTTTTCTTCTTTTTTTTTGTACAAATCCACAATCAGTTTTAAATTTCACTATTGCTCCATTATCTATGGTTGCCTTTCTAAATCATTTCTTTTCAAACTAGATCAAAAATTCTTGCCTTCGTCTCTACCTTTAAATCTTTTCCTGTATCGACAGTTCTTACAGAGTCAAATACGCCTTCTCTCTCCATTCGAAAATCCTATGTGGGTTATCATTACTTTTCTAAATGACTACAGTTAGCGTCCTCTAGGCTTATTCGTTCTTTTAACTTTCTATTTTGCAAAATTGGCGCTGCTCAAACAAATTATTCCCAATTCTTTATTATTTGTTTTTTCAGAATTAAAATTGTTAATGTTGTCAATTATTATTATTATTATTCCTACTGATGCTTGTTTACAATCGCGGTTTAAAGAACCCTCCAGAATGTTGCAAAGATTATTGAGGAAAGCAAAAGTGAATTATTATACCAAATTACTAACGAGCTGCGAGAATAATCAAAAAAAGTATTGGGCGGTTATTAAAAAAACCCTAGGAAACAATTCACGAGCATTACGTAACATATCAATTAATGACCTTCAAATGAATGTGTGCGGTAACGAAAAACTGATTGCTGATTACTTCAATAATTATTACAGCAATGTAGTTAACAATATGATTGATAACGCGGATACTTCCAATTACACACCAGCGAATGAAAACATAGCCCTTCTCTCCTTTGGGTTTATTGATTTTTCTTCGGATGAAGTTAGGCTTGGAATAATGTCAATGCCTAATAAGTCCTCTTTCGGATATGATGGAATCTCGATTTCGTTAATAAAAGATAATTTACACTTTTACGTAAAACATTTAACCTATTTATTTAATACATCCGTACAAGTTGGGAAATTTTCAGCAGTCTTAAAATTTGGTATAATTACGCCCGTTTTTAAAAGTGGCAACTGTACTAATATTTCCAATTATAGGCCAATATATGTATTCTTTCCACCATATCTAAAATATTTGAAAAATGTATTAAGCGTAGATTGTTAAATTATTTGTTAAATATTAATTTTTTCAGTAAAAATCAGTATGGTTTCCTTCCTGAACTTTGCACTGATGACGCGCTTTTCGATCACATTTCACTCGTTGCATCCAATCTAGAAATGGGCGTTTCGGTTGCAGCAGTATATCTAGATTTAAAAAAAGCGTTTGACGTAGTTAACCATAACATTTTGTTGTGTAAATTGTACAACTGCGGCTTTCGGGGTATTATCCACGAGTGGCTTAAATCATACTTAACGGATAGATTGTATTGCACTAAAATTAACAACATAAAAAGTGACTATGTAAAACAATTTCACGGAGTACCTCGAGGAAGTATACTGGGACCCCTCCTGTTTCTAGTTTATTTTAATGACTTGTGTAATTTGAATGTACATGGGAAAATATTTTGTTACGCAGATGACACTGTGTTTATGGTAAACTCCCGCCAACAAGCTACTCTCCAGAATCTTTTACAAGATGACTTGCACAAAATCAAAAACTGGTTACGCCTTAATAAACTGTTTATTAATCTGAGTAAAACTAATTATATTATTTATAGCCACATACCGCAATTTAAATGGAATGATTTCAAAATTTTCTGGGAAAATGACGTTCCGGTGGATAGAGTCCATGATGTAAAATATTTAGGTGTTCAATTAGACTGTAAATTGTACTGGGATAAACATCCAACTTACCTTGCATCGAAAATTAGAAAATTAAATTATATATTTTATTATCTGAGCAAATTTTTTAATACCATACACCTCCGTAAACTATATACGGCCCTATACCAACCGGTGCTGAGTTATGGAATCATGCACTGGGGCAAAGCTGCAGACTACCATTTGAAACATCTGACACAACTACAGAAAAATGTTATAAGGTTATTTGATAGAAGTCAAGACACAGTTGTAGACTATAATATTATACATCTTTCAAAACTTTACGAACTGCAGCTCCTTATGTTTGTCCTTAAGAATAGAAAAAAATTTAACATCTCCGTTACACAGGGTATTACAAGATCAGCGGGGGAAGAATTAGCAGCACTACCAAATATTAACAAATACCATATCCGGAATCAGTCAATATATATGGGTCCCAAACTTTTTAATTCTTTACCCTCATCCTTAAAAATAGACTTAAAAAACTACAAAAAACGCCGTAAAATTCTTGTATCCTACCTATCATCATAACTATAACTATAACAAGATAAGGAAACATAAAGAAAGAAGAGAGAGAAGAGTAATAAAAAAAAAAAAAAAAAAAAAAAAAGGTTCATCAAATTTTAATTCGTTTTATATTTGTATAAGTTATTGTATTAAATAAATTAATAGTACGCATTCGGCATTTTTTTTTTTTTTTGCAGCTTGAAGAAAGTTTTAATGTTTTTTTTTTTATTTTAATACCCATCGCTCGCGCAAATATGCGCATAGATGGACTATTGTAGTAATAATAATATGTTAATAAACGTATTTTTGATTTTTTGATTTTTTTTGATTATTATTATTCGAATTGGCCAACTATGGACCACGTGAAATATCTTCATGATAGCTGTTTCTTCCTCTTCCTTTCACTCCAGTATTTCTTCATTGTTTGGCTTTCTCCTTCCTTTCATCTGTCCATTTCGTGGCACCAGTTTTCTTCTTCGTATTCTCTTCAAAACTCCGAGCAATGTATTAATTTTATTTCTAAACCTGTTTCTGTTAATAATATCATCCTCCGTGATGTCAAGATCTCTCTCTTTACTTCTCGGAACCATGAAATTTGCGTTTTAGGGTTTTTATCAAATTTATTCGAAAATCCTTTTTGTTAAAGCCTCCACTCTTTTTAAATGACCATAATAGCTTAATCTCCTTTCTTTTTTTTTTTATTGTGCTAATAATATCTTCAGTCAACATTATTATTAATAAATGTACTTACTTATTTTTATAGACTCTATTACTATTTGCGAATATTATTGTTAATGGTCACTCAACAGAAAGAATGTGCAAAATCAAAAAAGGCGTGAGGCAAGGCTACCCACTATCTCCAAGATTGTTCAACGCATATATGCTGAAAGAAAATAACAAAAACAAAAATTCTTTCAAAACATAGGATTTAGAGTAAATGGTGAAAAAATTAACATCATATGCTATGCAGATGATCGTGTGCTTATTGGAGGGGGTACTCCAAAGCAGTTACAGATAATGTGATAAGCAGATTGAATAATGAAGGGAAAAAGTACGGGATGAAGATAAATTAAAAAAAAAAAACTAAAGTAATGGAGATCAGCAGGACAAAAAATAGACCACTGCATATCGAGGAGGATGGAGTTCGGATAGAACAAGTAGCAAAATATAAATATCTAGAAGTAGAGTTATATCTGAAGATGGTAGAGATGATGCGGAAATAAGAGCACGGTTGGGTATGGATAGAATGACATTTAACGATTTGGGAAGAATTCTAAAAGATCGGAAAATGAAAATGGAATTACGTCCGAAAATTCTGAAATGCTACAGAAACATGGATAATAACAGCAGGTATGGAAAGGAGACTTAATGCTTTCGAAATGTGGACATATAGAAGAATGAACAGGATAAGTTGGACAGAGAAGATCGAGAATGTGGAAATATTAAAGAGAATGGGACTGAAGAATTGCATTTTGCTACCAATGATTAAAGGAAATTAAGTGGCGCGTCCTGCGCAATAAAATGTCTGAAGGCAGGATGTTTTCGCTGGTGGTGAATGGGAAGATTCCAGACAAGGCACTTAGAGGCAGAAAAAAAATTACAATGTTGGATAGGCTGGATAACATGGTTTAATCGGATGTCGATTGCGACCTCCCGCATCCGAGATGCTGACTAATAATAATAATAATAATAATAATAATAATAATAATAATAATAATAATAATAATAATAATAATAATAATTGCTATTATTATTACCGCTATTATTGCTAATTATTATTGATACCACTATTACACTCTTTATTATTGTCGTTATTGGCGGTATTGTGCGGAATTGCATTATTAGTGGGTGTTCACGAATTATTTACATTGTAATCACGAAACGGGGAAGAATTTATAACGTCTCTATTCTCCGATGCATTTTTCAGAATCAACCGAACTAGTGTTGTATCATGGGAGGTCCTTTTATTGATAATTTATGAGACAGTATTAAGAGTACAATCGTCAACTTCACGCTACCAGTAAAATAAAAAAAGCAGATTATACCACGTCTGCGTGAATATATATATATATATATATATATGTAAAATATGTAATAAAAATTAAACGGAAGAGAACTACTTATAAACCAAAATTAAGGGATAAAATAATGCCGACTTGATCCGATATGAGCATAAACACGCTCGTTATCAATTCGGTATAGATGATTTTGCTGTTTTATGGGACACTATCGTTATTTAAGGATCAGGGAAAGAAGCAGCGAATGAATTGTTTACATTTATTAAAAATGTTAATATCTCAATTTAAAGCATAATAATTTGTAAATGGTTAAATGGTCAACGAAGCGAACGTTAAAACCAATATATATTTATATATTTATTATTTGTGTATTGATTATGTATTTATTGAATTATTTTTTATACACGAAGTACAGGAATTAAACAGCTAGCAATGAATATGTGGCTTGCTATGTTTTATTTTAGTTCCTCCTGAAAAGTTATAATTGGTGCGGAAACAGAAGGCTAAGATTCGAATGACGTGTGTATAAAATGAAATTGGAAGAACATTTAATTTAGCATCTCGAAATGTCAAGTACTGCTTTAAATCGGTCCGGATGTGTGTTTCCGCTCATCTTGGTCAAGTGGTGTTGCGCTGACGTCTCATATTTTCGTCGATAAATAAAACGTTTTTCAACATCTGTTTACACACCACGCTAGTACGGTGTTATGCAAATTATCCTCGGTCCAATTGTAGTGAACAATTGATTATAGGCTTTTATTATTATCCGACTCCAATTGGAAATTTTTTATATAATACTCGTAATAACAACGGGTAAAAAGTATTGCCGGAAAAACTGGCACAGCTATAAATTGTAATCAATTTTCGGTAAAGTTGATTTTTTCTCTTCATCAATAATATAGTGTATATCCATATATGTATTTTCGGTAATTATCTATTTCGGTGCGAGGAAAAGAGGAAAATATGCATAGGGGAGTGGTATATATGTAGTTTCTCAGTTTCCGTAACTTCAATAAAAAAATAAATTCTATAAAAAAGAAAATTAAAACATTACAAACGGCTCGCGACAAGTGAGTTGATAAATTAATCGGACTACACCAAATCGTCGGGATCCTGAGTTGTTGTCAGAATCTAGCGCAGTGATAAATAAAAATAATTAAACTCGAAATAATCGTTTAATATTCTAGGGGCAAACATGCGAACTGGATATTCGTAATATCGATGAATAGACATATAAGCATTACGACTACAATTGAGAAGTCCAGAACGTTTACGGTCAGTTCCAAGAGCTGGTCACGGCGTTCCAAATCGAGCAGAATAATAATTACATTGGCAAAGTTTTTCAGATAAATAAGGGCGAAATAGCGAAGGTTACGTCGAAATAAATATATAGCTGCGTTGTTCAATTGCAAATTGGTTTTATATCGAATTTTGAGTTGCGAAAAGTATTATATATTACTGGAAAAATCGATTGGTGGAACGAAAATTTTGAATTTTCAGTTTACGGTGGTTTGCAAAATAAATATAATCAGCTACTGATAATAGCTTTAAGAGGTGAACTATACAAAGTAATACTACCAAACTTGAACGAAAAAAAAAAAATATTATTATTAATAAAAAGCTACTCTGGCATATTAGTAAAATATAAAAAAAATTTAAGTAAAGATTAGGAAGTCATATTATGATCGGAAAATGTGACACGATATTACCCGATTTACGTATTCGCAATCAACGATCATATACGGAAATTACGGATCATGTAACGCGCCGCAAAATACATGTAGATCCATTACCGACGATAAACGGAACTGCTAGAATTCTCCGGAAAGATACAAACTTAACTGAGAAAAACTACACTACGCAAACAATAGACAATTCGAACCAACCACACACGGCTGATGTCTAAAGATATTGTTAAAATTGAAGTAGTATCTAAAATAATATCAGACTTAATAGATTATGTGAAATATAGATGCGAAGTTACGAGGGTTGAAAGCATAACTATAGATTCCTTTAATCAGGGGTGTGTCGTACACGAGGGGGCATTGTGTGTGTCCCAGAATAGTTTTACTATAGGTAAAATGGGGAAGAATCATTTGGAGAAATAAAGAGGAGTACATAATGGAGGAAGAATCGTGTAAAGTCTGTAAAATTTGCTAACGATATAGTACTGCTTGCGGAGAATGAAAAAGAAACTGGCATTAAAACTGAAAGGAACTTTAAGAAATTTGGGATAAGGATAAATGTTGAAAAGAAAAAGTTAATGAAACTAGCGAAAGAAGAGGAAGAAAATCTGCAGAAAACAATAAGTGTAAAATAAAAGAATAAACTAACAAAGAGAAAAGAAATCAGAGAATAAAAATGGTATGACAAAGAACGGTTTTACGAGCCAAAAAAAAATTTATCCTGCAAATGAATGGACATCGGATTGCGAAGAGCTTTTGTTTGGTACGTTCTTCTGTGTGATTCAAAGGCATCGAAACTAAAATTGAAAAAAAAGAGTAAATGATTGCAGGCTCCCTTAAAATGTGAGCTGTAACGGGAAAATGGTAAAAGTAAAACGGACAGAAAAAGTTCAAAATAAGGAAGTGTTAGGTAGATTGGATAGGGTAGAACAAATCAAAAAAGAGTGGAGAAGAAACTGGATAAATCGTATATTGGGAAATAATAGTTGTAAAGGAGTGTGGAATTGTTACGAAAAAAAAAAAAAAAAAAAAAAGGAAAAGAGGATTAAACACGTTGGATTGCTTAAAGAAAGTAAGGAAAAATTCAATGCTGCTCTATTTATCGGTTGACTATGTACAACTCAAATTTTTGAAAATTATAAAAGATCGAGCGCTATTTTGGACTATTTTCAAATTAAACGCTTTATTTGTATTTTAGTCTTTAAAACTATCCAAAAGGGGTATAAAAAAAGGATATTAAAAAAACTGTTAAACTTTTTCTACATTCATTCGCATTGGCAAAGTCAATGCGACGGAAATATGGATTTTTACTTTGGTTAGCGTATCGGAAATAAAAAAATTTACATTAAATGGTACTTTCTAAAAAAAGAAAAAAACAGTTTGCCGAAAAAAAATTAAAATTCAAAAATCCATATTTCATATTTTTGCTTCATTCTCATCGAAGAATGCGCAATGCTCACACATTTAACACTACTATCATATATATATATATATATATATTTATTTCAGTAGTACAATTATTATCTGAATATTTTAATTTTAGAATTTTACCGCAATCATTCAAATTGACAGAATTCACGACGTGACGCGATATTTTTTTCTATAATTGAATAGTTGTCGGTTAGTATAGCTTCTCACTATCAAATATGTGTAACAAATGAATTTTACCTCGTTTTATCATGTACTTTACATTTTAAATCTATAACATGTGGATCCTATTCAACAGTACAACCATACTCAATCAATGTGTATACCTGTTCATCCTTTTCTCACCGTCATTCAACTCTAAATGTGCCATTGCCTGTTCTGCACGGGGTGAAGTAGTGAGCGCAAATCAATGATAGTGTGAAAAACTCGATTTGTCGATCTCTGTACAAAACCGACATTCTATTCTTCAGTTCTGAACTCGTTAACGATATTATCCATAACGGTATTAGTATCGGTTCAGAAATCGCCATAAGGGGAAACGCATTAATATTAATAAAATTTTTCCCCTTTTTTTCTTACAGGGTTCGTTCAATGATTAAGCAGCTTCCGGTGATTGTTTCAAAAACAATTTTTAAGAATGCCTTGAACCGGAAAATAGCTTGAACTGATATATGTATAACTCCGATTATTAAAAATATTGAAAATACTTCTAAGAGATTTACCAACAAGCATCAGTCTAAAAGAGGTAAAATCTTTTCTGAAATTATCAATCTCTATTGAAAAAGTTACTCACTCAGCAAAAAAAAAAAAAAAATCTGCTGACGTGAAAAAACCCAAAACACCGTTTTTGCTCTGTTTTTGGTTACTTTTTAATCTGCGTTAAAATGAAGGATGTGTACCAATACTAAACCGTATTATTAACTGCTTGCTTATAATTACATGTATAGAATACATTCGAAAATGACGTGTCTTGGAATGTCATTCTGTCAAACTTAAAATGCTTGAACTTGGTACACTTTTAGCGCAAATGAAATTAATGAAAACGATATAACCGTTATATTGTTTTTCTTTTTTAATCATAATATTATAGTAATAGTAGAGATCTATATGAAAAAAGAATAAAATGCTTTTTTACAAAAAATAAATACCGACTTCAAGGTTTATTATAAAAATTTAAAAATGCACTAAACAGTAAAAAATAATTACTCCCGATAAAATATATATATCAGAGTGATATACCCTTAAAGGTGATATCGTAATTCTTATACAACATTAATTTTTTGGAGTTGGAATTAAATTCATGTTAGGAACAATTTAATCAACATTTAATGCAGTTTTTAATTATTCTTTTAATATGAATTTGATGCCAACTCCAAAAAGTTAATGTTGTATAAGAATTACGATATCACCTTAAGTTATATCACTCTGATATATATATTTTATCGGGAGTAATTATTTTTTACTGTTTAGTGCATTTTTAAATTTGTATAATAATACTTCAAGTATCGGTATTTATTTTTTGTAAAAAAGCATTTTTAATTTAACTTTTTAGTGCATTTTTATTCAATTAAATTAAAACATTTATTTCCACGGTAAAAACACCAAAAGCTACATTTCCATGGTAATTTGGCAAATTTATAGTATTTTAAGTCAATAAATCTAATCCGACGGTGAAAACAATCATGAATGAAAAGCATCCAAAAAGCTTCAATCTCCCGCATTATTAAGGATAACTCAAAAACTATCGGTCGGACCTTGATCAAATTTAAATGGGACCACATGACAAACGCCACCTTTCAAATAAAAGAAGAATCATCAAAATCGGTTCATCTAGAAGAAAGTTCTGTGGTAACACACATAAAAAAAAAAAAAATAAATAAAAAAAAAAAAAAAAAAATACAGTCGAATTGAATACCTCCTCCTTTTTTGAAGTCGGTTAAAAACAATATAACGGTTATATCGTTTTCATTATTTTCATTTGCGCTAAAAGTGTACCAAGTTCAAGAATTTCAAGTTTGACAGAATGACATTCCAAGACATGTCATTTTCGAATGTATTCTATACATGTAATTATAAGCGAAGAATTTTATGAAAAGTTAAAATATTTATGATAATATTATTGATTTCTTTCTTTTTTAAACAGTATTGAAGTTTTCGGCATTCTAATTAAATTTAATACATTTCTTCTTACAATATATACCATGTCTTTTATGAGGAGGAGAGAAATTAACTCGCTTCGTTAGTTATACTGATCAGATTACAGGAGATGTAAACGCCAAAAATGAAGCCTGGAACTGTCGTAGAAACAAAAAAGGATGGTAGACTTCTATACGAAATATCTCTGCAAGTAATTTTTATGTACAGCCTTTGAACTTGCCTTACAGTTTTCGTTCTAATGAATTTGATTAAGTTTTAGCTAAACCTATTTTTTTATTTTTTTTTTTTTTAAATTAATAACGTCGACTCCGCGACAATTAGTAAACCGATCATTTCTATAATTAACGGCGAATTTAGAGCATTGTTAAACCGAAAAAGATATTTATGAATAAGATGCTAACTGGAATAAATTACCGACTTATGCCAGTTTTAATATTAATTTATAATCAAATCGTTTAGGTCTCAAACAGGTATAAATAATTATTATGTTTAATCTATATATTATATTATCCCGCTTTTGAAGCATCTATTAGAAAAAGAAATGTTAATTCTATCGATCAGACAAGGGGTAGTATATCCGGTTCTTTTTCTTTTCCCTTTGATAATTTAAATGAGGCGCTTTCCCGTTATCATTTCACTTTGCGTTGCCTTGTTTTTCTTGTCTTTTTCTTCTCTTCTTTTCCAGCTGAAGATGGGCCACATTACCTGAAAAAGGTTTCTGGGATTAGCAGTTTTATACTATATATAATTCGTATTTGCTATACGTTAATAATATACGGCTTTTACTTAATACATTTCTAGCAAACAGGTGTGTGAACTTTATTATTTATTTCAATTTTGTATCATCCTTTTGCAAAACGAAGGCTTTAAATATCTAGCGCTACCTTTATTAAACCTAATTATTTTCATGGTGACACATATGTACATTTTTGTACATATATTCGATATCATCGTCGTAATCAGTCTGTTTCTTCCGAGTAAGTACACGCCTCAAAGCCTGATAACGAAATAAACGTTTACAACCGCCCATTTTCTCACTACATCCTTTTGCGACAACGCGGAACGAGGAATCTAAGTGAAATTTTATCATTTCGCTTTAGGCGCGTTTTGTTCGAATCAAAAAAATTGTTTCGATAAACAAGGAGAGAAATGAAAAAGCTATGCGAAAAGCCGGTCGTTCTCATAGGAGCGAGATGCACACCTTTCGGTGACATTTGCAAGGCCGCTGGGGTGGCACGTGCAGCTCGGCTTACAAATTGTTGCAACAAAAAGGAAACGGTAAAGCACGAAATGTCGCGGTGATGTTTTGTCGTGTAGCTGCTAGTCGACGAAGGGTTCGATAAAATCGCTGCAGCAGCCTCAGTGCCGGTCGAAGGCGCGTTATCAGCTAAGAGCAAACAAAGTGAGAGGCGGTAGACAGACGGCAATCTCTCGGCATCGGCTCGTGATATCATCATTGTCGTTTGATTATTCGGCCGTCTTCTTCGGCTAATCCGCAACTAGACTCCGGCTGTAGATCCAGTTGTGCGCGAATGAACCGGCGACCGGGGAGCGTGGCTCGCGATCGCCCGGAACGGTCGCTATGTAGCAGCCTACGGTCGCGTCCAGCCTGCAAACACTTCATAATGAAATGTAGGCGCGCGGCCGAGCTCCGACCACCCACGGGGCAACAAGCCGTTTAGGTTGACTGCACGTGTCTTGCTGGTAAATAGACAGCGATGTGCCGGCTTCTGCTCGCCTGCCGCGATTCGCTTCTTATTAACTGCCAATCGGCAGCCGTCAACGTCTCCGCGCATCGCAGTCACTGCTACGAGCCGGCCGATCAGTCTCCGTTTTCCGTCTGTTTACCACCGCTGCCGCCAAAGGTGCACTGCTGTTATGCGATCATAAGCGCCGTCGTTCCGTTTTTAAACTGTTTAATATTATACCCCGATAAATCGCACCCCCCCTTGAGAAGCCCTTTTTCCGACGCTGCTAACGATACCCCAGCAAGTTGCGAACAAAATTATTTTATTGCCCTCCATTGTTCTTTCCTCACTTGCCTTCTTTCTCATCGCTGCAATCATTGCATCCCGCCTCGCCATCTACACCGGTTAGTTGTGCCCGTCGTCTCTTCTACCGCTTTTGTAAAATTTCCTCTTTATAGCGAATTTTCTAACTTCTTATTTTTGTCGGCTTTTCCCACTTCTTTTTGATCAATTAAATTTAGCACTGGTACAAATATTATACGGATGTGTACATCAATTTGTGGTACAAACGTCGACGCTCTGTGCTGTTGGCACTGCTCACAACCTATAGAACGAGCAATACTGTGGGTTTTCTTTTACGTTTTATAATAAATGTAGCATATTTACATAATACATATATTTCGTTTGTTAAGCAGTTAATAAAATTACAAACACAGGAGCGGACATCTTAAGATTGAACATTAAAAAATATGCTAGAAAAGAGTTATTACTTATCCCCCATCTTCAGGGCCAGGAAACGGAAAAGCAAATATATTAATGAAGATAAATACCGAGTAGAAGACTAGAATTTTAAATTATCTTCATGGTAAAAACGATCTTGAAATATGTGATTTTAATTTCAATTTTAAATCACAGTGACTATGGACGAGTAATATGATTGAAATGCGGTTAAACATGAATATTTCCGAAAATATAAAATTATATGCCTAAATTCATTTTACTAACATACTATAATGATCCTATTAATCATCTAATATTAATATATATATATATATATATATATATTGAGACGGATTCGGCATTTCTTACGGCCTTTGTCAACGCTGTCCGAGCTAGAAAATAATATTTTGGCAATAATCATTAAATTCTCGGCGGTCTCGGCAGCGGGCAAAAGCGGCATGGTTGTCAAAGACGCTTTCTTGGCTAAAAAATCGAAGGATCCAGGCACAGATGTTCTGACCGCTGCGCCGGGATAGCGAACTGGTTTCTATGCGGGTGGCCGAAAAGCGGAGAAAGAGCCTTTGCTGGCGGTATAGGCGTTTGAAATGCGTACCGAGCTATGTTGAGCCAGCAGAAGTTTTTTTGACAAAAAACCCGAAAAGGAATACCGGCAGGGTAATCGCCGCTAAATAGAAATTAACAACCAACTTTCTAAAAAGATCCTTTTGGCGGTGTTTTTTTTTTATTTGTTAATATTTTTGTGTAAAATTAGTCGTCTTAGCGAAAGGCAAGAGGACATCGAGCGATCCTCGCCAGACACATTTTAGTCTCTCGCAAGAGTCGCTTGCAAGAGTCTTAGGTTGAACGTCGTCGAGGCTCTTTTGCCTCAAGCAACTCGTCGCGTTGTCGGTTTTAAAATCGTACGTGCTCTGCCGCACGCGTTTCTTGTAGAAAATTTTTTTTATATGTTAATTTGTTCAAAAGTATACTTCTCGGGTGAACGCTAAAATCATCCTAACAATTTTATTATAATTTTTTATCCTAGCGAAAATATACGCGTATAAAGTCGAAATCTTTCTTATTGGACACGGGGTGGGTCCCGGTGACATCTCCGCCGCGGAGACTTTCTTTTTTTCGTCAAACCTTAGGAAGGCCTAAAGCTCTACGAATTGAGTTTCCGGTAATGACACACCGGGGTTAAGTGTCATTGGCGCCCGAAATCTTTATTTTCTTTTATTTGTTTTATGCTTTTTTTATTTTATCATCACGGTAGCTGGTTAGTTGCAAATGTCGCCCATGAACAGGGACAAGAGCGATTAGTAACAAATGGCGGCCCGAACGAACAGGGACTCGATAGTATATAGATAGATATACGTTACCTGGTACGAAGAAGGAAGCAGCGGTTTCATCGGAGAAGGATCTGCCAAGCGGAAACAGATAAGATTTTATATTATTTAATTCTCTCCTCGGCCTACGATAGTTTATAAACGTTTTACTTTCTCGTGGCTCAATCATTCAAAATTTTAAAATTATCTTTTCTTGTGTTACGAATTATTTAAAATTTTTTCTCGAACCGGAGTTTCGAAATTATGTTTAAAATTTTAATATTTAATTGCCGATAGGTAGGCCCGAATTGTCTGATTTTATTTTAATTACCCTGCATCAAATATGGAGAATGAGGATTTAGCCAGAGTGGTGGTAACCCGGGGTAATTACCGTGACATTGATTTAAGCGAGGAAGGTGATGCACCGCATGTAATCTCGGACCGTCTCTCGGAGACTGGGCCGGAGGCGACGCGTCGCACCTTAGAGGACTCCAGAACATCCTCTGCCCAATTACCGTTCTCGGAATTAAAACAATTTATGGCCACGTTCAGTGAAAAGTTCAACAAAATTGAGGAAAGCCTCAAAGAAAATTCTAATAAAATTGAGGAAAGACTCAAAGAAAATGCTAAAGATTTTAATGAAAACTTAAACAATTTTAAAGAAGACGTGAAGAACCAATTTGAAGAACTAAATAAAAATCAAGTAGTTTTAATTAACAAATTCGATATTTTAGAAAACAAATTAGATGTGGGACTCGAAAAACCTAAAATCGATGTCGAAGAAGAACTGAATAAAATACCCGAAGTTAAAATTTACGAAAATAATCAAGATCTAAAAAATAAAATAAACGTTAGGGATGAATCTGCGGTCTCCAGTGAGCCGACGCAAGGTGAGAAAGTAGAGAATGAGTTAGTTGAGGTAATCACCATGCCTATGGAGGATGATGAGAAACTAGTGGAAAGTGACGAGGAACAGGGGCTTAATGACAATAAAAATGATCTTAAAAATACCTATGATAATAATGTTGAAAATAATGACAATAATAGTAGGGAATATAAAGATGTCGAAAGCAACAATAATAATGATAATGATAATTTTAATAGTAATGATAATGGCAATATTAGCGAGCAGACCAATATGAATAATCAGGACGATCGTGTTGATCTGGTTAAAATAAATTTTACAAGTAACATGAAAGATCCAAAAAGCGGCAAGAAAATACGTCACAAGAGAAGAGAAGCAAATAAATCTAAAATTGGAAAAATTAAATACAAAATCGGAAGATCTATAAATAAAAATAATAAACTTAACAATGAACGAAAAACAAAGAAAACAAAGCCCAAATTTAACTATTTAAAGTCCGGACACATAAAAGATCCTAAAGTAAATAATAATAATTCTCGTCGGTCGGGACATTGCTCCCGTCGTGGATCCTGGTGGTGGAAGTATCGGCGGAAATAATTAATTAATAATTAAAAAGCTAGCCGATTTTCCCGGAGTACGACGTCAACAGATCAATTAAAAACCAATACGCAAAAGATAAAACAAAATTTAGCTAGGGATCCGCTCGATGAAGATACAAAGAAGATAACTTCTCTAGGAAGTATTACTTAACATATTCCAGTCGTAGATAGAATTTAAATTAATCATTAAAAATAGATAAAATTATTATAAATTGGCTTGAGCACGAGTGTGAGTAACTGTTTTAGAGTAAGTATGACAGGTGCCCTGTGTTGCTTCGATGGAGAGAAGTATGTCGTGTGCAGTATCGTTTTTTTTTACGCTTTAATGTTATAAGTCTTCGAAGATTTTATGTCCGCGTTCGTTGATTTTCATGCGTAATAATTCAAGGGGTAGTTCCGTTTTTTTTTATTTTTTTTTTTACAAAGAAATTTTGGACAAGTTACTTGCGTCTAACTCGTCAATGAGCCTGCTCAAATTATTGCAGCCGGATATTTATCTATGTTTGAATTACTCATCTAATTTTCGAGTAGTGTAGGCCAGATTTCAACTTCAGTCAGATAATTCGTCGATTCCCCGAAATTTGCATGTTTGCTGTTCTTTTTCTAGTTTCTCGTTAGGTTAGGTTAGTTAGTTTTTCAGACGACTTATGCGTCAGTTTTCACTGGAATTTAGATCAGTAGATATTTTTTTTAATTTCTGATTTTTTTTTTTGAAGCAAAGTGTATTCGATTTGCGAGAGTGAGCTCGATTCGTTCTGATTTCGACCTTATATAAGTGTGTATCACCCCTCGCTTAGAAAGTTGTTAATTTTATTTAAATTCAAAATTTTATATTTTTTTATCTGGGCATTATTTCGCTTCGGATTTCGGTTTTTTTTGCGGTTTTTTTTTTGAAAAGAAAAAAAAAAAACTTGTTACTCGTTCGAACATCATTGAGACTTTTTATACTCGTATCTACCACTCTGATTTTAAACTCCTACGTTTACGTGCGGTGTGGTTGAGCTTATATTAAATTACGGAATTAAGAAATGTGAGTAGAATCGGCGTTATGTATTAGGATTAGAAAATGTAGTTTGTTTTAGCTTTGTAGCGAATTTCCGCAAGGATGCGGCCATTCACTGGATAATAACAGGTTTGGAGCTGAGCACACATAAGTGTTCAATATTAAATTTGTATATATAATTTGTGATGTAAAATGTATAACTGTTTTTCTATTTAGTTTATGTTAATGCGTGTATTAATCATGTAGCCCTATAGAAATTGCGCGTCGGCGCATACAGTTAAAATTTTTTTGAACGTCTTTCGGAAATATTATCTTTTTGATTTATAATTTTGCGAACCCCGTGGGGTCATCTAGATTATTAGTGACGCATCTGTTGAGTTATCAACTATGGGTTTTTCTTCCTCTTTCGCAATGAATTTTATTATTTCTATAATTTAATTGCCAATCTTGTGGGCATCGGGATACTTTGATTTCGGATTCATTTAACCATTTTGTTCCTTTTTCTCCCATTCTCTTTTCATTTCCTTTCTGGTTTAACTTCCTCACACCTTATACCTAACCTCCTGCCAATGTGGTCGGACGTTTTGTTAACAGTATGGACATTGCTGTGATAAGATTATTTACATATGGCAATGTTCTTCTCACCGGTTCTTTTCGGTCTATTTAATATTTTCTTTCTCGGATTTTTTGAGCTTCTTTCCATCTCTTTTCTGCTAAATATATTGTTTTTCTCTTTCTTTGCTCTATGTTTTCCATTCACAGCGTCGCTAGGCGGATCGGGAGGGATTTCCGGTCGACCCCTCAGGCTCTGTGGGCGCTGTTAAAGCAAGCGTGGCCATATTGTTCGGTGGGGAGAGAGAGTGAATACCTGGTACTCCGGCGGGGCTCTATATTTTATTATCTTTTCTTCTCCGTTGTACGAGCTTTCGGTGTAGTGGGCAACGTTGAACGTGTGCGGCCACGGCATTGGGCGTAAGTCTCGGCGAGAAATACGGAGAATAACAATTTTAATCGCTAAGTGGTGAACCGAATCGGTTGGATTTATTGTGGCTACCGAGTATTTCTGGCGAGTGGGGTCAATTGACGCCCGATACCGGCTGCCGAAGAACTCGACCTAGTGGCACAACGATACCTTATAAGCCGTAGGAGCTTTCCCGACACGGGGTACCGGGAAAAAAGGAAATATGGTGGTGATTCTTGGCGGGGATCTCTCCGTGGTGACGGTCTAATGACGAATTTTGCTTTATTCCCGCAATACGATCGATACTTTTATCTCAACGATGTACCTATTTCTTTTGTTTTTTTTTTGTTTCCTATTTTCCTCCTTTGCGTGTGTTGTCTTTCTTGTATTCTATTTTTTTTCTGTTAAAAAAAAAAAAAAAAAAAAAAAAAGCGCAGGTCGAAGACGCAGAGCTCCGTTTTCATATTGGTAGTGACCTCAACTGCTCTCTTTCTATTTTGATAATCATTTTTTTTGATTTTTCTTTCCTCGTTCTGGAATCAGGTAACGATAGCGTCCCGCAAGCCCCACAATCAAGACAGGCAGTTAACCGCTTATTTTCTTATTTTTTTTCTTTTTAAATACATTCAATTATTCTCAGTACTTTTGTTCGGGTCAACACCCTGTTTTAGAGTTCTTATTGTCCTGTATTTTATTCGATTATTTTTTTTTATCAGTTAGACGTTTGGTCGATCTATTTTGTAATAATTTAGTTCACTTGTATATATTTTATTTGTTCGTTCGTTTATATTGCCACTGGGACAACGTGCGAGTGTGAATGTACGACCTTTCGGCCGGGAGCGGGAATGTCGCTTACAGTGTCCGCAGGTCGGTGTGTGATTAAAATGCGTGCACACTAGGTCAGGCTAGAAAAACAAAGTTATGAATTTTTTTTTGAAAATCTCGCGAGTTTCGGTGCCCTGGTCATGTAAAATTCCAGATGTTTTTCCTTTTATCTTTTTTTTTCATAATTATATTTGGTGTGTTCCTGTTCTTTTTATTCCTATTCCAATGGGTGGTGTGCGCCCTCGGAAGGTACACAAGGTAGACTCGACGCCTAAGGAAGGCCGAGGACCGGCGTGGTGTCCGGTTTACAGATGGAGAAGAAGATTGTCGGAAAGTTTGATGGATTATTTTTTTATTTTTTTTATATTTTTTTTTTTACGGGGCTCCTCTAGGTAGGCCAAAGGAAGGTCTCTCGCGCGGTCCGATCGATGATGAAGATGAAGATGAAGATGAAGATGTAGATGTTCGTACCGTCGCGGGGACTTGTTGACGTCCCATGAAATAAGATGGTGAGCGTTCTCAGGGGGTGTCTATAGGAGGTCCCAGTTTTGTCCACCATTAGGTTGGGTAGGCCACGTGGGGGGATGTGTTCGCGCGATGTTCCAGCGCCGATGCGAGAGGGTGTCATTGGGGGGATTAAATTTCCACTGCGTAGGCCAACGGGGGGTTCCGTTGCGTAGTGCGTGACTGAGTGCCATTTTCCGGGCCATGGGCCAATGTTTATTTGTTAATTTGTTGTTTTGCTTCGAGTGGCTCAGTTGCACGCATTCCGCGTATTATATCAGGGGGTGTCTCGATATATACATTTTTTTATTTTTTTTTTACCCGTCCAAAAGGGGTACCGGTCTTGTCTGCCGCGCCTCTCTCCTTGTTATGAAATTTTTGTCGTATTCTTCATGTGTTCCTGTATCTCTCAGAGGACATCGAGCTCGCGTGAGATAAGATGTCAACGAATTTTTTTTTTTTGGCAATTATCTAATCAACTTGTTTTTTTTTATTTCAATTCTCAATTTATTTCAGCTAATACTAACGTTATTAGTTTCATTTAAACGTAATTCAATTTTTTGTATTGAACCAACATGGAAGCCGATCTTAGGGTATTCTTTCCGATATTTTGTAGTTTGCGAACTGTTTTTAGACGGGTTGTTTCCCGTATTGTTTTGTTTTTTAACGGGATGCGTCTCGTATTGTTCGGAATGGATACTCGTTATCTCTCATGTTTATTTTGGTTCCATTTTGTTTTTTAATTGTTATTAAAGTTTCCGTTCTATATTTTTCTGACCTAGTGTGGTCCGAGCGGTCTGTGAGAGTGGTGTACGTGTGATAACTTAAGGGATGATGTGCGGCGTACATGAGCGGGTTTAGACGGTGGAGATCTGTTCAAGACTCCGTAGCTCGGAAACGGCTTGTCCGAATCCTTTCGTTCTTGGTCACCTGAATTCTCATCCAAAACTACTGTTTTGGATGAAAATGAGGGTGGGGCAGTGAGACGGATTCGGCATTTCTTACGGCCTTTGTCAACGCTGTCCGAGCTAGAAAATAATATTTTGGCAATAATCATTAAATTCTCGGCGGTCTCGGCAGCGGGCAAAAGCGGCATGGTTGTCAAAGACGCTTTCTTGGCTAAAAAATCGAAGGATCCAGGCACAGATGTTCTGACCGCTGCGCCGGGATAGCGAACTGGTTTCTATGCGGGTGGCCGAAAAGCGGAGAAAGAGCCTTTGCTGGCGGTATAGGCGTTTGAAATGCGTACCGAGCTATGTTGAGCCAGCAGAAGTTTTTTTGACAAAAAACCCGAAAAGGAATACCGGCAGGGTAATCGCCGCTAAATAGAAATTAACAACCAACTTTCTAAAAAGATCCTTTTGGCGGTGTTTTTTTTTTATTTGTTAATATTTTTGTGTAAAATTAGTCGTCTTAGCGAAAGGCAAGAGGACATCGAGCGATCCTCGCCAGACACATTTTAGTCTCTCGCAAGAGTCGCTTGCAAGAGTCTTAGGTTGAACGTCGTCGAGGCTCTTTTGCCTCAAGCAACTCGTCGCGTTGTCGGTTTTAAAATCGTACGTGCTCTGCCGCACGCGTTTCTTGTAGAAAATTTTTTTTATATGTTAATTTGTTCAAAAGTATACTTCTCGGGTGAACGCTAAAATCATCCTAACAATTTTATTATAATTTTTTATCCTAGCGAAAATATACGCGTATAAAGTCGAAATCTTTCTTATTGGACACGGGGTGGGTCCCGGTGACATCTCCGCCGCGGAGACTTTCTTTTTTTCGTCAAACCTTAGGAAGGCCTAAAGCTCTACGAATTGAGTTTCCGGTAATGACACACCGGGGTTAAGTGTCATTGGCGCCCGAAATCTTTATTTTCTTTTATTTGTTTTATGCTTTTTTTATTTTATCATCACGGTAGCTGGTTAGTTGCAAATGTCGCCCATGAACAGGGACAAGAGCGATTAGTAACAATATATATATATATATATATTGTTTAGATTACAATTGCAGTTGCATAATTTGTTTATTTACTTTAGTTTACTTAATTTTTTTGTTCCATTTTAATGTATGTTACATTATTTGATCTTTATTTTCGTTTACTTTTTTTATAATTTTTATGTATAAATTTTAATAGCCAGCGATATTTTTTGTGTAGATATATAGCTTTCGTCTTTTTCTTTCCACCAAGGTGATGCCGTATTTCTTTTACTTTTTGTTTGTGTTATTGTTATGTTATCTTTTATCCGTATCCGAAGTTATTTAATTTTATCTAATTCTATTAACCCGAAATTGCGATCTACTGTATGAAATAGTCCTTTTCAGGACTTTAGCAAAAATTTATCTAATTATTACATATTTTCTTTTGGTTTATCTACATGCTGTTATTTCTATCATTAACCGCAATCTAACAATAACATATATATATATATATATATATTTTATGTATATATACTCTAAGTACCAATTATCAAATTCGATATGAATTAGATTATTTTAGATTAAAATTATATTTTTTTACTAATATTTCTTCAGTTTTCTTTTCCAAATGGAGATAAATAAATTCAAATGTTATTTAGATTCCAAAAAAATAACTTTTTCTTTCTTAGTATTTTTTTCTGCTTTCTAGTACTCTATGGATATGGAATATTCCGTCGAAAAAATGTTTAGCACATTTGATTCAATATTAAATTTTATTATAATAATTTTCAATTTAAATGTGTTACTAAGTATTATCTTACGTCAGGAGATCTTTAATTATCTTGTTGTTGTAGGTCTTGTGACAATATTATACAACGACACCATTCGAGGCTATATATCTTACAAATGTAAGTATCTTTGAGTCCTAAAATTACTGCATAAGCCCAGTCCCTCTAAATGCATACATGTATTTTACAATCTGATTGTATGCATGACTATTACTTTTCGTGCGATCACTACTACTGTTAACGATGATTTCGTTTTTATTAATTATTTTTACTCGCTTCTTCGTTAATTTTTGAACTGAGAAAGAACCCGATTATTTTAGGTCGATGCACGATAACTAGAATACAGCATTACTGGCATATATGGTTTTCCTTTATGAGACACTGGAGAGTCGTGAAGCTCTAAGCCGACTCTAGAAGAAAAAAAAATACGAGAGGACAAGGTCAAACAGGTAATAAAAAAAAACTGAACTATGAAAAGCCTCGTTCGCATTCGTGTACAGCTTCAAAGATGCAGGAAAAAGCGTCGTTACTTTCCGCGATTGGGAATAATTTCGGTTGTAATAGCGGGGCGGCAAGCTCGCGTATTGTTCGATAGTTGTTGTTGGCAAGTTTCATAGATTTCAAAAAAAAACCAAACTTACGACGTCAGATGTTTCGAAGGTATTGGCCGGTTATATTTATCGGTTCCATCATAGGGCCGTCGTAGCTAGAATTGAATTTGTGACAGGGCAGCGGTGATGTTTACTTGATCTGATCTGGCGAATGGATTTTCATCGTACTTATGAGTGTGAGCGAGTGAGGTAGAGACCTTCTACGATAACATGGCCCGTCCTCCAAAAACCGAACCGACTTCAGATGTATTTGTGGAAGGTATAACAAAGCTTGAAATGCATGTGTGCGTGCGTAGGTTGGTATCGAACGAAAGCAAACGCAATCGGTACTTTTGTGTCACTGAACGAAATACACTTACCTCTAAAGTCTAAACACTAACTCCTTCATAAGGATATCATTACGCACACAGAATTCACAGAAACAATAATTTGGAGCGGCGAGCCATGTTATCGTGCAAGATCTCTCTACCTGATACTTAATCATTCTAGGTAGGTGAAAAACATATATTATTTCTCCAAACATATTATAATCAATATAATAACAAAAAGTCCTTTCTTGAAACAGCTGAATTCTTCTATTCGTCGTATTATTAAAAATGCGAAGGACTTCATTCGGATCAACTGACTTCGTTCTTTCCTTTTCAAAGACAAGAAATACCATTCCTGCCATTCTTTCGTGATCCATTGACGGCCTCTGACGCCTATTGATTGCAGTCAAAGTTGAAAATGTTGATTCACATACTTCAGTGCTACATCCCATAGTCGCCACAGGTGCAAAAAGAGTTCATATGTATCTTTGGAAGGCCTCTCGCTGCCTGTATAAAACTTGCATTGTGTTTTCAGTTTTATCCTCGCGACGACTCAAATAAGCTTTAGCCACAGTAGCTTACTCCCTTGATGGAATTGTTAAACCGGAAAAATTAGTTGAAATTGCGAATTGGACGTAAGTAAATAACAGTGATATTTTACAAGCAACAACATAGTTTTGTTTAATTTTCTCACAGTTACTTAAATTTTTCAAAGGTACCATTTTGTTTACATCCAACTCATCGAGACTGGCTAATCGAGTTTAGTAGATGGTCGTTGTCTGAAAATTTTCTTTGTAATTCAAAAATTAGTATGTCCAACGTTTCCTAATATTCGTATTTAAATGGCTGATCGTCCTGGTCTTTTATATTTTGTCTCGCGCAGGAACAGGAAGAGCCATACATCGAGTAGTCTCATCCATCCGCTTAGGTTTTTTGACTTGCCTCTTCTGGGTCTGGGTCCTATTTTCGGAATGGCCGCTTGTCATAGACTTTTAGCTTCTTCTAAAATTTGATTATACATTTCATCTGATCTCAGTTTCGTTATTTCATTTTGGACGCACTTTATGATTGCTATGGCGTCTTTCAAACCTGCGCTTCGGGCTTGTAAAGCTGCGTCTGCAGGCTGAAGCATGGATACGATTTTTTTGGACACAACCATAGCCATTCGGAATTCCAAATTGAGCATGACTTTTTTAATGCCCACACTCTTGGCGACGTCGTTGCCGTTAAATCTGTCATTTTTAATTCCATCTAAAGTCGTCAAATCTCTGAATAATTATCGTTTACAACTTCTGTAATCGCCAGGTGTCCTGACCAACGCTGTTCGAGGAGCCGGCCAATCTTTTTTCCACCATGCAAGGAATCTATTTTGCCACGGTGAAAGAATTCATGTAACATGATGCGATCAAGAAATAAACGAATGAAAGTCATTTCCGAGATAGTCCCGATGACTATCAAATGCAAGCGATAGTTATAGCAGTGGACGTAAGGAACTTTTCGGCCCAATTTATTTTCTATTCTGGTCGCAACTCCCGAAATTTTCCAGCTCATTACACTTGCGTCATCATAGCACTGGCTTAACATACGAGAGAGGTCAATGTTATTTTTCGTAAGGGTATCTAATGTTAATTCCGTAAAAATGGCTGCATCAAGGTTTTCAGTAGTTGGAACTGTCAGCAACGACTCACTGGCGATTCCATCCTTAACGTAACGTATTGCTATTTTTGGAATTGTTTAGATGACGCTAGTCGACTAGTAAGTTATTTTATTTTTTTCATCGTGTCATACCATGAACAAATAGTTTACTAAGCACATTATCTTAATTGATGGTATTTTTTAAGCTAGAGCATTGCCCCTAGCTAAGACCCAGTTCCATCAATGATAAATTTGGAATTAGCATCAAAGGTAAGCTGGTTCCGATTAAACATTGTCACGGACAGCGTTCCTTCGTCTACAATTATTTATTCTGCCGATTTTAAATCTGCCGAAAATATAATAAATTATCTAAAAATCATGACGTCGGCAGATAGCGCGTTTTTACAAAAAGGAAAAAATACATATATATTGATTTAAACGTCGCAGAAACATTTGCGAAATGCCCGAGTTAAATCGTAACATTGATCAACTGAATTTAAGATTCACTAAATTTGTTAGCTAGTTCATTTCGGAAATTATTCGCGCAAAGTTCAAAAGACTGTCGAAAAATTTACCGGCTGTACGATACGAAACATTTAAAAATGGGACTGAAAATTTAAAATCGATGACTAATCACTGCAAATCATTTTCAGGTTTAATTTTTATTAAGAGGAATCTTAATAAGGATATTAAATCGGTGTATAACGGTTCTTTACGCTTAAGACAAAACCGCTCGGCCAATTGAAGAAAAATTTTTATACTGATGATTTGATTGTTGGTGGTAATTTTAAAAACGAAATAAAGTTGCGAAACATAGAGCGTTATTAAACAGTTTTGTGAATTTCCAAATTTTTAAAAAAAAAGTAAACTTTATCTTATTAGCTAAATCGTTATCGCATGTGATCGCGAAACGAATACCGGTGTTAGGAATTATGTGAAGATTCGATTAAATATTGACTTGTTAGCAACTAAGCTATAACAACTTTATTTTACACTTTGAAAATGTTATTCTTTTGGACTTATTTCACTAACTGTACGTATGGAATAAGACTATAATAAAAACAAAAGAAGACAAAAGGAAAAATAAATATTAAAATTAAAAAAACAATATCTTTTGATGTAAATATATAAACATACGCTTTAATTATTTTATTTATTTGTATTTATTTTGTAAATGCTTTCTGAACATTAACTCCCTCGTATAGCTTATTTCGATACATTAAATAAATTAGACATATAAATACAAATTTATTTAAAAACTGCATTATATCTGTATCAAAAAACTTGTATTCGCATCACAATCAAACCGCTAATAGTAATCATTAAGGATTAACGGGTTTTTAAAATAATACATTTCGCAAATAGCAAGCAAACAACAAAATAAGATAAATAAAAATATGCATATCGCAAGAAACTCCCTCCCGTGTCATTTCCAGATGCATCCACCGGGGACTTCCTCAGGGATCATGTCTTAGCCCCACTCTTTTCAATATCTATCTCCTTAATATTGCTTCCCTCCCTACAATTTCCTCCTCTCTCCTTTTCGCAGACGATATCCTCATCTACTCCAGTTGTAATGATGTGGCCGCCGCCAACGAAGAGATCAATAACTCTTTATCTATCCTTAGTATCTCCCTTTCCTCAATTCACCTCTCTCTCTCTCTCTCTCTCTCTCTCTCTCTCTCTCTTTCTCCTTCAAAGTCGTCCACTATGATGTTTTCCCTCCGCCCCTACAATCAAGCTTCGGTAAATATTATTGAACCTAACATTCCGATTCCGCTCGTTAGCTCCTTTTGCTACCTTGGTGTTATTCTCAACAGCCGACTCACTTTCCATGAGCACATTAACCATCTCTACAACAATTTCTCCCTCAAAAGATGCAATCTCCTGAAAGCCCTATCTTCACCCAAATGGGGTGGTGACCCTTCTATTCTCCGAATTCTTTATAAAGCTATAATTCGTTTCAGGATTGATTACTGTTCCTTCATCTATGGAAATTCCTCTAAATCTTTCCTTGCCAACTGGATAAAGTTCAAAACTGCTGCCTTCGGTTGTGCATTGGAGCGCTAAAATCTTCTCCCATTCCTGCTATCCTCTCTAAATCTGCTATGCAACCACTGTTTATCCGCAGATCGCAGCTTGCTTATAATTTTCTAATTAAACGGCTTTCTGTGTCCTCATCTAATCTTATCTCTTCCTATCTTAGTATTAAAAACCAATGGCGATTTGCTCCTCACAAAATCCCAATCCTTTCTCTCGTAGCAGCTCGAGTCTCCAATTTTTCGCCTTATGTCTTTTCTTATTCCAAGCTTTCTTACTTTTCCCATGACTTTTCCAGCATTTGGCAGACTATTAATCTCTTCTCTCTCCCTCTCCAAACTAGCTCCACCGCACATTCTTCAATCCAAGCCGAATTCCTCCACATGCTGGACACATCTTTCCCTGCTCATCTAACATTCTTCACTGACGGTTCTAAAAACGAAAATGGGGTGGGCGGCGCGTTTACCTCCCTCTCACTTAATCACTCTGAGTCCTTCAAGCTCCCTTCCTTCTGTTCTATCTTCACAGCGGAGTCTATCGCCATTTTACGCACAGTCTCGTTTATTCCATCCATAAGAGAGATCAGTAAATGTCTGATTGTCTCCGATTCCAAAAGTGTTCTTCAAGCCATCTCTTCTCCTCCTTCTCATTCCTCCAATTCTATCATTCTTTTAATTCGTTTTCTTATATCCAATTTACTTTCATCCCGTTCCATTACTATTGACCTTTTGTGGATTCCTAGTCACTCTGGCATCGAGGGCAACGAGTTAGCGGACTTTTTAGCCCGTTCGGCCGCCCGCGATGGTCCTTTATTCTGCAAAATTTCTACCTCGGACATCCTCCTTCTTTCCTCAGCTAATCATTCCCGACTATGGTCGGACATCTATCCTTCCCTATTTTCTAATCCCGCCTCTCATTATCTTCAAATTCAACCGGTTCCCTTTTCCCAGCCGTGGTTTCAATCCTATTCTTATCAACGCTCCGCGATCATTTCCTTAATCAGACTGCGTATTAATCACTCACTTCTACCCTCTTCACGTTTTCGTTTTTCCCTGTCCCCTTCTCCCGATTGTCCCCTTCATAATTCCATCTCTCCTCTCATATGTGATGCAAACCACATCTTCTTTGAATGCCCTGCCCTTGATTCCGAGCGCTCTGTTTTGTACTCGAAAATCTTGGCACTGGGTCTTCCTGCTCCGTATAATTCTTCTTTTGTCCTTTCCTTTCCATCCCCAGATATAATCCCTGTACTCCAATCTTTCCTAAGCTCTATTTCTAATCGTCTTTTTATTTAACCCCTTCCTTAATTTCTGTTGTTGTTGGGTCAATGCCGCTGGCGCGCCCCAAAAAAAAAAAAAAAAAAAAAAAAAAAAAAAAGTTTTCAAGCAAAGTCCATCTTCAGCCGGAGAAATTCAAACACGAATATGGAATGTGTCACGAACGAGAGTATGATTTTAGTTTTCGTCTGCGACAACACGTATTTATGTTTTATGTTCGTGATTTAAATTTTTATAATTTTGTTCGCGGCGCATGTTCCTCCAGCTGAAGATGGGTTTTGTCTAAAAATGTTTCTGCGATAATTATAATTTTATTTATCAATGGTTGTTCGTCTTCTATTTAGGAAACATCTTTTAAAAAACTGTTAATACGGAAGCCTATTTTGCGTAGTACGATGAGGGGACATGCCAAGGCTCCATTTCAAATCCGATTTTATTTGCTTTATATAAAGCCGGTTTTAGATAAGGAAGGTACAAAAAGAGTGCTGATTCTACAATATGCAAATGATGTAGTGCTGTATTCGACAAAGGCCACCCTACATGCAACGGGGTAAAGTATATTAGTTAGGGCAAAGATTGAACGATTGGAGGTAGATGCTAACGTATTACAACTTGAAATACCAATACACGAACAAAAGGTATTATTTTTTTCGGGTATACTACATAATAAAATCTGGATTAAACATAAGTCAATTAAGTTCATTAACCCTATTGAATATCCTTGCCTTTACTTCGACACATTCACCACAATCCCCGCAAACTCTATTTTCATTTCAACAATATGGTGATAATAATAATAATAATATTCAATTCAATTCAGTTCAATTTATTTATTATTATTATCACTGAATTCCACAAATGCACTCAAAAGCGCTACTAATAGTGGATACAATAAAAAGATACGTAATTGAAGAAAATACAATAAACAAAATACTCAAATCTGCTGAAAATAAAACAATACAGAATCCGATTTGAAAATCAAAATAGATAGGAAAAATACGATTAATCGACACACACACACACACATATATATATATATATATATATACATGGGTGTCGCCAGCGGGGGCACTTGCCCCCGCCCCCGGAGTCTTGAAACTTTTTAATGAACTGGCTATGATGAGTATAGACGCGTAATCATGGGCAATTTTGAAAACTTTTATAATAAAGTAGTAGAACAATTTGCCAGAAACCCACGAAAATTATGTTTTAATTAAGATTTTATTCTTGTTTAACAAAATATTCAGCCTTTAAAACTTATAAATTTTATTTTTCCTATAATTTATATCCTCTCTCTATCATCTTGCCCTCTCCTGGCGGCTGGCAATTCATCTTGGCCCCCACTGGCTCATCGGCTGGCGACGTCCTTGTATATATATGTATGCATACATTCATGTACATCTATACACAAAGGCGCACTCAGGATTTTTTTTTTTGGTCGGGGCTAGAATTTAGAAGATGAGTTAGGGGGTGGTAACTCGGTACCTCGACTAAGTACCTATCTATTCCCGTGGTTTGTAAATTAAAATAAAAAGAATAAAAAAAAATACAAAATTAACGAATATTATTTTTTAAAAAATTACAAAATTGACGAATTTTATTTAAAAAAAAAAAATAATAATAGAAACGTAACATTATGTCTGTAATAAACACAAATAAGATAAGTACACGAATTTTATTTTAAAAAAATTAGCTAAAAGTATATAACGTTATACTTCTAATATAAGTAAAAAAAAAATATGTACATATGTTTTAAAAAAAAAATTAAGTAAAACAAAACATTACAAAACGAAATTAAGATTTCGAAGATTTTGTGGGGGGAGCAATGGCCCCGTGGCACCCCCTTGAGTGCGCCAATGTCTATACATACATACACACAGACATACCTACGCATAGATATATTATATAGTATCCATAATAGAGCGGTGCGTAATCTATATCAACATGCAAGTAAAACTGATTATTACGGAACGAAATATATCAAAGCGAACAAATGGAAATATAGCGTTGTCGTTTTTAAACTGAATTTTTACATAATGAAAAATGAACTTCCATTTAATAATATAATAAACCAGACGAAGAAATTTGGTTAAAGTAATTGATAATGAATAAAACATTTAATTAATAATTTAAATTTGTAAATTAACGGCAAATTAATTTTTCTTAGGTACATGCACATGCATTGCACTTCATTGTTTATGTACAGAATTTAAAACTAATAAAAATATTAATATTACTAATTGTATATAAATAATAATAATTATGAAAATATTTTTAATGATGATGACATTAACAATGATGAAAATGATCGCTGTAATATGAAGAACAATAATAATAAAGTGGTAATAATGACAATAACAATATTCACAGTAGTTATCTCAATTTTTATATGTTTTGCATATCTAAATAATAATAATGGCTGTAAAAGTAAATTAGTTGACTAATAATTTCCTAGTTGTTATTAGCAATAATAATAGCTGTAATTTTCTTTTCTTTTTTCTTTTAACTTTATTATTATTATTATTATTATTACATAAATTCCATCTACGCACCTTATTGAGACAGATATGCTAACATTTGGAAATTAACCATGTAGATAACTATTTACAAACAAAAGAACAAACATTTCGTTTAACAGACGTAATAAAATAACAGTATAAACATATTTTCATATTAACATCACATAACATTTACAAGGTAATTATAATTGCTAAGAAAAACAGAAAAAATCGCTACAAATAACATAATTAAAAAAAAAAAAAAAAAAAATATATGAAATATTTCAAACTTTGCCCCGTTTATCCACAGAAAATGGATACGGAACCACGAAATTATTGTGAAATTATAAACCAATCCAATTAAAATTAATTGCAATAATAAAATTAGTTACAGTTAAAATAATAATGTATAAGTCCAGCTAGAACGATAAATTAAAATATATTAAATATAAATCTTTACGGAATATAAATATATTAAAAGCAATGAACTAAGTGGGGTCATCCTAAAATTAACTTTGATTTATAAAGCATTAATACGGTTGTAAGTAGCTTATGCGGGACCTATTATCTCAGTCATCTCAAAAAACTTAAATCTTTACAGAATGTTGTACTAAAAATTATCGTAGGCGCTATCTGAACATGTCCTAATCGCATTGTTCAGGTAGAGAGGCAGCGGATTTGTGGATATATATATATATATATAACTCGGCCATTTTGGCCCTTGATCCCTCTTGCTTACATTTCTATTTCTTTCTCTTCTACACTTTGTATAAAATGATCAAAATTTACAACGTAATTCTAAATCGGTCCATATGAATATAATAACATAATCACAGAAATTCTATAAAATATAACAAACGTTACATAAAATTTGGACATTTTTTCTAATGGGGGGTAACCTAAGAATTGTATTATAATTAATGTACTCGTATATTGTAACTTACAAGTAATAAGTTTTTTTCTTAAAAACGAAAGCAAATAGGTGTGATCCAATAAACTTATTCCTACCTATATCAAGTCAATATGTTTCTAAAGGAAGATACTAGATAAAGAAGAGATGCCCGTCCTAGATCGCAAGTTGTCGAGCTTTTAATACGACATCGGAATTGAAAAAAATAATAAAATTCTACATTATACCGATATATTATTGATGAAATGCCGACGATTTTTCCGTAGGTTTTTTTTTTGCAAATACAGCACATGTCAAGTGAATAATTTCATTTCTGAGGAAATTATACTCGAAAAGTTGAATGTATATTGACGGATGTGCCGGTTGATATAATTAAATAAAATTATACAGTTGCTTTTTACAGTAAACGTTTTAATATCGAAAGAACGTTTAAAATACGGATCACGTGTATCTTACACAGCGGAATATATATATATATATATATATATATATATATATATAAAGTCTTATTAGATAAGGGTAAAACCAAAAACCAAAAAATTCTTATCTTGTCTCAGATTTATTTTTCATGCTTAAAGGAAATTAATCGTAAAGTGAATAAATGGAATAATATTTTTGGGAATAATAGTTAATATTCGTAGAAAATTAAAGGATAATTGTAATACTGCATAGTTTAAAGGGATACTAGAACATACTGGTATTGCTGATCAAAAAAAAAAATATGGCATTATGACATTTTGAAGTCGGAATTGTGTATTCGCGGAGAGCTGGATCCCAATGTATCAGTTTACCGATGAATATTGCGCAGACGGTTTCCTTGATGAGGACGAAATTATTATTATTATTAGCCTTAGTGATATAACGTTACACAATATACATTGAAGTAAATAAACTATTGTATAATTTAATTTAGCCCTAAAAACGAGCAAAGGCCTCCCTCAACCGAGCTCACTCTAGTCTGTCATAAGCCACCCGATGATATCGTTTGTGCTTTAACATTTTAGCGAAACTATCTTCCCACCTGTTTTTCAGTCTTCCTCTTTTTCTCTTCGCCTATATTGTTCAATCTGTTCTTTTTTTAGTCCATCTTGTGGAATCCATTCTTGCAACATGTCCTGCCCAGTCCCATATTTTCCTTCTTATTGCCCATATGAAATTGTCTTTAACTTTTAATTTGTTTTTGATTTTTTTTTTTTTTTGAGTTTATTTTGTCTCTTATTTTAACTCCAATCATAGATCTCTCCAATGCGTTTTGACATATCTCAATTTTATTCATGATATTATTTGTTATTGTCCATGTCTGACCTCCATATGTTAAGGTAGCCAGAACGCACGCGTTTAGAATTTCCCTTTTTAGTTCATTTCTGTAAGGTCCCCCTTAAAAATATGTTTCAGCGACCAGTATTTTTTCCAAGTGCGTGCGATTCTACGCTCTACTTCTTTTTGTGTTTTATTTTTTAGAGATATTAGTTGTCCTAAATAAATTATACTCTCTGCCTTTTCGATTTCTGTGTTGTCTATTGTAATTCTTGTTTTATTTTCGTCTGTAGATAGTATTTTTGTCTTATCTAAATTTATAATTAAACCAGCCTTCTTTCCCGCCTTGTTAAAATCATTTAGCATGTTCTGTAGTTACAATTATACAGATGTATAAAACCAAGTAAATTGAGACTTTAAAACAGAGTTTCCCAACCTTTTTTTCGTCGAGCCTCCCCAAATTATAAATAGCATTATCATGCCCCCCTTAATTTTTTCATTACAAAAAAAAAAACGCACATTGTTTTAATGACATTTATTTTAATTCTAAGTTGTAGAAAATAAACTTTAACCAAATGTAAAATGTTTTTATCGAAATAATTTATTATAATTTAAAAGGTACTAATGAGATACTTGAGCTTGCATGTTCTGCGCTAGTTGGTTGATTCTAGGTTCAGTTTCTGCCAGAGCTATCGTCAGATCGCTATCAATGGCAAGACGATTTCGCTGCTTAGTTTTAATTAAAACCAGAGCTGAAACCCCTGCCTCACATAAGTGTAAGTCGAAGAAAAAGGAACAAGTATTCACAAAGCAAGAGAGGCAACTTTGGAATTAACAAGAAATCGTTTGATCCAAAATTTCTCTCCATTGTCAAGAGATGAAAGTCATCTTTCGTTTTCGAATCAACCTTCATTTCAAGAAATTCTTTCTGAATTTGTTCTGGTAATTATAAGACATCAACAACAAATGAGCTTCTGGTCATGTGACATATTGGTGACTCTGAATTAATGTCTTGATAATATCGATGAAATTCGTTTTCCAGCGCTTGCAAACGAGTTTATATTTCAACTTTGAAATCTTCGTCCAGTTTTTTATTTTTAATTGCTTTGAATAGTCGAGAAAAATATATGTATTATTACATTTTCAGCAGATAGCCCTTTTGATTCCAAAGTTGAAGCTTAGATATGAACCCTTGAATATGGTGATCATAGTTACTTATTACAGTGCCGCCGTTTCTGCCTTCTTGAAGCTTCAGGTTTAGCTGATTAGAGGCATGAAATATATCTGTTAAATAGGTCACACAACCTCCATTGAAATTGTTCATTGTTGAACATTTTCAAAAAATTTCTTTTTTCTTCTTCGAACTCGAGAAGAAAGAGGATGACCTCTTCTTTCAATTCATAAAGGCGAGCCAACATATTGCCCTTAGACAGCCAGCGTACTTCTGTGTAGAATAGGACTCTGTGATCAGAATCAAGATCCTCGCAAAGTAAACTAAATAATCGATTGTTCAAAGCGCTACTCTTGATGTAGTTTACGAAAGTCCAATGAGTTTATTCCAATCCAAATCATTTTTTTTTTATGAAATCAGATATTGATTAAATATATCTTCAGATTTAGTGCCTGTTGTCAAAGATTGGGAGTATAAAATCTCTTCTTCAATGTGATCTTCACTGACGTAATGAACAAAAACTATTAACCGTGCACAATTAACAATGTCCGTAGATTCATCGCAACTAATGCAAAAAATTGTGATAATTTTACTTTGTTGATTATTTGTGAAAATTTTCAGATACCTAAAAGGTCATTTTCGAAGGCGTGTCACATTATTTATTGAACACCCCTCGTCCGATGTTTAATTTACGCGCTAAATTAATTTTTCTTTCACGCCTCCCTTGACATCTCTCTATGCCCCCCTGGTTGAGAACTTCTGCTTTAAAACATTAACTCCTAATCTATATAATATTGGAGGATATATATTAGGTACATTAATATCTCGGTTTCGCTATCAATTTAGTGAATGTGCAAAGAACATAGGATTGGCTAAGCGGTTTAATCCACGTCAAAAATAAAAATAATAAAGAAAAAAAAATACTGTTTTCAAGAATTAAAAGTAGTAAGATAGAAACTACTATGAATTTTTCCAACAGATGTAGAGTACATATGTAAGAAAAAACATACGATAAAAGTTTTATATTCTGTATTTTTCTCTTGTAAAATGCTTTAACACATGTGTGTGGGGTCGTCAACTGTACATTCCTATGGGCGATTATTAAGGAAAAACTTATGACTTATTTACCTTTCTTAGCCGGTGGAATTGTGTAAATAAGTTTTCAAGCACTTTAGAGTCGAAGATCTTCCTGACGTAGCTATTGATATAAGAAATGATTCAAAATTTTTTAAAAGAATTTTAACATTGAGAAAAAGAAATTAAACAGACAAAAAATTAAAATACTTCGGACACATCCGTCCAAGGCAATATAGTACATTCCAACTTCTGATGCAAGGAAAGATCGCTGGGAAAAGACCACAGGGAAGAAGAAGAATAACGTGGATAGAAAATTTGACTCATTGGTATCAGGTGTCCACCATTAAACTGTTCCGGAATGTACTAGACAGACGAAAGGTTGCTCAAATGTTAGCCAACGTTCGATAATGGACATGGCTCCGTGATGATGATGATGATGAATTATTCTAGGAATACTCGTAGTACGGATACGCTTTTTTAAAAATCATTTTTATGTAAATAATTTCGCGACACCGATGTAATATATTTATTTACTACGGTAAACATTGAAAATAGATATAATATCTTTTTCCATGATGAAATATATTTACTCGCGACATATATTTATCGCGATTTTAAATATTAAATTCATTAAAGTACACCGGTTATTCTAAACTCGAAAATATATAACTTAATGTTTTTTCGTCGGTAGCGGAGAAAATGAGTTTTTAGGTATTCTTGACTATCCGCAGTTTTCAAAAAGAAATAATCCTAAAATGGTTTCCATATTATTTTTCATATTTTGTATTTGATTTATAATTGTGAATTCCTACGTTTAATGATCGTGAAAAGATCAAAATCAGTAGTTTGCAATACTCCCTGCATGAGGTCAAATAAAGAAATATTGTAGCTACCCGATAATAAACTCATTTATTAATGTGACGCTCTATTAAAACGTTTGAAGATGTCTTGATATATTCTACCATTTTCGGTCTATCTAATACCGACTTAAATATTTAAACATATCTTGTTGCTCCATCGCGGCTTTCTACTTATCGAGTTTCGTACGTAGAAATTAACTTAATTCTATTTGTTATTTAGAAAATTCTTTACTTTTTTATACATCTAAATAGTGGTGGTCTGTTTAGGAGCTAGCCGTTCTTAAAGAACAGCTTTTAAAAAAGAGCTGGTTTCGTAAACAGCAAATAATTGTAGCAGCTTTCAGTTCCTAGCTCTTTTCACTTCCTGTTCAATCAGTGGAAAAAAAACTGCAGCATAGAGATGGTGATGACAGTAAATTGAACAAAGAGAACAGTGCTTTCTGTTTCAGTTTTACTGGCAAGACACATTGGTTTTCAAATTGTTCTAAGCGGATATCTGTTATAACTTTTATTCTATTGGACATATAGTAAAATTGTGGCGCGATCGTATGTTAACTGTAGTACGGCGTATCTATTTTTAATCAATGAGAGTTGAGAACAGTGAGATGAGAACCACTACACTAGAGCTGCTGTTCTATCTGTTTAGGGAGCTGTTTAAAAAACAGTTATTACAGAATCGGGAGTCTAAAAGATCTGGGAACTGATAAGAAGTGTTGTTCTTTAAAATGAACGGGAACAATAGGAACAACTCTTTGAAAAGAACTGTGTTCTAGTCATCACTACATCGAAGTGCGAACAACGGCAGTTTCTTTATGAAATTTTCAACGGTTTTTGTTTTTGCTTTTAATGCAATATTTTATTACGCGCGCATCGCAAGAATGTATAAGAGCCAAATTTTAAGAATTCGCACTACAATGTACACATAGAGCCATTAGATATATTTGCCAGTTAAATACTCGAGAGCATTACTGAAAATTCTATTCAATGCAGTAGCACCTTCCAAACCGGTGAACGCTTCACACAATTTCCGTTATTTGTCGCCTTCGCTTTGATCATAATCCCCCTCCCTAAATTATTTCCTCGGTTTTCATCTGCTTTTACTCCATTCTGTCGTTTTTAATCCAATTCTAATTACTTTCTATGCGATATCATGTTTTTTATTTGAATGTTCGACCTTTTCTACTGAACAGTTGCCTTTCTACTCTTTTCCACTGTAACTCGATATTATTCCTACTCCCCTTATTTGTGCTACTTGTATTTTCTTATTCCTCGTGTTTTTAATTCTGTCCCTGAATTTATCCTCTAACCTTCTTATACGTTTAAGAATGGAACTTTATTTTCTCCTTCTTTCCGTTTATGATGTCCTCGTTGGCGAACGCGTTAAAACAACAAAAAAATAAAGACTTGTTCAACCACATATTTACAGTCTGTATTTGTAATGTTTCTATTAATGCGCCAAATTATTACTGGTTGCATTTATATCTAGAGACGCAGATTGTAAAAGTATAATTATAGATTAGTTTTTCATTTTGTTCATTGCGCTCAGAAATATCGGCTGTTTTGTACATTAAAATCGAAAATAATTTTGCTTTGTTTCTTTAGATTTATGTATTTTACTCTTTTCTTTTTAAATTAAAAAATTAGTTAATAAGCTTTGTGCGCTAGTTTTGCCATCAGGCTTTCCCTAAGAATTCTATACCAACGCATATTTTCTTATAAAATTTAATAATTAAGGTAATAAATAATATATCTTCAGTTGTTCCACTCCTGTTGTACTTTGTAAGTTCCATTTCTGACCGCCTGGCTATTAAGTTCTATCTCTTAATTTATCATGTTGTTGGGTCAAGGCCGCGCTAGCGCGCCCAGGGTAGGAAAAAAAAAAACATTGCAATATTCCAATTAACTTAATTGGTATTTTGAATAATATGAAAAAAAAAAAAAATATATATATAAAATAAATCTACACTTCTGGGTTTAAAAATAATAATTTCAAATAAAACATCCAATGCTACCGTGACGATATGAGAAGCACGTTTGTGTAAATAATCTCATTCTCTGGCAACATGTTAAAATCGTGAAATTTTAAAATGTAACAAATTATAATTAATTAAATTTCACTAAAAGAAAAATATATTCCGATATTTTTTTAATTTACGACCCCAGTTGTGCTAGAAGAATTTTTTCCAATTAAAATTTTTGTTAACATTATTTTTTTTGAGTAGTGGTGACGGGGGAAAAATTGAAACACACTCCGATATAGTACTACCAGTGTTCTTTTTTTTTTTACTCATCTGAACATTGGTATGAATTGCTTCAAACATGTAGACTACACAATTACTACTCATTTCTCGATTAAAATCGGCTGTAACCTCGCGTAGAATAATTTAAAGGTTTAGTGTTGTGTTTGAATAATATTATACTATGATTGTAATTGTAATACATGGAAAAATTTAAAAAAAAAAAGGTGAATATCCGATTTTTTAAATTGGCATTTTATTTTTTAATGTTTTTGATCTGTTGATGGTGCTTCTAATATTTGTAAAAATTTTACTCACTTTAGAAAATACGATAATTTTGTTAAATTATCTACTACTACGGGGACAATTGAAACAGCAAACGCAGATATAAAATTATGCGCTAATATTCTTCCAGTTGGCGCCTTGACACATCAGGAGATTGAAGAATACTGGTTGGTACCACTGCGTTAACCGTCGATGCTGTAGATAATAGGTTTCATCACCGATGTTCATTTTTCCGCGTATGCGTTACGATCATTGTTTCGTTTGGGATAGTCTAGTGGAGTGTATTGGAATAGGCAGTTCGAGCGATGGATACAAAAGAAGATAAAAATTATTGGTTTATCTTAAACATTTTAAAAAATATATGTATACGAAACGTTTTTTTTGAAAAACAAAATGTTATTGCTCCGTGAAGGAAGAGAAAGAACAAGAACAAGAAAAATATCCTAAAAGATTGAACTGATAATTCATTCGATAGTGAGGAAGAAAAATATTCCTAGTGCGTTTGTTTGGAACGTTCTGGTTCAAGCCGAAAGAAAAATGAGTCGAATGCATGAAATGTCGTAAATGGTCCCACGAAGGATTGGCAAGAATTGTGTTACACATATGCCATAATTGTTTTTCTGAATAATTTATAGAGCATTTAGAATTAAACGGTCCTTATTTTCATTAATAAATATTCATTGCTTAGTGTAATTTTCAAAACGCTGGAGAAGATGGTTAACAGGCGCCTCCTGTTTTTTTCCTAGAACAGAAAAGTCTTCTATCCCTTAATCAAGTCAGCGGGTAAAAAGGCAAGATCGACAGTCAGTCAGCTACTTAGCCTGCAAAGACAGATTTTATCGGCGTTTCATCGCCAACGGAACCTCTACGCAGTATTCTTCGATTTAGAGGAAGCATTTGATCGCATGTACCGCGTCATGGCTTACTACTAAAACTGCGAACGGCGGGAATCGCCAGAAAATTGGGTAAATACCTACGCACCTTTTTAGGCAATAGAACGATCCAAGTTCTTACCAATGGTTCGTCAACGTCTGAACTGATGCTGTTGGAAAATGGTATACCACAAGGCTCTGCTTTAAGCGCAACCTTGTTCATATATCAATGATATAACTGACTGTCTTGCCACCCCCGTAACGTCCCGCCTCTACGTTGATGACCTAAATATATCCTTATTATCCGACCATCCTATAAACGCTCAAAATATCCTTCAAAAATCCATAGAAAGTCTACAGAAGTGGTCCAATGATCCTTCTCCTTAACAAAAACAATATGTGTTGATTCTCACAGAGGATGCCAAAACCCACTTCCCAGCGTATTCCTGAGTCTAAATGGTTTTCCTATCTCAAATCGTCCGTCAGTCAAGTTCCTAGGCCTAATATTCGATAAAAAACTTTCCTGACACGCTCATGTAGCTGAGCTCAAAACCAAATGTTTAAAATCCTTGTCTATCCTGAAATATCTATCACGTTTACAATATAAACACAAAATTACTCCTTACAATTTACAGATCAATTATGCTTTCGCAAATCAATTACGGGTGCCAGGTATGCTCCTCAGCCGCTAAAAGTGTGCTAAGATCCTTAGATCCTATACATTCTACGGCCCTGCGGTCTATTCGTTCTGCTCATCCCGTTTCTCCGGTTGTAAGTTTGTGTGCACTGGCAAGTTGTCTTCCGCTGTCCTATTATAGGAAATACTATAACTCTAAAGAATTGAGCACCCTCCGCAGTAGTACCAAAACCCCGACACTCAAGCTGGCTACCATATCTCCTAATATGAGGTTTGGGAATGATCCAGTGTCTGAACTTTTTTCGATTATGGGTCGTTTCTAAATCTCTTCAATCCCAAGAACTCTGCCAGACTTCGCAGCAATCACACCACCTTGGAGTCAGCCAATCACAAACATAAACATATCGCTAACAAAATTTAACAAAGCACAATACTTCCCCCAAAACATAGTGGCAAAAATGTAAATATATTTAGAAACCTTACATTTTTCGTGTAAACAATATGTACCATAAATTAATTTAACAAATAGAAATAAGAACATTGTTTTAATTGTTCCCAGTCTGCGCTACTAATTTATGCAGGTAATTATATTTTTATGAGTTTGAGATGTTTATCGCGTTGTACTGGCGCGCTCAAATGAGTAAAAAACGGTACATGCAATATTGTCGCCTGCATAATTTTGGTCGGTGAAATGAATTGAGACTTATTTCGCTCGTTATAATTTCTGCCGCAAAGAATTATTCTTTGTGTTAAGGGTGCGGGAACAAAAGAATTCCGTTCTACTGCTCCTTTTAATCCGATTGTTAACTGTGCTCTATCCGCTGGTTTTGTTTACTATCATCGCCGCGGAAAGTATTATTGTTGCCGTTCTTATTTTCGTCTGTTCTTTTAGGGAACTTGATCGAAAAATTAGTCTTATTACAGAGGCATTATGAAAAAGCTGTTTTGTTGAATACACACACATCTTCTTTCTCGGCACAATAGGACGAGACCTCCTACGTTAGCATCGTAATCCGTCGCTCGGTATATATGGAAAATTACAATGTTTCTTTGTATAAAAACTTCCCTATGACCCTGCAACACCTGAACGCTTTGGCCGGCCCCACTGATAATGAACAATACTGCGAGGATTATTAAATTTTACCAAACCGCATTACACGCTTTACAAGCACCCTGCTATTAATCCGTATTCTGTTATCGAATATTAGCATTAGTGTGTAGTCCGCTGCCGCCTTATTTTGTTAACCTGCTTTTGCGTGGAACTACATTCACGCTTCGAAATAACAACATTTACCATTTCACGCAACACCAGCTTACAGATATACTTCGCGCGGCAGGGCTAGCTGTGGCAAAATGGAAATCTCATTCCCCCTTCAGCGCTGTCTTTGCTACGCTGTTGCTTCGTTTGAGGCAGCGTCCTTATAATGATAGAGTTAGCAATGATTTAACGGGAATTTTCGATTCTGCTTTAATTATCTCCCACTTCTACGCACGTATTTAAATGTATTTGTAAACATTATGCTTTCCATTTTTCTACTCAGAGCTGGAGGGTAATTTTTGATCATCAGGAAAGCGGATAGTAAAATTTGTAACATAAAATTATATAACATTGATAAGCGTAGATTAATTTCCTCCCCAAAAGATCGTATATTTCTGAAGTATGTGTGTAAAGGAGTAAAGAATATGTAAATCGTGAGTATGATATTACTGTTTCTATTAACAATTTTACAAAAATGAAGTCCTTTGCAAGTGCATTTATAATTGCGGCTGCAGTAGTCAGGATGGCAACAACAGAGTCCCAATTATTACCAAGTGTAATATTAAATTTAGTTACTATTTAATAACTTAAGTTATCTTATATAATGGAATAATGTTTGAGGTAATGTTTTTTATAAATTACTAGCTTTTAACCCGCGACGACGTTGTCCGCGGGGAATTATTATTTCAAGTAAGCTGTTTCGACGTGAAAACAAATATAAATGAAAGAGATTTTATTATTAAATTATAACTATAGGTTTGTTTTTTTTTATTAGGTATTTACTTCTATATATTTTTTTTATTATTTACTTTTATGTAATTATTTTTGTTTATTTACAATTACAGTAGTAAAATTTTAATTCAACACATTTTTGTAAACAACGTTTTTCAGACGTTGTCCTGCCAGTGTATATTCATTTACTATTAAATATATATATATCTCAAATGGATGGCCTTTATATTATAATGAAAAGCTTTGTCGTAAAAAAATCAGTTAAGCGGTTTAAGCGTGAAAAGGTAACAGATAGACAGACAGACAGACACACAGAGTTACTTTCGCATTTATAATCTCGGCAGCCCTTTGAGAGGCGTGACACTCAGCGTCTAAAGCTTGCCGTGCCTGAGTCTGTTCTAAGGTCTCTGAAACCTTTTGAGAGGAGTGACGCTCGGCATCTAAAATCTGTCTGGTCTGTGTCTGCTCTTGAGATTCCTCAGTTCTAGCTACTTTCGCAGCTCGAGCTCTGTTAGAGTTACGCGCTAGATCAGATTTACGCCTGCGGGGCATATTGGCAGTAAAAATAATAAGAATTTTTTTTTTTAAATCAAAATATAATACGTTTATGTAAATGTTTTAAGGAAATCTCCGGCCTACTCACTAAGTACCTATATAACTATCGTTATGATTTAATAATAAAACCTCTTTCATTTATATTTATATTGACGTCGAAACAGCTTACTTGAAATAATAATTTTCTGCGGACAATGTCGTCGCGGGTAAAAGCTAGGAACGGACGAACGAATGGCGACTATCGAAGATGAACAACACGTCAATAAAAGCTAGCCAGTAATTTTGTTTACATAACGAAACCGATTTCTGGCGTTCTGATGTTTCTTAGAATTTCCGAACAAAAACATCTGGCTGAATAAAATAACATACACTAACGAACGAATTCGTAAGAAATAATAAAATTAATATAATATTTCCAGAATAAAAACTATCCTATGTTCTTTCCTTGACCTCAAACTATCTCCATACAAAATTTCATCTAAATCGGTTCAGCGGTTTAAGCGTGAAAAGGTAACAGACAGACAGACAGACAGACAGACAGAGTTACTTTCGCATTTGTAATATTAGTAAGGATTATTATAAAGTTATAATATTGCTATTTACATTTTAAAGAAATATATTTATCTACCTATCTATCTATCTATTTATCTGTCTATATATATATATTAATTACAATGTAATTCTTAGGCTACCCCTCATTCGAAAAAATGTGCCAAAAAAATGTCCCAATTTTATGTAACGTTAAATGTCCCAAAAAAATGTCCCAGAAAAATGTCCCAATTTTATGTAACGTTTGTTATATTTTGTAGGATTTTTGTTATTGTTATTTAAAAAATGTCATAATTTTATGTAACGAAATATGTAACAATAAATGTAACGAAAAAATGTCTTAATTTTATATAACGGAAGTTAAATGTTAGAATAGGATTTTTGTGGTTATGTTATTTTTTGTGTGTGTTGATGCCAGTAAGAATTACGTTGTAAATTTTGATCATTTTATACAAAATATAGAAGAGAAAGAGTCAGAAATGTAAGCAAGAGGGGTAAAGGGGCACAGCCCCTTGCGAGGCCAAAATGGCCGAGTTTATATATATATATATATATATATATATATGTGTGTGTGTGTGTGTGTGTGTGTGTGCGCGCGCGCGTGTGTGTGTATGCATATATATATATATATATATAAATGAGAAATACGAAGAAGAGGTTGCTCAAGTTTGATTAGTTAGTGATTTAATGTTTGAATAGTTGTTTTTAATTATCACCGTTGAATTTATTTATTAATTTATTTTTTGGAGGGGGCGTCAGCTACAGACATTAACGCTGTGCAAGTAAAATTTTTAAAATGTCAATGTGTCATACGGAATATATCCTACCCAAACGAAACACCACCGCCTAACCAGCTGCGTCACAGTAGCTGAATATAGATAAATTTATTAATTATATCATTTTTACATAGATAATACTGATGAAAATTTAGCACAGTTGAACGTAAATAAGCCGTATGGATAGACCCCTTTCTTTTAAAGGTTACTTATTCAGCTGTTTAGAAACCTGCTTACTGGGAAGGGAATAATACAAATTAGGAGGAATAATTAGAAGGAAAAATGTCGCCAGTTCTGCGCCCTTTATTGTTAGGTGGTTATAATGATGGATCGTAGAAATATCTGGTAAATTTAATTAAATAAAACAGAAAAAAACATTGTACGCATTTATATGATGTAATTTAAAAACCATTTTGAAAAGGTACCGTACAGTTCGTTAGAGTAACTTTAACAAACTGGTTAAGAAACTTCCTTCTTTCTGCTCCATCTTCTCGGCCGAATCGATCTCAATTCTTCGTGCCATTCATTTTATATCCTTTACAAGTGGGGTTCACAAATTCCTGATCGTTTCCGATTCCAAAGACGTTCTTCAAACCATCTTCTCTCCTCCTTCTCATACTTCTAACGGTATCATCCTCTCAATTCGATCTCTCGTGTCTCCTCTTTGTTCTCGTCTCGTTCCATTTTTATAGACTTTCTATGGGTTCCTAGTCATTCGAATATAGAAAGGGCAATGACTCAGTTGACTCTTTATCTTGCTCAGCCGCCCGCATGGGTCCTTTCCTCGAGACTCTTTCCCTTCTTCAATCATTCTTTCTCTATCATGCTTTAATCATTCCAGACTTTGGTTGGCCATGTATCTATTGTTATTCTCTAATCATTATTCATACTACTGTCTTATTCAACCGGTTTTTCCTGCCCCTTGGTTTCATTCTATTCCTGTCTGTCGTCGTTCCACTGTTGTTTCCTTAATTAGACTCAGAATCAATCATTCTCTTCTCCCCTCTTCGCGATTTCGTTTTTCTTTAGCTCTTTCTCATTTCTGCTTTCTTCACGCTTCTGAGCCTTCTTGTATTTATGACACTCAAATCACATCCTTTTCGAATGTTCTGCACTCTCTAACGAACGCTCCTTTCTTTACGCCCAACTTTTAGTTTTGGGTCTTCCTACTCCCTTTTAACGCTACCTATTATATCCTTTCCTCACCACTGCCTTCAGTTATTCCGTTGCTGCTGTCCTTTTTTTTTCCATTTCTGACCGCCTGGCTATTTAGTTCTGTCTCTTAATTTTTCATGTTGTTGGGTCAAGGCCGCGCCCAGGGTAGGAGAAAAAAAAAAGAATAAGTATATTAAATTAAAATCATTCAGTAACCCATCGGTTAATAGGAACTGCCAGCCAAAAAAAAAAAAAAAAACTGGTTGCCATTTTTACACATTGACATCGAAAATACAGCGGGTTAAAATGTAAGTTACTCGAAACGATTATTATAAACACATTTATATGGAGGAGGCGGTTAATATGTGTGTCGACAATTAGCGAGACTTAATTACTGTTTTTTTTTAATTTTGCATTTTAAATCGCTTTGTATACCTTGAAAGATCATATCGGCCTATATTGCAGTCGACGTTATAGATAGTGTGCGATAAGTGGTTCATTATTGCGTTAGTAGTTGACTTCCTAGTGAAAAAAAAACAAAAAAACATTGCGATTTGGCTACTTTATACATTTAAAACATTCATTTAAGTAGGAAAATAAATATTAAACACGTTGAAGTAGTCAATATAACAGAGATGTATGTACAAATGTACACATTTCTTTTTAAAGTGCCTGCACGCTGTCTCAGATAACGCTACTCGGTGGGGGTAACCCAATACATTGCAGAAGAGATGTATAGTTAGTTGAAGGACATGGCGGATAAGCACACGACTGGGAATTTATCGTATAATCTGTTAAGAGCAGAACATTTCTTCACATCGGGGCCAGTGAATTAACAGGGTGTCCCTTTTATAAGAAAGTTGTTCTGCGCACAAAAGACGTAACTTCCCTTTATGATTCTACGAACAAAAAGAGGATGAATTTGCGGAGATGGAGTATCAAATGGCGTAGGAGAAGACGAAGTCGCGCTAACTGTCAGGTTCACACGGTTAATCCTGGGGTTTGAGAAAAATGTTTGCAAACAGCGCATCTTGGTATAGCGAAGTAGTGAATTTATTTGTCGTTCTTGTTATCCGGACTACTGACGTGTAAAGCCTGAAACGATATTAGAGACTATGTGATGAGGAGGATTGGCCACTTTATTTTTTTACTTTTTTATTGGGCTTGTCAGCTACGGACGATTACCCATCAAGAAAGTCACTTTATTCGGTTTTCATAACAAACATCCTTGAAGACCGAATTTCCTATAATTCGGCTTTCAAAGTGGAACATTAATCATGCACCCCACTACCGCTAGATAGAACCATGCATGACATGTTGTAGACAAACATAGCTTGGCTATTCTATCATCTGTACATACTTGCTTTAAAGAGAGCGTAAACATAGATTTTTTCCTGTTGCACACTGTATCACGGGTTGTTTATGATCGTCAGATGCGCGTGCATTGTGGAACGGTAAATCCAAGTCGAGCGACAAAATATACGTAATAAAATCCATCTTGGTAATCAATTCAGCGAGGAATTTAGCTTTTAAAGTTGAGGGAGGGTGGGCTAATAAAATTATTTATAAATAATTATTTTTTATTAGTAGTATCAGCAATAATAAGAATTGCACGTTTTAGTTTGTATTATTTTCAGTTGAAAGTCGTTTTAGGTAATGATGTGTCAGAAAAACTAATAACTGTAGGGGGCTAACACAAGGAGGATAAAAATATTTTTAAATATACACTTATCTTACTGGAAAAATAGAATAAAAAAAAAGTGTAGAAATTTTGAAATTTGAATAAACACTAAAACGAAAAAGACACGAAAAGTTTGACAGGGCTTGTGTATTTCGGCTTTTAAAAGGTACTTGACGAAAACAAACCTTGGTAAGCAGGCAAATACTGAATTAATTTAAGGGAGGAAAAAACAAATTGAAATTTGTCTATGAAGAATTTTTTTTGTGCTTAATTATGTATAAGTAAATTCTGCTTACCGAATAACAGAGAAGATCAAATGTGTCGTAATGGTTGGGCTAAATTATGATCATACAAATTAAATAAAAAAGTTGTTACAATAAAATTTAACAGTTAAAATTAACGTTACCAGTTTTTAATTTATTCTGCAAGAATAGATTGTAAAAACCCGAAATTGTTTATGATTTTAATGTATCTAAAACAATTTAATTTTTTTTAATAGGTTCGTCAACATGGACATCAAGAACAGCGGAATAGAGAGGAAAGAGAGACTCAGATCCTTACACGATAAGAGATAGTCGACAGAGGAGGAATCAAGAGCTAGAATAACCGAAGGAGAAGGAAGGGAGAGAACGAATGAAGTACAGAATGGAGCTGGAATACCGGGGTTTGTAAGAGGAAGGAATAAACAGAAGCTTGTTCAGTTGATAATTACGAACAACCGAAAACATTATATGATCGGGATCAAAAATACATTGATTGCCGGGAGGGCGTAATGGACCGGTGAGGAGAAGGCACGAGAGAATAACGGAACAGCGAGGAAAGGAGTAAACTATAAAACACAGGCGGCAAATCGCAGACAGGTTGGAACGGCGCATAGAAGGAAAGTTAATAAATCAGGGGAAGCGTGTGAAAGGGAAGGTTGATAAGAAAACGGAGTCAGAATGAAGAGACACGTAGGGAGTTAAAGCATAATCCGGAATGAGCAGCTGCAGACAGAAGGGTAATATTGGAAGCTGAGAAGGCAGGAAGAAACCGACCAGAAGAGGAAGATAGTCGAGCGAATGAGTGTCAACTAAATTATTTCCCTCGATTATGGCCAGGAATCCAAAGGGAATCCGTTTGGATTAAATGGGAAAGGAAAAGATAGTGAATCAAGGAAGAAGAATGACGTAGTCGGTTGAGTGAGAAGGGAGAGGAGATATGATAGTCTGCAGCACGTTTTGAGCATCCGACAGGATAAGGAGATTGCGAGAGCCCGGTGAAGATTTGATAAAAAGAAGGGCACGCAGAATAGCAGAAGACTCAGCATAAAATATTGAACAGAAGAATTGAAGTTTAAGGGACTCGATGTAATTGAGAGAAGGACAGAAGAAAGCTGTGCACCAACACCATTGGGTCCCTTGGAGCTATATTTAAAAAAATGGTCGGGGAAAAAAGAGCTAAGATTCTGTCGAAATTTTGATCTAGCAACGTGAGGAAGAAGAGGTTTGGGAGGAACAGGCGAATAAAAACAGTTAATAGGATGAAGCAGAGAGGAAAAATTGAAGGAGAAATAAAATACGGAGAAAACAGGATAAGACGGCCAGCGATAAGAGGTAGAATAGGATTCTTATTAGCTGAAAAACTCCAGGAACGCAAGATATGAAGGAATAAGAAGGAATGAGAGAGCAAGAGGAAATAGGCAACCGTTTGATGAGGAAACGATAACCCAGGAAGGAAAAGGGGAGGCATGTGACACTCTGCGTGCAGAGCTGGGATAGGAGTAATTTAATATGTTGAATAAATATTGAAATTACCTATTTCTTTTTTTGAAAACACACGCATACATATATTGTCATGATCCTGCTATTGTGTAACGTAAATAAAATTCTGGCGTTTGGAATTCTAGTTTTACTATGCTGTGAGAAATGAAAAACGTAAACGAAATTTTTTATTTTTATCTGATTACTTCTAGATCTGCACACGGCATAGTAGTGCGTTTCGGATATACATTTCTCGGGTATAATTCGAACCGGGTAAAGTAACATAATTGATATTAAATGGTTCGAACGGTTGGGAAGTTAAAATCTCATTCCGATGCCGTACCAACACAATTATAATAACGTAAATTAACAAAGGCTAGACGTACTGCCCGACTATAAGCGACGTAATTTTGCCAAAATAGCGTATGTGATAAGGAATGATGTGTCGGTGTTACTGGTCGGGCAGTCCCCGACAGCTGATCCACTACTACCGGGGTTTCAGCGACTCTTTCGATTCGTCGGAAATTAAATCAGTTAATCAGTTTAGTTTAGTGTCTTGTTACACTGTTATCGTTGTTAAAGTGATTGCACAGACGGCGGGCTCGTTTCAAGATTCTCAGAGTAAATTTATACATATTTTTTTTATTTGTTTTTCGTCGCTTCTTCGTTTATTTTCTGTTCTATTATATGATTTTAATTTCAAATTGCTCTCAATCACAGAGAAATTAAGTGTTGTGGAATCGTCAGAATATCTTCTTCTTCTTGCTGTCCGGACCGATCTCGATCATGGGTGGCCGCCATCTAGTGAAGTCTTAATGATATTCTGGTACCGCTCTCTGTCGTACGCGGAGTGTACCAACCACTCTCCGTATTTAATCCTGTCCACATCTCGATATCACAGAACCCAGGTACGTTTTCTCCGACCAACTCTTCTTTTACCGTCAATTTTTCCCATCAAAATGGTTTGTAGCAAGGTGTACCTTTTGTCCCACGGATCAAGTGTGTCCGAAATATTTCAGTTTCCGAATTTTTATTAAATTAATCAATTCGTCGTGGTCTTTTTTCATAACCCTGAGTATCTCTCCTGGTTGCTCTTCTTAGCTGTCCAGGGTGGTACCCTCAAAATTCTCCGGTAGCACCACAATTCAAAAGCTTGTGTAATCGATTCGGGGTATTTTTCTTCAAAGATCCACGTCTCACAGCCGTGTATAATAAGGATAGGCCATATGTAACATTTTAAAATTCGAACCCTTAATTCCAAGTATACATTTCATTAGATCAATAATCGAATTTCATTTGTGTCTATTACGCGAGCCTCCAGGTGAGGCTGATAATTTTTAGAGGACACGGCGGTCCGAGCCACCGTGAGATAGCAAGTATTTTAGTTTAAATAATTTCTCCGTCCTCATAGGTCTCGTTAAAATCGAGTTTCTGGAAATGCGTGAAGAGCTGTGTGTGTAAACATTAAGAACACGATAATATATATTTCTTAAGGATTATTATTATATTCAGTGGGTAGAAAAGAAACGAAAAAATCGAAATAAGATGAAAACAAAATAATTAAAATAAATTTTATGATATTAAAACACGCTAATAAATACGGATGCGTTCGCGTTTCTACGAATTAAATAAATCTGAACAATAATCATTATGAACAAGTTAAAAAAAAAAAAAAATCTAGAAACACCTACAATTAGTAGCGTAACTAGAAGGGGAGTAAGATGGAACTCTTCATCAGCATTTTTAAAAAAATTTTGTAGCACTATTTAAAAAAACAAATATTATTTTTCATACTTTTTTTTTTTTTTTTTTATTATATTTCAATGTAAAATATGTATACAAGTAGAGATACACACGAATATCATTTGTCATTTTATCTTATACTCCAAATATCGCATAAGCACCTTTGTGCTTATAAGTAGGATAACAGAAAAACCGCTAGTCCCCTGATCGATCTTTTGGCCCTTTAATAAAAAAAATTAACTCGCATTTATTATTTCGTTTATAGTCATATTGTACAAAAATAAAATGAATTATATAACTCGAGTTAAAGTTGACATCACGGATAAAAGCCGACGATTTAAACATTTAAAATAAACGTCGAATAAATAAAAAATTAAATAAGTAAATTTTATATCAAATGATTTCCTCAGTGATTCGTTTAGATTTGATACGTTTAGATTTGATACGTTTGATTACGGAAATTTTTCTCGAATTTGTAATTCGTCTGAAACGTGATCTGTTTATATGCTCATTAATAATATTTTGTACCATCATCGATATTATCGATTGATGCAGGATTTTTCAGATAGATCGAGAAAGGGATGTAGTCTGTGTGGAGACAAGAAATTTTCGTAATATGATGAAGAGTTCTTCTAGAGCCACAGCGAGCGTAAATTGTCAAACTGTTCGTTTCGGTCGAAATAAGTTTTCACGTCGGCTTGCCAGTTCTACTCAAGTTCATGAAGTTAGCAGCCGACTGCGTGTCGTGTCGTGTCGTGTCGTGTCGTTTTTGAATTTTCTTTTGCCGGCTCATTTTTCTCAGAATTTCTTATTCTTCGATAGCCTTTTTTCTTTCGATTTATTTTTATTTCTTTCCACTCGATGATTTATAGCAACACGCTCTGCTGAGACTCGCTAACGGGAAAAAACCGATCAGCTTTTATTCCGTTTTTCGGCTTTTTTCTTCCGTTTTAGTTCTCGCGACATTTCCGTTTTTCTCTAATAACCGGTTTTTTTTAGCTTTTTAATAATCTCCCCTACCGATATTTTTCGTTTTTTTTTTTTTATTTAAAACATTTTACCATTTTGAAATTTTTTTTTGCTTAATAAAAAGGAAAATTTTCATTTTCCTTTTTTTCTTCGTTCTTTTTACATTACTTTTTTCGAGCTTGTCAACAACGAGGTAGTGTGGACAGCAGCGGGATTTAAACCAAGTCCTATCTGAGCAAAATACCACTGCCTAAGCAACTTTTCTACATAGCTGGCTATTTTTTTCTCTTATTAAAAAAATAAAAAAATAAATAAATAAATAAAGATTAGAAATTGAAAAAAAAAATGTATGGTTGTATTTTCTAGTTCACTTCGATTACGCCGCATTTAATACTCAAGTTGAAAATTATGTTTTTTATGTATTAGTCTTCGTTTCACATAATAACCTTTCCGTGATATCCCCGGTTGCCGTTCCGATTTATAAATTAGCTGAACGGAAATGTATGTTATCATAAAAAACGTCTCGTAATAAAAATATATACATTATATATATATATATATGTATATCGTTTTTGTTTTGTTCATCACTGCGGAGTGGAGGGGAAGGTAGATTTATAAGCGAAAAATTTCGAGTTTCTCGATCAAAATTGTTTTCGTTTATTTATCCTCTATCCTCCAAAGGTTTAAGAATATAACGTTATTTTCTCCTTTTCCCCATTTCTTAGGCTAATGTCCTCGTTGACAAACCCATTGGGGAGGGGGCAATAAAAAACAAAAAAAAACAAAAACTTTCGGGGATGAAGCTCAGTTGACCCTAATAATTATTACAACATAGAAAGGGAAGGTGCGGTAAACAGCTTTATAACGTTGTTATCGAATTACGGTATAATCCGTATGTACTTAAACATGCTACATGAAAAAAAAAAAAATTGTTTATTATAATATTTGTTTATTTTTAATATTTAAATACGTGCTTCGGTAATTCCATGTAACGTTTCATAAGAAAATAGATTTCATTAGAAAATTTTAGAAATTTAAATCACAGAGAAATTACTAAAGAATCCTGCAACAGCTGCTGTATCGGAAATATTACTTTTCTTTTAAACCTTAAATCTTTGACAAAGTTGTTCTTTGCTGTCGTGAATTGTACTTAAAATTTATTTCAACTCATCATTACATTAGTATAATGCCTAAACGGAAGGAGAACTGAATAGAGAAAATAAATGCTTAGTAGAAATATAGAATTTATTTGAAAAGGGAAAAAAAAGGAAAAATTTAAACAGGTGTTATATGAAGGCAAAGCCGAGGGCAATAACCAGTACATATTAATTACGACGTAATTCTTAGGCTACCCCCATTAGAAAAAATATCCTAATTTTATGTAACGAAAAATGCCCCGAAAAATGTCCCAATTTTATGTACGTTTGTTATATTTTATAGGATTTTTGTGATAATGATATTCATATGGATCGATTTAGAATTACGTTGTAAATTTTGATCATTTTGTACAAAGTATAGAAGAGAAAGAGACAGAAATGTAAACAAGAGGGGTCAAGGGACACAGTCCCTTGTGAGTCCAAAATGGTCGAGATTATATATATATATATATATATATGTATATACACTCACACACACACACACACACACACATATATATATAACTACCGTTTGTGTGATTACGCAGTTGTTTTTTGGGGGGAGCGATTACGCATTACTTTATTCATATTAGAACTATATATATATATATATATATAGATATATATATATATAAACTCGGCCATTTTGGACTCGCAAGGGGCTGTGCCCCTTGACCTCTCTTGCTTACATTTCTGTCTCTTTCTCTTCTATACTTTGTATAAAATGATCAAAATATACAACGTAATTCTTACTGGCATCAACACAAAAAAAAAATAATAACATAATCGTAAAAATCCTATCCTAACAACATTTAACTTTCATTATATAAAATTAAGACATTTTTTCGTTACATTTTTCATTACATATTTCATTACTTAAAATTGTGACTTTTTTTAAAATAACAATAACAAAAATCCTATAAAATATAACAAACGTTACATAAAATTGAGACACTTTTCGTTACATAAAATTGGGACATTTTTTCTAATGGGGGTTAACCTAAGAATTACGTTGTAATTAATATATAAATGGAAGTCGAGAAATGTGTTTGTTTGTCTCCTCTGTGCGTGCTGATCTCAAGGACAATCAAAATGATTTTGTTCAGTAAGTAGACTGATACCAGTAGAAGGTTTTAGTGCATAATTTATGTGTTTCTGATGTGACTTAGTTGACCCATGAGGGTTTTATCAATGAAGTGGGGAAAAAAGAGAGGTAAATATACATCCAGTAAAATTAAAAAAAATTTGAACGTGCAAATTTTTAGTTTCTGGTCCAGGTAAAAAATCGTTTTTTGTTTAGTTAGATTATAATTTTATTAATTCTTTAACATTAATTTTGCGGATAAAATTTCAAATATTAAAATAATGTTAGTAGCGAGAAATAATAGAACTGAGAGACAACAATAGGGAGAATATGAGATGAAAGAAAGAGAAGCTTTAAAAATTTAAAGCTTTCACAGTGATTACTCATGATAAATAATTTTCGGAAACAACTGTGTTTTTTAAAAAGATATTTATTCGCTTAACGTTTCGACCAGCTTACACTGGCCATCATCAGAAGCAAACTGAAGAACGGAGCGAAAATTGCGATCGACAATAACATTAAAATAAGAATCAGAAATCATGGAAAACCCAAATCAAAACAGATAACCTACCTCTAAACAGGAAAACCGACGTAACGCAATAACAACAGATAGAAAAAATATAAAAACAAAAAAAATAATAATAAAAGGAACCAAAACGTAAACGGGAAAAACCGACAAAACGCATAACAACAGATAGATAAATTATAAAAACATGAAGAAAAAAAAAAAAAAAAATTAATAAAAATAATAAAAGGAACACAAAATCTAAACGGGAAAAACCGACAAAACGCATAACAACCGAAGATAAAATGTAAAAACATATGAGAAAAAAGGGTATTAGAAAAATTTACAAAAGGAACAAAAAATATCGGGTCACAGTTGGGGCAGGGGGGAAAAACGAATAACAACTTATAAAAAATAAAACTGAAAACGTTGAAAACGCACGGAACAACCAAGTGAACAGAACAAAAATATGAAATATTACAACAGAAACAGTTGGGTTACCTGAACAAGGACTGGGAACTACCTGAAAATTGCTTGGAATCCGCACCTGAGGACCCACTCGAAACCTATCCGGAAGAAGCACCAGAGGGCACGGCCCCGGGCATTGGACCAACGGAAGCTTAACCAAACGAAGTGAAACAAAGCAAATCCAACCGAAGGAAGAAACCACTGGGACCGGCGGGATATGGGAACAAAAGACCAAAAAGAAGTGAAAGGCGGTGGCGGACGTCTAGGTACCTAAAGGGACACAGTCAAAATTAAAACCAAATAACCCGGAATTGGAAAAGAAAAATGAAACCTACCTGGTCGCTGTTATAGATGCAAGTTCGTCAACCGTATGACTGGTTTCCATGCCGTGGGAACACGTAGACCTTCTTCTCTGTTGAAATTTGGCCATTTCTCAATTTCGATGGCTTCTCGAACCAACCTCCTGCCGGTGTGAACTTCCTTAGCTAAAGGAACACTATCCTCAAATTTGATAGTATGATTCGTTTTCAACTGATGTTCCGCTAAGGCGGATTTGTGCACCCGCCTATGCGCGCAATCAGCCCTGTGCTCCTTCACCCTGGTTTCAATAAGCCTACTAGTCTGACCGATGTAGCTCAATCCACACGAACAGGGTATTTTGTATACACCGGCACAGTGTAACCGAGGTAAACTATCTTTTGGACCTCTTAACATGTTCCTTATTTTCATACACGTACCGAAGACTGGTCTAACATTGTTTTTACGTAAAATCCTTCCAATTCTTTCCGTGACTCCTTTGATGAACGGTAGCACAACACTAGTAGCAAACTGTTCAGATTCATTAATGCTAACATGACTATTGCAACTAAACTTACTGATATACCTACTTGCTTCATCCGTGCTATACCCATTTTTGACCATAACACCTTTAAGATGTCTTAACTCCTCTTGGAGACTATCGCGGCAGGACACCTTCCGTGCTCTATGTACAAGTGTCTTAAACACACCGACCTTCTGGCTAGGCAAGTGATGAGAGGTCTTATGCAAATATTTATCCGTGTGCGTCTCTTTTCGATGTACAAATGTGAAAACATCACCCAAATTATTGCGTTTGATGCGGACATCGAGAAACGCTAACTCTCCATTACATTCTTCCTCCCTAGTAAACAGTATATTTCTATGAAAAGTATTTAAGAACGCAAAAAACTTATCTAACTTCTCTCTACCATGCTGCCAGATGACAAATGTGTCATCCACATATCTATACCAACACTTCGGTTGCCAATCGTTAAGTACGATACTATCAAGTTGCTCCATGAAAAAATTCGCAAAAATGGGAGCCAACCTAAACCCCATAGCCATGCCGTCATGTTGCACGAAAAACCTCTCGTTGAAAGTGAAGTAATTGCATCCTGTAACTGCTTCTATGAAACCAACTAGTTCGCCCGAGATACCTTCTTTTTTCAACAACCGGATAGTGTCTTCTACTGGAACACTAGTGAACAAAGAAACAACATCAAAACTCAGCATAATATCATTAGGGTCCAATTTCAAACCACTTAAATTACTAATGAACTGCTCCGTGTTCTGTATGTGCGCGGAGGTATTACCAATCAACCCTTTTAATTGTTTGGCTATGTACCCTTCCAAGAAGTAGGTAGGACTATTAATAGCACTAACAATCGGCCTCATCGGACATCCTGGTTTATGTATTTTAGGTAAACCGTAAAGCCTAGGCAATGTAGGGACATGCGAAATCAAGTTCCTCTTCAAATATGAATCTAAACTAGAATCTTTTATAACTTTCTAAACCTTCTTCACTACCGTAGGTAGTGGATTTTTATGAATTTCTGTGTATGGACCATCATTTATTAAGTCCAACATTTTCTGTTTGTAAACAGTGGTTTTCATAACCACAGCAGCGTTACCCTTATCTGCTTTTAAAACTAAAACGTCTTTGTTCTTCCTCAGTGATATCAAGGCTTGGTACTCATTGGTTCCTTTTATTATTATTTTTTTTGTTTTATATTTTTTCTATCTGTTGTTATTGCGTTACGTCGGTTTTCCTGTTTAGAGGTAGGTTATCTGTTTTGATTTGGGTTCTCCATGATTTCTGATTCTTATTTTAATGTTATTGTCGATCGCAATTTTCGCTCCGTTCTTCAGTTTGCTTCTGATGATGGCCAGTGTAAGCTGGTCGAAACGTTAAGCGAATAAATATCTTTTTAAAAAACACAGTTGTTTCCGAAAATTATTTATCACGAAAGAGAAGCTTGTTTAATAAATGGCAGAGACTTTAAAAATAGAAAATTTTTAGTTTAGTAGAAGCTGAGAATCTTCATCTAAACGGGTGAACCGTTCATTGTTGGACCATGTTGCGCATGTTTTTTAAAGGGAGAAGAAATCTCATAAATTTGTTAATTAAATAACAAAAAAAAAAAAAAAAAAATATTTTAATTTAGAACCCAAAAAGTTGGGATAGGTATATAAACAATTTTAGAATAAGTGAATGTTATCGAGGAAAGTGGAATGGTGAAAAAAGAATAACAAACAGATAATTGTAGCGATGAAAGCAATGTGATCTGCAGGAAACTCAGTCGAGACCCTAATAAGTATTTCGGCAAAAAAGTTGCAGATTTCCGATCGAGTCCGAGGGCAACTTTACAATTTAAGGCATAGCATTAAATTACTACATAATATGAAGTATTAATTACGGAAAACCCTTATTACCATCTTTAATATATCTGTGCTTTTTTAGTTATAACATTTGTGTTCATTTTAAGCATTTTGTTGCGCATTTTGGTAAATACGTCATTTATTAGTAATGTTCTATAATAAAATAGATTTCGTTCGGATATTTAAGAAATTAAAATTACAGGGAAATTATTGGGTACAATCTAGAGCAACCTTAGTTTCAATAATTGTTTCCGGCAGTATTTAGAGTATGTTTTAATTATTATTTTAGTAATATGGGACTGCTAAACGAGAAGAAAAATAAATCTATAGTAGAAATATAGAATTCGTTGTATAAAAAATGGGAAAAAATTAAAGCCTAAGAATTACGTTGTAAGTAATATATATATATATATATATATATATATATATATATATATATATATATATATATGTGTGTGTGTGTGTGTGTGTGTGTGTGTGTGTGTGTGTGTGTGTGTGTGTGTGTGTGTGTGTGTGTGTGTGTGTGTATGTGTAGTATCTGGTAATCCAACTTTATTTGTTTTTATTCTGAACTTGGTTAATGTATTCATGAGTTCCATAAACATAATAAATATAACAATAATACGTAATCGAATACAAAAGTGACAACTGCGCATACGTTAGCTTGTATTTTAGTTTTGCGTAATACTTAAAATCGCCGTGTAGTCGTGAATAAGTTTCATTTTCAGTTTTCTATTTAATAAGGAAAATAAGAAAATTGTTAAATTTACTTTTTATTGAACCGAAAATACGAGTTTGATCATAAATAGAAACATTGTTTTCCACCATTTCCCCGAACGATTGATTTCTACACGTTAAAAGCCCCTACTAATTTGTGAATTTAATCAAAATCGTTACGAGTTATTTGCAAAACCAATTGGCATTACAAAAGGAATCGGTCACTTAGTAACGCACATATGTATTAATCGAACTTTTCTCAGATCTAAACTTAATGAATTAAGAAGTTTCACAAGTAACCGTGTTAATATTTTCGGTAGAACCCACGTGTCAGGCACATATTTCTTGTTTACAAACAGGTAAGTACTGTCTATCTTCAGAACTATAATGACCCGAAAGATAATCTTACTAATAGTTATATATAAGAATATTATGCCGGGATAGTGGGCAATGAAAAAGCAGATTATCTTGCTCGTTTGGCTATTTCTTCTGGGCGGCCGATCGGGCGGTTTCCTTCTCACAAATTATTAAATATCGCAAAAAGTATCCAAAAAGCCAATCGGAAATCTTTTTATAGATCATCTTTTTCGAATCCTAATTTACAATATTTTTCTATTCACCCCAATCCAGCTGCTCAACCATGGTACTTACATTTTCCGCATCTTCCCCGTTTCAGCATGTCTGCTATCTGTCGTCTTCGATCTGGTCACAATCGACTTACTGCTTCATTATATCGTTTCTCCATAGTGTCATCATCTATTTGTCCGCTATGTATTTATAACACATGTGGCCCTGATCATGTCTTCTTTGAGTGCTCCTCTTTAATTGTCTCTCTACAGTCAACGTTAATCATCCCAATTGTAGCAAAATTCCTATCTTCTATACTTCATCATATTAAGATCTATCATAATCCTTTCAGTAGTTCTCTTTCACTTTGGTATTCCTATCTTATCATGTCGAGTTACATCTAATGAACTCCCCTTTAAACGAACAGCACACACTGATATTGCAGTTACAGTTACGAACCTTGTCAGCCTTCATTGTAACTCCTAATTGCTTCTATTTACACGTGTTGATGGGTAATCGTCCGTTGCTGACAAGCTCACTGAAAACCCAAAAACAAAAAAAAAAAACAACAAAAAAAAAATGGTCAGGTCTCACTTTTGATTGGTCCATACTGTTCTATTTTCTCTTCCCCGTTTTAAATTTAAAAACCGCCCTACTAACGGTCTCCGTGTCTCATTTCCTTTGTATCGGTCATTGTGGCTTTTATCGAAAAGTTTAAAATCGCAAGTTTCACAATCAGTTAAAAACATCTAGCATTAATAAATATGCGTACATGAGAAAACTGTATTTTTCCATACATTGCATTATTCGTTTTTATTGAAGTATTCTCGCGTTACAAACAATAAAAACAAATTCAAAATTCATAGGTCAGAAATATTATTATCAGTTATCAATTAACTGTATAACTCTAAAATAATACACCCTATGTATTTGAATTGTAACATAAATCCCCGTTGTGTAAAGCGTAAATACTAATTAAAGTTGCTTCATCCATTTTCGTGTTTTGATTACCATATTAACAAATTAAAAATTACACTTTTAAACACAAAATATATTTACAGTTAAAATTATAATAAAACCATAAAAACTATAATAAAATTATAAAAATTATAATAAAACTATAAAAATTATAATAAAACTATAAAAATTATAATAAAACTATAACAATTATAATAAAATTATAACAATTATAATAAAACTATAAAAATTATAAAAAATAACCGACTAGTTTGAGATATCACGACGGCTATTTTTATAATTTTATTATAATTAAAGTTGCTTCATCCATTTTTGTGTTTTGATTACTATATTAACAAATTAAAAATTACATTTTTAAACACAAAATATATTCACAATTAAAATTATAATAAAATTATAAAAGTTATAATAAAACTATGGAAATTATAAAAAATAACCGACTAGTTTCGGATATCACGACGGCTATTTTTATAATTTTTATAATTTTAGTATAATTAAAGTTGCTTCATCCATTTTCTTGTTTTGATTACCATATTAAAAAATTAAAAATTACACTTTTAAACACAAAATATATTCACAATTAAAATTATAATAAAATTATAAAAGTTATAATAAAACTATGGAAATTATAAAAAATAACCGACTAGTTTCGGATATCACGACGGCTATTTTTATAATTTTTATAATTTTAGTATAATTAAAGTTGCTTCATCCATTTTCTTGTTTTGATTACCATATTAAAAAATTAAAAATTACACTTTTAAACACAAAATATATTCACAATTAAAATTATAATAAAATCATAAAAACTATAATAAATTTAAAAAAATCATAATAAAACTATAAAAATTATAAAAATGCCGTCGTGATATGCGAAACTAGTCGGTTACTTTTTATAATTTTTATAATTTTATTATAATTAAAGTTGTTTCATCCATTTTCGTGTTTTGATTACTATATTAACAAATTAAAAATTACATTTTTAAACACAAAATATATTTACAATTAAAATTATAATGAAATTATAAACATTATAATAAACTATAAAAATTATAAAAATTATAAAAAATTGCCAACTAGTTTTGGATATCACAACGGCTATTTTTATAATTTTTATAATTTTTAAAATGTTTACAATTTTCAGAATTTTATTATAATTTTAATTGCGAATATATTTAGTGTTTAAAAGTGTAATTTTCAATTTATTAATATAGTAAATCACGAAACAAAGACGTTGCGACTTTGCAGATTTTTAATTAACGATGGTGTAAATGAGCGAATTATTTACTTTTTAATGAACTCCAATAGTACGGTATTCATTAAAAGGAACATTGCCTTTTTAAAATTGTTCATTCCGTAGGATTTTCTCGATCAATCGATTTATCGGAATAATCGTAAGGATCCGTTTCTCGGAACCCAGTTACATATTACTAAATAACTTTGGAAATATCGTGGAAAAACTACTAGTTCGTGTAGCGGTTACTTTTTATTTTACTCGGAGACGACGGTCGTAGGGAAGGCTTTTTATATTCATGGAAGAAAAGCTGAACTTGAGCGGCGCGAAAGAGATGAAACCGGCTGAATAGGTGGGGAGTGGCAGCAGCTTTACACAGTGTAGAATGTACATAGACAGTTTAAAAGAAGGCGCACGGCTGTGCGGAATGCTTAAAAGGCGACGGCAGGCAAACTTTTGTTGTTTGAGTAAATATCCTGTTCGTTGCGAGCACGCTGCCAGCCTGGCTCCTCCGCATGCATGTGAGCCAGGCTCGCAGTTGCATGCGCATTGTAAGACCGTTAAACTAGCACTAGATTCTCGCTTAGATCAGAGCCAGAGCAGAGCCTCTACAGCCTCTTCTCGGACCACCGGCGGCAGAAAGTCCGATTGACACCGCGCTCTAGCAGAAAATTCGGCCAATTTACTTCATGCACGTGCCCGGAGCCCCTCCGACGACGCAGTTTCCGCATAATTCGCTTTTTCTCATCATCTTCTGAACGTCATCACTATCAGCGCGACGTCATTGTGATTATTGTCACTCTGCGCGACAGGCTACGATGATGATAGCGGCGGCGCAAAGATAAATAACAATTTCGAACATCGGCAATTTGCTGGCTCCACGGTGCAAGTTGTAGACGATTTTTGGCGCGTCCCGAACAACCGAAAAAAGCAGACCGCCAGAGATAACACGAATTTATATCGCTTCCAGCCGCTATTTCCTTGCTGCAATATTTACTCACGCAGCTGGAAGCTAGAAGCCGAATCGGAACATTTGCCGTAACCAGCAAGAGCCGTAAGCTTCCGACAGCGGACACCGTTAATATTCGTTTTTAAAGATACTTTAGAGTGTTGCGAAGTATGTATCCCGCTAAGAGTGTCCCCCCGGATACAGTTGCTAACATCGAAATCGGATTACTATGGATGAATGAATGGATAGAAAAAAACAAAAACAAAAACAAAAAAAAAAAAAGAAAAAAGAAAGCAGTTGTTACAAATACGGTGGAAATGGGCTGCTAGTTGGCACGACGGGGCCCTGGTGCGATGAAAAAACGACCACGACCGTGTTTCATTCTGTAATTTCTTATAAGTTCAGGTTCTAGTAATTTTTTATAAGTTCGAGTTTTAGTAATTTTTTATAAGTTCGGGTTTTAGCAATTTTATAAAGTTATAACCGTTCGACTGGGTTTTATCGATTATTATGCTGTTGTTCAAAGTCGACGATCGAGGAAAAATGTAGGGTTCCGCTTGAAAGCGGTCATCGTAGCGCGGCTGATAAATCCCAATTTCGAAGTTAATTTACATTTTCGGAAATTGTGCCATTTTTCTAAATATCTCGATGATTATATCGGAATTTTTGTTGTCATTCCCGTTGATCTGCTGAAAGTTAGGTAACAAATGCCCCCCAGGTTGCTGTTTATTCTATTTTAAGAAAATTCCGTAGCTTTCAGAATTTCACTTTGAATTTTGTTTTTCGATATTTACGCGCACTTTTCCCTTTACGGCGGGGGGATTTCCTTATCTATCTCCTCATTCAACCTAACTGAATACTTCTTATCGTTCGCCTACGTTTTTATCGTATTTTGCTATTCCTCTTTTTTTCGCTATTGTCTTACATCTTAGTGCTTCTTTCTCCTATTGTACAGCGCATGCAGAGTGATATAACTGTTTTTTTGCTCTTCCTACTGAATTTTTCCACCGCGTTCACATTCGTTAAAGACAACCCTATAGGTTCCCTGCTTCTTTCGACCTCTTATGTATATCCAGTTTTTCCCTGTCCGCTATTTTTGCTATCAAAATTTCTTCCCTTATTTACGATATTATTGACTATAATTTTTTTTTTTTTTTTATTTATTCATTATTTTTTTATAATGAGTTTATTTTCTTAAGCTTAAGAAATGCTATCCCGTTTACAAGCGGAGATCTCTAAAAAAGTATTATCGCGTTTATTTTTAAACATAAATATGAATATCAAACCTGCTGCCGAAAAACAATACATTACGATTAAATTAAATAATCACAGGATATCCTAATTATAGTAAAATCTGCGCGACTAGTATATATATATATATATATATATATATATATATTTCGATAAAATTTTTAACCATTTGAAAAATATAAAAAAAAAAAGATAACAAATTTATCAAAAGATATCTTTAATTTTCCTTTTATACCGGTGATATCAATTAGAGCCATGTATCATAATTTGCGCGCTCAATCTTTTTCGGTGTTGTGTTACATCGTACCGAAAGTTGTCGCATTCAGTCGACTTAGAATGCAGACCGCACTACAGTGTCCCGAGAGATACTGAAAAAAAAGACAATTTTGCCGCCAATATGGGATATTTGAATATCAATTGCGAGTACGCTAGCTTGATAGTTTCTTCGTATCTTTTTTTTTCTTATTCTTTTTCTACTTCCATTTGTGCAGTTATTACCGTTTTTTTTTTTTTTTTGTTTTTTTTTGCTTAAACCATTTAGAAATCCTGAAAATTGCTTTTTAAATTGTAAAAGAAAATTGAAGCTTTCTTAAATTTTATTCGTTCATCATGATTTTCAATGCAACACAGTTTTCACACATTTCACGTAAGAGTTTTTTATTTGGATTTACCTGGTTTTTACCCCTACTTTTGTCCGTATAGTTGTTACACGGCTGATTTACAGAAGAATTTTACAGTAATATAATATCTCGGATTCTAAAGGGTTCTATAATGAATGCGAGCTCCATCCCGGTGTACATGTTCTTTTAGTAATATAGAAATCGCGTTATTCCTGTTGAGGTTAGTTTCTTTCGTCGTTCTGTTGTTGTCTCCGTTATTCGTCTGTGTCCTTAAGCCATAGTCTATTATCTTCCTCCCGTTTTCGTTTTTCATTGGTTGCCTTTTCGTATTCTCCACTCAAACGAAGAGCGTGTTTGCGATGCTGATCATGTGTTTATTAAGTGTTCATCTCTTTCTATTAAGTGTTCTGCTTTCTATTCCATTCTATTGATACTCGGTTTTCCTACTCCATATTCGTATGTCCTATCTTTTCCCTCAACGCGCATTATTCCCATTATATTGATTACTTCCTCCTAACAACATTTGATACCGTATGAAGATATAATTGACTCCTTCCTTTTCTAATTGTTTCTGGGGACGAGCTCAAAAAATTAAAAAAAAAAAAACAACCAAAAACAAAAATGGTCGCACGCAAGGTATTTGTTGTAATGGTAAAGTTTGCGAATGAGTTAGTTTTTTTTATTTCGTGTATACGAAGTTCTGCCAGTTTTTTTTTGGTGGCAAACGACTTTGAGTTAACCTCATAGTATGTATTTTCGATGGTGTCCCGTTTTTTTTGACAATATTTAGACAATTTTTATTCTTGTATGCCGTATTTCATTTCACAAGAAACACATATTACGGTACCTGATGATCGCAGAGTGTTTCATGTATAATATTTTCGTAAAGAAAAAGTTTTTTTTTTTTTTTTTTTTTAGAATTTTAATTGCTTCCTCTAGGTAAAATTTCCGTTTTGTGATCTGTCGTATTAAAGTTGGTTGTCTCTCCGCGTTATTGTTAATTCGAAACGCCGATTGTTATCTGTTATCTCTTATCAGCTTACTCGGTGAGATCGTTTTAATTTATTTAACTGCGGCGTATTTATTTCATTTATCTATTTTTACGTTCGTTCGATTTCAATTTCATATTTCAGCGATTAATTTATTTTCTTTTTTTTTATCGTTCACGTTTTCTACATCTCCTCGTGCTGGTAAATGAGATCGTTCAGTGGGGGCCGCCCGGCGGCCTCCGCCAAGGATGCTAAAGCCAGCAAAAGCATGTCGCTCAACCTAATGGAGGTTGACGTTGCTGCTAAGCGTAAACTCTCCGGTCCCCTCTCGCCGTCTTCGACTTTACCTAACAAGGATCTGCGGCTTTCTCAGCCTGATCTTCCTAATCTGGTTAGTTTACCAAATTCTAATAGCGTTAAAGCCACTGAAAACTGTAATATAGATTCCCATAATATTACTAATATTAATAAGAATAATATCAACCAAAGCCAAAACTCGACCTCTTCCACCTCCAATTATAATACAAACGACAACAATACTAAAAAGAAAAATAACAATAATAATAGCAATGGCAATAAAAATAACAATAACAACATTAACAACAATAATTGTAATAATAATAATAATAGTAATAATAATAATAGTAATAATAATAATAGTAATAATAATAATAATAATAACCAAAATAGTAGTAGTAGTAACAATAATAGTACCAATACTGATAATGATAATACTACTAATAGTAATAGTAATGATAATAACAGTAATGACAATGTTAATGATAGTAATAATGGCATTAATAGTAATAACAACACCAGCAATAATAATATCACTGGTAATGATAATACCGTTAATATCTCTGAAAATCTCTGCAGCGATCAGGGCATTTTTCCTCCAGACCACCCAGGTCCCTTTTCAATTCTTGTTGAAAATTCATCCCCTGATAAGAATATTGGATACTTTCATCCGCTAGCCTTGGCTAGATTAATCAACAAAATTTCTACCTCTTTTTCAGATATTGTCCCACAGGGTAAAGGGCGTATCTCTGTTTTGTTCCCCTCTGCCTCTTCCGCTAATGAATTCCTTTCTAAGACTCCCTTCTTTAAATCCCATAATCTTAACGCATTTATCCCGCATAATGCGTTATATAGGATTGGAGTTATAACCGGTGTCCATCCTTCCTTTCCATTGGAAGACATCAAAGAAGGACTTGTATCCTCTATTCCGGTCATTTCATTACGACGTATTCTCCGCTCTTCAGAAGGTTCTAAAATTCCGACTAGAAGTGTCGAACTGAAATTCGCCAAATCCTACCTCCCTCAATTCGTATCCATATATGGACTTCGCTTCTCAGTCTCTCCTAGCATTCGTTCTCCCACCCAGTGTTCCAATTGTTCTCTTTTCGGACATATTGCACGCAATTGTCGCAGCTCCCACTCCATCTGCTCCCATTGTGCATCCAAACACTCCTTCTCGGAATGCCCCAATCTACAGGAACTTCCTTTCTGTCGCAACTGTAAAGGTTCCCATGTTTCCTCAGATCGTCGCTGTCCAGAGTGGCAAAGACAAAAAGATATAAAAAGGATCATGGCCTTTGAAAATATCTCTTTCCATGAAGCCGTCAAGATCAAATCGTCTAACTCTGTAACTCAAGCCTTTTCATATGCCAACCGGGCTGCAGCCCCCATTCCTTCTCCAAACATGTCCATCAACTCTTCTAAGGTTCCCTCTCTTCCTCGTCCAAAATCTCCAACATTCCATAAATTTCACAAGTCTAAACCGCATCATAAACCGCTCCCCCAATTTCCTTCTATTCCTTCTTATCACCCTCATTCACCCTCAGTTGGATGGGCTCTAAATAAAGTGTCTTCCCCCTCTTTTAATCCTCTCTTGCCTGCTTGTCCCTCATCTGTTCCTCTTTCCAACACTTCGCCTTCTCCCACAGAGTTCACTTCAACCATCTCCAGTCTCTCTGCTGCTATTATGGAGCTTCTTGCATCTTACAATATACCTTCGTCCTCTTCTTTCATCGACAGTCTTTCATCCTTGTTGTCTAACAGCGTTAACTTCAAATAATTCAACCTATTTTTGTTTCTCTTGTTTTCTACTTCCTTTATTTTTTTTTTATTTTTTTTTTCTTTTTCTTCTTTTTCTCCTTCTACCCTTCAATACCCTTCTTCTTCTTTCTGTATTTCTTACAGTTCAGTACAATTGCTTACTTGCACGCTTTACATATGGAATTTTCCACGCTACGGTTCATTCCAGAAAATTATCATCTCGTTGGTGATGGCGTTAAGCAGAAGGAGGCCTACAAACTGGTCCTACACCAGTTCGTGCAGGTTATTCTATTCTTGCTTTCGCTCACTCTGTTCCGAATTTGGCCGCAATTAAACTTGAAGGTTGCTAAACTGGCACATAACCAAGATTCCGCGAGCCCATTTTTTTTTTCTTTCATCGCCTTAAATTATTTTTATTGTTACGATTCCATTCCTCCTTGCATTCCTTTTCCTATAACACTCATTCCTTACCTTTCTCCACCTCCTAAACCACATGTCTCAGAATAATTCTTTAAATATTCTTCAGTGGAACTGTCGTAGCATACATGCAAATAAACAAGCGTTAGAGGGGCTATTAGACCTCTACAACATTCAAGTAGCATTGTTGTCTGAAACTTGGTTAAAATCCACTTCAAAAATCCACTTCAAAGACTTCTTCATAGTACGTTCTGATCGTGTAGACGGGTATGGTGGAGTGGCTATTCTTGTTAGAAACGACTTACCATACCAGTCGCACAGTATTTCCTTCCTTCCTCCTCCTTATCCTAATCTCCCTAATATGGCACATATTTCTCTATCAAATCTCCTTCCTACCCCTATTCACATCGCTTGTGTGTACAATCCACCAAATTCTAGTCTTGCTCAGCTTCCCCTTCACCCATTCCTTTCGACTCTTTCAAATCCATTCATCATTGGGGGTGATTGGAATGCCCATTCTCCACTCTGGGGCTGCTCTGGTCACGACAGCAATGGCTCTATCCTTGAAAACTTCATCCTAAATCATAACCTCTTCCTCCTTAATGATTCTTCTCCTACCTGCTTCAAAAACCCTTCATCTCCTAGTGCAGTCGATCTTTCTTTCTCTTCTCCCAATTTTGGTCTAAACTGCTCTTGGAGAACTCTTGATGGTACTTTTGGCAGTGATCACTCTCCTATTGTTCTAACTCTTAATGACGTCCTACCTCCTTCATGCTTCAAACCTCTTCATTCTCCTCATTGGCTTCTCTCCAAAACTGATTGGGGCAAATTTCGTTCTTTAGTCGATTCCTCTCTCTCTCCTATTCAGGCTGATTCCGATCCTCTATCTCAATACAACCTTTTCACCCAGTCTCTCTATTCTGCTCTTTCCCTCTCATCCCCTCCCTTCCCTTCTAATAACTGTCGTAAAACTTCTGCTGCCTCCTCACTCTGGTGGAATGACGAGTGTAAAGCAGCCTTCAGGAAGAGTACCGACACTTTTAGAACTTTTCGCTCCTGCTCTTCTATGTCTAACTTCCTAGCTCACAAAGAAGCTAACGCTAGAGCCCGTAGCATCCTAAAGGCTGCCAAGAGGAATTCTTGGAGAAGTTTCTGTTCCTCATTTTCTAGAGATACGCCCTTCTCTCAAATTTGGAAGTTAGCTAGGGCCTTTAGATTTCCCTCCTCCGAGCGCCCTCTCCATTCTACTCCTGCGTTGCCACATCTTCATTCCTTTTTGGACTTTATCTCGCCCGCTTATGTTCCTTCTCTTGAAGAAATTAGTTCCCCCTCTTACTCCTCTACCTCTGAAGACCATTTTCTTTCCTCTCCTTTTCGTTACGATGAGCTCCTATCCGTTCTTAACAAATCCACTAACTCCACCCCCGGACTAGATGGCCTCTCATATCCAATCCTTAAAAATCTCTCCTCTTCCTCGTTGCATTCTCTCTTAGCTATCTATAACTCCTTTCTAATATCTGGTCACACTCCTAAATCCTGGAATGATTTTATAATCATTCCTATTCCTAAAAGAAACCAGTCTTCTTTCCGACCTATCTCCCTCGCCTCTTGTCTTCGAAAACTTTTCGAAGGCTTAATCAACAATCGTTTAGTCTGGTGGCTGGAGCATAACAATCTCCTCCCTCCCAATATGTTTGGTTTTCGCCCTGGTCTTGGTCCAATCGACTGCATTAGTACCTTTCTATCGGACATCTACAAATCATTCCTAGATAGAAAGTTTACTATTGCCACATTCGTCGACGTCGCATCTGCGTTTGATAATGTTCATCTTCCTTCACTGGCTTCTAAGCTCATTTCCCTCAATATTCCTCCTATTCTCGTTACCATTATTCTTAATCTGTTCCAAAATAGATCTCTTTTTCTTTCTGTTCCCTCCTTTTCAACAATCAGACGTTGTTACCGCGGCTTGCCTCAGGGTTCCTGTCTTAGTCCTTCTCTTTTTAATATTTATCTCCTTGATATCGCTACTCTTCGCATTCCTTCTTCTTCTCTCCTTTTTGCGGATGATATCCTTATCTACTCCACTTCAGACGTGCTAGCTACAGCTAACGAGGAGATTAATTGTTCTCTATCAGTCCTCAGTAGTTCCCTCTCCAGTGCTTTTCTTTCTCTTTCTCCTTCCAAGTCTTCTTCTATTATTTTCTCCCTCCGCCCATATAATCGTGCTCTGGTAAACATCATCTCCTCCAACTATCCTATTCCTATTGTTAATTCCATATGCTATCTTGGTCTTTTCCTAAACAGTCGACTCTCTTTCCAAGAACATATCGAGTACCTTTATATATCTTGTCTTAAGAGACTAAATCTCCTGAAAGCCTTATGTCCTCTCAAGTGGGGCGGTGATCCATATATTCTCATAATTCTCTATAAATCCATCATTCGTTCCAAACTAGACTACTGTTCCTTCTTATACGGCAATGCCTCAAACTCCCTCCTGCGCAAACTTGATAGAATCCAAAACTCCTGTCTTCGGCTCTGCATTGGGGCCCTAAAGTCTTCTCCCATTCCTGCCATTTTGTCTGAATCTAATATTAAACCCCTGTTTATCCGCAGATCTCTGCTTGGTTACCGTTTTCTAATTAAACGCCTCCCGATCTCTTCATCTAAACTTATTTCTTCCTATCTGTATATCAATGACCACTGGCGCTTCGTTCCTCACAAAATCCCGGTTCTTGCGCACATAGCTGCTCGGGTCTCTAAGTTCTCTCCTTATGTCTTTTCCCGCAATAAGCTTCCTTACTTTTCTTTTGATTTCAATAGTACATGTCTTCCCGTCTCATTCTCCTCTCTTCCTCTTCGTGCTAACTCCACTCCTCAGAGCACAGTGGTCAGTGAATATGTCCACATATTAAATTCTTCATTTCCCCGTCATGTAAAAATTTTCACTGATGGTTCCAAAAATGATTGCGGGGTGGGCGGTGCTTTTACAGCCCCCTCGCTTAATCACTCGGAATCCTTCAAACTTCCTTCCTTTTGTTCCATTTTTTCTGCTGAAGCAGTCTCCATTCTCCGTGCTGTCTCCTTTATTTCCTCTTCAAGAGGGATCTGTAAGTTTCTCATTATTACTGATTCCAAATCCGTGCTGCAAGCTATCTCTTCTCCTCCTTCCCACTCGACTAATGACATTATTCTTTCTGTTCGTGCCTCTATCTCCAACTTGCGCTTAGCACGTTCTATCCTTATTGACTTTTTATGGGTTCCTGGCCACTCTGGGATTGAGGGCAACGAAGCAGCTGACTTCCTAGCTCGCTCAGCGTCTCTCAATGGTCCATTCCTTCCGCATTTTCCTGCCTCAGACATCCTTTTCCTCTCCGCAAGTCTCCATACCAGACTGTGGGTTGACATCTACCCTTCCTTTTTTGCCAATCGCTCCTCTTTCTATCTCCTCCTACAGCCTACTCCCAATTCACAGCCTTGGTACCAATTTCTTCCTTTTTCTCGGCGCTCGGCTATTGTTTCTTTAATCAGACTGAGACTTGGCCATTCCCTCCTTCCCTTTTCTCGTTTTTCTTTTTCTCTTTCACCTTCTCCCTTTTGCCCTCTCCACTCAACTGATCCTCCCTTTATATGTGACCCCAACCATATCCTTTTCGAATGCTCTGTTCTTTTTCCTCAGTGCTCTCATCTATACGCCGAACTTTTGGCGTTAGATCTTCCTACCCCTTTCAATGCTTCCTTTATCCTTTCCTTCCCATCTCCAGCCGTTGTTCCCCTCCTTCTTTCCTTTATACTTTCTATCTCCGATCGCCTCAGAATCTGAGTAGGTGATCTAGGTCCATGTAGTTGGGTCAGTGTTAACACCGAGCCCATTTAAAAAAAAAAAAAAAAAAAAAAAAAAAAAAAAATTTCCGTTTTAAATATAATCGAGAAAATCACTACTTTTTCTGTCACCTATTTCATAGCCTCTTCGAGTAAAGTTAATTTTGTGGTGAAATTTTTCAAAAGTTCCTCCACCATCGAGTAGGAGTTTATTAATCTTTCCTTATTTCGTTTACCTTTTTTTTTTTTTTTTGTATTGCATACTACTTGTATCAAGTAATTAAAGAGTTTTCTTGCCTGAAAAGAAGAATTGCAAACCTTTTGCGAAACGTGCGTAAACTGTAATTTAAATATCTCTTTTTGTTCAATTGAACGATTTAACCGGTTGTTTTTAAAATATAAGCTCGTTCCGAATAATGAAGGTGACCGCCTGCTCTTAGGACGGGAGGGTGGATTGAGAAATGGTCGTTACGATTATAAAAAAAGTGTATCCGCGAATGACCTTTGATGATGGTAGTAGTGGAAATAATTTTGAAATTGTTATTGATTTGCTGTTTTTTTTTTTATACGCCTTGTTCCATGCTGCTCGCGCGTTTTAATTTTTGTTGTTTAACTTCGGATACTAATAAGTCCAGCTGTTTCGAATAAATCGGCAAGAGGTATTCTCTGGATCACTTAGAATTTCGGAAAGTTTTTAGAACATAAGTTATACTGTATTGATCTGACGGTCAATATTTGCACATTTTGGTCATTAAGTACGCTGTTCCGAAGTGAGTGGACATTTATGCGTTAAGGACATGTACACCCTTTAACTATAGACGGTAGAAAATAGTCACTTCAGTGATAGTCTATCGAGTCGATTAATCACAGTGCGCCCGTTCGTAAGTCTGCTAGATGTCTGGCCGCTTATGTTTGATCTTAATGCGATTACAATAAATAAAATCATCAAATGGTTCTACTTCAATGATTGGTTTTTGGTGAACAGTGTAAGTTTGATTATTTTCAGCCGCTAAATTGTTTCCTTTGATATTTTTGCATTGTAAGAGTGCAACCCGTGTGGCAGATTCTGTGGCTTTTTTAACCAGTTCTGCAAGTGAACGCTTGTTCTGAACACTTAATAAAATAGGTACAGAATGGAAACATATTAATAGCGTAATTTTTAGTCCGCTACTAGTTTGTAATGACTGAGCAGCTCTGCTGCGTTACAGAAAATCGCATTTTAGGTGGCATCGGTGGTGTAGACAAATTAATAAAAGTGCTACACTATATTACGGTTATTACCCCTCACTTTTATCTAACAAACTTGTTACTTACGTATTAGTTTGTTATTTTAGCATTTATTTTTTATACTATAGTTACTAACAAACAGGATGATAAAATATTCTTTAATAAACTATTTTCACTTGATCTGTAATGAATAGTTAAACTTTTTTTTGTGCTTTTTTAGTATTCCTTCTCCTGAATTTATGTATTGAATTTTCATTATTTTCAAGTTATATTTCTGCATTTAAGTGGGCACTTCGACTAAACAAGACGAAAAATCAGCCGATGCTTTAAACTGTTGTTTATTTTATAGTTTGAAAAAGCTGCGAGTTATTTCGTTTTTAATGGGGGTTTTTTTTCTTTTTCTTTTAGTGGTGTTTTTGTTTAGGGCAGTTTAATTTAGTTAAAGACAACAATATTATTTATTGTTCATAATTTTTATAAAATTTTACTAAGTAGAGAGAATTTATTCAGATGTATTCATTTTTATTTGCTTGTAGATTCGATAAATTATTTTAGTTTAAAGAAATCAAAATTGAAGTTGTGCTTGAAATGGTCGATTATTTTTTTTGTTTGAGAGAACTAGTGAGTTGGTTGTGTCGTAATGATGAAGATTCGACTGTACTATTGGTGGACAGTTTGGCATACCATAACATTTGGTAACCAAGAAACGTTTAAATTGTAAATTTTCATTCACTACTAGCAAAAAAACTATCTTGCACCATCCGTGATTAGTGAACATTACCTTATACTCGTACTTTAGATGGTAATGTTCTAAAAATTGAGTGGACCACGAATACAGCTCCTTGAAATTTTGACACGCGTTTTTGCTCTCGAGACAAACTTTTCAAAAACGTTATTAGAAATATTTTGTAACCTTAACTACCTCGATTGATTTGAATAAAAATCTCCAGAAATAATTTTTAATCTATTAACGCTGTCTTTCCGATTTTTGATTTATATATTTTTTTTTTTTTTGTTAAAAAGTGGGGTGCAGTTTTAAATATCGCCTCTTGATTTTTTAACTGACATCAGAGAACGTCATCTATTAAATTTTATTTTTTGAAATTCCTAGCGTTAGATGCACTATGTAGAAATATGTACACATATTTTCCTTTTTTAAGTGATGTATTCGAAATCTCTTTCCGGTTCAGGTATACCAGAATTTTAGTTCCCCCCCCCAAAAAAAACACCAATTTAATTATTCCATGAGTTGGCGTTCTGATTAAAAAATATATATATATACAATTTATATGTTTTAATATGTACATAAAAAATAAAGTGAGTAAAAACGCCGGGAGAATGTACTAAGCCTAATGGATTTGAAGAGAATATTGGGGCCATTTCCTTTCTTTTTAGAATCCGTCCTTGCTTTCTCAAATTTCTCTGGTACCCAATTATTTCAGTTTGCGTAAACCTGGGAGCAACTTGGATGTACGCGAATGAATAAATGTTGCTACATTAAAGATTAATTTTCTGCTCAGAGACTTTCTTACTCTCCTCGACTCTGCCCTTGATTCAATTATTATAAATAATTTATTTTTCTTTTATATATATTATATATGTATATATATATATATATGTTTCAACATTTGTAATATTTTTACTGTAATTATTTCAATTTACGAAATTATGTTAATAAAAATAGAAATATTTTCAGCTTCAGTTGTAGTTAAGTTTGTTAGATTTTTAGTTATTAAACTATAATGACGAACGAAATCAATGAAATTGGGGCACGGGTTGTTGTAACTAGAGTTACCTTCTCTAGTAAGCAGTTACCCGACCGTTGTATGGTGCTAGTCCAACCGGCGGAGAAACGAAACAAGAACCACGTGAATCTGTACGTCCACGTCGTGCAGGGTGGCAATTTCCTATTTTGGCGGGCTTAGCGCCGATTAGGAAAGCTAAAACAGAACTCACAAAAATAGCTGATGGGAAAACGGAGGGAGGATCACTTACCGAAGGTGATATTACTAATAAATACCGTTAAGTTTTATACTGCTTTAAAAACAGCAGAATATCAGCAAGTTGTTCGTGACATATTTGCCCCAGTCAGATTGGCGAATAGCAATCTAGAGTGAGTAGGCGAGTATCCGGCTCCTAAAAATCGGGTCCTTTTGGTTAAGGGAGTAAACCCTAACAGAAAATCCAGCGGAAGGCAACAGGAAACTACCGCTGTACCTTTTTCGATAATTATGACGTGTCAAGAAAATTGTAAGAGTGTGCCAGGCAATAGGCGGCTTCCTGTAGCAATACAGGTTGGCTCGAGTCCTCCTGTGCCCTTGTTGGTGCAGCACTCTAAAGCCGAGGACAAACACGTTGAAGAATTGAGATTTCAATCCCTAGGTTATCGTGCGATGACAGGGAGGTAACTTTTAAATGGAAATAAGATACGAATAACCACAGCTAATACCAATAAAAAACAATTTTACAACATCGGTACTTAGAATGTAAGAAACTTTTACCAAGCTGGAAGATTGCAAAATTTCCTTTACTCGTATTAAAGATGAAACGCTTAAATCTCGATGTTATGGGAATATGCGAGCATAGGTGGCCAGCTATTGGAGTCCATCGGCAGGATGAGGGAATATTTTATTATTCCGGATATGAAGAAGAAGGCAACTGCACCAAAAACGGTGTAGGGATAATAGTGTCGCATAAGGTGGCGCAACATGTACTGGGATATACACCAATTTCAGATCGAATTATGCTGTTACAGATCCAAGGTGCCCAGTGCCTAATAAACATAATTCAAGTTTATGCCCTAACATATGATTCGAAATATGACCAATTAACCGAAGAACTGTATGAATCCATTCAGAAAGTAATAGACAAACTTAATTGTCACGATGTTCTAATAATAATGGACGACTATAATGCAAAAGTAGGAAATGGCAAACGTGGAAGCTCTGTTGGATCATTTGGTCTTGGCACTGGCAATATGCGGGGAGACAAATTAGTAGAATTCTGTGAACAAAACGGCTTGATTCTAACAAACACCTGGTTTAAGTTACCAAAGCGACGTCTGTATACATGGAAAAATGAAGTCGTTATCAGAAATCAAATGGATTACATCATAGTGGGCAATAGATTCCGGAATATGGTTAAAAAAGTGACTACTATCCCAGGAGCAGACATTAACTCTGATCACAATCTTTTAGTTGCTAAATTTAGACTGGATTTCAGAAAGATCCAGAAGAGTAACAGTCGTGGAAAGGATATAGATGTAAACAATTAAAGATCAGCAGATGTGAGAGCTAAGATAGTTGAAGAGTTAAATGTCAATCTTAAACAAATAAACACGGAATTAACAGTAGACAGATTGAATAAAGCAGTTTTAGCTACCTGTCAAAAATATCTGAAGAAAGATAAGGTCAAGAAGAAGAAGTGGATGACCCACGAAATTATGGACTTGATGGAGCAAAGGATAAATTACAAAAGTGCTAATTTAACGGAGTATAATAGGCTAAATAAGGAAATAAAAAAGGGAATTAGGCAAGCTAAAAATAACTGTGTAAAGAAATTGAAGCATTAACAAAAAAAAAACACGATGCTTTTAAGACGCATAAACTAATTAAAACAGTGACAGGTAAAGGTTTTCGACACAAGTCAACTAGGCTAGTAGATAAAAACGACACGCCAGTTATATTAAGGAAAAGGACAAGGAGGAAACTTGGAAGCTCTACCTAAAAAAAAACTATTTTTTGATACCAGATGTAACAATTTCAACAGCAATAGGGAAGGAAATTTGCCCCGATCTTAGAATCTCAAGTAAGATACGCAATTAAACTATTACAACCCAAAAAGGCAACTAAACCGGATAAAGTTCTAACGACGACAATATCAAGAAACTAACTGCACTCTTCAATCAAATATATAGCTCTGGAAAGATTCCGATTGACTGGCTCAAATCTTCATTTGTGCTGATATAAAAGAAACAATACCCAAAGGAATGTGGGGGACTACCGGGCTATCAGCCTTATAAGCCATCTACTAAAAATCTTTTTGAGGATTATTCACCAACGAATCCGATCTAAATGTGAGATCGATTTCTCAGACACGAAATTTGGATTTCGCTATTGTGTTGGAACTAGAGAAGCATTAACAGCAATGCACATTTTATTGCAAAAACGTAGAGAAATGAATAAAAAGATACATTTATCTGCTTTATAGATTACGAAAGGGCATTTGACAACGGCCAACGTGATAAATTAATTGAAATACTCGAAGGTACTGGAATTGATAAAAATGATATACAAATCATTAAAAATTTATATTGGAATCAGGAAGCAGAATTAATATTAGAACCACCCCGAGATAAGATAAAAATCGAAGTCCGACGGGGTGTCAGGCAAGGCTGCATTCTTTCTCCATTATTATTCAATCTTTATGCTAAACAAATTTTCAAGAAGTCTATTTAAAATTTACCATGATAAATGGAAAAGTAATTAATAACATCCGTTATGCTGATGATGCTGCTATTTTAATTCAAGATCTCCAATCTCTTATTAACAAACTTAATTTAGTTGGGCAGATGTACAACCTGAGCATCAATGTTAAGAAAACAAAATGGATGCTGGCTAGCAAGAAACAGTCCAGTCAGGCTACAATCACTGTTAATAATGAAATTGTTGATAGAGTTGATAAGTTCAAATATTAGGAATGTTACATCACAGAAAACCTAGATTTGGATATCGAAATAAAAATGAGATGTAACTATGCTGGGACAGCCTTCAATAACATGAAAAATCTACTCTGCGATAGATCCTTATGCCTAGGAATAAGACGGTACACTGTGCAATCTTACATTTTTCCAATTTTTTTGTACGGTATAGAATCATCAACGCTTAATAAAAGACAAATTGAGCGACTAGAAGCAGTGGAGATGTGACTAGATAGAAAAATGTTAAAGATTTCGTGGATAACCCCAAAAAGCATCCAATAAAAGAGTACTAGAAATGGCAAAGACCGAAAATACGCTCGTTAAATGGATAATAGATAGAAAAGTTAAATATTTTGACCACATCATAAAAGGACAAAAATTTAAGATCCTTTAAGAACTGGGCTGGCATCAGCTCAACCCATGATCTCATCCAAGGAGCAAGAGAACGCAAGTTTTAGCTGCCATCTGATCGTCAACTCTCTGGGAAGAGTACGGCACTTCGAGAAGAAGAAGATATACATATATATATATATATATGTATTCTCTGCAATTTATTGGCCTGTTAAGAAAAATATTTTTAATAATTATGCATATAATGAAATTCATACATGTTAGAAAGTAGTTGTCATTTTATGTTTCTTTTTAATATTTCTGAAGAAAAAAAAAAGAAATAAACAAGAGTGTTTCTTAATATAATTTTAGCGACAACGAGAGCACATTCATCTTCATCGGTAAATTAATAATTTATCCGTTTTTCATAGCGATAGAATTGTAGCATTGGTAATTTAGCTTAAATTTTTTAATTCTTGAGTCATGTGCTTAATTACAATCGTACCAAAAACATCTAGGATTTACATTTATATCTTTTTTTTTTTTTTTTTCAGATATCGTTTCTTCTTATAACGTTTTGTCCGACAGCTGAAAATTGGCGACCGCAAGGCTATTTAAACTTGATTTTTTTGATTTCGATATTTCAGCTCGTGAGCGTTTTCATTATAAATCCGCTAGCGCCGGGTTTCTTCTACCTCTGTTAGTTTTATCAGAAATCAAGTAGTTTTTTTTTTACATGGATTTTTCAGCGGAGGACATTAGCCCAAGAAATGGGAAGGAAGGGAATATAAATTTATATTCTTATGCGTTCCAGAGGATAAAAATAATTTGAAGGCAGGAATAACACAAGTAAACGGAAATGAGAGAATATAAGAAGCACCGATAAGGTAAGTAGTGATACCGAGTTTTAGTAGAGAAGAATAAATTGTTCAGCGGAAAAGGTTGAACATTGAAATAAAACATGATATCAGAGTCAGAGGGAAAGTAATCAGAAGGGGGATGAAAAGGACAAAATTGAGTAGAGGTAGAGATGAAAACCGAGAAAATGATGCAGGAAGGAGACTAAAAGCGAAGGCGACAAATAGCATAAATTGTAGAGTGTTTAAGAGAGGTGAAGTCAAGGAATCACGGACTAGGATGAAGAGATGGCCGAATAGAGAAGTAAAAGAAGGTAGAATTAGAAAATGAAGAAGAATAAGAGTTGTCGAGCTATAATTTAGAAAGAGCGACTGAGGAAAGAACAATATTATGGGCTGAAAATGTGCCCAAAAAACAGGCCCCTGGAAACGAAAAAGTAGACTAATGAATATTCAATAATTTATTATGTTCAATGCCCAAATGACAGCGGGAATTCGCAGAAGACCGACCGCGATCGAGCGGAGGAGGAAAAGATCATCATGGTTGAGGGAAGTATTATATAATCGGAAGAGGTAGAAGAAAAGATAGGTGTGAGATAGCCTGCAAAGCACTTTTAGAATCCGAGTTTATGAGCACTTTATGGGGAAAACCGATAGTGAGGAAGCAAAGAGGACAGAGCACGTAGAATAGCAATAGATTCCGCATAGAAAATTGAGCAAAAGGAGGGAAGTTTGACCTAAGTCAGAACTAACTCCATCTGGCCCTTTGGAAGCGTCAGTGTAGATAGTGGTCGGTGTAGGAAGTAGAAGACCGGATTCAACTCTGGCGACATGTTAAGGATCAGATTCGGAACAGAACGGTGAATGGCACGTAATAGAAGAAAAGAAACGAAAAAGCTGAAAGAGAAATCAGGAAGTTTATCACGACTGCGGAGAACCTCTTATATTTTTAATTTTGTTTAAACATGAGACATTGGCCGATCATTAATTTAGTTATCAATGTGTAATTTCAGCGTGCTCAAGTATTTACTGCTATTTCCTGGTAAGCAAGTATCAATGATGAGACAAGCCGGACTGAAAGATCGTTGCTAATGTTCTAGTACGCATTCGGTTACACCCGGAACGATTCTATCCACGATTTAAAAAGTGAACGGTTGCAAATGAATTGGACTGAACGTACTTCCAATAAATATATTCGATATAATAAAGATTTCGCTGAAGAAAAAAAAACGTGCTATAGCAATAAAAATCCCATGACAGTCCAAATTCTAATGACTGAAAAAATTCCGTCGAATTTCAAAATAAAATAAAGAGCCTTAACATCGTGAAAATTGAAACAGGTAAAACGAGATGAACTATCACTATAAAATTAAAATGAAAAGTATAAATACAATAGCAAACATCTCTCGAGAATAAATATTATTTTTTTTTTTTTAATTGGGCTCGTCAACCAAGGACCTTCACCCAGAAACAATTAAGGGAAAACGAAAGTTATATAGTGAGGTGATCAGCTTATTAAATAAATTAACTCCTAGAAATGTTTTTTTTTTTTTTTTTTTTTTTTTTCCGGAAATGATAGTAAGAACTAAAGAAATAAAAATCAGTGCGGTGTATACGATCTGTGAGGTGTGAAACAGAACTAAACCAGACAAAACCGTAAATATATTGGAAGGTTTTTAATGAAATTAGTGTCGACAGACTCATCTGGACGAACTGATGATTAACTTGACAATCAGTGTGAAACAGTTGTAACAATGTGGGCGCTACTGTTAATATTTTGTTTAAAAAAAAGAAATATGCAAAAATTATTCGAACCATGTTAAAGTTTACAGGAAAAAAAAAGGATTATGACGCAAAATACAAATATTAAATAAGCATATATATATATATATATATAAATAAATATGCGTGTGTGCGTATGTGATACGCATATATTTCGTGCTATTTGTTCTTGCATAGGTAAAGATTACATGTAAAAACAAGTACATTAATTTCGCAATATATATATATGTATTTAAAAGACTAATTTTTTATATTCGTATAATATATATATATATATATATAAATAAAAAAACAATTAAGTAATACATACACGCGTATGTATGGAACGGAATATTAACATCCTATTTGCATCTGTACGTAATTGCCTTAAAGCTAGAGTACCCTGGCAGCGGAATATGTTGCTGATTCACATCCATTACGAATTATCGATACAAGTGGCGTTTCGCTAATCGACGATAGGAACAGTGGAGAGTATATTAAATCGTCCATTAATTTATCAGAGAGTTCTCCTCGGCGCAGAAGTAGGCCGTTTGCATCGAGTAAAGTCTATCAATCGGATTCATATTGACCGTTGTTATAGCCGGCGGTGAACACTCGTAGCCTTGCCGTTGCATGCCCAACAATCCGGAGTCTACGTCTCTGTTGGTGACGTTCGTAATTAGCTGAAAATCGCCGTACTCCTTCCCTTCTTGCTTTATAAATCCTGCGTGAAAAAGAAGAAAATAAATAGCATGTAAATCTGAAAAATCCCCGCGTTACCGAGTTTATTAATTAATAAAGGTACAGAAATATGACAAGAGAACGCATAGGTGACGTTGAAAAAACAAAAAAAAAAAAAAAGTCGCTGGTTCTGTTTATACATAATGCATAAAAAACTGATCACAATAACAAAGACCCAACTGCGCAGAGAGGAATATAATAGGAGGCCTATTTAAAAATAATCCGGTATGGCCCTGGCCTATGTTTATTAATGTGTGATAATATTTTAGATCTCGTGCAATATATGTATATTTGTGCAATGCGTAGTAGTAGTAATAAGTGGAATGCGACATTTCATATACAGAACAGTTGCGATAAATTTTATAAACTGAGACACGATTCATTAAATGAAAAGGCAAAAAAAAATCACCACCTTACTCGCTATTCAAATCACTTGAATCAATCCATCACGCTGCTTTAAGGTCCATCCTTGGGGCGCATCGAACATCTCCCACGCAGGGTGTCTGTGTGCTATCAGGAATTCCGCCATTATCCTATATATTTGACTTCTACACCTCCCGTGATCATCTATACTGGTACCAACAATATCACTTCTCTTCGAGGAGCACTGTCATTCCTCCTCCAGCCTTTCAAAATGATCCAATACCTAATATTCTAAATTTTTTGACTGAGAAAAACATCAAATACAATCCAGATCTCCTCCTGTTCCCAAAAGAACCACCATGGGAATACCCCCCATTGATGGTAGACTTATCACTCTTTATCCACCGTACATCTAACGAGGACCAATATACAGCTCGCCAAAAAAGTATCGAAAAAATACAAACTTACACACATGATACACACGTTTATACAGATGAAGCTAAAGCAAATGTCGCTGGCACACTGTCCACTCCCACAGCATGTGCCTACCTAATCTCAGGTGAAGCCGAAGCAGTGAGGCTACATGATGACAGCTCCGCATTAGAAGCCGAGCTATACGGAATTCTCTTTGGATTGGAAGCATGTGCGTGTTGTAAATCTGAGAACAAACAATACATAATTATCACAGATTCACTGGCCTCCCTTCAAACTATTCAGTCACTTACTATAACCAGTTCATTAGTCTATAAAATAAGATCTACAGCACATCGCCTTACCCAAGAGGGGATACAAGTAGGCTTCTTGTGGGTGCCGGCACATGTTGGAATACCCGGAAACGAATGTGTAGACCGGGCCGCCAAGTCAATGTTGTCTGTCCCTATGCCACCCAATGTCCCACCACCAGAAATCACTCCCTTCTTCCACAAAAATATGAAAGAACATTGGATCTCATCCTGGTCCCAACAGGCAACTTTCCTAAGGAATATTAAACCAAATGTTGATCCTTGGTGGCCACCGATCCAAATGTCCAAAAAAGAATTCTCTGCCCTTAATAGATTGAGACTGGGACACACATCGATATCTCACAACCATGTCCTCCAGGGAGCCCCTCCACCGATTTCCTGCCCATTCTGTAATGCAGCAGTGCTACCTTCGGTGGAACACATCCTGAAACAATGTCAAAACTTAACAATAATCAAGGACGAACCACTACACCTTCTTTTAGATAACCGTCCAGAACAGGTTCAGACAATGCTAATCTTCCTTAACCGAAATAATTTAATAAACAAATTGTAATAAATCCGATACTCGTTGTGCCGTAATGACCCTGGCAGTTATACATGGCCAACGAGTAGATTACACACAAAAAAAAAAAAAAAAAAAAAACTGTTATCAGCGGTGTCTAATGATTTTTCCGAAAATGTTCACGAACTCGAATTATTTAACTATCTCAAAAAGTTATCTAGCATAGTGTTCAAGCAGCGATGTTCTATTCCGGTGGAATTTGAATTCTTCTATTGATCGAAAATTATTACCATTTACGTCGGTTTCGCTGTATTTGATGTCTAAATAAAATATAAAAAATCGCCACTTAAAAACCCGTCTCGCTGTAATACTTCTGCCTATAACGCGGGGACTCGCTTCTATTTCCTAACTAGAGAGACTTACTTGTCCCGACATATCAAGTGTGAGTTTATAAAAAAATCCTTTCGGTACTGCAAATTAATCTGGCATACTTCGGTCCTTTTTTCTTTTCTTTCCCTTTTCATATTAATTTTGAATTAAGAAGGAATCTTGTGATCACTTCGTCACAAAGATTATCTCTATTCCTCTAAAGTTAGGCTTGCTGCCTCCGCTTCCCGTCAATACCTGATTAAACAGGCACACTAATCCAGGGAATGTGTAATTTTTGTACGCTACCAACTCTACCAACCGAAAACGAACTATCTCTTTTCTCTCGTTCTTCCGTAATATTACGATATGGTATTTTATGTAAATTTGTATTATAATCTATTGTAATTTTTATATTTTTTTGTAGCGATAAATGAAATTTCAGTATGCCCCACTGGTGGTGGTGGTAGTGGTAGCGCAGAAAAAATTAAAAAGAAAAAAAACAAATTCGACTCATAAATTAATAAAAGTGAGAAGGAGATTTCATCGTCAGACTTAATCGAAATTTCGATTTCGCCGGGAGAACAAAAAAAAAAAAAAAAAAAAAAAATGGAAAGCATTACTGGCCCCGCTCTTAACACAATTATCGTTCTAGAAGATGGCTGCTGAGGATTCTTTTTCGCGATTGTTGAAATTTTTTGGGTTACCGCAAAAAAAAAAAAAAAAAAAAAAAGGAAAAAAAAACGCCTTTCGATGTTAATATTCTCTAAGCACATAGAACATAAAAAATTCAATATATGCGGTAGTAGTTAACATAGCAAAACCACAAGATTTTTGCCTTTAAACTAAAATCGTACTTTGAAAGGATGCAAAATTATATCTGAATTTTGATCACACAGCTATATTTAAACAATTCGAAAATTTGTCGGCTATCTCTGATCGTGTGAGGATCTGAGTGTCTCTCTTTTTTCTCTCTCTGTTCCGCTGTTCTTGAGCCAATGCCCGTATTGACGAACCCATTTAAAAAAAAAAAAAAAAATCGAAAATTTCCGTTATAATAAAACACAAAATACGAATAATATTATAAATCTGAAATAAATAAATTCCTTTATAACAAACAAAATTAAGTACACGTATAAATTTCGGCTAAACTACGATTTTGAATTATGCGTTATGCTGTTATTTTCAGTGGAAATTTATATTACGTTTGTTTTGTGACACATTTATTAGTTAAGCGGTTAATTGTATACGATCGATTGTAACTTTATTACAAAGAAACGTTGTTAGTGAGAATCTACATGTGGGTTCTCCATATGTTATTTAAAAAAAAAAAAAAAACTTTAATAAACTAAAATAAGTACCCCTTATTCTGGTACGATGATGATCATCAGCTGACAGCACAGAATGCGCTCAATTCAAATTGAAAATAGAGAGTATTCTTGTATTGTTATAATTGAGATGATATAGCCCGAAAACGTTTCTTTTAATTCAGCTATTTATATTTAAATTTATTAAAATGCGAATTTATATTTATTTATTGTTTGTTAATAATAAGGGAAATTTATTCATTTTATGTTTCGAAAAATTTTTATAGCACAAACAGGTTACGAATTTACATTTCTCTACATTTAGAATAAAATTATTAAAGAATTATTATTAATGCGCACAGAAACATTTGTAAAATGAGACACAAACATTGTTATGCACTTTCACGAACTGATCGAAAAAGTATTTTCACGCTAAGAAAATTTCTAAATTTTTTTTTTACATAACGAATGCGAGCGCATCACACGTGATTCGCGCGATTCATGAAACGAGCAAATGCCGCTTCCTACATTTTTCTCCTCGAACCATTGACGAATTCTGTACACGCCACGACAGAACCGTGTTATGTAATTGGTGAAATATAACTTTTTGCTCGTTTTCAGTGAATTATTGTGATAATAATAGTGATAATACAAATAAATAAAGGCCGCATAATTGATAAACATGGATAGGGACGGTATTAGCCGTTTTTCCAGTTAGACTGTGAATGGTTAGCGGTGCAATAGTCTGCGCTTACGTTGAAAAGAATATGATGGTAGGTTTTGAAGAAAAATTAAAATTGAACGCTAACAGTGTTATGTACATAAATGAAAAGTTCTCCGACTGCCAGAGGAGCAAACTCATAACAGACAATAGAAAGTCAAACAACGAACTGAGGGGCTATTTCGAAAGTTATTAGGAACCGCGGCTAGAATTCGGAGCGAAATGCCAGCGAAGAAGCGAGTTGCTGGAACAAGGGTGAGCGGGGAACGGGCCAGGCGCTGGAACCAACCAGAGTCGTAGCAGCAGCACGCGTACATATAAAAATATAAATGAACGAAAGAGTGTTCGCCGAAAGGAACAATTTGAAACTCGGCATCGAGGTGGCTTTTTCTTATTTTTATTTACCCTATATGCAGCGCCGCCAGACCCGTACACTCAGCGTCGGCCGACTTTCTTTGTAAGTCGTTCCCGCGCTATTATAAAAATCCTTCTGCAACGACATTGTCTTATATCAAAAGGAGACTTTCTTTTTCCCCTCCAGTCAGGCCGTTTCGGCCTGCAACCTTCTTCACCGGGACCCGGTCCCGGTGTAATAATAAAGGCCCCTCGCAGTGTGTACGCGACTGCGTTCTTCTGTGTAAGTGTTTCTGCTCCCTCTCTGCCCTGGACGCTGATAGAAATTTTAGAAAATGGCGTCTTCGGCTTTCATTGGATTTACACAACTCTCTTGTTTAGAACACATCTATTATTTCAGTTCCGGAGATGGCCGCAAATGCCTCTTTTTATTCCTGCTCCGCTTCGCATGGACTTTTTCAGTCCTTCATTTTTTCTTCCGCTCCCTGCATTTTATTTATTTTCATTTTTTTTTTTTTTTTTTTTTATTTTTTTATTTTATTCCGTAAATGTTTCCCAGTAGTTCACTGTCGCTGTTTGAACTCGGAAGAGATTGTGTAGTAATTCCTTCTTCGCATTCGTTCGTATCTTGCCGTCGTCAACTCGTGATAAAATAACACGATAAACACGCTCTGCTCCGAGTTTCCCGCTGGAAAAAGTTAAACACGCAACCACCGAAGAGCATTACGCTGTAGCGAAAATGGAAGAGGATTTCGTTGAATTCGTACCACTGTCGGTGATGGATACGGCAAATAATTCCTCACTGACTGTTTAATCTCGGTTCATTACTAAAATTAAACGATACGAAGTAGTTACTTTCAATTATCATATGCAAAAATCATTGTGGACGGTAGCCTATCAGCGGTCTTCTGACTTAACGGAGACACTTGTTTAGTATGTCAAATAGGTGAAAGTTCTCTCCGCGACTGCTTAAGTATCGATTCCAGACACTTGCTCTTCAAATCCCGTTTGCAGTTTCAAAATTGATATAAGAGTATTTTGTTAAATTCGCTGACGTCGCAAAATGAAAGAATCGATTAGTTTATCAGGTTTTAGTATTATTGCGCGATATAAAAAAAAAAACAAAACAAAATAGTTATTACACGTAACGGGGCTGCTTCACACAAAATCAGTCAGTCGCGCTTAGTATTAGTTTTCAATGCTTGACAACGTTATACATTACTTTAAAATTTTTTTCTTAATAACATGGACATTGGCCCAAGAATAGCGGAATAGAGAGGAAAGAGAGACTCAGATCCTTACACGATAATAGATAGTCGACAGAGGAGGAATCAAGAGCTAGAATAACCGAAGGAGAAGGAAGGGAGAGAACGAATGAAGTACCGTATGGAGCGGGAATACCGGGGTTTGTAAGAGGAAGGAATAAAAAGAAGCTTGTTCAGTTGATAATTACGAACAACCGAAAACATTACATGATCGGGATCAAAAATACATTGATTGCCGGGAGGGCGTAATGGACCGGTAAGGAGAAGGCACGAGAGAATAACGGAACAGCGAGGAAAGGAGTAAACTATAAAACACAGGCGGCAAATCGCAGACAGGTTGGAACGGCGCATAGAAGGAAAGTTAATAAATCAGGGGAAGCGTGTGAAAGGGAAGGTTGATAAGAAAACGGAGTCAGAATGAAGAGACACGTAGGGAGTTAAAGCATAATCCGGAATGAGCAGCTGCAGACAGAAGGGTAATATTGGAAGCTGAGAAGGCAGGAAGAAACCGACCAGAAGAGGAAGATAATCGAGCGAATGAGTGTCAACTAAATTATTTCCCTCGATTATGGCCAGGAATCCAAAGGGAATCCGTTTGGATTAAATGGGAAAGGAAAAGATAGTGAATCAAGGAAGAAGAATGACGTAGTCGGTTGAGTGAGAAGGGAGAGGAGATATGATAGTCTGCAGCACGTTTTGAGCATCCGACAGGATAAGGAGATTGCGAGAGCCCGGTGAAGATTTGATAAAAAGAAGGGCACGCAGAATAGCAGAAGACTCAGCATAAAATATTGAACAGAAGAATTGAAGTTTAAGGGACTCGATTTAATTGAGAGAAGGACAGAAGAGAGCTGCACCAACACCATTGGGTCCCTTGGAGCTATATTTAAAAAAATGGTCGGGGAAAAAAGAGCTAAGATTCTGTCGAAATTCTGATCTAGCAACGTGAGGAAGAAAAGGTTTGGGAGGAATAGGTGAATTCCTTTGAGTCTTATCCCATTCCAGTGTCAATGTCATAATCACTCAACCAGTTGAATTTCCAATGAGTTTTTGTTGTTATAAAGTTAAATGCAACACTGTCGGCACCATATATATATATGTATATATATATATATATATATATATATATAGACGTATGATCACGTATAAATGTGGCAAATTTTTCTCTATTGCACAGTGTTTGTCGTCCCGTTTTCGTTTACACAATTCACGTTTGCGTCCGGTGGTGTTTTTCATTTTTGGGAACATTATGAATACACTTCTTATCATTGTGCAAGTTGATGAATAAGAAGTCCCACCATAATAAGGAGCATGTACAGACTATATTGCTAATTTAATAATACCATGAAAATGCAAAAGAAGTATTATTTATATTTTCTGTAATATGTTAAGTTGTTTCGGTTGTTTAATGAAATTTATGGTATAAATTATTGATTGTATTTTTTTTTATTACATAAAATTGGGACATTTTTTCGTTATAAAATCTAATGGGGGCCGGCCTAAGAATTACGCTGTAAATTTTAATAATTTTATACGAAGTATAGAAGAGAAAGAGACAAAAATGTAAGCAAGGGTACAGTCTCTTGCGAGGCCAAAATGCCCAAGTTTATATTTATATATCAATATATATATATATATATATGTGTGTGTGTGTGTGTAGGTGTGTGTATATAAGTAACCGATTCGCAATATTATGCGGAGCATAAATAATAAAATTATCATATGAAAAATAATACACAATACGTATTAAAAATTATTAAAAAACATTAAAAAACATCGACTAGTTTCGACGAACTATCGTCATTATCAAGATGTTAATTGTATTGTGTTAACCTGTGAAGGTTAATTATTCAATTATACAGTGCAATAGTGTGTGACATATATGATGACATGCGTCTTATTACATATCGGTATAATCACCACAATTACCGCCCCCTATAGTCAATTCCAATTTTTCCTAATAGTTTCGGGAGGGTTTCACGGGCGGTGCTTAATTGTATCGGTTGCTATGATGATCTATATAATCAATTAATATCATTGACCTAGCCCGTCACTGGAGGTATGGGTTAGTTCCTAGGTAATTATAATATATTCCTAGGTTAGTAGTATATTATTAACAAATGGTTGAGGTCACGAGTATTGTTTATGATTTTACCGATACAGTAAAAAGAAGAAGAAGAAGAAGAAGAAGAAGAAGAAGAAGAAGAAGAAGAAGAAGAAGAAGAAGAAGAAGAAGAAGAAGAAGAAAAAAGACCAATCACGTTAAACTCGGGATGTAAAAAAATTTGATCGGACTGGACGCGACTGCTGACTAACTCGATGTTAAAAAGTCTAACAGGAATAGTTAGTGTTTTTTATTTCGGTGTTTTTTTTAGCTTTTTTTTAGCTTTTTTTTGTAACTGGAATATATTGTTCCGAATTATTAAACACGGTGTCTAGTAAAAAGTAGTCAATCTAGAGCTGTATGTATGATATTGTATTGAACTGGCAAAACCAAAACTCACTATGATTGATTATGGCTCATAATTTCAGATTTCGAATAGGCCACAACAACTGGCGGTTTTTTATTACAGCAAAAATTCGATTAAAATGTTCAATTAAAACTTTACAGTTCTACCGAAATTATTTCGATGACGTTTTTATTCCGTATTTTATTTGGTACTCCTGTTTATAAATGTGATTTTTTAAAATACATTTTAATTAAAATGGACAAAAAAAGAGTTAAGAAAAAGCACGCAATTAAGTTTAGTATTCGAAATTTTGTCCAACGAATAATATTCCGACACTTGATTTTCCAACAGAAAAGTAAAAAATAGTTTTATAAAAAAATAACTACTTCAAAATTTACTCGTAAGAATTTAATAAAAACTAAACTAGAATGTAAAAAATAATTATTATTCGATAAAAATAATATATTTTATACAGTGTTTTTTTGGTTTTTCTGCAGCTTCTATACTACAATTCATCGGAATTAATTATATTAAAATATATTTGTTTCAAGGATAAAATTGTACAGCAATTTACAAATTTTAGACTATCGGAAGCGACAGGCCCGTGCCCAGAATTTTTTTTTTTGGGGGGGGGTTGAAAATTTTCTTTGCATATTTATTTTATAATACATTTTTCACTAATATTCGTACTATTAATAATTATCATTTTAATTTATATATATATATATATATATATATATAATTTACATAAATGAATTACCCCGTATATGAACATTAATAAAAATTACATATGTTACTAATTATACTCGTAATAAAAATTTTTTTACATAAAATATTAATGAAGTACCTAAAAATATGGAGCATATTTTTTTCTTTTTTCTTTTAAAAGTAGGTAAAAACACCCCAAAAATCATCAATATTTATTTTAAATTTGTGATTTTCTTCAGATTTTTTTGTATTTATAATAACTATTTCAGTTCTCATGGGGGGGGGTTAACCCCCCCCGTGGACACGGCCTTGGGAAGCGAGAAGACACTTGGTGTTGGTCGATTACCTGGAATTTCTTGATGACGACGCACGAGTGTAAACATTCGGAAAATTTATATAATTCACTTGCGCAATTTTAGTTATATCAGAGACGATCGAATGAAAACTACACTAGGTTTTGTCAGTGAAGTGATGATGGAAGTTTATTACCTCCGAGCCAAGGTCTGCAAATAGATGCGATGAGATTACTAAGCGCAGTATCATTAAGACTTATATGAGCATATTCATAGTAAAAAGTCGAAAAGAAGTTAGCCCGATTTCCGATATTCTTTGCGAGCGTACTTAGTGAGAAGTATGAAACTACTAAGGAGGAGTCCGGCTTATTTCGTCTACTTGGCAGTGGCATCGGCAATGCAATTAGACATTTTCCGGAAACTAAATATTAGAAACATCAGGAAAATTGAATGCGGTTTCCAATTATTGTCGCAATATTTCGTTATGCGAAACCCTAATTTAAGTATGAATATTGTTTTAGGATAGTAACCCTTTAACGTATATTTTACTATAAAATATATTATCTTTTATCGTTTTAATGGGTTTTAATCAAAACTTTTGTAGTAAATCTTAAAGTTTTAACTATTTTATTTCACAAGAATCTACATTTGGCTAAACTGACGTTCGTAATATTTTAAGTCGCTCGCGTTTATCGTTCTTTTAATTTTAAAATTTTCTTACAAGTATTTATACTTTTCCCCATTTATTCTAATTTTTTTTTTTTGGCTAACTATATTAAGTAGGGCATATTTCTTAGAAGCCATTTTTTTAACGTTTATTTTAATCGCTACCGAGTAATTCACCGATACTTACCGATATATAGCTATATGGGACCACCACTGACCACAGTACAGTTCTTAATAAGCAAAGAGAACATCATTCGAGTCCCCTATACTGTCAATAGTTATGCGCAGTATTCTTAAGACACGAAATAGTTCCGTCAGTGATTATATAAGGCGCGCTAAGGGGATTTAAATTTTTTTTATTCAAATCTACATTTATCCGTCGAATGTTAGATAATATTTTAATTTTCTAACGACTGGCTATATTAAAAATTGTAATTATTTTTTTAATTTAAGTTTCCCCGTGGTAAATAATATTTTTCTTAACATATATTTGAGCTGATCGCTGCAACTCCAAAAATATTCTCCAGCGAATGTTTGACCTTGTCTGACAGGTTTTGTAATCCGTTCCAGTTTCCTACTAAGGACCAGGCGCACTATAATGAGGTCCATATCGCTTCACAGTCGCAACCAGCATTTTCCTTCATATCTCATATTTTCATAATTTTTCCGTTCCTTTTCCATGCCTACCCACATTTTTCTAGGTACTTCGAAGTCTAGAGGCCTGGAAAGATTTTAGGTTATTCGACATCGTGTAAAAGGAAAAGATTTTTTTTCCACTAATGTTTGCCAGTTTGAATCACCTTTCTGATGTCATTGCATGATCGCTACTAAAATCTCCGGCAATTACTGCTGATTATCAATGTTGGCTATATTATTATTTTTCCATTCGACCCTGTAAAAGTTCCCTATTAGTAATTTAATAACTTGTATTTTTGCTGAGTAAGTTTTTCCTTTTATTTTATTTTGTTCAGCACCTAAAAATTTTTATTCAAGTTCGTGTTTCACAAATGTTGCAATCCCATATTTTTTGTCGCAGATACGTGTTATGGCCGTTAATTTTGGCTCTCTCGATTAACTGCTTTTCGTTGCCAGTGCGTATCTCCTGTAGTATTAATCTGTGTGTTTGCCTTCGTCATTTTTTCGGTTATATCGACCTACTAATTCCTTCCACGCTGATTTGTAATATTCTGATAGGTTCTGCTATTTGGGAGCCCCGATAATTCGAAGGTTCCATAGATATGTAATACGAGTCCGTAAGTGGTAAACGGTATTTAAAGTTTGCTACCGGAATTCCTCTACCCGTAACTATTTATAAAGTGTTTGCAAGTGCACGACAAGGCAGTAGTTCGGGACGTACTCGTAAATAATATTGAGAAAAAAAGATTAAGCCGTTTGTTATCTAACTAAAAATTTCTTTAAAGAGACTCCTGTTTTTCACGTTATTTCGATGACTACATTCATCGATATTCATCGATACTCAGATAGAGCACCGCCACTGACTGAAACACCTTCGGATGAACAAAGAAGAATCATTAAAATAGAAAAAAAAGAGAACAAACGAATCGACCCGTAAAATGAAAGAAACAAGCTGATACTTGTGTATTTCTTTAAAAAGTAACGAAGCTTTTCAAAAAAAAATTTTGATTAATTTTCGATTATCGAAAATACGTCAGGCTAATTGTAACGTCGCTGTACGATGACTTTTGAACCCTTTCTTTTCCTTTTTTCTTGCATCGCGTGTTAATAGTTTTCCGGTCATTACGAAAACGTAGTAGCATATTAATGGGTTTAATTAGTGTAATAGAATATTAGAACTCGACTGGACCTGTCTTAATAGTGCCGTTGTAGTTCGTACTAATGGTAGGTACAACGAACATATAGCAGAAGGGACACGTCTCGAATAGTCGCAATGGTCTGTTGAGTACAGAAAAGTTCTTTCTCGTAATGACGTGAGGTAGATATCAAGGGAGTAGTCGCCTTGATGAATCTTATAAAAATGCTGTCCATGGCAACCGTGAAAATCAATCTTTCACACTTTTGTAGAGAGAAAATGTAGAAAACTAGATACGGTCGCATCGAATTCGAGCAATCTTCGGAAAGTATAATGGTGAATACGAGAATACAAACAAAGTATCGATAATGAGAACAGGCGAAAAGCGAATATATAAAACTGTTGTTAATGATAGTGATGTAAAAGTTAAAACCAATTTATAACACAATTAATTAAAACCGGCATGTTTCGGAGCCATACGTCGCGGTGTCACATTTTTAATTAATATCTCGTGTTTTATTGCGCTACAAATTGATTTTTATTATATACAACAGTTTAATAATAATATATATTAAACGATTTTCAAAACAAACTGACAACCCGTACACGAGTTTTTTGGTATAACTGGGCAGGAAAAATACAGATGTTTGCCAAACATTTTTCCAATGTTGTCATTATCCTAAATCCAAAAAGTAACGATTTCATTAATAGCGAATTCTTAAATGCGCCTTTACAATCAACGACTCTTATTTCGTCAATGTCTCCGGGAGAAATTAAATATATAATTCGCAAATTAAATAATAAAAAAAAGTCCTGCCTTTAATCTCGGATAAATTATTACCCCAACTATCCCCCGGTAAAACGGCATTATTTGTCACAAACATTTTCAATGTTGCATTTCGCCTGCGGTACATTTCGTTATTTAGGTTGAAAATAGTAATTTTAAAGGGCATAAATTCAATTATGCTGTCTAAGCGTGTTCCAGAACTTTTGTTATCGCAAAAAGTATTCGTCCATATCGAACCATTCACATTATTTGAGAACAATTTGAAGCTGAACGCCCATGCGGGTTTTTGAATATAAGAAAGTCAACTCGGTATCGAAGAGCACGCGTTTCCCTATCTCCTTAGTGTCTTTTCTTCAAATTATACCGCGGAGTGTGTGTGTGTGTGGTGGGGGGGGGGGGCATTTTAAGTTAAATTGCATAATCATTATATTCAAATATATTTCATTTGCTGGCGTGCTACGACTGGATGCTTCTTGTGTTGATTTCCTAATAGAAGATGACGTTATTAACAGACGAACCTTAGGGTAGTATGCTTCTAGGAGAAATTATGAAGGGCAATGATGTTCTGTTGGCTGGAATAGATGTAAGCAGGAAACCGTAACCGGTGAATTTTTTTCTGCATAAATGGACAGATAAAGTGTGTATTGCTGCATATTTAGATAGCAAATGAACACGACAAATTCGTATTTTTCAGAAATTATGGCGGTTACATTGGATAGGTTGACACAATTGTTTGATCTACCGTTGCAAAACACACATTCGTAATTTATAAAGGAATATTCAATTTCGACATACATACTTATATTGCGGAATTTACGCATATCAGTAAAATACGGCGATTCCAGCATAAGGCTTATTCCATACTGATGCCTACGTAATCATTACATTGGGACTTTAGTATCTGATAAGCAGAAGACAAGACTAAATGTGCCTGTGAGCAGTATACGAACCGTTTCCGATGCACTGGTAATTAACAGTCTCTCTCAGGTACGTCAAATAAAAAGATAAGAAAATCCTAAATTATACAAGAAATAAATGAGGAACACTGTCGTACACGTTGCGTTTCAATCGCTAAAGATGGCCTTGTAATTCAAAAAGTTTAGAAATAAAAAAAATTAAAAGAAATTGTACGTTACAAAAAGTGAGTGTCCTTCTTTGCGATGATATATTGCTGGAGTTCTGCCGATAAAAAAAAAATATTTAACGAATGCCAGTTAAAATATAATCGAATAATTACCGTTATTTTAATATGTAATTTTAAATAACGCGTTACCTATTACTTTACTAAATGTCACATGATGAAATAAGAACAAAGAGAAATGTCACGGAAAATAACTTTACAATATAAGTTGCTTAGGTTAAAAACACAACATATTGTATTACCTACAAAGGGAAATAGTTTACCGGAGGACCAGGAGTAATGATAAAATATGCTACACACGGTCAAGAGAAGTTAATAGTAAAATAGATAATGTGAAAGAAGACGTGTTGATAAAATTAGGGGAAAATATTGTAGCGAGACAAATACTCTCTACCTGAATAAAAAAATTATTTAAATAATTTATTATCAAAAAAAAAAAAAAAAATTTCAAATTGTAAAAGTTGAATCTACTAGTTTCACATGTTCACCACATTTTCTCTGCGATAATGATGATGATGATGATGATGATGGAGAAAAAGTTAGACTCTAAGATAGAGGAAGAGATAGAATGAAACAGAGAGCAAGGTGGTTAATGAAGAAGTTGTTACTAAAATATCTGTAATTGTGTATTTTTGTTTCGTTTTTTATTTTTTAATGATATAAAAAAAAAACATAAAGCACGCATAATTAAGAAAAATAAAGTGCGATTGGGTGTACATGTTCCGAAGGATATAAAAGTAAATTAATGGCGTGCAGGGCAAAACACGAATCGAAATCAATATAATAAGATAATTCAAGCGCTATGTTAATTTGATTTGTAATTTAGAAAAGAAATCTTTTATTTATTATCATTATATTTTTTATTTCTTTTATGACTTTCAGTGTCATATTCTTATGTGTGCCGGATGTCGCTATGTAACGTGTGAAGAAAACAAATTGCACGTTGCAATATACCGAAGGAAATCCAAGAAGAAGCGAATATGAATAGATCGAAGAATAAAATAAGGATATGGATGACTCTGCGTGGTGTAATCGTCATCACCGGCTGATATAATTTGTTTATACGAGATCGGCAAGGAAGAGAATGCATCGAAAGACACACGCAGATCTTAATCAGAGACTTTTTTAAAAATTAGTTAATATACGCCGTAAGTTTTAATTTTTATGTTTACTTTTTTATAAGTTAATTTTCATTTGTTCGTTTAATTTGAAATTCCGGCGTATCCGGATTTTTTTGCTATCCGCACTAGCCGACCGCCCAATTAATCCGGATGATAGTCGCGAGTCGACTGCATTTAGTGTAGAAATTAAACGTAGTTAGAATTAAGATGAATGTATATGAATAAACGATATAATTATGTTGGGAACCCGCGACAGGCTTTGGCCTTCCCGTAAAAATTATTTAAAAAAAAAAATCTGGTTCCAGTTTTTAATTTTACACAAATCTGCGCTCACGAAATGTACAGGTCGAAATAGCCATGTCAAGATTAAGACCAGGCGGTCGAAGAAGAAATTTATAGCGGGGTTGCTCTTTCACGTGCTGTTGCCATCTTTTAACTCGCTTCTTACTGGCAACTAAGGTTGACTAAATTAGGGTGAAGAATAATTGTCCGCCGGAAGCGAAACTTAGGCGCTCGTACGGAAGCCAGCTCGATAATACGATATTTTGGCGGGGGAAATGTTTTCCCGATTGTCGGTGATTCGTCGTGCATCTGTTTAGAGGAGTAAAATTATCGATAAAAACGAAAATCAACTCACCGCTCTGCGAATATAGCATGGAATTCAAATTATTCTGATACAGTGGCTTATAGTAATCGAAATCGTTCTCTAACTCCGCTTTTACTGGTAGGTTTAAATGATAAATACCGCTGTGAGCCTCCAAAGGACCATCCCGCATATAACAGGAATTTACCATTGCGGTCGATCCTAATTTAATCGATAAATAAACACCAATTTAATTACATAAAAACGACACACACACACGCATATATATGTTAAGATAAATGTGCGCTCCCTATTGAAGCAAGTTTGCCGGAGTAATGGCTAATTCAGATCGCAGCAGCAGAAAATAAACGGAACAACAAGGAAGGATAAATGATAAAATCAGTTTAATATTACTGAGAGGTGGGGTAATATATCCTACTGATGCAGCTTGACTCAATTAGATGCGACTTCCGGTTTGTTTAAGAAATTCGTTTTAGCTCCGATCTCATTACAACGGCAATACCACCCCGTAGTATTATTATACGGGTGTTACGGTTTTTAGATCCTAACCGCTCGAAATCTTACTGGTGACTGATTCCTTGCAGTCCATACGTGCTTTGCAGTCAGATCAGCCGGAATCACCAATGGTCCTAGAAGTTCTGGCTATCTTATACCAGCTGAGCCGAAGGGGATGCCGAGTTGTTTTCTTATGGGTCCCCAGTCATGCCGGTGTTCCGGGGAATGAGCCGGTTGACCTGTGGTCGCTCGGTCATTCATGATGTGTCCAATGCCGTTATTTGCTTTTGGTCCATTATCTTTGAGAGGTTTCCTGTCAGATACGGTCTTCGCACAGTGGAGTCATGACTGGATGTCTCAGTCGACCTTCCCCAGGGAACTGAAGCCTACGACGGAGCCATGGTGGCCTCCAGTCGGAACAGAACGCAAAGTGTTTTCGGCAATCAATCGCGTTGAGAACGGGACATACGTCCTTTTCTCACGACTATATCCTCAAACAAGCCCCAAAGCCAAGTACCTGCCCATGTTGTTCTATTGATGAATACCCGTCAGTTTCGCATATCTTGCTGAAATGCACACGTCTAAATGGGTTACGGCGAGGCCAGATCACATCGATTGAAGACATCCTCTCAAATACCCCTACCGCTTTGAACAATCTTATGACTTTCGTTCAGGGACTAGCGAGCTAAAGAGTCTGTTTTAAACGTAGGTCCACTCACTGCGATAACCTAGTTAGTTACATGCAGCGAGTGGTTTAGTACCCCTTCTTAAATGAAAAAAAAAAAAAAATAAAAAAATATATATATATATATATATATAGTTCAAATTAAGGGGAAATGGTATTATCGTCTCGAGCTGAACTGGTTAAAACGATTTCAGAGAACGGGAGCTTTAGTTTCGATACAAAATGAACAACTATTCGTTTTATGGCGCTTCGCTTTTCCTTGCCAAAGAAAAAAAGATAAATATTAAATCGCCGTATCAATGAATTTCTCTTTTATAAAGAAAACACGACATAAAATTCAATAGAGAACAGAGTCATCTCGTGAAGAAATGTACATACTTTTTTTGATGTAAAGACCGCTCGGTCAATTGATAGAGTGGTCAATCGTAGCGGCTCCCCCAAGGGATCCCCGTCTTTTTGGAAGAGGGAATACCTAATTTTCCTGCAATTTCAAGCGAGCTCCATAGCCGAGCCTCTTCTGACACAAGCTATCGGCTCTAACAAAACGGTAATCATGCTTCTCTAGACTAGCTGAGTTTAGGAAGCGCGCAAAATATCATTGCTAGTAGTATAACATGGTAGAGGAGGATCTGATAAAGCGCAAATAAAGTTACGTTTTTTAGTAAAGCGACTGAGTTAAGAGATCAATAATGAAGTTGCGAATCCCGCTAAGTTCAGTGATGAATTTCTGGGGTGAGGGGCAATTTATGTTCTTGGGGGGGGGCAGAGATATTATTTATATTTTTATTGAGAAAATTTTTTTCGGGGTATTCCTGAATAAAACCAAATATGTAAAAAATGATATTTATTACGTAATTTTTAAAATAATGAAAAAACAAGTGTGAACGATAAATTTCGAAGTAAAATAACCTCGATTATAAACAACAGTGTTTGCTCAATTGGTTTTAAAATTATTAGTTCTAATTGTAGCATTAAACAACATCATCATATTGTAAAAACATTCTAATACATTATCTTTTTGTAATAAACGAATAAATCGTGGTGTTTCAGCTGTTTTAAATGGGGACTTTTCTTGGAAATGAAAAAAACAAGAAAAAAACAACAGAAACAGAAATTAAATCATCTATAGAGATCATGTCGCTTTAAAAAAAAAAAACGAAATAAATGAAAACCGAAAAGAGAAACGATTAAAAAACAATTTTTCGATATTAATGATAAATGGATCATCGTCGTGAACCGTGATATTTCCCCTTTTAAGGCTGACAAAAAATACCAACTGCATAGAATAATGTTTTCAGCTCGCGAGTATTTTACATCTTTCGCATATTTGCAATAAAAGCATATTTCATAGAATAACAAACAAACGTCAAAGTCAAATTTTAAAAGATCAATTTTTTTTTATTGTTATTTTATTAAGTTTCATTTTTTCGTCAAAAATAAGTCTCGTAATTTTGAACTTTAAAAATATACGAGACTAATTGAACCATTCCAAAATGTTTTGGCAGCAACTTTTGACATAACTGTGTAAATAAAGCGAATAAGAAAGAATTTCACATTTCCTATGAAATTGCCGCATTCTTAAACAGCTTGTATTAAGCTCTGGAGGGGGGGTAATTTTAGAATTCTGGGAGAGCATTGCCCCCAAAAAAACCACCACTGGATTCATCCCTGGCTAAGTTGGCTAATGAATCTCTTTTCGTAATCAAACAATTCGGTGCGTATTGGAAAATGTTTTCGAAATAGAAAAAAGGCAGCAGTTGAACTATTATTTCGTCGGAATTTATTTTTCCTACAACGATTGATGTTTGCCGTGACGTAGTTGGTTTGCTGCCGAATGAATAGAAAGGGTAATTGAACGAAAGCGCTATTTCGTTATATTTTCCAGCTACCATTGTTGCTGTTATTTCCTGTAGTAGTCGGTGCACAAATCAGAATAAAATGTAAACAATCTGACTCGTATGGACATTATCAGATTCCTCTTTTTGGAAAAGCACAGCTGTGAGACATGTAAACTGTATTAGGCCACTCGATGATGACAATCAAGAACTAAATATTTGGTTACAAATAATCACACAATCTTCGCAACTTGCCGGAATATACATATTTAGAAAAGTTCACCTTGGTGTTGGGGGCATCAGTTAAAAATGCTTAGAGAACGGATTTGTTTTAATTGTTGGAATAATAACCTTTTTGTTAAACCGGATAAAACTTATATCGGAGAGTTTTTGTCGCGAAATTAAGACACTTGCATAATTCAAATAGCCAAAGACTATCCAAAACTGAACGCATTATCTAGAGCTTTATCCGGGTAATTTTGTGTTCTTTTTTAAACGAGATATTCAACTTTTTCACATCGTAACAATTTCAATAATAATTTTCATTATAAAGTTTTTCTTTTTTCTTCTAGTGTATAATCTCGAATTATCTGAGCCGACCCTGCTTACTATGCTTTTTTTGACTTAATTCGATGTTTTTAAAACTAATTTGTGATATTTTTCTCGAAAAATCTCTACAGTGTGGACAAACATATACTGTGGAACTAGAAAGTAAGATAATTCGAAAAACAAAATCCAAGAAAACAAATCGAAACGCTTCGAGTTCCCAATTATACAGGTATCGAGAAAAGCGATCTAATTGGCTCAGGTTGCTGTTTTTTTGTCCTTTTTTTAATTTTCTCGTTCCTATTTAAAACATTTTACACGAAATCTTAATCGAACGTTTATCTCTTACCCTTTTCAATAGAGTACTTTGTTGTTCCTTTTGTCTATCTAAATCTTTTTTCCCAGACCTTGTTAATTTCCGTTACTTCCATCGTTTCTAATTATCGTTCGTCTGACTTTTTTACGTCATAGCCTGCTTTTTCTTTGTCTTGTATTTGTTTATAGTCAGAGTTTTCTCTTTTCCCCCATTTTAATCCCTGCAACCATTTATGGCGCTCATAATTTAACCTTTTTTTTTTTTTTAATGTTCTTCCCTTTCTATTTAGCGTTCTTTTCTTTATTTCTATTTATTTCGGGTCTTTCCTTGCCCGACCGTAATTCACGCTGTTACAAGATTATTTGCAACTGACCATATACAAAAAAATAGCCTATCACTGAATTAAAGGTATTGCATAAAACATAAAAAAAATCGGACACGCAAAAAACCCCATTAAAGCCCGATTATATCAATATATATCGAAAAACAAAACAAAACACAATCGAAACACACAAAATAACAACGATGCTCGAAAAAATAACATGGTGCGTATATTCCAGTTTGTCCTGCCATTAGTGCGAGTGACTTGGCCGTGTAGTTGCGAGTGCTGTGCGAGTCACCTGCCTCAGGCGATGCGAACAGGTTTTAAACACCCGCTAAATTAGCTTTTTTCGTATTGTCAACACGCGACACCAGACTAAAGTCTAATCGATACTTCTTTTCTACTGTTGTTAGGTGAAAGCCCTAGTTGACAACACGTTGTACTTACGACACTGTGCCAGTTAAAATTGGACTTTTAAAAGTACGAGTAGATTGCTGCGCAAGTTGATTGCCCCTAGTTGTTCTGTCTGAAATAGTCAAGCGCTCTGTAACTTCGCAGGATTTCACTGAACAAATATCTAAATCTCTATTCGGCAGAAAATTATTTTCAGTTCCACTTTAATCTGAAACACGATTTTTCGAATTTACTACCAAACAAACCATAGTGGCCCCCCGGAAACTACTTTGACCACAATCTTTCGAACACACCGATTCTAGGCTTACGCCATCGTATCCTCAGTTCCCCTTACATTTTAAAGGATTGTCTAAATCTTAGTCTGGTAACAACTGGCGGATGTTTTCATATTATAATTTAATACATTGTCTCCATAGATTTGTAAGTCTGTTTTTATTAAAACGTACAACTTGCTCTCGTAGCTAGTACAACGGTGGTAAAATCATTAGAATTTCTTAAAGAAAAAGGATGGCAACAACAATAACAAAACTAAACCCATTTTTACCTTAGGTTTTTAATACTTTTTAAAAAAGAACAACCGATTAGTTTTGTGTAGTACTTTGCATTTCACACAATGACAACTGAAACGGAACACAATAATTTGCTGTAAACTGGATTTAATAATTAAAAATTTCAAAATATTTTTCACAGAAAATTTTTAAATTTATTCGATATTAAAACAGAAGGGCGTATATTGTAATTGGTCCTGTCATTTGTAGGTTATTTCAGAACCTACCTTTTTACGCTACGCAATACAGTTTCCGAAAAAATATTTTTAAGATGTATGGTTATGTGCTGTTCCTTTAATTTTATTTATTTTCATCTGTAAATAGTTCAATAAAACATTCAACAAATGGGAAAGGTAACGAGCGATAATTTTCAAGTACAGAATTAGTATTGTCCGTATTTGTTAATTTTATAGCATGCCGATAATTCGATAAAATTTGCGATCGGAAAAAACGCCTCCCCCCCCTTGGTGCACCAATTAAATTTTTTGTAAATTTCGATCACTTTTTTTCTTCTTCTTTTACCACGTCTGCAAGGTAATTGCTTTTAATCCAATCTCGTGTTTACTACCTTTGGAGAACAATTCACAAAGTTACGTATTACTATAACTTCAAAGGCTTTCAGCTTCAACGTGGTTCACGCGAGTAATTCTGCTGCTGATATCATTACCGTAGAAATAAGCCTAACAAAAAATCAAAAAATTTACTTAATGGCAATTTATAGGTCACCGAGTAACAACGTTGGTCACTTTCTACAGGAACTCGAAGAGAGACTGAAAAGATTAAATCGGAATACAAAATTTATTATCTGCGGAGATTTCAATATTAACACTGATTCAAGGAGTAAAATAAATGATCAATTTCTGAACATCTTATCAAGACACGATGGAATTCGGCTAATTAAAGGAACAACTAGAGAAGAGGTAAGAGCAGGTCATATTACCAAATCTTGTATAGATAACATCTTTATTAGACATTCAACAGAGAAAGTAATGGCGGGTATTATAAAGACAAAAATTTCAGATCACTACATAGTTTGTGGTGCACTATGTGTAGATAGAGACGAGAACTTGAAGACCGTTAGTACACGTGAAATCTATCTGAATGAGAACTTGTTAAAAGATAAAGTAAATGCTTATCACTGGCAGGGCTTGCTTGGGAAAAGAGAAGTGGAAGAATTAGTTAATAATTTAAAAGTAGTATTCAATAAACTTTATGACGATTGCAAATTTACTAGGCAGACAAGGAGGGAAAGGAGATACAATCCTATTGCAGCTTGGATGAATAGGAAAATATTAAATTTTATACATATTAGAGACCTATATTACAAAAGATGTAAAGGGAATAATACAAATAGAAGATATAAAGAACTATATAAGAAATACAGGAAATTAGTAAAGCAGGAAATAAGACAAGAAAAAGAAAAAAATATTACAAACAGGAATTACTAAAAGCGAATAAAATAACATTAAAAAAACCTGGAAGATAATAGATCAAGTAGTGTGTAAAAAAAGGGTCTATAATTATAGATGAGGCAATAGGGAAGAATTTTGATGGGTATCGCAATGCGGCGCGTGAATTTCAAAAATATTATATGGAGGCTATTGAAAATCTGAAACATAATTGTGATATTAGACTCATTAGAACCGAGAACGTGAATACTACGGTTACGTCATTTTACATACCGAAAGCCACAAGTGAAGTGATAGAAAACATAATTAACAAAGTGAATAAGAATAAAGCCCCAAGGACATGATGGTATACGGGTGAAAGATGTAATTACACATGCAAAAAAGCTTGCTCCGCTGTTGACAAAAATTATTAATGAGTCTGTAAAAGAAGGTATATTCCCCAGGGAGTTAAAAGTAGGGATAATAAGACCGATATATAAAAATGGGGATAAAAAACTCTGTGAAAACTATAGACCAATTACATTAATATCAGTTATTGCTAAAGTGGTTGAGCACTATGTAGGTAACTATCTTAAATTGTACGTAGAAGAGAACAACCTAATATATCATGACCAATATGGGTTTAGAAAGGGGAAATCAACGGTAACTCTGCTCAGAACTTTTACATCTGCGATAAATAAGGGATTAGCATCCGGCAAACAATTTTTGATAGTCTTTCTAGACCTTACTAAGGCTTTTGATTTAGTGGATAGGGAAATGCTGATAGAAGACCTAAGCAAAATTGGTATAACAGGGAGATATCCTAATTGGTTTAGATGTTATTTACATGAAAGGGAATGTTTAGTGAAAATTGGTAATGAATATAGTGATATGGGGAAAACGAAATATGGAGTAGGACAAGGAACTATATTAGCACCGTTACTGTTTATAATTTACATCAACTCCATTCACAATTGTATTACGAACGCCAAACTTTACGCATATGCTGATGACATTGCTCTGGTAATTGAACACCAAGACGTAGACTATAGTAAAAAGACTGCTTCAGGAGGACTTGAATATGGTTTGCAGATGGGTACACGATAAAAAATTATTAATAAATGCTAAAAAATCAAAAGTGATGTACGTAAGAACACCGAGTAGATTTAGAAAGTTCGTGCCTAAAATAGTTTTGCACAAGGTAGATTGCCTTCATGGATCGGAAGTATGCCGTTGTGAGCCGTTAGAAACGGCTGGTAATTTCAAATACCTGGGAATAACATTCGATAAGGCGTTAACCTGGAGAGTTCACATAGATAACATTGCTAGGAAAATTAGGCAGACTATGCCGGCGTTATACAAATTAAAACAAGTTACGAATTACAAAATTACGAGACTGTATTTTGATTCATTAATAATGACACTAGGATTAGATACGGAATTGAAATTTGGGGGGAGGCAAAAAAAAACAGAATTAAGGAAAATTAGTAGGCTACAGAAAAGATGTTTAAAAATAATTTTGTTATCGAATTGGAGAAGTGCGAATCTTGTAACGAATTCTACTTGGGGTGGGACAATAATAAAGAAATGTCGCCCAAAAATGTTTTTTTATTACAGTAAACTTTTAAGGTATAAAACAGAAAAAATAAGATTACCGACAAGGGAAATATGGGACTAGGAACTTTGACAATTTATGTTTTATAAGACCTGAAGGGATTAATAATAAAATTGATAATGTTGACGAGGAAGTTATGAGTCATTTACTAGGTAACTTACCAAAGGAATTAAGAGACGAAAGTAATTTGAATATGTGGAAAGACAAAATAAAAATATGGTTGATTGCGTGGTGCAAAGAATGAGAAATGGATAGCCATAGTAAAGGAACAGCGATAAGACGGGTAGTTGATTGAAAGAGTAAATAATTATAAATGATGTAATGAAAAAAAAAAAAAAAAAAAAAAAAAAAATGGCTTATGTGAAAATATTGTGGTATGATGTGCGATGGGTATAAATGTTGTGAATTAAAATTAGACGTAGAATAATAAAAATAGAAGTTAAGTTGATTTAAGTAATATTTATAAGACGAATATGATGTATTAGATTTAAGATGTAGATGATGAATAAACGATGTAATTATGTTGGGAACCCACAGACGGGCAATTGCCTTGTGGGACTACCCGCAAATTATTTACATTAAAAAAAAAAAAAAAAAAAAAAAAAAACTGTGTGTCCTTTTTATTTTCATTCTTTTTCCCGTAATTTCTTCAGCATATCGTTAAATATTCCGTTAAAATAAAGTATTTTTTTCTTTTTCTTAATTTTTTAAAATTTCATTTGTTTTTTTTTTTTTTTTTTAGTTTACGGAATCTCGAAAAGAAAGTAATTTTTGCAAAGAAAATAATCCGAAGTTTTTGTCATGTTTATTCATGACCACATTCAGAGAAAAATTTTGTTACAAATGAAAAGATGGCACGACGAATGCTCAAAAAAAGGCAGTTTAAAAAAAATCAACGAACTAAAGAGGAAAAAAGTAAAAAGATTCCTAAGAATTTTTTGACTTTATTCGTCGCTAGTAACTGGAAAAGCCTGTTCATCTTTACTCATTCTTTTCTTTGTCTCAACTGTTTCCTAGCGCTGATGGGCCGCCGCTGAATGTTTTAAACGATATTCGAATAATTTCTGTCCAAGACTCTGAAAATTTGCCTACCCCCAGCTCAATCACCGTGCTTGTTTACATCGCGCGGCTGTAAAATATTCTTCCGCTAGTCGTCTCTTTGCCGTTTCTTTTGTCTTTTTTCGTTACGTTCTACATTACTCTGCTTATATGGAAGAGTGTGTTTTTCCTTTATATTTTACGATAATTTTATTTCATACAATATGCTTTTTCCTCATTTTTTTTTTTTTTTCAATTCTACGCTAATGTTTATTATACAAAATTTTATTCAGACAAAAAGATCGAATTTGATGTTATTTCAATGATAAACTAACTTAAAAATATTATAATTAATAATAATATTTAAACCAATAATAGTTACTCAATATTAAATTCTAATTGTTCTCTATTCTTAATTTTTAAGTATTGTTGTGTTGCTTACACTATTTTTCTATTTTGATTTATCTACTTTTATTGATTTAACGATTTATTATTATTATCATTATTATTATTATTATTATTATTATTATTATTATTATTATTATTATTATTATTATTATTATTATTATTATTATTATTAAATTAAATTAATGTGCCGTGTGCAGCAACTAAAGCTAGAGACATGGTAAAAAGGGTTAGATCAAGGAATAGGAATCGGATTGGCGAAGGAAAGTGACTAAATTCAATAGAGAAGAACAGTCGTCTTTGAAAGAGGACGGTTAAGTGATGTCCTCAGCGAGGAGAATGAGGGACAGACAATTAGGATATGAGAGACAGAGCGGATAACGCCACACGCACGGCACATTGTGGAGTCGAAGTTTTGTTAATAAGGTAAGCACGAATAAGACGCGTATGGCCCAGCCACAGTCTACTGATGATCACATCATCCCTGCAGTTTGGAAGCGAGGTGGTCATCCATGGATCACCCGAATGTTTCATTTGCCGGAGCTTGTTGTTTGATGAAGTCAGCTGCCACTTCTTTTGCCATAGTGCAACAAGTCCTGATTTAATGTGTCTCGTCTGCGTCTGCCTACTTCAAGGGACGATCAATAAATAAGTTACATTTCGCAACAAAAAAAAAAAAAAAATCGTAAAAAATATGCAAATTTATTTTTGAAATCTACAAAGTCCTTTCTCTATTTTTCGATATATGCACCTGAAATATTCAAGCACTTGTCGTAACGTGGTACCAATTTTTCGACGACTTGTTTGAAAAACGACGTCCGTCAGGGGATAGAGAATGAAAGCCGGGTTCGTTTAAGCCGGAGTGGGGGGTTGTTCGTTAATTTAGGTAGATTCTCCCTCGTATACATTAGTTTTCCATTGCCTGCTACGTGCCTATTTTTAAAATAAAAAATAAAAAGTAAATGATAAATATATGTTTATTAAGGAGCAATGCAAGCTTCCGTGTTGAGGTTAAATCTGAAGCTAAATATTCCACCAAGAAGTATAAACCTCTATTTTTAACCACCATCTTAAACGTTATTTTTTTTAGGGAAGGACGCTAAAACTAATAAAAAACTGTAGCCAATCTTCCGGAACCCGTCTCGCGGTAGTTCATTAAGGATACCGACCAGTGGTACATCCTTTTTTAGATCAATCTCCTACTTCATTTAAGACAATATGTGTAATTCCATTATTACTTAACGGGCAAAACAGTTCATTACAAGTAATTATGGAAATGGTCTATTTCTGTGGTAACAGATTTATTTAGGCTAACGGTTTTTTTTGTTTTTTTTTAGCAAAGGAACATAAAGAGGTGCAACAATACGAGTAAAATCTTCAGACCAGCTGTCACCCCTTAATTAAATGTTCTTATTTTTAAACGGTCTCGATGATAAATTCCAGATCTGTTAACGAGAAGTATTTTTATTAAATTTCTCCCAAAAATTCCTCTACGAGGCTTTTATTTTGGTTTTTTTCAAAAACTTCCCGGGTTATGCTGAGACTCTTCTATAATGATTCCATTGTTCCGGTCCCCCGGAACGATCTTAAAGTGTAATTTCTTTCCTTAATCGTTCTTTTACAATCGCTACTCGGGTTAGGAACCTTTTTCCTTTTCTATAATGAGAAACAGGCGCCATGGATCTATTTAGTACCGCTTTCGGAATATTTTTAAATGCATTGTATTTATCTAGAGAGGAGATTTGATTATTTGCTATTTTTACTTTTTGATTTACCAAATTTGTTAATTTAATCAAACCGCCATGTCGTCTCCAACGTTATCTCTATTCTTGCTATTCCGAGTAACTTGGCTGTTACGCCCCTAGTTATAGTACACGATATCTTTTAAAAGACACATATCCAAAGTACTGAGGTTTTTAATGTTATCTCTCTTTTATTAACAACTCCATAGATCATTTAAGCAGTCTGCATTACGTCTGGTATTATTACAAAAGCTAGTAAAATTCATGTAAATTATTCGGTGTTTAATACTAATCTTAATCAAAAATTCCTCTATTGCAAAACTGTTTCTCAGCAAATAACCCCAAATCTCCCCCTCCCCCGAAGTAGAGCAACATTAAGGTAATGTAAGGGTAAAATATACCACTAAATCATATTTATCAGCCACAACACTCGGCACATTTCATTGCAGTATTTTGACCGTATTATGTAATTAATAAGAAATGAAAAAGAAAACAACATTAATTTTCACCGCAATTTTTTATTTTTATCGGGCGCGCCAGCGTCTTTGACTCGACAACTACAGAAATTATAGAAAGGGTTAAATAGAGAGATGATTAGAATTATAGCTTAAGAAAGATTGAAGTACAGGAATTATAGCTGGAGATGGGAAGGAAAGGATAAAGGAAGAATTATAAGAAGCCACAGTGCTAAATTACTACACCTAGTGGCTCCTTCGCGTTGATTCACCAATACCCATATTGCAGGCAGTGGAAACTTTGCCAAACTCTTCTGACGAGAGGATCATATTGGAATTTAACATACCACAGAAGTAGACAAGAAGGGGGGTGATTTTGCCTTTCAAAGGAAACCAGCACGGTCGTACAAGGAAAATAACTTACCTCTGCGTTAGAAAAACATTATTTTCTGTTAAAGCGTTTAATTTTAATCATAATAAGCGGTTGTTCGCCATTTATCATATCTATTAGCTGATCTTCTGAGTCTCTCTACATTTACTCGTTTAATAACATCCGAACGCGAGGTTAGATATGAAGGGATGTGTGCATTGTGTATTCGTTGTTTGTATAGGAAGAGCTATTAACCATTTCATTGGCTGTAACATAAGAAGATAAGTTATGTTTTTAGGGAGAGGGGGTTTAAACACCAAAAAACAAAAACAGACAAAAGCCTATTGCGAGTTAATTTTTTAATTTCCAATATGTTTTTAATAAATAGATTTTTTCTTATCAATTCAACAACTTTCAGGTCATTAATTGATGTTCTGAAATTACTATCTACGTTTAATTTCATTATAAAAACTTTACAATTAGCTCGAAGAATAACTGTTTTTAGGTTTTAAAGTATTTAAATTTTATCGACTAATTTAATTTTCCGATTCCATTCCTAGTTACTCCTAATTGCTGCTTTGTACATGTGCCGATCGGTAATCGTGCGTTGCTGACAAGCCCAGGGAAAAACCCAAACAAGAAAAGAAAAAAAAAAGATTTTTAGAGTTAGATATATTATGATTAATATTAGAGTTGGGGGCCGGTTTTATTTCTGCCTGTTTTGAATGTTAATCTTTGATTACTATATTATAGCTTCGTCGGATCTTTGATTATTACGAAGCAGATATTTCTATTACAATTAAAGACACAAAAAATGATCAAAAAAAAAAAAAAAAAGAAAAAGAAAGAAGAATAGGATTAAAAATTATTTTCAGGAATTATCCGTTAAATGTCTTATTATCAAAGCAATAGTAAATTTGAAAGTAGCACGTGTGTTCAGTGACAAAAAGAAAAAAAAAAGAACTTTACTTAATTAATTTTACTAAGTTAAAATAACGAATTATGTACAATATATATAAATAATGAAATAGATACAAAGTTGTTCACAAAAATTGAACAAATTGTAAAAATGGAATTATTCGCCTGGAACAATTAAAAGATTATGCTATCGAAATTATCGATTTCTAAAAGATTACAATCTATTTCAGAGTACAATCAGTGGCGGATCCAGAAGGACATTTGGGTGGATGGGGGGGGGGGGGGAATTATATAATTACGTAAAATCTTCTACGATAGGCAATAGATTTGAGAAATACCCTTTGTTTCATAAAGAAAATCAAATTGAAAAATAAAACGAAATTATAAAACGTTATACCTAAAGAATGGTAATTTAGAAATAGTAAGAAAGATAGGGTATTTTTATTAGACACTTTACTTTATTTTTATTTTTGTTAGTAATCCGATCTGAATTCTTTATCTGTGAGCAAGTTTAAATACATATATGTATTTCTCACTGAACTATTTTTAATTAAAATTACAAAATAAAAATTAAAAATAAATAAAAATGGCAAAAGAACGATGATATTTAAAATAGAATAAAAAAGGAACATTAATAGTTTTTTACCAGAAATTAGTATTAAATATTAATTATTAAAATCCATAGGTGTAACATTTGTACAAATCTTTTATAGCATAAATTAAGTTTCTTTGTTATAACAAATTTTTTCATAGCGGCTTTGGTTCCTTGGGGGGGATGTCCCCTATTCCTCTCCCCCCGTGGATCCGCCACCGGTACAATAAATTGAATTAAAATATTGCAAAATGCTTTTTTTTTTTTTTTTAGTCATGAACCGAAAACTAAATAGCGCACGCGTTAAAATAAAAGAAGTCAACTCATCTCACGTTACCAGGAATTTTTACTGAGAATTACAGATTCTAGCTAAAGTTATCCGTTTCTTTCTTAAATTTAACACGCTCATTATCCGATTGAAAAATTAACGAGTTTTTCGTTTTTTCAAAGTTGTTTACATCAGTCCTCCTAAGGGTCGGATATTTATTTTAATTGTTTCGACAGTCTGGCTGGACTTTGTCGATTTAATTAAAAGTGGTTTTGCTTCGTACATTTCAAGCTGCAAAATTGAAGAAAGCGACACTTGTTTAAGAGGCACTACTGTAGTACTTTCGGTAATAATATTATTCACTCGATTGGATTTTAGTTTTTGAAACTTACTTCTATTTTTATTTAATTCGTAAGTTTTTCCTTACGAACGTTCAAAACTTTTTCCAAACGTTCTTTCTGTCTAGCATTTTTATGTTAGGAACAATAAAAAGGCAAAATTCAAAAAGGGCTGAGCAAAGTCGAAACTAATATAATAGCTATATATAATTCACGACTGTATAGCGAACAATAATTCTGGCCGAGCATAGAAAAATAATTAAAAACCGGCTATCGCGTGTTTAGAGTTGCCGGTACAAGTTCCGCTTTTTCGTAAGAAGAAAAACAGGAAGTAATGACGTATAAATTTTTGAATGATCTGGTAGAAGTCGAAGCTGATCCATTACAGAGTGGAAATCGTAATCGAGAATGTAGACGATTTGAGTGCATTGAAAACATGTTAATACGTAAGAGGAAACAGAAAATAGAAAAGTTCAATTTATCAGCAGAGTGAAAAAAAAAGTTAAAAGACCCCGGTGTATTTTAATGATTGATCATTCAATTTCTGTAATCCGATGAGATTAAAAATACTGCCCGATTAAAGAAATAACTCTCCATCATACGATGAAAGGAATTCGTCGATGACGATAGAAGTGTTACGAAACACAGTAATAATTTTTTAATAAACAAGACTGATCGGCCCTGTGTCTAAAGCTAAGAAGGAGGGTAGAATTTTCGCGGAAATTGGTTTTTATACAGACCAGCTCGTGACTTGAGAAGTGATTCTCGGAGTTGACTTTTTTGATCTATTATTAAACATAAGCATATGGATCACGCTGACAAATTTGACGACAAGAGCACACATCATCTACGCAGCATGTTTCATTTGAACATGCTTTATAATCAACTCAAGTAGTATCGTTCATGTTTGATTTAACCATGAACATGCTCTGTGCCATTTTGTAGGATTTTTTTTTTTTTTTTTTTGGCGAAAAAGCGTGACGATAGCGGAGAATGAAAATGTACATATTCATCAATGCCAGAGAACTATGGCTCCATTTTGTCGCTACGATACATACAACAACGATATTTCATTCTATTTATTTAAATAAATAAAAGAAAACCGTTAATGGTATCGAGTGAGATCGTAAAACATTTAACACACAAATCGGCTAATTTTATAAAAATTCAATTATGTCCTTTTTCAAATTATATTTATAAACGTTTTTAGCTTAGACTAAGACGAATTGCAATCGGCTGGTTAAGATATCGATAAAAAAAATGGGTTATTCGTGTTTCGTGTTTCAAACCTATTTATATATTTAAGTGATTATATAAAAATGATTATATAAACATTGAAATATTTTAAAGGTGAAAATTTTAAATATTATTTTCTGTTCCTTCATTGGTATGTAAATGTATGTGTGTATTTACATTTTTTTTTTTTTGTTTAATTACTTCAGTATGCCGTTTTAAGCGGTTACGGTTATTACGACGTACGAGAATAACTAAATTTTATATTTTTTTATATGCACGGTTAAAGTTTAAACACGTGATAAAAGTTTAAACGTAGGAAAAAAAGTTTAAACGCACAATAAAAGTTAAAGCTATATTTTAGGTAAAAGTTTTCGGAACTCTCTTGTTAGGGCAAATAATGTGGTAAATTTATGGTTTAGTGGATTCTAAACAAATGGGTAACTCGTTAACCAAGTTTCTTGGCATAGATGGGCATATGAACGGGGGGATATGATCTGTCGCATTTGGTAAGGAGTTCGGAAATCCTTGCAAGGATACTAAGAGCTCAGTCAAAGGCATGCGTTCCTTCTTAAAAGATATTTTGTACGTTAGCTATTTTGCCTTCTAATTGTACAGTCGTTCAGAAGAAAGACTGTTGATAATCTGACATTAAAGACTGCGTCGCCGATCGAACTATCTAATTTATCCGGTCATTTCAAAAAACATCAGTTTGGCCAGTGTGATACATACAATTGTGACACTTGCAGCTGGTTGAAGTAGTTGTTGATGACCCTGTATTTCGTTTACTAGAAGATGGTTGCCTCACTAGTTGGAGACCGCCGGGGGGGTATATATAAATTTAAATAAGTCTATAGGTAAAATTATTTGAAAGCCGGCGTTGAAGTCAATAAATTATCTAAGTCGTACTTTATTCTGTGTAATTCTACGTGCAGGGTTAAAATCGTTAAGAAGGACAGCTTAAATGTCTTTTGAATCTTCGGATTTTTATTTTAAAAAAGTATACAACAAAGTCTACTGAAATCGACATTTCAAGAAAGTGAAATATGTGCGTATATAGATGATTCGTATAAGAACAAAAACTACCGAGATGGAAAGTGTAAAATTCACTCTCAAAAATCAAACATGTCAATTTCTATTACCACATATTTATGTTTCGCAACGTACCATAATAGTAGTACAATAGAATTAGGTAACAAAAATTAACAGAGTAATAAAACTTATTATTTAACAAACTGGATATACATGTTTAAAAATTATTTATCAATTATAGTTCAACAGTTAAAATTGTTAAATGTTTACTGTAATACAATAAACAGAGTGTCTATTGCCCGTTAAGTTTTGATTCGTGTTGGGAAAAAGTATGGGAGAAATCTTAATGGATGGATAAAACAAATTCAATTGAAACCAACTCCTCCCTCTCGATTAATTAAATATTTTCTTCTTATTATTACTAAATAAATCGCGGGAAAATAAATATTCGATGTAAGCACGTTAATTTTTGACTTCACTTACCACTCAAAATGGCTTAAAATGGAAAATGAACAAATAATAATCGCGCAATAACTGCTTCCGAAGCACGTTCTCATTGGGGGAGCTAGTCAATTGAGAACTTTTACCAGAAACAATTAAGAAAGGAAAGAGAGTCGGTTATATTTTAATCTGATCGGCTATCGTTAATAAGAAGGAACAAATAGCCGGAATAATATATAGAGAAGTAAAAGATAGCGTATCAGCAAACTGGAATATAAGTTGCTGAAAAAGATAATTACTTAGCAAATGATTCGCGTCGTAAACAACTTCATCATTTGAACGGAAAGGCCAATGAGGCGAGGAAGCCAACGAAAAGCGAAAACGGGAAAAAAACAGTAGAGAATGACCAAAAAGCAGAATGGAGAAAACACAGAATGGAGACAACACAGAATGGAGAAAACACAGAATGGAGACAACACAGAATGGAGAAAACACAGAATGGAGACAACACAGAATGGAGAAAACACAGAATGGAGACAACACAGAATGGAGAAAACACAGAATGGAGACAACACAGAATGGAGACAACACAGAATGGAGAAAACACAGAATGGAGAAAACACAGAATGGAGACAACACAGAATGGAGAAAACACAGAATGGGGACAACACAGAATGGAGAAAACATAGAACGTCGAAGTGAAGAGATTAATCTGAAGCTTTTGATATGAAAATTCATACCTGATCGAAGTCACGTTTTTAGGACAAGACCGACACTAATATTGTGAAAATCCAATAAACTGTCTAGACAATTCTATTATAGTATATTAAACGTAGCCAAAGCATTGCAAAAATTAAAAAGATATTATCAATGAAAAAAGCGAGAGGAAAGAATAGATGAACTGCAAGGAGACACAAAGAACAACAACAGGTGAATGGAATTTCCATTAAACAAATTGAACTGAGTGGATAGAGAAGAAAAGAAAGAAAAAAAATGCAACGATTAGAAATCAGGAGGAAGTAAATCAGGGTTCCTATATTAGAAGGGGGAGCAAAGAGTATTGGAAAGAGGAAATTGAACAAAACTGAAGGAGACATAAAAAATGTTGTTTTGATTGAAAGGAAACAGGTTTAAAAACATAGGTACAGATGCGATAGTGGCAGTTGAAATTGAGTTGCAAATGCTTAAAGCTGAATGCTTCATCGTCATCGCTAAACGCGCCAGCAAATCTTGCAACTGCATAAGTAAAACAGTAAATGTGAGATAAAAATGAAATCTGAATGTAACTCAGTTCGGAAATAGAGTGAGTCGTTTTAACTTGAGTCTAATAAAGAGAAAAAACCCGACAGTGGTTATGGCCACTTTAGCAATAATGCATTTTAAATTAAATAAGGAACAAGTAGAAAAAAGACAGTAATTAATAAAATTAAGAGCTTAGGTAGATGTAGACAAACGCATTTTTGGTGTAAGCGTACATGTTCTATCTATTTCTCTTTCTCTCTCTCTTTCTGTCTCTTCCTATATGTACTCCAATCTTATCCCTCGTAGGGAATGCTTCTGCTATCTCGGTGTATTTCTCAACAGTCGTCTCTCCTTTTATGAACATATTAATTTTCTTTCCTCTTCTGCCCTTAAAAGACTAAACTTACTGAAAGCTCTTTCTCCAACAAAATGGGGAGGCGATCCCTTTCTCCTTATTTCCTTGTACAATTCGATTATCCGTTCCAAATTCGATTACTGTTCCTTTATCTGTGGCTCTGCCTCAAAATCACTTCTTTCCAAGCTGGATATAATTCAAAATTCTTGTATTCGTCTTTGCCTTGGTGTTCTTAGATCTTCGCGAGTACCAGCAGTTCTCGCTGAGTCTAACTCGCCTCCCCTTTTCATTCGCAGATCCTATTTAGGTTATCGTTTCTTGTGTAAACGCTTACCGTTATCATCCTCCAAACTTATTCCTTCATATCTTTCTATTCTGCAAAACTGGCGTTTTACTCCCAAGAAAATTCCTATTCTAGCCCACATTGCTTTGCGGCTAAATTCCTTTTTATCCTGCACAATTTCTTATAACAATCTCCCTTACTTTTCTTTCAATTTTGCAGATCTCTCCAATCCTCCCAATGTATTCTACTTTCCTTTTTCCTCCAAATCCCTTTCCTATCCAACAGTTATACAGGAATTCCATAGTTATATCGAATCCCGTTTTCCTTCCCATATTGCTATTTTTACGGATGGTTCGAAGGGGCCTAATGGAGTTGGAGCTTCTTTCATCATTCCGAGCATTAATTTCTCTGAATCTTTTCGTCTCCCTTCCTTTTGTACTATCTTTACGGCCGAGTTAATGGCCATTTTACGTGCCATAATCCATATTTCCTCACATCGTTCTTCTTCTAAATTTTTAATTATCTCCGACTCCATGTGTGCTCTTAAAGCTATTTCCTCTCATTTCCCCTCTCACTCCTCTGACCTTTTCATTCTCCGTATTCGCTCTCTCATTCACACTCTCTTCTCACTTCACGCTATCCGCATTGAAATGCTCTGGGTCCCCAGTCATATGGGGATAGAGGGTAACGAAATGGCAGATTCCTTGGCTCAGATTGCTGTATCCTCCCACTTTTTTTTCTCTAAAATTCCCGTCTCGAATTTACTCCCATTGTGCAAAAAGTTCCATGTTCGATTTTGGTCAGATTTTTACGTTTCCTCCTTTTCTAATCATCCTTCCTTTTATTTTTCCATCCAACCTAATCTTCCCACGCGGCCTTGGTTTTACGATTTTCCTTCGCTTCACCGCTCCGTTATTGTTCCTATTATCCGTTTACGTCTGAATCATACTCTTCTTCCTTCCTCACGCTTTCGTTTTCATCTCGTTCTTTCCCCTTATTGCTCTCTTCATCCTGACGACGTAGCCGTCTGTGATCCTGACCATATCCTCTTTGAATGTCCATCCCTCGTGAACGAACGTACCTCTTTGTATTCCAATCTGCTGTCACTCAAACTCCCTACTCCTTATTGTGCCTCGTATATCTTATCGTTTCCGTCGATCTCAGTTGTTCCTATCCTCAGTTCCTTTATCTTATCAATAGCTGACCGAATCTACATTTAACTGATCCTTCTCCTTCTTTTCGTTTCTGGGCGAAGATCCTTTGTTGATATGCCCAAAGGGGGGTTATAAAAAAAAAAAAAAAAAAAAAAAAAAAAATATATATATATATATGTATATATATATGTATGTATATGTATAAATATGTGCATGTGTGTGCGAGAATGTATGCATCTGTGTATACGGTTAAAAAAAGTATTTTTATGCATATGTCTAGTCAACAAAGTATGCAGGAAACTGTTAATAAATGTTTGTTTGGAACAGTACAATATTGCTTGCTTCTCATTTCTGAATATTTTATTTTAAAAAAAAATTACTGGTTTATATATGTATTTATATATATATATATATATATATATATATATGTGTGTGTGTGTGTGTGTGTGTGTAAAATTTGTGCATGTAACTGACAATTTTAACTATTTTAGGACAGGTTAATTAGATTTTATGCTATGTTGCATTTTTAGATTTTGTTTTGTATGTATGTGTACGACATAATTTCTATGTTTTATTTATATTTTAAAATCAGGTATTGTTTGTCAAGTTTATATTTCTATATTTACGCATCTGAAGATTTTTTATAATTTTTTAATTTGGAAATAATTTTCACTACTCACGTAATAAAGCGCATTTGCGGTTTTGTTTGATAATAATAGTAACAATAAATGATTTGATTTGATTATTATTATTAATGTAATTATTACTGTTGTTATCTATTAATATAGGAAGCAGCGGATTTTTTAATTCAGTCTAACAAAACCTGTTCTCTTTCGCTTGGGGAGAGAAAATAGGCGAAAGAGGATCTGCCGAATTACAATTCGAGTTACTGCCCGCGTCCATATTTATGAATAAGTTGGATGGTGGTTTTTGTAAGTTTAGCAAGACTAGGGAAGGAGGCCATATGGTCTTCTTTAGATACGTTCATCTAACGAGGGGGAAAAAAAACAATTTAAAAAGGAAAAGAAATAAAACAATGACAATCAGACGGAAATAAAACTAGGAGTACATCTGTGATCGCTAAAATGAGTATTAATAAATTGAACTACGAACGACAAACATAGAGAAATAAGGAACTGGAACAATTTCGCCGAGTGTTGGTAACGATCGCGATAAGAACAACAAAAGATAACTTGTATAATCTCGTGCATCATGGGAATTACAACGTGATACAACCGACGTATATGTACGTATCATTTATCACTTTTTAAACTAGTTCGCCGAAGTCAAGGTGTGTTTGGTCGCGTTCGTTTTCATATGTTGTTCGTCAGTTTCGAATACTTACTTAAAATATTTCGTTACAGAAAACTACATGCATATTCGCATATATACATATACATACACAGCTGACATAGTCAATTCACGTGGCCGGTATAACACCGAGCTATAATTATTTCATTATAGTAATGGCGGCGGGGGAGGCCGGTACATGATGTTTATTGATGGTAATGATATAAGTTATTCGGTTATCTCGAGTAAATGTAATTATTCCGATAAAGCTAATGTAATAAACGAAGGTGATAATTAACATTCGAAATAATATGTAGATGGAATGATCAGCCTTCTTGTTTTAGTTGTTTCAGTTATCTTCGATTCTTCTTTAACAATCAACTAACACTTTCCCGAAATATTGCACATGTTTCCTCTTTCGTTATTAAAACGCTGAATTTGCTGAAAGCTCTGTCCACAACCAAATATACGATAACGACTCTTGCATTCTGATTTTCTTATATACATACATAAATCATCATCTGTTTGAAATTTGACTGCTGTTCTTTTATCTATGGCCACGTCCGCAACATTTGACTAAATGAAATTTAATTCAAAATTTGTGATTTCACTTCCCAATCCTAACGATTCTTGCTGAATTCAGTACGTCACACTCATCAGTTTGTAGATTTCATTTAAGCTATCATTTCTTCACTAAATGTCTTTCACTGGCTCCGTGAGTCAAGCGATTACTCTATTTTTAATCATTCTTCGCATACGCTGTCTTACCTATTTTCTAACTTTTCGCTTGTGCGCGTTGACTTAGTGTGAACTCCCAGCTGCTACATAGGCATTGAGGATAGGGAGACCAAGGATTCTTCGGCTTCCTTTAGCTCCGTTTTTTTTTTTTTTTTTTGTTTAAAAAATCTGTTCTTCAAACTCATGTCGCTGTGTAAAAAAGACCATCTTAAATTTTAGTCATCTATTTACTCATCCTAATTTTGATTTCTAATTCTCCTAGTTCCTTGAGTTTCCTTCGTTTCCACATTTTCATTTCTATTATTCACCCGCGTTTTAATTATTCTTTCCTTATTTCCTCTCCAAATTGTTCCTTTCATCTGATCTGCGACGCTGATCTAATTCTCTTTGAATGTGCATCTCTTTCTGACAAGCGTTGCGTGTTCTATATTCTCTTCCGTTACAACTCAAGGTTCCTACTTCTTATTGCGCATTTCCTCTCTCCGTCAATCATTTCAGCTATTGGTTGCTTTATATTATCAATATCTAACCGAATTACATTTAACTGACGGATCTTTCCCTTTCTTTTCTCTCTATCAAAAAAAAAAAACAAAAAAACAAACAAACAAAAACATATAACTCTTGTATCGCTTAAAAAAGTAGCATAAAAACACTCCTTTATCTGCAGTTTCGATAATTAACAGTATACAACTAATTTGTTTCGAGAATAATTTTAATAAAAGACAAAATGGAAGAATGGACACAAAAAAAAACGATTATTAATTGGGCCGCCCCTAGACATTTTAAAACGGTTGAAACCGGATTAAGTTTCGTAAACAAATGTTAAAAGAAGTAATAATAATAGTTATTAATAATAACAATCGAATCAAATCATCAAATCATGTTTTATTGCCATTACACAATAATACAATAAAAAAAATTATTAAATTTAAGCTAAATAGCTGCTACTCTAATTTTAGTAAATATTTTATGTATACAAAAATCTCTTATACACACGTTTAAATTAAAAATAACACACAATACACATCTCGCCCACTTATTCTAATTAATAACTGTATAAACATATGATTTTTTAACCTGCATATGCCTTAGGGCTGCAATCGTTTCGAAAAATTCGTACAAAAAGCCAAAATGTTACCTTTGTTTACATATACACTGCGATGAACATTTTATTCAATACTTGATCCATAGTTTGAGTTTTACTAAAGGGAAATAGTCGTGTGTCACAATATGTACTTCTGAGTGAAAGGTACAAAGATGCTTAATTTTTTTTTTAGGCTTGTTAACTATGAACATTAGCCTAGCGTAAATGTTAATTTTTTTGTATTTTTACGGGCGGCACACCAGAGAACAAAATATACTACTGCCTAAGCAACTAGTTTAGCTGACTAAATCATACTTATACGTACGGACATACTCACACTCATTAAGATACTTAATATATATATATATATATTTCTAATAATGTGGTAATTTTGCACAGTTATAGTAAAAGAAACATAACAACTTCTAGTAAATGATGAAGAATACCCCAACATAGAGTAAGTCCAGCTACAGTTAGCTGCTGGTATAAATAGGAAAACAGATTAACTAGTAAATTTATTGAGTGAAGGTTGAAATGTTCCTAACATTAATTAAATACGAGTGCGAAGAATACTGAAAATAGGTACATGCCCGCGTACACATGCGCATGCACACATTCACGTACATGTATATTTTTTTAAGAATTGCAAATGCATTCGGGCAAATCTGTATTGACAGTGTATCTCAAAAATGTAAATGAAATTATCTTAGACGATTTTTATTTTCCCTGATAAACTACTCGTATTTTGCTATTATTTGCTATTCATTTGAAACGTAAGAACTGTAGCTGATATTCTAATTAAATTTTTTCACAACTTGCACATTTCATTATTAGGTTTCGATAAGTTTTTATAATTCAATTTTATCGGCAATAGGAAAAGATTTTTTAGTATTACAACGGACTTTGAGTAATATCTAATTTTAGCGTTCGGGGAGATCTAAGAGTGTGTAAGGTTTTCTACTTTCTATCCACGTTTTCTATTATTAAACATTGAACTAATCTTTATCGTCTGCCGACGTCATGCTTTAGTCAAAAGTGATGAGTTGTAGTGAGACAAATACTCTCTAGCCGAATAAAAATTTATATAAGTAATTTCTTATAAAAAAAAATAAAAAAGAAAAAAAAAAAAATATATATATATGTACATACATATATGTAGGTGTATATATAAAAAATAAATAAATTTCAAATTATAAAAGTTGAACCTATTAGTTACATTATCACCACTTTTTCTCTGTGACAAAGATATAATGGAGAAAAGGCTAGGTTCAGAGATGGCGGAAAAATAGAGAACAAGGTGATTAATGAAGAAGTGGTATGTTTCTGGGTAAAGGTCCCCGGTTGATGAGCCAAAAAAAAAAATATCTACAATTGTGTATTTAATTAAGAAAAATAAAGTGTGGTTGGGTGTGCAGGGGATGTTTCGAAGGATATAGAAATAAATTAATGGCGTGGGGACAACACACGAGTTAAAATGATATAATAAGATAATTCGAGTAATATGTTGATTTAGAAAATAAATCGTTTATTTACTATTGTTATATTTATTTTTTTTTATACGACTTTCAGTGTCATATATTTAAATAAATCGTTATATGTGCCGGATGTCGTTATGCAACGTGTGAAGTAAACAAATTGCACATTAGAATGTATCGGAGGAAACAGCAAACATCAGAACTTTAATTCGTCGTTTGAGTATGAATATTATCGTACGAGCCTTCGAAATAATACGAAACAATCGGAAAGTAAAAAAAAAAGTAAATAAAAACAAGGAAGAAATATTTATGCGCAATAGTTGTTGACATAGAGAAAATATCGCAAAGAAAAATGTGTAACATACGAAAATGATTAACGGATAATGTGAGAGAAGAAACGTTATTCACATAAGTAACTTTTTGTCAGACTGTAAAATCCAAACTGCAGTTGTTCATGTATTATCGGACGTATTTTCGCTTTGAAGTGTGCCACTAGTAAGTTTGTGCTTTTTAATTGAAATTATACTCGCATTACACTGCTGGTCAAATGTCGACTACTTCTAAAAACAACCTATGCATTAAATTTTAAGCAGGCAGTAGGAGACATATTACGTATGTTGCTGAATAAATTAAAGGCATGGACGAATAGTAGTACTGTGTTTAAATTTAGACCAGAATATGTCGACTTTAGGCGGGCAAGGATGAGAGTTACGTCTTACATATTTATATTGATAAAAACTTTACATAGGCGAAATAAAAAAGATATTGTCCGTTTTATTATTCGATGAAAGAAGTAAACCAGATCAAACATTTACGTGCTAAGGCTAAACTCAACGAATTTACACCGAAAAATAATTAAAAACTGCGTTTTAAAAATCACTTTAATCTCGAACTTATCAGATCGAACTACAAATATTACGTTGCAATAGAAGCAAATGAATGCCAATCGCAAACATTTAGACTAATCCAAAAAAAAATATCCGAGGCTGTTTTTATTTTCTTTCAGCACATTAAAAAAAGAACAAACGAAAGTTCCTCTTCTTGGAATTTATATTACCAGCCGATTTTATGATAACTTGAAATCGCACAGTTTCAAAACCATATATTCTACATCCCGATCAGCTAAACAACACAAACTTGTCCCCAAAACCAAAACGCTATTCAGAACTGTAAAGAATATCACATCTTCTACTATATAATACACCAACCAAATCCAAATTTTCAACTAAAATTGTCAGAGCACATTCAGTTTAGAGATAAATCATTTTCATTTTTTTTTTCCATCCTTTTACCGCCATCTTAAACGGTGAATTCATACTTCTAAGTATTAACAGCAACATATCCAAAATATCACTCTAGTTTCATTACATATGTATATCGATAATACCATCCGCGTTATAATTAAACATAACCGTCTCCTTTATCCGTATAAATTCGTAAAAATAAGTACGATATTTAATCTACAAATTAATGGAAACACTCTGAAGTTAATAAGCTGGGTAACAAACTTCCGCTAGTACTATTGGTATTATTCGAAAACACATAAGTATGAAAACAACGAACTTCACGATGCTCACTGAAAACTATAAAAATCAACCACTTCGAGAAATACTTTTAGCAACCTCCGCTGTGAATGGTGATCTTTTTCCTATACATATACCAACGGCCTCAGAACCCACCCTAAAGCATCCGTAAATTAAATGTACACAACATATTCAGAGTTCACGTCACACCGTAAATACCAGAAGAAGCAACAGCGCAAATAGTCTCAATCATTAGCGGACTTTTTATGAAGGGTCGGATTAAAATTTAATGCTACACGCTATGTATTATTTCCAAATTGTGTACAATATTATTATTATGTAGACGTCAAGTATCTCTTACAAAAGAAAAAGGAAGAAATGAAAATTGTCGGAGTGGCAAAAATTTGTCGGTATTTTTTACCAACATAAGGAAAGTGACCCCCCCCCCCATCGTATAAAAATAAATTAAATTAGACAAAATAAAGTAAAATTTGTTAAAAAATACGCTAAATAAGTGAGAAGAAATTACCTTCTTCTTCGTCTTTAATTAAAACTAGATTATCGTTTTTATCATTAACAATTAACGATTCGTTATCGCTGCCGTTGCTACAGCTATTATTTGCGCTCCCGCCACTGATGTGTCCGTTACTGTTGACACTGTTGGAATCGTCTTTATGTTCCAACTTGGCCTTTTTTTCCATTTTTTTCATTTTCGCCCGCTGATTTTGGAACCAGACCTTTTCAGAAAACAAACAATAATATTATTACAATTAATTTTTCATTACTCTTTTACACGCGCATTTAAGAATTGCAGTCGATTATTTAATGCGCATAAGTAAATAAATAAATATATCTATATTAGTCTTTCATTATTTAAAAATTACATAAAAGTGGCATTAGAACTCTTCAGCGAGATTTCTAATGCTTCTTATAATATAATGGAGTTTGTTGTAGAATCAGGTCAGAAAGTACATTGGAAGAGTCTTCAAAATCATCCGAACTTACCAGCGAGGTAGCGTTGTTGAATAATCCGAAGGTGGCTTTGTGGTCGGCAGTATAGGAAGAAGCCATTAAACTAAGTACTTAAATTAAGAGTTCTGGATCTTACGTCAGTGAACGGGATCGTTCAAGAGTTTATGCAACATAATCTGTTGATAGCTCAATGGGCTAGGTATAGATTAGCAGAAAAAAAAAAGAAAAAAAGAGGTACATATTTCACAGAAAAATATGTAAATTATTAAAACAAAAAAATCGACATATTTTGGAGTCGATGAATTTGAATGTACTATATATCACTATGAAAAACTCGTTTGATTACGAAAGATGTCGATATTTTTTTAATCATTTATAATTTTTTCTGCGATATATATATATATATATATGCATATATATATATATATATATATATATATATATATATACTAGGGAATTGGTTTCGCTGGCCGCTTCGCGGCCCGTTCCTTTGGATTTCAAATAATTTTACTTTGTAAATTTTCATAAAGACTGCAGCGTTCGCATATATTTATTTTTTCTTAAAAAAAAAAAAAGAAGTACACGAATACGTCAATTAAAAAAGTGAAGTTTAGATTAAAATATCTGAAAAACTAGAACAGCTAGCAAGGTAATGTATATATTACATTTAATTCTTTTTAAAGTATGATATTAGCAATATTTATTTTTTTAAATGCAATGATTAAATTTGTTTTATTTATTAGAAATAAACTGTAATTTTTCTTCTTCCACCTTACACCACATGTCAACAAAATATTCTTGCCCTAATTTAACTGTAATATTTTATCTGAGATATCTTTTTATTTTTATTATCTGCCATATCTATTTACCAACCAACTGAACCATGTGGAAATAATAATGGATATTGCAAACTTTCGTAAGCATAATTAACTTTCTTTCTATATAATAACTTTTCTCGGATCGGCATTTGGAGAAGTATAGAGCACTTCCACAATTTCAGCACAATTTGGTCGATCACCAAGTACATGACGATGAGTTTTTCGAATACTTTCTTCAAATTCCAAATATGACCGATTTCCCTTACCTTCTCATTAATTCTATTCTCTCCGTTAAACTTTCCTTCTAAATTTGCAATTTTTTCCTGTATTAGTCCCTCCATCTTCTCTTCCAAAATGACTACCTCATTTTGGACCGTTTTGTGGGGCATAGTTTTAAAATTATCGATGTTTAGATTTATATTATTATTTATTTATTCTTCCTTTGGTTCTTCCAAATTTTTATTTAGAAATTCCATCAAACTTTTCATGTCCATTTGACTTTTAAATTTTGGGGGTCCCATATTTTCAATATATTTTAGCGATTCTATTAAATTATTTAAAAAAGGAAATGACCCTCCAGCTACCATGGAAAGAGCTGTGGACTTTTTTATAGTTTCCAGTCTTACCGCTTTCAGCGTGTATCTTCCCAAATTTTGGTCCCTAAATATCGAAATTTTTCGAATTTCTTATTTTTCCTGTATTCTAGAGACGTTAGTGTACAAATTAAAAACAAAATCAATACCGTAACTCATATAGATCGGTTGAGGAATGTTTTAAAAATTTGTTGCTCAAAACTTGATTTTTACATTTTTCAAAATTTGGGTTCTTTGATTTCAAAATTTTGGGGGTCTCATATTTTTCCTATATTCTGGCGATTGAAATACATAATTTAAAAAAAACAATGACCCTTCAGCTGCCATGGAAAGAGTTGTGGACTTTTTTTTTGTTTCCAATATTTCCGCTTTAAGCGTGCATTATTCCAAACTTTAGTCCCTAAATATCAAAATTTTTCGAGTTTTTTATTGTTCCTGTATTCTGCAGACTTTAATGTGTAGTTAAAACGAAAATCAATACCATAACTCATATAGAACCGGCTGTGGAATTTTTTAAAACTTTTTGCTTAAAACTTGATTTTCACATTTTTCAAAAGTTGGACCCTTTAATTTTAAAATTTTGGGGGTTTCGTATTTTTCCTATATTCCAACGATTGATATACATCATTTAAAGAAAAAAGTGACTCTCCACCTACCATGGGAAGAGCTGTGGACTTTTCTTTTAGTTTCCAGTCTCTCCTCTTTAAGAGAGCATTTTTCCAAATTTTAGTCCGCAAATATCAAAATTTTTCAAGTTTTTTATTATTCCTGTATTCTGCAGACCTTAATGTGCAGTTAAAACGAAAATCAATACCTTAACTCATATAGAATCGGCTGTGGAATTTTTTAAAATATTTTTCCTCTAAACTTGATTTTCACATTTTTCAAAACTTGGGCACTTTAATTTTAAAATTTTGGGGTTCTCGTATTTTTCCTACATTTTAGCGATTGAAATACATCATTTAAAAAAAAAGTGACCCTCCAGCTACCATGGGAACAGCTGTAGACTTTTTTTACCGGTTTAAGCGCGTATTTTCCAAAATTTTGGTTCCCTGATATCAAAATTTTTCGAATTTTATATTTTCCCTCTATTTTAAAGACCTTAGTGTACAGGTTAAAAAGAAAATCAATACCGTTACTTATATGGAACTGGCTGTATAATTTTTCTTTAAAATTTTTCTTAAAATTAGATTTTCGCATTTTTTAACATTTGGGCCTTCGAATTTTAAAGTCTTTGAGGTTTCGCATTTTTCCTATATTCTTACGATTAAAATACATCATTTAAAAAAAAGATCGACTCTCCAGCTACCACGGAAATGGCTGTGGACTTTTTTTTATTTTCCGAGGTTACCGCTCTAAACATGCATTTTCGCAAATTTTGGTCCCTAAATATCAAAATTTTTCGAATCTTTTATTTTTCCTGTATTCTGGAGACCTTAGTGTGCAGATTAAAAAGAAAATTGTTACCATAACTCATATAGAACCGGCTGCGGAATTTTTTAAAAATTTGTTTCTTAAAACTTGATTTTCACATTTTTTGAAATTTGGGCCCTTTAATTTTAAAATTTTGAGGGTCTTGTAATTTCTTATGATGTGACGAAGAAAATACGTCGATTGAAAAAAAAATTAAGTTTCTATTATAGCTATTACAGAACGGTCTGTACGATTTTTTTTCTTGCAGCTTTATATAATAGATATATATATATATATATATATTAATTACAACGTAATTCTTAGGCTACCTTCCATTAGAAAAAATGTCCCAAAAAAATGTCCAAATTTTATGTAACGAAAAATGTCCCAAAAAAATGTCCAAATTTTATGTAACGTTTGTTATATTTTATATGATTTTTGTGATTATGTTATTGTATTTATATGGACCGATTTAGAATTACGTTGTAAATTTTGATCATTTTATACAAAGTATAGAAGAGAAAGAGACAGAAATATAAGCAAGAAGGGTCAAGGGGCACAGTCCCTTGCGAGGCCAAAATGGTCGAGTTTATATATATGTGTGTGTTTACTATTTTTTATAATATTAAAATAATAAAAAAGTGGTTTACAGAAATGCGTAATTTTAATCATCATATATTATTGTCAAAAAATTCCTAATTTTGTTGTTTTTTTTTTACAATTATGCGCAGAAGGAGTTTTAGACAGCGATTATTCAGTTACGGTATTTATTTTTGGTTCTATAAATTTTAACACCTGTTTCTAACCTGTGCGGCTATGCGGTAGAGAAAAATTAGTTACAAAATATATGAAAAGAAAAAAAGGTATTTTATCAGCTGATATAATCCAGTTTAGGTCACAGCTATCTTTTCGATTGTCCCATCCAAGAGCACTTATTTCGAATATAGGAGGCTCTGTATAACATGGAAATTAGGATTAGATTAGCAAGAGCCCGGAAAGCAATGGTTCGCTTAGTACGTATATATGGAAAAGTAGACACACATCTCCAAGTTTTCTAAGATGAGGAGATAGTCAAAACGTGTTGCTGTTCCCTATTGGCAAAAATGCGCGTGAAACATGGACAAAAAAAAAAAAAAAAGGAAAAAAGATAGAAGCTTTTGCGATGTTTTGCTGGCAATGTTATAATGGTTTCGCGAACAGAGAGACGCACTAACTTTTGATTTTCTATCGAGTAGCTAAAAATCAAGATACAAAAAAGATTGTTAATCTCCATTGCAGTATTTTAAGATTCTTCGGTCGACTAGAATCATTCGAAAAAATTATTATGCAGCGGAAGGTCTTCCCCAGAACGAGAGACCACCGCGGTGGTGGTCGACTTCCGAATAGATATATCGATTAAATTCCGGAACTAACAGGAAAAAGTCTAGAAGAATGCTTACGAGCAACGGGAGACCGAGACGAAATGATTGCTTTCGGTCACCGTGTAACATGGATCATTCGCAACGCTATCGAGCAACACGACGGAAGAAGAAGATTAGTAAGCTGATGATTATCGTATAAAATTTACTTAAAAAAGCAATTGAAGTGTACCAAACAACGTTTTGAAAAAACTGTTCTAGATTGTAGGAGAGATAAAACCGGAGCGAGGGGCAATCGTCAAACAGATGTTTCCCAACTTCTGTAAATTTTCAGGATTCCGTATTTTTTCGAATTTTCTTCTACAAAATCGCTGCGAGATTTGTAACGATGCAACGAAAAGCAAAAGGATAATTATTTTCGTCTAAATCAGTTATCTACGTATTTCATGCGTTTTAATCCATTACAATAATAATCCTGATTTCGAGTGATGTGCTACTTTTGTAAAGCGATCATAAACATCTTTATTATAAATGATAATATTATCCAATAGAAGAGTATCTCTGTTAGCCATTTACCATCATATGGGTGAAATATTACATTATTTATATGTCGTCATTATACTTCGATAAAAGAAGAGGTATTACTTAAAGTTAATTTTGCGATGTAACATATTTTTGGGGGGAAAAAAAACGAAAAAAAAAAAACGATCATATACCAAAAGACCAAATGTCAACTATATATTATAATAATTTTATTTTCATAAATTTTTTTCGCGAACGAAATATTATGTCAAAGTGAAATTAAACGATGCTTTTTGACAATTTAAAATGACAAAGCCTAATATTATAATAATTTTCATTAATTTAAAATGTTACGTTAACATCGAGCTGTGACAACAAGTGCAGTCATTATGTACATTTAGTAATATAACTCCCTATGTCTTCAATAGCTCTTTAAGAATCAAGAAGTTCCTATGTAAGTACCTATTAGGTACTTCGAAACCACGCTAATAACTGTAGGAAAGCGATTGAGGATGTTACTAAAACGTACTTCCCCCGATGGCTCTCTTAAGGTATTTAAAAGGAAGTATGCAGTACATCTAGAGCGGATGTTTTAGCAGAAAATTTTGAAGTTATCGAAACCGTGGAGTTCATTTTGAATAATAATAATTATTGTTGCAACGATCAAAAGCGACCATTAAAGTAATAATATTTGTAATTAAAATTACAATATTTTAGACTCGGCTGAATATGGTTAAATCGAATTAATTCGAATTAATTCGAATAATGAGAATACAAGATTTTCTTTTTTCTTTAGTCTCGCATTAAAAGCCGCTAACGTCTACCAACGAATCATTGAATTACTTTTTAATCTATATGATTTTAAATCACCTTCCGCCTTTTCCATTATATGTTTCTACGAATCCCTTTGTTGCCGCTAGGCTATAATACTAGTTACCGATTTCGCATCACATCTTCTTCTTAACTGATATTCAGTCGTCAGACGACTGCTGCCATATGTTACGAAAAATTTTCCCCTATCTATCGTTGAGTGGAAAAACAACCCGTCCTTTTTTCCCAGTTCCGCACTCTTTTATATTACGAGTACATATCCATTAAACGGGTCTCCTGCCGACTCCTTTTCTTCCCCGGGTAGTTTCAGTAATAATTTTTTTCGGAGTTTTTGTATAGTATGCGGTCGGGTTGTTGAGTCATTTTATTATTTATTTATTTATTTATTTATTTAAATTTACCAGAGGCGCGGGTAAATATATAGGTATATGTTAAATAAACGAATTACGGAATTTGTATTGCGTAGTATAGCAGGAAACTGATTAGGTTCGAAAGGATAGTAGGGTTGTTATCAGAGAAAGGATATTAGACACAAGGAGGAGAGAAGGTTATTAATCTGAGAGGGGAATTGAACTGAGTACATTCTGCGAGGATACGGAGAACAGAAAGATCAGAGTTACACATGTGCTGCAAATTGGAGCCGGTGTCTTTTGCAGTAGGTAACCCCCCATGTGTGCATATGCTCCAGCCGGAGTCTGGTAATGATTACACATCATCTTTTCTTCGGCTCGGGTGTGAGTCTTCCACGGTCGGACATTCCGCTTAATTTGGCGAAGTTTATTTGAGCACGGGATGATGGACAGCCATCGTTGGTTCCATAGTGTGTGTCTAAAGCCAATTTTAGGTAGCGAACAAAGTCTGAAGCTGGTATCGGAGTGTGTCTGGAACAGGGAGAATCGCTGTGGCGGCTTCTTTGGCTGCTCTGTCGTTGGCCAACTCATTTCCAGGAATTCCGCAGAGACTTGAGATCCAGAGGAATGATATCGCGCGCCAGGCGAGGCAGATACCTGTAGTTTGACTATTTCCTCCTTCGCAGTCCTTTTTTAAATTCGTAGACAAAAATTTAAATTGTCAATTCCATTTATTAAGTTTCTGCCGGGACATTTTATTTACCCGATTTTTTTCCGAGCAGTTTGGAAAACTCAGGGAAACTCTAAAGTGGTGTAGAGTTTTTGGAGGATACGTTTTCCGATAGCTGTTGCTGTCTTATAGAAGTGTGTTTGATTCGTCGACTTGAAATAGTATCACCATGCCGTCAAATGTGTTACTGCAAACATTAAGTGAAAGCGAAGAAGAGTTACCCCTAACAAAAGCCTGGAACTTGAAAATTCTCTTTGAAATTAGAAGCTCTCGCGAATACATCTTGCAGTGAGTAGACTTACTCCTTTTACATCATAACTGCGCATTATCTTCCAATATCGCTTTGAATTCTTAGCGATGTCGCTCAATTTCGTAATATATATATTTTTGCTTACATATTCCGGCGTTACGGCAGTACTCGGCGCTATAATTCGACCGCGGATACTTTGCACCTTCTTACAGACACACTGATATAGTAAATGTGCGATTTCTTAAAAATCGTTATAAAAATTCGAATCGCGATATTATCCGCATGATACAATATGCAATGTTTAAAGACCATTAAGCGATTATTTTCCAACATATTTTTTACTCGTCGCTGCTAATATTAGATCCCGCCAATGGTCGATGAGTGAATTATGAACTGATAATAAGAAAAACCAAAAACCGTTTAGCAGACTAGCATTAATACACCTTCGCGTTTGTTAACTTCCATGTTGCGAGCTTTAGTGCTTTTTTTTCTAAACGAGAAATCACATTACTCGAGCGCAGAAGTTGTTTTTACTCGATTCTTTTTAAATGTATTTTCTCGTTGCGTTATTGTCGACATTTACTTTTAAACGAAAAAAATGCTGAGTCTACTGTGACAAAAAAAAAAAAAAATAGAAAACGGACGATGTATAGGGAAATCATTAAACTCGTAAAAGTCCGGATTTCTATCCGTCTGCGCCAATTACACAACAACATCGTTCTCAATTTTGGTGCAATTGGATTATGCTCCGATTAGACTTGCTCTATCAGAGCAGCGAAATAGCCGGCGTGTCTTTAGGATACTGCCAAGACAAGTAACTAAAAGAGATCTGGCAAGTTTTGGAAAATGGATGTAAAAAAATTAAAGGTTTTTTTTTTTTGGTTTTTTTTTTTTCTTTCTTATGCCACATAGTGATTGTTTCGAGATTTTTGAATCTTTTTGCGAGCGCTGTAAAGAAGGCCTCAAACGACGCCTTTTATATCGCCACTTTAGCTTAATAGAACCACCTTACGATTTTTTCTCTTTACTGCAAAGCGAAAAAAAATCTGAAATTTGAAAACTATTTTACGCATTTTACATTTTTATTTCTTTACTTATGAGAAAACCGCGATTTTCTTCTAACCTCTTGGCTAGGAAAGAATCTAGTTTTCTTTCTCGCTATACCTCTCTCTTTTTTCTTTCTTTCAGTATGCCGTTAAAAATAATAAATAACAAACATCCAGTCTACTTCATCATCCTAGCGATGTGTATAGCAAATAAATGAATCGCATACGGAAAGTATTTAACGAAAATGACAAAACGAATATGGTTTGGAGACTGCATCGAAAGTCAGTCTCCGAAACACGTCCGCTGTTATTTTGTATAAATAAATTGAATTGTGTATGAATACAAAAAATATTTCCTAGCTAATATTAAAATTGTAAATGTCTATTTTCTGTGATTAAAATAAATTAATTTTAAACTTGAAACGGAAAATTTTGCGAATCATTAAATTTTTCCGTTCAAATTTGTTTATAATAATTTACACAAATATTGTTTTGTTTTTCGCTTCGGTAATTATTTATTTGGTCGTAATTAAATTGTTGTTTGGTTTAGCGGGTCGTCTATATTAATATGTACAAAGTGTCGTGTAAATTCGTTAAGCTTAGAGAAAATCAGATTTTCCTCGACGATCGTGCGCACAGTGCAATCGTGCTACGGTCAGATTTAAAATGTAACGATAAAACATCTTCTCACATCAACACACTCGGTAATTTCAAATCTCACATAAAAAAACAAGTTAAAGGCCCTTTGTGTCCCTGATATAACAAAGAGGATCCCCCCCCCAACACCCCTGGTATTGTGGACTGTGAAATTAAGCTATTCATAATGTGTACTTAAGGGTCTTTAATGAGTATCTGCGGGGGATATTGGAGCTAAGCTCCTTTTTCCTTTTAGGATAAACCGTCTTTACTTTCGCACGATTTCTCTAATATCGAATTTTTAAAGTACCTGCGAGCGACTCGAGTCTGGGGTGCTACCAGGTAAATCTCGAACAAACCGCGTGACTGCTGGTTTTTATTTAACCAAGTGGAAATCTAACGTTAAAAATGTTCTAAATATAGATTTTATTCCCGAGAATCAGCTAGGAAAGGGAAAATAATAATCGGCCCGATCGAGTCGTCCTTTAATAATAATCTTTATTTAAAAAAACCTGCATTACTGTGTCCCTATTATCTCTCACATCGCAGTAAATTGAAAAGTACACATCGATTATATTTAAAAAGGAAAAATATACGGTAGTTAACAAATGTTAAACATTTAATATCATTATAGTATTACCTTTTGTGTGACTACGCAATTATTCCTATCTTTATATTTATATTTATATACACAGTATGTCATTATATAATAATGTAGAAAAGAATAATTTTTGGTTCAGAATATTATCATTTTTTAATCATTTTTATCTGCATTCATAAATTATCCGTATTATTTTTCATTATAGTTATTCTATATAGTGGGTTTAACATTCGTTTTATTTGCTCTACTCCAAGCTGTTACTGTATAGCTTAAATAAGATCGACATGAAACATGATAAATCATTATTTTTGTTTTATTGACTTTTGTATATCCCTTACATATATATATATATATATATATATATATATATATATATAACTCGGCCATTTTGGCCGCGCAAGGGGCTGTGCTCCTTGACCCCTCTTACTTTCATTTCTGTCTCTTTCTCTTCTATACTTTGTATAAAATGATCAAAATTTACAACGTAATCCTTACTAGCATCAACACACAAAAAAAATAACATAATCACAAAAGTCCTATTCTAACATTTAATTTTCATTATATAAAATTAAGACATTTTTTCGTTACATTTTTCGTTACATATTTCATTACATAAAATTGTGACATTTTTTAAATAACAATAACAAAAATCCTATAAAATATAACAAACGTTACATAAAATTGGGACATTTTTTTGGGACATTTTTTCGATCGGGGGGTAGCCTAAGAATTACGTTGTAATTAATATATATATATATATATGTTTTTTTTTGTCGCTTCGGTGGTGGTATCTTTATTGTAGAAGAACTTTCGCGTCTGATTCAAAAACTAACAGATACAAGAATGAATGTAAAAAAGATGATGGCACCGTGTGTGTGTATACCTACTTGAACTATGCGGACGCTGAGGCCGGTATCTTTGGCTAGCGTTTCCCTGACTTTCCTACAGGGTTTCGGACTGATCTCGAAGGACGCTTTGAAGGCTCGCCTCTGTTGCGTAGTCAGTATCGTTCGCGGCCTTTTCGGACCTCTTCTGCCGTCGCTACTCCTTGTCGACATTAAGCTTTCATCGTAGCCGTATTCGCCTGCATTTATCGAAATAAAAATACGAAAATCCGGTTATTACGGAAACACGCTCAAATACTTACCTCCGACTACCTATTATAACATATATTATTACGGACTGCGATAATAAATGCGATTTTTTCTATTTCGGGCATTTCTTTTTATTACATTTCCTACATACTCTGATATTCGTTTCGCTTTTTCTCTCTGTCTGCGCTACAACAATGCTGGACACTGCTCTTGGCGACTACTTTCGTCGATGTACACGAGCTTATTGTTTAATTAAATCAAGCAACGGCCAGACGAGCGTAAAAGCGCTTGCTTGACTGCCGGCTAGCTCTCCGGTCTAGTCATTCGGATTTCTTCGCACTTTGACAATTAACATAATTAGCAGTTCGGTGCGCACGATCTGTTGACGGATGATCGCGCACCGCTCTGCCCCATATTTGACTGTATTACCACGTGACGGCCGACGTTCGAACGAGCTTCGCGCTATCTTTACGGGAATGATTGACATAAACCTCGCAGACGCCGGCTAAACGCTTCGCATCGGAAACTTTTTAATTAAATTCTCTTCTTCTCGCTTTATTTCTTTTCTTTTATTTTATTTTATTTTATTTTTCATTTCCTAGGAGGGGGATATATAATTTGTTTACATATTCGTTTATATTCGGATGATGATGATACGCTACACAGAGCAAAAAATAAAATTATTTTCCTCGGAATTCAAACCAAATTGAAAAAAATGAAAAAAACGAAAAAAAACGAAAAAAAGAATTGTAACCCGTGAATGTATGTGTATTCAGACCACTTCCAAGTCGCCTATTTTCGGAGATAAACGGTGTACGTGTGTTTGTATAATATATACACATATTCGGTGATGGTAAAATCGAGCTACTTAAGCAGCTTTACGACTTTTGTTTCTTTACAAGACAGAATAGCTCTGCTAATCGTTCAGTTGACAACAGCAACAATGCAAAAATACCCCGACCACCTTTTTTTCTACACGGATGCTGCCAAGGCTAGCCCAGAGGCTACTTCATCCCCAACCGCCTGTTCCTTTGAAGTCTGCGACGTGATTCGAAGCATTCGACTGAATGACAATTGCTCGGTACTGGATGCTGAAATATACGCAGTATTTTTCTGTTTGGAATATTTTCTTTCTACAGAGAGTCTACATCACAGAAAGCCCTGCTGGTATCTGATTCATCCGCAGCTTTATTGACAATTTCTAATCCCCTCACCAAACATCCTGTAGCAGAGGGATGTAATTGTTTAATTTGAATAGACGTATGTTACGTGTTAGAAATATTGTTATCGTTTAATTGAGTCTCGGTGTATAAATACGAGCGTAATAACTGATAAGAACCAAACTGATAAGAAGTAAGTTAAAACCGATTTTATTCGTTTTTCGTATTTCAATATAGACATAAAATTAATAATCATGCCAAAGGGAAGGACTAAGCGACAAATAAGCCTCGATAGTGTTGACGAGAATGAGAAGAAACGAAAAAATCAAGCCACAGAGAGCGGTAAAATTGATGAGCAACATCAAAGAGCAGATGTGACCGACAGATTAAGGCAAATAGATAGTAACATTGCAGAAATGGTGCGCACGATGGAATTTTTATCTAATAAATATGATGAAACACTAAAAATAAATGAGTCAATAATGGCAGAGTTAAAATTCTTGAGGGAGCAAGTTGCAAGACTGACGCTAGAAACGAAACAGAAGGACGAAAAAATAATCGAACTAACAGCTACTGTTCACCTCTTAGAGCAGTACGGAAGACGGGAAAATTTCGAATTACATGGAGTATCGCAGATGCCAAATGAAGACTTGCAAGATTTAGTAATAAAAATTGGCGGGGAAGTGAACTGTCAGATACGAAAGGAGGATATCGTGGCCGTACATCGGCTTCCGGCCAGGAACAAAAACTTCCCAAACCCAGTAATAGTTAAAGCAAATCGTAAAATCGTAGATGAGCTGATGGTAAAGAAAAAGGCGCAGGTTATCTGGGATAAAGACATAACTGGCAACACTTCATCCACGCTCAAAATCTTCGTTAATGAAAATCTATCCAGATATTATCGGACCTTGTTTTGGGAAACCAAGCAGAAAACCAAGCTGCTAAACTACCAGTTCACTTGGCTGAAGAATGGTAAAATTTTTGTTCGTAAAACCCCGCAAGAGCGTTCCTTTCAAATAAAAACCTCGGACGATCTCAATAAAATAGTATAATAGAATCTAGTTTATAGTAGTATAATAGATAGTTTATGTTATTTGCGTACGTTAACATTATGATAATAGAATTTAAGTATTAATTTCAGTAGGTATGTGCGAAATACCCAATATATTAAATTGTCAGAATTTTGAAAGTTTAGGTAAATGGGAGGAGCAGGTGAGGACCTTTAGCCATTTGGGGAATGATAGTTCGACCCCTTTACAGTTACTCCACCTTAATATTAGAAGTCTAAAAAAATATTGGAATGAATTCGTTACAATTACTCTCAACACAAAAATTGACATATTGGTACTAACAGAAATTAACATAAGCTTACTAGAAGCAAAATACTATAATCTGAGGGGATATGGTAAATTTTTCGTTGAGAAATCAGAAAGGTTTAATGGCGGCATACTGATCTTTGTTTCGGAAAAATATAATTGTACCCAAATTAGTACAGGGAACAGAGCTTGCGATTATATTAACATTGAAATATCGATAAATAGTAAAGTTAGTATAATGTTACTGGCCATATATAGATCGCCTAATAAACCAATCAACGAATTTTTAGTGCTACTTGACGATTTATTAGGGAAAATAAGTAACAAAGAAATTATTGTATGTGGAGATTTTAATATTGATCTATTCAAAGAAAGTAGTAACGGAGATCGGTTCCTAAACATCGTTAATGGCTATGGGTGTGTTAGATTAATAAATCTACCTACACGGGAAGAAATTAATCGTGATAGGGTAACCTCGACGTGCATTGATAACATATTCGTACGACATAAAGAAACAACAATATGTTCTGGGGTTATTACAACGAAAATCGCTGATCATTATATAATATGTTATGCTTCTCTACTAAATTATTTTTGTCAAAGAAAATCGCGCGATTTTATAATTCAGGGGAGTCTCTTAAACAGTAAAATACGCACCTACCAATGGGATAAAATGTTGAAGGATGAGTCAGCGGATAAGATATATAATAGCATACAAAAAACTTTTGATCAGTTGTATAGAACTAGCTTATTCGACCCTGGCCGAGGCCTAAACCAAAAAGAGAAAGATAGTAAACAATGGATAAATTTAAAAATACTGAACCTAATAAAAATTAGAGACTTTTATTTCAGGAGAGCCGAAGGCAATCCTACTAACCACTTTTACAGGAGAAACTACAAAAAGTATAGAAATTGGATAATACAGGAAATTAGGATAGCGAAGTACAACTTTTACACCGCTAAAATAAAAGAAACAGCATATGATGATATAAAGAGTACATGCGGAAACTGGTGAACAATATTTTACATGGGGCAAAGGCTACTTCTAACGACGAGCGGTTAGTTAAAACTTTTACTAACCCAGCGGAAACTGTTGAGGAATTTCGGGAAACTTTTACGGCTGATCTCGATGTGTGTTTTTCGGTTTGTAATAGGCAGTTATCAACAGTGGAGGAAATAAGCAATCACTTGACATCCTTTTATTTACCTCTAGCCACGGAGGGATCTGTAGAAATGATATTGAGGAAATTAAACAAAAATAAAGCGCCAGGATGGGATAAAATACGAGTTAAAGACGTAACGAGTAACTCTAAGATTTTTATACCGCTCCTCGCCAAAATTATTAATTACACAATAAAAACTAGTTGTATACCACAAGGTTTAAAACTAGGTATCGTTAAACCGATATATAAACGAGGGGATTGCTCAAAAACTGTAAACTATAGGCCAATAACGTTAATTTCTGCATTTGCAAAGATTCTGGAACAGTATGTTGCGTCGCATTTGCGACAATTTCTCGAAGGAAATTATCTTATTGCGGATAATCAGTTTGGTTTTCGGCAGGGGAAATCTACTACAATGTTACTGCAATCGTTTGTAAATCAAGTTAACTGTGGTATGGCTGAAGGTAGTATATTTCTAGTAGCTTTTTTAGACTTAAACAAAGCCTTTGATTCGGTGAATCATGACTTACTTATGCGGGATTTAGGAAACATAGGGATATTAGGTAAACAAAAAGAATGGTTTCACAATTACATGACAAATCGGAAGATTATAGTGAAAATCAAAAATATACAAAGCGCAGAAGCAGTCGTTACTACGGGTTTAGGGCAGGGAACAGTCTTAGCGCCATTACTATTTCTTATCTACACGAACTCGGTTTTTGCTGCCGTAAAAAATTCTACTATATTTGCTTATGCAGATGACTTCGCCATTGTGACAAAGCACAAAAATATACATGTTGCTGAAAAATTACTGCAGGAAGATTTGGATAATGTAACCAGGTGGGCCCATGATAGAGGTATAGTTATCAATAAATCAAAAACACAAATAATGTACATAAGGACCCCCAGTCGTCATAGAAAAATTATACCGAAAATAATATTACGCTGTCCAGGTTGGTTACACGGGAATGCTAATCATTGCGATAATTGCTCCGATTGTGTGCTACTTGAAGTTGTTAAGAGCTACAAATATCTGGGGTTAGTGATTGACAACGCATTAACATGGAAAATGCACATAAATAACCTCACTCTAAAAATAAGGCAATCCATACCAGCGTTATATAGATTAAAATTTCTGATGCCCCACGATGTAGTAAGGATGTATTATAAGGCTTTAATAGCATCGAGAGTACATTATGCTGTTCAAGTATGGGGTGAGGCAAAAAAATCGGAAATGAGCAAAATCAGCAATTTAATAAGGAGATGTCTGAAATTAATAACTCCCTCTAGAAATCTGGGAAACAAGAATATTTCTGAACCTGTATGGTGGATAGAAAATAAGGAACTACCTCCAAAAGCGATGTATTGTTATCACAAGCTGCTAAAAAGTAAGTTGCAAGACGTGCAACTGCCATTAATAGATAAGAAGCGAAATACCAGAGTACCTAAAGAATTTTCCTTTCAATTCAGACGGGGGGTAAATCATAAAATAGATAATGTCGAAGAAAATGTATTGATGAATTTATTATTAAAGGTACCGAAGGAAATCTGGATAGAACAGCATTTAGCAGTTTGGAAGGAAAAAATAAAAATTTGGTTAATTGCTTGGTTGCAGAGATAGGAGTAATAATTTGCAGGTTTCTTGGTCTCCCCCCAAATACAATATAAAAGGGTATGCGGGCTTGAGTGCATGTGGCATAATAGAGCATAATTACCTATTTGATATTTGTATAGAGTATTTATTGTAGTTAACTATGTTGCGTTGGACGTATATTATTCGGTTTTTAACATTAATAGCGCTACATTATGATTATTTCATCTGTGTTGTATTTGTTCTGCCGATTGTATATCTGGTTGTTTGTATGGGTTGGAATATGTTTGCGGTGATACTGTGTAATAATATTATTAGTTATAAATTTCCAGATCGGAAGTGTATACGTTTTGTTAAGAGGATAAGATATTTGCTTCATTTAAGAAGATTGTTGTTTTATTTTATTAGTAATTGCTTAGTTTATAGTCGGACGTTGATATTATATTGTACGTTATATTTATACAATAAACGATAATAAGTGTTTGGGCACCCACAATATAGGCATTAGCCTCGTGGGACCCTTTACAGTTATTTCAAAAAAAAAAAAAAAAAAAAAAAAAATTCGCGACCCAGCAGGTATTATACGAACTTATTAAGAGACAGTGCTCCGTATCCTTTCTGTGGGCGCCCAGCCATGCAGGGATTCCTGGAAATGAACGCGTCGATACATCCGCCCGAGCAGAAATATATTGCCCCTCGCCTAGTAACAGCCCACCTCCACCTTATCTCTCGAACATAATCTTTAATAATCTCACGTCCTTATGGAAAACCCATTGGTCCTCGTGTCAGACTTTCTCGAGGTTAATTAAACCCTCAACCGAACCATGGTGGCCGGAAAAAAGCATTTCCCGCAGAGATTTCTGTGCACTTAGCCGCTTGCGCACAGGCCATACGGCCATGCCGCATAATTTTATTTTGCAAAGAACCCCCTCTCCTATGAGTTGTCCTTTCAGTGGCCAAGATGTTGCTCCCTCAACTCCTCATATACTATGCGACTGTTCGTTTTTTACCTCACCGGCCCCCTTCAATTAATAACAAAACAGTCACCAACATTCTTGAGAATTCCCCCGATGCAATTTTATCTATAACACAATTTATCACAACTAGCAGAATAAGCAAATATCTATAAAAACAAACTGCGCACCCTCGTATACTGTAATAGCCACAGCAGTTAAACACGGTAAAGGATGTTGCTTTCACAAGAAAAAAAACAACTAATTAACAAACGCCATGTACACACACACACACTACAGTTGAGGGTGCACTGCGCCCCGCTTCGCAAATTATTTCGGTTTTTTTCTTTTTTTGTAGCGGCTTTTTCTCTTCATCATTCGATCCCCAGCAGCGTGGCTAATCGCCTACAACAAACTTGTAAAAAATATCCCGACAGTGAATATGACAATGATGATTTTGTAGTTAAATTTTTCCTTATAATTTTTTTTTCTTTCTAATAATTTTTTTAAATTTTTTTCTTTTTTTTTATTTTGAAAATTAATTATTAATACTACGATACAATACTGAAAATTTACCGTCTGGGAGCCTAAAATTCATCCTAGTCTAATGTCCATTATAATCGGCAATCCAAACACACACGCCCCGAAGAAAAGTCCCCTAACCAGTCCATCCGCTAATCCAACCTTATTTTAAAAGTTCACTCCGAAAATTTTTCTCTAAAACTTTAACCCCTCTGTCTCTTTTGTCACTTTTTCCGATAGTACATCATTCTTTTATTTTTTCAAAATATCTCCAAAAAACGTATATTTTTTGCTTTTTCTGGTTCCAAAAATTGTCCCCGATCTTTCGCAATATTATAAGTTTGCCGAGTTTACCAAAGTCCCCTTGTCCCTTCCAGCCCATTATAGTCTCGCGATTTTGCAAAATTCACAGTGTACGTGTTGAAAAGTTAATCCGAGTATTTTCCCAGTTCCAAAAAACATTAACCTCCTTTCCCCTCTCCCTTAGCCCAAATTCCCAATCTTTTCGTAATATATATATATATATATATATATATATATATATATATATATTTCTGAGTACACGAAGAAGACCGTCCGTTCCGTACACGGTTCACGTATATTTTCTATTGCAGCATACGCATCGCCTACGTATATAGGCGTTTTATCACAAACGTTCGGTGCAGAGTCATTTACCGTTTCCTTACCACCACGCCTAATCACCTTTGTTATCATTCTTCTTATTAGAACTCTGCTTTTCCGGGAAGCGCGGAGAAATTCTCTTCGTCCACTACCTATCCGCTAAAACGTATCCGAAATTGCCATCAGAAGTAGATATTATAAAATTAGCTTAAGCACATTTTACCATTTCCACAATCGACCTTTCCTCCGATCCAGCCTTTTTTACCATTTCATAATACTTTTTTTAAATTGATTCACTTATTTTGATACGAACTTTACTCATTCTTGCCATTCACACTGTGCCTATCATCATCCGGTGGTTCGTTTCTAAATTATTATTATTATTATTATTATTATTATTATTATTATTATTATTATTATTTTTTGTAAGGGCAGCTACCCAACGGCAATTGGACTAGATTAGAGCTTAAATTTTGATCCGGTGTCAAAAATCGATGACAGAAAAAAGACAAGAATAGGAACCACCTTTGAAGACGGGGCAAAACTGAGATATAGGAAGCACTATATGGAGTAGGAAAATTCAGCTTTAATAATTAAACGTACAGGATATTACGTTCGGAGGAAAGACTGGAACATTCAAACAGCACGCATTTCCAAATTTCCAGAGCAATTATTAAAAATAAATTCAATTATACAACCGCGATGAATCCTTCCGTACTTTTTATTCTTCTTTTTGCCTATTGTACGTATTCTTTTTTTTACCTGTTTTCTTTCCAATTTCGTTGAATGTTCGAACCTGCGCCAAGTGCGCATCGTTGTCGACATGCATGACACAGTTCCAATTATGAAAGACGAATTTTTCTGAATTATTTTTCATTATCGAGCAATATGTTATTAATTTTTTTTTTTTAATTTTTCGTATATATCAAAGTTATCGGAGCCACTCTACATCATCTACGAAAGCGCACGTCACCGTTAACCAATCATGAATTTTCAAAATTTAAATTATTATTACACTTTCTTTTCCGCTCACACCGCATGCCACCAAAATTATAAGTATTCAAAATTAATCAAATTATACTATCCCAATACCAAAAAAAATTAATTCACACCTCTTCCACCCTTTTTACCTTTCGCATGTAATATTTTTCCAATTACATCTCTCCCGCGGGATTATGCAAACTTGCGCTCTTTGTTCCTGCGCATATCATAATTGTTCCGTTAAAAGTTATCAAAGTTAATCCAATTATACTATCTCCCTTTCAAGAATTAAATATCACGTATCTATCCTTTTTTTTTTCCTTTTCCCTCTCATCGTACGTCTCTGAAAAAATCATACAGTACGTTTCTAAATATTCTACTTCGGTACCAACAATAAACTCTAATCGTTCATAATAATTTTTTTTTTTTTTTTTTTTTTTTTCCGGCCCGATATCTAAACCATGTGGCCATTTTCAACCCAAATTCACTCTAAACTGAAACTAAACTTCTTATTTCAAACATATGAAATAAAATAAAATAAAAATAAAAAAACTCTAAACAGCTGCCATCTAAACGACAATGTTACAATCGACTATGAACCTGAATAAGACAAGGCCTGGTGCTCACAACAAAGCAAATACTAAATAATGTAAGGAGTAGAGACCGACAAGGAAATTAAAAGTTAAATATATCTCTGCGTTTGTTAAATCATTTACAACGAAATAACAAATGCCCTCCGAGTAACTAATCATATCGTGACCGCTGCAAATTAGATTTGCCGCTTGACTTTGAAAATTTCGTAAAACTCACCTACGTCTCATACGAAGATGACAGATCAAGCAAATTTCCTAATAAGCCTCTCAGGGATAGTAAGTAGTACATGATAAAATATCATGGTCTTGCTAGAGTTGGTTGGACTTAGTATCTCTACCTAGATTTGAGTTATTCATTATATTTACCCAATTTTGTCGATGTTCTAATTTTCCGAAACAAATCGGTAGAAAGGATAAAAGGATATGAGACATCTCCAGAAGCAGCTTCCCTCGCCAACTAATCGACATTATCATTTCCCTCTATTCCATAGTGACTCGGAATTCAATAAAGTTGCAAATTCATTTCTTTTTTTAATTATCTTAAGGCATTTATTTCTCGTATATCATATACCAGCGCGGGTGTAATTTATAATGAAGTGTATCATATTTTATCGCTGATACTTGGGCTGTCACTGATAATTAGGTGTATCTTTTGTCGACATCGAGTGACATTGTTAAAAACTCCAAAATCTTATCTATAGCCAATAGTTCAGCAGTATAGACCATCGTCTCGCAGCTTAAACTTCTATAATGTTATTCCTTTGATAAAAAAGCGACACCTACTGTATTATTCCTCGATTTTAGAACCATCAGTAAAAATTATAACAGAAAATCGTAATAACGGTTATTGATTAGATAATTAAATCGAAAATGAATGGTATTTGGCGGGAAGTTTTGGTTTTTCAGTTCTTTAAATAAGCTCGTAATTAATCTGGCTATTTACCGAACGTACATCGTTTTTTCTCCGCATCATTGCTATTGTAAAATCCAACGAATACACGCCGCCGCATATATCAAAACTCCACATCCTGTTCTTTTTCACACCATGTGTTTTCGAAATTCCGACTCTTTTATTCGATATTTAACTGTATTATCGCGCTACCAAAATTAATATATCATCCCTATTTCCCTCTCATCGTACTTTTCCGAAATAATGCTACGGTATATTTTTAAAATTAACCGAAGTATACTACCTCGATATCGAAAATTAATCGTTATTCACATCGCATTTTTATTGATCATTCATCACTTTTCCGAATCGGTACTATTGCAAGAACCGAGGAAAGACTACCACAGTTCCCGTACATTCTACCGATATGTAAGATTTCCATTTCAGCCTTGGTTAGATGTACATATATACTTCGTCCTTATCCAACAATCGTTCTTTTTACCCGTTCAATCTAGTTTTCCTTTCAATCTATGGCTCCTTCTGTTCCTTTCTCTTTGATGTTTTGCTGTCTCCATTATTCGCCTGCGTTCTTACCATTCTCCACTGCTTGCTTCCCGTTTTCGCTTCTAGTTAGCTTCTTCCTCACATTGTCCTCTCCATTTGAATAATGCAGTTGTTTACGAAGGTGGTTATATGTTTTCTTTGAGTGTTCGTCTCTTTCGATGGAGCGTTCGACTCTGTATTCCAATTTGCTTATGCTTGGGCTTCCTGCTCATTATTGTGACCATTATGTCCTGTCTTTCCTTCCCTAGACGTTATTCCTCCGATTTGTTCCTTCTTATTAACGATATCTTACCTAATTCTATAATTTAGCGAATTTATTTATTCCTATCTGTATTTTTATATTTATATACACAGTATGTCATTATATAATAATGTAGATAAGAATAATTTTTGGTTCAGAATATTATCATTTTTTAATAATTTTTATCTGCATTCATAAATTATCCGTATTATTTTTCATTATAGTTGTTCTGTATAGTGGGTTTAACATTTGTTCTATTTGCTCTACTCCAAGACTACTGTATAGCTTAAATAAGATCGACATGAAACATGATAAATCGTTACTTTTGTTTTATTAACTTTTGTATATCCCTTACATATATATATATATATAACTCGGCTATTTTGGCCTCGCAAGGGGCTGTGCCCCTTGACCCCTCTTGCTTTCATTTCTGTCTCTTTCTCTTCTATACTTTGTATACAATGATCAAAATTTACAACGTTACTGGCATCAACACAAAAAAATAACATAATCACAAAAATCCTATCCTAACATTTAAATTTCATTATATAAAATTAAGAAATTTTTTCGTTACATTTTTCGTTACATATTTTATTACATAAAATTGTTACATTTTTTAAATAAAAATAACAAAAATTCTATAAAATATAACAAACGTTACATAAAATTGGGATATTTTTTTTGGACATTTTGCGTTATACAAAATAGGGGCATTTTTTTGGGACATTTTGCTTTACATAAAATTGGATAATTTTTTCTAATGGGGGGTAGCCTAAGAATTACGTTGTAATTGATATATATATATATATATATATATATATATATATATATATATATATAACTCGGCCATTTTGGCCTCGCAAGGAGCTGTGCCCCTTGACCCCTCTTACTTACATTTCTATCTCTTTCTCTTCTATACTTTGTATAAAATGATCAAAATTTACAACGTAATTCTTACTAGCATCAACACAAAAAGAAAATAACATAATCATAAAAATCCTATCCTAACATTTAACTTTCGTTGTATAAAATTAAGACACTTTTTCGTTACATTTTTCGTTACATATTTTGTTACATAAAATTTTGCATTTTTTAAATAACAATTACAAAAATCCTATAAAATATAACAAACGTTACATAAAATTGGGACATTTTTTCTAATGGGGGGTAGCCTAAGAATTACGTTGTAATTAATATGTGTGTGTGTGTGTGTGTGTGTGTGTTAAAAATAGTATTGGGGCTAGAATTGTGAAGGAACGCCACAATTTCATGGTACGAACTTGACTATATAAGTATTTCCAATTCTAACTACATCACTTCTATTATTTAAGTAGTCTGTGAATGAGCTAAATGGTTTTCCTCCAGTCCTCATATTTTTAAATTTCTTAATTAATAAATGGTGTCTAATTGAATCAAATGCTTTTACTAAATTAATAAATGGTGTCTAATTGAATCAAATGCTTTTACTAAATTAATAAATGGTGTCTAATTGAATCAAATGCTTTTACTAAATTAATAAATGGAACTAAGCGGATACCTTCATGTAGATTAATTGATATAAATGAAACCTGAGGAGTCGCTTAATAGCGTAGAGTTATTTTTATTTTTGTGACACTCATATGGGGAGACTAGAGGTATTTATTATAATGTCTTAATTTTATTTGTTTAGCTATATGTTTGTCTATGATTTTTTCTACGTTGATTGTTTTATCGTTTTATAATTCCATGGTTCCCTAGGTTTTACTTTTAATTTTATTGTATATTTCGTGAAATTTGTAGAGAATCTTTGTGTAGTTCAAAGTTTCGATATGTCTCCACTCATAGTAAAGTGTAAGAGTTCTTTTGCATTCCTTTCATTGTAAATGTTATTTTTATGCTTATCTTTCTTATTATTATTTATAGCCGCATTTTTTGTAATAATATTGGATAGTGATGTGAAATTATGCAATCTGACATAAACGAGATTTCTTTTATTTTATTCCTAAATTTTGTAAAAATATTACAGTTGATTATTCCTTCAGTTTTACAATAATCTCATTTATAAAACTAAAATTTTCGGTAGAAACTACATACTTCCAAAAATACTATTTAACAACTTTTTGAACGCGTGTACGCAATCCGTCATCAGAAACAAACTAAAACTAACTCGATTATTTCACTTCGACTTTGTAAGTTATTTTTTTTTGCCATTGGTTTCAGTTACTCACGGATTTTTCGTACTAAGTACGCCATTAAGATTTGTTAAATTGATAAACTCTCGTGGGATTTCTGATACCCCCGTGTTTACCGTGGGTTTTTTGTTGTTTTTTTTTAATCTTATCTATTATGCTTTTTTTTTTTTTAAATTAACTCTCCAAGAAGAACTCAGCTGCAAACCTTTCTATCTATTGAAATTATTATTATTTAATTAACGCGGCAGAGTTTTAGGCGAATCAATTCGCGATGAATAATGCGATCGCTATACGAATCATAATAGATTCTTGATACGCTTTGAGTTCGTCAACTCAATTAAGGCCTTTATTAATAGTTTTCTACATATTACTTCGCAGTATTATTGTTTGCATGATAAATTTAAATCACATTATTGTGAATACGCGCGCATAGAGAATGTTTTTTAATGAATTCGCGGATAAAGCAGCGAAAGAAGCAACAACTGTACAGCCTGATCTGAATATTTCGGTATTTCCCCGACATCGAATGTGATGACAGATTTTTAATTCCAGGGGTGCAACAACGGAGGGTTGGTCCATGAGTGCACTGATCAATTGTGATGGGCACTCTCGGCGAAGGCTAACGTTTTAATTTGACACCTATTCTGCACAACCTAATTTTATCGTTAGACCACACTTGCGACAGTTTAGCACAAAATCCAGTGAAAATCGAACAACTATGTAAGCTGACGAAAAAAAAAAAAATACACTTAAACCTGGCGTTACATTTGTAATTTTTTTTTTTTTTTTTGGTCATCGACAGACGCATGCTCTGACCACCCGCTCACAATGTTAGGTTGTTGTGTCCCTGTTAAATTCACTAAGTTACACCTTATAATACTTAATTGTTCGTGGGCAACTAAATACATAGGCGGATGTGTACGGGTTCGTTGATGAAATTTGTCTATCTTAGAAAAATTATAACACCAAATTGGAATTCGATGTTGACACAACTGATAGATTCGGGTTTCAAAAAATAATCATATAATCTTGGAAAATTTTGGCATCCAATGCGCGCACTGTAAAGAGAAGAGATTGAGACAGGTTGACTTCATATTTACACACACTTGTTTAACGCACAAAATGTCCTACAAAATTTCAATGTACTTTGACTGTACGTGTAAATTCATTCACGCGTCTCACCTAAGTACCCCAAAATAAGGAATCGCATCTAAGCAACCTTAAGCAGAAACCCTAATATCAGTAATTTTAACTAACCGGTGCCTTCATGGTTGAGTAACTTTCTTACAGTGTAAGACCCACGAAAATATATAGGAGCGTTTTGATCATTGTACATTATCTAATATGTTATTCTCCTTTTGAACTATTACTTAGATTCCTTGACTGATTGGGCTGTTGCTCTTCGTTGGCGTACCCATAAAAAAAAAAAAAAAACTTAAAAAATCATTGTACATTAGAGAACATTCAGAGAAAAAAAATCAGTTAAAGTTATGCAACAAGTGAATTTTGTAATACTATATTAAACGGATTAAGCCCTCCCCCGCTTTTGTTTCTCGTTGGTTATTGCCCTCTCAAACGAAGCGCGGATCCTGATGATCATCAGGTGTTTATTCATCTCTTTCTGTTGACGACTTGGTCTTCCTGTTTCATGTTGCGTCTTTTATATCCTGCCTCTTTCTTCTCCATACACTGTGTTCCGGGCTACATTGATTACATTCTACTAATAACATTTGATATCGTATAAAGATATAATTGATTCCTTCTTTTTCTAATTGTTTCCTCCGGCTACCTTGACTCCGAGTCCAAAAGAAGAAAAAAAAAAAAAAAGATGGTTTGGACACCTTTGATGAATGTTTACACACAAATTATAAAATAAAGTTAAAAAAAAAAAACAAGAAAATTGTAAATAAATTAATCAATTTCTTTTTTGATATTAACTCAATTTCCAAATAGTTTCAATTGTGCTGCAGCGGAACAAGTCCTACCCGAATGAAATACCACTTCTAAACCAATTACGCCATGGTGGCTGGCTGTTTCCTATAATCTGTTTTTTCCCGTCTGCCTCTGTCGAAGCTCGCAATTTTTCTTATTCTCGCTCTGCACAAATCAATTGAAGAATTTTGTCATTTTAGACTGTGACGTGACAGGCATACATCTTGTCTTCCTCCCCCATCTCACTCTCTTCTAATAAATACAGAGTGCGACAGCATAACTTCCCTTTCTTTAAAAATGCGACGACACTTATTTTCTACTAAATTCTGTTAAAGAGAAATAATAAAGCAGAAAATCGAAATAACGGATACTCTAGATCCCATTGATAGCCAATAATGGGATCTAGAGTATCCGTTATTTCGATTTTCTGCTTTATTATTTCTCTTTAACAGAATTTAGTAGAAAATCAGTGTCGTCGCATTTTAAAAGAAAAGCAAGTTATGCTGCCGCACCCCCTACAACCTAATTTCTTCTTGCATTTTCGGCACTACACTGTTCCCTTATGAATCTCATTTTCCTATCTCCTCCACTAGCTGACTTCGACGCGATCATATAGTTCGCTTTCAAAGTTTTGGTTTTCATTTTTCTGTAACCAATTATCTCTATTTAATAAAATTCACAAACGCAATTAATGAATTATAAACATACTCTAATTTCGATTACACAAAATCACAATCATGGCACACCATGATTTTTCTGATTATTTTTATTTGGTAAAATTCTGTCTGACTTGCAATGCGAGTTATGTTTTCTCCAATATCCGTCTAAACGCTTTTATCTATATAAGTGAATCCTTCGTTGTTTGCCTATGCGAAGCCTATTTTACTTTTTTCACTTCTATCCTCACCATCACTTCTCTATAATATCCAAGCTCCTAGTCGGCGAGCCTAAAAAGAAATACATATTAATTCGAAATATGGCGTATAACAGTAATACTGAAATTCGAAGAAAAAGAGCCTAAGATATTCCGGAAAGAATATATATATTTTTTTTTTCATTTTAAATATGCAGATGGGCGTAAACAGCGCATACAAAAGAAACGAGAAAAGCTATAACAAAAGGCCTACTGTGTTATAGTTTGAAAGCAGCATTCGGTCCAACTGGAACTTGTCTCGTTGGAGGTAGCGTGAATACGAGAATGAAATGGGATCACTTACCAGGTACAAATGCTTGCATCATTTCGACTTCCTTTTCATAATCTGGTCTGCAAAAAAGTTGGCCTTGCTTGACGACAAACTGGTCACCTTTCTGCAATCGAACTCCACATACCACGCAAACGAAACAGTTCAGATGAAAAACGTACTCGTATACTTTCATTACAAATTCTTCCGGCAATATTTTTTCCGAACATCCGAGGCATTTCTTCGTGTATAACCTGCGAATGAAAATAAATAATCACAATCTGTACAAAAAGCGGTTAAGTTTATTCAGCGGCGCTTATCACTGCTCTGACAATGTCCAATGTACACACCGGGGAGCCGGTTACTTCAGCAGTGCGTCTCTTGTCGCCTTATCAGTAGACTGTTGCTAGTCGACCCTATCAGCGCCGCGCGGTGTTGATTGTGTTTTAGGTTGTTTAACGTGATTATTTACGGTCGAACAAACCATCATCTGTCGACAATTAATCATCGGAATAATCAGACTTTGATCCTCATTCTGCCATCCTTTTTCATCATCGGTACCGAGATTGCCGCTATTTTACACCTACTTTGTTGTTATCATCCAGAAATGATAGTAGGGCCGATCGAAACAGGCGCCTAACTCTGGTACAGAGTCTAAACATCTAATTCGGTTTATGAATACGCTAGACTTTTTATTACTTATTTTCCTCCCGACTAGATCACTCTACAAGTGAAAACAAAGCTCCCGGATTCCTTACCCGTGGTAAGTTTATAACATTCAACACGGAGACCAGTATCGAAAAAATTAGATTCGCAATCGCTTTGGCATCAAAGATGGAGGTCAGCCCTGACCCACCTTTGAAGAAGCAGTCGACGTTTGTTTCAAGTGCTGCCCTTTGTGGAATCATTACTAGGTGTCTTAGCCGTCGCTTTCTGCTTGATTACAATTCTTTTCAGTTTTATATGCCACTTGTCCCTCACCAGTCCCCGTCCGTTCTTCTGAAATATGATCTCTGTCTCTCCATTTGCTTTTCCTTTTTCTTAAATCACCATCTTCGCGTTCCTTTTTTTGGGGGGGGGGGGTTCCACCGGATGTACATTAATTTCCTTGCGTCTCTTATTCGAGCATATTTATAGCTTCTATCACTTCTCCAGCATAATAATATATTTGTAAATCAATAATGATTCGAATAATTATCATTTTTACTGAACGCCCTACTTGAATCATCTAATCTACTGAATTTACATCATCCGGTTCGGTTAACGTGTACAATTTTTCCGTTTAATATTCTTCAGCCAATTAAGCGGACACCACTAATATCATCACATATTCCTATTAGGATATTAAAAACAGTTTATGGACAGAACGGTCAATGTGCAGACTTTGCCAAAAGCGCATATGTGAAAAAAGGTTTTGTTTTCTATATCATTTGGATCTTTTTAATGCAGACCGGTGTTTATTTCTTTAGGCAATTTCAATGTTGGTTGTATGATCAACTCGGTTTGATTGTAGAGGTTGCAATTATGACAGTGGAGGTGATAGTGGTAACGAACAGTTTCTGAAATATTAACATATTCAGCCAATTCCTCGTTCCCTGTCTTGGTTCCATTCTATTCCTCTCAGTCGTCGTTCTTCTATTGTCTCCCTAATTCGTCTCCGGATCAATCATTCTCTCCTCCCTTCCTCTCGCTTTCGATTTGCTCTATCGCCTTCTCCTGATTGTTCTCTCCACGATTGTGATCCTCCTCGTACATGTGATGCTAATCACATTTTCTTTGAATGTCCTGCTCTTCGTAACGAACGCTACCTTTTATACAGTCAGCTCCTGTCATTAGGTCTCCCTACTCCCTATAACTCTTCCTTTATCCTCTCCTTTCCTTCATCTTCTGTGGTGTCCGCACTGCTGTCTTTTGTTGCGTCCATTTCGGACCGCTTAATTATTTAATTTATTAGCTTAGTTTTCTTGTTGTTGGGTCAATGCCGCTGGCGCGCCCAAAAAAAAAAAAAAAACACTAAATGCGATGTAATCAGCATCAAAAGAGAAGTAGTTATAATTACCATAGATTTAATTGTTAATGTAAGTTAATTTTAATTAATTATTATTTATAATATTATTATTATTGTTATTGTTATTACATCATTTCTCTAGTCTATCTAGGTGAAATAAAAATCCTATGTATAATTCTAAAAATATTTACGTACCCCCCCCCGGAAATTTTGGCCTCGGCACGGCCCTGCACACAGAGCATATATATATATATATGTTTTATATTACATTAAATGCAATTAGTAAAATCGACCAAAATATGCAATAACTGTGTAAACAATAATACAATTTCAAAAAATTTTTTAATACCCAATGAAATGTGTAAAATCTTGCAAATATCCTGCTTGTTGCAAATTACCAGAAGCCGCGCGCTATTAAAATGAAATAAAAATCTGCATCACGTTGACAATTTTTTGCCAAATTCTCGAAAAAAAAAGAAAGTGCTATATGAATCACTTAAACTACGATAATCATCTTTTGACTGCACGTTCTTTAACGTAATGAAAGTTTCCGGCACTACCGTCTAAGTCTCTAGAGTACCGAAAATCTTCTGTAAAGGGGACTTTCTTGGCTGTTCTCACCAATTTAGAATTAAATTCAGCAAAATGAAATATCCTCATCCAGACGTCCGGTTAATGAAGTTAGGCTCGGTTCAGTATTAAACGAAAATTTATTCAATATCGTTGCCATATATAACTTCGACATTGAGGTAGTATCTCCCGTGTTAAAATCTCTTTGCTGACGACATAATTGCGATGTCGAACGCAAGATGAAGCTGTTATACAGTAATGTGGTAATAGTAAATAGATATTCCTTATAGGCTCGAGCAAACCGATTCTAACTATTAAAACGGGAATTAACAATAGTTAATAAAAATTAAATATCGGGGAAGCACTTGCAAAAGAAATGTTAAGGAATCAAGCAGAATTTTAAAAACCAGTCTATAGAGAGTTGAAAGGCAAGATCAATAAAACAATGACATTACGTGTAGTAGAACACATATTCCCTCATAGCGGACATCATTAAAAAATAAAAAAATCTAGAAGCAAACCTTTTTCCCGATACACAGTTTCTTACGGATGCTCATGGTAATTTTGCTGAATATCTCCATAAATTTAATATAACTAAAAATGATATTTTTGCACGGAATGCGTAATGCAGCCCCAGTCGATACACACCGGAACGCACTTTTGAACACTATAATAAATTCGAAATCGTTAGAGAAAAATGTAAAGTTCATAATGTTTTATCGATAATACACATCGTAACTTAATATAAAAAAAAAAAAAATACATTGCAGAAATTTGAAAAATTAAAAAGAAAGTTCATTAATACATCCACTGTACATTTCTGCCTTTATTAAAGTAATTTTAATTTCTAATAAAAAGCTCGTAAATAAAACTGAGTTCTCATATTTCCCCTTTAAAAAATAAAATGAATATAAAAAAAAAAAAAGTTGCAAAAGAAAAAACGGAAAAAGTTAATTTGTATAATCTGAAACATTGCACCTGCATGCTGCAGATACACATATGTCTTGATGGCTCATTCACCCGATTCGGTACTTGCGATTTTCGTTTGATCAGAAATTATCTTAATAACATCGTATATTTGATTTTTTTAAAAAATCATCTGTGTTGAATTGTTTTAAAAAATTGACGCGCACATCATCGTAGTTCATCAATCCTTCTTGATCAGTGTTTGGATTGATTGATTGATTGATTGACTGAATAAAGTTTATTTACTAAATTTACAAAACAAAGAAAATAACAGTACGTTTGAACATTTTAAATTTTACGCGTATCGAGCAATTTACCCTCGCCAGCGTGCATCAAAAATACATTTATGCTTAAATTACAATATGAAAAAAGAAAAACTTTACATTTGTTATAATATTAGGAAAAAAAACCAACAAAAAACCTAGCTTCGGAAAAAATAAATAAAGTGTAAGTTGTAAAAAAAAAAAGTAGAAGTATGATGGTTATTGGAGTGTCATTGCGCGTGTGTGCCTCAACACCTTGTTTAACGCTTGCAGACGGATCGGTGCACTATAAGATTAAAATAGCATACATATGTTTAATGCGTTTGTGTTTGTACTTTTTATATTTTAGCTGCAAAGAGGTTCTCGTGTAGTCTCCTATTCTTTTAACAAACACGTGATCACTAGTAGAGCAATCATCAACGAATTTCTTAGCTTGCGTACGGATTACGTTTACAATAAAGGGCAGTTTTAATACAGCGTGCATACTATTTATGTTAGTATACGCCGGAGCGCTTAGTGTTTGGAACTAATAATTAAAGAAAAGCGAAATGCGATATTGCTTAATGGATAGTTTCGCTTCCCCTTGTCAATATCGATGATCTATGGCAATTAAATTTTAAGTCGTAACAGCAGAGTAAAGCTATATATGTCGTATTTTTTTCCCGTTTTATTAATTTCCTTCTTTTATTTTTCTTCTATTCAAATTCATCCTTTTCGTTATTTCTTTTAATTAATTCCTTTTCAACTCTTTTACTTATTTGAAATAGCCCTTTTCAGGGCTTCCGTTCGATTTTATTTCCTTATTTGCGAATTAAATTGTCTAAATAGTCCCCCCTTTTGGGAAAATCGCTAAATTTCGTTAACTGTGTTTTTAGGATTTTTGTAACATTGCATAGTCTAAGCTGGGGTGAACCGACTTTTTCGTATCGCGAACTTCCGCTTGTTCGTTTTGTCAAATGAACAATTTTATTCGACGAAGTTATATTTTCGTGTTCCGTTTTAACAACAACAACAATGAGTATATTTATTATTGGACAAAATGTTTTAGCATTAAAGGGTCTCACTTTAAATCCCGGAGTTCCGTTGCATCATTGATTGCTGCATCAAAGTGGGGCGCCAAAATTAGCAATTATAAAAGCCTGGTGTCGTTTAGAAATAAGGCGATTATTTTTTCTAACGCTGATAGATTCAACTCGGAACACAAAGCACGTACTTTAGTGCAAAACGACACAATTGTATCATCTGGGTTTTTGCTTATTCTTCCTAATCACTTTTATCGAAACTATACTACAGCATTTTTAGCTTTGACTTACGTAGTTCGAATATGCATAAGACTGAAACATTTATCGTATTTGACTGTTTGCTAGCTTACGAGATGTGGAGAACAATATCACGGAATCCAAATTACTCATCATTTGTCCCGTTCTTTTTGCTGATACCGGGAGGGATTTTGGGAAATAACACGATTGCTGCCAGGTAACTGAGGTAGTTAATGTAGTCACTTGTGAACATGAAGAGTTTCTTATTGTTCGAAATCCGCAGGATTTCGAACAAGCATTTGTTACTGGCGCTCGGTATAGGAATCTGCCTGATCAACACACACTATCACTGGTATCACGTCCAAAGCCAGCTTTAGATGCGCCCTGAGGCAACCACTAGGTGGCGGCATTTTAACTACAGGGGTGAGCAAAAGTCAGGGTACAAAATTGCAAAACCGGAGGAAATTTACAAAACGAATATTCCATTATTCGTTTTGGTTTTATTCAATCGGGACACGGCTTTTTTTTTTTTTTTTTTTTTTTTTTCACAGAAGATGTTGAAAATGTTGTCCACCAACCTCAATACACTTCTAATAACGTTTAACATTCATGGCAACCATTCGATAATGGCACAATTTAACGTCTTGATTATTGATATCGAACTCTTCAGTAATGCTGTTTCGTAACCGTTCCAAGTTGTGGATGGTTTTAGAAAACACTCTGTCCTTGACAGAATGAGAAGTCCATCAAGGTTAGGAACAACGTGGCGGATAGGCGGTACGGCCGCTTCTTCCAATCCAATTTGGAAAATTATCATTGAGAAATATGCGCACTTGTAATCCATAATGAGGTGGCGCTCCGTCTTGCTGTAAAATCACATCAATGCCGCCGAAGCGGTCATCCTCATTTAAAATCTATCAAAGTTCTGTTAAAAGGTCAAGGTATGAATTGACGCTGGTATCAAAGAAATATTAATTTCGGTAATAAAATCGATTGGTAAATTCGAAGATTTAGCTCCTTTATAATTCGGTGAAGCGAACGACGTGGTATTTGCAGCTGTCGAGGAGACACTCGGTTAACGCGGATTGACGAGGCGTAACGGAACTAGACTGCGCAATAAGATTGATATTATCTGCAAGACTGCTGGTCTGTTCGAACTTGTTTTTTGCGGATTTCTACAGATAACTACGACTCGGTACTGGAGAATTCGGAATTCAGCGAACATTTGCAAGCATTACGATCGCCGTCGAATTTGTAATAATTTTTTAACAAAAATTTACATTTACCGTTTTCAACCATAGCAACACTGAAAATGATAACAGCACGATCCCAACATTCCTCTAGCTTGTTCACTTATATACCGACAGTCGCCTAGCAACGCGTCATGATAGAGAGAATTCGCAGTTTTCGATAGTGCACCGTGACTTTTGCTCACCCCTGTATATTATTATACACCGTAACTACCATAGGAAAGGTCCGTTTTATACCTTTCGCCAGGTATCTTTACTATTCGTATTTAGTACAATTACTATAATAATTATTATTATTGTTAACGTTATGCGTCTCATTAGTACTTACTTATTTCCGGTTGAAATATTGCTTTCTTACAATTCTTACTGATTGGTGGAAAAGATTTATTGCGAGAACGGGCATGGTATAACACACTGTATTGTCCCGTTCTTCTCCTCTCTCGTTAGACGCCTACAAGCATATGCCTCTCAATTTTGCATTCATGCTCGAGGGTGAGAGTAGGAGTTGGGTTGCGGAAGCTAATTATTATTATTTTATTTATTATTTTATTTATTATTTTATTTATTATTTTATTTATTATTTTATTTATTATTTTATTTATTATTTTATTTATTATTTTACTATTATTAACTTTTTTTTTTCGAGGTGTTGGGAGAAAATTTTATTTTTATTATTAAAAAGCTTTTATTTAACTCCGTTGTCTACGTCTGAATCATTCAAAAGGTGCTATTTAAATTTGAACCACTCTGATAAGATGGAAAAGGCTATCTTACTTTTTTTCAATGATCCGTTTGCTCCGACAATACAGGAATACGAAATTATACTATTTGTTTCTTGTACATTTTCATCATTTTTTAAACATTGATTCTACGCGTTGCACTGATAGACGGCGCTCGATAAAAGTAACTTTCCCCTATGTCATATTGTCATACAGTCAGTGCAGATTGCGCCGTATTTTTTTAAAAGATTGCGCGTTTGTAATACTTATTAGCTTTGCGACATTGCTTTTGACTTTAAGCATTTCGCATCTGTGCATCTTGAAATTGCGACTCTTTTTTGTCGGTTTTGAGGATGGCTTATCATCAGCTTTTAAAAGACACGCACGATTTTCGTTGGCTGGGGCAGGTCGTTTTAAACAGTTTAGAATTTAGAAAACGATTAAACGATTTGCCGGCAGATTAATCTATTTAAACTTATAATATTACCGAGGAAAAAATAAGTCTGCAAAGTTTTTAAACATCAATTCGACAAAAGCAGATAGGAAAAAGTTGATTACAAGATTTGAAAAGTTTTAAATGAAAGCGAAGAAGACGGATAATGCTCATTAGAAAAGCGATGCCAAGATACATCAGCGCATATTAAATTATGCTCTGAAACAGACAAGAGGAAAATGCCATTCGCTATACAATAATCTGCTGATCAGAAGTACGCAATTCCAGTCATCAGAATCGCAGCAAACCGGCGCTCTCTTGTGTTCCGGCGACGTTGAAATTAGCAGACCACAGCAACTGGCTTAGCTAATTATAACGGCAAATGTTTAATATTAACCATGGGCGCAATATTATTATATTGCTGCCGTGGGAGATTTTTTAAGTCTTCCAAGAACTCTGACAAGAGATGCGGATGCTAGGGAGCCACCTTTGGCGCGCTATTTTAGGAAATTAAATTGTACGCATACAGGTAATTGATAGGAATTCTAGCTGGTTGCGGAATGTCGAATGTGTCTAATTATGAGAAAGAAAAACTTACCGCTGATATCCGTTGTTACACTTTGCAAAATTCGCAAAATAGGTATTTAATCGAGGTTGAAGACAATGTTAATAAACCGAACGCACTATGCTTTCAAATTAAGCAGTGCACATTCCACGAATAACTACGATCGCATGTAATGATACGGCACTATTTAGCCACCTATTGTCTGATATAAACGTAACTCTTTATTTATTATCTAATATATACACGCGCCCTTGTACATACACACACACACACACACACACACACACACACACACACATATATATATATATATATGTGTGTGTGTGTGTGTGTGTGTGTGTGTGTGTGTGTGTGCGTGTGTGTGTAGTATGCATGTATCTAAAAGCACGGCAGGGAAGGTGCTCGGTGGGTGCTAACGGTTCGACGTAGAACCGGTCGGAATCAATTACACTGTGTTCAGAGGGCTCGTTTAACTAAAGACACAGTATCATAAACAATATCGGAAATTACCATTAAACTATTCGCAATGAACGGAAAGGAACTCATTAATGATGCCAGGTTATTGTACATCAAAGCGAAATATTTCCTATTCGGGCAGGATAGTGCGTCGGAATTAACTGATATTCAGTATACAGCGGCAACTACCACTATTGTAACCGAACACGGACTGTTATAAACGGTACAGCGCAACTATAACACCGTGCGACACAGACACAATACTATTATCATTACAGATAAATGTATTTTTCTGCGCCATTGTATTGGAATATTTTGCTCGTTCCACGAAAATATTCGCATCTTGCAAAACCTTATCAGTGCATAGACACAGAAGAAATGCAATCGAAAAGATAACTTTTTTCCAATAATAAAGTCCGTGTGATGCGGGAAGTTTAAATTTTGTTGGAAAATGCAGTAATTCTGGGAAATATTTTAGCTGTTCGGTTGTTGAAAATAGCGGTTTTGGAAGTGGCAACGCTGCTTTCGTTAACATGGAAAAAAGAAGAAAATTAAATAGTTCCGTTTTCTGCATTCCAGTTCTGCCCAGCGATGTTACGGTCTTTTGATCTAAATCGTCATAAGCACAATTACAATAATCACGTCAACAGTTAAATTATTACCCATTCAGCATGCTACCATGCTGAATTTATCATCGGATACGGTCTCACCGGGGCAGTCTAATTTCTACAGTCCAAAATTGTACACGAAATGTTATTTAAAAAGATTAATTTCTGTTTTGACTTAATTTGGAAGACTAGCTGCAGATATTCGAGTAGAATTTAAAGGGCGGTTTCACTTTTTTTGTGCTTTTTTAATGGATATATATCGTACTATAAAACTGGCTGCAGACTGTTGTCCAGATTTTTTGTCTCAAAGTCTTGTATTACACAATGGGTGTGTGGGTTGTATATATATATATATATATATATATATATATATATATAAACTCTGGCCCTTCGGTACTTATAAGGGGGCAGGCCCCCTTCACCCCAAGGTCTAGTACTTCTATAAGAAATTTTCATTAGCTACGCCGTTTTTAATTTTCATTACATAAAATTAAGACATTTATTCGAAACCTTTTTTCGTTACATATTTCGTTACATAAAATTGTGACTGGGACAAATTTCGTAACAGGACACTCTTCCCGATGATCCCTGGTGTAAAAATGGCATAGCCATTAACATATATGTATATATATATATATATATTAATTACAATGTAATTCTTAGGCTACACCCCATTAGAAAAAATGTCCCAATTTTATGTAACGCAAAATGTCCCAATTTTATGTAACGCAAAATGTCTCAATTTTTAATCGACTTCAAAAAAGGAGGAGGTATTCAATTTGACTGTATTTTTATTTTTTGTCCCAATTTCATGTAACGCAAAATGTCTCAATTTTATGTAACGCAAAATGTCCCAATTATATGTAACGCAAAATGTCCCAATTTTATGTAACGCAAAATGTCTCAATTTTTAATCAACTTCAAAAAAGGAGGAGGTATTCAATTCGATGTATTTTTTTTTTTTTTTTATGTAATGCGAAAAATGTCCCAATTTTATATACGTTTGTTATATTTTATAGAATTTTTGTTATTGTTATTTTAAAAAAGTCACAATTTTATGTAATGAAATATGTAACGAAAAATGTAACGAAAAAATGTCTTAATTTTATATAATGAAAGTTAAATGTTGTTAGGATAGGATTTTTACGATTATGTTATTATTTTTTTTTGTGTTGATGCTAGTAAGAATTATGTTGTAAATTTTAATCATTTTATACAAAGTATAGAAGAGAAAGAGACAGAAATGAAAGCAAGAAGAGTCAAAGGGCACAGCCCCTTGCAAGGCCAAAATGGCCGAGTTATATATATATACGTATATATATATATATATATGTACATGTATGTATAATATATGAATATAATAGAATTAAAAGTAGCAGTCGAAGGTCTTGTCAAAATCTTTTAAAACACAATTAGCCTTTTTGCATACCTTTTTGTGAAGAAATATAGGACGAGAAAATATCTCACCGAGTTTTATTTTCGTAAAACGTTATAATAAACCGGGTTGATTATTTCAGTAAATGTAATTATCAGGTATAAAAGTGTGTTGGTCCGAAAAATCTTAATTGCGTATTTCACATAAATGTAGATATCATGCTGTCTTTGCATTAAATTTTACCTACAACATTCATAAGACACTAATTTTTTTTTCTATCGATGCAGTCACATCGGATGTGACTATATCGACTAAATTTTTAGCTTTTAGTAGCCTTTTCGAATGGAGATTAATCAAGAAGCCGTCAAAACAGTTAATTGTAGATGTCACGGTGTGATGGTTATGTTCCATCAAAAATTCGCTGCATGTGGAAATCGGTTAAAATCTAGTCTTGCTCGCAGAAATAGATGCTAGAAGGGATTACCTCTCATAAATGTGTAGCGCTGTAAAGAGATGAGGAAATTTTTAGATAGAATCAATACGAAAGGACAGCAATACGACTTGTTGTCCTGATCTGCATTGTAGCCTATTTGTTAAATCAAGAGTTAAATCAAATTCGTCTTATTCTCAAAAAAAAGCTTTCATAATAAGGTTATAAATATTTTCTACAATCTGCGGATTTTTTTCCCCTTTAAAAATAACATCCCTGGAACTTTTCCTTTATCCTCCCTCACGGAATCTTAATAATTTCCGATAAATCATAACCCTAATACCGGATAATCAGCAACTGTAGATAATATTTCGTGCGTTGGATCGACAACATTTTTCACACTGATGGCTTTATTCATCGTGAATCTAATTTTTCTGCCAACCGTATGCTGCTTCCGTTAGTATATACTATCTTCATTCTCTTTACAAACTCTTCAACAATATCTATCTACAATTTAGTTCGTAGTCAGACATAAGCAATAGCTCTCACTCGGTTAAGTATTGTCGTAGCACTGCTTCTTACTTCCATACTAGACTTTCACAATAATATATATATATATATATATACAAACAAATTTCAGAATGGATACCGCGAATTGTAGTTCCAGCACTCCACTTAGTAGTAACGACACTTTTTTGAGAAAAAAAAAATGTTGTACTTTGTGAACCATTCGGTCGCTGCGGTTAACTCAGTTTCCTTCTAGCGGAAAACCAACTCTCTCCTGTTTACAATATTTCTCGCAGGTCATTACTATACTTCATTTATTTACTTTCCTGTCCTCAATATAATCTTTCCTCCGTTCTATTCTAGCCTAAGGGTCTTTAAACATCAGCAAAAGCTATTCATCCTTTCTTCTTCGATCTATTCTATTCTATCTCTTTTAACCTTACTACGCCTTACACGCCGTGCTTATTCACTATGGTTTTTCTTATTTGTAGAATCTTTTTTCATACTGTTTGTTAACTATATAAAAATAATAAGTTAATAATAACAAATATAATAAACAATTATATAACAAACGAATAAGATAAATTTTTGTTACTTAGTAACGTTTTCGGGCATAACCCATCATCAGCTAAACCAATATGTGTGATCAGAGATAAATTCTAAATCACACTGAGGTCAACAAGGGAATACAGTGGTGTTTATACATATATATAGGTTTAAAATAACAAATATAGATTTAATATGTCCATAACTATTAAAAGGGTACATAGACTATAATAAATAATATTTAAGAAATTTAATGAACAAATTTAAATAAATATAAAAATATATAACATATATTTTTTTAAATTTTATATTAAAAAGTGGATTATTGTGTTATTTGGGATTTGGTCGTTTAATATATTCTTTTTATGTTTATTTATGTAGTAATTTTCAGCTATGTTCATGACCTTTGCTATATATATTTAGCTAAGACTGTGACTGTTCTTTCTATAGAATTTGGTTTATGTTTATTCCTTATCAAATGCTCGGCATAAGTGGATTTTTCTATTTCATTGTTTTTAAATGATTTCACGTGTTCATCATATCTACATTTAATTTTTCTACCTGTTTGGCCGATGTATGTTTTTTCACAGTCATCATAGTTTATTTTATATATGCCACTATTTTCATATATATATATTATTATTTCCTTAATTTCATCATTAAATTAAGGAAATATTATTTATTATAGTCTATGTACCCTTTTAATAGTTATGGACATATTAAATCTATATTTGTTATTTTAAACCTATATATATGTATAAACACCACTGTATTCCCTTGTTGACCTCAGTGTGATTTAGAATTTATCTCTGATCACACATATTGGTTTAGCTGATGATGGGTTATGCCCGAAAACGTTACTAAGTAACAAAAATTTATCTTATTCGTTTGTTATATAATTGTTTATTATATTTGTTATTATTAACTTATTATTTTTATATAGTTAACAAACAGTATGAAAAAAGATTCTACAAATACGAGTAAGAAAAACCATAGTGAATGAATGAATGAAACCAGGGCGCAAATAAAGGCCAAAAGAAAGAACGACAACTGAAATTACGTGGTCCATAATTGGCCGAATTGAGACGAAATAGAAGAAACAATTACATTCATTTCAAGGAGGTAGTCTCTTTCATCTAATCGCGATGAACACGTTGTTTTAAATACACTGCAATATGCGTGTATGGCAAGAATGTGCAAAAATATGTGCGCAGACACGAAGCTCGGAATCGAGCGGCACGATTGTCATCAGTTAAAAGTCCTTATTACGGATTGCAGATTCTGAAGAGACCGTGTGACCAAACACTGTAAGGGTCAAAGCATGAATAGAAGAAGGTGGCGAGATTGCTTAGATGTTATTGCAGGAACAACTTGAAAAAAAGTTTTTAACTAAATTAAATAAAAACCCGAAAAAAACTAGCGGATTTATCGTAAAATTTATTTAACTATAGTTGGTTAAAAAGTTTTGCGTTATTGTTTTAATTTTAAAGCAAAACTTGAATACGAATAATATTAAGCGGCGGAAAATTAACCGGAGATAATTATTTTGATTAAATAATAAAAAAAAAAAAAAAAAAAAAAGGAGAAAAAGTAAATACGGAATAGGGGAAAAACAGCTGCGGTGCGCGCGAATTCATTTAATTTTCGGAATTTTCCAACTATCGGGAAAGGCGCGCGTTTTCTTTTTCCCCACATTTTTCCAGTTGTTCTCTTCGGTTCTCGGAAAAACTTTCTGCATGGAAATTCAAACGGAAAATGAAAACTGCTTTCCGGAAGCATCTTACGAAAGGCTCGATAATGAAATTTCCCATATTGGAATATTGCTACATTGCTGATTCGGAGGAATTTTCGGAATCGTTTTATTAATTATTTATTTTCCGCACTATGCGCAAGCGAACTATTTACGCAAGTGACCTGTAGGCAATTTTCGAGCATGTTGCAAAGTTCTAAAACACGGCGATTAAACGGATCACGACAGCAGCAGCAGCAGCAGCAGCAGGATATTATTAAACGATCAGTGGTCATTTATTTGATCGCGATTTCGAATTCATTAAGATATTTTTGGCAGCGTTAAAGCAGGAGTCGCCGCCGGTCGCCAGGATGATTAAATAGAACGAGCGCATATCCGCTGCACGTGTCCAATGATATTCATTGCGGTTTAACATTTCGGGGGTTAAACTATATTCAAATAGCGAGTTCTGTTCTTTGCTGTGACACCCTCGCCGAATTTCCACACCCGTCGCATCATCGCCGGCTTATATTAATTCCGGGCACCCCAACATTTTTCTACCCCATACGCGAGTCAGCGTTCTGGTCTCTCTGTTGCTGCTACGCTTAATTCATCCGTCATTAATACCGTCTGCGAATGCGCGATATTTAAATCTATTAAATATTTCCACCCGATAAAGCCGGTTCCGCTGATTAACATTTTTAAACACGTCGACAAAAAGTTTACTACCACCGCTCGGCTGTTTTGCTTCGTCTCCAGTTTTAGTCTCAAGAATTTTCGCAACCAGCCCCGGGGTCGCTCGATCGCGACAAAAAAAATAATAATGGATATTTCGCAGTCTTGCCATCGCTGCAAGTCACACATGTCCGATTAATTTTTTGATTTTAGCGCGCAACAGTATTATACCACTCCCAATCGTAACACTAGTTGAACAATTAAAAGAAGCAGTTAGTTCTAAAGTGTGCGTGTGTGTGCGTGTGCGCGTGTGTGTGTGTATGGAGGGGTATAATAACTCAAACATAAAATATTAAAAATTTTTTACCAACCAACCACCGCCTGGTCTGGTTAGTTCGGCAGTGATATTTGTGCGGGTTAGAACCCGGGGTTGAATCCCGTTATCACTTTCGAAAATTTCACTTGCGTCGGATTAGAAAAATGTCTCCCAAGATGTACTATTTTTATTGTAGATTACTAGAATTTTAGCGTCAATAATATAAACTTACCATCTAGGTGAAAAATTTGATTAACAAGAAACCAAAATAATATATATATATATATATTACATCTATTCCCTGGGGGGCGTAAATCTATGAATTGATAATACTGATGATTCGCTTCTAATTAAACTAATAAGTACAATCCCTAATCCATATATTAAGGGTGAAAAAATTTGGTGCTTTGAAAAAGAAAGTACATGAAAGAATGGTGTAAAGAGTAAAAATCAAAATTTCGAATCATTCTATTTTATAATTTTCTTTTGTTTTTCTCTCTTTTTATTTATTTAATAATAATAATAATTTATTTATTTAAAGTCGCTCGGCAGTTAAGGACATTTGCGACGCTGAGAAGTTACATCTTATGAGTATAGATTAATAAATAAAAAGATTAAAAAAGAAATCAAAATAAGCAATAGAAAGAGAAAAAAGAAAGAAAGGAAAAGAAAGGAGGTAAGTGCTGCTGAATAATAACCTGTATGAAAGGAAAAAGTCGGGTAAGCTTTAAAAGATTGAAGATGTTTTTTATTTGTTTTCGTCCTTCCTTGTTTTGTTTGTTTTTTTCTCTGTCATTTCTCTTTAAAATAAGACCAGGTTTATTTTATTTATTTATTTACTTTCTTTTTTCTTTTCTTTTTTGTTTCTTTGTACTTGAAGATATTTTTAGTTGCTTTCATGTATCGGTATGCAAATGAGTATTAGCGGTATGTGCACGTATATTTTTATCTGCATGCATAGTTATAATTTATATAATCTTAAGTTGACCAATATTACGATGTATAGGATAAGCAAGAATAGTTATAATTTTGTATTTCGAATCTGCGAGACCCACAACTTATTTAAATAATAAAAAAAAATAACGTCGATCGTTGACGTCCCCTCAAAAAAAAAAAAAAACCAACATGCTTCCTCTTTCCCCTGCTTTACTAAAATCCTGAAAGCTGCCCTGATTCCACTAGTATATCACAAATAATCTCCTCTACTTACACCTCTATCCCTCCCATCCTTCATATGATAATTTCTAATCTTGCATCTGCTCTTTTCAAAGCAACTATCTTTTTCGGCTCCCAATCTCACTAGAAATGGACTTAATGAAATAGTGGGCTAAAACCCGTTCTGCAGCTCTTAATGATTTTTCTGTTGATCCAGCCCCTATCCAAGAAATTTTATTGCAAATTTCGTTGAACAACTATTGCCCTTTTATATTTACTAATCAAACTTCCTTCTGTGTCTGTTTATTCAACCGGAACTTCTTTCCTTCTTTCGTTTTATGTTTTCTTTTATTTACACCACTTTACAATAAAAGATCTCCTTGTGCCAGCATTTTGATCGTAACGTTCTTGCTGACCCTTGTCACCGTATTTTCCTTACATCCTCTTCCATTCTGACTTTGCTAGCTGCAAAGTTGCATGTGCAATGCAAATGACACTTGTTTTCAGTGTCCTTCCTTATGTAATTTAACAAAACATTATGTACCCAAAGTTCTTTAAAATCAACTTATCTACTCCTTATAGAATGCTTCCTACACACTCTTCTCTTTTATTTTTACTTCCTTTATAACATCAGTAGGCGCGTGTATCACGTTGTAAATATTACAGGCCATAAATAATTCAACGCGATGTTAGGTCAACGTATTTTGCTGGCAAGCGCCCACCTCAGAAAAAAACAAAAAAAACAAAACAAAACAACTTGATATTAAGATGCCGTAATGCAATAAAGTAAGAAATGTGTTCCAAAACAATCGGCCGGTAATTAGTAACTATTTCACAGATATAACTCAAGCGCGTAGGTGAAATTTGTGCACACTACATGTGTGAGAGAGGTTAACGAATGTAAAAACAAAAATAATTTTCAAAAATGAACAATGAATGGTGTACCTATAATGATTTTTTGAAATAACCAACTCGGTAAATATTTTCATATATATATATATATATATATATATATATGTATATAACAAACGAAACGGGTTCGTTCCCCTTTTATTTCTTTAAAGGGTCAGGGAATATTTCCTTCAGTTCTACTTACAATTAGTAGGAACAAAAGGAAAATAAACGTGACAACTCGACTTTTGAATATTAATTCGTAATAAGCCTTTTTTCGAACGCTTTTATTTCTTGTGCGTTGCGCCTCTAAATCAACTAATTCTCGCAATATAAATTGAGTCACATTTCGATAAGGTAGCCGTATTGTTTTAAATCAGCACGCCTACCATAAAAATATAAAAATATGCAGTTATTTTTTCAATTTCCATTAAATAAATATTGTATTTATATTATTCTTCGTGATATCGTATAAAAATCCCAGTCTACATTGTCATATAACGCTCGATAAAAGTAACTTCTTCCTGTATGTTCATCGTTCACTACAGATAATGTCGCATTTAAAAAAGAAAAAAGTGAAAACAAAAATAGAAGCGTAGATGATTAAGGTTATTTTTAATAAGTAAAAGTAAAATAAATATTTTTGTTTTTAAAAAAACACTTTTATTATTCATCATTTCTACATTTATTTTATGAAATTTAATAATAAACTAAAACCAACCTGAACGGATATTTTTTTTTTTTTGAAGTGCATCTTTTAAGTGCACTAAAAAGTAAAAAATAAAAAAATAAAAAAAACTTTTTTTACGATGGTTGAAAAATGTCGCGTTAACACATATAAAAAAGCGTAAATCGCTAAACATACGTAAAACAGAAAGCGTTCCATGCTTTTATAATATAGTTCGGCAATTTTTTAAAATTATCATCGAACAAAAGTAAAATATTTTTTATTTTCGAAATCTTTGAAAAAACATTTTCTTAGTTTGGTTATAATTAAAAATCAATCGTCATTATTGAAATTTTTAACGTTGATACCGGAGAAATCAAAATTTGTTCCTATCGGGGGGTCGTTGTAGTGGATCCACACCGACAGAACTAGAACATCAAAACGTCCAATTTAGTATATGAAAAAATAAGTACTTTTATTAAAATAATTAACAAATACGTGAGAAATTTCATAATAATTGGTGAAATCTTTTTAAAACTGCTTATTTCCGTTATTAAATTTAAAGAGTGAAAAGGAAATATTTTTACAAAACACGAAACGGCTCCTCCGTAACACTGATGATAGACTTACGAATCAATAACATCATCACCCTGCCAAAGATGTCAAATATTTTCAGCTGCATCTTGCCAGAAGACCATCACGATGAAAACATATAATTAAGCGTAAATAAATAATTGGGCGAGTGTACTACTGGTTATTAACGAAGAAATGTCAATGGAGAACAGATTTTTATTACACATATGAACAGATTTTTCAGATCAATTTGGATATATACGGATGTTAGCTTTGGGGTTATGCGAAAAAAAGGTAACATAGCGATGATTCAGAGTTTTCAAAATATGATACCCTTTGAATATATGGGGCTGTTAATGCACACTATATTATATGCACGTTAGCAATTAAACATTGCGAATAATGATTTACAAATTTCTGCCAATTGACGAAAAAACATCGAGACCTTAAGAATACGCGTAATTATTCCATCTTTCTTCTGGACAGTTCTGGAAATAACCAAAAAAACTGAACTCACCAACGGTATACTGGAAATAGATGTACGCGACAAAAAATTTACCACATAGCGCCGCTAATGATAACCGAACAGGAATGGAAGAAATGTTAAAAGTTACATGTATAATTTTATAACAGTTACTATTTTAAAAGTATGTATCTATGCAAATGCCCTACGAGGCACAGGTTGTTGTAACTAGAGTTGTGTTACCTTCTCTAATAAGGAGTCACTCGATCGCCGTACAGTGCCAGTTCCCCGCTGGCGAAGAAACGAAACAACAACCTCGTCAGTTGTGTATGTCCACGTCGTGCAAGGTGGTATCTGTTTGGCAGGCTTAGCGCTAATTAGAAAATCTAAATCAGAAGTCACAATACACTGCTGATAGGAAAACGGAGGGGGAGTGATACTCCTACCAGTAAATACGGTTAAGCGTTTTACTACATTTTAAAACTAGCAGACTATCAGCAACTCGCTTGTGACATGTGCCCTAGTCGTCCGATTGGTGCGTATCAGTCTAAAGCAAGTAGGCGAGTGCTCGGCGCCTTAAAGCCGGGTACTTTTGGCTAAGTAAACCCTAACAGAAAATCCAGTGGAAGGCAAGGGGAAACCACCACTGTACTTTTCTCATTATTAACATGGCACGCAGAAGAAATAGAACGAACGCTGTGTACTCACCGGGCATGCTGGAGACAGCATGCAATGAGCGGTCACCTGCAGAGTAATGCATGCTGACTCGAGTTCCCCTGTGCAATTTCTGGTACAGAACTCTACAGGAGGGAACACGAGTACAACTAATAACACAAAGGAAATGGACTTGCGAAAGTATTTAACGAGCAGTTACAAGTCACTACATGGAATGTGCGTAGAGTCTTTTGCAGACAGGCAAATTAGTGAAAGCAGTCAAAGAAATGAAAAGGCTGAATATTGATATTTTAGGTGTCAGCGAAGTAAAATGGCCGATCCTTGAGGTCAGATGGAATGCATATCTGCATATCTACTTTCTCTGAAAATCGGTTGTAGACCTTTCATACTATTAATTCTAGAAACAATTTACCGCACGATCAATATAGTACGGGTGTATGTGCCGCCCCGACAAGTGACAGTTTTCAAAAGAATTGGATTTTATACACATTCTTCTTCTGTGTCCGTTACGAAGGTTGGCGATCAACACACAGCAATGTACTTTTTTTTTTTTTTTGGACATGGAAAATCTGAACATTTCAATGGGCGAAGAAAATCCATTGTCCACGAATTTTGTGGCCGCTCTTTTGATCTTTTGCCCGAAAGCTTTCCTTCGATAATGATGAGACGTAAAATCTCATATATTTGTGGCATCTCATAAGGTGGCCTAGATATCGTAGTTTAATTTCCTTAATTTAATTCCCTCTCCCGGGTGCTTATTTATTCTTTTGAGGACTTCTTTATTAGTAATTTTTAAGACCCACCGGGAATTTTCAGCGAACGCCTGTACGAATATAAGTCAAAGTACTGTATACTTCTTTCTGAGGTGGCGCATCCAACTCTCGTTGCCATGATGTAGTAAGACCGAGAGCACCGCAGAATGCCTAGTCCGAAACTTAATTCCCTTCTGCTGAGCAGGTTCTTCATTTTTATCAGCACTGCTCTGAATTTCTTTTTTACAACTGCAACTATCGTCGAGAAAGGTACGCAGGGCTGTTTAATTGATTTGACCTGTTCTGGTGTCCGATCATCTTCTTTTATCATTCATTATGCAGATTTCTCAGAGAACACTATTACTTTCGGTTTTTTGATAGTGAGCCGATAAGCTTTGCTATGGTCCATCATTTTTTCTAATTCTTCCTGACTATCAGCTATAATGCGACACAGTCATCCACATATGTCGCGTATATTATTAACAGTGACTCCATTCACTATGATCATCATCCGGTCATTCTCATCAAGCGCTTCTCTGAATATTGCTTCCGCATATATAAATTGAAAAGCAGAGCAGACAGTATCGCTGTCGAACTTGCTTTTTAATTTCTATATCCTCCGATGTTACCCTCCCTCATAATCAACAATATAATATGTTTATCATAATTTTGTTCATATTATAAATAGGTAGCTTTTGACTTTGCCGCAAATTATTACGGGTGAGACCTCTTTGCGGCGCTTCGGATTTATTTACGCAACTGTGGCACTTACTTCATACATCGAGGGATCGATATGAAATCGATATGTGTAACATTCCAAGTTTGACTATCCGAAAAAATGTTCAAAAACATGTCCATCATTAATGGGGGATGCTGATAACCTGGCGGCGTATAAACAATATCCTATACTTTTTGCCGAAAGCAGCGGTATTTCAGTTCCACTCGGATGAAATGTCTCCGACTAACTAACTACGCTTGTGGGGTTGTCTCTCCTCGTTTACCGATTTCAAACTGATTCACGAAAGTTTAAATTAAAAAAATGAAATGAAGCGAAATAAAAATTAATTTAAAAAACATTTAAAACCGAAAAACCGGGGTATCAGAGAGAAAATTGAAAATTTGGCGCGAAATCGGCTGAAAATCGAGCAGACGACATTTAATTTTGCGTTTCTCCATTTGCGGTCGGCGGCGAAGGAGCGGGCGGTAACGGCACATCAGAAATGTCTGAATTCATTACATGTCGCCATTTTAATTGCGAAAGTAAACATCAAAGAAAGTTCGGAACAAAATCAAATTCCCGTTCGATGACGATATCTTTCGTCGAATTTCGGGATTTCGGATTTCGAATTTCTCTCCCTTTTCACCTTCCTCTCCTCCTCCTCCTCCTCCTCTGACGCCATATTTATTTTAAAGTTTCCGAATTAATTATTTCAACCAGGCCTTAAATTGGGAAGAACAGCCTTAATTTTTTCTCCCTTTTGTTCGTTCCCTACGAATTTTGTATTTGTTCGTCGACACTTTTTTTTTTTTTTTTTTTTGTTCTTTTTTTATTATTAAAATATTTCCCCGTATTAAATTTATTCCCAGTATATAAAACGACTTTCATAGATTGAAAGAATTTTATAATTTTCGATAAAATGTTTAATGTTTCAAATACACACATCGGTAGTAGTTGCAAGAAATAAATGCGCAGTCTCTCGGTCTGTTTTAGGACGAAAAAGTGTTTCGAAATATCGCGGAATAATTTAACAGAAAAAAGTAATTTCCAAAGTGATGTATACTTCGGCTTGGTAAATATTTCTGGAAATTTGGTTAATTAAACCTATAGTGATAAGGGCGAGTGGAAACGTATTTTTAGAAGGGAAAAATTAATTATAGAAAGGTGGCTAAAAAAGTTAATGTGATTTCCTTGCCTTTATGCGCGCATTACTAACAATTAAAATGAATAACGATTAAAAATACTTATTTAACGTTTTGAACATCATTACTAAAATTAGTTCGACCGACTTCGACTTCGTAAATTATATTTTATTTTTTTCTCTTTCCTTCTCAGGTTTCAACATTGGGAGGATTACTATGTCATTGGTTTCAACATAGACTGTCACTAATAATTGTTAAATTGATAAATTCTCGTTAGTTTTCCGACACCCCTGTGCTTTGTTCTAGAGTCTTTATTATCAATTATGCATCTTCTTAATAAACTAACAACAAGTCTCGAAGGTGAACTCAGCCGCAAAACCTCTACTGAAATTATTATTAATTTAACTTGTCTACTTTTAAATCTACCGATTTATTGTCAAGTTTGTATACTTGTTCTGCTATACTTAAATCCGTTTTCCGTTCTTCGATACGTGTACTAATTGCCCTATTTATCCGATATGACGGCTACCACGTACACACGAAATCTTATAAACATCGCAGTCACACGATATTATGTCATCTTTAATAGCATTCAAGACATTTTCTCATATTTATACACGTATTGAGCAACGGTCGAATAGATTCTTCCAATTCTGTCTACCACTCGTTTTATGTAAGGCAAACAAGTTGAACCATCAATTCGTTCTTATGTATTTCTTATATTTACTGAATTTGTTTATGTAGTATGTAGCCTGTTTTCCTGGCAAACCATTAAATATCTTCTCTTCTATCCAGTAACGTAACTATTTAAGGTCAATAACATAAAATTACCATCCAGGAAAAAGATTCGGTTAACAAGAGACCAAAGTAATGTACATACTATATTTATCCCCGCGGTGTAAATCTACGAATTGATAACATTAACGACTTAGTTTTAATTAATTCAAATAAGTACGATCCCTAATCATATACTAGAGGAAAAAAAAAATTGGTGTGTGGAAAAAGGAGGTTCAAAAATGGCTGAAGGAATGGTGCAAAGATTAAAGATCAAGTGTAGCCCCCACTACCCTTTATTTTTATTTATTTACGGACATTAACCTTGTTTTTATCGTGTCTATCCTAATACAAGTTCCCACAGAAGATCACGTTATCGATTTAAAATATTAAGCTATCTGCATTTCCGGTGTACAGATATATATATATTACGTAGCGTCTTATGGATTAATATGCGTATGTATACTATTAACTAATGTTTTAAATAATTTTTGTGATTTATAGAATAAGTTCAGTTTTAATTTTTGTATTCTGTTCCTATCTCTTAAATAAACGCTAATAAGAGTGTTGGGCACTCACACAACGGGCATATTTGCCCAGTAAGACCCAAAACTTATTTTTAAAAAAAAAAAATAGCCTTTTATGCGCCCGGTGCGAGATTCAATAACTGCGCCCTTGAACAATTTTCTAATCTTACCCGGTCCTGACAATAAAATGGAATGTTAAAAATAAATCGTATCATCCAAAAACTACATTTTTGTGTACTTCTTAATCATGAGTACTTAGTGTAGAGTTTTGAAGAAGGGGAAGTCTATATGATCAACAACCGTATTACGCTATAAATAATAGCTATTGTTTATGGTCCTGGTCTGGTCATTTTTGCGCCCTGTGCCTAGACACTGCTGGCACTGCCGTAGTTACGGCACTGCTTCTATCCTCCAACTCCGGTACTAAATAAATTTCTTTCGCCGGAGTTCCGTCTTAATCGCTAATATTTTTCTAAAAACGCCTAGTTCTCGGGCAATCATGAGAACTTTTATGAAGATATTTTTACTGGAATATGATTGTTTTGCGGAAAGCTGAAATGGTAATTCCTCCTATATTATTACTTTTTTTTACTAAAACATTTAAAAAATTTCCCTCTCTTCTATTTTCCATTGTGAATTTAATATATTCCCCCTGAAAATTATTATTTCGATCATTCAGAAAAAGAAACTTTTGTAACTGAGTGTTATCACGAAAAAAAACAAAAAAAACAAAAAAAAAAAAAAAACCATATCACAAACGTGTTATTCACGTAGCGGAACCAACATTTCAGTTCCACCGGTTCGATACATATTTTTTTCATTTTCAATATATCTGTTCGATACATATTTATTAATTTCCCGCATAAAAATGTTTTTATGAAAATCCAAAGCCGATCTGGATTTCATGACCATAATAATAACGTCTTTCTGGTTTTTTTGTTTTTTTTTTATTTTTCTTTGGGCGCGTCAACACAGGACATTTACCCAACACAAATGACTAACACAAATGTGTAGCGTTTATCATCAAATGAAAATATGCTTTTTTTTTTTTTTTTTTTGTTGGGCTCGTCAACCAAGGACCTTTACCCAGAAACAAAAGGTAAGGAAAGAAGTCGGTTATATTTTGATTCGATCAGAAATTTTAACTAAAAAGGAACAAATAGCAGGAATAATTAGTGGGGAAGGAAAGGACAGGATATAGGATGCACAGTAAGGGGTAGGAAGTCCAAGCTTAAGCAAATAAGAATATAAGGCAGAACGCTCCACCGAGAGGGATGAACACTGGAAGAACACATGATCGGCGTCGAAAATAGTTGCATCATCCGGATGGAGAGGACAGTGTGGAGAAGAAATCAAGGAGAAACGAAATCTGGAGGAAGGCAGCAAAGAATGGCCAAAGCGCATACGAACAATGGAAACAACTTCAGAACGACGAAGGGAGGGATGCAAAAGAAACCATGAATATGAAGGAAGAGTAGGCTGAATAGAAAGATGAAATGAATAATTATTAGAAAAGGACGAAACATAGGTATCCGACCAAAATCGGATATGAAAGCTTTTACAAACTGATAGCAGGTTAACGGATGGAATTTTTTTAAAAAAAAGACGAGAGGAAGCAGCAGCAGCCCGAGTACCAAAGAATATCAGCCGCTTCATTGCCAAATATGCCCGAGTGGCCAGGTACCCACAGCAGATCAATATTGACCGAATGGAGATAGGAAAGATTGTGAATGAGTGAACGTATACGGAGAATAACAAAGTGTCATACGAATGGTCAGGAAGGGGAGAGGATATGGCCTGAAGGGCGCTCAAAGAGTCAGAAATAATTAAAAACTTAGAGGAAAATTGATTCGAGGAAATGAAAATAGCACAGCGTAGGATAGTCAAATAATTCGTTTATGAATATGGAACAGAAATAAGGAAGGCGAAAAGATTCTGAGAGGTTAAAATCAGGAAGGATGAAAGAAGCACCAACACCACCAGGCCCCCTCGAACCATCCGTGTAAATCGTAACATGAGAGGGAAATAGGGAATACCTGTTTAATTACGGCTTGGGGGAGATTTTTTGCAAATGAGGGGAGGATAAATACCTTAGGAGGATGACAGATGTCAGCGAAGTCGAAGGAAAAATAAGGGAGATTATTGAACGAGATAATATACGGCCAAAATGAACCTAGACGATGTGAAATAAAAGCCAGAATAGGGTTTTTGCTGGGAGTGAAGCGCCAGCTATTATAAATCGAAAGATAAGACTGAACAAGGGTAGAGGATGCGAGAGGAAGACGTTTAACAAGGAAACGATAGCCTAAATAAGATCTACGAATGGATAGGGTGACGAATTGGATTCAGCAAGAATAGCAGTAGTTGGAGAGGATTTAAGAGCGCCAAGACAGAGACGAAGGCAAGAATTCTGAATTACATCTAGTTTGGAAAGACGTGTCTTGAACGCACTACCATAAATAAAAGAACAATAATCAAATTTGGAACGGATAATAGATTTGTAAAGGGAAATAAGAATATAGGGATCGCCACCCCATTTAGTTGGCGACAGGGCTTTCAGCAAGTTTAACCTTTTAATAGTGGAAGCAGAAAGATATTTGATGTGTTCAGAGAAGGACAAACGACTATCAAGAAAGACACCGAGATAACAAAAGCAATTAACACGGGAAAGAGATACATTGTTTAAGGATAGGTTGACCAAAGCAGGGTTATAGGGACGGAGGGTAAAAATAGTATAAGAAGACTTAGAGGGAGAAATTGAAAGATTAATTAAGGAGAGAGAATGTTCCAGCACAATGAGCGACGAACTGAGTGCTTCACAGGCTGCTAAAACATCCTCAGACGAGGAAAACAGGAGAATGTCGTCCGCAAAGAATAAGGAATAGGAATTTAAAGGAAGAGAAGCTATACTGATAGTATAGATGTTAAAAGAAAATATGCTCGTTTTTATAATTACGCATCGATAAAACTGGTTAACTCGCTTTATACTAATATGCCATTGGTTTTTTGATAATCTTGATCGTGTTCTCAACGAAGATATTAGTAAAACAGTCAGCTGTTTAACCTTATTACGAATTTGTTACATGCGAATATCAATTATTGAGAGTTCGTCTTGTAGACCCGTTGACCAGTTTACTAAAAAAAAAAGCATAATAGATAATAGAGAAATAAAAAAAAAAACAAACGATACTATAGCAACGCACGAGTGTCAGAGACCACGACAAGTCTTGGAACGGAAAATCCATGAGTGGCCAAAGTTGGCACCGATGATTGGCGGAAAGGGGAAAAATATAATTTACAAAGTCCAAGTGGGCCGAATTAATTTTAGTTTAATTTTTTTCATATATGTGCTTACGTGTTCGAAACGTTAAATAGTATTTTTAATAATGACGTGGAGTTTTAATTTTAATCGTATTTAGAGAATTCTATTAACCCTTTTGGGGCTAGAATTATAAAATAATTATAATTACTAAAGCAGCGAATAAATTAATTGTGTATATATGTAATTATTCAGAAACAAAAGCTTATTGTATTTATCAAAATGTGAATGATAAGTGAATCAGCAAAAAGCAGCAGTGTTACTGCGACATCAATCATCAACAAAAAAACGAACCAAGAGTCAAATGTGCATTACTTCACCTACAGTGTTGCGATCACCGAGGACAAAAGTAAATGCATTTTAACCGAACGAGAAGGAGAAGATTTATAAAGCTAGAGCTTTTTCGGTACCTGAAGGAAAAAGAGAAACTTACAAATGCCATAGTGAAAAGCAGTTAAAGTGAATGGTAAGCAATATAGAAGATTCGTCGATGAAAATAAAATACAAAAAAGAAAAAAAAAAAAGGAGCAAATCATAAGACTCCTAATAATTTAAATCGGGATTTAAAAAACAAAAGCACCGAGCATTTGAGGAATGAATGTATATATTACGACAACGTTGGGAAAGAAAAACAAAAAAGATATTTTCACCAACGCGCGGTGGGAAAAGGAAAGAATTTTATGTGCAGAAAACAGATTGGACGCATGAAGAAGCTGAGAGCTGTCAAGAATGAAATAAGAATTTGACAGAAGAAAAAGATCAAAACAAGAAAAAGGAAAAAAAACAAAAAAAAACAAGAGAGATAAAATTGATAGTTTTCGAAATAGCAATTGTTAATAATTACGAGGTAAGAATTTGTATTATTTTGCAGGATCCGATGGAGTAGAAAAACATTTATCAGTGGAGAATTTGTGTTTAAAGCTGCAAAAAAATTGAATTAAAAAAATTTCCCTACAAAGGAATATACAAATGAAGAGCAGAGGTAAATATTGAATGTTGCGAACTAGTTGATGATAGGCAGTGATTTTAAAATACTAAGGGAAAAACAAGAATTAAAAATCGTCCGAGCAAAAATATATTGCCGTAAATAAAGAAACAGTAATCGAGTTTCAAATAGAATATTTGTCTTAAAGACTTCAAACAATAAATACGAATATTATAAACGATCAAGCTATAATACATTCTCGTGAGATATTTAACAGAATGGCGCAGCTCTTAAATATCACGGGAGAACAGTTTTGCTTAAAAGTAAATGTCAATAAAACGAAGAAAAAAAAACGAGACAACTGCTAAACAACCCCTTATCTCATTTTCACCTTCAGGCCAACTGAGAAGAAAGGAAATAATGGAACCGAATAGGCCGGACCAAAAAAGTTTGAAACGGAAAAAGTTCTAAACGGTAGTTTTTTTTTTTTTTTTTTTTTGGACACGTCAACAGTGGAACTTACCCAACGCAAGGAAATATACCTTATATAAGGAAAAGATTAGAAATTGAGGAGATGAAGAAGGCCAACAAAGGAACTACATTGACAGAGGGGAGTGCAAGAATGGAGTGGGCACTATAAGGAGTAGGAAGGCCAAGGCGCAGAAGACTAGAATACAGAGTAGAACGTTCGGAGGAAATAAAGGGGCATTCGAACAAAATGTGATTCGCATCACAGGTATAATTGAGCTCTGGAGGATCATAAGGACACAAAGGAGATTGAACAATGACGAAAAGCAGTCGCAAGGTTTATCTTGACGGTTTAACAACAGTCGTTGTGAAAAATAAATCAAGGAAAAAAAATTAAGAGGTACCATTGTGTAAGTTCAATATGGGCAAGGAGTAAAACCAGCAGCGGTAAATTTCAAATGGGAGAGAAAGAAGATAACAAATTTTCTAGAAGTATTGCAGAGTTCCGCCTTGTCATAGTAATTACCACGGAGAAGAAAGCAATGCGCACGGAAGTAAAATCTCTCGTGGATAGCTTTTGGAAAGTTGAGCAATGCGCTCAAAAATAAAGATATACCCAACGGACTAAAAAAGAAAGTATATGAAAAGCGCGTCCTTCCGTTGCTTACAAATATGGAGCGGAAATATGGAGCCTGACGAAATATGTAAGAAACTCGCCGTGATTCTGAGTGAGCGTTAAGATGTCAGAGAGGAAAGCCAATGATAAGACAGCAGACTAAATTGTCGGATGCAGTAGAACGTGTAGCACAGCTGAAAAGACCATGCGACGAGAAGAAATGATGACAAGTGAACGAAACGAATAACGGAATGGCTGCCAAGGAAAGGACCTAAAGAAGTCGCGGTCGGCCGAGCACAAGATGGCAGGATGATATAAAGAAGTCAGCCCCTGTGTGAAGTGGATGAATGAGGCCGGTGATCGCCATAGATGAAAAAAAAAATTGGGAACACTTACATGCAACAGTGGATCGACATAGGCGTATCGTGATCGTGATTGCAGGGTTAATTGATTCGTTAGTTACTATAAGCATTTTGTCTCACCTGTGATACAAATATTACGAATTATTTGAATAAAACATAAACACGTTCGATGCCTAACATGGAAGAAACATATAAAACGAACCGAATTAAATATAAAGTTAAGACAATTATGCTGGCTACTAAACAGGAAGTAGGACTTATCTGCTGAAAATAAACTGCTAGTTTATAATCAGATTTTAGAGTCAGTTTGGCGTACAGCTGCCCGCTATGGGCCTAAAAAGAGTAGCATAGTAATCATACAACAGATGATCTAAAACAAAATCCTCCGGATGGTTGTAAACGTCCCGTGGTACATTACCAATTTAATAACGCTTCACAAAGACCGCGGAATAAAGTTTAGGTCGACGACGCAAAGAAGTATGCCTATAGATTAGAAACGCACCGGAACAATATGGGACAATTGAGTTGCTGGACAATTCACTAGAAGTTCGGCGGCTTGATAGAATCTAGTCTAAGATAAAAGTTATACTAAAACTTCTCTTTTAGCACCTACAATCGCTGGGTAGGTTGCTATTCAGGCTATGTGCATAAGATATTAAAAATAATTGTGCTAAATAGCTATCATCGGCTAGGTGCAATTCAGCTATTAAAGAATTAAAAAAAAAAAAAGCAAATTATCACAGTCGGGCATACATAGTAAACAAAAAGGAATAATATTATTGTAACAAAAACACTGGTATATGACGGGGATTGATAGTCGAAATATTGAAAAAACCGGTATAAAATAAAATTCAAATATTAAAATTAACTGTCCTTTTTCATATTTCATATTAAACGAAATGCCGCTTCTACTCCGGTTTAATTGTATTCAAAGCTTAATCTTTATATCTTTGTATGTAGGAATTTTGGTGTTTGTTAACATTTTTAACGTGTAAATGTCACACGTGATTTTTTATGCAGTTGTATGTTTTTTTAATCATCATCAGATTATGGGGAAATGTAGAGCGGGCAAAGTGATCATTCTTGCAGGCGAGACGATATATTGTTTGTGTCTAATTTTGAAATATTTTTATTACTTGCCCTACATATATGTATATGATCATTTTTTACAGGTTCTGCATTGTAAGCTATATGTTTTGAAATTGTTACATACATTTTCATCTGAGTACAATTTAAAAAACAGAGATTATTATTCATAAAAAGGAAAAGAAAGAAAAAAAAAAAAGGAATCGAGGAAGTAGTAAAATTGAACACAAATAAGTATTGAAAATCGTACGATTAAGACAAAACCATTGAAATAAAGAGCGAACAACCTAAAGGTAAAAAAAGCGACTTCTATTTGAGACTGATGATTAAAGAAACAAGAACAAGAAATAAATATATTAATATAAGATTATTATTGTTATTATATAAAGTTAAAAGGTGAACATTACTATTATTATTAATATTAGTCGTGAATGCGTCCCAGGTTATAAATACAAATCAATCTTAAATTAAATTTATTTATCGAGCTACCGTAGTATATTGATCAGCCGGTGATGTTTCGTTCAGGTATCTGATCCGAATATTCTGTAAACTAAGAACATAGATATATAGATAAAGATTTATCTTGCACTAGGTTAATTTATTCATAGTTGACGAAAATTAAATAAACTTAATCCTGATAACGGGCAAAAGCCTCTTTCAACACCCAACTCCAGCCAGTCCACTGTGAATAGAATGAAATCTGTCTCCGATGATTTAGTTTATCCGCCGAAGAACATTCAAGTTGTAAAACATAACGGAGTGGATAAAGAATAGTAGTAAGGGATATAGTGGTAAATGAAAAAATACTGTAATTTTACAATGTAATGCCACATATTTATCGCTTTACTTGTTTCCCAGTAACACATTTTATCGACATACTAATTTCCTCAAAATCGCATTAAAATGTTGAAAAAATAAAAATCAGAGGAGGCAGAAATGGGTCAACTCTAACGGCGTTAGCAAAATAAATACTTGAATCCGAAGCCTTTAATAACACCTGCGGGTATCTATTAATAAAAATCCATTAACAAGGTTTTTAATAAATTAGATGACTTCTATATATAGAGCAGTAAATAAAATATCAAAATAGGTCAAAAGCGGCGTAAAAAAACAAAATTAAATTGTCAACGGTAGATTATTTTTTTTTTTTTAAATAAATAATGCAAGAAATATCGCTCTATAAAAATCCTTATTTAAACCGATGTTGTTGCACAAATACGAGCTGTGCGTTTAAAAATAACGGTAATTTTCATTTTTTGGAAAAAATTCTATTTATTCGTCTACATCGATGACATGCCCTTTGCTTTGACGCAGTTACCATTTACGAGTATTTAGCTATTCTATTGGTCTCTGAAACGTTTTTAAAATTCAATGTTTAGGATAGGTTTTAGTTGTTTCAACGGTGGTGCGCTTTTAATCCTATTTGTGTTTGAAAAATTATGGGTCCTTCAACGGTTTCATTTCGGTTTTGGTAAGCGAGCAGGATTGCGATGAAATTCGCCACAAATCCAGGGTTTTTTTTTCGAATTTCTTCACACAAACGACGTTAAACTTGTTGCGCAGGTTACTTCTCTTATTGATGGATTGACCTTGTGGTAAAAATTCACGATGCCCTGTTAAAATCGAAGTAAACAATGACACTATAACCTATTCGACCGAATGTGCCGAGTTTTTTTCAGCCTACTAGAACGTCTTTACTGTTACGATTGAGTTTTGATTTTGACGTCGTCATCTGATATGACACTTTTCAGTAGTTCTGCATCGCTGTCGAATTTATTTAGCCGTACTCCTGAGTAATTTTCATTCGTCACTATTTTGTTCTAAATATAACAATTTTCGAACACATCTCGCTACCATTTAATGTCCGAAACATTTGAGAAGTATTCTACGGCATGAACCCCGACTGATATGCCAACATCATCTCTGATGGTGGTGATTCGGCGATCGTTTTCAATCGATTCTATTCCTTTTTCCGCTGTTTTTATCGCTGGCCGATGTATTGAGTCGTTCCCACGGTCGTCGTCATACCATTATCACGACCATTTTGGAAACGCTTAAACCACTCGTAAAGCCTCACTCATAACACAGACTCGCCAATAGCAATATTTGACATTTCTAAAAAATACTGCAGTCCTTTACTTGATTCATAGAACAAAATTGAATGCAAATTCTTTGATCCCATTTTTTTTTCAAAAAGCCGCTCATCGTAGCAAAATTGACAGCAGACTATAAACATCTGATGCTACTGCTGCACAAATACTTGTCACATAATAAAAAAAAGTCACAAACAGAATCGATATAACGCGGAAAATTAAAAAAATTTCCGTTACTTTTCGAGTACACCTCGCCTATCAAAGTAAAATACGAGAGATATTTCAATATACAGGAAAAGCGGAACATACCATTTCAAGGAGAAAAAGAAAAACAATGTGCGGCGACAAATATATAAACAGCTCCATTTAAAAAAAAGGGGGGGGGAATGGATGAGAGAGTAATATACGGAACTTGGTTTATATATAGGTGAAAATTTTTTTAGTGAATTTAATGTATACGAAAAAATTGTATGTAAATTCAAATAAATTAAATCACATGGCGAGAGACTCCGTGTAACCAGCTGAACTCATATATTTTATTAGTGCAGCCTTTTAGTACATTTTTCCATTAAGTTTAATTTTATCAGACGGCATGTTAAATGAACGTTTTTTTTTTTTTTTTTTTTTTGGTTACGTCAATTTGTTTACAAACCGAACTCTATCATAAATGGCGAGATTTTATTAACAGCTGCCGCCTAACAGTTGTGCAGAAAACATCTTCTCGTAATTATTCATTATCTCATTAAATAATGCTACAAATATTCAAGGAATCTGCAATAAAATTAGCAGAGATAAACATTCGAAAAAATTGAGGTCTTTACCAGCGTGGCTGCTTGATTTTGTCTGCTAAGACCAGAACTTCCTCCGGAGATTAATTTTTTTGCATTTTTTTTATTTTTTTATTGCTTTAAAAATTCATTCAGTATCTGACGAATCCAAAGTTTTAAGTCAAACAGAGAGTCCTAAAGGTCCCCTTAGAAAGTCGCCTAAGTGATGCGCTCCGAAAGTACCGAGAGCCGGTAAACGAGCGCGTACCCTTTCAGGCCTCTACTTTTTACTTATCCAAACAAGTTTGCTAGTTTACTTTTCGAATAATAGCGCGGGCCTAATTTCGACGATTATAAAGAAAAATTCGGCCTGTGTAACCGTCGTTTTTCGTACAGTTGACAGTAGAGATGCGTAAATCAACTCCGTTAGAGAAGTTGGATACATATATGACCTCTTTCCGGTGTATTTTTTTTGGAAAGGGGTTTTTTCCACGTCGTGGAATGTAACCAAAAAAAGTAATGAATCAATCAACATGAAATTTTGTACGGATACCTAAAATTTCGCATAAATTGCTATAATAAATATTATTTTTAACGATTTGTTTATTAAAAAAAAAAAAAAGCCTTTTTTTCTTTTTACCTTCGAAGTTTGAACTTTTTTTTTTTGCTAAATTTAGGTTTATGCACAGCGGAATGACTTACTTTGACGGAAAAAAATTGTTTCGTTAATTTGGAGGTTCCATGGCGTAAATTCTAGGAGCCAAGTTAGAGCACCTTTAGCACCGCTATTTTGTTTTTTTTCCACTTCGAATTCATTTGAACGCCCATAATATTATGTAATTTGATTCATCGGAATAAATACTCGTAAGTTTTTTGTAAAAAAGTATTGAATAATCTGTTATTTGGAGGAGGTTCCCCATTTACCGCATTTAAACGATTCATCTCGGTTACTTGTGTACGCTAAGCCAATTAAAGTAAGGTAGTTGGTTGGGAAATAGTGTTTCGTTTAGGTAGGATATCCCGCTACCGCCTGCTGCCACTTCTAAAAACTTCATTTGCGCCGGGTTATACCCGCAAAAAAAAAAAAGAAAAATGTCGGGCACCAAGATGTAGGTTACATTTATTATATTTTGGTGGTATTTTAAGGCGTTGTGCAATGTAAGCTGATTAGCTAACTGAAATTGAAGTTAGCTATATAAGGGCTAAGGTTGGTTTTATCGTATTTAATTCAGCTGCAATATTTCGGGAAAATGTAATAAACATCAACACATGTTTTTCTGTTATTAATTATTCGTTCTTTTCTTTTTCCATTTTGTATTGTTGCAAAAAACACACAAGTTTGATTTTAACAAAATATTTTATCAATGGAACAAAAAGTCGAAACATTCGTCGATTTCGTCGGCTATCGTATTACTGGGTTTACAACAAAAAAGTATTGTTCCGAATCATCGAATGGGCATATAATAACGGTGAAACGATTGTTTTTCCAGCAGCTTTTACCGATATATTTGTTTCTATGATTCTTGTCACCGCATGATTACTCTCATCAACTGGGGCGCACTCGACGATTTCCTATGAATTTTAAAAAATGTATCGTGCATAGACGCACAAACAGGAATGGCTAGGAATTCATGGCATTAACAAGTGTATTCTGGAAGAAACTGCGCTGAAAGTTGCACAAGGATAAATTCTTCACTTTTTCCTTGTGCTTTTGGTCGGTATAAGTTGTGGTACGGCCACCAATTCGAAGCTTATCCATCTATATATATATATGTATATATATATATATATATATATATATATATATAATCTAATATATAATATTTGTATAGTCGGGTGGGTGCGTTCTGTGGAACGGAATGTGAAGGGTACTTGACTACGGCAATGCAGAGCCGATCAAAAAAGCCAGCAAGTGAAATAGAAAAGCAATAGACGAAGGGTTGACGTTCGGCGAAGGCAAGAACCGGGCCACAGTCGAAGTGAACTATGTTCGGGCGCCAGCAGCAGCTTGCCGCCCAGTAACATATTGCAAATTTCGTTCGGTTATCGCAGATTCGCTGCCGCAATATGCTACGCATCAGCCGCATACGGCACAGCGTGCGTGTGCCAGCGATTAGTCATGAATTTCTGCGCTGCCGGGCGACAAAATGATCTGATACAGACCGATTAATATCGTAAAACTAGACTGCTCCGACTGTAATGCCTGTAACATTTGCGCCACTTTTGGGCCAGCTTGCACAGAAACAGGTCAGTCATTCCGCGCTTTTATGTATATGACTTTAAATCGAGCGAGTCGGAACGGAAATTGCGAAGCACCGGCGAGATTGTGCGCGGTTATATCGCAGTCATTTGATTGCGATAAGAATTTCGCTTGCAGGAGGAAAATCGAAAGAAGGAGCAAGGCGAAAAAGCATGAAACGTTACCGAAGTAATAACGGAGATTTTGAATTTGCAGTGCTGGTTTGAAAAGAAAACGATGTACTTCAGTTCACGCGAGATTGCTTTTTGGTTTATTTAAAATGTAAACTTTTCGAACTTTCCCTAGGCCGTTTGAATTTTATAATTTATCAAAGTAAATATTTTTAGTAAACTTATAATAGTTCATTTGATGTTTCCCTGTTCTGGGAAAATTTTTGCGAACTAAATGGCCATTTATGTTTTTTGCCCGTGATTGCGTATATTTTACATCGGAATATGATTCAAAAAAAAAAAAAACCGATCTATCCTTGAACCCGTAAAGTGGTATTTTTCCGTAATATAGGTTTTCTGATGCGCTTGTTATGTGTTCTGATTCTGCTTAGATTATTATAATTTTTATTTTGTAAACTGATATTTATTATTAATCATTTTTCTTATTTAGTCATATATTTTTTCCCGCAAGATCTGCTACTGTTTTTTTTGTTTTTTTTTTTTTTTTGTTTGTTTTCATTTACCGAAAGAGAAAGATATATTCTGTGTCCAAGTTAAATTCTTTGTTCTTTGCGTTACACGCATACACAGCCTGCTATATTGTTCCACTACCACTCGGTATCAGTATTAGATTACACTGAATTTTAATAATGTCTCTTAATTTGTATAATATTTTTTTTGTTCACTTTAGAGCCGACGAGTTTGCTAATTTTAGTATTTTTTAATTCTTTACATTTTTAATCATTTCTAAAGTTTTATTTATCGCAATTAAATCTATCGTTGAATGAATTTTTCGGTAATTGAAAGGACCGTTTTAATTTTTTACTTCTTTTTTCTTTTTATAATGTCGAATTTTGACCTTCCAGAAGAACACAGAACAAGGAAAAAAACAACAGAAAAACATACAAGCGTAGGAAACTTGCTTCTCACTGTAACGCCCGTCAGCATAGTGTCTTTCGTGACGACTAAATAACCACAAAAATTTACCAATTGGCTAAACGGATCAGGAAAACGAACAAAAAAAAGAAAAAATTTCTTGAAAAAAATATTACGGGTATATTTGCCTAGTTGCTAGAGCGCTTGACTTCCAATATGATGGTCACAGGTTCGATCCCGAGCGACGACAAACTTATTACAACGAATTAAATAAATAAATAAATAATCACGTGGCAGGCAATGGCAAACCACCACGTTCAACATCATATGCGCGCTAGGTCAGTACACAGCAGACACACACGGGACTGCATTTGTATATGTCGATATAAATCAAACGATTACTAATCAGTTCCGAATGTAGTCTTCTTGCGTGTGTACACCTGCGTTGCATATAATAATTGCTATGAGCGCTGCCTATTCTGTACAACTAGAAGGTACGAATAGGTAGTCACGACGTTCGAATTCGAGCAATACGACTGTTACATACATACATTTAATAACGCGACCAGAAAAACCAAAATTCATGCACGAAAATAGACGTCTAAAATACATGAATATTCCACACGTACAATAAAAACCATTAACGAACGGCTAATTTATTATTCGGAACTGACAGTTCTAACAGATTTCCCTTTCGTCGAAGAAATGAACGAGCCACCGTGGCGTAAATGGTTAGGCAGCGATATTTCGTTCGAGTATGACCTGGTTCAAAACCTGCTGTCGCCGATGTTCAAAAATTTCACGTATTCTGGGTTAATGTCCATAATTGATGCTGCCAAAAAAAAAAAAAAAAAAAAAACAAAAAAACATACGAATTCGATTCACGGTTGCCTTTGCGGGCGGTACATTTTATATATTTCTCTCAACTTGATGCTGCTTGGACAAATATCTATAGAAAAAAAGATAACCATGTAAAACAGTGGTAATATTCCTGCTGAATGTACTTTTTCAAAGACTCCAAATATGTAGGTTAGCTGCGAATAATATGTCAGTCAAATAAGCAGTCGCGGCCACCGGTGAAAAACGTCAGGTAGACAATTCCAGTGGTGTGCGAGGAGTAGTGGGCACGCGAATGTAAAGGGGCAGGTTGGAAACTGCCTACAAAACTTTGTCTTCCTACGACTGCAAGCGGCAACCAAATCCAGAAGCGCCAATCTCCAATGGGGCGCCTTTCTGGTCAGCGTCTATTTCCCGTGTTAGGAGCGGCTGAAGTACATTACTGGGACTTACAAATTATGAATTGGTTTTAAACCAGTTCCACAACATAAATTTTCAAATAATATGCATGATGGAAAGTAATATTCATAAAACTACTCCAGGAGGTAAACTGAAAAGGGAATCCTCCGTCGCAAAAAGCAGCGTCACTGGCCTATCATTTTCTGCGGCGACCAGCATGCAAAATAAATAAATTACAAACGCTAAAGATAGACAAATATTTAGAAACGAAAAAAAAATAGCAATGTTCAATAGTTCTAAAGAAAAACAAAAGAAAACTGGCAAAATATGGAAGGACGAAAGATTGGCTGGAGACGAAGATGTTGAATCGTGCTTAAATTATTTTGCGTGGTCCTTGGATAGCCAAACTCGAAAATAAAAATATATTAGTGTTATTAAACGTGAATATAGTACACTGATATTTTTGTATTCCGTACTGCATTATTTTAATAATTTTAAAGATAGTTTTATTGAACTAGATTAAATTTTTTTTCATTATAAAATCGATATCTCAAAAACATAACAAGGTTAAATGTATCACAAGAACGCAAAAAATTTTCTGTTTTCGTCCAGAGAATGACACAGTCATTAATATATGTATATATATATATATATGCGAGTTAATAAAAGCGAGTTCAACTTTTAACACAGCCGCTTTCATGCTAGGAACATGCTAAACCGGCAATAATGTATCATTAATTGTTACTTACCGATAGTAATCCAGTTTACAGTAAAATTTGCAATTTCTTGTAAAACAACTTTGAACTAACTTAACGCCGCATACGTTGCAAACCATGCAAGATTCGTGGTAGACCTGATCAGTAATTTTCATCAAGTACCTATCGTTTATCGAATCATAACATATTCCACATTTTGGGCTACGTACAACCGCATTCATCTTGAACTGACTGAAAGACAAATAAACTACACCTTAATAGAGTAAATAAATATTTCTTGGTAATAATCCTAAGGGAATAATTATAAATATTTCCCGATCACTTTTTAGATTTTCGTTTACTTTTTCTTTTGAGACGAAATATCTACGGTAGCATTAATAGTGAGAGAGCAAAAAATTACTTATATCAATGAACCCCATATAATGCAGTAGTAGTGGTATTTAAATTTGAATCCATTACTGGCGGAAGACGAAATAATAGAGGAAGTAACAGAATTGACTGGATCATTAATGTGCAAAAATGGTTTCGTCTTAGGAATGCATCGGAAGTCTTAAGGATGTTCAAAAATCGGGCTACATATGGTTGCCAACCTCCTTCAGGAGGAAGGCGTATCATTTCTTTCCATACACCATTCTTATACATATAGCACATTTCACTATATAAAAGTTTTCATTTTAATTTTGTTTTCTTATGAGAATGTACCATGGATATTTAACAACTATGGAAACGAGGAGAAAGAAAATCAGATTTTCAGCTTTTTATGCGGTCAGAGACAGTTGCCAACCAAAATAAATCAAGCGCTTAGATGGCAGAAGGAAAAAGAAGGGAAAGAATAAAGGAAGTATTGTATGAAGCAGAAATAATGTCTGATAAAAGGAAGGAGGAGAAAAAAATTTGTTCAACTGAAAGAAACGAGCGTGTAAACGGTCACATGCAAAGTGGATATTGAAGGGATGCAAAGGCCAATACGGAGAAGAGAAAAGCGGTGAAGGAATAAACTGTGTCCATAGCGCAGGCGGCATATCGCAGATAGGTTAGATCGTCGCACAGAGAAGAAGCCAAGAGAGCTAGGATAGAGAGAAAGAGAAGATTACACAGACAAGTAAAAGGAGTCCAGGTTAGAGAATGGGGAGGAGTAAGAGTTAAGCCGTAGTTTGCAGTGACCAGTTGGAAGCAGAGGAGTAATATTGGTGGATGAGAATGCGGAGAAGATATCCGAGCTAAGTACCACATTGATTCCTCTTTCCTGTATATGGTTTTACAATTTTTTTTTTGAGAATTCAAGTGTTCGTAGCACTTTTATTAGTTCCGCGAGACTATGTCAAAAGCCTTTTCTTGATCCAAAAAGGCTGCAGTTTTTTTCCCTGCGTCTTTCTGTGAGCATTTCCGCCGTATGATTGCATCCCGTGTCTTTTCACTAATCTACATTAGTTTGCGGTAATATTAATAATTTTCCACAATCAAAGACTCATTGTGCATTAAAAAATTTTCAGGCTGTGGCAAGGTAGGGGAATTGGTCGGTAGATGCACTACGTTTGATTATGTCCCCTATCTGTTTCCATATAAGAATAGTTGTTTTGTTTTTTTTTTTTTTTGGGATCGACCAACCGGGGATAGCTACCTAAAATATAGGGATAGTTATAATGGTAGACACCTGCCCTCTGCTATTATTCGGTTGAATAAAACCGTTAGTATTTCAATTCTAGTAGTTTCCAGATCTCCGCCAGAATGTTACTTGATTTTCTAGCTTTTTCATTTTTTTTTTTTATTACAGCAATTGACACTTCATCTGCCGTTATTCATAGTCCCATTGATAGCAAAAACAGTCTGGTATTTTTGGATGCGGAAATTCCTCTCTACAAATCTGCAGTTGTTGAATTATCTTTTCAGAGCTTTTTTAGGTCTCATACTTTCCGAGTTACGTTCCTCTTTTTCGGGCTTTAGCAATTTCATATCTTGAATTAGCCCCTCTTTTGTTCCTAGCTAGTTATATAGGTAATGGAATTTCTTTGCTTTCGATACTGCCATTTTCGCTTCTGATTTAGGCTGTTTATAATAATAATTCACGGAGTCTTATTTTTCGTTTGTCATCATTTATAAAGGCTTCTTTGCTAAAGCTTACTGGACTTCTTTGGTCCACCACTAGGTTTGCTTGTCAATACATTTTGTCCACGGTTTCCGGGATATGTTTAGTATTTATTCAACAATGCGATTCCACAACATTTCAGTAGAAATATAGATGATATTATTTTTTTTTTTTTTAATTTTTTGGGTGCGCGCTAACAAAGAGCAACACAGTGTGCAATCAACCAAGGAATCTAAGTAATAGCTTAAAAGTGGCATAACATATCAGATTTTTATCTGGTGTGCGAGATGGAATAAATGAAAGAATCTAGAATAGGAACAACTGACAAGATAGGAAATGAGAGAACATAAGAGTCATTGTACGGATGACCAAGAGATCCAAAAGCTGAGAATAGAAGAGAGACGTTCTGAAGAATTTGAGTAACATTCGAAGAAAATCTGATTGACATTACACTGAAAAAAGGAATCTTCCGGGCGAAGAAGACACCGCGCGGAAGAATGGAGGGAAAAACGAAAAAAAGATGACGAAGGGAGAAAGGTATGACCGAAATGAAGGCGACCTATGGCATAGTGATCAGGGGACGACACAGAGAGAGTGAAACTTGCCACAAACCAACTAGTGAGAGAAGGTAAAGAGGCTAGACGGAAAAATAAAAGGAATTCGGATTGGAGAAAAGGGGAAAATAAATATCTTTCCATAATGTAATACGGGGAACTGTCTGGAAATATGATTAATATTGTGAGCGAGAAATTTATGAAGAGGATGTCCACTGGAAGCTACTGAGCGAGCCGAAAAATCAGCCGCCTCATTACCCTCAATTCTACCGTGGCTCTAGGAATGCACAGTAGATCTCTTTATGCATTCGCACTGTTTAAAACTACGTTATATGGTAAAATAAATAAATTTAAAAAAAAAGGGGTTCCTCCAATTTTAAGGATAATTGATTTTAGTATTTAAAATTCGACGCTTATGTGTAGCTGTTGCTTTTGTATAGTTGGTGGATTATACGGACAAATATATTTTAGTAATAGATATTTACTACTTTATTTACCTTTTTAAATGTATAATTCCGATAAATTAACGAAAGAATTTTCATAGGAACTTCCGAATTTATTAAATAACAATTTTACGATCGATGTTAAACGGTGGAACTAAAAGAATTAGTTTTATTTTTCGCAATCATCCCCTTACAATTACGAGTATTTTTATCTTTTTGTTTTCGTTTCTTTCGATGGTTAAACAATCAATGCACTTTCCATTCCTTCTCTCTGATACCATTGCAATGATTCTGATATTTTTTTTTTTTGTTTTTTTTCTTGGGTTCTCACTTCGGATAATACCGATGAGGAAAATGTATTTGCATTAGAGTAGTACAAATTTTATGATGGTGAGGTTGAAACGACCCATCCAATGTGAAGTTTTCGGCGTCAGATCATCCTTAACATTGATTGCGGCTAAAATTAATACAAGTGATATTGCTTACGGAAATTAATTTCTGTAACGGTAAAATCGTTAAACAGTTGAAAATTCTTAGTTACTAAGTCTTCTACTGAGCACTGAAAATGGAAATTAGTGTGCTATTACACCCAGCACTAAGATATGAGCAATCGTATCTCGGAAAAATGACATTCAATATGATTAGGCGAATCGGCAATTTGAAATCGGTGTAGATAGTCTTTAAAATTTCCGTGACCAGTGAAGAATTGTACACGTTAAAAAAATTTCCGGTATGTAATTTATATTGTTCATTCTACTTAATTAATGTTAGGGAAGAAAGTGTAAATTATAATACTGTTATTACAATTATCCCACATGGTCTGATATTGACTTAAGGTAATAGTCATGTAATAAATCTTTTAAACTGCGCTTTACGTTAAATTCCCCTAAGTAAATTGACCATTTTCGTAATAGGCATTATTGAAGTTAAGCGAGCAGGTAGTGCAATATTATTTTTAATGCAAAACAAATTTATGTGTTTACTAATTTCAAACTGCAGCGGCATAATTCCAGCTGTAACCACTGACGCTAAATAACTTACTGTTTTATATGATTTAATTAATTTAATGGCTCTAGTATATTCTTTGATAACTTGTTAATATTTTTTGAAATCTTTTAAGTTTAATATCATATCTGCGTAGATTATGCTACTGTATAGTAGGTTTGTTAAAATGACTGCCTTATATAAAATAATCCCTTTTGTATAATTTACTTTGCTGTTATCATTATTATAAAGTTTATTAAAGATAAACAAAAATTTAGTTAACTTATTTTTAATACTATTAAAGTGATTGTAAAATTTCAAGTTATTATCAATTAAGATACCCCTCAGTATTTAGTATTTGATACTTCATTTATATTTAACCCATGCTGTGTTAAATTTAATTGTCTATAACGAATTCTAGAATTAAATAGCATGTAGTTCGTTTTTGATACGTTAATTTTTAGTCCCCATATTCATTTAGAAATTTTTCAATTTCTGATATTGAATGTTGTTTATTTCTTAGTGTCATAACAAAGGGCATATTTAAATTACGTAATTTCCAAAGGCAAATGATACTTTTTTATGTTTTCTGAAATCTGTTGTTGTTTTTTAATCACCTTCTACTGTTCTGCAAAAAAAGCTTTTTTTTTTTTTTGACATATACATATATGTCTTTAGGCTGGGGGTCAACTTAAAATCATGTAACGCAACGCAAAACGCAACGCAACGCAAAACGCAACGCAACGAAAAACGCAACGAAACGCAACGTTCTCTTTCTAATTTCGTAAAACATTTTAACATTCCGCAGATAATTTCGTATAACTTTTTTCTTGTCGTCTGAAGGTTTTGCGCGACAATTCTCGAAATTCAGAATTAAAAACCCAGCACTTGGAATGGTATGTAGCGATTTAATTTTTGCTAGGTAATTCGATACGTAATTTTCACGTAATTGCCTGTTCACTCGATTTAATTTATATGTAAATTATATTCAACTTCGTGACTCGTAAAAAATAAAAAATAATAATAGAAAACCAAAATCAATGGCCGATCGACGCTGGAATCAAGTGAAAGCAAGAGGGACGAGGAATTTCAGAACAGCCATGAATTCCTTCAGTTCATGAAGGAAACACCTTTCGGTTCCAATACTACCGAAAATGAGAAGTTTGAAGCGTTTCTTTCGATCCATCGATTTGAATAAACCGGCTTTAAAGAGTGGTGCCGAACGAAGCCGTGAGTGGCTACAACGGCAAATGAATAAAAAACAAAAAGTTTGCAATGTAGAACCAAAATCAATGGCCGATTCGCCGCAGGAATCACATAAACGCAAGATCGATCGCCTTCAAATTGGTAAACCTTATATGATCAGAGCGAATATTGACGTGCTAGATGGTCTCGTCAACGGCTCAGTCGGCACTTTACGCTACATCGAAACAAGTATGATAAAACGATTCTGGCTGTCTTTTGACCATTCAAAAATCGGCCGTTTACTGCGCTCAAAAGCCCAGAGACACGTACTTGCAAATCCGAACATCGATCATTCGTGGATATCGATAACTCAACGTACTTGCATCGTGCAAACAAACAGTAAAATCGTTACTTGTAAAAGTCCCCCTTGTTGCAGCCTGTGCAATTACTATACACAAATCACAAGGCGCTACACTCGATCATTTACATGTACGGTAAGTGTCCTGGACAGCAGCTCGTTTGTGTAGCCCTTTCTCGCGTCTCTTTGCTGGACTATTCCTAACGAATCACGATGGTGTGATCACACATTTTATCACCATCGCGGAGAGCTGAATCGATATCCTTAAAGGGAAGAGTTTACTCGTCTCGAACGGCATCATTTACAAACGGTAGGTGATCAGTGCCGGAATTTTCTGAATCGTTCTACGCAGACGGATTCCACATCGCTCTCGTTGTGTACATTCAACACTCAATCGCTAAACGCACACTTGCTCGATTTAACTAGCGATTAATCCGCGATGTAAATTTCTTGCCTTGTCTGAAACGTGGATTGAAAACGATTGTTCTATTGAAATGGTGGATTTCGCACTTAATTTAAAAGGAATGCGATTCGTTCTGGTGGTGTCGCCATTTGCAAAAATATAACTGTTTCCGAATAAATTGCAGTCTAACAATATCAAAAACGATTTGCGGAAGTTTGATCAAAATAATATGAGCGTGGATCAACTCGCGACATGTCATGACGGTGTTGGCGACTTTTGCTCGGTCAAGACAACAATCAATGCTAAAAGAACTATACTAGCATCAGTTTCTCAGCGAATACATCGTTTGAGAAAATTCAGCAATTCATCGTCTTAAATCTTATAGCGTACAGTCCTAAATTAAAGGTACCGGAAAAACATAATTATCACGATATAATACCGATGCTCGTTAGTGGATACTTTAATTTGGATTTAAGAGGACCGCACAGACCGGAATTTATTGGATTTATGCACACCGAGTTAGGATTACAACTAAACAACGATCTCGCCATATCTACTTCACGAAGTAGAAAAATAATTGATTCTGTAATCGATCATCTCGAAACACGTGAATATGTAACATATTACAGTAGCCATCGTCCATTATTATCTATAACTTGCAATTCTGTTAATTCGAATGTTGTAAATGATGATAGATAATACAAAATAAAAATAAAATTTAAAAATTAACGGGACGTTTTGTAGATTTATTCTTTTTTATTTACAAAAACAATTCTACACGGTAGCTATTTCCTTTTTGAATATATTAAATCTCAAAGACACATATATGCACTGATACTTCTGCGAGTAACGTGGAAATTTGAGGGTTTTTTGTATTCCATTTTGAGCCCTTGGCTTGTTTTTCTTTGAAATTCCGGTTTCGCCAGTAATTTTTATTTTGTCTAAAATACTCTTCTGCTGCGGGTTCGAACTTTTGAAAAATCTGTTATCTGAAATTCAACGGGAGACGGTATTAGCAAAATTTTAATTTACGGAATTTGACAGTTCCAAAGGTATCATCAAATTGGTTGCGCTTCTTTAAACGTGTTTTCTTTTCTTAAGCACACCTACCACCTAGAAACAATGAAAAGGAAAAGTGTGTTGATTTGATCATATAAAGACAATATTATAAAGGTACTACTACTAATGGGTGAAATAATGGATGGCGAAGGGAAGGACAAAATATAAGATACACAATAATAGCAGACAAGAATATGGAATACGACGATCGATAGAAAGGAATGAGCATTCAAAGAAGATGTGATTGGCTATTGGCTATTGAGGTGGAGAGGAAAATTTGGAAAGGGAACAAGGGGGAATAGCGAAAACGAGAGGAAGGCAAAGAAGAATGGCCGAAAGCGAATTATAGAAATGGAAACAGAATGAGGAAGCGAAGGGAACTCGAGGAACCAGAGATCAGAATTAAAAATGGGTTTTCAATGTCTTCATACATTTTATTGGAATTTTTTATCAAACCTTTCAGCCGACGCCGGTAATGTTCACGTTAAATTTGGAAGTCTTCGAATTCGTTTCGGTTGTGAATTTTCAAATTTTTTACAAATTATGTCAAATCTATTTCGCAATTTTGTTCAAATAATTTTGGCGGGTCATATTAACAAGATACTTTTTTTTTTTTTTTTTCGTATACTTTATCGAAACGTCCCTCTAATGTTAAAAGTAGCTTTCTTACTATTCAATCTTCGTTTTGTTGAAAAACGATACCAACACGTTTTTGTTAAAGTTTATTACGCACAGAGCGTTAAAAACTCTAAATATAGTTTTAATCTTAATGTGAATTTTCAGTTCTAATAGCTTCAGAGATGAACGTAAAAAATTACTTACGAAAGAGTACTTCCTGTTGTGGAAAACCGTTGTAAAAAAAACTGTAACTAAATGTGTAATAGAAATTTTGCGTTTTATACTAGTAGAATAACTCTATTATCTGGCGGTGAAGGAGATATCTTCATGGCGAGATAGATCGAGTTTCATATATGTATTATATATTTCAATACGGTTGACTTCTTAATGACTAACATAGGATCGAAGACGAAATCAACTAATTCGATTCTATTATATAAGTGTAACTAAATGCTGTCGTATCTCAATAGGGATGGACAGTATAAATTAGAAGGAGGTCTTTCGCAAAGTAAAAATAAATTAATAATAAACGGTAGTAACGCCAATAGAGAATGGTCAATGACAGGGGTGGTGTAAAAAAAAAAAAAAAAAAAAAAAAAAAAAATCCGTAAAAATCGTATTCCAAAAGACCTTTAAGTTTTCTTCTCATAAATGAAAAAAAACAAAAAAAAACGAAATAAGGTTAATAACATATTTTGAAAATCACCACGGGTTCCTCCGCACTCCAATCACGCCAGACTTTAGCGGGATATTTATCCCTCCCTATTTTCTAATCGTCATTCGCATTAACGCTCTTTATTCAGCTGATTCCCCTGCCTTGGTTCCATTCTATTCGTTTCGGTCGTGGCTCTTCTATTGTCTCCCTAATTCATCTCCGGATCAATCATTCTCTACTTCTCTATTCCCGCTTTCGATTTGCTCTATCGCCTTCTCCTGATTGTTCTCTTCACGATTGTGATCCTCCCCTCGTATATGTACGATGCTGATCACATTTTCTTCTTCGAGTGTCCTGCTCTTCGTAACAGTCAGCTCCTGTCATTAGGTCTCCCTACTACGCCCTATAACTCTTCCTTTATCCTCTCTTTTTCTTCATGCTCTGTGGTGTCCGCACTGTTGTTCTTTGTTGCGTCCATTTCGGACCGCCTAGTTATCTAGTTTTTTAGCTTAGTTTTCTTGTTGTTGGGTCAATACCGCTGGCGTATCCACAAAAAAAATAAATAAATAAATAAATAAATAAATGCTTTTTACATACAACTCATAACAAACGAAGAAATATGTAATAGTTTAAAAGTACCGAGAAGAAAGTCGTCATTAGTCAAAACCAGGAAAATTATAACTAGATAAGATGGAGACTTCGTCATAGATGTGCGCTGTGAGCAAAGGCAAGAGGAATAGACGGAAATTCGCATCTTAATTGAAATCGCGCATTAATCTTTCACAAAATCTGTGAAAAATCCTTTAGCAACTGTGAATATTACCACGAACACAAGTTGTACTAACATGATCAAGTAATGCACACAAACGGTCAATCATAATGCGCTCTACGGCGTTTATATGTTTCTTGCTTAGGACACTATGCCTGTTTCGGTACAACCGGAACGCACGAATAGGTAGTTGCCAACGCTCAGAGAAACTGAGTATGATGACATGTTTCGATCAGGCAACATCTTCGTGTGCATCCGTTCGTACTTTGGCAAGGATTTTACTTTACATAATTTAAGGTTAAATGTGCTTAATTTTCTCTGTCCGAACATTTTAATTTGCCTTACGTTGTGCTCGAGTCTAGATGTAACGAAGAACTACACTGTTTGCAAATATACAACTAACACGGTCCGAAATAATATTAATTTACGTTAAATTATTTTAATTTCTCACGACGCCTAGTAAAGGTAAAATATATTTACGATTAATTTAAAATTCACTCCCGAATAAAAGAAAGAACCCTACTCGATATTGCTGAACTTGCATATATCGATGTGTTTTCCTATTTAAATTTACTAATTCGATATAGCTCATTTCATTTGTTCATTTATTTAGCCTTACACGCAGATAAACCAACAAATATACCTTTGCGGCATAATTTTTCATTCTGTTTTTTTCATCTTTTTACGCACTGTAATACAGAGGTGTATGTGAATAGTTGTCGCCCGTCGTCCTTGTGATAATCCGAATAAAAAACCCCAAAAAAATCCTAAGGAATGCAGCTCAGTTCTGCTAATATCTGAAACTGTCAAGTTACGTACTAATTTTCGATTTGTTTTTATCTTTTTTTTTTTTTTTATTTATAAATGCAACAATTATAAAATTAAATAAAATGCTTTTTTACAAAAAATACATACCGATACTGGAAGGTTTATTATAGAAATTTAAAAATTCACTAAAAAGTAACGAAATAATTACTCCCGATAAGAAAATATATATCAGAGTGATATACCCTTCTTAAAGGTGATATTACGATAATTCTTATACAACATTAATACCTTAATTAGATTAGGGTTTATATTACATATTAAAATATCTAGGAACAATTTAATGAACATTTAACGCAGTTTTTAATTATTATTATAATATGTAATATGAATCCCTACTCTAATTAAGCTATCAGTGTTGTATAAGAATTACGATAATGTCACCTTTAAGAAGGGTATATCACTCTGATATATATTTTTTATCGGGAGTAATTATTTTTTACTTTTTAGTGCATTTTTAAATTTTTATAATAAACCTTCATCAAGTATGGGTATTTATTTTTTGTAAAAGAGCATTTTTAATTTAACTTTTTAGTGCATTTTTATTCAATTAAATTAAAAAACATTTTAATAAGAACAGGTGAAAACATCAAAAGCTACATTTCCATGGTAATTTGGCAAATTTATAATATTTTAAGTCAATAAATCTAACTTGACATTGTGAAACTAATCATGAAGAATGTGAAAATCATCCAAAAAAAGCTTCAACTCCCGCATTATTAAGGATAACTCAAAAACTACCGATCAGATCTTGATCAAATTTAAATGGGACCACATGAGAAGCACCACCTTTTAAATAATAGAAGAATCATCAAAATAATCGGTTAATCTAGAAGAAAGTTCTGAGGTAACACACACATAAAAAAAAAAAAAAATAAATAAAAAATAAAAATACAGTCGAATTGAATACCTCCTCCTTTTTTGAAGTCGGTTAAAAATACGGGGTAACATCACTGCAAGGCCGTGTCCACGGGGTGGGTTTTGGGGGTTAAACCTCCCCCCCCCATGAGAACTGAAATAGCTTAGGTACTTCATTAATATTTTATGCAAAATTTTTTGTTACGAGTATAATCAATAACATATGTAATTTTTATTAATGTGTTTATGCAGTAATTCGTTTATTTAAATTATTAATATATAAATCAAAATGATGGAAATTATTAATAGCATGAATATTAGTGAAAAATGTATTTTTATTTATAAAATAAATATGCGAAAAAAAAAAATCACCCCCCCCCTTCCGAAATTCTGGGCACGGGCCTGCATCACTGCGTGATAAATGTTATAAATTACGGAATTTTTTATAGCAGATTTTACTTAATAATTTTCTCGATATTTGCCGGTTAATCGTGCATATTAAAAAGCTCGAGATATGTTTATTCTTCTAGTAAAGAATAAAAGCAAACGAATATAAACTGACAAAAAATACTGAAATACATCCGAATAAAGGAAAATATTTTCACGGCATTATTGCAATCGTCTGAATTTTATATTTTTTTATTGTTGTTGTCGTTGTTGTTGTTGTTGTTGTTGTTGTTGTTTTTCGGCTTCAAAAAAAAATGATTACGTACACCGAGCGTACAGGAAACAAGGAACGTATGGCGGAAATATTTATATTTATCGTGAAATAGCGTCTGGAAACGGACGTGTCTGGTTTGTCTAATAGTTTTGCGAAATATGTATTTCGATTCCCCGTCAAAGATATGTGCGGCATTCGCGCGAGAACTAGGTTTTTCCGAAAATAGATTCTAAACCACACCGGGAAATAATAATAAAATCGTCTTCTGTCGGGAAACATTTCATCGGCGCTGAAACACAAGGTATACATATATTTAGTTCTCTCCCTGTTTTTACAACACAAACTCCACCGCGTGCGAAATAGTGCCTAAACCACTCCTACGCTGATGATAATTTTTGCTTTTGTATCTGCCTACTCTTTCAGCATTCTACGAAGCTGCGCATCTCTATGTCTTTATTATAAATCTATTATAGATATTTCAAAAATATTGCCTTAATTTCAGTCAAAAAAACAATAAAAAAGTTAATAAACTTAAAAACATTTAAGCGCGTACCAATAAGCAAGCTCGGTTAATTGTATTATACGAGGCACGTTCAAAAAGGTAAGGTCCCCCCCCCAAAAAAAAAAAACCGGTTAGAATAAATTTGCGCTAGTAGGCGTGATCTCATTTTGTATAGCCACAATATTCAAATTAGAAACCAGTGTCCAAACCGCAATATTGTATGTTTTTTCGTTTTCGAGTTACGCGTATGAATCGTGAGTGAAATTCCGAAAGTTTCCGCCGACTAACAATAAGAGGGGCGCCCAGTTATATTTCTTTTTTAAAACCATAAAAAAATTGTACAAATTTTAATCGACAACGGTCTTACCATGGGTGTTTAATGTATTCGTAAATGGTGCCGTGAATTCCGAGGGGCTAGAACGAATGTAAAGGACGAGCAGCGAAGCAGTCTCACAAGGAGAGGTCACGATCTGCGGGTCACCGATTTTGATGAAACTTTGCAGACCGCGACAGAGAAGACCATGATGAGTATATAAACTGCCGTGTAAAATACTATTAGAGTGCAACGCTTTGATTTATGCGAGAAATTAACATTTTTAGAAGCCGAATTTAACGGATGATATACATACATAGCCGTTTAGACAAAAATATGTAATAAATTCCAGATTATGTTTATATTTATTTTATGCAAATGGTTCGGAAGACTGATTATATTCTAAAATGAAGTATATTAAACAAAGGAAAATTATTAAAAAACAATAAAATAATTTAAAAAATTCAATTTTTAATTTAATAAAAATTTAAACATGTCATTTATTACATTTATATACTATAAAAACGCAAATTACAATATATATGTTTTGTGGTGTAGCGGTAAAAGTTACGTCTATTTGTATACACTTGGAAATAAAGTATCATCAGGGTTCGAATATCCGCGCGGCGGTGGTGTCCCGTAAAATTTTTTTGATTCTTGTATTTTAAATTACTAATTTTTAACTAATTATTTCAATTCTTTATAGGTGCATAACTATATAAATATAATAACAATTTTTAAACATTTAAATTATTTAACGACTGTTTTTGTGCATCGCTTCCCTTTAAACATTCAGCTAAACGTGAAATATTTTTAAATGTAAATGAAATCTGTTTTTCAAATGAAAAATTAAAAGAACTTTACACTTGTGGTAATAATTCATTTATATGTTGCAGTAAATGTCGCAGGAATTGCTGTTTTATTAGTTTTTATGATCTATGTCACCCCAAATTATGTAAATAAAAATTAAGTTTGTAGCATTTTAATTATAACACTGATATTCATCAACTCTCTTACTTTATATGTAGATAAGTATATTTTTATTTATATTTATATATGTACATACGTATATAATGAATTCGTTGTGTATAAAACATATTTATCTTGCGCTTTATTATATTTATGTAGTTATGTATAAAGAATTGAAATAATTAGTTAAAAATTAGTAATTTAAAATACAAGAATCAAAAAAATTTTACGGGACACCACCGCCGCGCGGATATTCGAACCCTGATGATACTTTATTTCCAAGTGTATACAAATAGACGTCACTTTTACCGCTACACCACAAAACATATATATTGTAATTTGCGTTTTTATAGTATATAAATGTAATAAATGACATGTTTAAATTTTTATTAAATTAAAAATTGAATTTTTTAAATTATTTTATTGTTTTTTAATAATTTTCCTTTGTTTAATATACTTCATTTTAGAATATAATCAGTCTTCCGAACCATTTGCATAAAATAAATATAAACATAATCTGGAATTTATTACATATTTTTGTCTAAACGGCTATGTATATCATCCGTTAAATTCGGCTTTTAAAAATGTTAATTTCTCGCATAAATCAAAGCGTTGCACTCTAATAGTATTTTACACGGCAGTTTATATACTCATCATGGTCTTCTCTATCGCGGTCTGCAAAGTTTCATCAAAATCGGTGACCCGCAGATCGTGACCTCTCCTTGTCAGACGAACTACTGGTGTGCGAAAAATCGAAAAAACTCTGCGATCCAATCGCCGCCAAACCATTTCGAAACCTTCTTGACCAGTTTCATGCAAAAAAATTCAAGACCAACGAGGCGTTGAAAAATTTCGTTTTTACCTGGTTACAAAATTTGGCTTCTACGGGGAAGGTATTTTTATAAGCTATAATGTTTCGACTACTCGATAAATGTTTAAATTTAACAGATGAATATGTGGAAAACTAAATAAATGTATGCTGAATTCAATGGTGTCCGTTTTTTTCTAGCTTTATTAGTTTCGAGAATCGAAGAATTGGGAAGCTTACTTTTTGAACGTCGCTCGTACAATTGACTAGAGCAAAATTCGAAAAAATTGACTCTATCAGCAATTCGCAAGAATGACCCCCCCCCCCCAACGGAAGGTAAAGCTTTAGAGATTATTACGATTTTTAACGTAACAAAACTTCTCGTAAATAAATTACGGACACAGCAACTGTGTTGGAAAGAATTAATTTGCTTAACGTTTCTGACGGCTTACCAGTGACCATCATCAGAATCGCTTTTTATAATAGTCGGTGTAAGCTGTCCGAAACATTAAGCAAATATAATTCTTTCTGACCCAATTGTGTGTTTAGAATTTATTTATGATGAGTAATCATTGTGAAAGCTTTAAACACATTTAGTAATCAAACTTACCTGTAGAAAAATAAGATCAGCGACGAATGTAAAACTTCATAAAGCTGTTGTTCATGTAAAGTTAGAAAATTATTGTTCTTTTTTTTAAATAGTTATGCGGCGCCATGTGTAGAAAGTTCGATTCTTTGTCTAGAAATTAAAAATAATCAATTCTGTCAATGAAAATTACTTATCTAAAATTTTTTTTGTCTACAACATTAAGTTTTAAGAAGGTTGCACACTGAGTAGCTCAAACGTCACTCTGGGGATCTGCTACCGTGTACTGTAAGTTAATTATATTAATTGAGTGAGAAGAATTAGACTTTTTTTTTTTTTTTTTGGTTCATCAATTAAAAATCATAATCAGATAATAACTTATTTTATCTTAAAATTGAATACAACCGGTTACTGAGAGAAAATATGCGAAGCAAGAGCTAGTGTAAAACAGTAGTGCGTGGAAATTTAAGACGAAAGAAAGCAGTATAAAAAGTGGGAATACTAAGAAAATTCTTAGATAAATATCTGTTTCGGTGAAACACGTATTTTTAATAATCCTATGGTCAGAGATAAAAAATCGGAGTTTTTAGATGGCGAAATGGATGAAAAAAAAACCGGTAGCGCGAAACGAAAAATAAGTTGTTTCGTAAATCGGTGGTTTTCAAAGAATGATGGGTTGAATATCAAACCAGAGGGGGAAGCTCTACATCTAGAAAAAGCATCTAACCAGAGTCTAAAATGGGAATTTTTCGAAAAATAACTTACGCCTCAATAGCTTGTTCTGATAGACATTTCATTATTCTCATTTTTCCCCCTTTGGGCACGCCAATCAAGGATATTCTCTCATTTTATCAAATGGCGGTACCGTCGGATTCACGTAACATCTTTTTTAAACATCTTTTTTGCGACTTATTGATTTCTTTTAAATAATCCGTAGCTCCTACCACACTTTCAAAACTTGTATTTCACGTGCCACCCATTCTCAGTGACTAAGGGAGTATCGTACTTTTGTAATTTATCATTTGCTTTTTTTGGGGGGGGGTCTTAAATGCAAGACAACCTGCTTTAATGTGTACAAAACTGGTATAGTTTTCCTTTCCTTTTTTTTTTTTTTGGGCTCGCTAACCAATTGACCCATGTCTACATATATATATATATTTTTTTTTTTTTTTCAAATAACTTAAATTTTAATGCTATTCGCTATTGAGTAAAGGAAGGATGCAATTATTGGAAAAATGGCCTGGTTTGGGAACGACAGTATCGACGAAATATTGTAAGGTGCGGGAGCATTGAGTTGTAGTAAATTAGAGTATAGTACGGATTGTTCATTGAATAATGCCGAGCACTCATTTCCTGATTTTTCAGATAATGGCATTAATGCCTCTGCTAGTTTAATACTTAATAAGATTATATACATATCGAGAATTGTCTCATTCCATGGTATGCGCTTAAGGTCTCAAATCGAATATAAAAAGAAGTCTGAGAAATAATCGCGAATCATCCTAAAAAGAAAAAAAATAGTTCAACCTTCAAATTTGTTTTTTTTTTCTTGGGCGCGTCAACACAGGACATTTACCCAACGCAAAGGACTAACATTCTAATGATGAAACATAAGAATAATTTGTAGGCTATATCAGGAAACGATTAGAAATAGAAGAAATGAAGGTAGCCAATACAGGAACAACAGAAGTAGACGAATGTAGTGGGCACAGTAAGGAGCTGGAAGGCCAAGGCCAAGCAAATTAGAATAAAGGACTGCGCGTTCCAAGGAGATAGATGACCACTCGAATAGTAGAACATGATTTACATCGCAGGTAAATTTATTTTAGACGCACTAATTTGGGTACATTGTGAAAAAATGACTTCCACAATAACCGCTATAATATTAAGAATCTTCCGAATACCCGTTTTACTACCTTTACTTTTATTTATTAATATGGAAAATAGGAGGAAAAAGAAAATGAAACTATTTCCCAAAAAATTCGATAATTAATTTTGAACTCGTTTCTCTTTTTTCATCGTTCAATTAATAAATTATTTGCGATAAAAAAAAAACAAAAAAAACTTAATTCCTAATAATAATGTTTATGTACTAAATTACGAGTATTTTAATGTACAGTTCATATCATGGAATATATTTAAGAATTATCGGAAAAAAAAAATTTTAATTTCAGATATTAGATATATCCATCATCTGTGTGTCAGCCTTGCGGCTGGTTCGCACCATGCACTAATCGTCTCCAGGCCAGCCTGTCCATCGCCCTCTTCTTTAATTCGGAGTATGATGACATTCCAGTCTCCTTCAGTACAGTATCCAGGAAAGTTATTCGAGGACGCCCGCGCGTCTTTTTCCCTGTTATTTTTCCTTCTATTATATCTATTAGATATATATTAGATGTTTCGTTCATTCTCTCCCTTCCTTCTCCTTCTGTTGTTCAGGCTCTTGATTCCTTTTTGTCGGCTATCTCTGATCGTATAAAGATCTAAGTTTCTTCGTTCTTTTTCCTCTGTTCTTGAGCCAATGTCCTTGTAGACGAAACCAAAAAAAAAAAAAAAAAAAAAAAAAGATGTAATTTACGGATAAAATATGGGGGACTCATTTTACAAGGATGCAATGGCAGTAATATGATTTTTAACAGTAGCATAATTGAACTAGCAAACAAACTCTTTAAAGAATTTAATAAATTTACAGTTAATGAAATATCGTAAAAATAGTACGTATTTATATTAAAAGATCCCCTAGTATTAAGCGCGTGTAATTTTAAATAGATAAGTGTAATAATAATATAATAATGTAAAATGGGATTAATGTGTCACTAAAACTTAATTTAATCGGGCATATTATTAATCGACCATTATAGAGAAATATTGTAAATAAATAAATGTGCATTATTCGAAAAAGAATTAATAATAATAATTCCGTCAATGAAATTTCTTACACTCAAAGGTAAGAGTGCTGCACAACTTTAAAAGGTTCTCTCAAAAGTTTCTCGTTATCTCTTCGATTTTATTTCATAGCCGGGTTTTGGAAATTTCCCGGAAAATATGTTTCGTTCTATTATATAATTAACACAATAACCAGAAATACATTATTTACTACATACAAAAACAACTATACCAACATATTTCGTATCTGTGATAGCTACCTGATACATATTTCGTCATATTCTAAATTTTACCCGGAATAATACGGGGGGGTAGTTCTTGCTGCGAAACTTTCCGTTTATTAACCAGGTGTTACGAATTGCCGAATACACGCCATCAACTTATTTCGTTCAATATTGTCTCAATAGGATTTCACATTCAACCGATGATGGATTAGACCGGGTAAAAACGGATAAAAGCATATTGTTGTATACAGTTTTTTTGTTTATTTTCGTGATTATATTTATTTGAATACGTTCGTGTTCTGCTTTGCCTTTGTTCTTAAGTGTTACTGTTATTTCGTCTATTTATTATAAAATACATATGTACAGACTATTATACTATCGTGTTAATTATTGTAACTTAAAATATGCGCCATTATCGGGAAATTTTTATGGAATTATTATTATTATTCGTTTTTGTTGTTGTTGTTGTTGTTACTTCAGTTAATTAATTTTTCCACCAAAAATTAGAATAGTTCCATTTGAACTCATTAATTAGAGTTGTAATTAGCTCTGTAATTAGTCGGGGCGCGATCAGCGGTGAAGTAAGAGTGGAAAAATGCCGTGATCCGTTATTCGCAAGCTCCTCTAAATGTAGACACATCGAATGGGACATTTTTACCTTTTTCCGTTCCTATTTTTACTGCGGTCGTTCTTTCGTAACGTACTAATTCTTTTAACACATGCCCGACTCTGTTGGCTGTTCTTTTAAGCGACGTTGCTATTCCATGCGAGCAACCCCTATACGTATCAAATAGGTAATACATCCTTTATTACTCCCTGCGGGATAGCGCAAAGAACAGAGATGATGACCTTTGATGACAGGTTAAATGGGAGCATTGTATTTGTCTATATAGAGCATGTGGCAATATCGCAAAGAGCGCCTTCGGAAATTCCGATCAATAGTACGTATGACATGTAGAAGCCTACTCTCTACTCCGTAAGTGAAAAAGAAGAAGAAGACAAACCTCGTAAACAACTGTACCTACTTCCTCCCTGTGTACTGTTATTCTTCATGTTTACGCACGTGTGCATGGGGAATGGTTTGCTGCAGTGTAACCACCCTGTTGTGCAATGAGCTCTTCAAGCGACTATAAAAGAAGGCTCTATCGATAGGTCTAGTTATGCAGTAAGGCGAACAGTGCAACGCGAAATATTACTAAATACGTAATATATATATATATACATATATATATATATAATAATGCTAAACACACTGATATGCGTAATAATTTTATTATATATATATATATATATATATACATATGTATATATATACATATATAGTGCAAATTAGAGTTATAGCGACGAATCGGTTACGCAGATAAATATTGTCCGAACAACCGACAGAGTTACATAGAAATGCACTATCTCTATCGACTATGAAGAAAAATAGTTATAACGACCAAAAATGTTGGTACGTAAAAAAAACCTATTCCCCTTATAACAATGTGGCGTCACACAATTTAACTTCAAAAATTTTTACAGATAAATTTAACAAAAAAAAAAAAAAAAAGAATCTTTGCTTAATCCTTTATGAAAAAATAAAATTTCTGTAATTCATTGTTCCGCTTGTATTGTTAATTAAAAAATTAAATAGTTACTGTAAATTTAACGAAATCGATGAAATCCTGCGGTACATAACATCACAAAAAATATTGCAGGAAGACACTACCTTTTATTATAACAAAAAATCGAAAGGCTTTTTCTAATACTATTTTTTGTAATGGCATAAACCATCGGTTTTCATCATTGTCCTTATATTTATTAAGTATTTTAAATAACAATATCAGTGCAGAACATAATTAGAAATTTTATTGTTTCATAAAAAAAGATTAAGCAACCGTATTTTTTTTTTTTTTTTTTTTTTTATTGTTAAATTCATCTGTAAAAAAAAACTTTAGAAGTTAAATTTTGTACCGTCACATTGTTGTTAGAAATACATTTTATCGGAGCGGATCAAAATTTTGGCCGTCATATGTGATTTTTTTTACGGCCAATAGTAATAATATACATTTCAATGTAATTCTGCCGGTCCCGGCAATATTCTCGTCTCTATAACTGAACCATTACTCATTATAATAAAAAATCAAAAATGACAAATTTTCCTAGAATTAAAAAATAAAATTTGAATTCCTCCCGTTTTCAAATAATACATTTTTTTTTCTTTTTTCTTCTTTTTTATTCTTTGATCGTTGCGCTTTCATATTTAAAAAAAAAAAAAAAAAAAAACATTCGATGTGTGTGATTTTTTCGGCGTCGCAAATGGCCTTAGCTGCCGAGCGACTTTAAATAAATAAATTATTCGAATTTATTAAAAAATATACGTAGCTATATATGTGATTACAAATAAATGATTATTTGTGTCTAATTAGTAAAAATATTTATAGAAATTTTACAAAAGAGTAACTATTCAGTAACGGTAAATCTTGTGCATTAAAAAATTATAATACTTAACTTAATTTCGGCTACATCGAATAACCTCCAAATTACTCATCCTTTTCAATATAACATATATATAGATTTATATGTGTATGGGGGAACGGAGTGAATGTATTTATGTGCGTATTTTATTATACTTTGTGCATTACATTACGAAAACAATGATCTGCAAATATTAAATGGTATGTTAAAAACATGTAATAATATTAATAGCCATTAAAAATGTGTTTAAAAATGCGGATGAGAGGGCGTACATAATAGAAAACGGGTGTTTTAATGACAGCGTCATAAGCCAACTTCCATCGCATTTTTTGTCCCAAAACGTTACGTATATTGTACATATTAGAAGGCGCAAGTTGTAACGGAAAAAATAGTGGGGGTCAGACTAAGAATGACGTGTCAATATTTCTCATTCTATAAGAAGTACGGAAGTGATACAGCTTGGGGTCCAGGGGTGCCCCAGGCGGAGTACAGCGGGCAATTTTTTTTTTTACATTCATATACGACTGTTATACCGACTGGCTCAATTTATAATTATATAAACACGTCTAACGTTATTGGTGCTCGTATTTAGAAATACGCTTCCGAGTAGAGCGATTGACGTAACTAACGAACGCTTTACAGTCAGTGACGGATTTAATGGTGATGGCACCCTAAACCCGCGTTGATATGCCACCTTTCTGGTAATGCAAAAAAAGAAAAAATATGTATATGTAGGTATATTCGACGGGTTTCGATAACGGTTTTTACAGTCAAAATCAACAATTTCTATATATAAATGAAAAACTTACTTTAATTACGATAAAAATGTATTAAAATCGCAAGATATTATTTACACTAGTAATGTATAACTTATAATTAGAGAATAAATAATAATTAAGAAATAAAATACTAATATAATCAATGACAAAATTAGTTTTTTTTCTTTAGCAACCTTTTAAATTTCAGCGCTCCTCAAATGTTGTCGCCCTAGGAGGCCCAGTCTAGATCTAAATCTGTTTACAGTTAAATGTAAGTTGAAACTGTTTACATCATTAATAATAATTGCACCATCACTGATAAAACTATGTTTAAATACCACCATATCTGTTTATTTCACTTACTGTTTCTATTATGTTGTACAGTAATTAATTTTAAATACTAATTTGAAACAATTATTTAATTTTTTTTTTTTATTTTTTTTGGTCAGATTCTTAGATACTTCTCTTATCGAAGAAATGTGTACACTCAATGGGAGAAAGACGCGAATGTGAAATGAAAAACTGTCAAAAGTTAGACAAAGTAACGCAGTATAAATATTTTTGGACAGTAATGATGGACCAACACTTAAGATGGGACATACATATGGAATACATTGCAAAGAAAACAAGAGCAGTTTTACCAGCTTTATATACATTAAAGAAATATGCAACAAATGAAACATTAAAAGTAGTTTATTATACGCTAATTCGAGGATCAGATATGGAATTCAGGATGGGGAATGGCGAGAAAAGCATACTTGGGGAAAATAAATAAACTGCAAATTAAATGCTTGAAATTAATAGGAAATCCTTAAGGGGAAAAACTGAAAGTGAAATCATTAAAAAAGAAGACTTAATGAGCATAAGAGGAATGTACTTATTACTGAAGGTATGAGAATACATATCAGCAGAAAAGAAAATTAAATTGGAGGAAAGAATAAATACAGAATACGAGTTGAGGGAAAAACTTTCGTTCCAACTGCCGTTAGCAAGAACATAGATTAGCAAACGGACAAATATATTATAACTCAGATGTTGAATAAAATACCCAAAAAGAAATAATAGAGAAGGAAAAAAAAGGGGGAAGAAAAAGGAAAATAAAGGAATGTCTTCAGGAAGAAGAAAATATAAAAAAAATAATAAAATAAAATGACAAAGCGCAACAAAAAAACTAGAAAAAAAAAACTTTGAATATAGAAGATAGAAATAGATTATTAATTTTTTTTTTTTTAAATAGATAGATTAAAACTAGTAAATATTACACGATTATGTATATGTATAAGTTAATTTAAGATGGTAAAGTGTTCAATAGGATAATTCGTCGACAAGCGTTTTAGCTTGACGAAAGTTTTGTATGTAAAAAATAATAAATACATATTTTTCAAAAGAAAAAGTTAAATACACCTCTAAAGTTTTTTATGCAACCAAATAAACTGTAATCCACTGCGTTAATTTTGGTTTAATTTCTATGAACTTTAGTTTTGGATATTTACATTAGTTAACGTATCTACCCCCTCCCACCAAAAAAAAAAAAAAAAAATATAAAAGCAATTTAAAAAAAAACTTCTGCAGTGAGACGTAAATAGATTTGTTTTATTCTTTCGCTCAATGATGTTTCATAATAAGGTAAGAATATATAGACTGGGTAACAATTAATAAATATTATTTTAGAAAAATAGTAGTTTCTAGGTTACTTGTTTTAGTTTCAACGCGGAGTAGACCCTTTCCCAACTACGAATTTAAAAATTGTTTTTTCACTTTTCAAGCATTTAACACTTGCATATTTAGAGTAAAGTGTCTCCCCAGCCTAAGAGTGTATATGCTGGGTTTTTTTTTAAATAAAAAATTTAATTATGTTCTCTATTTTTGATAAAAACGCTTTATAGCACATACTAGGTAATATAATATATAGCACTTTTAATCACACCGGTTTGTTCGAATTATTAATAATAAGAAAATTAAATATATCAACAACAAATGATAAATATTTAAAAAACATATCAATAATAAAGGATAAATATTTAAAAAATTTATCAATTTAGTACAATTTAATAAAACCGGAACACAGAATCAAACTGTGTGTAACAAAGTCAAAATCAAACATTTTTGATTTTTGATAATTTGATTTTGTGTTCCCGTTTTATTTTTGTTTTCAGCTGAAAATGGACCTCGCCTAAAAACGTTCTTAAATTGATCGATTTTTTATATGTTTATTTATCGTTCACTATATCCGTAAATTTAGTTTTCTTACTAATTAGGTTTCTTGAAATTATTGGCTACCAGAGAAATTTGGGAAAGTAAAGGCGGATCCCAAGTAGAAAGGAACTGACCCGCCTACTCTCATTAATCCTGTTGGGCTCAATACATTATGAAAAGCTTAATTTCACAATCCATGATGATACCTTATCAAGGATATCCATGGGACTTACTTTACTTTTAATGAGATGAAAAGTTTAATAAAAGTAACGAAAAATATTAAAAATAAAAAAGAAATGCTTAAAAAATTTTAGTAGAAAAATAGAAAATCGATTAAAGTAGCGTCTCAGTACAACAGTGACGGAGAGGCACCGTAGTACTGCGAAGTCTGATACTTTTTTACAACATTCAGTAAATATTTTTCCTACTTTTACTCTTCCACAATTCTCATGGACGGTGTGTACATAACTTATCAAGGCCGTTTCAGACATACACAATATTTTATCGGCTTAAAGTTCAGATTTATTTTCGTTTCCCTATAACGCTCCTAACACTTTACACAAATACTGTCATCTGCAATCGACTGTTTCAGTTGAACTGTTGCTTTTTCGTTTATTATCTAATTCCGATTTCACTTTCTGCATTATTCATATACCGTCAGCAGATAATACGATGGACAGTTTATAATATTTCCGTTTTTTAACCGACTTCAAAAAAGGAGAAGGTATTCAATTCGACTGTATTTTTTTTTTTTTTTTTTTTTTAATGTGCGTTATCAAAGTACTTTCTTCTAGATGAACCGATTTTGATGATTCTTCTTTTATTTGAAAGTTAGTGTTTCTCATGTGGTCCGATTTAAATATGATCAAGATCTGACCGGTAGTTTTTGAGTTATCCTTAATACTAATGCGGGAGATTGAAGCTATTTTTGGATGCTTTTCATTCTTCATGATTAGTTTCACAACGTCAAGTTAGATTTATTGACTTGAAATATTATAAATTTGCCAAATTACCATATGGTAATGTAGCTTTTGATGTTTTCACACCGTCGTGGAAATATCTGTTCTTATTAAAATGTTTTTTAATTTAATTGAATAAAAGTGCACTGAAAAGTTAAATTAAAAATGCATTTTTACAAAAAATAAATACCCATACTTGATGAAGGTTTATTATAAAAATTTAAAAATGCACTAAAAAGTAAAATATAATTACTCTCGATAAAAAATATATATCAGAGTGATATAACACTTAAGTGGTGATATCGTAATTCTTATACAACATTAACTTTTTGGAGTTGGCATCAAATTTATGTTAAAAGAATAATTAAAAACTGCATTAAATGTTCATAAAATTGTTCCTAGATATAGTAACATGAATTTAATTCCAACTCTAATTAAGATTTTAATGTTGTATAAGAATTACGATATCACCCTTAAAGTGTTATATCAGTCTGATATATATTTTTTCTAATCGGGAGTAAAATTATTTTTACTTTTTAGTGCATTATTAAATTTTTATAATAAACCTTCAAGTATCGGTATTTATTTTTTTGTAAAAAAGCATTTTTGTTTTTAATGATAGATTTGGCACGTGGATTTCTGTGATAGAAAATATTCTTTAAACCATTCTGAAAACATTTTTTATTCATGTAAATAACTAAACACAGTGGAATCGAATGACTTGACAGAACTGCTAGATCACTCAGCTTCTGTTACCGGGAGATTTTTTAGCATTTTTGAATCCGACCGCATTAAATATATTTCTCCGCAGCTACTCATTCCTTTGATAACAAAAGGGTTGTGTTTTTTAAAGACCTTACGTCGTACGGCATTTATTTTCTACCGTGTATTTTTCATCTATTTTGCTCCAGTGATAATCGTTTATTTTGAAGGAAACGAGATTATTCATTTTTAATTTCTTTTCCTTCATTCATTGGAATTTATTATTCCGTTAATGTAGATGGTTAGTTTTATTTTATTCGGTTCTTTATCCATTTATCTTACTTTCTCGTTTCCTCTTACATTTTAATCCATTGTAGCTACTTCCTTTTTCCCATCAGGCATTGTGAGTATACTGCCGTATGCAACTTGTGGTCATATTACGAGATAGGACTTTGTGAAAAAAAGATTTTATTTTTGTTTGTTGAGTTTCAACGGGCGTTGTGGGCACTGTTTTGCAGTTGCGGCCATATTGCAGAATGGAGTTTCTTCTATTAAGATAATCGCTTAATTATAATAATAGGTAGTGCATAAAATGGCTAACGAGAACGTGAAGGTATTTCTTTTCCTTGCATTTCACTACTTCGTTTAGTGCATCTTATCTCTATCTTTCCAGTAATTATTATTTTCGTTATGAAATCTGATTTTAATATTTGGGCGCTCGACTGTGATTGTTCGGAGCAAAAAAAAAAAAAAAGTTATAGAGTAACTATTATTCTTCTTTTCTCTTTTAAATCCCGACATCATATTTATCTATTCATTCGGGGGGATCTTTCGTGTTATATTTTTTAACCGAGGTAAACGCGAATGTAATAATTAATATTGTTTAATAATTACACGGTTAAAATTATTATTTGCATACTTTTTAAGGAAATAAGGTTTATGATAAACTCCCTTCAAAACGTTAACGGTAAATGAATACATTCTTGAATATATTGTAAGTAATCTACTTTCATAAATTGTCCATTGTAAAATTACCAAAATAAGGAATATGAAAAAATAAAAATTAAGCGAAAATAGTGAACAAAACGAAATATGCGTGTACGATAAGAAGAAAAAGGGGAAAGAAAAAAAAATCGAATTGATCTTCCAACAATCAAATCTATTGAAAAAGAGTTCTTGGAGTTTATATTGTGCCTTGCGCTAGAGGTCTCGAACAAACGTTGACGTTTAACATTCGAAAGCCGAAAAAGAATAAATGGAATTCGTACGTACTTCGTTTCATTAAAACAGTACGTATTTCGTTTCAAGTTTTAATTTCATTCAAAAGTGTGCCGCAACTTTAATTTTATATCCCTTCGGAAATAAATTACCAGCACGTGTATCGAAAAAAATAATCGAAGTAACATCTTTATCTAACGGTCCATACGGACTGCAGATCAAAATACCTGGCCGTTCTGATAGACAAAAAAACCTTAAATTTTACAATCACTGCAGCTGCATAAATGATAACATTACGAAATTTATTAATATATTCACAAAGCTGTTTAACAATAACAATCAGATGAATTACCCAAAAAAAGGAATAATATTAAATAAAACAGTGATATCAAATCTGTTATATGGTAGTATTATTTACACAAGGGTATGCCAAAGTTCAATAAATTTCCGAAAAAATTTTAGCGAGCATAATATCAAAACAAACTAATCAAAGCTTACGAAACAACAAATTATTCAAATGCCAATAGTTATAGAGCGGGAATAATTAGAAATAAAAAAATACATACGTCAATATTGTTGCAATCAAAAATGAATTAAAGGTAGAACAAACTTTCGAAAATATCATCACATATACAAATAATAGATATAATATACTAATAGAGAATAAAATTTTAACAGCTAGACAATTCAAAAAAATTATCAGTGAACAATATATACGGAAAAGTTTGAAACGGTGTGGATATAAGTATCATGACGGAATAACGAAAAGTTCTCTTTTCCAACCATTAAGAAGAGGCTAAATAACACAGGAACTACACTCCGAATATTTACAACATACAATTCAAACCAGGGAACATGGAAATTTCAAAATCTATCTGAAAATATTTAAAATAGCCGGATAGTATTTTAAGATAAGATTAATGATTGTACAATGTGGAGTGGAGGAATCCAAAACTTCAAAATTGGATGGTTTCCACCGCTGGTCATATTAAATTTCTATATGTAAAATAAAATAATAATAAAAAAAAATAAATACTGGTCCATTAGATAATTTTTTATATTTAATCGAATTCTCGGTTTTTTTACTTCTAGTTTTTTTTGTTTTTTCGATCAGATAAAATGAAAATCCGAAATTAGATTTAATATTTCGTTTTTAGAAAGTTTAAAATGAAATAAGCATTCACGCAGATTGTATTATTAAATGAAAATAAATATCTTATCGCAGTTTAAGTATAATATTATTCCGAATTATACGCTATTGTTCCTTTTTCTTTTTTGTTGATGTTTTTAAGTTTTTCATTTAGATTTTTCTCCTCATTTTCTTTATCTTTATTCGTTATTACTACTACTAATGCCATTTAGTTTAATGCGATTTTCGCAGGGTTCGTTTTAGCTTACAAGCACCCTTTTTTCTTTTTTCCTTTTTGTTTATTCGGTGTTTTTCGATCAATACGTATAATCGGATAATTCTCCGTATTTACTTTTAATAAAATATGTAAATTTTATTCAGAGGCAATGAAAAATGCAAATTTACACGCAAAAGTTGCAAAATATGTAAATTATGTAAATTTACATATATCTAAGCAAAGCTTCGATAGATGGCAGCACAAGAATGAGAAACGCTGAGAACTCTTAGTTTAAAATGTTCGTTACTGGTAATTATATTCTCCTAAAGTACCAGACTATTCGAAAAAATTTGCGAAATACATTGCCTAACATATTAGAGTGAAAACAGATTTCGTAGAAATGCATATATGTCGCATACTTCATCAAATGTATTTTTCGATTAGTCGTGTGTGAATGGAGAGGAAAATAACTTTTGGAATTCTAAGAAACAGAAATATAGCCACGTTTTTTCTTTAATTGTTCAGAGAAAAATAAAAATAATACTGTTGTATTTCAGGTTATTAAATTTTCTCTGCCGTGTTTCTGTTTCATGTGAATTTTCAATGGTTTAAGCGGGACACAAAAGATACACCGAATAAAGTTGTTTCATTATTACGGCCACACTCGAATTGCGCACCGTTATTTACCTGAGTCGATGGTTAAAAAAAGGCCGGTAATCTCCACACACGAATTGCGCACCGGAATGAAATATAAAAAAACAAACGAAAACGACGCTCGGAACATAATCGCTGTTCACTGGACTAAGGGTTTCCAAAACTGATGGCGCTTGATCGTACGATATTTTTAATGTTCGATAACTTTCAACATTTTTACGTATCGTATTTTTGACAATTAATTTTTAATAATCTACTAATGAAAAATACTCTACATCTGCTTATGTATTAAAAATCATTCCTCTATAACGACTGTTTATTAAAAAATATTTGAGAATACGCCAGATTAATTTTAAAAATACGTAATTGTTTAAACTTCTAATTCCATTTTTTTGTTTTTAAAACAAGTAGTTCCGATAAATAACTGTGATATATTTATGTTTTATGTCGAGAGAGTGTAGGTATCTTTCTATGAATATTCGCAAGAACTTTACTTTTTTCTTATAATATTTTATCTGCTTGGTGAAACATATTTCAGTGTTGCTTCTAAGAATTACTTTTTTATTCTCATAAATAACCTAAATTTGAGTTTAAACTTCTGCTTCTTTATCATTTATCTAACAAAACACATTAATACCAACCAAATGTGCGTAAAAATATTTATTATCTAGAATAGAAACTATTTAAAATATACAATAAACTACAAATTATAAAAACTTGACGAAGGAAAATTATTATCTTGTTAAATCCAACTAACATTTAAAGAAAAGAGGTAGTAGTACTAACACTATTTATTTACATAATTATTATCATTGTAAGTTTTATTATTAAATTGTTTTAAATAGGATTTTATTTTAATAGTAAATTTTTGCGTTGTCATTTAAAATTCAAATAGAATACTATGTATAGTTTGATGGTACACTAAATGAAAAAATTACGATTTTTAACAAATTTGCTTTTAATTCAAATGACAATTTATAACTGAGATTGAACACTAGGATTAATGGATAAAATAAAATCTGAACTGAAACTTTCCCGAAACTCGGCTCCCTCAAACTCTAAGTAACTCTATATTATAATAATAGATACTAATTTGTTAAACTCGAAAATTTTACATGGTCACATTTATGATTTTATGTACATTGATCAGTTGATATGAAAGTATTTTGTATTAATGTGAAATAGAAGCTTCATGAAACATAATATGCCGTACGCTGAAAATTCTACATATTCAGTTAGAAATTGTAATTTACGTTATTTTATATAATATTCGTGCAAAAATTATTCTATTTTATGCAATATTTCTTTAAATATGTGTACGTTCCCTAGAGGTTGTTAAAAATATTTCGAATAACAATCGTACTGCTAACGGGATAGTAGCCTATTTTTCGCAAACGTTAAAGGCTTTTTTAATCGACTGAAATGTAGTTCACTTATTATTCCAAATAGTAAACGTTTCATTACGAAAACACATTTTGGAAGTCACTGAAAGAGCGACTTTTACTCATTTTATTCCTTCATCGATTTTATAAAATCAGAATATTTTTTTTTAAAGGCGGTGCGCAATTCGAGTTGTCAGCGGGTGGGCTATTTCGGGTCTGGTGCGCAATTCGTGTGTGACTTGCCACTGTGTTAGGGTTTGGTGCGCAATTCGTGTGTGACTTGCCACTGTGTTAGGGTTTAGTGCGCAATTCGTGTGTCCCCATTATTACTACTGTTATTGTTATTGTTATTATTATTATTATTATTATTATTATTATAGCGGTTCGTAAAAAATTAACTTGATATTTTAATCACCGCGAACTGTATGAAGGGGTAATTTGATGATCAACGAATTGAATTATTTTAACGAGATTTCAAATGTGCCAACTGAGAACTTTGCAGTCATCCCGTTCTATTCTTATTGATTTTTTATGGATCCCCAGTCATTCCGGAATTGACGGCAATGACGCAGCTGATTCTTTGGCTCGTTCTGCTGGTCGCCTTGATTCATTCCTCAACTATTTCCCTTCGTCAGACATCTTTTCCTTATCCACTTCCAATCACGCCAGACTTTGGCGGGATATTTATCCCTCTCTATTTTCTAATCGTCATTCGCATTACCGTTTCATTCAGCCGGTTCCCCTGTTTTGGTTCTATTCTATTCCTTTTGGTCGTCGCTCTTCTACTGTCTCCCTAATTCGTCTCCAGATCAATCATTCTCTCTTCTCTTCCTCTCGCTTTTGATTTGCTCTGTCGCCATCTCCTTATTGTTCTCTTCACGATTACGATCTTCCTCGTATGTGTGATGCTGATCACATTTTCTTCGAGTGTCGTAATGAACGCTCCCTTTTTATACGATCAGCTCCTGTCATTAGGTCTCCCTACTACGCCCTATAACTCTTCCTTTATCCTCTCCTTTCCTTCATATTCTGTGGTGCCTTCACTGCTGTCCTTTGTTGCGTCCATTTCGGACCGCCAAGCTATTTAAGTTTTCAGCTTAGCTTTTCCTGTTGTTGGGTCAATGCCACTCGCGTGCCCACAAAAAAAAAAAAAGAAAAGAGAATTGATGAAAGCCTTTCCAAAATATTTTTCGTAAATATTTAGTTTGTAAAATAAAGAAAAATAAATTATAAATGTTTATGTAAGAATTAATAATTGAAACTAACTCGATATGAACGAGAAGGACAAACTAAAGTGTACATGAAACCAAAAATAACGGAAAATATCTCTATGTAAGGTGGAAATGCTAAAAAATACATATAAGTAAACTAAAACAAAGTATTAAAAGTCGTCCATATTTCGTAATTGTTCGTGAATTATAGTTTATTTAATGTAACTCGCAGACAATGACGAACAATTTTTTTCGGTAGAAGGGCCCATCAGTGTATTGCAGATAAGATTAATAGTAAAAATAAGAATATTTTATAGGAATTTTAGAAGGAGGTCCGTTGTTCAGTATTATTATGTTTCGTTCGCGAACATGAGTCAGATCATGCAACATCTTTCTATACTATGTTTAACGAAACTAAGAAGATCGATTTTACCTTTGCTCATTGTAGAAGAATTCGTGTAAGTTGACGCTATGAAAAGTGGAAATGTATCATTGGTTCAATTGTGTTTGTTCCTCACAGCTTCCAAACGAACAGGTAAGAAATCAATAAATTTCTTTCCAAATTAATTTCGAGATTCCCGATATGCGATATTATATTAAGTAAGTAAATCTATTAAAAGCGAGAACAATTAAAAGACGGGAATTGGTAAAAATGGCAAATTTATAAGAACACGTAAATAACAGTCTCACAAAATACCTACTACCCCAAACTAACTACTGAATGATGGTAGCAAGAACATTCGCTGCTACATAAATTGTTCCGAACGCAGTATGTGACGCAAAATCACCCGTAACGCTTTTCAATATACACCACTACCGTTATATTTCTTTTTTTTTCTCATAGACATTTCAAAAATCGTATAAAAGCAGGCTATATACGTCGACACATACCCTGTGACATAGATCTGCGAAAAGAAACATTAGTTTTGGTTATATAAGGAAGTTAAGCAAACATCAAAATAGCTGCAACTGCTACTAGTTTCTTCATATATGACAAAAAATAGCCAAGGGCAGAACCATTTGCCGAATGTGCGGCATTTCAGTTATAATAATAACAATAACACTTCCGTAATTCAAAAAGCGTCCTTCATTTCATTTTTTTTGGGGGGGGTCCAGACTCCCAAGTTCCTATGACACAGCTTAAGACAATATGGAAAAGACATTAAAAAATCATTTATTCGTCTTTCTAGGGAAGTCGTGAAAGAAAATTATGGGAACACTATGTTTGTTTGTTTGCGGTAGCCAGTGCCATCAAGCAATTAAAGGAAAATTTTAAACAATTACTCGTTTATAAAAGAGGTGCGTTACAATGATTCTTGGTGGAAAAAATAACACAAACAACAAAAAAGATTTCCTTTATGAGTATAAAAAATTGTTAGTTTATGGACGACATAAAAAAATATATATATACATATATATATATAAATATGTATCGGTGAGAAATCCTGATTTGTCCACCTGTACTTCTTTAAATGCTGAAATGGAAGTAACTTGACATACAATCGCACACACTACCACACAAACAAAACTAAATTAAGAAGCTACTGTCCTTTTTTTGTTTCAAAAAATAAAAAATTTAATCTATGTAAATAAAAATTGATATTTAAATTACGATAAAGGAAATAATTTATGTGAACAACAAAAAGAAATAACGCAAAATGAATTCAAAAAATTGATGGATAAATAAAAAGTAATATGAAATAACATTAATTTAAAAAGTAAAATAAATGCAACGCCTTCGTATTATAATAATAATAAAAAAAAAAGAAAGTGAAATACATCATTTAAAGGAAATCTATTTAGAAAATAAAATCAAAAGGTCTAATAAAATTTTCCGAACTGCCAACTTAATAAGTACTGGTTCGCTACACTACCGCTCCTCTATCGCTTTTCGTTTGTCACAGTCAACAGACTTTCATTAACACCATTTCTGCCAAGCGTATTTATAAATTAGGCGTGCGAATTTCGCTATGATAAAAAAGCGGTAGCGGAATCACAGTTCCATAATGAAAAATGTAGACTGTACAACGCGCATATAGCTCGCTCGAACTGGCGAACTACCTGGTTAAACGCTTCGATCTGTTCGCCTATATACACTGTTGCTGTATGTCTGATGCTTCTGAATATGCTCTTGGTGACTCACTGACTTCAGAGAAGTACTCAAAGCGTCTGGTGAATAAAACACGAAAGACTAAAAGGTTATCAAAACGGAATTCAGGTATTGCTTGACAGGGACGAACGACTGGCGTCTTATACATCAAGTATTTTTCTTAGCATCGACTTCTCAGATTTCTTTAGGCAAGCTAAAAATTGTCTCTCCTTAACCAATTAAATCTTTGCTGCTAGCGAAATAGTGGGAATTTTTTTTTTTTTTAATTTATTTTGGTATTTCGCTGCATGACTAGAAGTCCCTAAGGATTCGCCACTGATATACATACATACATATGCACACACACATATATAGGTATATCTGTATATATATATATATTTATTATATACTAATTACGACGTAATTCTTAGACTACCCCCCATTAGAAAAAATGACCTAATTTTATGTAACGATAAATGTCCCCAAAAATGTCCCAATTTTATGTAACGTTTGTTATATTTTATATGATTTTTGTGATTATGTTATTATATTCATATGGACTGATTTAGAATTATATTGTAAATTTTGATCATTTCATACAAAGTATAGAAGAGAAAGAGACATAAATGTAAGCAAAAGGGGTCAAGGGGCTCAGCCCCTTGCGAGGCCAAAACGGCCGAGTTTATACATATATATACTATATATTTATATATTTGGCCCTTCGTGTCTCTTAAAGGGCTTTGTCCTTTGACCCCAGCTCTATCACTTCTATACTTCGTGTAGAATGAGGAAAATTGGCAAAGCATGTCATAAATTTTCATGACTTCTGTTCATCTAAGAATGACGTTGTAATTTCCTAGCAATCTACCTTGGCGTTATATATTGTCCACTCGCAACATGTTTCACTAGGGACTGATTACTACAGTTTGACAGATTTCTTGATACTTAAAAAAACAAAGAAATGTTGAAACGTGTTTTTTAATTTAATGATGATTAATAAGCAGTGGCAATGGTTCCGCTGTTTGTCGTGGTCCAGAGGATCTTTCAGATTTAATGCTACTAACTAAGTGCGCTTCTGCGTTAACTTTTTCATTCGCAAGTATTCCGAAATGGTTTGGAATGGACATAACGCAATAAAATTATGACCGTGCACTTTACAGTCATTAAAATCTTATTTAAGATCAGCTAGTTAATGCATCACAATTCAAAACTGTGATAAGAAAATTCGGTACATTCTTAAAATTAGACTTTTATATCGAATCGCTCTGTAGTGTTTTAATTTTTAATAAAATCTTAGTTTATTAAATAAAAAAAAAAAAAAACAAAAAAAAATTATTTATACCAGATTTGTAAAAAATCTTAGTCTTAAAATGGCATCAGTAAACATTAACAATTATATACAATCCGCTAAAGGTTAAAGAGCGTTTGCGTTTGCCTTTAGCTGTACTACTGAAAATCTTGTTTAATTATCTTTTTGTTTAATGTTGTGGAATATTTTTTTCCTTAAAAAGCCGAAACATAAAGAAAAAGTAGTTGACACAAAAATTTAGGAGTACCGGGGCTGATTTGAACAAATACATAACAGTAACATACGGTCAATATTGTTACTTCGTTTACCTTTTTAAACTACAATTGCATATTTAAATAAAATGATCACAAATTCGTCATCTTTTCCACGAATATATCGTTGCCGGTTACATTATTTGTCTGTAAGTAATTGCACTACTAATTTGACATTCCCACTGAGCGAAATTCGGCATATACTTATGTGTAAAGCAGTTCAAATCTGGAACATTTTGTGTATTTTTGAAATGTTCCATTTATTTTCTTATTGCATAGATATGAAGTTCCCGATATACAAGAACGGTGACACTTAGGTATGCAATAACTATCGTATAAATTCTCGAGTAAAGTATTACTGAAGATTTTGAATGAACGACTGAAAGCTTTTTTCAACAGCTAAGTATCGATGGGAACAGGCTGGTTTTGTTGTCCGGTGAGGAACAAGAGAACAAATCCTTAACACGCTAAAGATAATAGAAAAATGCCAGAATATATTATATTCTCGTTGTTAAGATGGAACTTTTTAATAAATACGTCGACGGAAATGGACGTACCTGGACACTTGACAAAATTTGGCTTTGTATGAGAACGGCGAAATGTTAGGATTGGCGGAGGAGTGTCCGTAACTTTCAAAGTGCAGCGTAGTTTAACTTTTGAACATGTATGGAGAGAATATCATGCGAGAAGCGTTGGTAAACTGAAATGGCGGTATCTCTGTTGGTGGTAAGAAAGTGTCTAACTTAAGGCATGCGGTAATTGAACAGTTAATTTTAATTATTATTGGTACTATAATTTAGCTTTAAACGTAAAACAGTAATGTTAGCTTAAACCATTTGCTAGCTATAATATCTGTGACAACTGGTATTTTTAATCGTCTCAGTATTATTAACAGAGGTTGTTATCCCAGTTTTCGGACATCATTCTATTAGATTTACATGTATTTTAAATATAATAAGTTAATAATAACAGATATAATAAACAATTATATAACAAACGAATAAGATAAATTTTCTTACTTAGTAACGTTTTCGGGCATAACCCTTACTAAGTAAGAAAATTTATCTTATTCGTTTGTTATAATTGTTTATTATATTTGTTATTATTAACTTATTATATTCATATATTTAACAAACAGTATGAAAAAAGATTCTTCATTACATGTATTTTCTTTCGCATCGTCTCCTGCCACTTTCGCTTATTCCATTATCACCGTTTATTTGCTTCTTTCATATTCTCCTCACTCGTTAACGCAGTCGTTTGGTGTACTTTATCGTTCCTCTTTCGTTTGATTACTGATTACATCTTCGAAAGAGCGTTTTTGAGCACTTCGAATTTATTCGCGTTTCCTTCTCGTTTTTTGTATTAATGAATTATTTCCGTAAACAAACCAGTGATTCTTCGTGTTATTTGTTTTCTATATAAACAGTGTATATTAGTTATTTGACATCCGGTGAATAATAGCGTAACAAAAAATAAGCAACACATCGACGCGGTTGAAATGCTGATATGGCGCCGAATGTTTTATATGGTAGATAGGGCCCTATCTAAACCAAAATTTTGAGAGGGGTTGCGAAAACATTTTTATAAATATGTATATATATATATATATAAACTCGATCATTTTGGCCTTGTAAGGGGCTGTGCCCCTTGACTCCTCTTGCTTACATTTCTGTCTTTTTCTCTTCTATACTTTGTATAAATTTATCAAAATTTACAACGTAATTCTTACTGGCATCAACACAAAAAAATAACATAATCTCAAAAATCCTATCCTAATAGTTAACTTTCATTACATAAGATTCGTTACATTTTTCATTATATCAAATTGTGACATTTTTTAAATAACATAATCACAAAGTCCTATAAAATATAACAAACGTTACATAAAATTGGGACATATTTTCTAATAGGGGGTAGCCTAAGAATTACGTTGTAATTAATATATACATATATATATATATATATATATATATACAGGGGCGGATCCAGAGAGACATTTGGGGGGGGGGGATTTTTTTTTTGATTATAAGCTGTATTTCAATAGCGTTTTTTTTACAATACGAGTTTGTGTACAAAGGCGCCAAGTCAAGCGCCGCCCTTAGGCTTAATCTTGACCTAGAACTCTCTTAAAATAAAACTTAAGTAATAAACTTTATTTTTTTTTTTATATCGGGATTTTTTTTTGTTTTTTTAAATGGGTTCGATGCCAGCATTGACCCAACTACATGAGCTTAGATCACCTATTCAGATTCTGAGGCGATCGGAGATAGAGAGTATAAAGGAGAGTAGGAGGGGAATAACGGCTAGAGATGGGAAATAAAGGAAACATTGAAAGGGGTAGGAAGATCCAACGCCAAGAGTTCGGCGTATAGATGAGAGCACTCGGGAAAAGGAGCAGGACATTCAAAAAGGATATGGTTGGAGCTGCATATAAAGTGAAGATCGGTAAAGTGGAGAGGTCAAAAGGGAAAAAGTGAAAGAGAAAAAGAAAAACGAGAAGAGGGAAGGAGAGAATAACCAAGTCTTAGTCTGATTAAGGAAACAATAGCCGGCTTGAAAAACTTAATGCTACATGATCTGGTGGGTTATGTATCGTGTACTTATTTAATAGACAATAATATTTTTATTGTTTTTTTTATTTTTTATTAATTTTTACTGAAAGACGCTAGTGTGACAGACTTCGGTTTGATTTACCATTTAAGCTAGATTGTCTTGTCCGGGTATTAATATTGAAAATTACGTATATGTTAATGAGTAGATTTGGATCGTAATGTTTTTTATTCAATTGAGTAATGTAAATCACTCTAGAATGTTATATTTGTCAGTAAATTTTGGTTTTAAAACTAAGAACGCGAATTTTTGAAATTTAGTTGCCGAAGTTGAATTGCTTAAATTAAAGTTTTCTATGTGGAAGTGTCAGATGTCGTCATACTTACTGCAGTGAAAGATTACATGATTGGCGTTTTCAATTTCCCTACAGTTACATTTGTCGTCTTCAGTAATTTTTTATTTTTTTAAGTAAGTTCTGAAGTGTCTGTGGTCAGCGATGAGTTGGGTAGTGTAAAACTCAGATGTTAACTGTAAGCCTGTGGGATTAGCCTGTGGGTATACCGACCCGCTGTATCTCTTTCCCAGGAGTTTTGCCATATGGATATGAAATAATTTTTAATGTGTCTTTTAAGTTGTTTTAGCGACATTTTTATGTGTAAGTTATGGTGGATTAGAATGTAGGAACTGTTCTGAAGAGGATTTATTGGAAGCAGAAAATTCATTATTTGATAGACATGATCGTTAACATATTCAAAATTTTTATGGTTTTTTATGGTAAAAATTATTGATCTATAGTTAATTTCTAGGTCTATTGAAAGGACTCCCGTAAGAGCAACAGGGGTGATGTGAGAAATTGTTCTATAAGCTCTGCAGGCGTTTATTAAGTATTTACGTTGTGTAGAGTAGATTTTTTGCTTTAGGGCTTTCTTTTTTAAGTGTTGGAAAAACACAAGTGTATATTTGTAATCAAAGCCCCATGTATTTCAGCACACTTTTAGTAATTGATATTATTTAGCGTCCAACTTAGATGTGGTGGAGTCTATGTATTGTTTAAAGGAGAGTTTATTGTCTAATACAACTCCTAGGTATTTAAAATGTTCGACTACTTTTAAAGTGATCCCCCTGTAAAGCATTTTAATATTTTTCCTTTTTAGTTTCAGGAAGTTTGTGAAAAGGGACACAAAGCGTTTTTCAACTGAAAAATTAAGCTTCACTTTATTTATTCGAAATTGACTTTTGTATCGTCCGTTATTATGAATAGTAAGTTATCTACATATACGCATAGGTCAACGTTCTTGTCGTATGGTAGAGCTTAGTTGAATAATATATTCCAGAAAACTGGACCTAAAACGCTACCCTGTGGGCAGCCTTTATTGGTTTCAGTGTTTGCACTATGATTACCTATTTAAGGTAGCAGTATATTGTACTTAGCAATGGTATGTCTTTGATCAGAATAGATTTTAAAATATCAAACAAAGTAGGATGCCAGCAGTTATCAAAGGCTCCTTTGATATCCACTCCTATGACAAGAACGATCGATTTTTTGTTAAGGCTGCTGCTATCTTGCTGATCGCATAATTCACAGCATGTTCTGTGGACAGACCTTGTCTGAATCCAGATTGTCTTTTATCTAAGAACTTTGTTGAGTTCAGATGGAAAGTTATCCTACTTTTTTAATAGTTTTTCGTAAATTTTGCTTACAGTATTTAAACGACATATTGGGCGATAGGAGCTTATGAGATTTGCATCTTTGTTTGATTTATGAAGTAGGATTACATTTGTTTCGTGCCAGGTTTTAGGGAAATAGTTTAAGGAGATGATTTTTTTAGATATAGGAGTGGAAGGAGTTTTGGGTAGATCTTTTGGATTAATTTTAGTGTCTTATTTGTAATACTGCCAGGTCCAGCAGCTTTGTTGTTTTTTAAATTTTTTATAATGCTATTTCATGCGGAAGTATCAAGAAGAGTCCGTTGTTTGTTGCTGTCTTTGTCAGTACTGTCTAACAGAAAAAGAAAGGACAGGGAGTAGTTTACATTCTCTGTCACATTGGTGATTTTATCGCCATTATTTTTTGTGAAAAATGAAATATTGTTTGGTTTGTTTGATTTCAGGCACGTTAATTTGTAGCTTAAGCCCTATGGTTTGACATTTTCAGAGCAAATTTGGGGGGGGAAGTTATATAATTACGTAATATCTTCTGCGGTAGGCAGTAGATTTGAGAAATAGCCCTTGTTTCATAAAGAAAATTAAATAACGACCTCTTTAGAAATTTAAAAATGTTTTAAAAATACATAATTATTACAATTTAATTTAAACTTTATTTTATTTTTAGGTAAAAAATAAAAAATTATAAAATTCTAGCTAAAATGGTAGTTTAGAATTTGAATTGTAAGAAAGATAGCATTTTTACTAGACTTTACTTCTTTTTTATTTTTGTTAGTAATCCGATGTGAATTCTTTCTTTGTGAGCAAGTACAAAAAATATATATATATTTATCTTTGATCTATTTTCATTTACATTATAAAATAAAAATTAAAAATAAATAAGAAAGGCAAAAGATCGAAGAGAACAGTATTAAATATTAGTTATAATTAAATCCATAGGTAACATTTATACAAATATTTTATATAAATTAAGTTTCTCTGTTATAATAAATTTTTTCATAGTGGCTTTGGATCTGGAGGGGGGGTGTCCCCTATTTCCCCTCCCGTGGATCCGCCACTGTGTATATATATATATATAAAACTCGGTAATTTTGGCCTTGCAAGGGGATGTGCCCCTTGACTCCTCCTGCTTTCATTTCTGCCTCTTTCTCTTCTATACTTTGTATAAAATTATCAAAATTTACAACGTAATTCTAAATCAGTCCATATAATATAATAACATAATCACAAAAATCCTATCCTAACATTTAACTTTCATTGTATAAAATTAAGACTTTTTTTCGTTACAATTTTCTTTACACATACATAAAATTGGGACATTTTTTCTAATGGAAGGTAGCTTAAGAATTACGTTGTAATTAATATATACGTGTGTGTGTGTTACTGTTAAATATATAGTTATTTATAAATAGTACACTAAAGCCTTGTAGTCAATTGTTGTATATGCAATATTTGAACACTACAATAAAAACAAATAAAAAATAGTTGTTTCCATAGAATTCATAAAAATTTTAATTTTCTTTTCCATTTTGTCAAAAATTGAAAAGAAATAAAGTTATTCTGAATTTCGGTCCATTTAATTCAAGCAGTTATTGTTTTGGAGACATTTTGGGGGGAATTGCCCCCCCCCCCGCAGATACGATTCTGGTGGCAGGACCGTTCGGAAAACAAATTTAGCTATACTCGAGAAGAGCTGGATGAACTGGAGCAACCATACAATTTTGGGAGCGACGAATCCATTAATTTCAGGACAATCTTGTAAGACGAAATAATGGAAAAAGTCTATCAGAAGACACTACTGCTGGGAAAGACACTGCCCGGGAAAGAGGAAGAGAATGTACACGTTGGTCTGGTTTGATAGATTAAGAGTTCGATCTAGATCACTAGTGAGAGCGGTAGCCATAAGCTCAAGATGACGAAGATTGGAGGAGCAGGCCTCGACGGTCAGAATTAACTGAAAACTGGATAACGATGATGAAATATAAAGTAATAATCTTTAATCGTACGGTAAAATATTATTTATAAACATTTCCTAATAATTATGTAGGGAAGCTTATATATGTGTATATACATTTCCCATTTTAAGTATGCTCATTCATGTTTAATGGGGTTTACTTTAAACAACAAAAAAAAAGAGGCAAGAGAATGAAAAAGCGTTATAATATTAGTTACGAACTGTTATTATAAATGTACTGCAGGTGATTTACACGAAGCGCACAAAATAAACACAAATAGTGCCTTATGTACACAGCTGTTACGCATTTTTAATTATTTTTAATTGGATATAAACAAAGAATATCTCCAAATGTACCTTGTACGATGGAAAATTAATAACATTTCAGGTAGTGTATCACAGTATCGAATGTAATTTCTTGCGAATATCTGAAAGTTTTACTTGGCATAAAATGTTATTTTTTAAAAATATTACCAAAATTTATTTTATAAAAACTGATGCACTATTAACTAATTATAGTTCGGAAGTTCGATAAACATGGATTATCGTTCTGTGTATTAACGGAATTACCGCCTTTAACTAACCATCTTAAGTAATATTCTTGTTCCATTTGTTAATAACAACTTATTATTATTATTATTATTATTATTATTATTATTATTATTATTATTATTATTATTATTATTATTATTATTCAGGAAAAGCGAGTTGTTAATTTTCGATACAAAATAAAACATACTTGTAAGGTGGAAGATCATACTATATAACTAGAACAATTATGAAAATTTTGATTTTTAATAAACTATAAATATCTAATAATCAGTTCGTACAAACCAAAACTTTAAAATAGTATAAAAATTGTTTTCCTTGTAGATTTATAATATTCATATATTTATAAAATATTCTATTAAGAGTTGCTAATACGTTTACCTGATTAGCATAATTAATATTTAAATTAATTCCTGCTCAACTCGATTATGCGCAGAAACCCTGTGCCTCCTAGTACATTTAATTTATATGTGTATGTATATATATATATATATATATATAACATATATACATGAAACGAAATAAACGAAATTGAAATAGATCGGTGGTAGTTTATTTAGCTTCAGACAAACATGAGGACGAAGGAAAATTCGGGGTTGTGTATTTTCCGTGCATAAAATATAATAATATACTTACCCAGATTTATATACAAGATGATATTATATATTAGTATCTAAATTAAATTTAAACAATAGGTAGATTTACCATTTGTATATTAATTTTATAATTTTCGAAGTTATTAAATAAGCAAAAATTTATCTGATGGTATTTAAGTAAATTTAAATAGAAAAACAGATATCAGTAACTATTCAATCTGCGGGCATCGTTTACCGAATACAAACATTTCTGGATAGGACACAACTTTGCGGAATTTCGGTAAAATTAATTTCTCGCCTTGTAAAATTAGGATGAAAAAAAAAACTGAAAATTAATTTTTCTGGATGATTTTTCAAGTTTACGATGCGGAAATGGAATTAAATTTCAACTCCTTTTTATGGGTAGAGAGAGAGAGAGAGAGAGAGAGAGAGAGAGAGAAAAGTCGCATTGTAAAACGCTGGTAGAATTTAACATGCTACAATGAATGGCAAAGGTATCATTTTTGTCCTCTTATTTTTTTTTAATCTGTTCACAGAGAGGTCCACGTGTCACTTGTAACTGTGACGATCGTTACGGCACGTGGACCCTTTTATTCGTTCATACATGGTTGATTTCAGTTAATTTCCATTTTCATCATGTTTTCAATTGAAGCCCCTTCATTTTGTAGGTACTCTCACTTCGTTAATTTTAGTGAATGCCGTCGCCTTTTCAATCGAAGCAGAATTATTATGTTTCCGCTAATGCATCAAACGAGGGTATGGACTGGTTCTCGTAGTCGACTTGGTGAACCGATAGCACCTCTTAACGCTACATAAAACGTGTCTGCTGCCCCGTACCTATTGTTCTTAAATTGTTCTTAAATTGTTCTATAAAAACGTACATTGCTACATTTTTATACATAGTAAAACTAAAGTAAAAACCTCTTTTCAGACTACTCGGAGAGGGGAGGGGAGTCACAATTCTAAATTAGAACTATTTGTAAGACTGCTTTGCTACCTTTTAAAATCGTAATAAAATTATAAAATTCTGACGTATAATTTGCGTCTCTACCGATATTTTTATTTAGTATTTTTAAAAATTAAAAAAATAATTTCAGTTACTTCGCCGCTGTTTATTGCAAAATTTTATTTCTAAATAAATAACCGGCAAACAACTGATTACTTTGTCGAAATTATCTTTCTGTCGCTGAACTGGTCGGAAAAATCTTAGGTACACACCGTAGCACGTGGACAAAATTTATATCACAATAAGAATAAAGAATATGATGATCGATCGTTGTAGCTAAGGAGGGCATGCTGGAATGCGTTCTAGAACACGTATATGAATGCGGCTAAAAATGTCCAGGATTTTGGATTAATCAGAAGTTACTTATCGAGTAGATTAAAAACAGGTTAACAGTAGGTTTTAATAATGCTACATTACATAACAAAAAAAAAGAACGTATACTTATTTGCAAAATTTTTTACATGTATTACTCCGGCTTTCGCTTTTTCACGTAAGTATGATATTATACGGTGGTGATTAATGTGGTCTGAGTGGCTAATATTCAAAGTGCTGATAATATTTGCAACGTCAGTTTGAAATATAATCCTGTTGAGTGGGTCAGACGACGTGATATTTTTGTGTGTGTTTTTTTTTGGTATATTTGGTGTACGTTTTCTGCTTTTGAGGTATGCGTCAACATCATTAACGTTAGCTTCAATTAATATACTGATTGTTGCGGTAGTGCAAAAAGCTCCAATTGTTAGTCAAATAGCTGAATGGGGATAGTACGCAGAATCGAGGATTTTGCCATTCCATAAATTGGAGCAACGTAATCTAAATAGGAATATATCGTTGTTCGACAGATTTTCAGTAAAATAACTCTGTCGGCTCCAAATGAGAGCTGTAAGAAGGTAGTTTTTTTTTATTAAATTTAACCTCTTCAAACACGGAATATTTTAATTCGTTTATGTGGTGCCTCCGGGGAAGAGTGTGTATCGTCGAGTGTTAAACCGAGATATTTAACCGTTCGAGTCTAAGGAACCAGTCGATCAAAATCAAAACGCCCATATCAACCCACTGCTGGGTGTAGGCAATCTCTAGCGGGATAAGTTAGCCTAATCTCCCGCGCTGGCCAGGCAACTTGGGAGATGCATTTTATACCTGCTGCCAGGTTTTTCATTCACTAATGAAGCGTGTTGCCGACCAATGATAGAAAGGTACCAATGGCGAGGCGAAGCCAAGACGACTGGCCCTTACTCACGATTGTTCGCCAGTATATTGTGTTATTCAATGTAACCGTTATGGCGTTTCCACGGTTTCGTAATTTGCAGAAGTGAATGTGCACTTTGTCTTTGATACGGAGAATTATAGATTGTTTTTCGTGTGGTTTACACGTGCGCTTTATTGATTGCGTTCTGTATTCTCCGGCGGTACCCCCGATTGTAGATCCTTACAACCGATACACAAATTACAAAATCGTCTGCGAACAGTACAAATGGACGCAGGAATGAATGCTATATTATTAGGTCATTTATTGCGATAATGAATAACGTTGCATTTAATTCCGTTTTGCAGCTGTTTCGAGGCGAATACGCTCGACCGATTCGAACTCGGAAGGTACACGCGAATAGGAAGTTTTCTATGAAATACATTATGTGACCACTTCGGAAGTCGCATTTGTGCAGAATTTAGCTATTTTAAATAGCTTTTTTCTTCCAGATCCGATCTCAAAGGCTTTCATAATATCGAAAAGAAATTGCAAGGGTGTGTTTATGGTTTTGTGAAGTTGTTCCGAATAATCGTTTGTACGAGTGTTGATCAATAAGTATCCGTGTTTGATAACAGATGACACTGTTGAGTGAAACTGACATTACCATCGTGTACTGTTATCTATTAAAAGATAACATGCTGAATTTCAGATTAATTCATACGTTAGTTTTCTTGTGACAGTCAGTTTTATCGCACGTGTTTTGTATTTCTCGACAAAATGGAAAAAGATCAATATCGATCCGTAATTCGTTTTTTTATTTTTGGATGGAAAAACGCGCGAAGAAGTAAAAGTGAAATTGGATTCTGCCTATGGGGACCCGTCACCGTCTGTGACAACCGTGAGATATTGGTTTAACGAGTTTAAGGGTGGTCGTACAGCTGTTTTTGATGAAGAACGGCCAGGACGCCCGTCAGACGTGACTACCGAGGAAACCGTTGAAAAAGTCCATGACACGATTCTCGCTGATCACCGAACGAAAGTGTGCGAAGTAGCTGAGGCCGTAGGTGTCTCATACGGAACGGCAATCAAGATTTTAACTGATAAGATAGGTGTGAGAAAAGTGTCGGCCCGATGGGTGCCGCGATTGCTCACAGTGGACAACAAGCGGTTACGACTAACAATTTCGAAGCAGTGTTTGGACCGCTTTAAGCGAAATCCACAGGATTTTTTACGTCGAGTCATCACTGTTGATGAAACCTGGATACATTATTACACACCACAGACCAAAAGACAGTCAAAACAATGGATTTTTCCGGGTGAATCTGCTCCGAAGAAGGCAAAGACGATTCTATCAGCCGGAAAGGTTATGGCCACGATTTTTTGGGATTCCAAAGGAATAATCCTCATAGACTTTCTGCAGAAAGGAAAAACAATCACAGGGCAGTACTACAGTGAGTTATTGGGCAGATTTGATAAGAAATGGAAGGAAACACGTCCCCGTTTGGCGAAGAAAAAAGTGCTTTATCATCACGATAATGCACCGGTACATTCATCTTCAATTGTCGCGGCTAAATTGCACGAACTACACTATGAATTGCTTCCGCACCCACCTCACTCACCCGACCTGGCACCCTGCGACTTTTATCTGTTCCCTAACTTGAAAACATGGCTCGGAGGAAAAAAATTCAGCTCAAATGAAGAGGTTATCGCCGAGACTGAAGCGTATTTTGATGAGTTTGAAAAATCGTATTTTTTGGAGGGGTTAAACAAATGATCGCAACGTTGGGAACAGTGTATAGACCTAAAAGAAGACTACGTTGAAAAATAAAAATAAAAATTGTGAAAAAAATGATGTTTTTATGTCTAACACGGGTACTTATTGATCAACCCTCGTAGGTGGATGGTGGAAGGCGGAATTTGTCGTTCTAATTCAACCGAAAAATAGAACATGGAAAAAAAAAGTAAAATTCGGAAAATACCAGCCTCTCTCGAATTATCGGTGAAAATTTTTACATGAGCGGAAAACAGAGAACCGATAGTTCCGGTCAGTTGTATAAGAGAATGAGAAAAGCTACCTGTCATCAACTAAAGGTATTTTTCATTCACTTTTTTCATTTCGATAAAATTTATTTGAAAAGTGCACATGCCAATTCTACGCACTGTTTTTACTAATAATTATCGACTTTTATATATTAATTAGAATGTAACGTATTTACTTAATTATTCATTCAAACGAAGTATAGGTTTTCTTGTGTTCCCCCGCCTCGCGAGAATAAATAGTAAATACATTCAGTTATCAATTTGCGAAAATTACCCCTATTATTACATTTTAGGCGTACCTTTTAACAAAACAGTTTTCCTGAACATCCGATAGAGAATAAACCCAATTCATTGGAAAACGTAACAGCCTCGGCTTCATTTTATAAAAATCATTTAATGCATAAAGCGGAAAATTACTATACAAATAAATATAAACATAATTACTCTTAAGCGATTAAATATTGAATAATAATAATCCTTTTTTTAATATGAAAATTTAACTGCTTTTCGATTTTTCTTCTGTATATATTCTTAATATCTGTTTCGAATATATCCACATGTAGTCGTCCCAATATTTCTCTGTAGCGTATTTTTATTTTTAGTTTTATTTAAGTGTACTCTGTATTGTTAGATGATGATGGGCTATGCCCGAAAACGTTTCCTTAAATTTAAGTATTTATTTTAATTTCTATTAAAGTGTAAAATATTTTATACTTATTTTCGTTTATTATCGAGGTATTTATTTCATATTCATACATACATATATATATATATATATATTAGTTGACCCGGCGAACTTCGTACCGCCCCAGAACCAATAAATATTGTGTTAACTTATCAGCAATCAATACTCAAAAAAAATTAAGTTCAATAAATGTACAAAAATCAAAATGAAAAGTATTTTAATTACATTGAAATACATGTAATTCACGTGGCAGCAAGGCATTATCCCCCTTAATAACAAAAATCAGTATAAATTTACTTTGAAAAATTAAAGTAAACTACGTTTGGAAACACGCTTTTTCGGGCTATATCATCAGCTAACAACACATAGTACACATTCAATTTATATACTTTTTAATAAAGTGTGTACTCTGTGCAGTTAGCTGATGATGAGCTATACACGAAAAAAACGTCTTTCTAAAGTAATTTAATTTCTTAAAGTAAATTTATACCCTTTTTTATGATTTCGTACACATATAATGCACGGAATCCCAATAAGATGGTTCAGAAACGAAAAAAATATTCTATTATATAATAGCTCGGAAACGGTTTGACTTATCGGAATCGGATCATAAATTACAATTAAACTTCTCTATCTATGACAATTTACAACTTTAAGCTGTCCGATTACCCTGGTCGGCAAGAAACCGTCTAGAATATATAATATAGAATTTAGAACGACTTCAAAAATCGTCCTTAAAAAATTCATAACTCATCATCAGATAACCGTTTAAAATCGAAATTCAAAATATAAAACAAAACACAACAGCCCTTTAATAAAATTTAAAAATTACGGTTAAAAAATTATTTGAACTCCCCTTTTGGGCCAAAAATAGCAAAAAAAAATGAATTTTCTTCATAATTTTTTTTTTTAAATTTTGTATTCTGCTATTCGGGACGGACACAAATTCAACAAATCAAAGATCATAAAAATCGGTCCAGCAGTTGATTTAACTAACCCGACTTTGTTTTATATACAATGCCTGTCCCACAGGAAGTGAGAGTAACTTTGGTGTGAGTAGGCACCTACTCACAGCGCGTTCGCTCCGGGTACATCTTAAAGCCCATTTAATTATCTATCGAATGCAACAAACCGGGAGTTTCTACCTCCCGGGGGTTCGCCCTGCAGCATCGATTTGAAAAAAAGTGTTTCGTCGACCGCCACCGTTTTTTTAGACATAAAAATTACAACATTTTGGAAGAAACTGTATTTCAAAATTTTTACATAGATTATTACCCATCTTCGTCATTCATATTAATCTTCTCTAAGTAGGCACCTCTGGCTTGTAAAGGTCGCTTTAAACTCGCCGACAGGTGTTCTGTTTAAAATGGTCTGTACCGCATTCACGACTTCTTGATCGGTGTCGAATATTTTTCGAAATCGCGCTATGCTATCGAAATATTGTTAAATTGCCGAATCGAATATCATCAGGATACACTTCTTCTTTTAATAAATCTAACGTCTCTTTAGCCGCTTTTTTGCAACCAACAATAATAACGAATCACATACCGCTGTTCTTGCTCGATACCTTTCTTATTCATGTTGACAACACAAAACTGCACGTGGTTTTCACAATTTGCGCCTTACCCTTTCGACTATAAAACACGTAATAATACTCGTAGAAACGTTCGGTTTATTGTATTTGACAGCTGATGGAATGACCTTTAGGATTATCTGAGTGCGAGACCCGTTACGATGCGTTTTCAACCTGCCCGCTCCGCTTGAAAAAAATTGTAAAGGTTGACAAAACATTTTTTTTTCAAATCGATGCTGTGGGTGTAGAGGTGAGGTATGAACTTCCGGTTTGTTGCATTCGATAGCTAATTAAATGGGCTTTAAACGCGCTGTGAGTGGTTGCCTACTCACATCAAAGTTACTCTCATTTCCCGTGGGACAGCCATTGTATATAGATAGCAGACCCGGCCACGCGTTGCTATGGCTCAATTGTAATACGTTGAATTAATATTATAAAATTAATGTTTACTGATAAAGATAAAAACGATTTAGCCAATCTAAAAACACACTGGATTGAGCCTTCGAATTCACTTTCCAGATCGTTGGAAAATGTTTTCAATGACTGCACATGTTAATTTTTATAAATATATTTCTATGTGTTTTTTACGGGCATTTAGCAGTCAAAGTGATACGAGTCTTTTTATATATAGCCTTTTTACAACATTTTAAAATTTTTTTTCATGCTAAGATAAATAATAAATTACAATATTTATATGACTGAAATATAAAATTGGCACTCACCGCACAAATGTGAATATAATCATACAATATTACTGAAAGTTGCGAAAATACCGAAACACACTTTAAAAACGAATACACATGGATAATATGCGAGTAACGGACGGGTAGATGAAGCACATTTACCGAAACGAAAACACGAATAGGTCTGAATAACTCGGAACACGAAATACATGCAAAGAATGGTTGATGCACTTATTGTAATGTTTCCGGTCAATCTTTCGATTTCCTGTCGGTAATTAATTTTTCGGATCAAAGATCTTTCAGTTGTATAAATGTCTCATTGTTGGGACAATCTCTTTGTGCTTCTCAAATTTCTTTCGTTACCTGATTGCCGGACATGTGTTTCATTTTTTTTGTCGTTCTCGCGGTACTTGTGAAGTCGGGTCGTTTATTATTTTCTTTTCTTTTTCCCGATTTAGGGTGTACCATGTTTAAGAGAAATGCAGACCGGTTTGCACTGTACTCGCTAAACGACCATTCGCCTATATTGTTCTGCTACATCTTTTAATTATATTTTTAGTTTATCTTTGCGACCATTTAATGACGGAAAATTTAGTCCGCTACAACTTACAAATGTTAGATGTAAGCACGTCTGTGTTCCAACCAATTTGAAAAAATTTCCAACTAAATCACTGCAAAATGTAATAAGAATATACTACACATAAGGGGAGTTTTAAAATGTGCACAACAGATTCTTAGTAATTCACTTTCACAAACAAATACATATAAATACGCAAAACATTTAATATCTGTATATAAATAGGCAAAGTTTTTTTTCGTTTATTAACCGATTTTCTTTTTCATTTTTTGTTTGGTAGCTATTAAAAAGCAGTTTTCTTTCTTATTTTAATATAAAGTTTATACCAAAAAAAATAAAAAAAGAACTGCTTGTTACGATATTTTCGGTTCAATTATGTTTTTTTTTTTACTGCATGCGTAGCGCATGATTTCCGTGCCATCATTAAGCGACCGCCCGCTGATCGGCTGAGAGTCAAAGACCAACACCTTTTTTTGCCTATTCGTTCCTCGCCGTTTCCAGGTATCTGAAATTACCCGCTCGCCTGTTTGGCCTACCGCATGTTTTATTGCTTAACGTATTCTACGCGAATTTTGTAATTTCCGTGCAACTTTTTCAATTTTTTTTTTTGTAAGAACCTAATTTAAATTTCAGCCAATATTTTAGAAAAAAAAACAGCTAAATCGGTCGAGCCGATCTTGAGTTACACTTTTTTGTGAATTGTGCAATTTCGGTGCAATTTTTTTAATTTTTTTTTTTTGCAAACCTTCTCCTAAGAACTACGAATACAACAAAAAAAAAATTATTCAAATCGGTTCAGCCGTTTTGGAGGAGAAGCGAAACCCACATAAGGCAACTCATTTTTATATATAAGATATTGTATCGTATATAATAATAATCACGGAGAAATTAATTTAAATAAATAAATGCATAATTGTAATTACCAAATTAAATGAATGATGAATGACTGTGGAAAAACTTTGAAAAATTTTTAAAATCACTTTAAAAAGTTTAAATACGCTGAAAATGTTTACTTCAATGTTTACAGAACGAAGACACAAATTCAAATGATCGAGGAATTTGAATTTTCTCTAGCTAACCACCCTCAAATTTCTAGCTTGTCCCGTTAAAAAACAGGTTTCTTCGATGCATATACCTACAGAAGTCGATTCCGCAAATTTCGTAGAAGATCAGCATTGTAGCGGTACATTTACGACGATTAGCCTTACAATGTGACCGGACGGAAAAGATACTTCCGAAATGGTCATTTATGAACCTTAAAGGTTGCGGTATAATATTCGTTCTTTTGTATCGGTGACAATCGTTAACCGCTTTGTGCAAACGATGATGTCGGCAAGGGACAATGAAGAAAAAAGAATCTGGTCTTTTAGAGGACAGTTTTTATGTTCACTTTGTTAATTGTTCATTGATAGTCAGACCCGTCTTCGTTATTTTTTACGATGACACTGATGCGACCGAGAATATATCCTTCTTTCTTACACATACACATATACATACTCTCTCACTCACTTTTCATATTATGAGACTTTAAAGCTTTTCCAATGAACTTTCCTAAAATTTTCTTTCACACAAACCTTCTCCTGGCAATAACGAATACAACAAAAAAATAATTAACCAATTCGGTGCAGTCGTTCGCAAGTTATGGGCGTACATACTAATCGACGATTCATTTTTATATATATAGATTTTTTATTAACAATGCCCTATCACCAGGGTGACGGATCTGTTCAGGAGAATTTTTTAAAATACGTAGGAACAAAAAACTGCCACATTACAAATCTTTTTGACAGGACGAAGTCTGTCGGGTCCGCTAGTACATTATAATTCAAACGTGGTCAGCTATTCGTCGATTTTAATATGTTATTATTCTAATTACTCATTTGGCGCAATGTTTCAATGTTTTGTTTTCACGAATTTGGCCATTTTCCGTGTAACTTTTCTAACTTTTTTTTTTTCATACAAACCTTCTCCTGACAATTACAAACGTAACAAAAAAGAAAAAAATCAGCCAAATCGGTCAAGCCATTCTAGCGTGATGCGAGCAGCAACATTTTTTCGGACTCATTTTTATTGTGAAGATGTATGCGCACGCACTTACCAAAGAAAAATGTAGTTTTTACGTTTTTCAGTGAAATTTTTCCAATGTTTCTCCTTATAAGAACCTTCCTCGGACTTCAACGAATATTTGAAAAAAAAAAATTAGCCGAATTGGTTCAGCCGTTCTCGAGTTTTGCGCTTAGCAACACACTTAGCCATTCATTTTTATTATATAGATATATATACACATATATACATATATGTATATATGTATATATACATGTAAAAAATGAAAGTCGAAAAATGTGTCTGGCTGTCTGTCTCTACATGTGCCAATCTCACGCGCTACGGAATTGATTTTGTTCCGGTTTTCATCAGTGGATGGATTAATTCCTGCGGAAGGTTTTAGTGCATTATATATCAATTTCTAATGTAATTTCGTCGACTTATGGGAGTTTTTGTCAATGAAGTGGGGAAAATAGAAAGGTAAAATACACTCAGGGTAAAATAAAGAAAAAAAATAATTGACTACGGTAAATATTATTTAAAAATGATTACCATGGTAAATATAAATTAAAAGTAAAAATTCAAATAATTACTATGATGAATATAAATATAAACTCTAGATAAAACTACATTTTTTTTTTATTATTTTTATACTGGGTGTTTTTTTAATTGCTATGATTATTACACCCAGTGTCAGGTAGGCATTTTAAATGCTGGTTGTTAAGTTTAGTTTTCTAATCAGGGTAATAATTTTTTGTAATTTCGTCTTGGTTGTCAGGGATGGTTGTATTATTTAAGGGGGGATTTTTAGTTCTAGACGGATTTGATTAATGTTAGGGCATTCGTAAAGAAGGTGTTTGACTGTTAAGGGGGGTGGAGTTGCAGAACTGACAAGGGGGTTCATCGACTTTTAGGAAGAGGTAATTATGGGTGAGTTTCGTATGTCCAATTCTAAGTCTAGTGATTATTAATTCTTCTTGACGATTTAGTTGGGAGAGGTTTTTCCAAGGTTGTACGGATTTTTTTGTGTTGAAATAATTTGTTATGGGATTTTGTGTTCCATGATGCTTGCCAATTAGATATTTCGGTTTGATTTAGTAAATGTTTGATGTCCGTGACTGTGGTGGAGGTTACAGGAGAGGGTGTAGAGGCGGTTTTGGCCAGGTTATCTACTATTTCATTGCCCTGGATTCCGATATGACTGGGTATATACATTAATTTGATATTAATGTTTCGAGATTTTAGCTTGTTTAGTGTTGTTGGTGAATATCTCGGACAAATTTGTTAGTTGAAAAAATGTTCAGGATGGATGTTAGTGAGCTTACTGAGTAGTCGCTTTGGATTAGATAATTTTTGCTTTCCTTTTTTTTTTCTTTTTTATTCTTTCAAAACAGTGAAAAATTGCTATTAATTCGGCTGTATAGTTGGAAGAGCATTTATGAAGTTTGAAGTTTTTAACCTCTCCATTGATGGAAAAAGCATATCCAGTATATTGATTTCCGATTTTTGGCACATAATTTGGAAAATTAGTAATTTTTTCGTGATAACGATTTTTAATTATATGGTGTGGCACTTCGGATTTACCGTAGTTTGTTAAAGAAAAATCTATGTCTGGGGTTTATAATAACCAGAATGGAAATTAATTTCAGGCGCAATTAGAAAAAAAAAAAGTGTTCTCTACTAGTCAAATAATACATTTTATTAAATCATAATGTATCAATAACTTTTTACTGGTAATAAATTCATTTTTATAAAATGTTCGACGAGAAAGTCAAAAGAACCGAGATACGTAATGAACACGTGGATGAAGAAGATATTCTCTTAAATATTTAATTACGTGAGACTACGCAAACTCGCAACTGATTTATATATTCTATGCGCGTAAGGTAAAGAGGAGAGAACCACATGTCAGTGGTTAATTTCATGTGTTTTTTGAACAATAGCTGTGTGTGTGTCTTTTAGTACAGCGAAACTTTTGGTTGAATCGTAACAGACAATAGAAAACCCTGGAATCTTCAAGCTGGACAGCAATGATTCGAAGAAAGAGGAAGAATCTTTGTATAAATTTCATGATTAAAACGCAAATAGAAATAAAACTTATTTAAGTCTTGGAGTCTAAGAAAACATGCATAGTTTGTAAAAATAAGTGGATATTATTGAGGAAGAATGGAACGATGAAGAAAAAATAAGAAACAGATGATTATAACGAGGAAAGCAATGAAACTCTTAGAAATGATGATCAGTTGCCTTTCTAATAAATATGTCGACAAAGAAGGTACAAATTTACGGTTAAAGACGCGGAAACAGCTTTATGACATAGACATATACTGAATTAATGGGTGATCGCAAGTGTTAGTTACGTAAAAACGTTACATTATAAATAACTCGTTATGATAACATTTCTTAATTTTTTAAAACATTTGGATACGCAGTTTAATAATTACGCCATGTATGATAATAACATTCCGTAAAAAAAAATTGATTTCATTAGAATTTTTTAGAAATTTATATTATAGAGAAAATATTCAAAATACATGCAACAAGAGTTTCAATGGCAGTTACGGGAAACATTATCTACATTCAAATTTTAAATTCTTGACAACTGCCGTGGTTTGCTGATGTAGAATGTACTTAAAGTTTGTTTTAATCATCATATTAGTAATATTCCCAGAAGAAAAAAAAAGCTGAATGAAAAAAAAAATTCTTTAGCGAAAAGTTAGCAAAACTCATAGAAAGATAGAGAATTTCAGCTGGACATGAAGGCTGTTTTACTGCTGGATAACAAGAATAACATAATTAACCGGGACAGCAATCCATTTTGTCGGTACTTTGTCTTCTTATATATATATATATATATACATATATATATATATATATATATATATATATATACATATATATATATATATATATATATATATATATATATATATATATATATATATATATATATATAATATCTGTAAAACGTTTTGGAACAAAAAAATTGATGGTGGTCGGGCTACGAATGACGTTGTCATTAATATATATATATGTATATATGCATGTGTATGTGTTTGTATATGTGCGTGTATCTACGTATCTATATATAATCTATGCATATATAAATGGAAATAGAAAAATGTGTCTGTCTATCTGTTTGTTCGTACGCGCTAATTTCTCAAACTACCGAACTCATTTTGCCTCGTTTTCCCTAATGGATAGGCTGATTCCTATAGAAGATTTTAGGGTATAATTTATAAATTTCTGTTGTGATTTAGCCGAGATATGAGGGTCTTCATCAATGAGGCGAGAAAAATAGAAAGGTAAATACACTCGATTAAAAAAAAAAAAATAAAATCGAATAACATTTTTCGTGTTGTCATAGATCTACATATAAACGATTAACTAACGATATAGCGATTCGCTTTCAAAGAGATTCTGTTACCGATTCCAGTTCTGCCAAATTCCCCCGGGGTCTAGTATTAAAGACCAGAAGTTGCTGTGGAACGATCATATTTAGCGAGTCTGTTCGAAGGCATTCTAGGCTTCCAACGTACTGACAGCGTCACGAAATACTCGATGAGGTGATGACCCGTTTATTATTTTAAGGACTTTTATTTTGTCGTCGCGATAGCCTAGTTGCTAGAGCGCTTGACTTCTGATATGGAGGTCACGGGTTCAATCCCGAGCGGCGACGAACTTATTACAAGAATTAAATAAATAAAATAATCGCTAATAATCAGGTGGAAGGCAAAATGGCAAACCACCACGTACAACATCATATGCGCGCTAGGTCAGTACACAGCATACCCACACGGGACTGCACTTGTATATGTCGATGTAAATCAAACGATTACTATCAGTTCCGAATGTAGTCTTGCGTGTGTACACAAACTGCGTTGCATATATTAATTATCTAGTACACTGATACTTATGTCTGTACAGCTGAGATGTACGAATAGGTAGTCGCCGACGCTTAGGAATAAGTATGGCACACTATAAAGAAAGAAAGATATATATTTATTTCTAGTACGATCGCGGATAGATAACGGATTTCCGATTTACGGAAATGCAGCTCGAGTTGATATTAACAAACTTACTAGAAAAACTCAGGCTTACGTTAAATGCTTGGAGCATTTCCCTTTTCACCTGCAGTTGGTTTATGTTCGGAACCTTGCATCACACCGATTCGGTTAAGATGTCAGTCTCTTGCCAATCAGTTTTTCCTTAAATTTGCATCCTTCTCCAACAATTCCTTATTCTTAAAATACTTTCGACATTTTCCATAAGTGGTGATTTACCGCAAAAACCGCTCCTTTGCTCGCTCTCTCCGCAAAACTGTTTTACCCGTACAAATCTCTATTACTTATCGACCTTCCTCCAATATTCTCGCAGTTCACCTTCGCTGGTAAATTTTCAACTCCGACGGTGGATTTGGTGTCCCACAAACAAGGGCCTTACCTATAGGTCCGGCTTCCTTTTCGGAGCATATATGTCTATCATTGCGGACAAATGGTCAGGATTCCTGTAGGTATACACGGATAGATCTAAAGTCATTCAAAGACCGGTAGGATCGGCGTTTATTACACCGAGCAGAAACGAGACCAGGAAAAGTTCAAATTACCGTCAGCATGCTCGATTTTCACTGCCGAGGCCTTTTCCATTGTAAAGGCTCTACGTTTCCTTCGTGATTCTAACTGTAACGATAATCTCTTAATTTTATCTGACTCCTTAAGCTGCCTTAATACCACATGGAACTTTCCCAAGGCGCGCCTAGTTTATATTTGAAATTTTAGAAGAGGTACACATTCTTCGTTCAAGAAACCTCACAGTCAACTTTTAGTGGGTTCCTCGGCACACTGGAATTCCTAGCAACACTGTCTGTGATGAAGCCGCTAAATCTGCAACACAAATTGGTAACTTGTGACCTTGTATTCCATATACGGATTTCCGTTTGACAGCGAGGGCACAGTAGTTGCAATCGGATTGAAATTCACTCCACCAGTATAAAGCCAGTGACTTCTATAAGAGTATTACTCCGGTTCCCCTCGAGGAAGCTTGGTATTTTCCGAAGAAGCAATATCTCGGCACATGATCACAAAGTTGACTCGGGGCTTCGTTCAAACCACTGTGCCCTACCCACGCATTTGCACAGAATTGGCCTGGAAGCAATTAGTAAGTGTTCACACTCGGACGATACCGATATTACTCTAAATGCAGATTAGCTTTTTTTCAACTGTGTTCCTTGTACAGGACGGAACAATCGCGTTTATTCTATAGACTTATTTCATTATATTTTACGTTCCTTAGTTTCTTCAGTGGATCCTAATATATAGTATTGTTTATTTTTTTTTTTTTTTTTTTTTTTTTTGAAATAACTGTAAAGGGTCCCACGAGGCTAATGCCTATATTGTGGGTGCCCAAACACTTATTATCGTTTATTGTATAAATATAACGTACAATATAATATCAACGTCCGACTATAAACTAAGCAATTACTAATAAAATAAAACAACAATCTTCCTAAATGAAGCAAATATCTTATCCTCTTAACAAAACGTATACACTTCCGATCTGGAAATTTATAACTAATAATATTATTACACAGTATCACCGCAAACATATTCCAACCCATACAAACAACCAGATATACAATCGGCAGAACAAATACAACACAGATGAAATAATCATAATGTAGCGCTATTAATGTTAAAAACCGAATAATATACGTCCAACGCAACATAGTTAACTACAATAAATACTCTATACAAATATCAAATAGGTAATTATGCTCTATTATGCCACATGCACTCAAGCCCGCATACCCTTTTATATTGTATTTGGGGGGAGACCAAGAAACCTGCAAATTATTACTCCTATCTCTGCAACCAAGCAATTAACCAAATTTTTATTTTTTCCTTCCAAACTGCTAAATGCTGTTCTATCCAGATTTCCTTCGGTACCTTTAATAATAAATTCATCAATACATTTTCTTCGACATTATCTATTTTATGATTTACCCCCCGTCTGAATTGAAAGGAAAATTCTTTAGGTACTCTGGTATTTCGCTTCTTATCTATTAATGGCAGTTGCACGTCTTGCAACTTACTTTTTAGCAGCTTGTGATAACAATACATCGCTTTTGGAGGTAGTTCCTTATTTTCTATCCACCATACAGGTTCAGAAATATTCTTGTTTCCCAGATTTCTAGAGGGAGTTATTAATTTCAGACATCTCCTTATTAAATTGCTGATTTTGCTCATTTCCGATTTTTTTGCCTCACCCCATACTTGAACAGCATAATGTACTCTCGATGCTATTAAAGCCTTATAATACATCCTTACTACATCGTGGGGCATCAGAAATTTTAATCTATATAACGCTGGTATGGATTGCCTTATTTTTAGAGTGAGGTTATTTATGTGCATTTTCCATGTTAATGCGTTGTCAATCACTAACCCCAGATATTTGTAGCTCTTAACAACTTCAAGTAGCACACAATCGGAGCAATTATCGCAATGATTAGCATTCCCGTGTAACCAACCTGGACAGCGTAATATTATTTTCGGTATAATTTTTCTATGACGACTGGGGGTCCTTATGTACATTATTTGTGTTTTTGATTTATTGATAACTATACCTCTATCATGGGCCCACCTGGTTACATTATCCAAATCTTCCTGCAGTAATTTTTCAGCAACATATATATTTTTGTGCTTTGTCACAATGGCGAAGTCATCTGCATAAGCAAATATAGTAGAATTTTTTACGGCAGCAAAAACCGAGTTCGTGTAGATAAGAAATAGTAATGGCGCTAAGACTGTTCCCTGCCCTAAACCCGTAGTAACGACTGCTTCTGCGCTTTGTATATTTTTGATTTTCACTATAATCTTCCGATTTGTCATGTAATTTAATTTTATTGTAGAATGTAGAATTAGGTTATAAGTTTACTATATTTCCTTGTACTGCACATGGACTGATTGGTTAGTCCAATAAATTAAATAAAATAAGTAATAATAAACATTTTTATAATTATAAATATTTTAAATAAAATCGTTATCATACTAAATATAAATTAAACGTAAAAATTGGAATAAAATGATTACTATAGAATATATAAATATAAAAGCTCTAGACAACGTTTTATTCATTTCTGGGCCAGGCGCGAACACCACGTTTCGTCTTTTCGTGTGTTTTAATCATTACTTTAGAAATAATTCCAAAATAAAGGAAAACTGAATAGGCGAAATGTCTTTAGGAGAAATACGGTACATAAAAAATGATGAAAATAATTAAAGATTTAAACCGCAGTGTATTATGCGCCTAAAGCTGCCGGCAACAAGTAACGGGTAAGTAAATAGGCCTTTATAGAATAAGTGAATGATGCAATGAAAATGGTGAATAAGGAATAAAAAACAGACGATTAGAAAATGAAGGCTGTAGAACCGGCAGAAATTCACTAAGTCTAAGGAATACTTTTGCGAAAGATGTACTGTTACGCGCGGCTTCTTCGTCCCCTACATTAATAATACCCGTTTAAATCTGTATCTAGAAGTTAATAAAAAACATTTTGTTTTATCTAGAGTTCATATATAGACATATATAGTAAACATTTTTTTTCAAATCTTCATTTTATTTTATCTCACCTTTTTTAAAATTGTACGTTCTTTGCGGAAATACTCATTAGGGTCAACTAAGTGCCATTTCCGTTCCATAACTTTCGTCATTGTAATCAGCTGTTTTTTATTCCTTATTCGAAATTTTCATTATTTCATTCATTTATTCTATAAACGGCTCATTTAGCCGTTGCCTGCTATTTCGCACTTTCTTGCATATGTGGAACTCCGTATTTCCAGTAAAATTTCCTTTATTCTCAGTTCTCTTTTCCTTCGAGAATATTACTTTTTTTCAAAATGTCTATTATTTAAAAATTGATTTATTTCATCTTTCCATCTAACCTTTTTGATGACTTTGTTTCCGTCTGCAATGTGTGAAAGGTACCAAAAAGTGAACACTTATATGTATTTTTTATTACACAGTTCTCTCTTCTAACATAGTTCACCACATCAATATTATTCCTTAAAAGCCGTTTTACATATTTCTTTTATTTTTATTCAATCTCTTATCTTTAATATTAAGCATTGATCTTTTTCTAGTGTGCATTTTGTGTTATCCTTAGTTTATTTATAATGTTTGCGTTCAATGTCCAAGTTTGGCACCCATAAGATAAAACACAGGGGTAGTATAGACAACATGTTAAACATTTGGCTTTTATTGATGATTACTGAAAGGACCTTTAAATATTTTTCTTTAGTGACCAGTACTTACTCCACGTCTTATCTCGCGTTTACTTCTTTTTCCATTCTATTCTCAAATGATAATCGTTGACCCCTAAGCATGTCGCTTACTAGAGAGTTCTATTCGATTATTATTTACATGTATATTTCTCTCCCGGGGTTATATTAATATTTTAGTTTTCACGGTGTTAATAGATAGTCCAACTTTTGATCCTTTCATGTTTAGCTCAAACAACATTTCCCTCAGTTCTTCTAAGGAAGAAGAAAGAAGGATAATTAATCAACTGCAAATTTTAAATTTGATAATTTCCTGCCGTTTATATTTATTCCTTTATTTTCCCAGCCCATTTCCATAAAAAATTCCTTCTAATGTACAGTTCAATAAGATCGAAGAGAGAGGAGTGGGTCTCCTTGCCTAACAACGTCTTTATTAATTGAAAAAAAGTATTCTCCTTTAATTATTATACGCGCTTTTAATCCCTTGTACGTTTCCTGAATTAACCGTATGCTTAGACTAATATATATATATATATATATATATATATATATATATATATATATATATATATAAGTATATAGATATATTAATCTATTTGAGAATTTTCGATATATACACAGGCATATGGGCGTGGCTGTGTGCGGAAGATTTAATCTAGTGCGCACTATATTAGTATGTAAAGACACTGAAAATTATTTTAAACTAAAAAGTTCCCCGTAAGCATTCTTCCTTGAAATATTAAAATGCGAATTAAAAAAAAAATATACCATTTAATGGGCAGTAATTTTTCATTTGTATGTTGCCGCGCGAATCGCGAATATCAAGAGGTTCCGGAACAACGACTGAAGGAGGATCGGAAATGCAAATTGAGCAATGATTGAGAAAGCGCACCGGGAAATAAAGTGCATTGGTAGCAAAAAAGGAGGATAAAAAGTTCTTCCTTTTTTTTTTTTATTTTGAAGGAATATCGCAACGGCAGCGAACGGTGTAGTAAAAATAGTAACAGCACGGTGAAGTATAATAGAAATGGCGCGAAACGGAGTATGTGGCCGTATTAGCGGTGAGCATATTTGACATATGGAGAAAACGCGGGAAATTTGTAACTTTTTCCGAACTATCAGTGAAAATTGTGCCGGATTTGCGCTCTCGCTCGGAAGGCTGCGGTTACCATTTGGCGCGAACACTCGCCCGACGTGCGCGCCAATAAAAAACGGTACCGTCGCAGTTCAGCGGATCGCGAGGAGTTCACGATGCCCCGGATGGGAGTGTACGCTCGCAGTTCACCTATGCACATCGATGAATAGCGACTTCCATATTCAAACCGGCTCTCCTTCTATATCGATATGTTTATTTATTGTCGATACGCGTGCCACCAGTCCTGACGTCTGCAGCAACAGCAGCGCAACTTGCCGCACGAACACGTATTATATATTTGAGAGCCATTGTTTTTGACAAATGTGTTGCTTCGCAATTTTTGGGGTTGCAGCTAACCGCATTCGCGCCTTTTTCGTCGTTCACGGTACGCCCGTTGCCCAGTGTTTAGCTGAAGCGCGCTTTTTATTAGACCGGTAATTTCATAATTTTACCGGCGTTCGATTGAGATGCCCCATCATGGTTGCTTGAACGCCCTGATATTACTGAAACGACGCTAATTCAGTCGAATCGTCGTCAAAGTTCCACTCTCCCTTAGAGGCGGGGATTGCATCGATTCGCAGTAGCCAGCCATTTTTGAGGAGAACGTCTGCGAAATCACTACTTCCCGTGGTCGCTTGCTTTTCGTTTGTTGCAACGCACAATCGACCGCTCTGTTCAATTTTTCACTCCATTTTAACACTAAACCACCCTAAAGCCGCGGTGCGCTTTCAGTTTTTCTGTAAAATACGTTGTCTTCGATAATTATCATTATCTTAACATCGTGTAGTGCTAAAACTACACTTGATTACAACGTATGACTCTATAAAAAGCAGAAGGTTTTGGTAAAAGAATTAATCAAACTCCAGTTTTTCTTTTAATTTTACGGAACAAATCGGAAAAAAAAAATGAAAACCGAATCACGAAATCAGACAACTCCTAACCCGATATATATATATATATATATATATATATATATATATATATATATATATATATATATATATATATATATTGAGCCGACAACTGCTGTTAAAACCCTCGTTATAATTCCAAAATAGTAGCGTACTCTTTTGTTTTGTTTAATATTTATAGCGAGAAAGTCGGTTAAGGTTAATTAAGAAGTAGATCAATCGACTTTGGATGCTTTAGTTTGTACACACATCATTGCCTGTAACTGGATTGACACTAATGATTCATAGTAAATGCGATTGAAACTATCAGAGTCCACTCTCTACTACAGGTTTCACGTTGCGCATGCCAGTATTGATATTAATATGGTCGATTCTGGCGATTCAGACCGACTGTATGTCCGCATCTTGCTCATTCGCTGAGCATTCGAAGTATCGACCGATTAATCAACTCCTATCCAAAAGAGTTTCGATTGGACCGCGGTCTTCCAACTTTTTATCCTTTTAACGTTCTATTCACTTATCTCGCCTTCCTGGCGGATAACAGATTAAAACCAAAAAGAGATACAGAAAATGTTCTACAGAAAGATCAAAACACGATGCACCTTCGAGTAAAATCTACAACTACAGACGTATTTCCGACAGTTTTCGGTCAAATTCCAATGCACTCAAAATTATTACACTCCACCTCTTAAAGCATAATAATGTTAACGACAAACTAGTATAACTGCATTCTAGTCAGAACCGAGCAAATTGTCATTCACCTTTTATTTTTGAATCCATAGAAATCTATTAAAGCCGACAAATCTAAATTTAGCTCACCTGCCGTGGCCACTTTCAACGTTACACCATTTCAATCCAACTACTTAATTTATCATAACGATAAAAAGAATACCCTTAAAGGAGAAAGTGTAAATAAAAATAAAAGTAATATTATATTAATATATATATACTATATACACTCATATCTTATATCAATCAATGTTTATTTATTACTGTCATTATTGTTATATAAGAACCAAAGCGCGAGTAGTAGAAAGTAGTACAATTAAAACAATATGTAAATACCCACGAATAGAGGTACATAATGATAAATAAGTAAAATGAATTAACGAAATAACTGAGCGGAGAATAAAATAGAATGCAGCCTGCAATGTTAAAGGTATATAAACATGAACAGGTACGTACTGAAAAAAGTAAGATTAATTAACAATAGAAATGAGCGGAAAAATGAAACGCAACCTGTGATTTTAAAAGAAAGAAGAATTATAAATAAACAATGGACCAGTATGCACATCCGTACACGCGCACCCACATATAACACTCATACAGACGATACATACTAAACCATGTACACACCCTAAATATGGCTAAAAATAACAATAATCAAAAATGGGATACATGTTGGCGGGATAATCAATTATAATTCGAATGTGATTATTCTCACATATTACAAATTATCTTTCACTGAGATAAAATGTACCAGCTTTTTTTTTTTTTTGTCTTTTTTTATAATTCTTTAAGTAGGTTTTTATCTCGGTCGTTAGACAATTATAAAGTAATAGTCCCCCTTATATGCTGCTTGCATTCGTGCATATGGGATATTTATTCAAATATTTTTATTAATATAAATTATTTCTTTTAGTATTAGTATTATTTTTGTAATTTTCTCTGGATGTTTGATTTCTTTATTTTATTTTTATTTATATGTATTATTTGCCGGGGGGGGGCGATTCTTCTTAGGGGGCTCAGAGCCTCCTTGTGTGAGTTTTCAAAAAATGCACATTATTTAACGATTTCAAAAAAGCAAAAAAAAAAATCAGCGTTACAGAATGGAATTTTTAATTTTAAAATAATAATTTATTTATTTAATTTTAAAATAATTTTGTTTACAATAGTGCATTTTAAAAATATTTTCGAAATATGCATTTTGCGCGATTTGTTAAGTGAACAGCTAAAACATCCGCTAACGATTATTATTCATCGGGGGTTTATGTTTACTGCGCTGGAACTGCACAATCTACTCGTAATTTAGTATACCGTCAAGGTAGTCAATTGCTAGTACGTGGGCTCTTCATATGTATCTCAGCCTACAAACCGCATACGAAATACACGCGAAAAACTTAATAAAACCGAAGTTTCCCGAACGTAACCCAAAGAGGTCTGTCTGTGGGCTCTCGATAAGTGAGCCCTCGTCTATTTTACACGTGATTATAACCGGTTTTTTCATTCTCCTTTTTACCGACGAATCAATCTCATGGTGTTGAACCATCTTTTTTATATACTACTTACAGTTTTTTTTTGCTTTTTTTTTTTTTTTTTTTTGGGAACGCCAACCAAGGGCTCTTTCCATCCAAACGAGCACACCTCAAATCATGGTCGGATACCTACATTACCTCCTTTTCCAATCCTCATTCCTTTTACAAACTCTTGCAACCTCTTCCTTCATCACGTTCCTGGTTTGTTGATTTCCCTGGTTTCAGTCGTTCCGTTATTTCCTCCATAACACGTCTTCGTCTCAACCATAATTGTCTTTCTTCGTCTCTCTTTTGTTTTTCTATTGTTTCTTCCCCATACTGTAATTTTCATCCCTCGGATCATGACTGTGTTTGTGATGCAAATCATATCCTTTTTGAATGCTCTCTTCTTGTACAGGAGCGTTCCCTCCTCTACTACTTATAGTTACTTTGAAAGTTTTAGATTTTTTCCATTCCATTTTTCTTTAACGGATTCTGTTGCACTATTATGATCCATTCTTTCCATATCATCAATTCGGGAATCGGGATGGTAACAATTAATTAGCTTTCTAAAAGTGTTGTACCGATTTTTCAGAATTAGTGGAATAGGCAGTTATCCATAAGAATAAACCGCGCATCCTCGTACTGTCCACAGCAGTTAAACACGGTACAGCGTGTTGAGTCTACAAAAAAAAAAAATGTTATACAATTTCACTTTTTCACTTTTCCATCCTTCCAATGATCCCATCATTCTTCACATTGTTTCGATCACCTATAATAACGTTTTCCGAACTCACTACATTCGGACTAATTTCGATTCCAGACCATACTCTAGCATAGAAGAAAATGAAACGGTTAATCACCTGCCTCGTAATACATAGACTCCTCATTGATAAATACGGTACCAATAATACTTCTACTATCTGAGAAATTACTTTTAACATTTTAGTTAGACCCTTATCCTTCATCCTTTTCTAATCAATATTCTCTTCATCTTTCTATCCATCTGATATATTTGGTTTCATAACGCTTTCCTTACGGGCCAACATTATTTCCTCCTTATGTTCGCTGCGGTTTAACCGACATCTCGTTATCGTTATTCAGTTACCGGCTCTCCTTATTGTTCTTTATAGCTTCCCAGCGATAATAAAGAATTCATTGATTAAACGTATCTGAGCGTTCCTTACACGACTCATAAGTCCTTAAACTTAATATTTCTACTTCTCATAGTTTTGATCCTTCACCGCTTTCTGTTGTTTTTCGTTTTAATTTTCCATTGTCTCTATTCCTGATTGTACACAGATCTAAATTACCTATTGTAATTTTTTGTCGAACATGGACTAGAGTGCCCTTTGTTGATAACTGAAAAAAAAAAAAGACCGCATAAACAAAACCTTGGGTTATAATTTTTTTTTTTTATATCGACTCGTTTTATTATGGTCCGGCTACTTCAGTGCGATAATTTTAGAGAAGGTATTAATTATTCAATTGTAATACATACGTTGGGTCAATGCTGTTGGCGCGCCCACAAAAAAAAAAAAAAAAAAAAAAAAAATACTCTGCCGAGTTGGTCGGGCATTAGTCGTATCGCTTTTACAGTTCGAAATAATTTCGGGACGATTTAATGAGATGTTATCCTTTTATTTTATGTTGCTATTTTTTTCTTCAAAATTTTTATTTAAAATTTTTGTTTTCCTATTTTCTTATTTTTTATAGCAAGAATCGTTTATTTCTTTATTCTTTCTTAAAGTTTAATAAATTAAAAAAGTAGTTTTATGATTACTTGGCGGCTAAATTATGTTTTACGCCGGGTCAAAAAAAAAAAAAAAAATTTCGGCTTCTAGCAGTTTTTGTGTAAAACTTAAAAAAGTAAATACAGACCAACATATTATACACAGACCATTTCTACGGACACAATTTTAAAATTTTTCTCTTAATGTTCGACCGCTTACAATATTTAACTTCGCCAAATGAAACCTACTGGCGAGCTTCCAAAAAGAGCAGTAGTGCGAAAAGATTTTTGTTTATTTACGAAACAGTTGATACATCTTATAAAACAATCAACCCTAATTTTCACCGCTTTATAAATTATATTTAATGACTAATACACTTATTTTTTACTATCATTTAATATTATTTAATATTATTTAGCACGCTGTATTCTAAATTTGAAATAAAAAAAACAAATATTTCTTCATGTATAAAAACACAGGCGCGCTCAAAATCGCTATTTTTTATAAAATAATACGCCACTACCGGAATAGAAATAATTTTACATTCATTGTATTTATTTTTTCTACGTAAAAATTGCGATAAGTTTTGTAATTTGCGATTCATGATTACACAAAAGAACATCTTAAAGCGAGCGTTTTTATAGTTTTGCTTCTCTGTAACGATATGGTGCCTATTAGATCATACATAATTTTATCATCATTCAAGTCAATCTGAACGTCGCGGGGCAAACGTTTCTCCTTCGGTTAATCAATCATCGAAGAATTAAAGTCAGCATGTGTGTGATTGAAGGTAGCATCAAGAATCACGCGATACCAAAGTATCTTTTTTGCCAATACTTCTCTAAGTCAGAAAATGTTGGAACGGAATGAACTCAACATTCAACCGCATATAAAAACAAATTAGGAAGCCGCTTTTTTTTTTTTAAATTCCCAGAAAGGGGTAAAAATTTAATTTTGAAGCATATATAAATTTCGATAAAGAAAATTAACAAATTTACTATCAACTAGATTTATGTAAACAATAAAAAAAGTATTGCAAAACGAATTTAAAAAATAAATAAATAAATAAATATTCATGGGTTCTATTGAACAGTTTTGGAGCCCTTGAGAAAGATTGTGTCATTGCTTTTTATTCGGTGCGCAAATAAAAGGTATACACACATTGATTAATACGCACGCAGCTACGAATAACGATAATAAACGCAAACGTGAGGGAGTAGAAGAGTTCTGGGATATGTCGGAAGAAAATCTTAATAAAACACCAAAGCGTAACATTAAAATTCTGTTAGGAAATTTTAATGCGCAATTCGGTAATGAATATAAATATCGAACGGTAATAGGAAAGTACCCTGCACTCGGAAGAACTAACGGAAATGCGGAGTTATACTGGTAGAAATTAATAATGTCGACATTCTTCAAGCATAAACCGAATAAACGAAAAACATGGAGATCCCCAGGTAGTAATGGAATTGGAGAAAAACAGATTGATCATGTAGCAATTAGTAGAAAAGCGATAAAAGAAATCATGAACGTTAAAGTCCTAAGAGGCGCAGAATTTGATTCTGACCACTACCTGTCAAAGATTAAAGTAAATTTCATCCCCTTTCGAAGTGTTAAAAACAAATCAAATATGACATAAAAAAATTAAAACTCGAGAACGAAATTGTAGAAGAATATCGAAAAAAAAAAATTAGTCTTTGAATTATCGCAATTAAGATAAATCAAGCAGCTGGTAGTTGAATTCTAAAGGCGCAGAAACAAAAACATAGCTGGTGAAATGATACATGTGATGAGATATTGGCACATAGAACAAGTATGCGGAGAAAATGGAACCCTGCTAAAAAATGTAGAAGACCTAGAACAATTATTCAGGAGGGCCAGAAAGAAGGCAAATAGGACGTTCAGACGAGCGAAACGATTTTATGAACAAACATGATTAAAACAAATGGAGGAGGATTTCAAGTAACCTTAGAGATTTCTACAAAGTGTTCAAATTCTACATGGTAGGATACTAGACGTCTGGTATTGGCTTCGAAGATGGAAAGAGAATGGGATTAACAGATAAAGAAAATTGTGACATTCTGGCGAGTTATTTCAAGAGGTTGCTAAATTGCGACAAACCAGATTAAAAAAATTGCCAAAGCGTCAACCAACATATAAGCAACAAGACACCACGCCACCTTCTAAGGAAGAGGTGGAAATACTTGTTAAGGGTTTTGAAAGACAGCAAGGCACCGGGAGCGGATTCGATTACTCCGGAACTATTCAAGTTGGCCGAGGGAAGAATTGCAGGTGTATTATTAGCTGAGCTATTCGAAGAAATTTAGAAGAAGCAAGTTACACACCGATAGAATGGAAATCTGCACTAATACATCCAATACACAAAAAAGGCAACAAGAGGGATGTGTAAATAACTATAGAGGGATCTCCCTGCTCTTTCTGTGGTTTATAAAATTTTTACACAAGCAATCCTAAAAAGAGTCGAAATCATCTTAAACAAAAATTTAGTGGAGTACCGTTTTAGGAAATTCTTAATGTCAAAAATATGATTACGTTTAAATCAATTAAACTATCGATTTTTCCGATTTTCATCGGCAAGTTAAAAGTCGCGTCTCTTTAGTCCGGCTAGTCTCCGTCGTGTTAGAACGGTCCTGGCAGATCTCTTCCTTTTTCAGTTTGCTGTGCTACTTAACTGTATGAAACTGAAAAAGCACCAGAAGATTCATATCAAGAGATATGTGGAAAATGAAGGGGAGGGCTAAATAATAGAGGGGAAACAAATATGCTCTCCGTTTTTCTGTGGAAACTGAAGAAGAGAACACTTCAGATTATAAGCAGAGTAGGCTATTCTCTGTATTATGAAAATATAAGTTCGCGATATTTATCACACCGACAACCGGCTGATTCTTTTTCGTAATCCTACTCCGTTGCTAACAGTGTTCATTTGTCGGTTGCTACCATGATATTCTGGAGAGGTGTAGCTTTCCGTCAGATTTTCTGTTTTCGGACTGGCAAGACGTTCTCTAGGTACTTACCTTAACGAAACTCACCTAATTAATCTTTTATACCTGATATGGTATATTTTGTCATGAGCCTACAGTGAGTAACGTGAATAAAATATTGATTTTGTGTTTGGAATTCTGGCTTTACTATGCTGTGGGAAATGAAAAACATAGATTAAATTTTATATTCCTTATTTTATTTATTATCGATCAACACAGCATAGTATTTCGTATATAATTCTCTCGTAATGTTCGAACCGAGTAAAGTAACATAGTTGATATTAAACGGTTCGAACGGTTGGGAAGTTGGAATCTAATTCCGATGCCGTACCAACACAATTATAATAACGTAAAATTAACTAAGGCTAGACGTACTGCCCGACGAAAGCGACGTAATTTTGCCAAAATTACGTAAGTGATAAGTATGATGTGTCGGTGCGACTGGTCGGGCAGTACCGACAGCTGATCGACTACCTGGGTTTTCGAGAGTCTTTCGTTCGTTCGGCAATTAATCAGTGGTATCCGTTTTGCTCTAAAAGAGTTATCGTAATTGAAGCGTTGCGCGGTCAGCGGACCCGCATCAATTTTTCAATTAAATTTATTGTCCGTCGACATAATAATTAATACGTGTGAAGAATTTTTAATATTTTTATATTTGCGTTGTTTATCTGTTAAATGTGTCGATCACCTGCTTTTGTTCCGAAGTACTCTAGACACCGACGGATGGTCTAATTGTGTGTGAATATATCTTTTTATTAATAATTTGAAGTTATTCGCGTCTATTACGTCACACATAACTCGAGCCTCCAGGCGTGGTTGATAGTTCGGAGGACACGGCAACCCGAGCCGCTGTGCGATAAAATTTACCAGATATGCATATCTAGGAAGCGACAATTCAACGAAATAAATTGAAAATCAAAGGGACAGGGCTGTGCATATTGCCACCAATGATTAAAATTCGAGGCGGAAAACTGCATAATATCCGATATTGTATATTAATCGATAATAGTAAAGGTCCCTCTGGCATCATCGCTGGTGCATGTAGTCCGCGAAAAATGAGTCAATGAAGATGGATCAAAATAACAACGATAACACACATTCGAAAGATGGGACACCGTACATAAAAAAAAAAATTCTACCGTTGTTTAGTAAAATCATATCTAACTATTTCAAAACAACAAGGAAGAAATAACAAAAGTAAAATGACTTTTTTTAACTGCGTCCATCATTCACCGTTAGATTGAAATACTTGTTATCACTGAAGACTACTCCACATTGATGCGAATCGCGGACGTTAAAAATGTTTTGGAACCGACTCATTATTAGTGGAGAAATTCAGTGAATATTTTGCAAAATCAGTAGAACAATATAAACATAAGTGTGATGTCCAGTTATTGAATTCAAATGATGAAAACAGGTTGATGTGTTCTCTTTTTTCATTCCTCCAGCTGATAATATACAAATCGAAGCAATAATAAATAGCCTAAAAAATTACAAATCACCAGGTTGGGATGGCATTAGGACTATGGACATTAAGCGAAATTTAGAGAGATTCGTTCCTATACTAACAAATATGATTAATTATTCTATAAAGAGAGGTACCATCCCTCAGGGGCTAAAAAAAGGAATTATTAAACCAATTTACAAAAAAAGGAGCTCAAAATAAGCTGGAAAATTACCGCCCTATAACAATAATTTCGGTAATAGCGAAAATTTTAGAACATTACGTAAACAGTCATTTAAAGAGTTACCTAGAATCAAATAATCTCCTTTAAGAAAATCAACACGGATTTAGGGGAAAAAGATCCACCTTAACGCTATTAAGTAAATTGGGAAATGAAATAAATATGGGACTATCGATAGGGAATCAATTTATAATTACTTTCATTGACCTATCCAAGGCGTTTGACTTAGTAGATCATGATTTATTAATAAAGGATTTAGAAAAGATTGGCATTACTAACAGACAGCTCCAATGGTTTACAAACTATATTAAAAATAGAAAGAATTGTGTAAAAATTGCAAAAAATGAAAGTAGGGATAGGATGTTACAATATGGTGTCGGACAAGGAACCATACTGGCTCCTATTCTTTTCTTGATATATACTGACTCGCTTCACAAATATATTAGAAATGCAAAGGTGTTTGTGTTTGCGGATGACATTGCGCTATTGATAGAACACAATAATATACAAATGGCGGAGAAGCTATTTCAGGAGGACGTTGATAATCTTAGTAAATGGGCGCATGACAGGAGGTTAGCAGTGAACATAAATAAATCCAAGATAATGCATATTCGAAACATATCCAAACATGCTACCCATGAACCGCGGATTATCATCCACAGTAGCGAATGTGTCCATGATTTATATTTAAGGAACAACAGTCCAGTTTGCGCATGTAAACCATTAGAAAAGGTGCAGGATTTTAAATACATATTTAGGGGTTTTTATAGATAGCAATATGAATTGGAAAAAACATATACAAAATTTAAGTGTAAAAATCAGACAGACCATTCCAGCATTATATAAGATGAAACAAGTACTTCCATATGAAACACTAAAAATTTTTTTTAACGCAATGATAATGTCTAGAATATTATATGGTATTCAAATATGGGGAGAAGCGAAGAAATCACAACTTAACAAGATAGCGAAATTGCAGAAAAGATGTTTAAAATTACTGCTTCCTCATGGGGGGCATAATAATTCAACATCATCATGGTGGAAGGTAAACAATGTGATGTCGCCAAACATGTATTATTATTATTATAGATTATTGGAGCTCAAAACCAATAATATCAGAATACCACCAAGACCTAAAATTAGAGTTACGAGAGATCGAAATACAAAATACTTTATTCAACCAAGGGGGACCAATTTAAGGATTGATAATACACAGCAGACAGTACTAATTAAATTACTACGGGAAATTCCAAGCAATATATTAAAGGAGAAAAGATTAGGTGCGTGGAAGGAAGACGTAAAAAAATGGCTGACCGATTGGTGTGCAGATTAAGAAACTATCGAGGTTTCTTCTATTTGTACTACCATATCGGTGACTCGTCTTTATTTCGTAAATTAGGTTTCTAAATTTCTCTTTGCTCAGCACAGGAACTACAACAGGGGCACGTAGATGATTTTCAATAATGTAGCGGAAAAGATCTTCTTTCTTTTACATTAGTGGGAATGATTATTTTGAGTGTGACTGGTTGGTGGTGTATAGGTGCTAAGTGTGTAGTCATAAGAAGTTACTGTACTAAATTAATTAAATTACTATAGTGATAAGAAATATTATTTTAGATGTATTGAAATGTTATTAGCAAATTGTAAATTTATGTCAAATAAACGATAATGAGGGTGACGGGAACTCACGAAACGGGCAAAATTGCCTTGTGAGACCCACAACTTTCTTATTTAAAAAAAAAAAAATAAAATAACGAAATGCTACAGAGGAATATAAAAAATTCCCTCCTCCTCCCAAATGGAAAATAAAAAATTTAGATGCGTTATCAGCGACCGAAACGGAAAAAACCTTGAATTGTTATAAGCATTAAGGAGAGATCCTGAATGTGCAAAACTTTCTTCGCGATTTTGAATTTCTATAGATTTTCGAGATTTCTGAGAGGAAAAAAAGGGTTAACGATATTTCTGTATTTTTTAACATTTCAGAGTTTCTGTTGTTGTGTAGCGTGCGAGCTACAAGAATTAGGTCACACATTTGAAATCCGAAGCAAACCTAATTAATCAATTTTTATTTAGAAGTAAAGGCCAAAAAAAGTATTATTATACTATAAGTATGCCTAAATATTCGATTTGGAAAATAAAATCAAAATACGATAATTAATCTATAAAAAAAAAAAATATTAATGATAAATGCGCGATTGAATTATTTTAATAAAGATGAAGTTGGTACAAATTCTCGAAAAACGCCCTGCTAATTCACCCATTTTCAGCTGGGGAAAAAAAATCGAAGAAATATTAAATGTAAATGCAGATTTTCACTTTATTCTGTCTTAGTTATTGAGTTTATAATTTTATTTTATTGATTTTCTATTTCTTTTTTCCGTATTTTATTTTAATGAATTCGGGATTTCTTGAAATTTCACACTTCGAATTTTCCTGATCCGGGGGGAATCATTGCGAGGTTAAATATTTAATTTGTGGTCTCCCTGCAAGTCTCAAATGTCGATAGCTACAACGCTACTAACTGCTACATAAGCCTTCGTAAAAGATATGTAAAATAAGGACGGATTTCTTTCGCTACGATGATATTCTATCGATTATATCATCGATATGCGCAGTCATCTCAGTTGGAATTTAAAATTTGAATGCGACCGGAAACACAACTTAAAATACAGAAATCCCCGCTGCTATATACACCTAGTCTCATGCAAAACAGCGAATCATGTGTTCACCGTTTTATTTGTATCCTAACATGAAAGAGAGAACAATGTAAAATACATTTTTAGAATGTTTATATACTCTATAGAATGGAAAAAAAATATCCTGAAATAGCGTTTTTTCTTTAATTCCACTTTTTTGCTAATTATATTCATACTGGATAAAAAAAAAAAATTAATTTACAAAAATTATTCTTTATTAACTATTATTATCGTTTTTACAAAAAATTTTATAAGCAACGATATATTCAGGTCTGCTTTGCCCAAGCTGAGCTCCCTCATATTTTGCCCAATTAGAAGAAAAATCAAAAAAAAAAAAGAAAAAAAAAATTCAAACAAAAAAACAAAGCGAACAAATGAGAAAAACCGCATACGTTCAAGAATGCATCCACAAAATCAGGATCTCGATGTGTTGGAAAAAAAAAAAAAATGATTATGACGAAAAACGTTTTGCAAGCAGCAAACAGCGTGTGCGAACAGATTCACACACGTCTCACATCTCTTTGTCTGCATTTGCGAAATATTGCGATTAATGTAACTTGATAGAATCAAAACGAACAGATTGAGACTTTGTTCCTGCAGTAAAACAAATACAAAGGTAACTGCAGCCATCGATGTTACAAAAAAAAAAACTAACGAAATACTATGATTCTTCGATGATTCGGAAACCATTTTAGAAATCTGAGGATACATTCTGAAGATAAGGAAATTCAGGTTAATCTTACTGCTGCACTACGCGATAGGCATTAGATGTTTCTACGCAAAAATTTTTATTGAAAATATAGTATAATCAACATTTCACAAGTTTTTGTAAGAGGAAATCATACACTTATGAAGTTATATATGAACGGGGGGGAGGGGGCATTGAAAACCGGTGATGATTTATTTTCTAAACAAATTAATTATTAATTTCGCGCGGGTGCTTGTTTTGATTCAGTGATTATTTTACGCCTTAAGTAGGATATTAATTAAAGAAAAAAAAAGAATTAAACCCGCTAACACTGAACTAGATTTACTTGGAACAAAGACGGAGCCGAATTTAACTAGAATGTCCTTGCCGATCAATATTCACGGGCGGTACGCAGTGGTTATTGTCAAAGGCAAAGTGAAATTTTACACTGTCGTTAACATCGTAAAAGGGCGACTGTAGGCTCCGAGTTTAAAAATCATGAACTAAAATTTCTCGTCTGACTATTCACTTTGTCGTAATTTTCTCTCCGTTCGTTTCTGTATTTATCGAAAGAAAAATCGAAGTCTATACTAATCGTTGTCAAAGGGGGGATCTGTAAAAAAAAAAAAAAAAAATAGAAAAAAAAAAAATTTGTCATTACTTTTTTAGGACACGAAACGTCGATATTCATAGTAAACCAAAATCTAGTTCGTCGAACTCGAAAATGCAGAATTTCTCAACGTATATCCTAAGAAAAAGAACGAAGGAGTTTTCAACCGGCTTCACTTAAGAAACTAAAAGCCGATCGAAAAAAGAGCCACAATTTAAACTAAAACTGGTTCCAACAACTGTAAAAAGGCGATGGACCATTGCCGAACCGTAAATACTCGGTGCCCGTATTACAGCAGTAATGAAAGGAAAAAAAAATGATGTCCCAAAAAAATTGAAAGAGATGTCAATATTGGCCAAATGAAGTTTTGGAAGAAGATCGATATTACGCGGTAATTCAACTTTTGGCGTATACTCCGTTCCGCAGATCTTATAAAGCTCGGAAGAGGAGGAAAATTTTATAATTATACGTTAAAAAAAAAAAAAAAAAAATTTACGGAAATCGCCAAATGAATAGGAAAAAATGGAATGTCTACGCCAGAAGATAAGATAAAAAAAAAAAACAAAAAAAAACGAACTAATTAAAATGGTTGCCGAAGCTGCGCAAAAAATCGTAGTTGAACAAATTCGAGTCGCTCATGTTGCTCAGTACACGCTGTTTTATAAATAATACCCGAAACAGGAATAATGACGTGTGTACGGAATTCGTTTTAGAAGTTGCATATAGCTTTCGAGAAAATATTACGCTTTGGAAGAGCTGAAGAATGTGAGATATCAAATCTCTCTCTGGTTAGTTCAAATTTTGACATTGCTTCGTGAGTGAGGTCTAAACCCCGAGATTATCTTTCGAGCCCGAGACTGTGTGTCGGTGGGATGTCTGGATAAGATGGAAGTAAAGTAATACTAATAATAGCAAATTTTAATTGACATTATCGCAATTTTTATGCAGCTATTTTCATATTGTTTCTTTTATTATTTATAACCATCGTTTGCATTTGGTCGTTTGCGATATCGTTTGTAAAGGAAGTGGAACATTTGATTTCTGCAACAGACTCTGCGAGTTTTTCTAAGCTGCAAAATATTTACACAAGGCAAACAACGTAAAAGCAGCGATGATCGACGTTATAGCGATGATATTCTCAGAGAGTATCAAGGGATTCTCCTGAAAGATTCGATGCCATTGTAGGGCTAAATGTGTTTCGGTTTATATTTTAAGATATCTTCTGAATCATTCGTTGTGTTTAATGAAGATAATTTCCTACAGCGCAATAAAAAAAAACCGGCAGACGCTATTCTACAGAAACGAGATACACACCATTAATGCAATTGCCGACGTTCGCGATTATATAGAGAAACTTTTTAAAAGAATCCAGAATCACAAATTCAGAAGAAAATATATATTTGAGCAGTCTAAACAAATAGACGGAGATCGGGAGAAATGATTGCACGATCCAAGAAACGTCATCTTAATTTGTTTTAGTAAAGTTAATCTTATAAAGTGAATGAGTCGGATGTAGTGCCGAACCCCGAACAAAATGAACTTTATGCCGCTACTCCGGGCAATATTTGTGAGGAATTTCGAATCGGGCACGATCCGAGAGTTCTGCACTGGAAGCTGCTCAAAATGGCTAAATTTACAGTAAGATATAACCAGTGGCGTAGCGTGAATTTCAGAACTGGGGAAGCGCCACGATCAAATATTTTTTTTACATAAATATAAGCATGCGTAAAATTCGGTTAAATACAGAGCAGAATTAAAAATGAATTAAGAGGATCGAAATGTCTCATTTTTTTTGGTAAATTAATTCAATTTTTCGGTTCTTGTTTGCGAAAGTTTCAATTACGTCATCACGGAAAGGTGGTAATTTTCTAATGTTTGATAATAATTCTTTTTCAATACTAAAAAAAGCTAATGAAGATTTTGATTTTGTAATCGAATTTTCTGAACTAGGCGTTGGTTTATCATTTGGAATACTATTCATTTTTTCTTGAAAACTTAATGAACTAAAACAAATCATTGGAAGTTTTTCAATAATACATATACAATTGCATGTAGGCTCAATTTCAAAAGTGTTTGTATTTTAACAGACTGTGGTACATTTGCAGTTGCGTAAATAAGATAAACAAGCCCCGGTATAGCTTCTTCTGTCGTATATCAAAACAGACTGAAAAGCGCGACCGATGACTATCGCTTCCAGTTCCGCTGTTAATAAATGACAGCGTATCTAAAACGATCCAAAGAGGAAAATGTACTGCAAATACTGCACTATCCTATGCTCGTGCTCACACGCACTGACTTCCCAAAAATCGCGCATTATGATCGGTGTACGTAACCGTGAAGCAATTTGACTCAGCGCTTCCAGACTGAAGATGCGTGCGCATTTTTTCTTCGCCCTCGATACACATTACTCTGGAATCGCGGGGATAAAAATTCACGCAAATGATGTGATCTTGAAGCAACACAACCTGGCGCTTCCAAATCGAATATGCGTGCGCAACCTTTTTCTACCATCGGTACGCAGCCGATCGTTCAGAGACAACTCTAGGCAGTAGTAACGTGAAATAGTAAGCTATTTCTGTCGCTCGCTCTTGCAGATGCTCTTTCATTTAGCGCTGCTCTTTTTCTAATAATTTTTAATTCTGGCACTTAAATTCAACAAGTTACTTCATCTTTTTTCTGAGGTTCGCATTCTTTTCGCAAATAGTAAAATACAATTTCGTAATAATTGGTTAGGGGAAGCGGCGCTTCCATCGCTTCCATTGACGCTACGCCCCTGGATATAACGTTACCTCCATACAAGAAGAGATAGCAACTCTGTAGCCCAAAGTATTACGTGCAGACGAAATGTAAACAAGGTTGAATCCGAATTGTCTAAGATGCTAATAGAGTAATAAAACTATCGCATCCCGTGTAAAAGAAGCTTTCGTATTATTATCAGCAAATAGCATTGCTCTTTGGGAAGGTTCGTTTTCTTAGTTGATAAACCGCAGAAAACTGAACGATTAATTCTTTTTTTTTTTCTTCCCTTATTTGGGGTTTTCCCTGGGCTTGTCAATAATAGGCGATTACCCATCAACACGTGTAAATAGCAGAAATTAGGAATCACAAGGAATGGAATCTGACTACAGAACCCCCTATACACCAAGGATGGAGAAACAATGACAATCAACGTGTCGATAAATGCCAAACATATGCATCCTGAAAAGGGAGGAATGACACTGCCGAAGGTTAAAGAGGAGTTAGCCTATACTCAACGGACACGAAGGAATCAGCCTACAAATAATTAAGAAAGAAGAAGCGGGATGTTAAAAAAGCAGTTAGAGCCACCAAGCACTAAAATAGACCACATAGCGTGCTGTGAAGAGTTATAATTCAATGACTCTTTCTCCACCACCAGTTAAAGCAAAATTTATAATTGTCAATTTCTGAAAAATGATTAAATAATTATGGCGACGACTGCGAAGACAGCGCCTACCATTAATTCAATTAACCGTATATTTGACTTTAACGAATTCAACTGGTAAACTAGAAGTTTTGAGATATCGTGATTGCGTGAAAGCCGACGTTTACAATTATTTTTAATTATAAATGTATTTTTACCACATTTCGGATAATACCAGTCTTTGATGATCATTTCCGTGTCTTAAGGTAGGTGCATTAAATATGGAATTACAGGTACTTCAGTTGCAGACAAGGGGATGGAAAGTGGGAGATAAGAGATTTGAAAATTACGCCACTCCTACGAAATATCCTGGCTACGACTCCGAGAGTATCTTTTTCAACCACCTACATCCGAAAGTCATCGGTAAGACTAATGCGGTGTCGAAAAAATTAATTGTTAGAAGGGGCTCGAAGTAAAAATTATTTAAAACGGCACGACGATACTTCGTGCAAGGAACGGCAAATTTAACTGCATTCCAACCATAATCATACTTCCATTTTGTTATGCCTAGTTGCGCAAACCCGAATACCTCTAAATCTTCAAACGTTTCATTTTCATACTTATATACATATATCCTACAAGAATATTTCGATTTTCTTTTAACTTTTCGAAAAAAGAAACAGTCCTAAATTTTTAAAATGAAAATAAAAACCCGCCACGCTCTTCGGAAAAAGACGCATATTTCTCTGCAAGAATTTTTAACTGTGTAAATAACACGTTAGCATTAGCGGACAGCCCCGATGATCGAAAAATCTTCAAACGATATATTATTCTCAAAGGGGCATGCAAGTCTAAAATTTAATAACGGAGAATTTTAAGTCATACTTTTTTGTTTCCGAGTAGTTTTTTTGTTTTTCTCATCTCCTTTGGGCACGCCAGCCGAAGACCCACACCGAGAAGCAACAAGATAGGAAAGAGCGGTCAGTTAAATTTTGATACTATGTAATGGAACTACTACTAATCGATGAAATAACGGATGACGAGGGCGGTTGGGGGTTGGGTGGGGGGACAAAATAAATATAAGATGCACAATAAGGAACAGTTCAGCAAACAGGAATATTTAAACTTCAATATTCCACCGAAAGGAATGGTAATTGAAAAAGGATGTGATTGGCGTCGTAAACTAGCGCTTCATTCATTGAAAGTAGTTTTAAACATGCAGGAAGAAAACAAATAAATAGTATTAATTCGAGCGTTGCTTTTCGGAGAACTCCATAAACTTGTCTTCGCTTCACACTAAAGAAATGTAGAAAGGAAAAGGTATTAATGGAATTTAGTTCGAATTTAGAATGTCTGGCAAGTGTGAAATTTTTAAAAACTGAACTAAGAAAAAATTTTGAATTAACGCTGAAATGATGTTCGAGAATTTGTAAAATAAGTCTCTATTTCATTGCTCGGGAGATTTATTTCAAAAGTATCATCATTTGACTGTCACAGTCGTCTGATAGTTCTATATAGTCTGATATCGAAGAAATTAAATTTGCGTCAAGAGGATCTTATAAATGGAGAGTGCGTATAGAAGGTGATAAGTGTGCTAGCATTAAAATTAATAAAGATATTATAAACTATTTAAAAATCATATATATATATTTAATACCGCGTTGGCCATTTCAGCTAGGTGTCCGTTTCAAACGTTTATGCAACAAAAATAGTTTAACATTTTGGAGGCAAATTTTTTAGGACGGAACACAACGAGGGTACGTGATTTTTCACTGAAAAAATATCTCCTTGGGACCGGGAAAAAACATTTTCTACGGTAAAAAAAAAAAAAAAAAAACAACAAAAAACACGACACGTTACTGATTTTGAATTTAATTTTCTACAAATATTTTGTTCCTTTTTAAACTTTGTACTGATGAATGAATTCCGATAATTACGTGCAAATCCAAAAAGGTTAACCAAATTTTACTGAGATGATGTGACTCGAAATGTATCTCTTCTCAAAACTCAACTGAGGCCAGAATTCTCGTGTCAATTGGTCTTTATCTTGGACTTTCGAAATGCATTCAGAAGCTAACCCGATTTTCCTCGATAAGACGTCTTATCGCTTGCTCAAAATTAATTCTCTTCCTATCCATTTAAAAGTGTTGATGTTTTCCTCGCTACTGTTTCTTATTCTTTCCCACGTTTCTCGACGTCTAAAATTCACTACTAAAGTAAAGTAAGTCCCATGGATATCCCCTTAATAAAGTATAACGGATATTGTGTGAAGTTAAGCTTTTCATAATGGTACTTAAGGTTCTAATGGATTATCTGATGAGAATATTGGGAGGCCGGTTCCTTTCTACTTTTGGATTATCCGCCTTCACTCCCCCCCCCCCCTCCCCGATACTTCTCTGGTACCCAATTATTTCAGATTAGGTATAAACCTGAAAGCAATTCGTATCTGGAACAAGACAAACCTCGATAACCTATGACACCTCTCGATTGGTAGCCAAGCATCTACTACTAACGAACGTTTTTATTTTTCTGCTTTACGGGGACTTGTTAAATGCGCTCAGTTTGTTTTTCCGTTTATGAATCCTCGCCTCTTATCACAAGCGAATATAATCAAACTTTAAACGCTTTATTTCCTTCATCCCATTATCGTTTTTACTGATGATTCTAATGGGATAACCAGCGTGTTGTTATCAACCTGGGCTTCTTTTCCATCCCTTTTGTTTTTATATTTTAAATTTGCTCTCTTCCATTCAACTTTTACAGCTGAACTACAAACTGTATCCTCCGCTTTTCTTTCAACCGATTAAATTATCCTATTCGCTCTCTTTCCAGTCATTACGACATGGAGCTGACCCATTCCATTCCGCCAATGACCGATTTACCAAAATGAATTTCCTGCTTATAATATCCTTTTTCCTTCAAACCGCGACTCATTTTCCTCTTCTTAACATCACAATTTTTTTTTTATCGTCTAATTCAGCCCGGCTCGGTTCCTTTTCCTTATCTTAATCGTTTTTCTTTCTTCAATAATTCGTCTCTTTCTCGATGTTCTACTATTTCCTCTCCCGATCGCATCCGCAGGAATCATGACTACGTTTGTGATGCGAATCGTATTTTTTTCGATTCCTTGAAACACCGCCTTTCATACTCGTATGTCATAAAATTTAACTTCCTTACTCCGCTTATTACGCAACTTACGTACTTTCGTTTCATTCATTAGATGTTGTTTTCGCTTTAGCCCGGTTTATTTTCTCCATTTTGTACTTCTATACTAAAAAAATTTAATCTGTCTTTTTTCTTTACACTTTTATCATTAATTCTTTGTTTTGCTGGATTACACATTGCACGTTTCCAAAAGAAAAAAAAAAAAAAAGAAAAAAAAGGAGGTAAATCGAAATAATAAAGAGACTACAGTTTTTATTATATAACCATCTGAAAGCGCTTCAAATATCGTCTGAAGTTTCGATATTTAAAAGAATCGTTTAGATCAAAAAATTATTCGCCAAAAAAAGAAAAAAAAATCATTCGCACCGACGTAGAATCAAAAAAAAGTAATTCGAGACGAACAGGCCACAATCTTAATGCGAAATATATGCGAACCAAATTTTAAACGGTCAGAAGCGGTAATTAAAATTAATATGGTCAAGAAACTAAAAGTTATTTAAATTTAGTAGGTAATATCGGGGTAGTAACAATACTCTGTAAAGAAACAGTCAAAGAAGGATTCAAATGACGTTCGGTGATCGGTGTTTAGTCGTCGTATAACCTTCCACCAAAACTATCGATGTAAAACGAAATAACAACAAATTGTAAAAAAACAAAAAAAAAAAAAAGGATCGTAGATGATGAATGTATTTACTGCGGGGTTATTTATCGTCACCGAATACGATGCATAAAATGAGTAAAAATGGTGTTAATTTTGTTTTAAAAACGATTAAAAGTTTATATTTCGATTATACAAGAAACTATTAACGCATAATTTCTACAAAAATGGCCCACAACGCTTCGTCCGGCGATATTACCACGCTGTACGGGGTAAACTTCACTCTGATGGTATTTCGTTCCGTTAGCTAAACTATTACTAATACTAAAATAGAAAATCGCATGCCAAGTAATGATAGACATACTGTAAAACCAAAAAAAAAAAAAAAAAAAGGCTTTGGTAGTCAACCTGAATGCCGTTGTTAGCTAAAAAAAATATTCGTAATATCTTAAGTACCCCGCTATGCCCCCTTTCCACTATATATTTCGTTGCAAATCTTAACACAAAAAAAAACAAAAAACGCGTGGTTTTTTCTTTTTTTCCTCCCAGTTTAATTAGAAAGAATAGTTAATTTTTTGTTTCCTCAAAATTACGTTTAAATTTTGTAATTATGAAATTATTTCAATTTTACTATTCCCCGTACATTTAAAAGTTAAGTAACTTTCTATGTGAAAACTAAAGGTGCATTATTTTAGGAGTCTAAAACTTTCGTATTATTACCATTAAAAACTGAATATTTTTTCGTTTTTTCTCTCTTTTCGTTCTATCTATTAGCGTCGTTCAATATTTTTTTTGTTTTTCTCGATAGAATCGTATTTTTTTCCTACCTATAATCTATAAAATTATCAGCCAGCTTCCATACATGCTCAAAGTTTTTGTGTTAGTAGCATGAGGTTAAGCACACATCGTATACAAACAATCTTTATATAATAATTCAAAAAAAAACTGTACACTTAAATATCGAAAATAGAAATTTCTCGTTTAATTTATCTGCTCGAAACGTACGAAGATTTTTTTTTTTTTAACTCAACTAAAATGAAAATCGAATTTTAGGTCACCACACACAATCAAAGCTATATTAGCTTAACTAAACGTTACGCGGGAGATATTTATATATATACATATATATATATATATATATATATATACATATTATATATATATATATATACCTATATATGTTTTTAAATAGTTTTAAAAATTTTGAAAAAATTTAAAATGAACAGATTCTCTATCGATTAGACACACTAGTGGTTTGTTTTGGTTTTTGTTTTTTTTTTCTTAATGAGTTTTTGTTTTATAATCTGTTTTTTGACCAAACTGTAGAATTGCTTCCCCCCTCCACCATAAATAAAATAAATTTTGAAAATTCCCAAACATTCTGTAGACGTTACGTCCCAATTATGCGCAATATAAAAAAACCTACGAGGCTGCACCGAATATGACAAACAAAGTGTCGGGGAAATTAAATTTTCATTCTATTTTTTTTCGCGAAAATTCAAATCTGAATTTCAGATCAACTTCGATAGTTGTCATAATAGAGATTTTCTCATGTATAATAAAAAAAAAAAAAAGCAAAACAACAAAGAGTTTAATAAATTTTTTTAAATCGCTTCAATTTTATTTTGTAATTTTTTTTAGAAATTCTACATACAGGTACGATACACAATACAAATTAGAAAATGTTATTTCTCCTATGCGCAAACAATGATTAGAGGTGGATATATTATCTAAAGAAAGTTCGTTGTTTAGGTAGCGAAGCAGGCCGATAGAAAATTCACTAGAATCGGCGGGTGCTATTAAAATTATTGTAACGAATGACTTTCTATACGATAGGTAGCATTAATATAATAAACTTACTAAATCGTTTCGGGGGATCGTGCGAATTACCGCCTCAGTTCGTTATTCGCACGAACAACAACACACAGTCGTCCGCGAAAAGTTATTCACTTTATTAACATAATTTTACTTTGAAAAAAACGGAAAAAAGAAGAAAATAAGTAAATTAATTAATAAAAAAATAAAAGAATATTACAAAAGAAAAACCGAAAATACTTGAGGACCGTTACTCTCTGGTTTCGTTCGAAGTATATTATTACGTAATGGAAAATGGCGAAGCGAAACAATTTGGCGCCACAATTCGATCGGAAAAATTATCGAAATCGATTATCGACGGCACGACGACTGATCAAACAACATTTATGACTAAAAAGCCACACCACACACGGAAAAAGTCAAGCGACTTATCGGAAATCCGATCGACATCATCGTTTTCTCGGTCGTTTATTCCGACAAAAGCCCTGCTGATTCGTCAGCAGCAGCTTTCAAAATGATTTTCGACGTCTGACGAGGGCGCCATCTAGCGCCGGCCGCGCGACAAATTATCAGCGGAGGGCGTGTCCGAAACAGGCACGCCACGCCCCTCGTCGTTTAATGGTGTTCCGTACAGCGGCGCTGGGCAAATTCTAGTCGATTGCCTATTGTTGTCCGCTAGGCATTCTGGTCGGCATTGTGTGCGCGCTTTAACTCAAACGAACGGCGAGCACGATTCGCTTGTTTTTTAGTGTTTATTTACACTTTTTGTTTTTATTTATTTATTTATTTATTTATTATTCTTTTTTTTTTTTCCGTCTTGCAGTCCTATTTCCACTGTCTCTTTATATTTCAATTAAACTAAAACCGTTGCCCTTTGCGCTGCTACTGGGTGACGCAATAAACACGATATATAAACAAAGCGAATGTTGTCCCTTAAGATAACGAATATTTCTCCGACTAATGCCCAGGGTAACCATTTATAGTATATAACGTCTTCGAAATAGTATCTCTCATCTGTATAAACTGAACAATATAAATAAACACGGTAGGTGCCCTATCTTATTCCGTTTGCTGTAGAAAGGCTTCGCGCGTGCGAGTATGATGCGCAATGCACCTACGTTAGTGTTTTTAGATGAGGTCAGCCTTTTTTTTTTTTTTTTTTTTTTTTTTTTGTTTTTGAGGATTGGCGATGAGTCGAACGATTTTTGAAAAATTCATTCGTAATTGCAGGCCGATTCGATTATGTTCGCTCGACTCGTTTTTCCGTGTATTTAATAATTCGGGAGGAAGAGCGCGCGCTATCCCCGGAGATGATACACTCTACCTCTCACACCTCCCCCTTCGTGTTTCAGGTCGAGAAAAATCAATCAGCACACACAGTGCGTACGTCCAATTGAAGGGTCTGACCCTAGTTTGGAAGCCCAGTCGGCTCTCGTCGAAATATTCAAACCAGCCGCGTAAGCAGTTTTTCACTGAAATTCAACATGGAGCTGCACTACTACTCTGTATGTAGTAACTCGGTTCCGTTGTCACGCGTCGTTCCAGTGCGACCCTTTTTACTCTAGTGTCAAGGTTCGCGTACCATTTTCGCAAAAGTCGCTAAAAAAAACAAAAAAAAATCCTTCCCATCACCTGATAAGCACAAACTTAGTGTGGCGTAGCAGGGTAGTGGCGTAGCAGGGTAGTGGGACGCGTCTAAATTAGAATTGGCTAATGATATAAAGGCACTGGCACGAAATTAAAACGATTTCAAGATGATCAGTGGCGTAATATTTGCAAATCCGCTCACGAGTCCAAAATTTTCTACACTATATATAGCACAGGTATCTCTATATATAGTATAGAAAATAATTAATAAAAATATCGCAGCTATATTTTAATTATTTTAACGAATGAAAACGTAAAATTTAATAATTGTTAGCAACTTTTTTGGTCGGGGCTAGAATTTAGAAGATGAGTTAGAAGATGATAACTCTGTAACTGGACTAAGTGTACCTATCTATGTCCGTGGTCTGTAAATTAAAATTTAAAAAAATGCAAAACCAACGAATTTTATCAAAGAAAAAAATACAAAATTAACGAATTTTATTTTTAAAAAAATTACAAAACTAACGAATTTTATTTTTAAAAAAATTACAAAACTAACGAATTTTATTTTTAAAAAAATTACAAAACTAACGAATGTTATTTTGAAAGACAATAATAATAATAATAATAATAATAATAATAGAAACGTAACATTATGTTTGTAATAAGCACATATTGGGTAAGCATACGAACGTTATTAACAAAAAACTAGGTAAAAAGGTATATAATAATATTATACTTGTAATATAAACAAAAAGTAAACATGTATGTTTAGGAAAAAAAAAAAAAAAAAAAGTAACATAAGACATTACAAAACGAAATTAAGCTTTCGAGGATGTTTTATAAAAATATCTATTACCTCGTCGGCAATTATACTTATTTCACGGTGTATATTCAACATGGCGAGTGTCCATTAAGACGAACTTGGCCGATGTGATTTCGCAAATACGTCTTCAGTCTTCTCAACGTCGAGAATGATCTTTCTGCGGCGACGGTTGTATTATAATTGGGATAGAGCCGAGGATACGTAAGAGTGTATGTACACGGCCAAGTCTCATCGCACGAATGCCGTGATAGCCTTTTTTCGGAATTGAAATATCTTGATCGGAATCACAAAATTCGGTGTACCACGGCTGAATACACTTGACTTTAACGACGATTCCGAGTAATGGGGAAGGTCTTTTGAGTAAAATCGACGTAATTCCAAAAATTGCTTCATTCGATTTCAATCCGATTAACTCCGGTAGGAAATGACAAGAAAAACTAGAAAGAATAGTTTCATGCTTTAAAAAAAACGTGCATTGAGATGTTGGATAAACATGTCTATCCAAGGTATACAAAATATTGCAACGAAAATATTCTCTTCTGTATTTCCTGTTGAAACGTTACTTCTCGTATAGTTTACAGAGTACCTAGTTGTTGTGCGAGGAGGAGCTTCGATCGTAATATTGAACCTTTGCGCGCAATTATTTTAAGCAGTTTGAAATATTTCTGCAAAACACGCTTCAGCATTTTCTCTTTCAGTCATAACTCTATTCGTATTGCAATTTTAGCCTAATCAACAGCTTCCGATAAATCCGAGTCTTTTTCTTTTGTAACTTTCAGCTCAAAGGCAAAGAGTATAACTGAGCAGCTTTTCGCCACAAAGTAGAGATATTACAGATCTTTTGAGATATTTTTGTTCAAAAAATACAGGGCTATCTACCATAGCGATGCAATTACGAATTGAAAGAATTTCCGCAAGATTCAGACTATGTGACTATGCAATAAATCGCGGTCGGATATTCTTCAGATATAATGACTTGAACGCCGTTAACCACGCATGGCAGCTACTCCATCACATATCCTCGGCCACGAATATTATTCTAATCGATGTTATGCAAAGTTGATAGAATTCCATCAGCCATATATCTATCGGTTTGCTCCACGATTTTTTTTAAAAGAAAAACATTTTTCGCAAATGGACTAGTAACAAAGCGTGAATTGTTCGGTTGTTGTAATATCTTGCGACTCATCGGCTAAAACGGTAAAAAATTTCGCATCTCTGATTTCGAACGCAATTTTTCGTTTCATTATTTCATCACTTGCATCTATCTATGGGTTTGATTTTAAATATTCCAACTTACATGTACATTGCATTTTTGACATGTTCTTTCAATACGACATCACCAAACGCCCTAAAATTGCCTTCATTATTTTTTAGGCGAATTTTCTAAATAAAAATCTCCATAATCTCGATGGCCACGCAACGGCAGTCCCCCTGTCTTCCACATAGAATGATTCTATATATAATAGAGGTTTGATTTTTGACGTCGATTTTCTTCTTAGCCCTATCAACTGCCTTTTCAATCGACATGAACTTTCCCGTCATCAGATTTCGTGAAATTACTCGCGCGTAAACAAGCAGTTTTATGATAGACGAGATTTTCGTGAATATTACATCTTTCAAGGGCCTTTTACTCGAATTATTCCTTTACCAAAAAATTAGACTTTTGCGCACCTGCGTGACCAACTGCTAACGCAGCAAATAGTAGTACACAATTCAAACAGAAACAGCTATCTTCGATTGTTGAGCATGTCAATATCATCATCGGTATTTCAGAAACCAAGTGTGAACATGTCGTTCGCATCTTTGCCTTTGCTCATTTTTAAAAGGAAATATAGAATCTACGGAAGGCATTTATACATTTGTCAAGGCGCCGAACTTTTCTTGATCAGTCAAACTTAAACAGAGATATATCCGTAGGATTATTACTTACAGTTGGTGCTGGTGCTATATAGAGACTGTCGAAGACATTGCGATATGTACAGCCTATTATACATTTTGTATCTGTTCCATGTTGTAAATGATTCTGAGGCTGAGGCTGAGTATCCCCCCGTATCTAAGCTTAATTGTTTATCAACAGATATGTACCACTACTATTTAGCTTTGTCTTTTTTCGGTTGGAAAAAACGGTCCGAGGTACAATTAGTTTTTCGGACCATGCTTTATATCACGTTCGAAAAAAACAAACAGATTAAATAATTCGCTGTCGGTAACATAAGCGCGTAACCGACCAAACTGAAAAAGAGTCGTTTACGGTTAATTTCGAATACTAAAAAATTCCGGATATAAAAATTGTATTATCGAAAAAACACTCGGTAATAACTCGATGTAAGTCTATGTGAACTTTTATAAAAACGATGATGGAGCCCTGAAAAGGGGACTATTTCAACAAATAATTACGAAATTCGGATATTAAAGGAAACAGGTAAAATACACGCAGCGGATGCACAACAAAGTTGACAACGAGACAAAACACAATAGACGTGGTAAACAAAAAACAACAAAGAACGTGGACTTACCGATCACTACTACATACAACCCAACCAATCAACGTAAAAAACAAAATTATTTTACATTTCTAATTCATTCTGTACTATCCCGCTTTATGATACAAAATTAATTTTAGAAAAAATTTCAGACATTTTTTGGGGGGAGCAATGGCTCCGTGGCGCACCCCCTTCAGTGCGCCAATGATTGTTGTTAGTCTTAAACGAATTACTATGGAATAATATATTGTAAGACGTAATTAAAATTCGAAAGGAATGAATTTGAAATTTCTATTTATATTCGTGCACCATCGACGATATGTAAAGGATGCCACCTTTATTTTTTTTTAATTGTTTCGAATTTGCGAGTCGCTGCTTTCATTATATTTCAATTTTTTCCAGTTAAAGAAATTGGTTCAAAGAAACAAAGCAGGATATTGCGGGAAAATGCAAATAACAGCCGAAGACATTCATAACCGGGTCCAGCTAAGAGAATCGATAAGAGAAGAACAATTTAAAGAAAAACCACCAAACATGAAAAAGGATACGTTGGAAAGAAAGAAAAACCATACTGGGCGCAAATGAAAGGCTAAAGTAGGAACGACATCTGAAACTACGCGCGGTCCGTAATTGGTTAAAACGGGAATAAGAAGAAGAAGAAGAAGAAGAAGAAAATGTTGCTGGTAGTTATTAATCCGTTTAATACCTGGCGTGTTTGAAGCGGCTAAAATTTTGTCGAAGAAATACTTACCGCCGGGTGATTTTATTAATTTCGGAGAACAGGTGGAGGACTTGCCACGCCACCTTAAATACGCCATTAAACAACAGTGTACTGTAAAGAAAAGGTGTTACAATGCATTCATCGTAAACATTTTTACAGCGTTAAGGACCCATTATGTAAACTGTTATTATGTAGAAGCAAAAAAGATCACATCTATATTCTCTGTTTCTTAGGTTCACACGCTGCACGTTTATTTTAATAAACAACGTAATGCGCGCAGGCGTGCTGATTACAATCCGAATAATCTGAAATCACGGCCGAGAGGAATTCCAACTTTTCCACAAAAAAAAAACCTCATCCAGGATCATCATTGAGTAGATCGAAAATGGCAAATAATTTCGAATACTATTCTCGGTTAATGAATGAATACGTGTAGTTTTATTGGAATCAAATAAATCGAAAGATCACAGACTCCAAACTCTATTCTGAATAATCAGACACATAATCGTCAAAACCGCCGCAAATATATATACTCGTATATATATATATATGTATAAACTCGGCCCTTCGGTACTCGGGACAAACCCCCTTCGCCACCAGGTCTAGTTCTTCTATAAATAGAAGAATAAAAAAAAAAAAAAACTTTCATTACATAAAATTAAGTCATTTTTTGGTTACCGTTTTTCGTTACATTCTCGTTACATATTTCGTTACATAAAATTGTGACCGGGACAAATTTTGTGACAGCACATTTTTCCTGATGACCCCTGGAGTGAAAATAGAGTAGCTATTAATATATATATATATATATATATGTGTATATTAATGACCTTGTCATTCTTAGTTCGGGGTGCACTACAAAAAATGTCCCATTACAATATCCGTCACAAAAGATTTTTTGTACAAGACAGCTAAGAATGACGTACCATTTAAAAACGATTCTTCTAAAAGCAATTAAAAAGAAAAAAGATTGAGGGTCAAGCATTGCGAGGCCACAAGAACTAAGTTTATATACATGTACATGTATATATATCTATATATTTATAGAGGCCGAGCCGTATCAATCTTTTTGTCTGAAATGTTGTGTTTTGTCTCAAAACGTTACATTTATTGAATATATATATATAGAACACAAAGTATCGACAAAATTAATTGTTGCCCTGGTTAATTATGCTATCGAATGCAAGCGTCATTCTTAGTCCGACTCCCTCACTTTTTTTATCCCAAAATGTTACATATATTGTATGTATAAGAAGACATTACAGAAAACGTAGTGGGGAATCAGGCTAAGTAGGACATTGTCAATTTTCCTCGTTCCATACGAAGTACAGAAGGATTATAGTTGGGTATCCGGGGGGTGTCTCCAGGCAGGTCAAGAGCCTGGTGGTAAAATATGTTGATGGAAGTGACATCATCATCTGCTAGAAAACGCGCGCAACTGTCTCTTATTAAAATATTGATTTACCCATGAGCTTAGCGATCATAATTAGCATCGCTCGTAAGTTTTATTTTGAAAAGTAATTAGCAGCGCAAATATCAAGTTCTGCAAATATTTAAAATGAACTTAAATTATGATCTTTTCCGAGCACAGAAATTGCTTTTAAGCTTGAATAACTTCATGAAATTACTTTTAAACGTATAGAGTAATTTTTCTTTATAATATACGTAGTTCGAGGGATACATGTATTGATGAATACTCATTCTTTGCCGTTGAAAGCTTTAATACCCGTTCATCTAAATATGAACCATCATACGGTACCTATGATTCGGTCCATATTACTATCTAGACCACTTTGTACGATTAATATACACCAAAAACAGCCTAAATAGCTATTTCATATCTCAAAATTGACTAATATTATAAAATATGGAAAAAACGTTTTAATTGCAATTTTTTTTTTTCTTTTTTTTTATCGAAGATATTAGAAATTTAAATACTTTTAAAAAATTTATATTTTTCAAATATAAAAGCAAAAAAAATTAAATTGCTCCCACATGTTTACCGATAAAATTTATAATTATTACGAAATTGAAAAATTGCTTCACTTTTAAAAATTATAAAACTACCTGTTCGAATCACAAGAAAGAAAATCTAAGATTCATTACGACATTCTCGATGCTTAGATCTTTGCCTTTTATTTTTTCTGGTACAAATTACGTAATTTTTCTCTTAGAATGTCGAATTTACAAAAACATATTACACAAAGAAAAACGAAAACGTTGCAACTCTTCCGATATGAAAGAGTAATTATGTTATTACCGTTAAAAGAAGTAAGAACTTTTTCTTTTTTTTTTTTTTTTTTTGAGCATGTCGGCTAAGGACTTTACCCAATCCAACGGTATGATAGTATCAATGATTATAAAGGAAAAATATTAGAAATGAAACATACGAATGAAGCTAATAAAGGAATAACCGAGGAGGGAGACGGAAAAGAAAGCATTAAGCGCTATAAGGCGTAAGACGCAAAAGACCGGAATATACAGTATCGCGCGTTCTGAAGAAATGGAAGTTGCATCACAAGTAAAATGTGAATAACGTCGCAAACGAAGTTTACTTCTGATGGATCAAACGGATAAAAAAAGAAGAGACTGAGTAATGGAGAAACGGGGTTTAAAAGCGTTTGGGATTTTTTTTTTTTTTTATGGACAGGGGATTTTTTTTAAAGCATCTCGTAGTACACTGCGGCAATTTCGTGAGAGGAAAAATTGTTATCAGCAATCCAAATTGTTCGAGCGAAACTGGAAAGAAAGCCACTCTTTCAGGAAATTGTTATCTGCTAATGATGGAACAACAGTTTTTCGGTTGCACCCTTGCCGATTTGCGACTAATGACATACTAGCCTTACGTAATAATATCGATACTATTTTAAAGGAAACTGGAAAAGCTTAGTATGATGTCACAGAAAATAATAGAAACAAGTCAAATAATATAAAACATTTTCCTGCAGTTTGGAGCATTTGGACCTTCGAAACTTTTTAATCAACTATCCATGATGAGCATTAGACGCGTAATCACGGACAATTTGGAAGACTTTTATAATAAAGTAGTAGAATAGTTTGCCAGAAACCCACGAAATTTCAATTAAGATTTTATTCTTGTTTAATAAAATATTAAGCCTTTACACAACTTATAAATTTTATTTGTCCTATAACTTTTATCCTCTTTCGATCATCTTGCTCCCGAGGCCTGGCTCATCTGCTAGCGACGCCCTTGGGTATCGTATTATCGATTAAAAGAAATTATAGGACGGCCATCTTCATTAGATGAAAAAGTTTAAACTGTTATTAATATTATGAAAATCATTTGTCAAGAAGTGTTAAAAAAAATGGTGAATTCCGATTTCGCCTAATTCCCATTTCGCCTAAATTTAGGGTCGGGTTACTCAGGTAATAAAAAAAAGGTCAGACAAACATACGAATGATTTCGTGTTGGCAACAGCGCGTCATCATTAACGAATTTTAAGCAGACTAAACGCATCATTTTTTTTTCTATTTGATTCCACTGTGTTAAGGTTTTTTTTTCTTTCCGAAATACAACAAAAAGGTTTGTATGAAAATCAGAAGTGAAAAAATACCGCTAAAAATGTTTGATGTAAATATACGCGAAACGACCACTCCGATTAATATTTGCGAGTTATTTTATTGGATGTCCAGTGCTGTATAAATCCCACCCGCCTTATCAGTCAGTATATAAAAGTCTTATTGATATTTACTGTGACATGAACATCAAGGTTCGGAGTTGCAGAAAAAATAATAAAAAAGCTAAATTATAATTAGGTGTAGTTTCGAAGTGGTCGCGTTTATGTAAGAAAAAAGGAATAAGAATCGAATAGAATTAACAATAATGACATGACATCGAATGATTATTACAGCGGTAATTTTATTATTGATTATTAAAATTACAATTATAAGTAGATACAAAAAGTAAATGTTAAAATTAGGAAAACATAAATAAAGCTCCATTTAGTTCACCCTGCCTTTTTGCCTTTTTGCCTTTTCTAGGCTTTTTATCAAAATAACTTCTTCCGGCTCAACGTAGCTCGGTACGCATTTCAAACGCCTATACTGTCAGCAAGTGCTCTATTTCCGCTTCTCGGCCACGCGCAACGAAACTAGTTCGCTACCGCTGCGTAGCGGTCAGATCCTTCGATTTTTTAACCGAGAATGCGTCTTTGACAAACAATGCCGCGTTTGCCCGCTGCCGAGACCTTCCGAGAAATTGAATGATTATTAACAAAATTTTAATATTTTCAAAGGTCGTAAGAAATGCTAAATCCATCTCAATATGCGGAAAATCACCGCATACTGACTATTTTACGCTATAAAGTCACAATTTGTTCTGGGTTGAGTGTTATGTGTATCAACGTTCTGAAGGAAACTATTCTTCTATCTTGAATATTTAAATTTTCGCTTGTGAATAAACCAAAAATTTAGAGTCAGGCTAATATAGCAATGGATATATCATTTATAAAAACAAATCGAGCAGGTAAATAATATATATATATCTAATATTTGTATATTGAAATATTTATTGCAAATTACATTTTAAATGAAATGGTATTCAATTAGATTTTGACAACAGAGAATAAAAAAAATTATCATCCATTAAAAAATTATTTTCGCTTAATTGCTATAAATTTTTATTTTGTACGTCAAAAGTGTATGATAAAATATTTGGTTAATTGAATAGCGTCTTTTTATATTCTCTTTTTTTTACCTTTTTGTAATGATAAATCGTAATTTTTTGGCAATTTATTGAATAAAGCATTTTAAATAGTAAGATATAGAAGGTTTTTTTTTCTTTGCCTTTTTTTGGATTTGCCGAAAAATCTGGCAGACTTAACAGATTATAAAAGAAAGAAGAAAAATATTATAATCTAATTCGATTGGACACTGGGGAAATAGAAGAAACAAGAGTAAGAAGGACAGTGCCCCTTTATTCCAATCTTCTGCGCTTTGGCCTCCCCACTCCTTACAGTGCCAAAGACATTCTTGCTTTCTCCTCTCTCAATATAGTTCCTTTGTTAGCTTTCTTTATCTCCTCAATTTTTAATCTTTTCCTTATATAATGTACAGTTCTCTGCGTTGGGTAAGTTCTACTGTTGACGTGCCCAAAAAATTGAAAAAAAAAAAATTTTTTTTTACTTTGTCAAAAACTCTAAAAACAACATTTTTTGCGTTTTATTTATTTTTTTCATTCCAATTATTAAAATTACTTGAAAAACATCGTCATTATAATAAACGTGACTAATTTGAAGAGGAATTTTTCAAAGTCCAACAACAACCATTTAGGCTTCTGGAGAAGTTATTTATACCTTAAAATTCGATTTCAGAAGTATTTTTAACAACATACGCCAAGTTTTTCCGTTTCATCTTGTAGAATGGGGAAAAAAATCATGACTGTATCTTCTAAATTTTTTTTTATACCGTGCGACACATCTAAAAATGTAATAACCCCTTATTACAACCAATTTTTCGCCATTTTTTAATCAATTGTCCTTATTTTCATTGCTTTCTACAACTAAAAATCTATTGTTAAAGATTATCAAATATAACAAATATACTCGATAGATATAATAATATTTAAAATATACATTTTTTTGATATGGTGCTTTTAAATCTATGCTCATTTATTAATCCCATAACAGCCATGAACTGACTCCATATAACAGGGTCTTCACCTTGTTTATTCCTTACTTACTCCTCTTTTTCTGCTGTACACAGTTTAATAGTAAATCTAGTTATTTTTCTCGTCCTAATATCCAAATTTTGAAAAATCTCTTGTAATCGTATACGTTACTGTTGATTATTTATTCAAATCCGAAGCAGTATTTAATTTTTAAATTCTTTCGATTTGCAAATTCACTTTTTTTGAATTAAAGAAAAATGAAATTAGGTTCAGGAACTTTTGTTAAAAAAAAAGAAACACTGTTTTCCTAATTTTAACATTGACTTTTTGTATCTACTTATAATTGTATTTTTAATAATCAATAATAAAATTACCGCTGTAATAATCATTCGATGTCATGTCATTATTGTTAATTCTATTCGATTCTTATTCCTTTTTTCTTACATAAACGCGACCACTTCGAAACTACACCTAATTATAATTTAGCTTTTTTATTATTTTTTCTGCAACTCCGAACCTTAATGTTCATGTCACAGTAAATATCAATAAGACTTTTATATACTGACTGATAAGGCGGGTGGGATTTATACAGCACTGGACATCCAATAAAATAACTCGCAAATATTAATCGGAGTGGTCGTTTCGCGTATATTTACATCAAACATTTTTAGCGGTATTTTTTCACTTCTGATTTTCATACAAACCTTTTTGTTGTATTTCGGAAAGAAAAAAAAACCTTAACACAGTGGAATCAAATAGAAAAAAAAATGATGCGTTTAGTCTGCTTAAAATTCGTTAATGATGACGCGCTGTTGCCAACACGAAATCATTCGTATGTTTGTCTGACCTTTTTTTTATTACCTGAGTAACCCGACCCTAAATTTAGGCGAAATGGGAATTAGGCGAATTGGGAATTAGGCGAAATGGTACCAGACCAAAAAAATTAAGAAACATTCATTGACGATTGACTATTACTACTATTGAGTTTACTATTATTCTTACATGTAAACATAGATTGTTTTATATTAAATGTTCCAACATGCGTGCGCACTATGAGTTCGCAGAACATAATTTTTTACTACTTTGGCCATCTCGCGGGCTGCAAAAATGTTCAAGGCGGGCCACATGCGGACCCGCGGGCTGGTCACCCCTGCTCTTTTAATCTTCAATTCATATATAAATAGGCAAAGACAAAACAGTTCGGTACTTTTTTATTTCCTGTTTATTGACCAATTTTGGAAACAGTTTTTTTTTTTCTTCTTATTTAAATAAAAAAATTATTACAAAAAATGAAAAACGGAAATCGCTATAGCCGGTGTAAATCTGTTCTTCTCGATAATCATCATTATTGGCTTTTTCACAGTGTGTACTAAATCTTAAGGTGTCGCGACACATTTAATATCAATTAAAGCAGGCTTTTTAATAAATTGTGATTTACTATTATTTTATGAATTTATTTTTTATTCAATTACAGTGGGTACTGAACTGTTTCGTATTGTAGATACATATAGAAGAGTGTATATTCTCAGATGTATACAATGAGCACGAATGTATGTGAGTAGAAAAAAAAAAAAAGAAGTTGGAAATACGCGTATACGTTTAACTTAAAAATTTTTAATAATAATTATGGTGGAATTTCAACGAACACACTAGTGTCTATATAATTGTAATGGGGTAATTCTTCCATTTCGAAAACTGAAAAGGTAAATTAATTGCGTTGTATTCGTTTTAGAGCAGAAAGGTCCCCGAGGCAAAACGGAACCTGATTTTTGACCCCGTGTCGTCCGTCAAGCAGTTGAAAGAAAATTTCAACAACAGCGCCCCGGATGTAACTCATTTCGACATGAGCTGCTGAATGGTATTTTCAAATTTGTTTCTGCCAAAGATATTAGGATTCTTTCACAAGTTGTGACCGGGTAAATAAGAACAATCAATCGGAGGGAAAAAGGAAGATACATGTTTGAAGCGCAAACCGTTATCGACGAAGCGAAAAAGGTAAAGAAGAAAAGAAAAAGCCGAAGCTTCGGAAAAAAGTTAAATTTCGATAAAGGCCAAAGTGAAAAATGCTCAAAAAAGGAAATGAATGTAGATGAAAAAATGCGAGAGCCATCTAATAACGATTCAAGCTGAAACGCTCTGCTCCGTACTGCAGTTTTCCGAGACGCTTCCCGTTCCTTATAGCGTTTCTTATATCCTGTCCTGTTGTTCACTGCTATATTCATTATTCCTTATGATTATACTGGATTAAAGTAGAACCGATTCTTCTCTTCCCACCGATTGTTTCTGGGCACCAGCCGGTGTTGAGTTCGAGAAAACACGAAAAAAAAAAAAAAAGAATTTGATCAATTCTGTCGCGATAATCGTTATTCTAGTTCCGTTGAAGGGTGGACTATTTTCCAAAACTGGCTCAATTAGACACATTGAATTCACATAGCGATGAGAAAAAGATGCTATTCGCGAATTTCATTATTGTCTATTTTACAGGTAGTGTTTTTTTGTTGTTTTTTTTATCATCTTAATAATATTTTTTTATTCTTTTCAAACTGCTATTAAATGTGCAGCAAAAAGTATACAGCTAATTTCGATTGAAAACCCCACGAACGTTGCATTATTATTATTAAACAACCGGGTTGTTCAAATTCGGTCTAACGTTAATGGAGAAACGAATACTAAATTTTTTTGCAATATTAATAACAGCGGTGGTTTGTATTTAACTTTTATTAAATGTAAAATAAATAATTAATTGCAGTACGGTTTCGCAATTCTTTCAAACATAATTTACGCCGCTTCGGAATGTTTTAATCGTTAAGTATTTTCTATTCGGCACTAGTTTCCGTCCACATTATGTTGTGTTCAGAAAAACAATGTTTACATTTTTCATTTTTGAATAAAAAATATATTTAAATACCGGGATTCTTGAGCAACATTCTTACATATCGTATAAATTACTGAACCGCTTATCTATATTGAAAAAACAAAAGGTTAATCAGACAACGCAACTTGTGACAAAAGTAAATTTCAACACTTTTTTAACAATTATATATATATATATATAATTTTTAATTGTTAAAAAAGTGTGGAAATTTACTTTTGTCATAATTATATTATTAACAATGTGTGTAAACAATAAATACAGTGAACGCAACTTGTATCAATGTTTTTTTCTTCCCCCTTATGGGTTCGTTAACATGGACATTGGCCCAAGAACAATGAAACAAAGAGCGAAGAAAGGTGCAGATCCTTACAGAGATAGCCGACAGAAAGTAATCAAGAGAGCTAGGATAACAGAAGGAGAAGAAAAGGAATTGAATGAATGAAGCATGGAGTGGGAATACCGATTTGTAAAAGGAAGAAATAAAAAGAAGATTGTTCAATTGATAATTACGAACAACCGAAAACATTATATGATCGGGATCACAAACAAGTTGATTGCTGGAGGGTGATCTATTTCACATCTATGGTCTAGGATGTTACAGATATAAATGTAGTAAAAGCATGTTTGAATATTATACGTAACAACTATTGGTCGTATTACCTAAACATACCACTACCGCCAAATAAGAAAATAACTAAAATAGAAATTTAAAAAAAAACCAAAAAAAAAACGGGTTATCGATATAAAAAAATGATAATAAAACTGTACCGTATCTGCTTTTTTTTTATTAACCTCGTCATTGCTGGATAGTTATTCTCGTTTTTGGAATCGTCCTCAGCGCTGTCTGTTTTTTTAATCTCTTTTTGCTTTTCCTGATTTTCCTTTTCTTCAAATACTGTTTCAACAGGTGCACAGAAGTAAAACCGAAAAATTCGTACGCTGTCGTTTCTTTCTTCTTCCTACGTCTTTTTCAGCTGTCTCTCGAAAGGTCTTTTAGTTCTTACGGGGCTACTAGCTGGTGACATGCAAGACAGTTAGTAATCCCCCTCAGATTATTGGAAATCGGATTATTTTTGTGGTTTTCTGATGGATTCGGTACATCTTAAAAAGCATTAGAGTTAAAATGGCATAGCGGGGAACCTTTTTGTATAATTTGTTTTTCGATAAGGCTTCTTTAATTATTCCAGGAATGTCACGTATATTATATCCATAGTCTTTCCGGGCGCATTATTAACCAATAATCAACTGAGAGGTATACGGAGTATTTAATCTAAGGATTGTAAACGGTTTTGATGTATGAGGTGGACAACGTCACTACACTGTGTTCCTTACAAAATTGTCGCAATGGAATGTGAAATAAATTGACCAGATTAAATCGATCGTAACAATTTAGCTCACCTACGCAATTATAATATGTAATTTTTATAATCGTATTTTAGTCACTAATCCGACAAGACTGATGAGCGATACGATGGCCCCAACTGACGGAGACGATACTCGTGACCGAGGAAAAGTCCGAGTTAATTAACTTAGCAAGAAATAAACGATTAGCATTCGTATAAATAGTATTAAATTATTATTAACGAAATTCTTGCTTCTTTATGATTTTTAGAATTAAACATGACCTAAACCGAGTTTTGATAATTCATGAAATTAAGTTTTAATTTCCCCGTATACAAAACTTTACAGTCCACTGGTTCACGATTTGCGGATAACTTTTCTACACAAATTTGTTGCGTTCCTCAAAATAACTTTACTATTCACCTACAATCGAATTCATCACTACTTTGTAATACTAGTGGATCGCCAATAAGCCTTTAATATTTTGCTTCGTGGCCAAGAAGAAAATGGAATAATGCTGTCCCCACTAATATATTGTTGTACGTAGATGATGCGAAAATATTTAAAGAAATAAAAAACAACAATGATTTGTATCAGTACTAGAAATAGATTTATCGAAGATTTCAAAAGTTAGAGTATAAAAGAACAAACTGCCGGTAAATGTACATTAAAGTGCCATCATATTACTTTTGTACAGAAATTTAAGGAAATTACATCAACTTACAGTATAAGGAACGTTTTTTCTGGAAACTAAAAATAAAATCCAGGATTTACGTGTAATTTTTGATTCCAAGCTCACTTTTAATGCTCATTTATTACCATACCATTAGTAAGGCAAGAAGGATGTTGCGTTTTTTATTCAGAAATCGTAAAAACTATGTTGCACATTAGTCACATTATATAATAGTTGAATTCCTCTCCTAAAATAATGATCAAAAAAAAAACATAAGTCCAAATACAGTTTTTTTAGGTATTTATTTGTAAGCGTGTGTCAAGTATTTTTCAAGTAATGTAATTTACGCGGATTTATTAGATGCATTTAATTTCAAGGCTCTTGCGAATCTCAAATGTGTTTCTGCTGGTTTGTGCTTTTTGTATAAAGTACGCTTCATGGAGAGATAATTTCTTTATATTAATTGGAAACAATCAGTGTTAAAGTTCCATCATTTGACTGCCGGAAAAATATGTTGCTTCAGATTTGGAAAGCGAAGACGTTTTCATGTTCCTCAACGAAAGCATTATCTACCGATTACAACAATATTTTAGATAAGTTCAGCGTGCTATCCTGGGTTGCCGTAATTTTGAAGATCTTTGTCGACTGCTGGACATTATAAACTGAACTACAACTCTACTTCTCCGTTCACACATATATCCACTGAACTTATATACTACTAAGATTGTGCCGTACACGCATTTGTCTAAATACATTTAATACTCTTGTATTTCCAAATTTTATAACTACTTGCCAGCTGGAGTTTTTGGGGGACTGGAGTGCACTAGCACTTGTATATGGGTTTGAGTAGCTGTGCATGATACTGAGTTTGAACGTAGATGCGATTGCAAAATTTGACGGATACATGTCGGTCCATATTATAATACTTACCGCTATAAGTTTGTTCGGTCTTATTAATCTGCCAGTGTGGATTTATGTGGGGTTTACCACTGCTAGATTAATAAAATTTATACGCAATAGTATAATTTTTAAATAATTAAAATATATAATACAATACACTTTGCGCCCTGAAAAAGTATTTGGGATTACCTCATCATTAACCAAAGGATACCGGAACAAAGGGCTAAAATTAACTGAAGAACTCGAGTATTTATTTGCAAAATAAAGATCACGAATAAGAATTAAGTCCAAAAAAAATTTAAAAAAAAAGTTGAAATTCATAAATCGAATGGCACTAATTCAATCAGGGGCCGGCTCTATTTAATATTTCTACGAATGATCTTCCTTCCGTTGTTCAAACGCCGGTGCAGTGTTCATTGTTTGCTGACGATTTCGCCATTTTCGTTAATTGCAACAGTGTCAAAATTATAGAGAAAGTATTACAGAGAAGTAGGTACATCGAAATTTCAGAACGGCCTTCAAATTTCCATAGCGAAAACCACGACTATTCATTTTTGTCGGCTCGGAAATGCAAGTACGAAATATCCATTAATCTAGATAGCAATCAACTGGTCGCAGCTTCCTCCGATCGTTACCTCGGCCTACTCTTTGACCGAACTCTATTGTGGAAATCCCACATAAAGCAATTGAAGCAATTCTGCTTCCGGAAAATGAACTTATTAAGGAAACTAGCGCATACCATCTATCAGACCGTGTCTCATTACTCCGAATTTATCGCGCAATAATAAGATTTAAATGCGACTATGATTCAGAGATATACTCAACAGGCAACCAGAACTACTTGCAATCACATTAAACACCATCCATACTAGAGCTCTTCAGCTCTCTACAGGAGCATTCCACACTACACTCCCATCGATAGTCCACATGCAGAGACGCTTGAATGGCCCCCAGATATTCAACAAACGGTTCGCTTGTCTAATTTCTATACCCAATGCATAGCCTTAAACTTCAGACCTCCGCGTGTAATATCAAAAGCAGTCGAGACAATCTCAATTATCAGCGGATTCTATCAATTACCAACATGAGACAACCACAGTTGATCTCTCACTTTGTCGCGGTCAATCCGCCATGGAACCACAATCCAGTCAAATTGGATCTTAATTTATTAAATTGATGCCGAAGTGCCCATTCCGTCTCCGAGAAGGCTTGAAGATATCTTTTCATATACCCGCAACGGATCAGTCTTCTCTTTACGAACGCATCTATATCGTCGACACTTTCGTAGGATGTTCAGTGATAAATGGCGTGCTAATTCGGTACTCACTTCCTAAATTCTTTTCCGTCCTTTCGACTGATCTATACGCAGGGCATTTCTAGTACTTCAGTTCTTCTTGAAACAGACAATGCAGCAGTAATCTGTTCTGCCCTTCTTACGACTTTAAATTCCATATCCGATGTTTTCAGTGATAGTCCATTGCGAAGGAAATAGTCAAACTACAGGTATCTGCCTCGCCTCGCGCGCTATCATTCCTCTGGATTCCAAATCACTCGGGGGAATTCCTGTAAATGGGTTGGCCGACGACAGAGCAGCCAGAGAAGCCACCACAGCGATTCTCCGTGTTCCAGACACACTCCGATACCAGCTTCAGACTACGTTCGCTACCTAAAATTGGCTTTAGATACACACTATGGAACCAACGATGGCTGTCCATCACCCCGTGCTCAAATAAACTTCGCCAAATTAAGCGGAATGTCCGACCGTGGAAGACTCACACCCGAGCCGAAGAAAAGATGATGTGTAATCATTACCAGACTCCGGCTGGAACATACGCACACATGGGGGGTTACCTACTGCAAAAGACACCGGCTCCAATCTGCAGCATATGTGTAACTCTGATCTTTCTGTCCTCCATATCCTCGCAGAATGTTCTCAGTTCAATTCCTCCCTCAGATTAATAACCTTCTCTCCTCCTTGTGTCTAATATCCTCTCTGTGATAACAACCCTACACTATCCTTTCGAACCTAATCAGTTTTCTGCACCATGCAAAGTTATACTACGCAATATATAAATTCCGTAATTCATTTAACATATACCTCTATATTTATCCGTGCCTCTAGCCGACAGTTGCTGCGCATGGCACGTAAATTTAAACAAATAATAAATAAATAATGCAATGAAAATAATAAAAATTGGAAGAAAAAAAAAAAATGTATTACAAGTTCAGATAACATGAACGGGTAATTTTCGTATTAGAATATTAATACTTTATTCTTTTAATATTGTGAATTAATATATTAATGCTGGGTCTAATTTTCAGTTCTATATAATATTTGCTTTAATAACAACAGATAAATTGTAATGCTGGCTAATATGTTCTCGGCAGGCAGTCCCGAAAGAAAAAAAGAATAAATAAATAAATGTTTTCTTCTTTCTAAAGTGTATTTTTAATATACATCCGATATTGAGTGTCGATTTGCGACTAAACTGGTGTTCAGCGTTTGCGTATGTTTTTATTTATTAATTGTTCATTATATCCGCTGAAGGATTTTTTATGTCGGGGTTTATCGCTCCGATATTCATCACAATCGGGACAGTTCAATATATGCTCCGATATTCATTAAATATACATTGATATTTTTCGAATTATCCTTATTTAGATTAACTAATTTCGTAAAATTATCATTTGTAACGAATGGGGTTCGTTTCCAATCCTCTTGTTTTTTAAAAGCCGATATTGTGACGCATCCGTACAGTGGCGCTATCTCTCGAGTACATGTGTGCGCATATGTTATTTGTTCGGTTTTTAGTATTTTTCCTATAACGCGTGGTTATCGAGGCTGACATCTGTTGGTCGAGCGGTCCTCGTTGGCTATTTCATGTGAGTGTATGCGTGTGTTTTAGAGGAGGCATGATGACGCCACCTCAAACTAGACGCACTGCTCTTGCCAGGTGTGGATCTATCGTTCTGGCGAGGCAGATAGAAGATCTATGATAACGAGACCTAAGATAACTGAGGGTGTATGTGTTCTTTTAATGATTCTTCTGTGTAAGCGCTGTGAGGAAAACGACGTTTATTCCATTTACTCCAAGATCACGTTTTATGCGTACTGCTCGTGTGTCTACGTCTCTCCACCTACTATTTTGGAATCAGTCAATAAATTACAACGAAAATTTCTCCTAAATATTGGCTCTCTATATAGAACAACTCTTCAACATGGGCCGTAATTGTTATTTGTAATATTCTTTTTCCCGTTGATTTATTTATAATTAAATCTCTAGCATCATTTCCGAATAAAGAGTTACTAAGACTTCTAGACTTCTCACGAATGCAGTATACATTTAAGTTCTGATCTGTTTAATAAATTTCGGCGGGATGCCCCACCAATAAGAACAAACTCTAATCTGTATTCTAAATGGCAATCCAGAGGGGACATAAACGGGTGGTCGCAAAACTTATCAATTTTTTCCTAGTATAACAATTGGACTCGAAGATGGAAATATTAATTTTTATAGTGCGCAGGTGCCCTCTTTTGGTGAATATTTGTATAGATTTCATCTTACTAGTTGGCCAGAGTGTACGCTTTGTAGTACTACTCCCGATGTTATTAAGCACACCTTGTGTTCTGACTTTCGGCACTTTACGTAGTTCGCATTTCCTCTTCTTCCGAGCTTACACTAACACCTGATGGTAATACTGAGAGCTTCCTATTTTTTTTGATGCAGCAGTGAAATTGAAATGTTCGAATAGCTAATAATTAATTATTTATTTGGCATACTATTGAAGTCAACCGTGAATCCAAATTATGGAAAGTTTAATCAATTCTGTGCTGCCTTCGTGCTTCGCCCACAACTTCATCGATTAAAAGGATCCACACGTATCATTGGCTAACACTGTACACACTCACAATTTATTTCGGTATTGTTATTATTAACATTTGTCGTATTTATTAGTATACTTCGCTATACATGCGTATACATATATATATACGTTTCATTAATACTTTCCTATTCTTATTTATATCACTTTTTTTTCTTTTTTCATGAAGTAATAGTTTTCTTCTTTTTTTTCTAAACTTCAGCTTATTTCAACTTATTATACGTATACAAGCTTAACTACTTACGGGTATCAGGGACTGTTTTTCATTCCTGTTATTGTTCATACTTTTATTACACGTTGCAGGGAGTTTTCATACACATTATTTATTTTAAGCTTTTTATTACACTTTTTATTTCACACTACTGATCAAATTTTGGCTTTTCAGAATCTTTCCGCTTGCCTCCTTTCTGCTCTATATTCACAGCCGAATTGATGGCTATCCTACGTTCCATTATTTTCATTTCCTCTAATATCACATTTCCTCCAAATTTTTGATTATATCGGACTCCATGACCACCCTTTACTTGTCTCGGCAAACATTATTTTCTTCGAACCTCGTGAACTCCGCAATTACATCAAAAGGTGTCAGGCCTACCCTTACGAGAACTCCCGATATTACATAGCTTGAAATACAACTCATCGCGTTAGTCGAACCGTTAACAATCGTAATACGTAAAGTTGACGCCGTGAAACAGGCACTTAATACACTTGTAATTTGTTACAATATACACGGGAGGCTTCCGCGAGATTTTTTCTTTCCGGAGGGGAGTGGTTCCAAGTTGAAAAAGATATTTCGGTTGCAGAAATAAAAGTTCACTACTACAATTAAACTGGGAAATTAGTTTTTGCAATTATTACGGGCGGTTAATTTTTAAAAAATTTTAGCATAAAATTTATAACGAATTGCATTTTAGTTGTCAATAACTTTATTTCCGACGCAAAATCAAAACTCGTTTTCCCTATTTTATAAAGAAATAATAAGGAGAAAAAACATCTTCGTTATACAGATTTCATTCCTAAATGCAAGGCATGATTCGACTTTTTTTTTCAAATTCTCAGGAAGTCAACCTAATGCGTTCCTTCTGCGAGCGCCCGTGTGACGTTATACATTTTACCTGTTAAAACAACTGTGAAAATCTTTATTCGTCCTTTTAAAATATTTTCGTATATTCATGAATATTCAGATATTTTGCTTTCTGTCTAATTTTGGAATTTTTTTCGTTTCATTACATTGTTCTTTTTTAACTTTCTATATTTCCTCCGCTTTCTTCGGTTCTTATGTTTTGCTAACCATTATTTTTTAAACAAATACAGTCTTTGAAAAAAATTCTTCAGTTAGGTTTTTTAGCTTTAACTAGTGATGAAGTCAGGCCGAAAAAACACTATTCCAAATTGTTAAAAATTTAACGTCTACAGTTCAGTTTTTTGCCGTTAGTTTATAATAATATTAATTTTTTTAACAAATATGGCATGTAGAAAAATTTTTGCATTTTTACTGTGTGTTACTAAACTTATCATCATCAATGAACCCCCTAAGCTATGTCGTGACCACGATTTATGTTTCCGCTTGCTCCACTGTTTTCCGCGCCACTAGTTCCGATCTCCACTTTGCCTTCGACATTTCGCGAACGATTTTCCCACTACTCTGCATGGTCCGTCCATCGCCTACTCTTCCACGAATGCGGTTTCCATCTGCTCTTCGTTGTATTATTAATCGTTCTATGGACTTTCTGCGACGTATAAGAAATTACATGAACCTAACTGTAACTTCTCTCGATAACCGCCTCTTAGTATTAAGCTTATTGTATTTGATTTTTCGGCTGTACACTACTGTACAGAGTATTTATACGCCGTCATACCCACATTTCAAAGCTGTACGTTTTTTGTTTACAGCTTTTACAGTATCCACGGTTCTGATGCGTACATGGAAAATATTGCCATGTGTCATCGATTCATCTCCACTTATTTTACACTTAATTTACTCATAAAATTTTGTGCCAGCTGAACTTTTGTTGAACCGCCTACATCTTCGACCAGTGATCCCACACATTTGTTTCCGAACTATTTCCTATTCGTTTATATGTTTTTCCTCTTGAGCTGTTGAATTTCTTTCGTCAGTCGCCTTTAATTTAGTTTTTTTGTTATTCATTTCCAGACCATATTTCACGTTTATTTCCCCTGGAATCATTCTAAGAGATTTTTCATCTTTCCAAAATTACGACCTATGAGCGTTGCGCCACCTATAAAACGTAAATCAGTCGGAATTCCTCTAGTCTAGTTTTCTAGTATTTTTTATTACAACGCATTCACCACATAGAAATTGAATCTCTGACTCTGCATGTCCCTCAATGTCATAGTATCCACCATCTCCAATTGCTTTATTTCTTTTTAAAAGAACCTCCCTCTCTATAGGAAATGGTCTCAATTCTTCATGCGGATGTGGTATCTTACTTTTCTTCTCGTTTGCACTGCTATGCAGCTTTTGATAGTATTGACTTCAGACTTCAGCTATTTCTTTTTTTCCTGATTTGACACAGCCGTTCTCATTTTGTACAGCGCAATTTCTCATCTTGAATGATCGCTCTAATCTTTTTGTATAAAATTCATTTTTAGCCGCATGTTCTTGGATTTCTCTACAGATAGACTTATATGCTTTTATCTACACGGCAATAGTTATGGGTTTTCGTAGATATTTGCGTTATTTCATTCTCATCCGATCGCAGACTACGTCTTAATCTTCTTTTTTCAATCAACTTAATTGTTTCGCCTGATATTTATCGTTTCCGATTCCTTTCAAAGTTTCATTTTTAAATTTATAGCACAATCCGTGAGACCACCGGTCGTATATTTCATATCCCAGTCCTGGAAAACCCCGGTTGCCAACGAATCGCGTGGCAATATATTTCCTTGCGTTGCAACATTCTTGGCGGTTTCTTTGAAAATTTAATGCGAGGGTTTTTCATTACTTTCCGTATGATTTTCTGTTAGGGTGTTTATACCCCCTTGGTCGAAAAGTCCCGGTTATAAAGTTCTAGATACATCCGACTTCTCGCTCTGGTTTGATACTAATCTGACCTCGCCGCATTGTCACGAGCAAGTTGCTGATGGTCTGCTATTGCAAATGCATTAAAATGCTTAGCGGTATTTCTTGACAGGAGATAAGTGCGAACCATCATTTAATTTAATTGCAATTAGATTCGGTAGGTGAGATTGCTAGATTTAGAATGAGCATTGTATGAATCGTAATTCAGTAAGGGACTTGCTCGAGAAAACTCGTTAAACGGTTTTTGGAGTACTGTTAACCAACACGGAGAAATAGAAAGTGACTATAGAATTTCATTGCAATCAGGATCGAATAAATTTAGTATAACTGAGAACAATAAAACGTGATGGAATAAATAAGGCGAACATACAAATTTACTGAAGATAGCGTTTAAAGAACACCTAATCAATAAATTTTAATCATTGGGTAAATGAGTCTAAATAAATAAAAAATTTTAAAGAAAACCGAAGAAATAAAACAGTCGATAATGACTACTTATACCTGTGTTAAATAATAAACAGTTTGCTAAATTAGAAGTAAAATTATTAAGTAGATTAAATTAACTCTTATAATACCGATATTAAAGCCAGCAGCACAAATAGAAATGAAATAGAGTAAAGGTCAATAATGAATAATCACAGTTGAGTTCGTAACAAAGTGTTAATAGTAATTTACTCAATTACCGTGAGAGTATTTATTATGAATATAGGAACGTAAAGGAATTAAAATACGAGTCAATAATCTTCAAATAGCGAGCTTTCTATCGACGCCTGTTAAAAAAATTGCTCGACAATTTTGGAGTTTGGGGTGCCTCAAGGGTCGAATTTTTAACTTTGAATTTTAACTAAGCAGAGAAGCGTACCCTTGAATGCATTCGACTATAAGTTGTATTGCAATATTTAATTGCAATACTCGCATTTCAATATATATTTATCTTTCTTACGCTTTTTAAAAATCTTTGCGAAGTTCGGAAGTGTCAAAAAGGAATCAAAAAGTTGACTTATTATCTCTGAATAATAAGATATCCACTGATATACAATATAATTAAAAAATAAATTTAACGATATCCTACAGATTCAATTTGAAAATATGAAATTTGGCTAAGTATAAGTAAAGGAATGTTTTTGATTGTGTTCGTTTAGCAGATGTTTTGCAATTTTTAACAAAATTCTTACCGGAAAGCGTGTATTTATTTCTGTGATTCCTACAAGTAATGCGCTTTCTATTGACAATAAACATGCTTGTAACAAAAAAAAAAAAATTTAGCGTTTGCAGTGCTCACAAAAGGTCAAGATTTTAAGTTTAATGTTTAGTTAAACATAATCATAGAAACTTTTTTGAATGTGTTTGACTGTATGCTGGTTATATAACTTTTAATATTATTCATGCTTCATACAATTTTTTGAGATTTCTGCGTAGTTCGAAAGCTAGCACCTTTCTATCGATATACATACAACAAGTCGGCAAAAAAATTATTTGGAATTTTGTGACCATCTGGGAATCAAAGTTTGTTATAATTAATTTACGAAACGAAAACGAAATAAAAAAATAATTGAAACTTTATCGTACGCGAAAATTAAACATTTAATTTTGCTTTGATTTAAGTAAAACATCACTGACTTATGCAAGTATTTATCAACTAAAATATCCGATCGGCAACTTTCCAGTAAGACAATAAATTTCATCTTGTATATTGTGCTGCTATCTATACGAATTCCCCGATGTATACGCAAATGTAACAGAAACTAAAAAAAGAACACGCTGAACAGCGATTGACAGAAGAAATGATTTGCTTTTGGACATTTTACTTCTCTAATTTGATTCTGCTTACTTTTACACCTGTAGCAGTGGCGGCTTATGACAAGTAAATTTAGGAAGCTCTAATATGAAATTATAATAATTTATAAAATGTTATAAAAGTACCTCAATTTTTGACATTCTTATGTCTTTGCTTTGGCACATCAACTTGAAAAGCGTTATGAAATGGAAGCGTCACGAAATGGACCGTCGCGGAAAAGCGTTACGAAAATTTCATGTCTTTACTTGGATACGACTGATTAGTGATATTTTCATGTCTTTACTTTGGCACATTATCTCGAAAAGCGTCACAAAATGGAGAAGTGTTTTCTATAACGACTTGTAAAAATCGTAGGGCTGTGTATTTCACATGTCATTTCCTTGTTTATCAGGTGTACAAGTATGAAATGCAGATTTTTTTTCGAAAATAAACACATGAAATTTGGAAGAATGGTAAAAAGTGGTTTACTCAAAGTATGCTCCATCGCTAGTTAAACATTTTTCCTATCTCTCGGGCAATTTGTGAATACCACGCCAGTAAAAATCTTTCCCTTTTGCCGCTAACCATTCATCGAGCTATTTTTTCACGTTTTCGTACGAACCAAAGCGCTGCTCAGCAAGTGCGTGACCCATCGATGCAAACAAGTGGTAATCGGAAGGAGCCAAGTCTGGTGAGTAAGCCGCATGGGATAGCACTTCCCAGCTGAGTGCTTCCAACGTGTCGCGAACCGGTTTTGCCGTGTATGATGGAGCATTGTCATGGAGAAAAATTACCTTGTGTTGCCTTTTTTGATATTCCGGTCGTTTTTTGAGCAGCGAACGGTTCAAATCGACCAATTGTTGTTGGTAGCGTTTGGTATTAACCGTATCACCAGGCTTTAACAGCTCATAATGAACCACGCCCTTCTGGTCCCACCAAACACAGAGCATCGTCTTCCTGCCAAAGCGATTCGGTTTTGCGGTCGATGTGGATCGTGCGCCTGGATCTACCCATGATCTTTTGCGCTTGGGATTCTCAAAATAAATCCACTTTTCATCCCCAGTAACGATACGATGCAAAAACGACTTTCTTTTGTATCGTTCGAGCAAAATTTCACATGTGTTTTTGCGCCTCTCCATCTGCCTCTCGTTCAACTCATGTGGTACCCATCTGCCGACCTTCTGAATCTTTCCAATTTCTCGTAGGCGATTAGAAACAGCTTGTTGACTAACGTTTAATTGCTCTGCAAGTTGTTTTTGTGTTTGCGCATCGTCTTCATCTAACAATGCTTGCAATTCTGCATCTTTGTATCTTTTTGGCGGTTTTCCATGTTCCCAGTCTACAACATCGAAATTACCACTTTCGAAACGTCGAAACCATCGTTCACACATATCCTGCGATGGAGCATGTTTACCATAAGCTTCTCGAAGCAATCGGTATGCTTCAGCAGCAGTTTTCTTCGAATGAAAACAAAAAATTAATGCTGTCCGCGAATGCTCTTTATTTGGCACAAATGTCGTCATATTAAACACACCAAAACAATACTACGCAAACAGTTTTTCAATTTATTACTGATGTACGTTTGACACATGTTGAGGGCGCAACAAAATTGCATATGCATCAAATTTTTATAATACACATTGTATTGGTGAACATCTGGTTTTTCAAATCCGCATTTCATACTTGTACACCTGATACATTGACATTTTTATGTCTTTACTTTGACATATAAACTCGAAAAGCGTTACGAAATGGAAGCGTCACGAAATGGAGCGTCACTGAAATCGTTACGAAAATTTCATATTTTTACTTTGATACGATTGATTACTAATATTTTCATGTCTTTACTTTGGCACATAAACTCGAAAAGCGTCACGAAATGGAGAAGTGGTCCCTATAACGACTTGTAGAGAGACCTGTGAAGATCGTAGGTTTGTGTATTTCACACGTCATTTCCTTGTTCACATTTGCTGAGCGCAAAAAACAATTACCGTAGTAATTATAAATTTAGTCTCGTGTAAACCGTTGCGGCGTGTACACTGCATTCCTCGATTCCAACGTTTCCCGCCAAAAGGACGTCGGTGATATATAGCCGAAACGACGATCCATGGACCCAGCGTATGTTACTTTTTTCGACGTACCTCTCAAACGGGACAACGTGGAACGATAAGATCAAGTTCTTCGAGCAAATACTGCCGTACTCGATCAAGCTGAAAGGCCTGTTTCTCTTTATCGATGAAATAAAGCTGTACGATTTACTGATCATAATCTGTGCTGATTTTAACATCGATTTCCGTTTGGACGAGGGATTGCGATTCCGTCAATTCACGAGTAAAACGTTCGGTTGTGAGATGAATGATTCGATGGACCTCTCGACAAATATGACGTGCATCGACGGAATCTTTACCCGAAACGTATCGAGCGTACAAACGTTAGCTTACTTGTGTCGTACTTTTCTCACCATCGGCCATTGCTCAGTATTCCCACCCCTAACGATAATGATGTAAATACTAGCGGTAGTTAGTTGTTAAATATATAAAATATATATTTTTGCGAATACATTGAAATATAATATGTATAAAGGAAATCATAGTACTGCAGTAGGTAGGTTCAATCTCGAAATTATACGTTGCGATATAATATGTACAAGGCATTTACAGGTTGCACGGCGACATTCTCATGTCGACGAAGGCCTGAATGGCTGTACAAAGCCTACTTCTTTTAAGGGAAAACATGAAAATGTCTCATTGTGTTGCAGATTTGTACGCAAGCTGTTTTTTACTTTTCTTTTGTCCATGTTTTAAACTAAATAAAACTGATTTAATTCAAGTTCTGATTTAATTTTAAAAAGATGATAATCTGTTGAGTGCACTTTGTAACTAATAAAGTTCTACAAAATGTGGAAAAAAGCAACGGGGATAATAATAGTGTCAAGGAAGGAATAATAGTTATAGCGTAAAATTAAAGAAGAATTGCCTATGACGACGTATAAGGACGATAATAGAAAATCATTTTGGAAAAGAAGAAAATCGAAAATTACGACTTTACGTAAGACATTTGTTTAAATAATAGTCCAAAATACGAAATGTATATTAATCTCCTGTTGTCGAGGAGAAACGGCACTGACGACGCTAACGAATATTTAATCCGAGAAAATATACACGAATTTAATAAATAACAAAACATTTAAAAAAAAACTAGTGAAAAATATGATAACTAAAATCAATTTGTAAAAAAATTAATCATTTTTATATAAAAAGTTTAATCTTCTATCTTTTTTTGAAATAAAATTTTTAATGGCTTTCATCACATTCTGTTATATTGTATATCAAGCGTTTATTTACAGATATTATTAAGTCATTAAGGCGATCTTCACTCGTTGAATTCTCCAAAAACGTTTTTATTCTTTTAAGAGTGGAAAAACATCGCTCTGCCCCTCAGCCGTTGACATTGGAGTAACTAAAAGAATTTTAATCAGTTTTGCTGTTTCGCTGAATATTTCACGTAATTAATTTTAAAATATCCAAGACATCATATTAGGCGGTGACACTTGAATTGCGCACCGTTGTTTACCTGGACTGACGGTTAAAAAAGGTCTAGTAATCTAAACACACGAATTCCGCACCGGAAGTTTGTGGATATAAAATATAAAAAAACCAACGAAAATGGCCACTGGGACCATAATATTTGTTGGACACAGAGGTTCCAAAACTGATGGCTGTTTCATCGTACTACATTTTTAATGTTCGATAGTTTTCAAAATTTTTACGTATTGTATTTTTAAAATGCTATTTAAAATCTGCCAACGGAAAATACTACTACACCTGTTTATGTATTAAAAATATTTCCTCTATAACAACGGTTTATTAAAAAAATATTTGAGAATAGGCCAGATTAATTTTAAAAATATAGAATTGTTTAAACTTGCAGTTTCATTTTTCGTTTACTAAACAAATATTATATACTTCTGATAAATAACTATGATGCATATTTATGTTCTTATTTATAATCATTAAAAATTCATTCTGGCTTTTGCAATTTGCTAGTTAGCTCAACTTTCAGTAACTTAACATACTCCTAATATTGTCTATTTACATTTATGATGATCTTTTATCTTTCTAGTTTAAAAAGAATTATATTTGTGGCCAAACGTGTGTATTTTATCTCTTGACACAGCGACAGCTACAATTTTTCCTTATTTACAAGTTATACTATTTTTAATGAAATATTTCGGTTTCATGTATTTTAATGTTAACTCCATATTATATATCATTAATGTTAAGCAATTATCAGCGTTGTCAGTTTGATTACAGGGATGAGTGTTTCTGTAACAATAGTTTTGGAATTCCACAAAGCCGCTGTAAAATAACTATTCTGAAACACATATTTTTATTTTCTACGATTAGAAATGGAACAATTAAAAACAGCGTCCAATTACTGTTACGTGCCATTTGCAAGCCGGATAATTTTTTAAGGTTTTTTTTATGCGGAAAAATTATGACGATTACACATTTAAATGTAATGTACAAAAATTACTTATTAAAATGCTCTTTCAGAACATGCATAACGTTCGAAAACAGCTCTTCTAACCCTTGAGCGCTAAAAATCGCACGCAAAAAGTTATATGAATATGTAACATGACGAATTTTCAAATGACCTAAAAATCACTTCAAAATAGGTATAACTCGCTAACCGATATTATTATTCCTGGAATTTATAAAATATGCAACAAGCAACAAACTTGGCGTCGCATGAAGTAAACATTTCCAATAACCATTTAAATGAAAAACCCCACTCGGATTTAAAAATGGTAAACGAATGTAGTTTTCGTAAATATGTAAATAGGGATATTTCGGAAAAAAAAATGTAACGATATTTTACCTTCAAATTTAAATTACCGGAAGATGCTGGAAACTTAAAAGTAGAAAAGTATATTTTTCCCGGACGTGTTGTGTATTAATGAAAAACATTATATGGAAGTTGAAACCGTATTTCAGTTTCCGAAAAAAGAACTTTCAGAATCTATGACCAATTTAAAAAAACTTTTAAAAAAAATGATTTCCTTAACGAAAAATTGTAATATTATGTAAATAATATACAAACATTATGTCAATAAATGAACGAAAAAATAAAATTAACCCATCAGATTTTTTATTAATTATATAATAAATAAAAATGCGAATTAAATTTAATCTCATAAATAAATATGAATATTATCATAAAATTTAAAATAAAACTATAAATAGACTATTACAGCGCAGGGAATCTGTACAATTGCTTTATTGGTACAACATTTTGCGAAATGCAACTGTAGGGTGGTGTGTACCAGGCTACTAAGAAATACAATGTTGCCGAAATGAACTGCAGCAAATTTAAAGAACGGTATATTTCGCCAAAGTGTACATCAAGTGTGAACGTCGCCGGAATGATAAATAAACATTGATCGCATAAAATTGACAGCCATATAGTTCGACATTGATATCTGAATAATCTTAATCTTAACAGTAAAAAATAAACGTGTACATATGGCGAGTAAATGACAATTCTTATAACGCGGGGTAAACAATTGTATGAAAAAATTAAATTAAAATTATGACGGAATTGTTTAAAAAATTATTATTAAAATTATTATTTATCGAAAGTATTTACAATTATTATTTATATACAAAATTATTTATAGTTTTTTGTAGTGTACACCTACAATCCCTCCCTTTGTAAAAAATAAAAAAAATGGAACATTAATTATTAAATAAAACGTACCAGAGGTTTAATACTCCTGCCAAATCTTGTGGTAACTTTCTCATGGAAGGATCGTGGGATGTGGTTATTCTGTTGTCGGATCTGTACTGGTTGGTCATCACCACTAAATGGAAGTTCTTCAAAGTTCGTCTGTAAATCTGAGTCCAAGGTCGGTGACGTTCTTAATATTCCTCTGGCTGAAGCTGGGGAAGTGACTCCTTGGTTATATTCGTTGCTATCTGTGGATTACGCTGTTGGGAAATTGTTATCTGGACGTTCACTTTCTAGAAAAAATGCTGGAATCACGCGGTCCATTGAGACTGTGCGTTGGTCCGTTCCGTAATCTAGGGTGAGCACTTTTCTTTTACGTTTCAGTACTCTAAATGGTCCAGTGTACGGCCGTTGTAGCGGGGTGCGAGTTGCATCCTCTCGTACTAAAACATGTGTGCAGGTTGCCAGTTCTGATGCTACAAAGATTGGATTCTTGCATTTATGTGTAAACGGTACCGGCCGGAGTGTGTTCATAGCTGCTTGTAATGAGCGGACATATGATTCTGTGGCCTTGGTAACATCAATTCCTTCATCTTCCTGCCAAAGTAATCCACCTGGAATCGTAAGCTGAGTGTCAAATGCTAATTGCGCTGAAGAAACATTGGCATCTGATTTTATTGCTGTACGAAGTCCTAGTAAAACCAGTGGTAGTGAATCTAGCTAATCACCAGCAACGCACTTCAATGCTGTTTTCAGTGTTCGATGCCATCGTTCAAGTGCTCCATTGGCAATCGGATGATATGCTGTTGTTTTTATGTGGTCCACTCCCAGAATCCTTGTCAGTTCGGTAAAAAGTATACTTGTAAATTGCCTGCCACGATCTGAAGTCAAACGGTGTGGTACTCCATAACGGGAAACCCATTCTCAAACAAAAACGGTAGCGATTGTATTTGCCGATATATCAGCCAAGGGTATGGCTTCCGGCCAGCGTGACCATCGATCAATGAATGTGCATAAGTATGTGAATCCTCTGGATTCGGGTAGCGGGCCCACAATATCGATATGGACATGTTGGAATTTCTGCGAGTCTGGGAATTTTTCCAGTGGTGATTTTGTATGCCGGTTAACTTTTGACAGTTGACATGGTTGACATGCCTTGACCCAAATTCGGATGTCCTTCGTTGCATTCGGCCACCAGTATTGTGAAGTAATAGCTTTTACTGTGCTGTTTTGGCCACTGTGTGCTATGTTGTGGATGGAGTTGAAAATTTTCTGCCGAAGCCGTTCTGGTATGACTGGTCGTTGGATTCCCTGGAAAATATCACAAAATATGTGGTTCCCATCTCGTTCTACTGTTATAAATGTGTGATTGCCGTATCCATTTTGGCGCATCTGCTCGATCTCTACATCTCCATTCTGACTTGCTGCAATTTCTGAGAAAGAAGTTGATTGCGGAACTGCATTAACTGTTTCTACCCGACTCAACGCGTCTGCCACCACATTAGATTCACCTTTGATATATTCCAATCTGGGTGCATATTGCAGGATGAACTCGATTAATCTGGTACGACGGTCCAGCATTCTCTTTTTTCCTGTCTGCGGTCGTAGGAAAAGTTAGTGGTTTGTGATCTGTGCGAATTGTAAAATCTTTACCTTCTAATTGATAGGTGAATTTTTCGATGGCCCGGGCGATTGCATATAGTTCCTTGTCGTATGCACACCACTTCTCTTGAGCTGGTGTAAGTCGTTCTGACAGGAATGCTAACGGCTGCCAACTGGATTCTGCTTGACAACGTTGTTCTAGGACGGCTCCAACTGCTATATCTGATGCATCAGTTGTTAATCGGAGTTCTGCGTTAGAATCTGGGAAGACCAATTCTGCTGCTTCCTGTATTCCTATCTTTGCCTGTTGATGAACTGCTAACAATTCCTCTGTCCATGTGATTGGTGTTTTATCGTTACGCCGAGGATGACCACGCAGTAGGTTGGTAAGTGGTGATAGTGTTCGTGCTGCGTTAGGGTAACAATTACGATAAAAATTTAGGATACCTAGCTGCGTTCGAAGTTGTGCGATGGTTTTTGGTGGTTGTAGCAAACGAATAGCTTCCAGACGTTCCCTAGTTGGTCGAAAACCACAGGCGCTGATATTGTATCCTAAAAAGTTTATATCTTCCTTCAAGAAATGGCATTTGGCTATGTTGATGTGGAGGCCAGCTGCATCTAAACGTCCCAGTACTGCTCGCAAGTGTGACATGTGTTCCTCTTCTGTTTTGCTGAAGATAAGGATGTCGTCCAAATACACAAAAGTGTTGGGCAGGTCCTTCAATACGTCATCTATAAATCGTTGCCAGGTCTTTGGGGCGTTCATGAGGCCAAACGGCATTCGTATATATTCGTATAATCCAAACGGGAGGACTATTGCGGTTTTTTCCTGGTCATTCTTGTTGACGGGAATGTTATAAGTACGCACGAGTAATATCAATATTTGAGAAAATTTTGTTACCATGGAGCCCAGCGAAAGCATCTTCCAGACGTGGCATTGGGTATTCGTCTCGCTTGGTTAACTGCATTTAATTGTCAGAAATCGCCGCAGAGTCGAATATTACCATCTTTCTTGGCTATGACTGCTGGAGAGCTCCATGCTCCTTTGGATGGCTGTAAGATACCAACTTTTACCATTGTATCCACTTCTTGTTTTGCTCGTTTCCAGATGTCTGGCCGGAGGCGTCGAGGTTTTGAGCGGATCGGTGGTCCTGCAGTTTCAATGTGAAGTGCGACATTGTGTTTGATCGGTAGGAGTTCCTGTCGGGCTTGAGTGATTGCAGGAAATTCGCTCAGCAGCTGTGCAACGCTATTGTTGATGGATACCACATGAATGTTGGAAGCTGTTGTAGTTCCTTCACTGGTTGGTACTGATGTGAGGTTCCGACTGTCTAGCAAGCGTTTTCGTGTTAGATCTGGAATCAACTTAAATTTCGCTAGGAAATCGGCTCCTAGAATCCCGTCGTGATCGCCAATTGTAGCGTGGTGTGTACCAGGCTACTAAGAAATACAGTGTTGCCGAAATGAACTGCAGCAAATTTAAAGAACGGTATATTTCGCCAAAGTGTACATCAAGTGTGAACGTCGCCGGAATGATAAATAAACATTGATCGCATAAAATTGACAGCCATATAGTTCGACATTGATATCTGAATAATCTTAATCTTAACAGTAAAAAATAAACGTGTACATATGGCGAGTAAATGACAATTCTTATAACGCGGGGTAAACAATTGTATGAAAAAATTAAATTAAAATTATGACGGAATTGTTTACAAAATTATTATTAAAATTATTATTTATCGAAAGTATTTACAAAATGGTTATTTATCGGAAGTATTTACAATTATTATTTATATACAAAATTATTTATAGTTTTTTGTAGTGTACACCTACACAACCTATCTATTTCCCCAGTTTGCAATTGGGCTAATTCCTCTTAGTTATAAATTCATGTTTGTATATTTTTATGTTTTGTTGGAATTATCCGTTGCCGAAAACTATTCATTTTAATATACGATTTAATTTTGTACTAATTTTAAATGTTTATGTGTTGTCATTTAAAATTTAAGCAGAATGCTACAATATATTGTTGGATGGTATACTAAATATCAAAATTACGAGTTTTATCAAATCAAATGACAATTTATAACTGAAACTGAACACTGATTATAGGCAAGATAAAATCAGAACTGAAATTTTCCCGAAACTTGCTTCCTTCAAACTCTAAATAACTCTATATTATAATAATAGATGCCTTTAATTTATCGAACTCGGAAATTTTATCTGTTCACATTTGTATTTGCATATGTAAATTAATCAGTTGATACGAAAGTATTTTCTGTTAATCGAAAATACAAGCTTCATGAATCATAATATGCCGTGCACTGAAAATTCTACATATTCAGTTAGAAATTATTGTAATTTACATTATTTTATATAGGTAATATTCGCGCAAAAAATTATTCTATTTTATGCAACATTCCTTAACCCGTAAGAGGTCGCGCCCGATCTAAAAGACCGGGTTTTTTAAATTTCATTTGTTATTTTAACTGTGCTGTTTCTCCAGCGAAAATAACTCAGCTATTCCTAGAATAATAGATAAGCATGAAGACTAAAAATCGTTGTACTTAACCAGGATAGGGTATTAGTTTCGGCGCGACCGATATCGTTTCGATTTATTTCAGTTTGATTCTCTTTTGTGTTATGTTCCTGAAAATATAGAGTGCTTCTCTTGTTATCATTACTTCATGAAAATTGCCGAAGAATCAGGTGCAGCTAACAAACCAGAAATGCTAACATTTTGTAACTTAGATACTGCAGATGAGTTGAAAAATACATACTTGGTGTCTCAAGGAAAAGTTATCCAGGGAACTCGAAAGTTATCGGATTCGTAGTATTTTACACGAAAGGCAGAATAAAGAACAGCTAAATATTAATGTTGAAGAGAACAATTTAAAAAAATAAAAATACAAAAAACTAAAACGCAGTGTAATAGCGGCAAGTGTTTGTATGCAAAGAGCACACCAGTTCCAGCATGTTTTAAATGCGCAAATGAAAACAAACGAAAGTCTAGTAGTGAGTGTTAACACTTTGATATTACATATACCGTATTTTATTATTATCTATACTTCTTCCTAGAACTTTTTTGTATATGTTAAGAATTAAGCTATTTTTTATAAAATGTTACAAACTTATATATATTTGTTCGAATTAAAAAATCCTGTTTATTCATGATAAAATAATAAAACAAAAACAAAATAACATAAAAAGGAATAAAAATGGAATAAAAGAACTAATAAACACGAAATATTTCTTTCAAAAACATAAAAAAGTAGTTTTTAGAAACGTTTTTATAAAACCCGGTCAATAAGACCGGCGCGACCTCTTGCGTTATAAAACATGACGCAACCTCTTACGGGTTCAATGTGTACGTTTCTAAATTGTTAAAAATATTCAGAATAAGAACCGTACTGCTAACGGGATGATAGCCTATTTTTCATATTTTCCAAATAGCAAACGTTCCCCATCGAGATATGATAACACATTTTGGAAGTCACTGAAAGAACGACACTTTTACTGATTTTTTAATTCCTTCGTCGATTTTATAAAATCCGGAATATTCTTTTTAAAGGCCGTGTAGAATTCGAGTTCCCAGCAGGCGGGCTATTTCGGGTCGGTGCACAATTCGAGTTCGACTTCTCGCTGCGTTAAGGGTTGGCGCGGAATTCGTGTGTCCCCTCATATTTAACACTCCGAAGATCGCGCCCCTAAAATCACATAGAAGGTCGCAGCACTGGATCGGAGAGATCCACCTGAATAAATCGTACTTTTTTCCATAAATTCCAGTGGATTGCTCATAAAACGAATAGAACAGGATCAGGGATGAATTTTCTAATATAATTCTTGAAGAAACAGTCAATATTGAACATACAAACGATGTATTTCCAAAGTATTTTTAGGACACATTTCAACTGACTTAAAAAAGTTCATGTTAGCAAATCCACCATACTATTCAAAGTTTTTGACAAGATAGCCGTACCTGCTTGTTACAGTATCATTCTAAAACTTATTATAAATCAATAATGCATTAATGTAGGTATATATTATGACACGAAGAAACAAAAATCAGACAAATCATCAATACTCACAAACTAGGTCGCCTTGGATCAGAGAGATACCTTACCCTGCAGGTAACAACGGGTGCACTGGGTGAGGGTTAGAATGCAGCTGGTGTGCAAGGCCCCTCATATTAGGAATGTACTAGGGAGGACAGCGCTCCCCAGTGGAGCGCTCGCGGTAAACACTAGAAAAAGCACTTGGTGAATCTCTCAGATCGGGTGCGATCTTCAGAATGTTAAACAACCAACAATGCCTTGAAAATCTGATCTTGAATAAAAGTTACTTCGAGTTCAGTCTTTAACTTACTTTTTTTCCAAAATGAGATAAAATTGAATAGCGGATTGAAAAATTGATGTGAGAAACCGTGTTTGGAATAATCTGTAAAATTATCGGTGGATACTAATAATGCAGCTTCTAAGTAGCCCCTATAAAACAGTCGTATCTTTTACTTGAAAATCTATGGTGCCACACATTTCTCTAGCAATAGCCGAATTTTTATTTTCTTTATTCTTTTATTCCACTTTTCGTCGAGTATTTTCGTTATCGGTTATTTCAAACTCTGTTACATTTGAATGCAGAATAGTAGATACGGTTTTTTTAGTCTTCTTTATCTCTCAGAAGTTAGCTGCTCTCTTTATCTTTATGATTAAAATTTATTAAATAGTATATTTACATGTGGCATAATTTTACGGAATAAAGTAAGCCTAAATATAAAATCTGGGTCTCCTAAGGTTCTTTGTAAACTCATATAGTTTTCCTTGACTGTAATATTTTTATTAGATTTTTGTTCGTTTTTTTTTTGTTTTTTTTTAAATATATATATATATATTTATTACTATTTATACATTTTCTTGTCAAGCTAGGCGCTTATCGACGAGTTTTTCTTACATCTTGTTGCAGGCCCGTGCCCAGAATTTTGGAAGGGGGGGGGGTTGAAAATTTTCTTTGCATATTTATTTTATAATACAATTTTCACTAATATTCGTACTATTAATAATTTCCATCATTTTGATTTATATATTAATAATTTACATAAATGAATTACCCCTTATATGAACATTAATAAAAATTACACATATGTTATTAATTATATTCGTAATAAAAAATTCTTTGCATAAAATATTAATGAAGTACCTAAAAATATGGAGCATATTTTATCTTTTTTCTTTTAAAAGTAGGTAGGAACACCCTAAAAAATCATCAATATTTATTTTAAATTTGTGTTTTTTTTTCAGATTTTTTTGTATTTATAATAACTATTTCAGTTCTCATGGGGGGGGTTAACCCCCCCCCGTGGACACGGCCTTGTCTTGTTGTATACCGAATTTTTGTTTATGTTCACAACGTTAAACATCGTTGTTTATAATTTCACCCAAGCTGTCTATACGCGATTCGATTAAGATTCGCTGACGCCGCTTATTATAATAAGCTTTCGATTTTATTTATGCTTTTGTTGCGAACGATGCGAATTTAGGCACGTCGATGTTCCACGACGCCGATATATATGCGCCCGTATTTTTATTTAGTTAGAACTTTTAGTTCTTGTATCAGGATAAACTCCTACCAGAATTAAGTCTCGGCGGTACAACCGATACCGGATCTAGTCTGTCTAATTAGTTTCGCAGCTCGTTGTGCTAATCGTGCACTCGCAGACTCCACGATACCTTTAATTGCCGCGTAACTCGATCGTCATCTGTATCGTTAAATAAACGCGATATCACCCCTCAGATCGTTTTCGTTTAATCCGGCAATCGCGAAGTGGTCGATCAGTATTCTCGTAACATCCGGCAATACAACAATCTAATGATTTCTACACTATACTACTTATGTACTATACAATTTTATCGCCACGCAAATCATTTTATTACGTAAATTAATCCTATTTTTCCGTATTTCTAACTTAGCTATAATCTATTACTTATTATTTATTTTATTTTATTTTTCCGTCTCTTTTCCTTCCACTTTGTTTTCACTTTGATTTGTCACTATTTCCGTACCCTTTTCTATTATTTAATGATTATTATTATTCTTGTATTTCCCTTTCTTTTAACATTCCCTTTATTTTCTTTTTTTTCGCCCCAATTTTTTCCTCCTCTATTATTTCTTTAGGCATTTTATTTAACAACTGCGTTATTATAACGTGTTTTTTTTTTCTTCCCTTAATCTTTGTTTTAGCTAACGGCAGAATTTGTACGAATAGTTTTCCCTCATAAGCTCGTATTCTATTTTTCTTCTTTCTTCCAGTAGTTCTATTTCCGTATCTGCCATTATGTATTCCCATATCTTTATGAATAAATATACATTCTTCTAACGCTCGGTACGTCTTCTTTTTGAATTATTTCACTTTCAGTCACGTATTTATGATCTCTGATATTAATTTCAATCATTTCATTTGCAGTTTACTTATTTTCTCCACGTATGTTTTCCTAGCCATTCCACATGTCTGAATTCCATATCTGATTCTCGATTCCACTAGCGCATGATACGACATTTTTAATGTTTTTTATTTATTGCATATTTTTCTTTAAAATGTATAATGCTGGTAATGTTGCCCTAATTTTCTTTGCAATGTATTATACGTACGTCCCACCATAAGTGTTGGTCCATTATTACCCCTAAAAATATTTAAATTGGGTCACTACTTCCAGGGCCGCGCCGCCCCTGTGTGCGAAGTGTGCGGCGCACACAGGCGCCAAGACAATAGGGGCGCCGCGCCGCCACTGCCACCTAAATTATTTTTGTTACCTAAATTATTGTGTTTTTTGTAGTGGAGTATCGATAAGTAAGTAGGTGCAATAGGCGCAACATAGGTCTTGTAAACAACAAAACATATATTACGCTCATTGAACAAGTCTCTCAATATTCATATATATTTATGAATATTCACGTTTATGGTTTCATATTTTACGCTTAGGGTTTCAGTTTATATTGCTTACGAGCTCAACGTTAAAACGGTGGCAGCTCTTTTGAACCACACACAGACAAAGTACTAGTTATTTTGAACCGCCCGCGCCACAACGTGAATTTGTATTACTCGTAGTATGAGTGAGTTTGTGAACGCAACCCGATGCGATGAGTGCGACGCAAGCGGGGTGGGGTCACGGGGATTCCCTGATTTTAACGAACGAGATAGCCGAAACAATTGAACAATCATTTGATTGAAAGTGTGTTTAAGGTGCCGGCATGGAATTTTTATAATAAATAGTTTGTGTGTTACTGATTGTTTTAAAGTGTTTTCACGATGAGTGATAGTAATCATGATGAAAAAAAGAAATTATCTGGTTACCAGAATCTAATAAGGAAAAGAAAACAAGAAGAAGAACGTAATAAAAATGCAACTAAAGTAAGTAAATATTTTACGGCTCTACCATCCACTTCCACACAATCATTAGAGACAGAAACCAGTCATGTTATCGATGAAAGTGTTATTAAATCTGATTCAAAAAACGCTTCATATAGTGGTATGTACTTTTTATGTAATTTTCTATACAAATAAATATAACTTCTGTTTGGGATATTTAAAAAATTTTTTAAATAGAATAGAAAAATTAACTTTTTTCCGGCCGTTTTGTTGTTTTGTTATTTTGTTTTATGTACCGTGTTTTATGTACTTTTTACTAAATGCTTACATCCATAAGCATTTAGTAAAAAGCGGTTATTTTAATATTACAAACAGACACTCTAATTTGTATAAATATAAATAATTATTCATAGATAGATAAATCAGTTTATTCAGACAAGCAGATAGATATAATAGGTACTCATGTAAACAATATTATGTATGTGTTTGTCTGTTTTTAATTTAAGATGATGCCGCCGAAGTTACGTCTGTGCCTGTGCCTGATACGCTATCGTCACCGTTAAGACAATTATCGTCACCAATACCAACTTTTTCCAAAGATGACCCTGGACTCTGGCCAGAAGTTTTAAACGCTACTTTGATCCAGTATGTAATAGAAAATCCGATTAAACAAATTAAACAGTGTAATTTTCCGCGTGACTCTTCGGGACGAAAATTTTCTGAGTATTATTATGAACGGCATTTAGGAAACGGTGAAAAATATCACAGACAGTGGCTGCTGTATTCAGTGTCCAAAAATGCCGTTTACTGCTTCTGTTGCAAGCTATTTGAATCAAAACATAAAAATAAATTCTGCGAGGGAATTAGTGATTGGCAACATCTAGCTTTGTATTGCAGCAGACATGAGAAAAGTTCTGCTCATTTCAATAATTATAAAAAATGGACAGATTTATGTCATGCTCTTAAAAATAAAAACACTATTGATAGTATTCAACAAAAACTTTTAGAGGTTGAAAAGCAGCGCTGGTACGATGTAATCAAAAGAATAATATATGTGGTCCAATTTCTAAGTACACTAAATATGGCTTTTCGTGGCCAAAGCCAAAAATTATATGATCGTAACAATGGTAATTTTTTAAAATGTATTGAAATGTTAGGAAAATTTGATCTTTCAATGACTGAACACATACGACGCGTAACGAATGATACGGATTTCAAAAATATGCCGACTTATCTTGGAGATAAAATTCAAAATGAAATAATTTACATACTCGGTAACCAAATTCAACATTTTATTTTAAATTTATGTCGAATTAATAAATATTTTTCAATAATACTGGATTGTACTCCTGACGTTTCACACGTAGAACAAATTAGTATTATAATAAGATTTGTCAATTTTAACACAGAAACTAGAAAGTTGGAAACAAGAGAGCATTTCCTAGCTTTCTGTCCAATTATCGATACAACTGGCGCTGGATTAACGTAATTTATTATAGAAAAACTAGACAACATTAATTTGGATATAAACAATTTAAGGGGACAGGGTTATGATAATGGATCAAATATGCGCGGTAGGAATAATGGTCTTCAAAAAAGATTGCTGGATTTAAATCCCCGCGCTTTCTATGTACCGTGCGCTAGTCATAGTTTAAATTTAATAGTAAACGATGCTGCCAACCTCAATCATCATACGACTGGATTTTTTTGTATTGTGCAAGAATTATATAAATATTTTTCGTCCTCTGCTAAAAGATGGGATTTATTAAAAAAATATGTCATAAATCTGACCTTAAAACCATTGTCTGAAACAAGATGGTCAAGCAGAATAGATGCTATAAAACCGCTGTTTACAAATTTACCAGAAATTTATGATGCCCTTTATGAAATATCAAATGATATATCATATGATCAGCAGACAAAATATGGCGCTAAATGTCTAGCAGAAAAAATATGCACCTTTTCATTCATTTGTTCACTAAATGTATGGCATATAATATTGACAAAAGTAAATTTTGTGAGTAAAATTCTGCAGTCCGTCGATATGAATATGCAAGTTGCTTTAGATGCTTTAACAGAATTAAAAAAGTTTTTGATAAAAATTAGAACAGACACAAATTTTAAAGAAATTGTAAGTGATGCCAAAAAAATTGCCGAAAAATTAGACGTCGAGACTGAATTTGAAACTTCCAGATCCAGACCTGTTGTAAATAAAATAATTTAAAAAAAAATATATATATATCTTTGTAAGTAAAATTCAAATAAAAAAAAATAAAACCGAAATAATTAAACTCAAATAGTTTTTACGCGATATATTCGAAAGTAGTCAATCCCAAAAATAATTTGTAAAGACCCTCGATGCGCGCCGGGTCACAAAACAAAATATCGATACGGAGAAACAAAAACAAGAACTCACGAAAATAACGAACAAATAATACCAAAACGACTTTAACTAAACGTTCACACAATTTAATTTACAAAATAGAAAACGGAAAAAATAGTACCACGTGCATACACATCTACGCGACCAAAACACGCACAAAGGCCGTCGCTAGAATCTCACACGCGCAACATCCGCAACTACCTGCAGTAGACTGACTGCCTGACCCAAACAAAAAAATCGCCAAGCCGTCTAAACAAAGACCGACGCCATCTCTTAGAAAAATGGCCGATCGTTTGTAGCGGCGCTAGTGCACGAATTTAATAACTAACAATAATACGGAACATATTTATATACGAGTAAAGAAAATAACGATATAAAAAAAATTAAAAAAATTTTATCGACAACAAGACCCCTAAGACGTCGTAAAACTCCAAAGAGTTTTGATTATGAACACAGAGACCACACTATAAATGATCCGAAAACCTCTTTTAAAATTAATGTATTTTTTTATATATTAGACCAAGCGTTATCCTCCGTAGATGAAAGATTTAATTTATTGAATAATCACAATGACGTGTTTAATTTTTTATTTAATTTAAGTGATGAGCAAGATCAAAGACGATTAAGAAGTAGCTGTCATCGTTTACAGGAGAAACTTTCAGCAAATGATTCATTGGATATTAACGCCGATGATTTGTGTGAAGAAATTATGTCATGTCAGCCATTTTTCAAAAAATTCAATAATGATGTGGTGAAAATTCTTGAATTTATATATTCAAACAATTTGACAGCTGTATGCCCTAACATTACCATAGCATTACGAATTATGCTAACTGTGCCAGTTACAGTAGCAAGCGCGGAAAGGTCCTTTTCTAAATTAAAACTAATAAAAAATTACCTGCGCTCCACAATGAGTCAGGAAAGATTAACAAATTTAGCAACAATATCCATAGAGGAGGCCATACTAGATCATATAGACATACATGAAACTATTAAAGATTTCGCAAACAAAAAAGCGAGAAAAGTGGAAATATTATAATTTAAGTATGTTGTAATGTGACCATTACATGGTTCGAGAAAATAAAAATTAACAAAATAAAACCAAAATTATTAAACAAGTAAATAAAATATTAAAAATGTAATTTAATAGAATATCGGGCAAATGGTGTGAGCGTAAGTGTGCGTATATGTATAATCCTGTTGTCGGCAAGGGAGAAAGGAATTTTGCATCGCCACCCACGGAGGACTATTCGGAAAAAATGAGAATTACGAATCATAAAAAATAAAGCCCGAAAACATCGCAGGTTGTAAAGATTCCGGGAAGGCACGACCTTTTTGAATGCGTCAAAGGATCTCCGCGACCATTGGCTTCGTTTGTCGCAATTCCGACGAGTCCGGCGGTCAGGTTGTAAAAAACATGCCGACGAGAAATAACGACTGGAATGAGCCGGAGTCGAGGGCAAGCAGAACCGTCTAAAAAAGGTCGAAGTCACTCTAATTTTTGTCACGGTCGAAGTCGGCACGTTATAGTTTTCGGTCTTGGTCATCGGACCAGTAAAAAAGTGAAGAATCCGCTCAAGTTGGCCACTGGCTGTAATTCGACTGTTAAAAACGCGAACGCTCGTAAGTCCGATTGTTATAATTAAAAAGGTGTACGGAGTACAATTCGTTAATTGTTCTTAAAATACCGCGGACCGAATTTCCTCTGCATGCCAACCGATTTAAAGGACCAACGAGACACCGTCATTCAGGATCTTGCACCACCCGGCCGACAACAGAGATACGTATTGAATTATTTTATATTTATTAATCGTCGTAATATTATGTTCGTATCTAGTTTAATTAACGTGTGTTTTTAGCGGTCGACCGTCCCAGTAAAATAGGTGTAGATAAATTTTAAAATACAAACCGTTAAAGCGAAACCCATTTCTTGGCTAATCTAATAATTAATAATAATAATAACTATCATAATAATAATTAATAAAATAATAATTAATAATTCCGCGGACTAAATCCGTGGTGGCATCCCTGGACGCGAGACTACGCTTTACAGCGTAGTACCGTTTCAATGTTTATATTCTTGCAAATGTTAGACTCTTGTTGTTTTTTTTTAAACATAGCATACGTAATAGTCATATTAGTATTATTATTATTAGAAAAATGTCAGATCCTTTATTATTAATATTTAAGTATAAAATTCTTTGTATTAAGTAATAAAGTATGTAAAAATTTAGTTCGAGTTTTTTATGAAGATTCGTTAAAAAAAAGGCGCTTCATAGGTTCCGCACACAGGTGCTGCCGGGGGTCGGCGCGGCCCTGACTACTTCTATCTTCCGGCAGTTTTTCTTCTTACATTCATTTCTTTCGTCCGACTCATGTACATATTCGTTTGAGTGCATTATTAAATTTGGATACCTACCCCTTTTCATTCGTAGTACCATTACTTTAGTTTTTGATACATTAATTCTTAGATTTTTATCATGCGCCTATTTACTTATTGTTATTAAATCTTTTTGCATTTTCTTTTCTGCCTCCTTAATATCTTTATGTGCTTTAACCATGGGCGTCGCCAGCGGGGGGCAGGGGGCAGCTGCCTCCCCCCGGAGCCTTGAAACTTTTTAATCAACTGGCCATGTATTCCATAGGCGCGTAATCATGGACAATTTGGAAGACTTTTATAATAAAGTAGTAAAACAATTTGCCAGAAACCCACGAAAATTATGTTTTAATTAATCTTTTATTCTTGTTTAATAAAATATTAAGCCTTTACAACTTATTAATTTTATTTTTCCTATAACACTCATATCCTTTTTCTATCATCTTGCCCCCCTCCTCCCTGGCTTGTCGGCTGGCGACGCTTTTGACTGTAACTCTGTTGTTATATCATCCGCGAACTAATATATATCGCTATATTTTAATTCCTTCTATAAACCTTTTTTTGTGTACATAATAAGCAGTGTTGGCGCTAAGTTATTGGTTCTTCGAAACATTCTATTAATTTTTCTCGATTTTCGGAAACAATATTCACTCTGTACACGTATTATAATTCCAACGTGCAGTGACAGTTTCGGGTAATTTCAACTGAGACAGCGTGTAAACAAATCGGGTTTAATGAATGATTTGAGAAAGGTACAAATTCAACTTTAGGATTTATTTTTTTAATTCTTTACTGAACTCCTGAATGTTTTCCAGTCATAACAGCAGCATTGCCATATGCTTGCTTGTCCTCAACAGTTGTTTATATCAAGACTATCAGCTTCAAGCTTGCTTAAAATCATCTTTGGAATTCCTTCAGTAGATTTATCTTTTGTTTCAATGAAATCTATAAAAGATTCCACTATTTGTACTTCCTGATGAGTTTTCCAAAAATGCCGACAGTTTTTTTTTTTTTTTTTTTTTTGGAGGGGAAATACCTCACTCATTCCCTGTTTGATACGCTCGCACTTATGAACGCCGAAATCACAGGTTGGAAGGCGTATACATATATAAAATGAAGTCAATGTAAATTGGTTGACTAACGATTGAGCAATAAATAAAACTTTCTTTGATTTGTTAAAGCATCACTCATGGACTTCCTTAAAGGGACTTACCCGTACTGTAACCTAATTTGCAGGTGTTATTATACAATGTTGAACACTATTATTTATATGAAAGAAGTCATTCTCACTGAATATTAGTCGTAAACAATCTGAACACAAAATAAAACAGGAGGATCACTGCAAGTCAGTTCAGACGGTGTTGCAAGTCACTACAACGAACAAGGTTGTTACGTTCATTTAAATTTAAAAAAAAAGAGGATTCCCCGGTTCCGTCACAGAATAAGTAATAAAAAGTTGTTCCCTACGCTCATTTTAATCGGTCCGAATTGTAGATGCGACAAAAATATGAAATGAAATGGTTCAAATTTTTACAAGATATTATTATTATGTATTGTGAAATTTCGCCGCCCCTTAGAAGTGTCGCCCGAGGCGGGCCTCCCTTACCGACACAATTACACTATGCTACTGATATGCTCACTCCAGTCAAAGTGTGCGGGGGTCACCACCAGCTGGTGAGGTAGGTGTTAACGTGAAGAGACTAGTTGCAATGAGGGCACTCCAATATATTTCGCATTCTACATCGTTTGACCCCCATTATTTTACATTATTGTTTGTTACTTATTTTCAGGTGTGTCTCGTAAACAAAAGTTGTTTTTGTTCATATGAGAGAATAAATTGAAATTGTTCTCTTGTAACCTTTCATACATTTTTTCGATATCTCATTTTTTTCAAACTTAGAATTATTTTCTAAAAATGATTTATACATCTTCTAATGTTTTCTTTATATATAACACATGTGGCTGCCATTTTTTATTTTCTGTAATTTTGCCTTTCATTACATATGACACATATAAACAGGCGGGAGTAATCGTTTTTTTCCATTAGTGTGCTCATTTTGTTTGCATTTTGTACATTGTAGAATTGAATTTATTTTCCTCGGTGCCTGTACCTGGATTTTTTCATAAACAAAAATATTTTAGAGGATTATAACCAGAGTGTAAAAGCTAGCCGGAAGCCAAAAGATAGAAGCTGAAAGCCAATCATTTTTAGATGTCGTAAGCTTAATCCAAAAGCCATATTTAAATTTCCATAAGCTAAAAGCATAAAACTTAAGCTATATTCAAAATTTAAACAGCTGAAAGACGAAAGCTTAAGCTGTATTTTTGAAAAAGCTAAATTAAGCTTTTTATATTCGGCTTAAGTTTTTTTTTTAAATTTCTTGATTTTGCATTTTTGACATAATTATTCGCATAAGAAATTGTTTTTAAAAACTTTTATGTTTGTGCAATAAAGAAAAAAGTTGAAGTTTCAATAGTAATGCTTAATAGTTTGATGCATAGTAATTAGTAAATGATTTTAATTAACTTCTATTGAAATTCATTTCGTAAGCCAAAAGCTGAAAGCTTAAGCCGTATTTTAAATTTAAACCGCCAAAAGCCGAAAGCCTAAGCCATATTTCAAATTCAAACAACCAAAAGCCGAAAGCTTAAGCTGTATTTTTGAAGGACATAAGCTATATTAAGTTTAAGCTATATTATTATTCAGCTTTCAAGCCCTGATTACAACACTAGTTACTAATATAAATAATCGAATATATCGAGATATGTTTATAATCGAATGATTTTATTATTATCATTCTAATCGCCTATCTCTATCACGTGCTAATATTTTGTTATATTTCTGTGTTAGGATTAAGGCATAAGTAATTGCGTTTTTTTATAATTTAATTTTTAAAAATTTACAACATTTTTTATTTAATCGATTAACAAGTTTTATTTAAAAGATCGTATAGTACAGTGTGAAAAAATAACATTTAAAATGAATTTCGAATGCATTCTGAATTTCTCAAAATTTTTCGCCGGGAAGAAAATATTTTTAACATTTCCGGTAGGTTATGAAACGTTTTTTATTCATTCCTATTCAAAAGAATGTGTTATCATTAATCTCACTGATATTTTTCTGTTTCATATTCCTGAATTTTCGGTTATTAATACGAAATCATGATTGTCTAAATAATAATTATTGAACTACTATCTGAATTTATGTAAGCTACCATAAATAAATAGAATATAACGTTAGTAGCTGAATAAGGAGATTCTTTTTAGTAACAAAATTTTATGTTATAAATACGTGTTTAGTTATCAGGGTGATTTATAATAAATTTATTTTCTATATATTATTTAAAATATATTGATTAAATTTTACAAAAACTTGTAAACAACAATTTAACGTCCCACTTTTGTTATACAATATTTAAAACTTTCACGGTGATTAACAATTATAAATAATTTGCGGTCAACTGTGTTCAAAAAATTATTTATAATGGTCCCACTTTTGTTTTGTTCTTCAACATAAAACTGTATTTGTACTTATTGTGTATGCTTTATTCATTGTTTAAAATGTTTCGTTCTTTATTTATTAGAGGACGGTAACAGGAAAAACAAAATTAATACCAAATATAGATTTAGAAGTACAAAAATGTATTGAAGAAGGAACTATGACACCTAAAAAACATCCTGGGCGCATACAAATTGGGACTGTTTCTTTACCTGAGGAATTAATTCATAACGTACGAATGGTTTTTTATGGTAATTATAATTAATGACATGTATGAACATATTTTTTCATTCTGGAATACTCCATTGTAGTTTGTATTGCTCGATTAAAGAAATTGTAATATGCCGGTTATATATATATATATATATATATATATATATATTTTTTTATATATATATATATATATCGATAAAATATGTGGGCGGTATTCAAAGGATGATGTTTTATGAATATTTAAATTGAATGTTGCTGCAACTAAAAAGAAAAGTGTGTAATTATATACCATAATATTTTATTAGGTATATTATTTTTTTTCTTAAATAACAATGGCGAATAATATATTGTTATGTAACAAAAATGTATAAATTCATAATTAAAAATTTTTGAGTTTCAAAAAAATTGTTTCAGATACTTCGTTCTATTCAGATATTTAACATTACGCCACTATTAAAGATATATTTTAATGATATAATGTTCTACATCTTGTTTATGTAACGGAAAACTTTCTATAATGCACTGAATTTATTATTTCTTACTTCAATTACGTTCATTACATACAGTTTAAATAAACATAAATGTCAACGGATTTAATTTTATTCACAAGACATTGATGAATTATAAAAATAAAATGACTGTCTATAGACGTTGGTGTAAACTTTTGTTTACTGAGATGATTTTTATTTCAAATAAGTAAAAACTGTGGAAAAATTTCGAACTAAATTTTTAAGATTTTCGTATTTTTTCACAGATTTTATTCTAAATTATGATCACTAATATTTTATAAGCGTAAGTTAAATAACGTTGTAAGCTAAAGGAAAGATGATAAAAATAAGATTTTTGTGCCACATAGTATTGTAATAAGCGTATAAAACTTTCTAAAAAAAGTTAATTTTAAATTACTCAGGGTTTAAATAATATTACGCTTATTGATTACAATTATTTTAAAAAATACGTTAAGAGAAAATCGTAAACAGGAAATATTTGTATATGAACGTGTAAGTGATGTATCTGAGAGGTAAAATGCTATTAAGTTAATATTTATATAGATTTGTTGTTGATTATTCAAACATGATAACTCCACCACGCCGCCGCATATACATTTGAATTATCATTTTTACCTTGAAAATGGACTCGCGGATGGTAAATTTTCTTTAGTAAAGGTGGCATATAATGATTTGTAAGTTCTATACTTCAAACAAATTGTGTAAGTTTTCACTTTGTACAGTTTAATTAATAAAATATATAAAAAGAATCACAGAAACACAAATAATTAATATACAAACTAGTCAGCAAGTTAATTAATTATGTTTATGTGATTTTTATATATTTTATAATTATTAAATTATTTCTGTAGTTGATCAAGGCCGAAGATGCGAAGCTGCTAAAGTTTTATTTGATGCCAAAATTATTGTATCATCCGCAGATATAGAAGTTATGATCATCCATTAATGAGAGATCAGATAATTTTATAAGTATTGCCAACGTATTTTATGGAAAAACAATATTTTTTAAGTAGTGATTTGCTTTTGGCGCACCTAAGGACATTACGAAAATTTCTCGAAATCTCTTTTGAACTTCATATATTTCTCAGACATGACAGCAGTATCATAGAACTGGCAGCGATACGTTTTCTTTTTAAATTTTATTTTTTATCGTAGTTAAAATCATGTTGTTTTAATATTTTTCGTCTATGTCTTCTGCGATATATTTGTTCAATTTTAAAAATCATTTAGTTACAATGATGCATTTCAAAATAAAGCAAAGCTAATTAGGGGATCACTGATGAATGGCGTTAAATTTATGATTACGGGAAAATATATTTTAAATTTACAAAAAATAATAAGTTATATAAATTTGCCATAGAGGTAGCTAACTTTTGTGACTCGTATATAAATTGAAATTGAATCAGTTAATAGCTGTCGTCTAAAAAATTTTAAAGGTTTTATAGGTATTAAATTAAGGAATTATCGGATATTATTATTGAAAATCCAAATTATTTATTTATTAATTATTTTTTTTTTTACAATGTGAAATGTTTAAAATTTTGACGGTTTGTTATCAATTTTTTTTTTTTCTAAATGTCTTTACAGACAGTATTCGGCTATCTTTTGAAATTGGTTCAGTTGTAATAGCGAAGAGCTATGCAAATTGTTAGTCTCATTTTTCGCATTCTGTATATTTCTATTTGAAGATCTCAATTTATTTTTATTGTTTTTTTTTTTTTTTTTTTTTTTTTAAATGTAATATGTTCTGATTCAGAAATACTGGAACGTGTATTAAAAGAATAACATTTTCTTTATCTTTTATAATGTTGTCTAGTGCGCTCTGTCTTGATTTAGCCATCATAATAATTCTCAGACATTGCATAATGGGTCGTAGCCTATGCTGATATATTGAAGTGATAATTACCGCTTTGTGTCTATCAAGTATTTTTCATTTGCGAGGACCGCGTAAGCTGTTATTATATAGTGAGTAATAGTTTTTTTGGTCTTTCTTCCATAATAAATACCTCAATTCATGCTTACTTTTTAATATTTTTCTTTTTTAATAACTTTTTTTAAATCTTAACTGATGACAACACGCTGTTGTAAGCTTTTCAATTTTTCTTTTTAGCTTTTCTTCCTGCAGTTGGTTCCGACATAGAAATTTGTCTACACTTCTTTCTATCGTTCACTTATTTTTAAGTAATATATTCTTTAAATAATCTATAAATTTGCGTGGTATTATTGATGTCGGCTTTTTAATTCCAGTTATAAGCGTATCACAATTAAGTTCCAGTGTTTACGCTTTCCCTTTCCAATTGTGGAAGTGATAACTTCGATTGTTGATAAAATGAATGAAATAATTTTCAAAGTCGTTTAATTTCAATCGTCGATTTCATATATATCTGTTAATATCTTTATGCTATATCGTTAGCCGTTATGATCTCTGTTAATCATAGTTTTTATCAACTATTCACTATTAAGCAATATTATTGTATTTGAATCCCCAGACGATTATTTGTGATACTTTCATCTGCGTTACTATTGTTTTACTGCGATATATTTTACATTTGTATGTTTTAAATAAGTTTTTTAATTTCTTCGTATATGATGCTTTCGGGAGAATTTCTCATATATATTTTTTTTTAGGGTACTATATACTCGAAATAGACAGATTCCTAATTAGATATTTCAGAATTGCCAAAAAAGTCAAAAATAAAATTCGATAACACCCGATAAGTTTAAAGTTGTGCGCGCGTAAATATCATATTTGAAATAATTATTAAGAAAAAATATGCAACTCCGAGACGATAAAACTAAAGACACTAAAAATTGTAAAAAAAAAATCAACAGTATATGTAAGAACGGATTTAAAGCGAATTAAAAAACCACACTTAAAAATTCATAGTTCACCATCGGAACCTTTTGAATGTGAAATTTAAAATATATACATATATAACAAAAAAATCAAACACCTTTTCAGAAAAAGAAGGTGGAACCACCTAAGTGCTCCATTGAGGCAGTATGCTATGGGCAAAACAAATTTTAAACATTTATGTAAAGGGGATAACTTTGTAGGGAAAATGGCATTATAACTTCAAATTTGGACTCTTGAAATGGCACAGTTTCCAAAATTAGTGAATTTTTTTATTTCATGAATGGAAGTAACTATTTAAAGACAATAAAAATATATTACAATTTCTTAACAATGCGTTTGAAATTTTAAAAATTTTCACAGAAGTGCAGTAAGCATTGTATAAATACGCGTACATTTACGGGGGGGGTGTTGCGTGAAAAATTTAACCGAAATTTTCAACCTTAGAAGAGGAAATGACTTTATTTTTTAGAATTTAGCATTGCATGGAAGTAAATTAATTTAATAAGCGGAATGACCGACCTTATTTTTACTTTGTTATGCCGTTGTATATATTGATGCCGGAATTATTATTATTATTATTATTATTATTATTGTAATTATTATCATTACTATTGATATTAAAATAATATTTAAGTTAATAAAATCATCGCATATTAAGTTTTAATTGTAATGACGTTGAAGCAATTTATTTTTGGCAGTTTCCGAATGCGATGTTGTAAATAGTTTAATTAATTATGCTAATTAACTATATAACTGTTAAGTTGTTATTTCATGTTGGTAATATTGTAAAATAAAGATTTCTTCGTTTTAATACAATTTTTTTTTTTTCGTTTAGATTATCCGATTAAGAATGTGTTAGCTGATGGCCGTGCACTACGTAATATTATGAAAAGTCGACATAAACCACCGAGTGAACTTCTTATTGCTGAAAAAACTAACGAAGCACATCAAAAAGTCGTAGCAGGCAGTAAGTTTTACTATTTTGCTCCTTGCTTGTTGTTCCTTTTTCGAATGTGTACATTACGGTTAAATATGTTAATTTAATACGAAATAAAATAAAAAGAAAAAATAACAGCAAACGGTGTGATAGAGAATGTGAGTATGCTGAGAAATGTTATTTTCAGTCAGAGGTGACATTGTCGCAGCGCGAGACGCGCATCTTCGGTGGTCGATTTCGCTAGATAGGAGTAGAAATGAAGAAAAGATCTGTTGAGATTTTTTTCGAAGAGTTGGTTGGTTGATTTTTTCAAAAATCGGTTGTTCATCGCGATATTCAGATACCAAGAGTCTGCATCGCGGTATAGTCAAATCGTTCATCAGAACAGTTCTTTTCATTAGCTAAAAATTACGCGGCAATACATAGTTTGAAAAAAGAAAAAATTTCGCCGTTAATGTCAATTCGAAAGTACAACAACCCAGCCTACATCGGAAATATCGACCATAGAGATACTAGGAAACCACCGACTTAGAATACGAACAATTTTGCTTTTATTTACTTAATTAACCATTGTAATATTTTCATGTAGTATTTGCTTATTATTGTTGCGTTTTGGAAGCTGATCGATCTAGAAAAATCGATGTAGTCATATTTCGTAATATAAATAGTAAAATATCGTCCTCCTAATATGAACTTAATAATAATAACAATCATAATAAACCGTCAATAATAATAATAATAATTTAAATTGCAATAAATAATTAAATTCACGTATACCAAAAGATATCGTGCTTGACATCCTTGAGGATATAAAAATAAAACTATAACATTACTATTTGGCCTTCCCGGTGAGAATCTTAATGAACTGTAACCGTTTCAGTGTAATATTGTACTTTATTTCACAAATCTGCTGAAATCATTTTATTTTAATGTACTTTTAAATATAATCGATTTTAAAAGGCTAATTTAATATGCCCTTTTATATTTTAAAATTATTCAGTAGTTTAATAAACATTTTAAAATTTAACATGCAAAACTATATTAAATACGTATTAACTGTAAGGTTTTTTTTTTATAAACATAATTTCAGTGAAAGCAGATAAATTTTCTTTGACTCCGGACGAAGTAGAAGCATATGAAAAGAAAATTTCTTTACGAACTAAACGTTTAACGCAGTGTAGCGTGTTCAATTGGAAATCGATCGAATATACTACTTACGTTGGAATGCAATATATTTTTTATAGAATGCCCGCCGAGTTTGCTGCTTTAAATAAAATATTTCATGAAATTAAACAGAGAATGCCTGACTATCATCCGACATCTTTATTCGATTTCGGTTCTGGAGTGTGCACAGTTACTTGGTAAGTTTACTTTCATAGTTGTTATTAATATTATTAATATTCTTATTTCACGCGAACAATCGTATAATTTACAGTATTGCAGGTTGTAGTTTTAGTATTACAAACTATTATAATACGTAGCGAAATCGTAGAATAAACAGTCTATTACCACTTCGTATACGAAGGGAACTAACAGAATAGCGAGTAGGGAATAAAATAATATTATTCTGAAGTGGTTTTGTAAATTTAACAACCGAGACTAATTCCAAATGGTATAGTTTGTTTCCTTCTGTTCATTCTGGTTATTTACTAAAAATTTCTCTTCTACAAAAAAAAAACATTCAAAAAATGTATGAGTGAAATATTGAATATTGATAAAAAATTAATGTGTTTTGTTTCTCACTTACCGTATTTTTTTTTTTTTTTTTATTATTATTATTATTATTATTATTTTTAAATAAGTTGTGGGTCATACACAGCATGCTACCTGTCGTGAGTTCCAACACTTATTATCGTTTATTCGTAAAATATAATAATTCTTAAGAAATAGTTTGAATAATAAAAAAAAAAAAAGACATTCCAATCCAGATAACACGCAGTAATCTTACTTATTAAATAAGGCATCTTTGAAAACATTTCTTTCATCTCTTTCCACCAGCTAAAATTATTACTAACCTGATTTTTTTTCTGGAATTATTATCTTTAAACATTTTTTTTTTTTTTTTTTGATAACTTATCCTTTTGATCATCGCACTTTGTTGCTTTTTCTCATACCAAGATCTCATATGTAATTTTGGATAATACTAAAATGTTGAAATATACTTGTAAACCGCTATATAGTATTGATATAGAGCTAATCTATATAAAGCTGATAATGTTTGTCTAATTTTGTTGTATAAATTTATGATCTGCTTAACCCAATATGTTTTGTGTGCTTTTTATATAATTTTTATGATACTTTTATTATTTATGTTCAGTATAATATTGTGAATTTATTACTTTGTGATATATATATATATATATAATTTTTATATTGAAAATGTAGAAAAAATTCTTATTATTAAATGTAATAATTTTTAAATTTAAAATTTAATGTTTTTTAAATATAAATTAATTTAATAAAAGAAAATGCAACATGTTAATAAAAATTTGAGATGAAAAACAAAATATTTTATTTATTTTTGTAATATATACTATCTGTTATGAAATTTTTAGTGCGTATTTTCCTTCATATGTTAGCTTTTGGTGCATATAAATCTGAACCCTAATAGTAACAGATTACTATGTAAACCGTAAGCCCAATTATAAAGAGATCTTCTTCTTCTTCTTCTTCTTCCGTCGTATTGCTCGATTCCGAGCGTCGTGAATCATTCATGTTACACTGACCAAATGTTATCATGCCATTTGTCGCGGTCTGCCGTTGCTCGCAAGCATTCTTTCAGTCTTTTTCCTGTCATTTCCGGCATTTGATCTATATATTTATTCAAAAATCGGCCACGGCTTCTCCTTCTGGGGTCCTTCCTCTGCATAATAATTTTTTCGAGTGACTCTGGTCCGCGGCGCATAACATGTCCGAAGAATTGTAAAATGCGGCGATAGATTGTTGGTAACAGTCTTTCTTGTGCCTCGACTTCCAGACTAATCAGTATAGACGAGTTTGTGCGCATCTCTGTCCATGGAATCCTTAACATGCGACGCCAGCAAAACATCTCAGAAGCTTGTATTTTATTTTTGGCTTCCAGGTTTATTGTCCATGTTCTGCACGCATATGTGGCAATAGGGAACACCAGCGCTTTGACTATCTTCTTCTTAGTAAACTTGGAGATGTGCCTGTCTTTTCATATACGCGTTAAGCGCACCATTGCTTTCCGGGCTCTTGCTAATCTACTCCTAATTTCCACGTTACAGCCTCACGTGTTCGATATGAGTGCGCCTAAATAGATTAGCTGATCTTTCACTTCGATCCCGTAGAGTGTCTTTGACGGGGTTAGTGACGGTAGTTCATTACTTCTATCAACAATTAGAATTTGACTCCTCTGTTCAAGGGGATTTTCCGCGCTTACTTTAGTTCATTTATTTCTTTGTATAAGGATGCTATTAGGACTGTGTCGTCTGCGTACCGCAGATTGCTTACTTTTTTTGCCACCAATTGTAAATCCTCCTTTCCAACCATCGGTCGCCCGACGAATGATCCGTTCTCCATATACTTATATTATATAGGAGTGGTGATATTACACATCCCTGTTGTACGCCTCTTCTAGTTCTAAGTAATGCTGAGTATTGATTTTCTATGCGTACGTTGGCAGAATTTTCCGGGTATAGATATTTCAATAACGACACTAAGTGCCTTGGGGGGCCCATCTTACGGAGTATCTTTCACATCGTATCCCATTGCACCGAATCGAACGCTTTTTGGTAATTTAGAAAGCACATGATTACTGGCGTATTAAATTCACGACGTTTTCCTATTATTTGGCGTAAATTCATTATCTGTTCCCTCGTTCCTCTTCCAGGTACGCCATGATTATAAAAAGATAAAGGAATAAAATAACAAATTTCCTTTGTTAGTTATTCATTTGTACAAACTGTAGTATCCTGTTGCTCTGCTTTATATGACATATTTGATATTTTTCCTAGATAGATGATTGAATGTTGTTGTTGGAATGTTTACGAGATGTTCAGTTTTATTTATATTATTTTTTACTTCTCAACCAAATTGGAATAATGTTTTAAATCCTATAACCATTACGTTAAATCCCGGTTTTTGCCTCATATTTGATTTTGACGATTTCCAAAACTTTTATTCTTTATTGTTTCAAGCATTCTTTATTACAGTTTTGATTTTAGTTGTATTAATTGTTTGGACTGAAGTGCGAAAAATATGGTTTAGTTTGGTCGAATTTTTTAACCGATTTTGATGTTTTTTTCGCGCTAAAACGAAAAGATCGAATAATAAACGTAAATGTAGCGTTTCTAAATAGTTTTCCGAGTTATTTAAAAGACGGATGTGAACTTACGGTATTTGTTACATCTTTTGGACGACCACTATGATTGAGTGGAAATGTTTTTTCGAGCGGAGCTTTACGGTGCCATTTTTTTATATTATAAATAAACAATATAAGGGAAAAAATTGAAAATAAAAGGTAATATCTATATTCTATAATATAAAGAACGTGTTATAATTAATGGATTGTTTAAAAATTAATTTTGGCTCTAGGGCAGCAAAAGAATTTTGGGCACAATCGTTGAAAGAATTTTTTTATGTAGATGCTTCACCGGATATGAATGAATTGGCCAGAACCATTCTTACAGGCAACCATTCGAATAAAGAAATAAGCGGAGTAAATTTTAGACAGTTTTTACCGGCATCTACTACTGTAAGTAATTTGGTATGAATTGAATCTCGAAAAATTGTAACACCAATGGTGAACGATTAGTGTAATTACCACTTTTCCTAAAAGTAGGAGACAGTAATGTCCGATATGTGTAAGAATTATGATTTCCTCCCGAATACACACTTGTTTATGTAATACAGGTGGAACTCTACCTCTTTAATTTCATTTATATCTACGAAAATCGTCTGTCGCGTCGAATATGTATAAATATGACTTTACCCTCGTTGTAGTAGTTACACTATTTTAGATCAATTTTTAAATTTTAGAAATTGCCATTTTGTTCGAACCAGTCTTAAACTGATTTAAGTGAAGTGATAATAAGTTCTTAATTATCTAACTTTACGAAAATTATTGTAATAAAATTTTTTGCTCGTCAAAGTGACTGTAAAAAATTCAATTTGCGACGGTATACACACGCGCGCATACGTGACGTGCGCGTCTTGGTGTAAATCGTAACTACTGCGCGATTTATGTAAATTCTGAACTATTAATTTTATCTAAATGAAGGACTTGTGCGATGTAACTCGCCCGCTCATACAGTAAAGCTACTATCGCATGTCGTACACGAAGTCTAACCCTATATAAGATGTTGTTCTTCACTCTTTCGTTGTGGTTTACGTATGACTATGCCGGTATTGAGGTTTGGTGAGAAGGTTCTGACGGGTATGTTCGCGCGTGTAGTGTTTCTGCGAGTGACTTAGCTGATTAATGGGGAATCTTGTATTTATTACGAAAGTGACCATTAGTTTAAAAATTCGGGTAATTTTACAATTAATGTTCGTGTTGTAAGGTTAGTTTTTTGATACTCTTTGACCTGTAATTAATTAGGCCGTTGATAAAATTGGCTATTACGCACGAGTTAATTCTTTAATCAAAAGGCCGCGTTATTTTTGTTATTGTTTTATACCAGTTAAGGCATATTTGTTAACCTTTTAGGAGTTAAATAATTGCTTTGCATGTTTTTATTTTTTTGTACATAACTGATTGCATGTGGGTTGTACTCTCATTAGAAAGGGCATAATTTATTGAACGGCATGTTCGTTATTACCGGCCAGAAGGGTGCGACGAAGGTATATTCCGGAATTGATTTGATTTTCTTTTCTTTTTTTCCCGATTAATTTTTTTTTTTTTATCGCGAAAATACTATGGTTGATTATGAAGTTATAATGGTTTTTAAAAAATGAGAAGCCTAACGATTAACGATTAAAAAATGATCTAGTCAAGAGAAGAAAGAACAACTTCACTATATCACCGGCCCGGAACCCAGACAAGAGTAGATTTCTTATATTGGCACCCGGGAATTAAAGACAGAGTTAGCTTTAAAAATTAACCATTTTTAACATTGAACCCGAAATAGGGACAAAATAACCATTTGTAACAGTATATTATATATAAATATATAACTTGATCCTTCGGACTTCGCCATGAGGACATCTTGTTATAAAATCATAAATTTCAGTTGATTACATCATTCTTTTTAAAAAAAAATAATTTACTGTTTACGTGACAATTTATATTACTTCAGTTATGTATTTCATAATGATTTTTCGTAATGTTTTATATAACGTTTTTTCACATTAATTCTATCGTGAGAATGCCGTTGCCATTGAAATATATATATTTGTGTATGTAGGTAGGAATCTATCTCATTATTTATTTACTTTTTTTTTTTTTATTATTTGTAAGTGTATGTGATAGATTTTCGACCACATTAGCTTTGTAAATTCCAACATTTACGAATTTGCTTTATAAACTAGTGAATGTTTGTGAGGATCTGTTCGATTTGATTTCTCAATTGGCCCGAGTTATAATATTTCAGTGAAAAATTAGGGAAGCCACAATTTGGAAATGGTAGGTAATGCCAAAAGGGTTTTTGAAGCAAATTGTTATGCGGCGTTGTTTGTGAACAAATAGTTTGGAGGTAACAGTAAAACAATAAAACAAAAACAAAAAAAAAACAAACCAAAAACTAGATGATATAGTTGCAATAATATACTCTGTAAAGCGTGTAACGGTATTACGCTGCAATTAATGCGTTTTAACTCGCGTCCAGGGATGCCACCGCGGATTTAGTCCACTGAATTAACAAGTTGTATTTTATTTATTATTATTATGGTTATTATTATTATTATTATTATTATTATTATTATTATTATTATTATTATTATTATTATTATTATTATTATTAGATGAGTCAAGAAATGGATTAAGATTTAAAGTTTGTATTATAAATTTACCTACAACGATTTTACTTGGACGGTCGATTGCTGAAAACACAAGTTAATAAATATAGTACGAATATAACACACGACGATTACTAAATATAAATCAATTTAATACGTATCTCTATTGTCGGCCGGGTGGTGCGATATCCTAAATGGCGGCGGCTCGTTGGTTCTTTGAATCGGTAGGTCTGCGGAGGGAAATTCGGTTCGCGGTATTTTTAAAACAATTAACAAATTACACTCGGTACATTTTTCGACTAATAACACAATTTCGTCTGTATTTGATCGGAATTAAGATCTTGCGCGTTGTTGAACAGCAAAGGTATAGCCCGTGGCCAACCTGAATTACTTTTTTTTCTTTTTTTACTGGTCCGATGACCAAGACCGAAAACTATTCCGCAATAATTTCGACCGCGACAAAAATCAGACTGACTCGAACTGTTTTAGACGGTTTCGCTCGGCCTGAACTCCGGCTCATTCCAGCCATTATTTTTCGTCGGCTTGCTTTTTACAACCCTGAGCGCCGCACTTGTCGGAATCGCGACAAACGAAGGCCTAGGATCGCGTAGATTCTTTGATCTATTCAAAAATGTCGTGCCTTCCCGGAATCCTTAGAACCTGCGATGTTTACGGGCCTCATTTTTTTATGATTCGTACCATTATATTTTGCCGAATAGTCCTCCGTGGATGGCGATACAGAATTCCATTCAACCCTAGCCGACAACAGGATTACACACATACGCTCACACCATTCGCCCGATAGTTTATTAAATTTAATTTTTTATATTTTATTTTTATTTGTTTATTTTTTGCCGAGCCATGTAATGATCACATTACAAGCGTTAAACATAATTAAAAGTTTAATAAAAAGAATCTGATTGTGGAAACTTTGAAAAGAAAAAGAAAAAAAGGGTTTTTTCTAAAACAAATTTTAGTATTCATTTTCCTAGTTAAACGTTTGTGAAATCGTTAGTCAGGACGAGGCATTTTTTGGCTGTTTTATTTTCAGTTTCGCTTTTCAATTTTTAATCGCTTATTTTGTGATTTAATTACAGCTTTACAATTATTTTGATTTTTAATGAGCATTACACTTATCTAAATTTATTGTCAGTTTTTTTTTTATGTAATGTAATAATAATATTCTTGTATTTCAGCTGAAATACAACATAGTTATTAGTTCGTACACGCTGTTTGAATTACCTTCCTTTGAAAGCCGATGTGAACATTTACTCAAGTTATGGGCTAAAGCTACCGATTTTTTAATTATAGTTGAATACGGAAGTAGAGCTGGCTACGAAGTAAGTGCACTAAAACATATTATAAAACGTTAATTTAAAGGAAACATTGATTTTTTTAAAAGATATATATACACGTTTTTATTTCAATTTTGAATTCGAAATTATCTGAAAAATAATTCGGAACCCAAAGAAAATTTTACTCTGAATAATTTCTGAATGTGGTGCACATTAAACTGAATTTTTGACGGTGAGAGTAGTTTATGCTCAGTTGCGACAGTGAATAAAAGTAGATAACAGCGATGAAATAGAAAAATGGTAAACATTTTTTTTAAATAACCCTGTTTGTTCGTATTTTATTTTTTGTGTGATACAGTGAAAATATGATGTGCAGTGTTGACACGAGAAATTATAATTATTGAGTACTTTAAATAAATTACGAGATGTAATAAAACCGGTAGTTGGTCAAAAGGAGCAAGTTTAATATATTAACGTGTAGCACTTGGCTCTTTTCGTGAGAAAGAATAGATTCATTTGTATAGCAATTTTTTAAAAATTGTGAAAATTATTCATCACTTTTTTTTCTAATACTGTTCGTAAGTAATTTTTGTATGTAATGGAAATATATGATTGTGTATGGTGGTCTGTAATGTAAAAATTTTATAATCTTCAACTTCAACCTGTATTTGCAAAGCAACATTTTTAGTTATCTAAAGAACTAAGGTAAAATATGTAGTATGTAAAATAAAAGAAAAGTACTATCGGATTTTTGTTTTTTTCGTGTTTCTTTCCGTTTCATAAAAGAACGTTAATTTATTTGCCTCTAGCTTACATCGTATTTTCGGAAATGGCGTAGAATTTTGTATGTAAATATATATTTATCGTTAATTAAAAATTAACGACTATTTAATTATCGAAAGAGTGTATTTTTATACCAACAAAATATGTGAACGTATCTATAATATTTTCAAAGGAATATGAAATCGAATAAAATGCAAACAAGTTATTAATTTTTGGATACAAATGTAATTAAATATTACGAACATGCATGAAGAAGAAAAATATATTAGCGGTATGTAAAATATATGAAAAATAAGGGTAAAAATTTTTTTGAACAGTTCTATAAATAAATATTATAAGCATATAGAATATACAATTGTTTTGTTTGTTTTTTTTTTTTTTTTAATATAATTTTTAATTCTTAAATTATTTTCTGTCACACACATTCCCAAATTATCATGGAAAAATTTTTCGATCAGGCCTGAAATATTTTTTTTTCAACCACCGAGAAAATACGTTCCATGTCGATAAAAAATTTTACACTGTTTCAGGCATTGGCTTTTGCCATTTGTTTCGTGTAAATGTATGTTTGACGGTTAAATCGCATTTTTAAATAATCGGTATCATGTAGTTTTCTTAAATATAGTTTGTTTAAATCATCCTGCACACTTCGCTTTTAGTTGAATTCAGAAAATTCTATAGCACATTACGTTTTTGTGATAATAGACTGATTTCAATTTGTTACAACGAAACTAGTAATGTTTTAAATATTTGTAATGTATTTATAATAAAAACTTTTTATTTCGCCATATTTATTCTATTGTAAAATGATCGTAGCTTTTTCTCCATCGAACAGTTGTGACGCAAAATGTCATTATCAAATGGCTCATTGGGTAGTGATGCTGGACGAGTTTAACATTATAGTTCCTTCTTGTATCTCTTTTTTTGAGAATGTTGTTGAAGCTTCTTTAACAATGATTTTGAATGTATTTTCTATGTCCACTTACAGATAAAACCAGTTCAATCGGATGTTCTAGCTTAGTTACATGGAGTCCTAGAAAAGGATTTCAATATCTTGTTTCCACGGATTCTAGTGTGACCTAAAACCGGTTTGATTTTAATTGGATTTTCCTAATTTATACCATTCTTCGAATGTTTAACTCAGGATTACCGATTCTTGTTCTCCAGTTCTCGATTCTAGCTATTCTTGCTAAATCTAATGCGCCATTGCGTCTAATCGCAGCTCTTATTTATGTTATCATTTCTTTGCTGAATGTCTTCCACTCCCGTCCTCTACTTGTATCCATTCTTACCTTTCCATTCCTGAGAACTGGTGTTTTACACCTAGGAAAATCCTTATCTTACCCTTTATTTCTCACCGTTTTAATTTTTTCTAACATTATACAATCTCTTAATTATTTCCCCTATTTTTACTTTAACTTCACTGAACTCTGTCAACTCCCTAAAATGTTTATTTTACATTCACTTTCAAAATTTCTTTCCCAAGCCCTAATTAAATTAGAATTCCACGGCATTATCTCTATTCTCTGTTTTCTTCTCATGTAATCCTGTTTACTGATAGTTCAGATGGTGTCGGTACTTTTTTTTTTTTTTTTTTTATGTAGTTCATCAACATGGACATTGACTCAAAAACTAAGGTGAATAAAGAGAATTCGATCTTTATAAGATCAGAGATCGACAAAAATAAATCAAGCGCTTAGGTAATATAGAAGGAGAAGGAAGGGAAAGAACAAACGAAGCATTGTAGGAATGGGAATACTGTTTGATAGGCATACAAACATGTGTCCGCGATCACATGGAAAATGATTGTTGTGGAGATGCAAAGAGCAATGCGGAGATGACACGAGAGAAAAACGGAAAAACGATAAAGGGAGCAGATTGTACCAAAAGTAGAGCACCACCTAGAGGGAAAGTCAAGAAACCCGGGATAGAGAATTAGAGAAGATTGGATAGGCAAGTAAAAAGAATCGGAGTTAAGGAATGAGGAGGAAGAGTTGAATGTAGACAGAAGAGTAATACCTGCCAGCGGTAGAAGATGACTGGGCTAATGCATCAACTAATTCATTTCCTTTGATTCCAGAGTAACCAGGAATCTATATGAGATGAATTTGGATTAAATGAGAAAGGAAAAGATCTTGAATCAAGGAGCAGAAAAGAAGGGTTACATAGTTGGTAGAGTGGCAAGAAAGAGGCGATGCGATAGTTTGTAGTAGGATTTAAGAATCTTACAGGATAAGGATATTGTGAGAAATATGTGAAGATCTAATAAAAAGAAGGGCTTGCAAAATAGTCCTGGATTCAGCACAGAAGATTGAATAGAAGGGTCGGAGGCTAAAGGACTCAGTAATTTAGAGAACGAAATGAAGTTGCGCTAACTCTATTCGTTGTCGTGGAGACTCAGTGTAACTTTTACGACGATATTCTGGCGATTCAATGAGCTTCCACCGAGCAGCTTAGAATGATTCCACAAAATGATTTTTCTAGAGCCTTCGAGCAGCTGTACGAGCATTGCATAGGTAAAGAAGGATTGTATCTAGAGGGTCGATGACAATAAATTCGTTCATCTTGTACGATGTGTTTTTATGTAAATTATAAATAATTAAATTACAGTGAGGTAGTTTCGTTCGCGGATAGCAATATGTATGTCACGTGAAGATATTAAAGAGACAGAAATAAGGATACAAAAAGATTTAATAATAAGTAAATGAGCACACGATAAAAATCTAAGAATTGATGTAAAAAAGACTGAAGCAATGTGGTACTATGAAAAAAAAAGAAGACAGGTGCGATTTATATTGTCCAAATATAATGATGCACTCAAACGAATGTGTACACTCGGTGGCGGAAAGACACGAATGCGAAATGAAAAACTGTCAGAAGTTAGACATAGTAACGCAGTATAAACATTTTTGGACAGTAATGATGGACCAACACTTAAGATGGGACATACACATATGGGGAATACATTGCAAAGAAAATAAGAGCAGTTTTACCAGCTTTATATACATTACAAAAAATATGCAACACATGAAACATTAAAAGTAGTTTATTACGCGCTGGTAGATTCGAGGATTAGATATAGAATTCAGGAGGCATGGGGAATGGCGAGAAAAGTATGCTTGGGGAAAATAAATAAACCGCAAATTAAATGCTTGAAATTAATAGGAAATCCTTAAGGGAGAAACTGAAGGTGAAATAATTAAAAAAGAAGACGTAATGAGCATAAGAGGAATGTACTTATTACTGAAGATATGGGAATACATATTAACAGGAAAGAAAATCGAATTGGAGGGGAAAATAGAAACAGAATACGAGTTGAGAAAAAAACTTACGTACCAACTGCCGTTTACAAGAACAAAGATGGCGGAGCAAATGGACAAATATATTATAACTCAGATGTTAAATATAAAGTACCCGAGGAAATAATAGAAAAGGAAAAATTAGGGGAAAGGAAAAGGAAAATAAAGGAATGGCTTCGTATTGACTCATCTCATTGCTGCCTGTAATCTCTAAACTTATGAAAAGCTGCTACTAAAACGGATGATGCCAGTCATCAGCGATAAAGGTTCAATACCAGACCAGCAGTTTGGGTTTACAGCCAAGCACAATAGAACAAGGGCATCGTGTAGTTACCGCCGTTGAAACATCTCTCGAAAAGAAAAAGTACTGCGACGCTGTGCTTCTGGACATAAGCCGAGCTTTCGACAAAGTCTTGCGCAATGTCATTTTACAAAAATTTGAACGACATTTTCCTTATGAATTATATCAGTTGCTTCAATCATACATGACTGAAAGATATTTCTACTTTAAGTATAGAGATGACTTATCAGATATATATCCAATAAAAGCAGGAGTTCCGCAGGGAAGTGGGCTAGGGCCATTACTCTATCTCATTTACACATCACTTTCCAATGTAGAGGTAGCAATATGCTCAGACGCACGTCTTGTTAAAGCGCTGAATACCATCCAAGCAGCGGTTACTGAAATTTCGTCATGGCTTAACTTATGGAAAATAAAAACTAATGAAAGTAAATCAGCGCGTGTAATCTTCACTAACAGAAAAATTGATCCGACGGAAGTCGTAGTTCTGAACAATGTTTCAAACCGCGAAAAACATATGTGGAACATCTAGTAGGTGTATACCTTGATCAACGCCTAACATGGAAGAAACATGTAAAAACGGACCGAATTAAATATAAAGTTAAGACAATTATACTGGCTACTGAACAGGAAGTCGGAATTATCTGCTGAAAATAAACTACTAGTTTATAATCAGATTTTAAAGCCAGTTTGGCGTTACGACTGTCCGCTACGAGACTGTTCTAAAAAGAGGAATATAGCGATCATACAACGGATCCAAAACAAAATCCTCCGTATGGTTGTAAAGGCCCCGTGGTACATTACAAATTTAACGCTTCATAAAGATTTCGGAATAAAGTTTGTTCAAGAAATAATATTCGACGACGCAACGAAGAAGTATGCCTACAGATTAGAAATGCACCCAAACAATATGACAATTGGGTTGCTGGACAATTCACTAGAAGTTCGGCAGCTTGACAATCAAATCGATGGATCTAGTCTAATTGTAAGATAAAAGTTCTAATAAAACTTCTTTTTTAGCACCTATCGCTGGGTGTGCTGTTATTCAGGCTATGTGCACAAAATATTAAAAATAATTGCTAAATAGCTATCATCGGCTAGGTGCAATTTAGCTATTAAAGAATCAAAAAATATATATATATATATTTATATTTTTCAAAAAAAAAAAGTTCAGGAACTTTTCAGACATATTGTGTCTCTTATTTATTTTATATCTCTATACACAACTAAATTATTTTCATTGGAACGCTGGCCTCGTTAACTCATTAAATCTAAAATTAATTTGTCGGATGTATCACGACGACCATTGGTATTTCCAATCAGCTCAGACTATTTATTCGTCTTTTGGAATTTTCTGATTATCGAAATAACGCTGGGCAATACAAAAACCGAAAGGTGCCAATAATGTACATGGTTTACTTCTTTTTTGCTCTATAAAATGTATATTTTAATGCATAATATGCTCTCTTTCTTTTATGCTATAAAATACTTTTTTCTTTTGTTTTAGATGATTAGGCATTTTTACTATTATCATTATTATTCAATGTTAATTTGGTATTTTAATTCTAGCTAGTTGCCGAAGCTCGAGACATTATTTTAAAATTCGAAGAGGAACAAGGAAAATCGCATGAGGTGCACGTATTTGCTCCGGTAAAGTATTTTTTTGTAGTTTCTATTGCTCGTTGTGATAATATTGTTTTTAAAACTAAGTATCATTTTTATCCTGATTATTTAATTAAACTAAATCGTAATAGAGAAGTCAAGAATAAAAATGTGTTTAAACGAATTTAATTTTTATATATACAAGGTCCGACAAGTAATGAGTCCCAGCCTTTGGTTCCTCCTAATCCTTATCCCAGCTTAATTCACATTTCCATTTCTAACTATTCTGTGAAGCCCTTGCTTACATCCCTTCGAATTTCGATTTGCGTAATTTTCCTTTTCAAACTTAAATCAATTCCTCCTCCTTTCCTTGATTGGAACGCCCATCTCCTCTTTGGGGTTGTACCAGTTACAATAGTAATGGCACGATCTTAGAGAATTTTTTCCTTCAGAATAGACTATTTCTCCTCAATGATGATTCACATACGTGCATCAGAAGTCATTCCTCTCTCAGCTCTATTAATCTGTCTCTTACCTCTTCTAATCGTGGCCTTAGTTGTTCATGGTGTACTTTAGACGGCACCTTTGGAAGTGACCGCGTTCATATTATTACTTCTACGAACGTAGTTCGTCTATCTTTACTCATCCTTTTGCTCCGAAATGGGTCCTTTCTAAAACTGATTCGCCTAAATTCCGTCCCTCCGTTGATTCCATATGCTCTTCTATCCCTACAGACGTGAATTCTTCTTCCCAATATGAATTCTTCATAGATTCTATCTCTTTTGCCTTAACTTGCTCTTCTTGCTCTGTCCGTCATTCATCTTGTAAAAAAGTTAAATCGTCTTCTTCTGGAATCAAGATTGTAAGACTGCTTTTGACGTTAGTTTAACTGTTTTCAGGTCTTATTATCGTTCTAGTGCAACATTCAGCAACTTTCTTTCTCACAAAAGGTCAATGCTAGAGCCAAATTATCTTTAAAATGCTTAAAAAAATACTTAGAAAAGCTTCTGTTCCTCTTCTTCCCGCTCTACTCCTATTTCTCATATTTGGAAAATGGCTAAAGCTTTTATGTTCCCTCTATCCCAACATCCTTTTAATTATAATCCAATGCTGATAAATTAATCTCTATTTACGTTTCTAGCTTTAATGAATCATATCGCATTCCGTCCTCTTCCACCTTCTCACATTTCCTGGTCACTTCTTTTACCTTCACGGAATTAGAAACGTCTTTACGTAATTTTTCAGATTCTGTTTCCGGAGTAAATGGTATTTCCTTTTCTATTCTCAAAAATCTTCTTGATTTTTCTCTTCGGTTTCTCCTTAAGCTTGTTTAACTCTTTTCTTCGCTCTGGTTCTACTCTTTTATCTTGGAATACTTTCATCGCTATCCCTATTCCTAAACTCAACTCTTCCTTACTTTGTCCAATTTTTCTTGCTTCCTGTGTTAGGAAGCTTTTCGAAAATTTAATCAACAGACGTCTCGTTTGGTGGCTCGAACATTATAACTCGCTACCTAACAGGATGTGGTTTCCACCCTGTTTGCGGCCGTCCCGACTGCGTTAGTGCATTTTTGACAGACGTTTACGCTTTATTCCTTGACAAAAAAATCTGTATTGCTTTATTGGCAATGCCCATCTCCCCACTCGTTTTAATTTAATGCTTTCCTTTAACACTGGATAATCGTCTTTCATTCCATAGCCAAATCAACCATCTGTACTTGTTCTTTTGCAAAGGGTTCAAACTCATTAAATTCCTTTTTTACACTGATTGAGGAGGTGATCCTGTGATTTTCCTTATATTTTACGAATCTTTTATCCGTTTTATTTTTGATTACTGCTGCTATGTTTATGGAAACGCTTCTAAATCCCTTCTATCTAAGCTTAATTGTGTCCACAGTGCGTATCTCCGCCTCTGCCTTGGAGCCTAAATGCAAACTGATCTCTTTTGAACTCCTGGTCATTCAGAAATCGAGAGAAATGAGTTAGTTGACTGATTCTCTCGCTTATCTTCATCTTCTGATTGGGGGTTTCCCGTTTTCTCATTCTCCAATATTACTCTTCTATCTACAGCTGCTCATTCCAAACTTTGGGTTTTTCTTGTCTATTCAACTTTCTCTTCCTTGTTTCTCCTAGTTTCTTGACTTCCTTCTGTGCGTAGCTCTAATCTCTCTGCGGTATGCCACCTGCGTTTCGGACACAGTTTGCTCTCTTCGTCGCTTTTCCGTTTTTCTTTCGTGCCATCTCCTTATTGTTCCTTGCGCTCCTCCAACAACCATTTTATTTGTGACCCCAATCACACAATACTTGATTGTTCGTCACTTTTAACTAAACAAACTTCTTTATACTTCTCTCTTTTATCAAACGGTATTCTCACTCTATACAAAACTCTTTTCATTCTCTCATTTCCTTCTTGTGTTATCCAAGCTCTTGATTCATTTTTGTCCGCTACTTCTGATCATGTAAAGATTTGAGTCTCCTTCTATTGCACAGTTCTTGACAAACATACGAAAAAATCATTGATATTTCGAGAAAAATCACTAATGTGCCACTCAGAATTCTGACTTTTCACATTCAAACTCAAACATTCACATTCTATTAAAATATCCTAAAATTCATTCCGTACAAACGACATAAAAATTCTGAAGAATCGATAAACAATTGCTCTTATTTCCCAATCAAAGCCGCCTTAAGCATTAACTGTTTCTGTACCTGTCTGATATTCTTGCACAAACATCTCTCCACAATAGATCGGTTAATCAACCATTTACCTAATACCACATTTAAAATTCACACCAGTCTTACCTGACCCGAAAAAAAAAAATCCTTATTACTAACAATTTAAAGCTTTCACAGTGATTACTCATGATAAATAATTTTCGGAAACAACTGTGTTTTGAAAAAGATATTTATTCTTTAATAATAAACAATATAGAACAATAAATTAGATAAATACCTATTTAGAAACGTTTTCGGGCATAACCCATCATCAGCTAACACTAACTTAAAGGAAACTTAAAACATACTGAAGTGAATATAGGGAATACATGTGTATATATAGTAGATGTAAAGAGGAAAATAAACATGGCAGGTATGTTTGGAAATCATTTTTATGCCATTTATACTGTTCATTATGGAAGATAAGGGCGTCGCCAGCCGGTTGGCCGGGGGGGGGGCGGCAAGATGATAGAAAAAGGATATGAGTTATGGGAAAAATAAAATTTATAAGTTGTAAAGGCTCAATATTTTATTAAACAAGAATAAAATCTTAATTAAAACATATTTTTCGTGGTTTTCTGGCAAATTGTTCATGATTACGCGCGCCTATAAGTACTCATCATGACCAGTTGATTAAAAAGTTTCATGGCTCCAGGGGAAGCAGATGCCCCCCCCCCACTCCCCGCTGGCGACGCCCATGATGAAAGACAGTAAAACAAGAAGAAGAAATTATTGGTTCAAAATAAATCTTTATATTCTAGCGTTCACAGCTAATCAGTTTCACAATAACTGAGTTGTTGTTTAAATACTATATTCGTTTTTTCCATTTGTTAAATTTTTAATGAATACTACAGAAACATGTAGAAATTTACACAAGTTTCCTGCCAACACCACAAAAGAAAATCCTGTCACAACTTACGTTATAAAAAAATTAGCTGGGTATATATTTTTTCTATAGATCTTTATAATTACTGTGCGATAAGATTGTTATAAAAAAATTAGAAAACGAAGCTCCGATTTTGCATTAATATTTAACTTTATTCGACATGAGTTTAGTAGTAATCTCCTATTCCTATTATAATAACGTTTTTACTTTTTAGTGCCCGCACGAACTCGTGTGTCCTCGTCTGTCCCAAGAGACACAATATCCGTGTGCGTTTCCAGTACATTACTTTTCCTTTCCGTTCGGAAAAAGATTGCCCATTTTAAAAGAATTATACTCATTTGTAGTATTAAAAAAAGGTATGTATATTTCTTCTTATTGTGTTTTGGATTTTTTCTTTGTTCTTATTTAGAATTAAAAATTTAAAAAATAAAATTTATCTCTATTAGTAATTGAATTCGCTCGTGTACACGCATATGTACGTATGCATTTATGTATAAACTTTTTAGAATGATATTTTTTTGTATACGATTTGTATGTTTTTGTTTTGTTTATTAGATTTACGAATTAGTGAAGAACATTTAACGTTCGTGTTTTTTTGTTTTCTTTTCTTATTATTATTTCATTTTGTTTTACAAACATTCCGTATGTACCACTTGTTAAGTACAAAGTCTTACGTTGAACATTATTTAAATGAATGAAATCCTAAAGAAAGATAGAATGAAAATAACGGTAGCAACAGACATTCGAGAAAATACTTCGTGCGCTACCATTTATGTTGTATTCTTCACTGAGTTGTTGGGATAATCTGTTGTGACGTTATTCATTAAAAAGCTACCAGGCAGGATGACTGCTAAAAATTGACATGATTATATGTCTCGAAATAGCAGAAATTGTTGATAATTAAGAATGCGAAGTAATTCTTTCGCCAAGGTGGTTGCCCTGATTTGATAATCGGCTTAAATGACCTGTGTTAATTTTCAGGAGATAAAAGTACAACTTAAATCCTTATAGGTTATAAAAACTATCGCGATAAGGTTTGGAATTGAATATTTTAAATCGCCAAAACGTAGCTCTTGACACATAATTTTGTCAGCTTTCACGCCATTAGTATAAACTTGGTCAAAGTGTACGATAGTTTAGCTCAGCTTGTTAAAGAAAGGTGAACTTTCAAAGGTCAATTGATACGGAAGGGTTGAAATTAATAGTATACCAATATTAAGCTAAATAGTGCAGAAAGAATGCATAATGTCGGATCTTTTTTTTTGTATTTTAACGTTTAAATAACATTTCTAAAAAATTTGGGTGCGGCTGTGCTGGGGCACAGGACCGTTGATTTAACGTGAAACGCCTGTATCGGTTCAAGTATTTATATATATTTATATATAAATAAGTGTATATAAATGTACATAAATGTATAAAAATGTATATAAATGTATAAAAATATATATAAATGTATATAAATATATATACATGTATGGGCGACAACCACAAAAATGGAGCAAAAACTTCATGTGGCTGAAATGAAAATGTTACGCTGGTCTCTTGGGCACACGCTCCTCGACCATATCAAAAACGAGGATATAAGGGAGCGTATAGGAGTTGCACCTGTCCGTTTGAAATTACGGGAAGCGAGACTCCGATGGTACGGTCACACATCATGAGAAAAACATACTAGAGCCTTGTGAGGATGTTAATGGGATTATAATTCTGGAGGAAAGCGACCACGAGGAAAAGCGAGAAGACGGTGGATAGACTCTGTCAACAACGACATGGTGGAAATCGGTGTTGGGATGGAGGACGCCGAGGATCGTAGAAAATGGAGAAGACAGTGTTGCCAAACGAACCCCGCACCGGGAAATCGTTAGGAAAGAAGAAGAAGAAGAAATGTATATAAATATATGCGATGAAAAATAATAGCGTTGCGCGATTTCGTTTCACGAGCAATTTTAAAGATGTTTCACGTCAAAAAGCCCAATTGCCAATCTAAAAGAATAAAGAATGATAAGCATTTTCACAAGAATATCTATTTCTTTGGTGTTTCTTTTTATTTATTTTTTTTTTTTTTTTTTAAATATAAAATTTGATTAAGCGTGAAATTTTAATGTTAAAAATAGCAGTATTCATTTATGCATAACATACCACCGCGTTTACGTGGATTTAGCTTGATCATTATTTATTTCACTTGGTAGTAGTGTCTTAAATTTTAATGAACATATTATGTTGTTTTTTTTTCTTATTTATTTAAAATGTTTTATCGTAACGAAATGGGTAATCTGTTAATCATATTTTAGAGTTTCTTTTAATATTTCCTGATTACACTGGTCTGCAAAAAAAAAAAAAAAAATGTTCTCTGCTTCTGATTTTTATGCATAATTATCACAAATTTAATATTTCTGAATAGAAATATAGTATAAAAAATTACAAATCACGTGTATATTTTTTTTAATGTAATTTTTCAATAAAACTTTTTTTTTGCTTGAAATTTAAATTATATATTTTATAACTGATACAATATTAGATAAAATTTGTTATAAAACATCAAAAATTGTTAGATAATCGAATTACTTGCTGTTAATAGTATTTCACTTTGTAGTTTTCTTCCTTTTCATATTTTCTATCGGAGTTTCGCGACGAATCGACCAACAAAAATCGGGGCAAGCAGTGGTTCTAACCATTTCCCGTTGTAGCGCCTCTCTATGTGCGCTATGTCTTGATGAAACCTTTCACCATGTTCATCTGATACTGCTCCAAGATTTGTGGGGACGAAATCTAAGTGAAAGTCTAAAAAATGAATTTTAAGGGTCATGTTGCATTTCAGAGCTTTATATGCAGAAAGAAGTTCTTGGATGATTTCCTGGTAGTTTTCATTTTTTTTGTTTCCAGGACAATTATGAGACACTTCTATGAAATCGTTTTTTTTTTTTTTTTCAGCTTTATTCAACGTACTTATAAAATTTTATCTCTTGCGCGACTGTCCACTCGCATAAAAAACAACAGAATTTTGTGTATCCTCCTTGCAATTCAGTTAACACATTGCCACAACTGTTGGATCAGCACAGATGTTCCACGTGTACTGTAAATATTGAATTTTTTCCAATAACAACTTCATATTTCCATAATTTTCTTTCATGTTTGTTGCATGTGCTAGGAGAATTGAAGGATATTTATTGCAATTGTGAAGTAATACAGCTTTTAAACTGATTTTAGACGAATCAATAAAAAGTCGCCATTCCTCCGATCCTGCGGGAAAACCCATTTCTTGTAGAAGTCCTTTAGCATCATTACAAAATACCAAATCACTCTCTTTGGTGACATAACTCGTAAAATCTTATCTGTTACGAAAATATGAGACCTTCGTATTTTTATCTAACAAATTCCATTGTTGTAATCTTGATCCGAGAAGTTGAGCCCTAGATTTTGAGAGTCCTAAATCGCGAATAAAGTCATTCAAATCAGATTGCGTAAAAAGACGAGGTTTTGTTAAGTCTGTATATATAATGATGAAGAAGCAGAGGAAATACTCGATTGACTAAATGTAAAATAAACGTCTCTGATATCGTTCTCTCTCTTTCTATCAGTGCGAGTAATTTTTGTATGTACAAATACGATCTGAACTGAATAGAGCACCGTTAATGCAAGAACGGCAGACAAAATATGTGTAATTTTGAGCTATTAAAAAAAAAACATTTTAAATAAATATATACGTGATAGCAAAAAATGGAAAGCAAATCTGGATTCAACACGTTAAACTCCTTATATTCATCATATTTTTATTTAAAGGAGGATTTCGTTGCAGACCAGTGTTATTTTTACTTACTGCCTCAGTATAAATGTATATACTACTATTTTTCGAGTAATTATTTTCTTGATTTGCAAACTAAAATTAATAGTTAAAAGTTATTGCACATTATATAGTTTGAAATAGTACTGTTATACTTTTACGTTATTTTTGGAAATAGCACACTATAATCCATCTCTTTACGATCATTTTCTGTTTTTGTACATAAATAATTTTTGAATATTTTCTTTCCTCTTATGGATTGAGCGTATAAGCATTAGGTTTCATCTGAAATTAATTATTGTTTCTAATATATTTGGAAAATATCGAAACATTACACTATGTTCCGTATTTCTTTAAATTTATTTATCTAGTAATCTGCACTTATAAAAATTCTTCGTTTTTATTGTTTTTCATAAGTAAAATTTGTTCCAATATATTTCACTTTTGATAAAGTAGTTAGTTACTCAGTTGTTTTTTTCTATGCAAAGTTTTTACTTCATCATGTGATTAATAAAAAATTTAAATAATATTTTTTACGGGAGCTTTTGTATAGATTCTTGTTTGTTTATACGTTTTTTGTTTATTTTAAAAAGTTAATATTAATAATTATTTATTTATATTTTCATCCCGTTTTGTTTTGTTTATTTTTATTTTTGCAATATTTATTTATTTTTTCTCTACATTTACATTATAAACAGAATTTAAATTTTAAAAAATGTGGCTATGCATTTTATATCTCTTGTTCTCAGTTAATGATAGAAAAAATAAAGAAATATTAACTTGTAAGTTTTTGTTTATCCGTAAACAGCATTTCTTATCCATCGCTATTTTCATGTACGCTAGTTCATAAATCAAAGCGCCTTTCTTGTTTTAAATCAAGACGACGAATAACGTGCCTTAAATCAAGATGATGAAATATATGTACAAAAATATAATGTATTTTAGGTAAAAGAGATGAAAACGATAAACAGTGGCCACGAGTTGTAAGGAACGTATTGAAAATGTCAAAACGTGCAATATGTCGTGTTTGTGTCAAAGAAGGACAATTAAAGGAAAAAATTTTTTCAAAAGGAAAGCTGGGAACGTAAGTTTATTATAAACTATATATGATTTGTAAAATAATTTATGAAGGATCTTTTCTTCAATTTTGAATGTTCATTGGTAAACTAAGTAAAAAATTGTTTACATTTTTAAACAGTTGCTTACTTACTTTCCTACTTTAAATAGCCTCTTTACCACCTCTTCACTCAATTGTGGGTTAACTTACATCTGACATTTGCTTAACCAATTCCTTGTTATTGCTCCTAGCCCTTAACTTTTTTTCTGGGTACCTATTTTTTTTTTTATTTTTTTTTGTATTTCAAGAAATTTTTTTTATTTATTTATATCATTTTATCATAATACAGTTCATACTGAATCATAATACAGTTCGTATTCACTGCCTCTTTTGACATTCATAACAATACTTTATATTGTAAAATTAATGCCTTAATTGAACGGGACATGTAAAATCATTTAGTATATAATAACTTTCAGTTTAGATCGCTGAAGACTTCGTACAAATGTTTTCTATTTCTGCAATATTTTTTTCGTCTAAGTGAAAAAAATATTACAGAAACAAAATTTCTGCAATTGCTCATAGAAACCTAAAAAAGTGGAAAACAAGAATTTTAAACCTTTAACTATTATTATTTTTTGGTTCTAAATCGTTAATTACGTTCCCTAAAACAAACCGATAAATGAAAAAATAAATAAATGAAAGGAATGAAAATTTTCTTTATGCTGTTGAGTTGAGCTGTGAGGTTTGTACTTTTCTAAATTGTTCAAAAATCGGGGTTTTAAAAATAAAAGAAGAGAAAGGGAGTAACATTTTTTTTTTTTCATTAACGTACCGCATTACTGCGAAGGTCAGAGGCACGAAGGAAAATTTATGAATAGTTGAAGAAAATGGAAATCTTGGAAGAAGGAAAAGAGATTATCAATTGTTGACCGTTAATCTTGTAGGAGGGATTCTAACGTAGGTGGGAGGTTAAACTGTACGCGAAGAGGATGATACTTAGGGCATCGACTAGAAGATTTTCTATTGTACTGAGAACGGAGCAAAGTTGATATCGGTTGAGGGGATTTATTAAGGATGTAGGAGTAAGTTATTCGTGCATGGCCTATACGTAGGCTGAAAAGTACGGATTCTTCTTTTCTGACCGAACGGAGGGATGTATTTGTCCAAACGGTGTGGTGTGGTTTTTTATGGTACTCAGCTTGTTTGACGTTGTAATATTGGGCCAAGTACTTAACCACTTTTGCGCGGCAAACGGTTTAATGAATGATAAAACATTCCGCACGGAAACCGAAGCAACCGATACCGGAAGACACGAAGATGCCTACTTAGCGGCGTGGTCGGCAAGGTCATTACCCGCAATATCTCTGTGATTAGGTATCCACGCAAATGAGAACTGACAATTTAAATTATTTAATACATCAATAATTTTGCTTTGCTATAGAATGCTGGTGATTATCATGGAATTTTTGTAAGGAAATTGGCGAATTCAAAGAATCGGTGATGATGACACTACTTGAAAATTTGAGAACCGCATGTTGGAGTGCTAATTTGATTTCGAATAATTCGGCGGAGTGGATAGTGTAGAATGAAAGTAGTGAATAGGAAATGGTATACAGTTCATAATGCACAACGGCACATCCGACAAAAGTGGAAGACTTCGATCCATCAGTGAAAAGTCGAGAAAAACTTGGATACTTGGCCAGGAGTTTCTGGAAAGCTCTCTTGATGATATTAGAATGCACTGAGGTACTTAGTTCCGTAAGAGATAAATCTATGTCGAGGCAATGATTTTAATTGGGGGGAAATAAACGATGTAACGTAACAATTTCGAAAAGTCATATCATGTGAGTCGAATGGACAAGAATCATAATTGAAAAACTGGTAAGAGTTTAGATGATTCTTTGGTAGTAGGGTATGTGTTGGTGGATTTGGAGAGGACAGCGCATGCAGCAATAGTTGCGAACTCAGTAATTGCTGCCTTAAGTTCAACGGAATCTCACCGCTTTCGCATAACAGACTGTTTGACAGAGAAGTTTTGAAAGCTACAGTTGCGATGCGTATTGCTAAGGGATTGACGGCGTTAAGTTTGTTAAGCACGGATTGGCTGGCTGAACGGCAAATCGTGGCGCCATAATCCATTTTTGCCCTGATCAAACTTTTATATACGTAGAGGAGAGAGCTGCGTTCGACACCATAAGAAGTGTGCGCGAGTTTCCTCAAAAGATTCAATTTCACCAAGCATGATTTAGGACAATTTCTTGTCAAAAAGTAATTCGAGATACTTGACTGCGTTAGATTTTTGAATTGGTATGTTGTTCAAGTTAATTGATACATCATGACTACAACGATGTACCTTACAGAAATGAACTGCGGTAGTTTTGCTGATAGAAAACGTGAAACCATTCGATGATGACTAATTGAAAAGTTCGTTGACTGTGTTCTGTAGTAAACGTTGACCTGTGTTGGAGCATGCGACGAAGATGGTAAAACCATCGCCGAATACGAAACATTTGACTGGTAGGTTTACTTTACTTACAATATCGTCAAATACAAAGTTAAATAAAATTCGGCTTAAAACAGAACCTTGCGGGACTCTGTTCGCCTGCTCGTAAAGGTCTGGGAGTTTGCTGCCCAAGCAGACTATGAATCGTCGATTTTTAAGGAATTCCCGGATGAATGTGGGTAGGTGACCTCTGAAACCCATAGTATGCAACGTTTTTAAAATTTTGTAACGCTATGTAACATCAAACACCTTGGAGCAATTGAAGTATACAGCAAGCAGGTGGCGTTTCGTGGCGAAACAGTCATTAACATTACTTTGCACTTGCTCGTAGATTTTATTACCTTAATCGTCTATTTTTATTTTATTGAAAGCATCAGGTCAGTATTGTTATAAGTGTGTGTGTGTATTACGATTTTTCAGTTATTTTAATTCAAACATTGAAATCAAATTTTCAGAGTTTTCAATTAAAATATCCTAAAAATTTTAAATTCCAAAAGTATTATAGTGGTTATTAAAGGATATGTTCCAAATTCGATGTTCATTCAAATCAAACGTCAACCACTTGCAGATATTTTTGCTTTTTGAATAATTTAAAAAAAAAAAACTGAAAAGGGGGCAAACATTATTTTGTATTTTTTAGCCTTTTAAATGAAAAGTTTTAAACTTTAAAAGTTTCCTTATGAAAATAAGTCAAAAAGAAAAAGAAAAAAATCAAATCTGCAGCAGCCACTAAACTGATGAAAATAATTGTGCGATATTACAAAATAAATATTTTTACGATAAAATTGCATTCTATACTGTCACGAAAACCCCGAAATGATTTTAACTCAGTTCAGACTCAATGAGAAGGAGTTGGTGATATATCTGCGTGTCGGGAGCAATATGTTGAAAAACAATTATCAAATCGTTTAGCTGAGTAACTGCCTGAAAGTTTTATAAATAATTTTAATATATTAGATTATACAGTACTACATGACCTACCTTTAGTCGACTCCAATTTAAATTTGCAAGTCAATCAATTTATTAATGAGTTTCACGAGTAGAATTGAAAATTTAGCGGTTATATGCATACAATGTGGAATAATTGAACTGTTTTTCTATATTGAAATATTCTGGCGTGAAATATATAAGTCAAATATAGAATTAAAACTATTTACATTTTTTATTGTGCAAATAATTGTTTATTAAAAAATTAATTATATTTTATTTTGTGGCGTAAATTTATTTGTATTTAATAATGATAAAAAAAAAAAAAAAAAATTAAAAGACTATTAAAAAAACATATTTCCCAGTGGTGTCCACCACCACACATCCTAGCTAAATGAAAATGCCCGTATTATAACAACATCAATAGGAGACAAATAGAAACGGCTGTGGTTAAATATTTCAATTTACATCACAGTGTCATTTTTCAAATTGCAAAATTAAAAAAAAAACATCTTACCGGAAGAACTGATATCAAAAATCAATATTGCACAGATTAAGAATTTGACGCATAGCTAATTTGCTCGCCGAAAATGAATTTTCATGAATGTCCCCTGGATAACTATTAACTTAATGTGCAAAATATTCTAGAAAGTTTCGCACTATTCTACCAGTATGTAAATCAACCTCTTGGACGAAATAGACAAAAAACTTAAGATAAAAAAACGTGTAGATAGTTTTTATTTCTTTAAGATAAAAAATATATTGATGTTTTTTTTTTGTTTTTTTTTTTTTTTTTTTTTCTACTAGGAAAAATATGAACTTATCGATGTATTTGGAAGTTCTCTGTCTTTTCAGATGGATTTGAAATGAAATTCTGAATTCATGAACAGTATGAAATTGCTCATGCTGAATTAACCATTATATCTTGTAAAAAAGCTCTGCCATATTTAAAGTATCATTGCCATTATCCACATGTTACTGAAATACGTTTTCAGTTGCGTGTTGATTTTACTTAACCTGCTATTAGGTTAATACACAAATTAAAGAACGCATTATTCACTTCTTTAAAACTGTGTTTAATTTCTGCCAGTAAGGCAATTTTTATTTTTATTTTCTTCTCAATTTTGACTGTTAATAAATCAATAAATTTACGACAGTATTTCAATTTAAGATTATGCATAATTGTTTATTTTTTTACATTATGGTTTATTGATATATATTATCTAAATATATAATTATTTTTGCATATATTACACATATTTACTAACTAATGTTTTTTATTTGCACGTAAGTTCATATACTATAAAACTATGTATTTTAGATATCGATAAAATGTAATAGTATATTTTGTCTTTCATTTTTAAAAGAAAATTGGTAAATAATAATGCACTTATTGGTTTTATTAAATTATTTTTATTTAACGGGAAAATTTTTGTAGCGAACGACGTAAATGTAACAATTGTATGCACAAAGCACTATCATAATTTCAAAAGAAAAATAAGCAAATCTTTAGAGGTGGAAAATTTTCCTTTTTCTTAAAGCATATTTAAGGTCACAGTGTGCCTCCAAATTTTTTAAGGAGTATGATTATTATTGTTGTAATATACAAGTAGCGTGTTATATAATTTTATATAAGTAGCTGATACATGTATAAATTACGTTATTTCTATAACGCTTAATTTAGTGATAATAATTTTTTTATATTTTTAAATTCGTGTATTTACGCTTTGAAACCTAAACGAATTAACGAAATAATACCGTTCGATTAGTCTTGAATTTTTCGATTGTGTAAAAGGTACATAAAATTATAAAATCTCAATGTTCTTTTATAGAATTAAAGTATTTGTTTTTAAAAATTTGTTATACGAAATAATTAGAAAATAAAATATCTGAAAAGTTTTTTGATAACTAGCAATATTACAACTGATGCCCTAGACCATAGTTACGTTTGAATAACATTTTTAAGTGGCAGAATTCCGAATGGTTACATTTCGAAATTGCTAACTGTCCTGCTGGTTAAAATTGATCAGTCAGCAAATTTTATATCTGTCTGATAATTGAATAACGACATAATCGTAGTGCAGTTTGTTATTTCAATTAAAATCTATAAACTATGACGCACGTTTTTACAGTTACCAAAAAGCGAAAAAAATCGAATAATTTAGTCATTTTAAATTTTCAACTTCGGCTGTTATTCTTACAATATGTCTAGAAGAATTTCCTATCTCTAATATGAATCTTAATTTTTAGGCAATTATTTCACGTTGGAAGGTCAATAAAATGGGGTGATCGATTACCTACGCAATTTACGGAACACGAAATTTATGATGAATTGGATGATGAAGAACTCGAAAAACTAGATAAAATAGATGACGAATTTGAAGAATAAAATCACTTTGACCAGTCTGATTCATTAAACAAGCTTAATTATTTTATTTAAGGTTTTAAACTGTACAGTGTTGTGATACTTGCGATTTGTTTCATGTTATAATAGTTGGCTAGAAATGCGAGGTATTTTGAAGTCGTTTAATAGATTTCCTTAAAATTGTTACCCTGAAAGTGTAGACGGAATATATTCTAGTATTTTGTTGATTTTATATTTATTTATATATATACATTTTTTTTGAATAGGTCTCCCCATATATTATTTTTTGTCTTACGTATTTATACAGTTTACCAAAAAAAAAAAAAAAAAAAAAAAACTATACATTTTCACGAAATAGTAAAGAAATTATAAACACATTTTTTAAAAAAATTGTAAATTTAAAATTTCCTGAATTATGCAATTTTTTGTTTCCGTTTGAAAAATTTGATCGAACTGATATATCAGGTTTCCAAAATAATCAACTTGTACGTCGGAGGAGAATAGTTCATAAACGATATTGTATACTGTTACAATGGTGACGATTTTATTGAAAAAGTGAGAAGTGCGCCAGATTGCAGCTAACTACTATTACTGATGATTCTTGAGTAGGCAGAAAAGAAAAACTAGTAGGAAAGTATCTCGAATTTTCATCAAGAAGAGAAAAAATCGATTTAGATAATATTGAAGTAAGATTTTTTAAATTTTTTATTTAATACAATTAATGAAAGTAATTTATTAATAAATTTTTGTTATTATTATTATTATTGTTTTTATTAAATATTTTACTTGGTCAATACATATATATATATATATATATATAAGCCAGAGGTATATATTAAAAAATTATTTCAGTGAAAAATCATTACAAGGGTTGTCCATAGATATTTCTGTATTATTTTTACCGTTTAAAACTTTCACAGTGATTATATTCAACATAGTAAATAATTTACGAGCAACTGTGTTAAAAAATCAAGTATATTTGTTAACAAAAATGAAACAAATCGGTTTAACGTTTCGGATGGTGTAAGTTTCATTTTTTGTTAACAAATATATTTGATTTTTTAACACAATTGTTCGCAAATTATTTATAATGATAATATGTTTATGCGATATATTTTAGGAATCTTTTTTTGGAAACTTACCTGTAAATATGAAAATTGCAAAAGCATTTCAAAAAAAGTTTTTTCCAGTTATACCTGTCGGTATGTGTATATTGTATGTGCAAACATATAAATATTTCGTATACTTAAATCGAGTAAAGCGACTAATAGATATTTATATATATCGAAAAATATTATGTACCTCGGTTATCATGATATATTGGTTTATTTCTAATTTACGAGGATTTTAATTTATACAAAAATATAAATTTATACGAAAATCAACTCGTGTGAATTACATTTAAAATTTTTCGCCATTTTTAATACAAACTACCGTAATAAAAAAAATTAACTAATAATTTATTGCATTTAATAATATTAAAAAGTCAACGCAAATCAATAAAATGTGAATCTTTAATTTTTCGTATTTAATTAATTTAAAACCGAGCCTATAATATTATAGTTTTCCGTCTTTTATCAAGTGGTTATCTTGATTTTTTAATAAATATTTGATCAGGATTCCAAAGAAAAAGCTACTGAATTATTTTTCGGAATAATTCTAATTGTATTTTAATCTATAATTATTGTATTCGTAGACATTAATTGTAAAGTGAAAATATTTGTCAACTGTATGTTTAGCAAGAATTGTAAATAATGTTAGAATCGTAATTATGTTAATTTTTTAATAAAATTCTCAGCCCACTTTGTGTTGTGTTTTACGTACTAATTACTAAGTTTCATTAGGTGGTATGAAGAAAATTTGTCAATCAAATACGCGCTGTGCGTGCCGTGTATGGAAGTTTTAAATTATGTTATTCTTCCATTTTAGAAATTAATTAGACAAATATCGTTCGTCCAAAAACAAAAATATAAAAAATTGTTTAGAAAGTGATCGATTTGCGAATGCCGCATACTTTTGAATGTACTACGATGAAACCTAAATTAAATACGATTAGTTAATAAATGACGCTTTGAATTAAACCGAATTCTGTAAAAAGAGAAGTAAGTCAGAAATATTGTACACCTTACTTGTAAGTATTGATACCTTTTTAAATTTATATCAGAACATTTTTTTTTTTTTTTTATGCTATTTTTCATATATTGTAATTTGTACTGGGAAATAAGCCTTAGCGTTGGTCTAGTTGTTACAGCGCTTGGCTTTCGTTCGGAAGTCTTGAGTTCGATCCCAGGCAATGACAGGATATACGCGCTAGTTAGTATACAACAGCAGTCACATTTAGACTGCATTTATAGCGCGATAACAAACGGCTATAATCAGTGCTAAGTGTAGCCTTGCATGTACACGGGCTCTGCATAAATATTCAGCCGGCTAAGTAGGCCAGTCGTCTTGGCTCGTCTCGCCTCGCCGCTGATAGCCTTTCTCGCGTTGATTGGCAACAAAGAAGTTGTTGCGCTTCAGTTTGTGTACTCCGCGCTGAATGCACTCATTTCCACATTGTCAAATTCCCGCATATATTTTGAATTTCTAATTTAATATATTTCGTTAACACTCAATAGAAATATATGGACGTGGTTGTTACCGAAAAAAAAAAAATCGACAACTGGTTAATAGCAAACACCGCGAAAATTTAAAATCTTTATAACTACATTTCTTTAAAAATCGCGCGGAATAACTTTGGTTTCATAATTTTTCGATATCATATCGTGCGATTTCTGTTTGACTCCATCTCCACTGTGTTTCGGTAGTTCCGCCGAAATTTCATCAACGCTAGGCACCTTTTTTGACTTGAAGGCTTTAAGAGCTCTGCCAAAAAACTAACTTCTAAGTATCTGGTTACCCATATTATCTGTTTCTACTTTATCTTCGTATTCTCTAGAATGCTTTCATAGGTTTTATCGTTATATAACTCTTCTAAATATTCCTTCCATCTATTAAGTTTATCATTGTTATTAAATATATATTTCTCTTATCTTAGAGATTGTTATTTCTCTTTTTTATTTCACTAGAGTATTTTTTGATAATTTGGTAGGCGCTTTCTGATTTACCAGATTTTAGTTGTTTTTCTATTTCATTACATATTTGGTCCATCCATTCTTCTTCTGCTTTCCTTATTTTTCTATTTATCTCACTTCTTATTTCTTTATATTTATTTTGTTCGTTATTGTCTATTTGGTTCTTAAATTTTCGCCCTTTTTTCAATTAACTCAATAATTTCTGCCGTCATCCATGGCTTTCCCGTTTGAAAGTTTTCTTCTTTAAGTTTTATATTATTTTTTATATTGTTTCATTGTTCTTCTATGGTGCTTTCTCTCTCTCTCTCTCTCTTTATTTATCATCCTCTTATTCATATTTTCTTGAAACTTTTCTTTGATAATATTGCTTTCCAGTAGTTTTAGGTTCCACATAAATTTTGATTTCTTTTTCATTCTTTTGAATTTACATTTACTTTTCCTTATTACAAGGTTGTAACGCTATCAGCATCAGCTCCAGGGTAGCTTAAACTATTTTTAACTTGATTCCTGAATCTTTGCTTAACCATTATAAAGTCAATTTTTTGATATTTTCGTTTATCGCCAGGCATTTTCCATGTATATCTTCGTCTGGGGTGACTAGTAAACAGAATACTCGTTATGACGAGATTGTGTTTTTCGCAAATCTCTATTAATCGTTGGCCTCTGTCATTCCTTGTGCCTAGTCCGTAATTTCTCACAATTGATCTATCTTTGCCTTCGCCTACCGTTGCATTGAAGTCACCCATTAAAATCAAATTTTCGTCTTCTTTGAAGTATTTTAAAGTTTCTATTTTTTCATATGTTTCTTCTATTATTCGATCACAATAAGTTGATGTTGGCATATAAACAACTTGTATTATCATTGTGTCCTTTGGTTTTGTGTTTAATTTTACCATAATTACTCGGCTGCTTATTTGATAACAACTTTCCATTTTGCATCCTAAATCTTCTTTTAGAATTATTCCAACTCCTGCAATCTTAGCTTTATCACCAATGTATACAAATCGATATTCTCCGCTCCAGAAGTCTCCGTTTTCTTCCCAATTGACTTCGTTTATTCCTATCACACTTATATCCATTCTTTCCATTTCCATTTTTAGGTTTTCTAATTTTCCCGCTTTAAGCGATCTTACGTCCCATGTTCCATATTTAAACCATTCATAATCGTTGGGATTTCTCCTGCCGGACTCGATTCCGTGGATATCCAGGGCTCCGTTGCCGGTACTTATACTTTTCCTTTCTTCTATCATCATGATGCTATTACTCGGGAGATAATGAGGTAGTTTCCCCTTGTTTTCCTCATCACACAGTGTCGTAGCCGATTGAATCAATATGTGATTTTCGCTGTGTGCGATTGTCCTAGCTTAGATCTTGGCGGCATCATTTGTCTTCAGCTCTAAGAAGGTACTGGCAACAGCTGTTGTCCTGTATCAGAGACAGTAACTTTGATTTCCAAAGCTGTGGAACGCCGCAGTTAATTTCTAAAGAGAAAACTACTATCGCCATTCTTAGGGTACGTGACCTGTTCTTGTTCCTACCCAGTCTGAAAAGACCTTTCTCCAGTTGAACTCGGTATTTGTCCCCTCAGACCCTACATACACCATTTGGTTTGCCGACTCGGTTTTGTCGTAAAACCGGGAGAAAAAACAAAAATAGCCGAAAACGATATTTTTAATAAGAAAAAATCATTTGAAGCAAAAAATAAGTTCATTTTTTTGATGTACTTTACTCGAGAAAATTACAAAGTTCTGTTTTATTTATATAAAGTATACTGCGGCGGTCGAATAATATCAATAGTAACAAAACAAAAAAAAAAAAAATTCTTTTTGTACAATTCTAGTAACCACGAGAAAACTGGGAGGATTTGGACTACTAGGAAAACCGGGAATTTAAAAATTATATTTGAGTGTCTATCATGTTAGTTGAAGCATAAATTATGTATTAAATATCATCGTCATATGTGTATGGTTTTTTTCTTATTAGTAGTTTCACTTTTTCTCATAGATCTTTTTATACAAATATATATATATATATATATATTTTTTTTTTTTAGATATCCCCTGTTTCATGTTTGCTTCTTCGTTTAATTAAATTTGACAGATTTTTGTAAAACATTAAAATGATATATAAATTCCAGAACTTTACGAAAAACTTCAGACAATTTAATTTTCGATTTTTATCGTTCATATTCTGAATCATATGACTCACTTGTTGACAAATTTTCCGCCAGTTTATGTGAATTGACTAGACTTTTATGTAATTCTAACTCAAAAATGTTAAATATTACTGAACATATACAGGGTGCTCTGAAACTAATTCAGGAAAAATTAGTTTTACGCTATAAAGCTGGTCAAAATGAACAAAAAGTTCCTGAGGAAAATTGGACGAACAATTAATTAGTTATAATAAATTAAATTAATTCATTGTAATAAAAAAATAAATATTGAAAAGAAATCGGCACACTACAAAAGGGTTGTAAAAAGCCATTTGGATGAAGTCTTTCCGGACAGGTGGATAGGGCGCCTCGGACCAATTGAATGGCTAGCAAGGTCTTCCTGATTGAACTCCTCTGGATTTTTTCTTGTGAGGTTGTATTAAGGAAAAAGTGTATCGTACATCAACCAACACACGAGATGACTACATACAGCGGATCGTGGCAACGTTTGACGACATACGACGAACACCAGAACTTCTGCAACGGGCCGTAAACAACGTTACGCGAAGAACTGAGTTGGTGGTACAGCAAAATGGTCAACATATTGAACATTCGTTTTATTCCATTGACAAATGACTACACAGTTACGGCCACATTTAATACGTATTTTTTACTTCTTTTCAATATTTATTTTCTTTCTATTTTAAAAAATATTGATTTATAAAAAAAAAAATCATTTAAATTAAATAATTAAGTTATAACTAATTAATTGTTCGCCTAAATGATTTTTTTCCTCGGGATTTTTTTTGTTCATTTTGACGAGTTTTATAGCGTAAAACAAATTTCCAGTATTAGAGCACCCTGTTGAAACCACATTACATCACGCATGGAAACGTAAGTAGAAATGAACGTTTGAAAGTAGAAGAATTTAAAAAAAAATTACGAATCGTATTTTTTGATCTAAAATTAAATTCGAGAGTACCTTATAAATTTTTAATTTCTTCACGTAGAGAGTAATTGGTCTGAAGATCATATCCTAGAATATCATGTTTGTCAAGCATAAAATACTTAAATTAGAAACTTTTACAACGACGAAATTTATCGTCAAAAGTACTGACAATGGGGCTGCATCGCTCCAAACTGGTTAAGTCTCGTAAGATCAGCGCACTTCACCGTCTGTCGTTTTTAAAAATTATCATAACTAGACTTAAGTTTTTCGACTTCAGTTCTCAAAACGGTATATATCTCCTTACTGTCATAAAATTTAGAATTTAGAAAAACGTATTGTTTCCAATTTTAGACTATCCTTACTCTTACTTCATATAAATTTCACCGAGTAATTAAAATAAAAAAAAAAATATATCCACTCTCTTCTTTCTGCACCACACCAATACCAAGAAGGAATTGAATCTTAATATTTATATCTTGATGTTCTACGGGCGCGCTCTGTATGCTTGCGTATTTAATGTACTTTGCTCCTTTTTTCCCCTTTATTTTTTATTATGTTGTTTCTTTTAGAAAAATATTTATGAAAAAGTAGTAGTGAAATATGTAAGCACTTTTTAATAACACTTTAGGAGATTAGGTTACTTTTCTAAAGTTCAGAATTTTTGAACAATAAAATTGCAAAATCCAAATAGATAGATAAAAATTCAAAATCGTTAGTCTGATAATAGTTTGAACAGGCCTAAATTAAGAGACCACAGAAATGCAGCTGAACTCTTAACGAACACTTCGGTATTCGACCGGACCATTTTACAACTTTATAAACAGTGCATATTATGTGAGTGCATATTATGAGCTATTTAAAAAAACAGGATAATTTTTTATAAATAATAAATAATTTTTATGTATCTTTAATATTATAATTAGTTAACTGAAATGTAAATTGAAAACGCTTCTTTCACTGTTTTTATGATATACCCGTTCTATGGGCATGGCGCCATAAGAAACTATTTTAATTATTCTACATTTAATCGTAATTTACATTAAATTACAAACTTCTGTTGTGCAAAATATATTCACGCTTTGTAATAACATACAACCTCGACTTGATTTCAAATTTAAATTACAAAGAATTGCAACTAATATAAAACTATTGATGATGCTACATGATAAAGGAAAAACACTCATTCTAAATAAATAAAGCTTTTGACCTTTAAACGTAACGCTTTTAAGCAGATGCAGTTTATTAATCGCATTCATCTATATTCATTCCATATAGTGAACTTTTTGTAGCCCATCTCTAGAAGGCTACGTGTATTATTATCTACATTTCTGTTCATGTACTTATAAATAGCGCGAGAAAATCTATTTTTATTACATGTTCCGTCCATAATTTCAAAAAAATTTCAACATTTTTCTTTCTTTTTTTTTCTATAAACTCTGTTGATATTTTTGTTCGATTTCTCTCTTACTTATATTTCAGAAACATCAATCTGTTCTTTCTTTCTTACTCTTTCTTACCTTGATTTTCCTTTAAACAGCATAGCAATTTAACCGAAAATAAGCCGAGAATTTTATTGTAAAACCGAGAAAAAAAAGTAAAAATAGCAAACAACAGTTTTGGTAAAAAAAAGTAATCATTTGAAGTGAAAAGTGAGTGTGCATTTTTTAATGTATTTTACTCAATAATAAATTGCGACTTATTTATTTTTTATTGTTTGAAATGCGTTGTGGCGATCAAACATCAGTAGTAACAAAAAAAAAGAAAAAATCCATTATTCTTTTACAATTTGCCTCTAATTTTTCGATTAAAGGACTTTTTCTATAACAGCAGGTCTATTTTTATGATGAGTAATATTTGTGTTTATTTTCAGTACATTTAATTAAAAATCTCAACGAATGGCATAAAATCAATTTTTATCAATTTTTATTCTTTGTTTAAGTTGATTGGGAAGGTATAACGGTAAAATATTTGAAATATGAATAATACAACTTCAAGAAACTAAAAAATTTAATTTTCGATTTGTTCGTTTCGACTGATATTTTATTCGTCTTCGCTTCAATTTGATCGGTTTTCGGAAAAACGTGTTCGTATAAACTCTTATACAATTCTAGTAACCGGGAAATCGCGAAAGATTGGACTGTGAGTAAATCGGGAATTTAAAAATCACGTTTGGGCGGTCATCGTGTTAGAATATTTTTCGTACAAAACATTTAACGACATTCTTATTTAGAATTGTCTTCTCTGAATTGAAGGTCTATACCATTTGATCTGCGTTGTATTTTTTGCCTTTATTGCTTCTTCCGCTATTTCACTTGCGCGAATGGAACGTAAGGTACATGCATGTTAAGTTCGTTAGTTACCACGGTTTTTTTTGGAAATTTTCTCGCCGTAAAGTTTTCAAATATTTAAATAATAGCGATTACTTATGAATTTAGTTTAAAAAAAATATATATATATATATATATATATATATATTCAGTTTATCGGTTGAAGACAGAAAAAAGCGTAAGATTCAACTAGGAGGGGAAAACTACCGATAAATTTAATTAATATTTCTTATTAGCATATTTTTCATTAGGTTGTTTTAGATCACCGCGTTCACAATCGATTAAGTATATTAATTAATAAATTAGCATTTAGATGATTCTATTACGATCGCGTGATTTTTAATTTGGGTCAGAATTTTTCATATATAAATAATGCCGCGTACCTCAGCATTTTTTGATTATTCGCGAACGTGCTTTAATAAAGTAATGGTTTTTGTTGTTTTTTTTTTTTGTGACTGCGCAAAATAATTTAAAATATGACCGCTACATTCGAATCGAGTAAATATTTAACCCGCTGCGAGCCTGAAGATGAAGTTGTAATTTCTGGAATATCTGGCTTGTTTCCAAAATGTGATAATGTCGGCGATTTAGCTAAAAAACTCTTTCAAAAGGTCGATTTGATAACAGGTACAGCATTAATTCTCCTTATTTATTTACCCGCTTAAAAAAAATAATATACATGTCTATAACGTTCGGGGATATTTCGCTTAAAGTTAAATTCTGTAATTTGATTTTCGCTTTTCCTTAATTTTAATTATAAAATTCGCTTTTATTACTTGTTCTTAGTTTTTCGTACGGTAGATGATCCAATACTGAAAATATATTTTGACATTATCTTTATTATTTAATTCCATTTTTGTCTGTTAACTTCCCTAGATTGCAACTGTTAAAATTATGGCTATTTTTTTTGTTTTAATTTTTTGAAATTTCTTAAATCATAAATAAAATTCAAACATCTCTCGGTTATAAATAATTTTGAATGTTTTAGATATAGAAAAAAATTTCAGTTTAGGTAAAATAAACAACATGAATAAATTTGATGCTGAATTCTTCAATATAAACGATGAGCATGCTGATTACATGGATCCAATGTGCAGACTATTACTAGAAAGGGCGTACGAAGCTATTTACGATTCAGGTATATTAACTATATATCGCTCATTAAATACAATAACGTCATAACTTAAAAAATAGCGAATTTGATTTAGTGTATAGTTGAAATGCATTTTATGGGTACAATTAGAGGTTAGAAAGACAAATTTGTAAATAAGAAATTCGGCAAAATAAACATTGCTTTCGGAACGGGTACACCGTTTAAATGATAGTAAATGTTAATTTGCGTTTCCTGCGAAATAACGTTTTTTCAGTTATGACGTTTGTATTTCATTAGCAATGTAAATATATATATATATATATATTTATATATATGCGTCTGTGTATCGTATAATAAATTAATTGTTCGTATTAAAGTATTGCTTTCGGAGTAAGCACGTAACTAACGGCTAATAAATTGGATCGAGTAAAATCTGATTTTTCAGCCATTAATAAAATTTAATTAAAAAGAATATAGTTTTATAATATCCAGTAAAAGACTTCATTGATAACTGGGCTATGTCTTGAAATATTCATTGAACATTAACATATCAGGAATACACTAGTTGCAAAAAAAAAACAGAACTACTAAAAAAAACTAATTAAATTTTATTTTGTTCTAAATAATAATCATAAAAATTGGTGAAAATAAAACCATTTAATTCACAAGAATCAAATATTGAAAACCAAGTGGATGTTAAAGATGAAGGGCAGTATTTGCTTTTTACATAATCGGTGTATTGCTGATAGTAATTGAACCATTCAACAAGCAAAAATACTTTTGAAAACATTATATGCAAAGTAATATTATTTAATTTTGTCAGTTAATTCGTGTTTTGCGTTTACTGAGATTTGAAGTTGTAAATACTGCCGCATTAATTATCTGAAAGATTATTAACTAGTTGAATTTTTAATATTTTTCACGTTCTATGCGAATTATTATCGTTCGATCTGCGTTATATTTCAATTATTTTTTCGAAATATTTTACATATGTTTTTTTGAATGATTACACTTGTATCAAAGACGAAAAATTTATAAAAATCATTACTTCAACCTATAAAACCATGGTTTTAAACTCAATCTACGTCATTGCTATTCTAAAGTTGAACCTTTTTTTAAAACTACTATACATTTACTAATTAAACAAGAAATAATAAATGAAAGTATAAACATTTTCAGGCAAGTACATCTTTAGTCGGAAAAATAAAAATTAACGAATACGGAATAAAAATGTGTCGCGAATAAAACGTTTACTAGTTTTTATTCGCGACACGTATCTCTGATCTTTGTTCGTGTTTTAATTTTTATTTTTCCAGCTGAAACTTTACCTGAAAGCATTTCTGCGGATAAGTCTACTTTTATTTATCATTTCTTGTTTTTTTTTCTATTTAGTAAATAGATTATTTAAAAAAATATATATTTAGCAGACAGGTATGAATAAAAATGCTACTTTTAACGTTAAACCCTTTTCATTAATCCTTTTTTTAAATTTTTTCTATTCGTTGCAGAAAAATTTAACGTACTTCAGTGTCAGCGGTCAGTATTTAAAACATTGAAAATCGGAAAGTACCATTTCAAAAATTTAGAGAAAAATATATATATATATGTTTCTAAAATGTTTTCCATTATGAAATATTGGATAAATAAAAGGCTTATTTTAATTATTAGGCAATTATAAATTACGTGTATAATTTGATGTCTAATAAACCGTTTATTCATTCGTTAATTTCGGATAAACAATATTTTAGAGAGATTCCTCACGCTCTTAATTCCCGAATAACTCCTATACTAACGGTAACACTGTACAGAAGCAAAAAACAACGTAACAGCTGCCGGAAATGATGAAAAAGTGTTCCCAAACTTCAAATGCGTTTTTCTCGCATATTGCGTTTTAATCATAAGCCTGGTTTCTTCGGAGGCGGTCATATATGAATTGTTAACACAATTTTATTATCAATGTTAAGAATAAATAAAACGCTAGAAATTTTTTTCATTGAAAACATTGTTTAGCAAATACGACAAATTTTTTTGCAGAGAATAAATTTTCACATTTAGCGTTTTGTTTTAATTCGGTCGAGAAATTTTATTAAAAAGATGAAATAAATTATATACATTCTGTTTCGAAGAACTATTATAAGAATCAGAGTCAGTTGAACTAAAAATGTTTGCCAGTAATAAAACCGGTGTAGTAAAAAAATGCGGATGTTTTGATTTTTTTCGTTAATAGTATACATTAGCAAAAATCAGGTTCGCGAAAATACGTATTTATAGGTGATCCAAAATACTATTTGGTGAAGTTGATGTAAACTCCAACCCACCAATGATAAACTGAATTGACTAATGATGCGGTACTATTATAAATCCAGCATATAAAAAATGTTATACAGTTTTACGCTCATATGACTTCATTATACGTAGAAGAAACTAAAATGTTTACCTTAAAAACAGAATAACTGATCCCAAATTTCTATCCGATGTATATGTGTGTAATCAGCACATTATCTTTTCTATTCGTTCCTTAATTGCTAACCTTTTCTTAGTCTGTTCCATTCAAATCGATCTTCTTTGGACTCTAAGTCATAAACCTAGTTGACTCGTTTGCTCGCTCTGCTTCCTTCAACGGCAAATTTATCAATAAATTTACTGCTAACAATATCCTTCTGCCATATAAGCAAGCACACCTCAAATCATGGTCGGATATCTACATTACCTCCTTTTCTAATTCTCATTCTTTCTACAAACTAATACAGCCTCTTCCTTCATTACGGCCTTGGTTTTCCGATTTTCCTGGTCTCAGTCGCTTCATCATTTCCTCCATCTTCGTTTCAACCATAATGTTTTCCTTCGTCTCTTTTTCCTTTTTTCTATTGTTTCTTCTCCACTTTGTGTTTTTCATCCCTTGGATCAGGACTGCGTTTGTGATGCGAATCATATTCTTTTTGAATGTTCTCTTCTGGTGTAGGCGCTTTTCCTTCTGTACACTAAGCTCTTACATCTTGAACTGCCTACTTCTTTTTGTGCTTTCTACATACTTTCCTTTCCTTCATCAAATGTTGTTCGAGCTTTAGCAGAGTTTATTTCTTCTATTTCTCTATTTATTAAAGTCTAATCCTTTTGGATGATGGGTTAGTGCCCTTGGTTGGCATTCCCCCCCCAAAAAAATAAAAATAAAAATAAAAAAAATCAGCTAGTGAAGTGGAAAATGAAATTTGTGTGATATTTGAATTAAGTGGAAACATTATGCTATATCGTTTTCTCTACAGACATAATGTTCATATGTGTCCGCTTCTCTTTGTGTCATGTCAATCGGCTATAGGCAATTCTTTACTTTTTTTATTTGTTCGCCATTTACTTCTTTCTTTTTAAATTGTGATTTATTATTTTATTATTTCATTAATTTACTGCTACATAAACTATCTATGCAGCTCGAATCTGTTTGCGCAACTGATACTGCACTAGTACCCAGTATACGCTCCTCATCAACAACACCAGTTGAAAACCGATTTTCTTTACAATTGCAAATAATTTAGAAATCGTCAACATGATGTTGCGTTAATAATCCCTTTATCATATTTACTCAATAATGGGAAATTAATTATTTACAATATTTTTATAATTTTGTGAAATTTTAAAAAATTGATGTTAAACATTTATAATTTTCGCAAATTAATATATTTATAAAATACAAAAATATCAATGGTTCTCTAGGTTTTGTTTGTATCTTATTATTTTTTTTTTTTTTTTCCAACTTCTGAATTATTGTGCATATTGCGTTCTTATCTATGAAAATTGTAAAAAATTCGTTGCATTTATATCAGCTCAGGTATACGGAACTCGTTACGTACCTGTTCGCGCATTATTTTATTTCAACTTACATTAAATGTACGCTTATATATGTGCATAAAACATCTTTATGTTCGAAGGGTATAATCCGTTTGAGCTTCGCGGAACGAATACTGCAGTTTACGTTGCGTGCTGTATTAGTGAAGCGGAAATGGAAGGAATTCAACGCAGTGATGTTCAAGGAGCAATTATCTGTGAACGAGCTCAGTCATTTTTAGCTAATCGAATATCTTATTGGTTAGATATACACGGTAATATTATATATTCTATGACATTAGTACGATGTTGAAGGGTTCGTTAGTTACTTTGGCTGAATTACCCGTTGTTGCGTGCTGCACTTAAATACGTCTAAACCGGTTTTTAAATAAGTAATATAGCCATTATCTCATTTTCTTTAAAAGAGAGAAAATGAGAAGTACTATGAGCTTTCTGAAATCAGCGCATATAATAAATAAGGAAAAAGAGTGGAATAATGAAGGTGTTGCTTATTTTTTCTTTTATAAATTTTGAACAATAAAAAATATTCCAAATTATTAATTTAAAAAAACAAGTACATAATTTAAATAGCTTACTATTTTATTTAATTTGATGAAAAAAAATATTCAGAATACTAATAAATAGTATTAATATAAATGAAATTAAAAAAAAAAAAAAAATTAACTTCACATTATATCTAATTAATTTGTGAATTATTATCGATAAAGTTATATTAGTATTAAAAATTCATAATAAAGTATTTTAATAATACATTAAATGTAAATATTTAATTTAGTTCGATGTATTTTTTTTTATTGTGCCATAGAATGCATATTTTTAACGATTTTAAAATTATGTTGAGAAAAGTATTACGAGAAAAATTAAAATTTACGGTATTGGCGTTTTTCTCATCGTTTCATCTTTGATTAGGAAAAAATCTATAAAAACCATTTAGCATCCATTTTATGTAATTTCCTTTGTTTTGCTACTCCTTAAGTACATCATATGCAGGAAAGCTAGGTAATATTATTTCAGTTAGGATGAAACTGGATCGCATATTAATAGAAGACAAAACCGTGTGTATCGAAACAATTAATTTTAATGCAGAATCGTCACTACTAAGTTTGTTCCTAGTTAGTCCCATACTCTCAGGATTGCGAAGTTAAGGTTTACAATGTATTAAACCCAATAAGACGTTTAGTTATTTTCTTTCGGCTGCACTTTCTTTCCCATATTTCTCCAGTACTCAATTATTTGAGGCTGGGTGAAGCTGGGAGCGACTTGGATGATAAGTCTCGAACTCGTGACCTCTGGTTTTTGGTAGTCGAGCACCTTAACTATTAGGTTACTACGTTAATCAAGATAATACAGTTTCGCCGAAAATCGAAATATCCATTTGCAATGATGATAATGGTGAATTTTTATTAAATGACAATTAACTGATTTTCGAAAAACCTGGTGAAACGATATTTTAGACCCGTCAATATGTGCATCTGCATTGAAGGATTCTATATATTTGCTATATATGCTAGAATGTAAAACGGATGCAGAGGATTAATTTTCTATTAGCAACTATACTGGTCGATAAATGGATAATAGTTATGTTGTTGAGTTAGTCTTATTCGGAATTTTTTCCGCCGCTTATTAACCCGAAAGACGCGTATTTGTTTAAACTTCGTCGATGTAGTTACCGCGTTGAATAATTTATTTATTCATAATACTTTTGAGATTATACTATATCACTTTGGGACGAAAGTTTTTCGTCCGTTATAAAAGATAAAGATAATTCAAAAGCTGAAAAGTATTATTCCGACATAATTGCATAATAGCCGCTGTGTTATTTCAAAAATAAGAATTAATGTAAAATATCATCGTAAATTTCAAAAACAGTTCTCGATATGAATGTGTTTTTTTATATATATATAAAAAAAAACATAAGTTACGGATCTCACAAGGCAAATGCTATCTCTGGCTTTCCAACACTTGTTATCATATATTATATAATATAATTACAATATTTTTTAATAAAATAGTGTTTACTATTATGTATACAAAGACACTGCACATATTACTAGAAGGAAAAAAAACGAATTTAACGCGCTTCACCCATAATTAATTATAAGTAAAATCGATTCTCTAAAATTGGACCATATATAATTTCAATTAATTGTTCATTCTTTTATGTTATCTAGTATAACCGCAGTTTGATTTTTACATTTCTATTTGCCTACCTCTATATCAATTAAATCCTCTAGAATACGTTCGAGCAATTTAAGTACGACTGATTCATCAACGTTATCTATTTTGTTATTTTCCCGTTTCGGTCGAATGAAATACAATTTTCTATTGCTTCTAGTTTTCCTGCCTTTCGACATTGAAAGAATAGGTAAACTTTTCATCTATTACATAGATATATGTTCATTTCTGCTGTGGCTTAAAAAAAGTTATTTGATGTTTGCTAGGTGCCAACATGTTAGTGATGCATTGTACTGGTATTGTAAATGAATGTTTTCACCATAATGATAAATTCCCGACACCTGAGTATCTGAAGAGCTTTCATCATACTTTATGCTTGCACAATAGAGAGCAGTGATACATTCTTTGACTTAATGACCGTGGTTTTTTCGTATATGTTTGGGTAATGCGCGGTGACGAAAGCGCGTTTCATCAGCGTTGGAGATGTTCTCAAGTGATACTCGGACATTATTTTAGGCCATTCGGTGCTAACCAAACATTAGTACCTAGTTGATCTGCCTCACCTTGCTTTATATGTGGTTTACAGTGCGTCGCGTTTGATCTTTTTTTTCCACCCGCGCAACCACCTATTTATTATGATAAAGTTTTTTTGTCAAGCTGTGTGGCAAAATCTTCCGCTTTTTGTTTTAGTATGAGGGACTTTGAAAAGTAAATATACAACCCTCAGGAAACAAGAAACAAACCAAAATCGAAAAAGTATTTTATTATTTATGAAATCTTACTCTTCCACATAATCGCCATATCGCTACAGGTATCTGTCATAATGTGAAATCAACTTTTCTATTCCAACCGCATATCACGTGACATCCAAATTTTGGAAGAACGCAACGACCGCGTTCTTCAATGATGATGCGTCTGGAAAACGCCGCCCATCAAGATCTCTATTCAAGTCAGGGAAAGCACGGTAGTCAGATAGGTCGAGGTCTGATGAGTACGAGGGATGTCCGAAGACATCCCACCGAAAATTAGCGAGCAAGGTCCTCGCTTGAGCCGTGACATGAGACAAACGTTGTTGTCGTGAATGAGGACTACGCCCTTTGAAGCTTACCTGGTCGCTTCACCTTCCGAGCATTTTTTAAGCGGCTACTTTAGTCATGTGTAAATGTTTCGTAAGGATTCAGATATTGTATAGCGGCGATCTTCGCCCAGAGAGTGCGTACAGTGTGTTAATTGTTTCGTCGTTCACGCTATCAGAAGGTGGACCACTCCGCGCTTCGTCATATGTGTCCGTTCTTCCCTCTTCAAATTGTTTTACCCAGCGATATACAGCTGCTCGTGTTATCATATTTTTGTTTCCGTACGCTGCGCATAAACGTCGATAAATTTCGGCACCGGGAATCTTTTTAATAGTTCAAAAAATTTTATCGATGCACGTAACTCATATTTGGGCGGCATAGCTGGTGTCGTACTCATCGTTTATTCGTTCTAAAACGCGTAATTCACAACCGACGGTTTCCAACCTTTGAGAACACTTTGTAGTAATCTTGAGAAACATGCCTACTCAATGGCTTCAGTGTTACCGTGAGTGGAGAACGAAAATGTGTATACTTATTCAAACGCCCCCCCCCCTCGTATTAAGCCATTCATCCTGGCAACTTCCTCACGAATTGTTGTGAACCACTGGGTTAACACCGCTTGTCCCTCCCTATCATTCCTGTCTATTTCTTTTTTATCGAAATTTTCATTTTCTACCTCTGCCGCTTCAATTTCGTACTTGTTCTTTAAGATCTTGTGTTAGAGATGGACTGAGCAATATTGAATCTTCCTGTAGCCTTAGCTCATAGAACGATTTCAGAATTTCACACTTTCCCCTTGCAGTCAAACTCTTCCGTTTCTCTTTTTTTTTTTTTAAAAGCAGTTTTCAAATTAAAAGGAACAAATAAAGATATTTGATTGTTCATGACTTTTCCTCGATGATTATTCGAAATTGAAAAAATTTTCAATTTCAAAGATTGTGCAGTGATAAAGAGGACACACGTCAGTTTATTTTGGAGCTGTGTTTGTATTTTTTTTTTTTTTGTCTATATTACACACGTTCGCTGCAGTAATTCCAATCATGTAATGTAAGTGAGAGTGCTGTTGTCTATCATGGTAACACTGCGTGATATTTGCGTGCGCAAAATGAACGGGTCATTCAAAAGTCAAAGCAACAAGGATCGGTTGTTGTTGCCAGTGGCCTTTTCTATACCTTTCCGCTTCTACGTTTTTTCGCTTTTTTCATTGATTTCAGAGTGTTGTATTTTGAACCCGACAGTGAACGCAGTTTCCCAATTCATTTTCTTCTATAATTTTTCGTAAGTTGGTGTTTTAACCATCGAAACGTCCACAACTTACTTGTTTACTTTACATTTTCTTATGTTTACTTCGATTTGTTTACTGCCTAGATGACGATTCATATTTCAGCTTAAAGTTGATCCGTATAACTGAGATTTCGATTTTTAAAAACGGTCATTTTTCGGCGTAAAATACTGATCCGTTACGTTCTGTAGATTTTGATGACCTACCATATATACATTATGCGTATAATTTTTTTTTTTTCAGATATTTTGTGTAAGACTGTAATAAAAAAATTTTTCTATTTTCGATATTTAAAAAAAATTTCTTTTAAGACTCATTCAATGATACTCTTATTATTACCTAATGCAGTTTTGATATTTTCATTTTATAATTTAATTTTACTTAAATAAAAGTATTCATAAAATGGTTCGGCTATTTAAAAACCTTGAAAGTTCTGTGCTGTTTGAAAATTTTTTCTTCTTATTGTTCAAAATCGCAGTTCTGAATTTAAAAATACATAGTTTGATAACAAAATCGGCGCAGTACTCATGAAATCGAGCAGCATATTGAGACAACGAATCCATAATGGATGAGCACGATAGATTAGCAGAAATCATTTAACTAAAAAAAAAAAAAACAATTTATTCGTTACTGATTTTCACGGTGAACAGGGACTAGAAAAATGAATCGTCAACACTTATAATTTAACGTCCTTTATTACAGGACAAATTAGCAACAGTATATAATGTGAATGGTTTTCAATAACTCTTTATTGTTTGAACTTTGTGGTATGACGAGGTAACAAAAAACAATGATTAAATTAAGAGATAAAACAACGTGCGTCTATTTGGAATTAGAAAATTGTAAGGGAAAAATTAGTGTCACGATATAAACCCATATTTTGACTGGTAGAATTTGTTGATCTTACTTATTGGCCATGAAAATACCGGGAAATGTTTAGCTTAAAAAAAAACACAATCAGAAAAACGTTGGTTGAATTTCAGGTTTAATTTACTCTTTATCAGCAAAACCGCATTTGTGTCATCACGGGTAATACCAGGTAGTTCAACCTTGAGCGATTCTCCGAGATACAATTTACGCAAATCGCGATGTCGGTGTGCTAGTGGTAATGGCCCTATGCCGTGCAAATGAGATATGTCCGTGCATAAGTGCATTAGCACAAAGAAGTGTATCACTGTCGAAAGAGATGATGAGTTGGTCGGTTTTTATTCATTCTAAGTATATTCGTAGCGCACGGGACAATCGGTCGAAAATACACCGTACAATCGACGTCGAAGTAAACGAATGTTTTTCGTAGAAAGATTTTTAATTTTTTTCTTCTTTTGACAGTATAAAATAAAGAAAATAAACAAAAAAAGAAATTTTTTTTATTTAAAGAATTTTATCAAACTTTGGCGCCTGATATAGTTAGTCGAAATCTGTCCGAGGAGTCAAGTTGATACGGTACTTCGCAAATCGACCATCGGGAAGAATTGCTCCTTTCTCGCTGAGAAAAACATCCTGAATGCAAGCGTCAATTTGTCGGAAGGAGACTATATAAAAAAGGAAACGACGAAAAAACCGGATGGAAAAAAGAGATCGCATCAATATATATGTATGTATATACATATATATATATACTATATATATGAAAATGCAAAGCCGGCAAAGGAAAGTAAATGCTGTGTATGTAGTGATAGCATCAATAAAGCGTTATCTTGAGCAGCGATATAATATCGCGAAGAGTAGATTTTTATAAATTTTTGTTCGATATGCCGGACCGTCACATAAGATCGCGCGTGCTTTGTTCTTATTTTGCATTTGTAGAGTATTCGTACAAAAAAAGAAAAAAAAAATCCTATTGCTAGCTGAGAGTTAAATTCGAAAAATTATTCGGAGAACTTTTTTCTTTCGTTGCTTCTTTCCTCTTCGTAATTTGTTTTATATTTTTTCTTTCTTGTTGTGCTGAAACAGCGTGGCATTTTGCAGGCCGCGGCAGCTTATAATATATTATTCGTGCAAATACGTCTTAATAAAAACTGTTAACATTTTTTATTTTTTATAATTTAAATTTAATTGATTAGTTTTCTTTGTACAGCATAAAATTAGTATTTATTTAATTTACTGAAATTGTAGTTTTTAAATTCTCTTTGAGTATTTGAAATGGACGTATATAGAATTATTAATGAATTTTTAAAAGTAATAAAAAAATCCGTTTATATTATTGCTTTTATGAAGTTGTTCTATGTAAACAGCGAAGAAGTCTTTATAAGTAAAATGAAATATGTATTGTTTGTTAATTTTTATTTGGCTTTTCCGCTTTTATAATTACTGAATTATTTTCAACTTTTTAGGAACGAGTTGTGTATTAAATACTGCATGTTCTTCAAGTATTCATGCTTTAGAACTAGCCTACAAATCTATTAAGCTTGGAGAATGTGATGCTGCAATAGTTGGTGGTTCGAATGTTGCCTTATCACCCGATATAATTCGATCTTACAAGAATTTAGGAATTAGTAGTACTCGTTGCCGTTCCTTCGATGATAACGGTAAATAAGTATTCTTAAAATATTTAACTAAGATATTTCCTGCATGTAATTTAAATGTTATTATTTAAAACGCGAATCGTCGCGATAGCCTGGTTGCCGGAGTGCTTGTCTTCCGTTACGAAAGTCTTGAGTAAATTATTATAAAAATTGAATTAAAGGGGTAAACACCACTCTAGAGGTCGAAAAATAGAGCAAACTTTGGGCATTTTTTTCAAAGAAACTAAACAACACATATCGAAATTCGATGAAAACGTCTTTATTATACAAGTATTGAAGTGTGTTTGTACATTTTTTCGGAGCTGTACTAAACAAAATGGCGGCTCCCCAGTACTTTTCCCAATTCATCTTTTTTTTTGATCGCTGCGTGGCCGGACCAATAACTGTTGTAAATATAAAGATAAAATCATGAGCCAAAAAAAAATTCGATTTAGTATGACATTTTAGCTCCAACAGTATGTAGGATTTTTTTTTAAATGATATTTGCAAAAATGGCGTGTTTTTATAAAAACAGTTTAAAAAAATGAAAAAAAAAAAACACTCGAAAATTGTTAATAACAATTGAACTATACATTATAAAAAAAAAAAAAAAAATCCTGTACAGTGTCGAAGAGAAAGTAACTTTGAATATTCAGTAAAAATTTCAAGCCAATTGAACAAAAATTGTTCAAGGTATCGGCCCGGCCAAATTAAAATTTGTTGTTTCGAGAAAAACGCGTTTAAAGTTTTAAGTACTGAAAAAACAAGGATTCGATGTACATACATTCAATCTGCAATGCCTGCACCATAGAGTCAGCCTTCCAGATTCTCATCCTTCCCCTATCTTTTCTTCCTCAGTGATTTTGCGTTGATTCTCGTCTCTTTTTCAACGTCGGACAGGCATTTCCCCGCCTTGTTAATTCGTTTGAAGCACATATTGTAAGTGTTTTGGCCGATTGTCATGTCCATGATTTGTAATATTTGCATTATTGATGTAAAATTAGAGGGGAAGAGGAAACGAGGCAGACCTCGACTTAAATGGATACAACGGACAAAAATCAAACCGAAAATAGATCATAATAATATTAAGAACGCAGCACAAGACAGAAAAAAATGGAAAAGGATAATAGGTTAAGCTACAAGACAAGAGCAAGGCTCTTAAAAAGAAGTCACGACGTTCGAAATCGAACAATACAACTTAAGAGAGATTTAAAACGCACATTATTATTTCTTATTAATTATCTTTTATAAATTATATTATAAACTCAATCTTCCGCATTTCACAAGTGGAAACCCCTAAACAGTTTGCGCAGCAATGTATTGAAAAGATTTTTCATAAAATGTTTTATGTATGTTAATGATTATGCCATTTTTACACTGGAGGTAATAATGACATTTTGTAAAGATTTCTCGAGGGAAAAAAGATTACTTTATTATTTCCGAAATGTTCTCATAACGCAAAAACGTAATACTATCACACTTACCGCAAGAATAATGTGGTCTTTAATATGCATATTTTTATATGTCGTTTTTTTTTATTTTCTTATTCATTTATTATTGTATGTGTACACAGGATAGAACACAAAACAAATACAAAAAAAAAATATATATATTAAACTTACAAAAAAACTTATATATACATACAAAAAAAAAAGGAATAAAAATAAATATAAACAAATAAAATGTTGAATTTTTGAGGGAACGAAACAAAAAACAATTTACATTTATATGTGTGTACATATACTCTCACCCGATGAACTTTATAATTTCAACATACGAATTTTCACTCTATGAAGTATCAAGCTGTCATTATTATCAAAATCGCGAATAACTATTTTACATTAACGTTTATTATAATCATTTATTAATGATTCTAATGCCGAACTCGAAAAGTGAATAGTTTAAGCCGTTTTTAAATGGAACGGAACTGATTGTTCGGCAATTAATAACGATACTTTAATGTTCTCCTTAATGAAATAGAAAACGATATTTTCTCCTCCTGAATTTTATGTAATAAACTGTTATGCTCTGGCATATCTCGAAATCTGACAAATTTAAATTTACCGAATAAAAATCTACGTGACTAGTACTTTATTTGGAAAATACTAAACTACTTGAAATGTAAGAGTTTTCGAAAATATTTCTGTACCAGTTTTTAATATTTCACAAATGCAAACTAAATATTTTTATTGTAGTCTGAAATGAAAACTGATCGGCTTAGTTAATGCATTGTTGTAATTGTCGCCTAATTTGTAATGTGTAATTCAAAACGGTTAAATTCTTTTCAAATTTTCCAAAACGAATATGTCTGTGATTTTTAATTTTTATTTTAGCAACTGGATTTTGCAAGTCAGAGGCGGTATGCGTGATATTCATTCAACGGGCAAAGTATGCTCGCCGTATTTACACTACAGTTGTAAATGTAAAAACGAATCATGATGGCTACAAAAAGCAAAGTATTCTTTGTCCTTCAAAAGATATGCAGACAAAATTAATTAATAAAGTGTACACAGAATGTTCTATTGAAAAATCTCGAATTAGTTGGGTTGAAGCACATGGAACTGGAACTAGGGTAAGATGAAATATTTATTTACATATATTGTAAAAAGAACAGTAATAGGCCAAAAATGCTTTGGCATAACATATTTAAGATCAAGAACCATGTCGTGTAATAAGAGAACTTAATATAAAGAGCAATTAAAATATTTCTCTTTTCATATTTCAAGTGACTATACATGTTAGGGTATACTTTTCTTATTTTACAAATATTTCGTACTAATCTTTACAAGTTTTGCCGTAGAAACAAACTGTGTTAGAAAGGAAGTAACGTACTTTATGGAGAATGATTTTTACAATATATATTATTAACTATTCGGAAAAGTTAAAGTTGTAAAAGTATATGATGTTAGCGGTTATCGTATTCCTATTATAGCTGTGTATTTTCTTTCGTTGCCAACAATATTATACGGAATAAATTTTAATAAAACAAGTTTTCATTTTTAAACTTCACTAGAGTCTTAGTTTTATCGATTTCAGTTTAAAGATCGCCGATTTAACTATTCATATACTTTATAAAATTAATTCGATATTTTTTCTTTTAAGTAAATCTTTATTGAGTAATGAAACATTAAATTATCAAAATAAAATATTAAATTTAATTTTTTTGTTTCCGTTATTTAAAATATTTTATAAATAGGGGTTGGATTTCTAAAAAAGTTCTTACTACTTCTTTTACACGTAACATTGCTGATACTCTAATATTAGACAATGTCAACTACTTTATAAGTAAAGGAATGTGAAATTTCAAATTGCAGTAATTAAAATTAAATAATAATTTAAACTAAAATTCCTATTATATTAACACTAAAATAATGCTTATTTCGATTATTTTTATATATTAATGTATAAGCTTTTAAATGAAAATGTTAAATTGAAGAATGCTGAACTGATACCCCCTCATAGGTTATGTACCCTAGCACGAGATGAGTTTCGAACTTGTGACCTGTAGCTGAACATCTTAACTACTAAGCTATTACCGTGTTATTCCAATCCCACACTTTAGCTTTACTCACCGTGCGGAGTAAACTAACCTGAAAATCAACTTTTTTTGTTCATCAAGAATAATGTTTTGATATTCCGCTATGCAGAATTCGATTTCAAAGTTACCAATAATTAGGCCGTTATTAAAGTATAAAACTATTTAAAATTATTGTAAATACGCAGTGTGAAATTTATTTTTTTTTTCCGGCATGATCACTAAGATACTTATATGTGTTTCATCTGCAAGTTAATTTCAAACGTTTAACATTGAATCATGAAATTTAAAAACAAAAAATTACATCGTCTTTTATTTTTCTTTTCATACTAAACTGCCGCAGGAAATAAATTTTACCGATTACCGATTTTTTCTATAATATGTTTATAACTTTTTTTTTTTCAATCAATCAATTTAGGTCGGCGATGATCAAGAAATAAAAGCTTTGGAAACATTCTGTGAAGGACGGTCAGATCCGTTACTAATAGGCTGTGTAAAATCGAATTTAGGTCATTCGGAAGCTTCTTCCGGACTCTGCTCTATTATAAAAGTTATAATTTCTATGGAAACCGGGTTCATACCGCCGAATATAAATTATTTAAAGCCGCAAGCTACTAATGAGTCGTTGCTAAAAGAGAAAATGAAGGTAATTCAATTTGAATATGGATGTTCATTATTATTGAAATATTATCACTGTTCTGAATGGTACGTATGTCATAATTATAGAATAAGTTAACACTAAAATAATTCTAGTTTTAGATATTACTTTTTGCCAGAGTTTATGCAAAATATACAAAAATCCAGGGAACATTAAAACATATTCATTCCATAAAAATAGTAAGTTAATAATAACAAATATTATATAAACAATTATAACAAACTAATAAGATAAATTTTCTTACTTAGTAACATTTTCGGCCATAACCCTTATTAAGTAAGACAATTTATCTTATTAGTTTGTTATAATTGTTTATTATATTTGTTATTATTAACTTACTATTTTTATATATTTAACAAACAGAATGAAAAACGATTCTTCATTATATTCATTCCATGTTTGATCCCTTCCAGGATCATCCAATGAATTCTGTGTAACTCGAACTAATTACATATCTGAGGCCATTTTAGTGAATTCAAAAGAAGAAAAAAGTTCTTATTGATCAGATATGGGAATTAAGTTTTTATTAAATAAAGAAGAAAAAAGTAAATTATTGTGAGAAGGCGAAGAGAACCGCGGAAAGATAAATTAGTACAAGCCTCACGTTGACCGAAAACGGAGTGTGATTAAGTGAACAAATACGATTTTTTTTTTTTTTCTTGATTGAACGATTTCATTTAAATAAATAAGTCTAGTTGGACAAAATCGGCCAACAAATTCGCGTTTTTTCGCAACAATTACCAAAAAGCAGAAAACACATAGAAAAAAATACGGCGATGCAAGCGAATAGTTTGAAAAACAAACAATATGATTACTTTATAAGTGACTAGATACTGACGCGCGCGTGGAGATCAGCTAATGCATCAGCACTCGCTGAAACAACCCTGTACGAACTAGCGGAGTTAGAGCTACGTACACTCGCACTAAGACTCTGAGATTCTGCCACAAAGTTGAAATCTGCCTAAGCAGCAAAATTCCCCGGCTCAGAGCCGATCGTCATCGTGCACATTTCGGTCTAAAAAAAATAGTTCCACTGAACAGAAGAAATAATTTCTCGCTGACGAAAGAGCGAAATAAGACCGAAACTGCCAATTTATAATTCAGCCTAATTCGTCCCAATACATAGAAATTACAAATCTGGGATATGGTTTCTATTATTAAATCGCTTTTTTCTAATTTTATTTCTTTTATTTGAACGAAAGCGATGGAGTCATTTTGTTCGCTGTAGTTTTACAGTTTGTAATAGAAAAAATAATGATGTAAATTTAGTTGTGCAGCTATTTACGAGATAAACTTCAGTTAATAAATACGTAACTAATAATGTGATTAGTTTTCATTTATAAGTTGTTAATTCATTTTTTTTTTTTTTGAAAAAAAAAAATCGTCAGATTGTGACAGGTAAATTAGCGTACGATAGTGAGTATGTCGCCATTAATAATTTCGGTATCGGGGGATCGAATGGTCATGTTGTACTGAGATCAAATCGAAAAGTGAAGCAAAAACAGTTGATAACGGACGATACTATTTGGCTAGTTCCTGTATCGGGGCGTACGCCTGAAGCATTAGATTGTGTATTTGATTACGTACGTATATGTATTGTTTTTTATGACTAAAATTATTTCTGTTAATGCCTAATTCCAGCAAACTAGTGAATGGTTTTCTTATCGAATTTACATAACCTGTTATTGATGAAAAAATTATTTAACAGTTTACGATCATTTTATGGGAAATTTGTTTCGGCTAAACTCTAATCTTCGTGATAGCATTAGATCTTTTGCCCAGATGTGTATTTTAAAAATAATCTAATACAAATCTTGATAAATAGTATTCTAGTCGTTCAATTAAATATGGTGTGCTAATGTTCTTGATTATGAAAAAAAGTTCATAAAACAATAAAAATATTTGAGATTAATATGAATTTGGTTAACAAGATGTAACTCTGTTTTATAAAAATAAATGTTTTGATTTCATAAAAAACATTTACTGTATAAGGCGGTACGTCGGTTTGTGGAATGAACTATTTGAAAATTACAAAATCTTTCGTCAAATTTTCTTTAAAAAATTAAAAGTTCCATACAAGCACGTAGTCGGAATAATAGTAATCTCTATTCCGCTCGGAGAAATTGTTCTCTGTGATCGTATAAAATACTTTAAAAAGGATAAAAATTTACGATGTCGCAGTCTCCTATTACTTCTCTAAAAATTATTTTTTCAGCGTAGATATTAAATTACCGCAACATTTGGTAATATTTCAAGTTCTTTCATAATTTCTGTATCATACCTAAATCGTTAATTATTTTCTTTGCAATAAAGTTTTGTTAATAATTCCATTCTCGCAATTTCCCGGTTTGTTAGTTTATGAAACTAATAAAAATTTTCGCGAGACTAACGTGCAGTAACAAAATAATACAATGAAGGGCATACAGAAGGAATAGGAGTCGCATAACATGCCCTAGAACAACCATCGTGGAAAAACAGATTAAAGAATATTGTGCCGTGTGATCCGGATAGCAATCGGTGCCCCACACTTTCAGGGTTATCAGCTGTAAAATAGATGACTGTTTAAGATAGTTAAGAACCAGAAGACCCACCATAGAAATTTAGAAAATAAGCGACTATTTAATAAATTATATCAACAGGCGCCAATAAGAATTTTTACTTAGAATGTCAGAACGTTGTACCGGTCTGGGAAACAGGAAATGCGGCGCTTGAAGGGGATCAAAATGAAATTGGGTATCCTTGGAATTTGTGAAATCCGATGGATAGAGAGTGGTAAATATAAAACGGAAGCCACGATGTAAAACTCTGAAAGTGTTGAAGACAATTGTAAACACAAAAATGTAGTAGCGATGATTATATCACATTGTATAAAGAAGTACATTGTTAATTTCATAGCTGTATCTGAATGATGTATGCTTATGCAGCTGAAAGTACACTCAAAAAAAACAAATATCATACAAACATACGCCCCAACATGGGACAAATCACAAAAGCAAATAAACCAATTTTATAACAAAGTTGAAGATGCATTAGAGTCCTTGAAAGCACATGATATTAACATTACTATGGATGACTTTAATTCAGAGATAAGTAAAGAGCAAGATGGGGAAATGGTAAGCTCACTTGGCTTCATGAAAGTGGTAACAGCTAATTGGAATTTTGTTTAAACAGACGACTGTACCGATTACTAAAACGACGGCTGTACACATGGTTGGTTAGTCCCATGAGATAATTCGACAAACATCGTTTGAAATTAGGTCAATTACGTGGCAATCAACAATCGTCTTCGTAATTATATAAAATCTATAAAAATGTATCCAGAAATAGATATTGGTTCGAACCATATTCCGGTAGTAACAAATTGATATTACGCTTAAAGAGAATAAACGTCGAATGTTCGGAAAGCGGGATAAATATAGGATGCCTGAAAAATAATGATATAAAAGAACGAGTGACAGAAATTCTTAATAAAAGTTCAAAGAAAACAAGTACAGCAGGATTAAAGAGAGTTAGTTCTATATCAGATTTGTAATTCAAGGAATGGCATATGTGGAATTGTCATTGTAACCAGTAAAGAAAAAGAACTTGATGGCCGACCGTCTCATCGAAGTAATGAAATGTCAACGAACGAATAAGAACAATATAGAAACTTACAAAAAATACTACAGAGGAAATATTCGAATAGCCAAAGAAGAATTGATAAAAGAAAGATGCTCGAACGCAGAACGATTAAAAACCAAAATAACTTCAACATGCATAAAAATATCAGGCATTTAACTTACACTGTGCGTAAGTGGACAACGGAAAAATTAATTAACGAACTCATTACAGATAAAAATCAAATAGCAAAACAGTGAGAAGATTATGTAACAAATTTATTTCTCGTGCATCTTTCGGAGTGTCCAGATCTTAATTACTCAACAGAAAATCCTGAATGGTGAAGAATTACAAAAAGCTCTGCAATATATGAAAAACGAAAAAGCAATAGGTCCAGATAAAATACATTTTGAAATTCTAAAAATTAATAGAGACAGATTCTACCAAAAAACCGATGAGTTTATTTAATAAAATGTTCAATACAGTTGAAATGCGAAAGGACCAGCTCAATAGTACATTTGTAGATTTACCAAAAAAAGTAAAAAATATAAAGCGGCGTGAAAAATTTAGACTAATCAGTTTCATGAGTTAAATATTAAAAATGTTTTTGAGGATACTGCATGCATGGGTATGACGAAAAATAGATAATCATATCGGAAAGAAACAGTTTGGATTCCGAAATGGATTTGAAACAAAAGAAGTAATTTTCTCATTACAAAATTTAGTTCAGAAATATCTTGTTTAGCAAGGCAGTGTTTATGTTTGTTTTATTGATTATGCTGAAGCATTTATTGACGTCACACATGGGATATCAGTGAATCAGTAATAACGTGTTAGACCGATAGAGAATACATCAGTATTCTGGGCACTATAAACTGTCCTACAACTCTACTTCTCCGTTCACATCACTGAGCTTATATATTGAGACTGTGCCGTTTGTTTGTTTAGAGTACATTTCAAATTTTATAACTACTTATCGGCTGAAGTTTTTAGGGAACTGGAATGCTAGTGTATGTGTATGGGTTTGAGTAGGTGTGTATGATTGAGTTCGAATGTAGATGCAGTTGTAAGTTTTGAAAAATACATGTCGGCATATTATAATATGTTTGTTCGGTCATATTGTTTTGATCTGCCAGTGTAGGTTTATGTGAGTTTGTTTCAGCTAGATTAATAATTTACATACTGTTGCTTAGCTCTGTAAGTGCAAACCGTAATTGGCCGAAAGGCTGTTGTTTTGTACATTGTTGTAAATAAATAAATAAATAAATAACAATTTTGTATTGGAAACAAACAGCTAAATGAAAGAAGAAAAAAACAGCTATACGAAAAAATTTAATATGCGGAAAGATGTCAGACACGCGGTTGTGTGTTATCACTCTTCCTATACAATTTATATTCAGAAGATATTTTGAAGAATGTGCTAGAAGGGGTTGAGAGGAATTAAAACAAATGGCGGATGGATAATTAATTTGTGGTATGCCCATGACACGGTGATAATAGCGAAATCCGTGGATGACTTAGAATTAACAAAACAAGTAAAGCATATGGGTTAGATATTCATGAACGGAAAGCTAAATTTTGATTAAAAGCAAAAAGGAGATAACTGATGCTGTAATAATTTTAGATGAAAAAACAAAAAAAAAAAGGGTTCGCTCGTCCACGTACTTAAGAAGTTAGCTAACAGAAAAGTGGAAATCTGATGCAGCGAAAAGTATTTTTCACCGTTTTATGCAGTCGTGATCTTACATTTTCTTACATTTAATAACGAATGAGTATTGCACTAGGGACGTGATTATATGGAGTAAAGAGTTAGACACTCATGGCATTTAACATGAGACAGGTAGTCACTTAGGAAATGTGGTTGATGCGAAAGAAAGTGAGGATTCATAGATTGATTGAATAACAGAGAAAGCACTTCACTGCTGAGGGAAAAAATGTCAACTACTAATTATCATCAAGTGCAAAAAAGGCGTGTATTTTGGACATTATAAAATGTCATGAAAATTGACGATAAATGAAAACACGGGCGCAGAAGATTAACGTAGTTGGGAAATCTAACGCAATGCTGGACACAGGCGAGGCAGCTGAATTAAAATGCACCGCACAAGATAGAAATCAATACAACAAGATGGTCGTCAACTTTTATGGAGGAGAAGACGTGAAAAGAAGAGAATTATTTCTAAAAAAATTTATTAATTTCTATAATATTTCCATTAGTTTGCCATTTCTAATATTGTTGAATGTCTTTTTAAAGACAATGAAGCATAAATTAACTCTTTTTTTTTCTTTTTTTTTTTGCATTTTAATGTTTTTTACATTATCAGTAGTTGTAATGTTTGTCGAATTTCTGTATTTCTTTCTAAGACTCAAGTTGTGCTTTTTCAAATCCATTTTTATTTTTAATCGTATTCTTTCGTGAATTATTTCTAAAAATATTGTTCCAGCACTAGCTTAATAAATTTAAAAAAATCTATGGTGGCGGAAAATTTTAATTTTGTCTTTGTAGTATATCTTCAAAAATAAATACTGCTAGTTTTGTTGTTACGCACCACAGAATCATATATCTTCTTGAATAGACCGGTGAATCACTTTTTTTTTTTTTTTTTTATTATTAGCAGGGGTATCCTTCGTAATGTAATGATCCACAAAACGAATCTCTTTAAATTTTTTTACCTGTCAATTAACATTCCGATACAGATTTCCAAATGAAAGTCTATATTCTTGCGCTTAATCACATCATTCTGTTCTGTTTACTATGTAGAAGCGTTTGTTATTATGGACCATTGATATTCATCCCTTCTGTTCTTAACCTGAAATCATTCCTTTTGATTTCCGATTTCGAAAGTTTTCTTCATTGTATTTCCTCTTCATACATTTATCCATCTTTTGACTCTGTTACCCTATGCATTCTATCCTTAATCTATCCTTTCTCATTCTTAGACCGTTTACATTGACTTCCTTTGGGTCTGGTCATATTGAGATTACAGATAATGATGGGGTTGACTGTCTTGTTCGTTCAGCCATCACATCTGGATGTGTCGATGATGACCTGTTCTTGAGTTAATGAATGGAAATTCTTCTGTAAGTGATCCTTCTCCAATCCATGTTCTCATTATTTATTTTTTCCTCTTCATCCGCCAGTTAAATCATAATATTTAGATTTTCCAAACCTTCGTTGCGCAATTATTTTTCCTATTTGTTATCTTCGAATCGGACGTAGTCGGCTTCCTGCTTCACTATATTGCTTCTCTATTGTATCTTCCCCTCTTTGTCACCGTTGCTTCGATAACACTATCTTGTGCAACGCTGATCATGTTTTCTTTGAGCACTCTCTCCTGTCATCCGAGAGGACAGCATTCTACTTAGAGTGGCTGTCCACCGGTATTCCTAAACTATACTGCGCATGCTCTATTATATCTCTCCACCCACCAGTAATTATTCCAATTGTAGCTAAATTTATTTCTTCCATACTCCGTCGTATTAAAATTTAATCTTGCTCTTTAGTTCTTCTTTCTTATGATACTTCTGAGCTTTTACTCCTAGTTATTCCCGTTCACAATCGTTCTTGCATTTAAAATACCGCTTTGTGCTATTGTAGTTACATAACTGTGCAACCTATTTTTGTCTTTTTCTCCTGTCAACATTTTGAACACTGTATAGCCATGATGTTAAATGGGAGGAATTCTTCCTTTTTTTTCCTGTCGACATTGTGGGATCTATTGTGGCAATTGTAGCTATAGTGCTGTATGGTGAATCTCTTACACCCTTCTCTGTCAGCATTGTGGGTGAATGTTTGAAAGTGATTTCCGTTTTTTTAGCCGTTGGAATTGTAATCTCTGGTACTGCAGTTGTGGCTGTAATATTGGATCTCATCTTTCCTATAATTTTTATGTACTTTATGCTCTACTTTTACAATATTAGTAATAGACCGAGGAAGCTTGTGTACAACTGCATAATTATGCATTGCTAGGCGCGGTACTCATAGCTCCAATACTGAACTACTCTTAATCATGTCTATCCGCCTACAGTTGTAGTGGTGGTAGTTTCTAATTGCAAAAACCTTGCAACTTAATTGAGCGATCCTCAAAGCCGTGAAATCTACCTTTGTTTCTCTTTTTTCTTTCCTTTTTTTTAGTTTTTCTTACTTTCTATCTTATTTTATCCATTAGTTTTTCTTGAGTCTACTTCAGGAACAATCTCTCCCCATTTATTTTTCCTGGCATATTTCTATTGGTTGCTATGTACTCTTCTTCTTTGCAATTCTGTGCCCCAAGTCTTTTTTTCGTAGGATGAATCTGCCCAGAAAAAGAGAAAAAAAGTACATAAATTTTCTTTTATTTAAATTGGCGATACATTTTTTTTTTCTTGTTTGGGTTTTCCCTGGGCTTGTCAATAATCGTGTAAATAGCAGAAATTAGGAGTAACAAGGAATGAAATCTGACAAAGAGCGCTATACCAATGATGGAGAAATAATGACGATCAACGTCGATAAATGCCAAAAATATGCATCCTGAAAAGAGATGGAATGACATTGCCGAAGGTAAAAAGGAGTAATTACAGAGCCCACAGTACAAACGGACAAAGGAATCTGGCTACAAATAATTAAGGAAGAAGAAACACGGGATGTTTAAAAAGCAGTTAGAGCCACCAAGCACCACAGCTATATAAAACACAGCGCTTAGCGTCCGTAAACAATTATCCGAAAGTTCAGTGACTCTCCATCACTATAAAGCAAAGTTTATAGTTCTTAATTATGAAACGTTAATAATATTTATGGCGACGACTGCGAAAACAGCGCCTACTATTCTGTTAAAAGGAAATGATCAGAATTTACACCTAATACTATGGCCACACTGCAACAGCAACGCCCGCAATTCCGGCTGACAAGGAGTTCACCTATCTACCATTAGGGCCGCAAATGCGACAGCGAGCCCGTAAAATTAACTGCAAGCTGTGCCTTTTCGTAACTCTAACTGCAACATTAGTGCGTGTTCTTTGTTTAGAGAGGAGTTCATTAGAAATAACTGGACATGATAAGTTAGGAATGCTAAAGTGAAAGAGAACTACCGAAGGGATTAGATCTTAATATAATGAAGTACAGAGGATAGGAATTTTGCTACAATTGGTATGATCAACGTTGACTGTAGAGAGAGAATAAAGGACACACAAAATGGAGTTGGAACATCATGTGAGAGAAGCACCGCGTATAGAGTTGCTCTTTCCGATGATAAATAAGAGCATTCAAAGAGTACATGATCAGAGTCACATACGACTGTGTTATCGATACATAGTGGACAAATAGGAGAGGACACTATGGAGAAACGATACAATGAAGCAGGAAGTCGACTGTGACCAAATCGAAGACGACAGATAGCAGACATGATGAAACGGGGAAGGTGCGGAGATGTAGATACCATGGTTGAGCAGGTGGATTGGAGTGAATGGAAAAATATTGTAAATTAGGACTGGAGAAGGATGATTTATAAAAAGATTTCCAATTGTCCTTTGGAATACTTTTTGCTATATTTAATAATTCGTGAGAAGGAATCCGTCCGACTGGCCTCCCAGAAGAAACAGCCGAACGAGCAAGATAATCCGCCTTTTCGTTGCCCGCAATCCCGGCATGACCAGGGATTCAAAGAAAGACCATGGTTAATGAGTGCAATCTAATAAGTACTCAATTTCTATAAAAAGTAAAAATAATCATCTCAAATAATAGCAATGTGCCGTAGACGACACATTCTGAACCTAGTAATTCTCTCGCTTACTTTCAACACCTCTTTTACGATCAAGAGCCATGATTAAACTGTTATATTCTCGTTTAGAATGAATAAGGAACTTATCGGTGCATTAAAATTAGAAATAACCAACATGTTACACATCTTATACAGAAAAACCATACCCAAGCACATAAGGAAAATTTGTTTATTTTCTTAAGCAAGGTCACCGCTTTATTTTTTTCTGATCCGAACCTCGATAGTCTTTAAACGAAGTAAGTTTTTAAAAGTATTTGAATCCGCCAATTTTACATACTAGAATATAAAATGTAGAAATTTATTTCGTGACGGAACTAGCTGATAAATTATAGGGTATATAAAAAGTATGAAAATTGACATGTTTGGCATCTGGAACCAAATAACTAAAGGTCAAAAAAATATAATACAATTGGCACCATTATATTTTGATTGATAAATGTGTACCACAAATATAGATTATTAAATTCTGAATTAGTCAGCGTTTTATATATTTTTATGTTTTATTAAAAATTTTCTTGTGGTTAATATTTTTCATTTGCTTTATATATTAGTTATCACATAGGATAGTTATGAAATATTATATTATTTTTATTTGCGCTTTACATTTCTGAAATATTTCTTAAATTATCACAAAGACTAACTTGTTTGAAATTCCGTATATGAATATCGTATTGTTATTTCTTTTTTAATAATTTGATCAGTTAGATACGCATGAAATTGATCCAGAATTTATAAAATTATTACACGATGTACATAAAACTAATATTCCAAATCATCAGTTCCGTGGTTATACTCTTCTAAGTACATCAACTGAACAGCAGTTTAGACATATACAGGTAATATATTATTTTTTGTGTATATAACATATACAGATACGAGTATATATATATATATATATATATATATATGTGTGTGCGTGTGTGCGCGCATATATATATTTATTTATTTATTTCAATAACAACAAAGCATTGTAACTCCTTCAAAAATCTGGTGTAATGAAATAAAAATATATTTATGAAACTAATTGAAGATCAAAAATAATAATATAGACCCTTCCATAACAAACTGGTCAAATCAAGTTAAGCTCTGCATTATGTTCCCTCTACCACATTATTTAGGTCAAGTAGAACTTTAGATATTAATCTGCCATTTTAAACGCGTTTTTCAACAGTCAAAACTATATTTTTTATTAACTATTATTAATCTTTATTGCTATATTAACTGAATTTCATTATTGCTACTGTTTATTTATATTTACATGTGCTTTAAACATTTGTGTATATACGAGTACATTAAATAAAATTATCCATTTTAAAGTGGAAACATAGAAATACGAATTTAATCATTACAATAAACCATTATAATTTAAAACATCGGAATAAAAGTCAGTAAAAACTACTGATAAAAAAGTAAAGAACAGGTGTGACAAATTACCTTGCTACTTGAAGTTTCCATGTATTCTTATTATTCTAATTGAGAAAAGTTTGTTTTCAAAAGATTTTAGAAGCTACTAAACTGATTATTTTTGAGGAAAGTCTTTTTCGTTATTAAGCCCGAACCAAGCTATATTCTATACCAAAAAATAAGGTGAGAAATGCTGAGCTTTCATGTAAAAAAGAAATAAAAAGGAATACAAAAAGTTAAGAAAAACTGAAAAATATTTATATTTTTTTTTTAAGCGAAAGAAAGGCGTCTATAGAGAAAATTCCAGGTTTAAGATTAAAGGAATTTTTTATCACTTTTACGGTTTTTATGGTTTTTTTTATGTTTATATATAGACCCCGATGGGTTTTTTTTTTTTTTTTTTTTTTTTTTATTCGGGCTCGTCAAATATGAGCACATTAATCGAACGAAAGTGATAATTTTCGATATTTTCAATTGTAGATTTGAATCGAGTTCTATTCGAAAGAAACACAACTGCTTAACCAATTATGACACTGAAGAGGAAAAATTACTCTGTAATATAAATGGTTATTTTACTTTACTTTTATCCATTAACGTGCAACACTAGTCTACTCCTATCCCAGCTCTGCACGCGAAATCTCACATTCCTCCACTTTTTCTTCGACGTTCCTTCCTGGGTTATCGTTTCCTCATCAAACGGTTGCCGATTTCCTCTTCTCCTCTGATTTCTTCTTATTCATCCATCCTACGTAGCTGGCGTTTTTCTATCAACAAAACTCCCATTCTATCACTTATCGCTGCCCGTCTTGTTCAGTTTTCTCCATATATCTACATTCATGATAAACTCCCATATTTCTCCTTCAATTTTTCCTCTTTTCTTTATCCTATTAATTGCTCTTATTCCCCGATTCCTCCTAAACCTGTCATTCACAATATTGTTAGATCAGAATTTTTACAGAATCTAAACTCTTCTTTCCCTAATCATTTTTTGATTTTTACCGATGGCTCCAAAGGACCCAATGGTGTTGATGCAGCTTTCTTCTGTTCTTCTCTAAATTATGTCGAGTCCTTTAAACTTCCCTCCGTTTGCTCTATCTTCTATGCGGAGTCCTCTGCTATTCTGCATGCACTTCTTTTTATCAGGTCCTCTCCTGTCTCTCGCAATATCCTTATCCTGTCGGATGCTCAAAGCGTGAGGGTAATGAGTTAGCTGATTCATTCGCTCGGTTATCTTCCTCTTCCGGTAGGTTTCTTCCTGTTTTCTCTTCTTCCAATATTACCCTTCTGTCTTCTGCTGCTCATTCCAATGTATGGTTTGACTCTTACGTCTCCTCTTTCTCCAACCCGGATTCCTTTTTCTTATCTATTCAGCCTTCCCTTCCTCGTTGACCCTGGTTTCTTGTCTTTCTTTCCATGCGTCGCTCCAACATCTCTGCGATTTGCCGCTTGCGCTTTGGGCACAGTTTGCTTCCTTCCTCGCTTTTCCGTTTCTCTCTTGTGCCGTCTCCTTTTTGTCCGTTGCACCACTCCAATATGCAATTTGTGTGTGATCCCGATCACGTAATGTTCGAGTGTGCATCTCTTGTAACCGATCAAGCTGCTTTCTATTCCTCCCTTTTACAAATTGGTATTCCCACTCCATACAGTGCTTCGTTTATTCTCTCCCTTCCTTCTCCTTCTGTTGTTCAGGCTCTTGATTCATTTTTGTCGGCTACCTCTGATCGTGTAAAGATCTAAGTTTTGTCGTCTTTTTTCCTCTGTTCTTGGGCCAATGGCCTTGTAGACGAACCCAAAAAAAAAATAAAAAAAAAACTGGCCAGAGGCACGGATGGACGAGATGTTAAATGTGTTTGTAGAAGTTACGCTTATTGAGGAATAGGAATAGAAGTCTCAGCATTTTATGAAAAGAATTTAAGTTCCAAATTTTTTTTTCTTTTTTTTGGGATACGCCAACGAAGAGCAACAGCCTAGTCAACCAATGAATCTAAAGAATAGCTAAAAGAGAACATAACATCAGATTTTAATCCGGTGCGAATTAAACTGAATGAAAGAAGCTAGAACAGGAACAACCGATAAGGAAGGAAGCAAGAGAACATAAGAGGCATTATGGAGTAGGAAGATTAAGATTCAAAAGTTTAGAATAGAAGAGAGAAGATTCGAAGAAAGTAGGGAACATTCGAAGAAAACAAGATTGATATCACACAGAAAAACTAAATTGTTAGAGTGAAGAAGAGGACACTGCGGAAAAGACACGAGGGAAAAACAAAGAAGAACGAAGGGAGAAAGCTATGACCAAAACAAGGCCAGATAGTATTAAAAAGATCTTTAATAGAGGATGAATTATATTGTCGAGAGCAGTGGCGGATCCGCGGGGGAAGGTAGGGGACATCTCCGCCCCAAGAACCAAAACCCCTATGGAAAAATTTATTATAACAGAGAAACCTAATTTATGCTATAAAATATTTGTATGAATTTTATCTACGGATTTTAATAACCAATATCTAATACTATTTTTTAGTAATATTATTAATATTCCCTTTTTATTCTATTTTAAACACAACTGTCGTCGATCTTTTGCCATTTTTATTTATTTTTAATTTTTATTTTGTAACTTTAATTAAAAATAGTTCAATGAGAAATATATACAGATATTTAAACTTGCTCACGAACAAAGAGAATTCGAAACAGATTACCAACAAAAATAAAAAAGAAGTAAAGTCTAATAAAAACATTATCTTTCGTACTATTTCTAAACTACCATTTTAGCTGGAATTTTATAATTTCGTTTTATTTTTCACTCCCAAAAGTAAAACAAAAGTTAAATTAAATTGTAATAGTTATGTATTTTTAAAACATTTTTAAATTTCTATAAAGGTCGCTATTTGATTTTTTTTATGAAAAAAGCCGTATTTCTGAAATCTGCTGTCTTCCGTGGAAGATTTTACGTAATTATATAATCTCTCCCCCCGCACCTGTCTTTCTGGATTCGCCCCTGGTTGGGAGCATTTCGAAAAAACCAAATAGGGATACGGTTTAGTCCTGGAGTTTAAGTTTTCGAGGAGTTGATAGCATCTTCGAGCTCGCGCAATGTGATATTTTTCATTCCATGAACATATCAACTGCTCGTGTTTATATGCTTCGTCGCTTAAAATCTTATACTTCCTTAAAGCCCTATCCCCTATGAAGAGGGAAGGTAATCCTTATGCACTAATAGTGTTATTCAAATTTCTCACACGCTTGAAATTAGATTACTGTAATTTCTTATATGGCATCTATTTCAAATCCGTCGTTCACAAATCAGATCACTTTCAAAACACTTGCCATCGGCTTTGTCTTGGAACACTAGGGTCATCTCTTACCCCAGCTATTCTATCGGAATCCAACACCTGTCTTTTGTTCATCCGTATATCTTATTTGGATTATTGCTTTCTCATCAAAAGTCCTTCCATTTCCTCTTCAAATATCAGTGCCTTTTATTATTTTCCATCACAAGCTTCCATTTCTTTCTCGTGTCAATTTCAAATTTTTAAATATCAACTTCGTGCCACTACCTGAAATCCTCTTCCTTTCATATATCATTATGAAGTTTAATAATAAAATAAATTCCCCATTTCGCGATCATTTTATAATCTTTGTTGACGTATCTCAAAGACCCTGGCTGTGTTAGGGTCCCATTATTGTGTCCTCAGTTCAGCCACTCTCTATCCTTTAAACTTCGTTCCTTTTGTTCTATATTTACTGCCGAATCTATTACCATGCTACAAGCCGTTGCTTATAATTTCTAGAGGACCTTCCAAATTCTTTATTGTTTCAGATTCTTTAAGCGTTCTTCTAGCATTGTTATCTCCTCCTTCTCTTTCTCTTTCCATTGATGCCATCACTCCTTCTGTTCATTATTTTCTCCATGATCTACCCTGTTCAATGTTCACACAGATTGACTTTCTTTATATTTCCGATCATTCAGGCATTGACAGAAATGTAGCGGTCGACCTCCTTGCCAGATCAGCAGCTTTTAATGGGCGTTATATTAGCAGGATTCTATCACACAATATCCTTCCTCTGCCACCTTAAGCTACGGTGCTCTATTTATGTTTCGCTTTTTGTTAATCCTAATTCCTTAACTTTGTTCCTCAATTCATCATTACTTCTATTATTTATTTCGCCTCGTCGGTCCGTAATTACTAAATTATCTCGTTTTCTTTTCTCATACGGTCTCTTCCCTTCTCTAAATTACTTTTCCTTGGCTACATCTCTTTTTTGTTCATTGCATCCTGAAAGTTTCTATCATTACATTTGATTGTTGTAATTGCCTAACAAAAATTTCTACGTGGTGTGAAGCCTCAGACATGTGTAAAGTGAGGAAAAGTGGTGCGAATTTAAGGCCCCGCAACTTCCTACCGTGACTACTGAGTATTTGTGTTCCCCGATGCATATCGATATACTCACACGGTACCACCACTGAATGATACATTTTCGAATGAACCAAGAAAATCGTTAAAATCAGTTTACCTGGAACATAAAATCGCATTTCAACAAACAATCCATATTTCTTTATAATTTAAAAATTGTTTCTGTTCATATCAGAATGACGTAAAAATTACTGCTACATGTACTTATTCTGTTTACAATATGTATGATTAAAATAGGTCAATGAATAAAAAGTATTATTAAAAAATATGATTATATCGTGGCAAGATCCAGTATATGCTACATGAATTTAGCGTTCCCATGTATATACTTATATTACATGTTTAAAACGTACGAATGTAAAATTACTTTACTTTATAATATTAGTTTACTTATAATTTACCTAACACATAATTAAACCAAGTTTTATCATTTCATTTTTAAGCAGATCTTAGTGAGTTGTGTAAAGTACAAGTATATCATCTCTTTCGAAATATATGTTTAATGAAAAATCTCGCAAACTGTGAAAACCACGTGCAGTTTTGTGTTGTCAGCATGGATAAAAAAGATATCGAGCAAGAACAGCGGTATGTGATTCGTTATTATCGTCGGTTGCAAAAACCGCTAAAGAGACGTTAGATTTATTAAAAGAAGAAGCGTATCCTGATGATATTCGACTACTCGGTAATTCAACAATATTTCGATGGCATAGCGCGTTTTTGAAAAAAGTATTCGCGATTCTGGTTGTGTTTCTAAGCATGCGGGTCCCAAACTTACCGCCTTAACCGAACCAAAAATCAACACAGCGGTAGTAACAATCCGAGAAGATAGTCATTTAAACGTACGTGACCTCGAACGCATTATGGGAATTTCGAAATCGAGCATTCAGCGAATTTTAACCGGCGTCTTGGGCATGAGAAGACTTTCTTCGACGGGGGTTCCACACTTCTTGAAGACTGAGCAGATGGATAGAAGAATTGAGGTGTGTAAGCAATGGAAAGCGATGTTGACGGATGATCCAGACGCTTTTGATCGAATGATTACTACTTTGACCCACTTTTAAAACAACAAAACTCACATTGGAGAACTTCAATTTCGCCAAAGAAGCAAAAAGTGCGTTAGAGCAGATCAGCTGGTAAAGTAAGTTAATCGAGTTTTTCGATAAACATGGAATAGTTTATCAACACTACGTCCCGTCAAGAACAACCATCAATTCCGACTATTACGTCACCGTCATCAATAATCTTCTCATTCATGTCCGCCGAAAACGTCCACATCTGAAAGGAAACACCAAGACAACGCGCGACCGCATACTGCTTCGACTGCAGCTCAGGTTTTCGCTAAAAAAAAAAAAATAAAAATCATCTCCCACCCTCCTTATAGCCCTGATCTCGCCCCATGCGCTTTCTGGTTATTTCCCTGTCTTAAATCAAACCTGCGCGGACAATATTTCAACGCCGATCAAGAAGTCCTGAATGCGGTACAGATCATTTTAAACAGAACACCTGTCGGCGAGTTTAAAGCGACCTTCCTGAAGTGGATAGAGCACATGGATCGTTGTTTGCAAGCCAGAGGTGCCTATTTCGAGAAGATTAATATGAATGATGAAGACGGGTAATAATTTATGTAAAAATTTTGAAATACAGTTCCTTCCAAAATGTTGCATTTTTTTTGTCTAAAAAAACGTTAAGGGTCGACGAATCACTTTTTTTTCAAATCGATGTTGCGGGCGAACGGGGGGAGGTAGGAACTTCCGGTTTGTTGCATTCGATAGATGATTAAATGGACTTTAAGATGTGCCCAGAGCAAACGCGGTGCGAGTGGTTGCCTACTCACACCAAAATTACTCTCACTTCCCGTGGGACAGACATTGTATATATATAACGAATCTTATGTGTGTTATGTGTATTAATTGTAATAAAATTTTTATTTACGCTATATATTGGGGAAAATTTATAATCAAAGCGGTCATTTTATGATTGTTATTTCTATCATACAGTATCCTTCATGAATCAAGTTTTATCTTGTTTTCTGAGAATTAAATTTTTTTTAAGCTGTAATACTAGATGATATGTAAACAATTAGGCATTCATCACAGACATTAACGTGCTTATCTTTTTCCCACAAGTGCTTTTGTTTACTTTTTTTGTTCGATTTATAAGTACATTGTTCTGTTAAAAAAAAAGAAGAAAAAAATCAAATTTTTGATATTAAATAATTAGTCGTTTATTTTAAAAGTTTCTTCTTTTCATTTTCTTTTATTATCCGCAGTTATATAAAAAAATAGTTTTTCGAACGTTTAGCGTGGCAGTTATGAGATGCAAAATATTCATTTTGTTTCTGAGCAACTATGCAACAGAACGGAAAAAAATCATTGCTCATTTTGAAGCACTGCTGCGGGCGTGCTGCTCCGGCAAATGAGTAGCCCAGCACATATCTAGTATTGTGTGCATAAATATATATATATTAATTTATTCATTTTTAATAATAAGTAGTAAATTTTTTTTAGGGTTTTAAAGACATGTATTCTCGTTATTTTTTTTTAGAATACAGATTGTAGCAAACAAAATGACATTTGGTTTGTATTCGCTGGAATGGGATCTCACTGGCCAACAATGGCTAAAGATCTTATGAAAATTCCTCCATTCAGAAAATCAATCGAAAAATCTCATTGCGTTCTTGACCAAAAAAATATCAATTTGACAAAACTGATTGTTGAAAATTCGGCAGATTTAACGAATAACGTGCTAAACTGTTTTATAGGAATAATAGCTGTAGAGGTTAGTGCATTTGAATTTTTTTTATAAAAGCCGGATTTTATATCAGAAGTATTTACTTATTTCTAAAAAAAGAATCTGTTTATATGAAGTATAACTAATTTATTATTTTTCATAGATTTCTTTGGTTTCAGTTATTCTTTTAAATTGGTTGTAGAATATCTAGGAAAAAGATTTTCATCTTAAATATTTATGAGTTGTTTCATGACAGATTAGTAGCACGTGAATAACATAGTACAATTTCAAATTTAACATTACAAAACTTTTCGAATTTTAAAAATATTTTTTCTTTGTCTATTGTCTAAAAAAAATAAATAAATAAAATAAAAATGTAATTAATTGAATTTTTTTAAAAATTATTTTAATGAAAACAGATAGCTTTGGTAGACACATTAATTGCACTGGGTATAACGCCGAATGGATTAATCGGTCATTCTTTAGGAGAAATCGTGTGCGGTTACGCAGATGGTTGCCTTTCCAGGGAAGAAGCTTTGTTGGCTGCTTATTATAGAGGATACGTATCGTTGAATGTAGAAAATATTAAAGGTCTAATGGTTGTAGTTGGTATGTTTCCCTTTATTTTAATCATGTTAATTTTTATATTCATTCCGGTATAAATAGTTGACTTTGTTTTTTTTTCGTTTTGTTACAATATGTACATGTTCAAGAAAATAAATTGCTAAAACTATTAAACATATTTAGTTTACTTACAATCTTTTCCAAAGGTATTATAAACAAATGCGTTAAAACATCGTCCGTAAATTAATTTTTATAAAATCGTAAAAATTATTGTTATGTTTTGGAGTTATTTATTGTCGAGATAAATTATTAATAACACTCTATACTTTTCTCCAATCTTTTTTAATGATTCAGAATGTATAATTTAAAAACTGGAATAATATAATACGTAAATTGTGAGCGAGTGTGTTATATAAAATATAGCAGTTGTGCGTGAGAATTATATATTTATTTGTGCATATGTTTATTTTTTAAAAGTAGGTTTAACTTATAAAGATTTAGAACAGTCCGTGTACAACGACATCGATATTGCATGTTACAATAGTGAAAATAGTTTTACCATCTCCGGTCCAGAAGAATCTGTCGAAAAGTTTATCACTGAAATGAAATCGAAAAATGTATCGTTCATTCCTGTCAAATCTGGAAATATTGCTTACCACAGTCGCTACATTAAAAATAATGCTCTGACTTATAAAAATTATTTAAATCAAGTAAATATTTTTGCATTTATTTAAGTATAATGTTCATTGATGGAATTAGAAAACTGTTGAATTGCACTATTTATGTAAATATGTATACGGATATGTGATTGTAGTAACTGGTGTTTTTCACTTCGTGTATATTGCCAAAATTTACAGTTTATGTAAAAATATACGCGCGGGTATGGATATAGTAACTGGTACTTCTTTTTTCAGATATATCGTCGAACTTTATAAATGTGTGGCTTTTCGGGGACTACTAATATATGTAGTATTGGTATTCTTACTTCGAGTTGCTATAAATTTCTATATGTGGATATCTTAGAAAACAGTGATATTTGTGTGTATGATGGTTAATGTCTCTATTGTTATATTATTAAAATAATATATGTTTTAATAAAATAGTTCTTAATAACATTTTTTAACTGGCATTAACTTATTAACCAAAAGCTGTAGATTTTAACTGTGAAAATGTAATACAAGTCATATGGTGTTCGTATTTATAATTTATGTTTCATTAACTTAATTTATTGGTATTAAAACGTTAAATTTCGATTATACAGGAAAAACGGATAAGGAAAAAATTGATAAAAATAAACAGTAGACACAATGATAATAAAAATTGTAACAGCAACAAATATATATATATAAAAAGAAATGCAGAAACTAAACATAATATAATAATATAGGAAAGGAAAAACTCGAATAAAATATAAACGAAAATGAAATAAATTTGTGCAGTATAAAAGGATATGATAAAATACATAATGTATCAAAAAAAAAAGTATCTCCATGATCAAAGTACAATAATTATTGTGCTTAGTGAACAAAGTGAGAAGATAGAAATTGAAGTGGGTATTCCATAAAGGAGTAATCTAGCCCCAATATGATATATTATTTATGCGTTGTTAAAAACATTTGAAGTATTGTGATATGTTTGCATTCGCAGATGATATCGCCATAATGGTAGCATAAAGAATTAAAAGACCCCGACATCAAAACGCAGCATGACTATTAACAGTGAGCAAAAACAAATTCATAACCAAAACTAGATGAGCGATAGCGCAAACTAAATAGTCAGTTGAAATACAAATACCTAAAGCAGTAATGTACATAAATAAATGAGTATGTAATATGGAAGAAAATGAAAGATGTAAAAATTGGACTGTAAAATTATAGAAGTAGTGCAAAACAATAAGTATTTGGCGGTTTTAATAGATAAACATTTACAGTAGAGTATGCATGCCGACAATGCAATGAAAAATCTAAGATCCGTAATACTGTCGCTATATATATTTTAAAAAATTATGTGAGCAAAAAAATTTTAAAAGTAGTGTATTAAGCGGTGATGGAATCAAAATTAAGATACAAAACATCGGCTTGAGGTATTTGATGGAAATTTGAAAATAATATCAAAGAAAAGAAATAAAAAAACATTTGAAATATTGAAAGTGGAATGAGTATAAATATCAGAAGCTTACATCTAATAACAAAAATATAAGAATATTTCAATAAATCTGATTATATTGAAGTAGAAAAATATGCGGAAACATAACATAAAATAAGAAACAGATTGAAACATAAGCTATCAAAAACAAGAACGAAATATGAGGAACGAACGAAAATAAATATATTAACGCAGATGTTAAGTGAAGTCTCCGGAGAAATAATAGATGAAGAAAAAGAAAAAGAGCGAAAAATTATAAGGTGGTTTCAAAATAAAAAAAACTTAAATGAAATAATAAATTAAATAATAATATAGTTAAAAATTGTGAATGTAAATTTAGGTATATGAGTGAGTGCATATATATTTATGTATGTGAATGTATTCAAGTACGAACCATAATTATGAAATATACGAGTAAGTAAATCATAATTGTATTTCATAATGATAAGTAATTAAATATTTATGGACGTATAGAATTGTAATTTGTCAACAAGCGTGAGCTTAAATATTACATGTTATAAATAAAAGGATAGTAATTTAATACAAAACAGCCCATTTACTTGGATGGGGAATGTCAGTAAAGAAGATGTACTCAAAAATTTTCTTAATAACATTGGAGAACGTCTTTTCGATGGAAGTCAGAGGTTATTTTAATATTTTATAACTTGACACAGGTTAAACATGAAATTCTTATTTGTGATTTAAAGAATATTTGAATAACTTTGAAAAATACTTGTAATTTCAATAGTGAGCATAAAGACCAGAGTGAAACAACACTGCTATATTTAATATACACTAATACATTCAAACCACTATTTTTCTTACACACATATAACATAGCTACGTAGTCAAAATGTAAAAGAAATTTCAAGGAAATCTCGGTAAGTTACACTTTTAGATTATGACAAAGAAAAATCAAAAAAGGAATGTTTATGTACAAAACCGCTTCGGGCGTTACAAACAAAGAGATAATAAACATCATAAAAGGTCTGTATAATAATAGTAATGCCGGCAAATTACGCGATCGCAGAGTAGTATAGTTGGTTAAAAAATTTTAAGTATTGAAGCGTTATATCTTATTTGGCCTTTTATTCTTATATCAGGGATGCCACCGCGAGTTTTATTCCCGCGGACCTATTTTATTTCACTGTTATTATGATGATTATCGCCTTTAATATGATATTTATTATTATTATTTTTATTAATTAGTATAATTTCTAATAATAATAATAATTATTATTATTATTATTTTTATTTTTTTAATCTACGCACACAAGAACGTTAATTATGATTTAGTTATTTATTACCAAACTCGTACATAGATCTTTCGAGTACGGTCGACCGTAAGAAAATTTGAATACTCTTATTTAAAATCAAAATAATAAAAATACTGTAATTTAAATGATAAAATTACCACCAAATAGTGATTAATATAAACTTAAATAAATTGTATACATATCTCGAACTCCGGGGGGGGGGGTCGATGCCGATGATATGGTGACGGTAATTCGTTGTTCCTCTTCGTTGATCCTGTTCATCAATTGTCCTGACGTGGGACTTCTGATATGCGAATCTTTTCTTTTCGTTTTATTTTAACCAAATTAATTCATTGATACTTTTTCGAATAAACGCGATAAAATGATTATGATTTTATACGGCCGAATAGAATAACGGAAAGCGTCTGACCAACGTAGTGGGCCACCGGCGCGGACTCCCATTCAGCCATTTTTTTAATGTCTTTTTCCGACTCCAAAATCTGAATCTCCAGACCAAATCGAAGCTCGATCTACCGCCGGACGGCGTTTCCTCCAGCACTATTTCCGTTACGTCAGACGTGACGTAACATCACTCTAGGCATCATCATTTCCGACCATTCGCCGAACTGCACACACATTTACACTCACACTCGCCTTAAATTCTATGTTAATTACTAATTTATTTATTTTATTTATTATACATGCAATGTATACATTACCGTATAAGTATTCTAATAGTTGACAGTATCATCTTTTCAAAAAATCTTTATGAAGAATTGAACTCAAAAAATAAGACAACTGATTCCTTTAATTTGTCAAGTACAGATATAAAATTAAAGTGAAAAAGACACAGAAATATTTAAAATAAACGGAATGTAAGAAAAAGAACTGTAAATTAATTTTATCGAAAGGCGAGGATTCCTGTTAAGTAACTTGTGAATAAGCGATAAAAAATTAACAGCAACAGTGTTGTTGATTATTGTTATGGACTAATGTAGTTTTAAAACAGTACAATTAATCTATTTACGCTGAAAAGAACTACTTAAACTTAAATTTTAACCACATTTAATAATACTAACGATCCGTTTTAATAAAATTACTGTCCGCCGTAACGGAATAATAAAAATATGAATGCAAAAAGACGGATTAACTAAATGGTAGAAATTAGAGAATATTTATCAAAATCGATATATGTGTACGTGCATCTAACTAGGTCCCACTTTATCGAAATTATTTACGGAGATACAGCGATTTTTCAGATGTTAGGTCAGAAATGTTGATTTTGGTATTTTTTGCGTTTCCAATAGAGTGAACACTACTCTTTGCAATGCCGCAAACCGCAATTTGATCCGACCTGACGCTCGTGTTCTTTGGTCAAAAACCTGAATACACCTCGCCTGTCGCCTGGTTGCTATGCAAAACTTTAAACTCGATTTTTTCAAGAGTATGTTTTTTCAAATTTCAACTTCAAGCGCAAATATTTCGGTGAGTTTTGTACTTAGAAGGCTCCGTGAGGTCTCAATCGATCAGAAATTTTGTCTGGTATACCGTACTGGGCTTAACTCCATACCGGCAAAGTGGGACCTAGTTAGATGCACGTACACATTTATGTGCGCGTGCATGCGTATATATATATATATATAATATATACTGTTATGAATCTCCTTAGTTTACATCTAAATCAGTTCGGGCGCCATTGAAGAAAAATTCTTCAGAATTAAAAAAAAAAAAAACAAACAAAAAAGATGAAAAAAAAAGAGAAGAGAGGAGCTTTTTACTACCCACCGCAGAGCGGTTCACAGTGTCTCTCGCTCAGAACGCCCACCACGTGGACGCCAATCACGAAGATTAGGCTTAAAACCCTGAAAAACCAGACGAAATTAATTTAAACGGGAACTATTTTCATGCATTAACAAGACTTTAGCAATTGGCGAATGTGAAGAATTATAATTTAAAAAAACAACTAAGGGGCGGTACGGAGATTTTTCAACACGACTAGTTACAGCAATTTTATGCCAATCAACCACGACGTTGATCTGACGACGTGGGAAAAAAAGAAACAACATTTTTGAAAGACGCATGTATTTATACGTAATAGTTTGCGTAGCAGAGCAATTGTTTACGCCAGGGGTGGCCAACCCGCGGCTCGCGAGATGGCCAAAGTAGCACCAGTAGAATAAGTATCTTTTAATGATTTCATTTTTTTTTTTAGTTTCATTTATATTTATATGTTTTTTATATTTCATTATTAGTGTTATATATTTCTTTGCAATGTGCGTTTAGTATCATTATTATTATATTATCAATGTTTACATGTAGGAATAATAGTAAACACAATAATAATAACAGTCATTATGTTCCAATTTTTCACTATAAATAAATGTCTATAACGGGTCTAAATATAATATGGGGATATTTGATTTTATATGCGGCCCGCGGAGTTATGATCTATTTCCAAAGTGGTCCGCAACATCATTTGGGTTGGCCACTTCTGATTTACGCCATCCTTTTTTATGCGAAATCTCTCATCAAAACGCTCAACCGATGTTCGATACTACTATTTAATTTGTCTTAAATTTATACTACACTAGGAAACACCGCTACGAAATTTATTTGCAAGCCTCTACGCATACCGTGATATCATTCATACTCGCTTTTATTACCAACCGAAACATACACAAAACGGCTTACGTATTAGGGAGTTCGCTAGACAGCGCGGAATTTTTCTAACGCAACCTGATTACGTTGCTACAGAATTCCACATCTTCGATCTTGGCATATTGATCGCTAATCTAACCTAAATTATATATATATATATATATATATGTGTGTGTGTATATAATTCGGCCCTTCGGTACTCGGAAGGGGGCAAGCTCCCTTCACCCCCAGGTCTAGTTCTTCTATAATTCTTATAGAAAAGTAAACTTTTTCATTGGTTACGCCGTTCAACAAATTCGTTACATAAAATTGTGACATTTTTTTGGGACAAATTTTTCCTGATGACCCCTTGCGTAGAAATGGCGTAGCCATTAATACATATATAATATTTAAATTAAAAAATCAATCTATTTGGTTCGTTATAATATGTGCATGCGTGTGTATATACATACATATATATATATATATATATATATATATAATAATTTTGAAAAAGAAAAATTTTTAGCTGTATTTTATATATTTTAAATTCCTTTTTTGCTTTAGATTTTGAAAGAACCTAAAGCTAGATCACCGAAATGGATTTCATCATCAGTACAAGATAGCAGGGAGTCGTACTGTGATCCAAATTATTTTTACGACAATTTTTTGCTACCGGTTAACTTTAGCAAAGCTTTAAAGTTTATTCCTAAAAATGCTATCGTGATTGAAATTTCACCTCACTCTGTTTGTCAAAGTATCTTAAAATTTTCGTTACCAAAATCAGTTATGAATATACCAATTACTAATAAGTACAGTTCGAATGGAACATCCTTTTTTTTGTCAGCAGTTGGCAGGTAGGCTTTACATATCGAATGAATAAAATTATTTTATATATTTTTACCTTGCTGGTAAATAATCGATTTTTAATAGTATATTTAATAATCTCTAATACTATTGTTTATAACGAGGTTATTACATTTTTTTTCCACTTAACGGGTAAATAGTAATGTTTGACTTTTACGTGTTGAATGATATGCCATTTTATTACTCCGTTATTTGGTGTTTGTACAAGTACGAGTATTTTGTCCTTTTTTGTTCTTTAATTAAATTTCGAAATACGTTACGATTTTACTATTTTAGTCCGTATTGAATTAAATTTGGAATAATTATCTAAAACGAAACATTATTTTCATTTTTAAATTCATATTTAACAGTTATAGTAAGGGTTTTCTTGAAATCAGGCACTGCAATCTATGCAGGTAGCAGCGCGCTTTTCGTTTTGTCGGGATAGATAAAAGGGTAAAAATAGGGATTGAGCTTTTATCGAAATTATTTTAGATTGTACACAAGAAAGCTTAGATAATTTTCGAATTAAAAATTGACGAATCTGCGAATGTTTATTTGCAAACTGGTATTTTTGTAAAAGAATATTATTGGGTTCAGAGTTTCTAAAATAAACGAAAAAATGGAACCATTTTAATTTTTATCTTTCATTTATTACTGTTTCATGATGATTAATTGTTTAGCTTTTTTACACTCGAGATCGTGATAAACGTGATTGTTTCATATAAAATTAGTGTAGAATTAAATTGAGTACAATACAAAATAGCATTTAAAATATTATAGACTTTGCATTCAGATTAACGTAAAATTAATTAAAAATTATTTTTTATTTTCATTAATAATTCTAAAATAAGCGAGAAAAGTATTTCACGGTTTATTCTTATTGTAAAATTTGAATGCACGCTTATGCGGGAAATTACAAGCCATACGTTTATTACTATTAGCAATATTTTTATAATCTGTATATTAATTTGCAATCAATGCGGCGGAGCATGAAGCCACAGAGATACGTAAAAAGGCTTCGTATGTTAAAAAGAGGTTTGATTGCTCGAATATTCATAAAATGTTAAAAAACACTAAAATTTGTAACAAAAAATTTTATTTTTAATCATTTACACCGGATTTAAATATTTCGTAATACCTACGTGGATATTATATTCCCTTACAATAAATTTGACGCATGCTTGATGTATTTCGGTGTGAAATAGTGATCTACATTTAACATTATTTTAGACAATGCCAGTCGTAATTACTTATTAAAATATAAAAAAATATCTTTATTTCTATGCTCGATTCAAGCAGAAACCAAAATGGCAGTAGGTATTGGATTTATACACTTCTAACATTTATAAAATTTATTTTATGTCTATCACTATTTTTTCATTTAAACTCAACTGGAGGAACTGTGAAATACGTTATTATAATTTTTCGTATGACGTAACAACTTTAAAATTCTATTTTTTCTCGATATTTAATTACGCTTTCGATCGAAAGAATGTTCAAATAGTTTTCTTTCAATCTTATCCAATTTTTTTAATTCGTAAATTTTTACATGTGCTAACCGTCACAATCTTACCGGATCATCGTATATACTTTTTTTAATTTTTATCTTTATAATAATCAACGTTTTTCTACTAATGACTCATCATAGTCGTTAAAAATCAAAAAAGGTTTAATTAATTGATAACAGCAAAGCTGAATTATTATATTAATGCTAGGAAACAGAATCAATATCGATTTCGTACAGTATATTCTATAACAGTATTTTTATTCGAAATTTCAATTTTATTTTTCCCGTATACCAATTACAGAATATTTGAGAACGGTGTTAATATGAATGTCGATGTTCTCTATGACGCCGTAAACTATCCCGTGTGTAAAGGAACCGCTATGCTTAGTCCGCTGATACGTTGGAACCATAGCAAGTCGTGGTATGTCCCTTACTCAAAATTGGACGAAAATCATACAAAATTAGTTTGCGAACAAATATTTACTGTATCACTCGCATCTCTGGATTATCAGTACTTAAATGGACACAATCTAAATGGAACTGTTGTAATTCCGGAATCATTATTTCTCGTAATTATCTTTTAAAATTTTACTCTTATTACAATTATTATATACATAAATATATAGGCTGCAAATAATAGAATAAATTTCAGAATATTTCATTTTTCTTTCTTTTTTTGTTTTTTGAAAATATTTTACAAGGGGCATGGATTTAATCATTTGCACTAGCATTCATAATCGCACATTTTGTTCCATTGTGTTTTTTTTTGTTTTTTTTTTTTTGTGGCCAGATATACTAATTCTTTGCATACATCAAGAAACGGTATTTAAAGCAGAATAGAAAGAATAATTTTGTAAATAAAAGAAATTAATAATTTTTGAAAAGCACTGTAAAAACGAATAAAAATGTTACAATTTGAATAAAAAAGTATTTTTAAAAAATCCTCGTAATAGAAGTCATTGGATTCTACAAATCTTAAAAATCGGTAAGAAGATATATATATATATATATATGTGTGTGTGTGTGTATATATATATATATATATATATATATATTTATGTATATAAATAAATTAAAAATGGAAAATAACAAAAAAAACTCTAAAAGTGCTACAATTTTAGACGCGTTTATTCCATCAACTTGAAATTCTGCCCTTTCCTGAAACTACATTTTTGCTTTATAATGAGACAATTTAAGATAACCTTCGTTTTTTTTTTTTGTTTTTTTAACACGCAAAAGAATCTCTAATTCAGCATCTAAACTAATAGTTAACTACATTGAAAGAATTTAATTACGTCTCATAATATTAACGGGTAATTTTCAGGAACTGATTAATTTTTTAATACCTGTAAAATCGGGAACTTCCAAAAAACACCGACTCGAGAAAAAAAAACTTTATCCTTCCCGTTGTGTTGTATTTTTGGTAAAATATTGTAATCAGAAGTATAAGGTTTTTTAGGATTTTTTTTTCGAAAATTTTAGATAATGTTTCTTTATAATGTATATTAATCTAATACAAACAAATTTAAATTCATCTGCACGTCTGAACTATATGTTAAAATTTTGAGCTCTTAAATAAGTAAATAAAAATATTTTTGTTTTATATCTTGAAACAAGGTCAATATTTTTGATGCCTCCTTTAGGCGCCGGTGAAACAAACTCGTTTTGTCGGTTTATGTTAATCGAGTTCCTTTTTCTGGGTGTTTGTTATTTTTGGTAAGACGACTTCTGGTAGATGCTTCTTTTTATACTCAATATTTCTCGAGGAAGTGAGAGAAACTACGGCGTACATAAAAAATAATTGACTTCACAAAACTTTACATCCTTAATCCGGGACTTGCAAACTTAGAATCCCTGGATTTTCTAGATAACCTAAATTTGGGTTGCTGAAATATTTTAAGAGCATTAAGCTTTTTGTGGTAATTCACATCTTAAAAAATTACACAAAGCAAGACATCCTCGGCAAAATAAATTAACTAACCAAAAGATTTAGCAACGAAAAAAAAAACATATTTCTTTCTACAATAACGATTGTCTTGGCTATACAGGACAAACGACACGTATATAAAAAAAAACGTTCTGTGACCAAATAAAGACACGAAAATACATAAGAAAAACACAAAAAAAGTGAGAAAACTGACTTAAATCAACCGCGTAGCACTGCTAAATGTAATAAAAAATGTCCATCAGGCATTTCGATGACATATTGTACTAAAGCTATCCGGCCACTGGATCGTTACGACGAAGAGCTGACGGCGAAATCAATCGATCCGTGAAATGAACGGATAGGAAGTTCGAGCAATTGTACCACACTTGTTGTCCTGTTTGATTTTGACAAATCTTCCTTCAGTTCAACGATACTCGGTTACAACAGCCTGGACATCCTCGCTGTGGACAAACGCTGGCTCGCTGCTTCAGACTACTCATCCAAGGAGTACACAGCTTGCAACCCCGCACGTGCCGGTAATCCAACAATTTACGGAATTCATACTTTCTACCTAGTAAGCATTCTCTTAACCGCTTTGTCCATCAATACAATCAATGCGATGATGTCGAAAGATCGAAATTTAAATGATCCGAAGAATAATTTCTAACTTGAGCATCATTACCCGATAGTGACATAAATACAGGATCCATATATGTGTATATATATATAAAAATTACATCGTAATTCTTAGGCTACTCCCCATTAGAAAAAATGTCCAAAAAAATGGCCCAATTGTATGTAACGCAAAATGTCCCAATTTTATATAACGTTTATTATATTTTATAGGATTTTTGTTGTTATTTAAAAAATGTCGCAATTTTATATAACGAAAAATGTAACGAAAAAATATCTTAATTTTATATAATGAAAGTTAAATGTTATGGTAAGATTTTTGTGATTATGTTATTTTTTTTGTGTTGATGCCAGTAAGAATTACGTTGTAAATTTTAATTATTTTATACAAAGTATAGAAAAGAAAGAGACAGAAATAAATGCAAGAGGGGTCAAGGGGCATAGCCCCTTGCGAGGCCAAAATGGCCGAGTTATATATATATAAAACTCGTCTTTTCGTACTCCGCAAGAGACTCCACCCCTTAACCGCGCCTGGAGACACCTCCGGACCTCCAACTCTATCACTTCTGTACTTCATATAAAATGAGAAAAATGGACAACGTCATTAAAAAATAAATCTTTCTTTAATGCCACATTTGGGACAAATTTTTATGATAGAAAAAGTAGTGGGAGTCGGGCTAAGAATGATATTGCCATTAATGTATATACATAACTTGATTTTTCGACCTTACTATAGGAACACCTGCTGGACGCTCAAATGATAGTTTTTTATAATTTTCATGTAAATGCTCGTTTTTATTAACAAGGTCATTTTTAAAGGTTAAATGTAATCTGTATTCGCTTTTGTCGTTTGTTTTCAACAGTAATATTATATTTTTGTTTTTAAGAAAAGGGAATGTGTGTATTTGTATTTGGGTGTGTAAATATATATTAAATGAGCGTAAAATTCTTAGGGATTGAGCTATGAATCTTGCTGTATAGTTAATTTTTAATTTTAGGTAATGGTCTGGAAGTCAGCGGCAAAAATACATAACTTTAAAAGAAATGAATGCTACGTACATTTTCAAAGTGTGCACTTTTTGAAGACAGTTATTATAGAAACAGGTAAAAATTGCATTTTATAACCTACCTATACCGATTAGTAATACAGTTTTCGGCCAATGACAAAATATTTTTTGTCTGTTAAAATTTTTCTGTAAGACATCATAATTAAAAGTACACGCTAGTCAGTGACAAAGTCGGAATAGCATTTCGAATATTGCTGCAAAACGTAACAGCCTATTTTTATAGTATAATTTATAACAAATATAAATATAACAAACAAATTTAATAATAAAACGAATGCTTACTTAGAAACGTTTTCGGGTATAACCCATTATTAGCTAAGAACACAATGTGTGATCAGAAACAAATTCTAAATTACACTGAGGTTGTATTTGTTATAAATTACTATATTTTATAATTAACAAACAGGATGTTGAAAGATTCTTTATTATTTTTATAGTACTATAAAAGGAGATTGTAAAAATATAAACTTCGTTTTGTCAAAAATATACATGTATATTTTGAAAAAAGCATTAAAATTATTAATTTACTTACTAAAAATCAGAAGTCCTTTTTGTTGGTATTAAAATAATGATATGAAAGGTGGTTCATCTTTTTTTATCAAATTTCAAGAGATTACGATGTTATGTGTATTTGGTCCATATAGAGCAATCAAATATCTTGTGTTATAAGAAATATTTGGTAGTCTGTTGAAACATTGGTTCAAAGACATAATTTAATTAAACATGAAAAATAAGTAATTTTAACGAAATGATACCATATCGTACTGATTGAAGCAGTGCGAATTTTATAAAGGATATTATTTTTTATTCTAATTGCTTAATCTTTCATTATAGAAATTTTGTATTCTCAGATTGAAGGTTTTTTTTTTACTTTTTGTAAAGGCATTTGAAAGAAAAACTATATTCGAACAATTCTCAAAAACCATTAACTATACTCCTCTTTGTAACGCCATACTCAGTTCTAAGTGTGTACAACTACCTATTCGTACATTCTAGCTATACAGATATTGGTAATTCATGACAACTGTTATATGCAATGCTCTAGTGTAGAGGATTAATTTATCGGTACACAAATGCAGTCCCGTGCAATGTCTGCCTGCTAGAGATGCGCAAATCAACTCCGCTACGGGAGTTTTGGGTACACATATTTGTCCTTTCCGATTGAGGATATATGTTCTCTTTTCAACTCCAACTTCGCCGTAGTTATGTATTTCATACCTAGCGTATAATCGCAATCTTCCCAGTATATTCAACTACAACTCCGCGTAGCACTCCAAACGCATAAAGTAACGGAGCGTCCTTGAACACACTGTGCATGCGCGAAACTAACGCTTTTCGGAGTTGAGATATATTAAATCACCTCGCCAGGGGTAAATCCGACTGTGTCCGGAATTACGTTTGTTCGTTGTGTGACGTCTTTCGGGCGTGGGAACGAGGGTTTTTACTCTTAATTTGTAATATCATATATATTTCTCGCCCAGCAGTAACATAAATGTGTTTATTTATGTGTTTAAAAATTATTTTTGTGCCTTTATTTGTCGTTTTCGATATTTTTTTGAAACCTAGGTAGCTTCGTCAAGGAATTAAATATATAACTAAAATTATAGATAACAGAAGAAACTTCAATAAACGTATCTCCAAATAAACTTGCTAGATACGAATGAAAAAGAAAGATAATATAGCAAATATATATTAGAAGCAAATTCAATTCAGTTATGTTATACTTTAAATGACGTAGAGTTGATGGTTTGTAATTTTTTAAATATGGCTGACTATACATAAAAAAAAAAAAGAGTGAAAAGAACCGATATTGCATTTGACCGATTATTAATATTAATCATCTTTATCCGTTTCGTATTACTAATGCTAATGGAACTCTTAAATTTACATCGCAAAAGTCTGTTTACTTTTGATATTTCACACCAAAGTCGTTATTTCAAAAAAAATAAATAACCCAATCAAATGATGTAAAATGTGTGTTTTGTGATTATATATGTGTACATGTATGTATATATAACATGCTATACACGTGGAAAAACTAAATCGTTAACGAAGAGCGGTATTTTTTGTGTGGAATTTCTGATAGCAGTGAATGAGTAATGTAGAAATAAATTTGGGAACTGGTGTTTCTCACTAACGCAAATGATAACGTTTAACGGATGATATCTGAAAATCACCGTAGGTAGCCTGTAAAAGGATCTGAGAAAACCCCTCGTCCACTACCGCCCAAATGATCCACGCCCGAAAGAGCTGGTCTCTCCGGAGTTACCCATGCCTACTGCCTCTCTTTAGAGTGTCATACTCAGCTTCTGAGCGTCGGCGACTACCTATTCGTACATTTCAGCTGTACAGATATATGTAGTGTACTAGGCAATTATTATATGCAACGCAGGTGTACACGCGCAAGACTATATTGGGAACTGATTAGTAATCGTTTGATTTATCGATATACAAGTGCAGTCCCGTGTGTGTCTGCTGTGTACTGACCTAGCGCGCATATGATGTTGTACGCGGTGGTTTGCCATTGCCTTCCACGTGATTATTAGCGATTATTTATTTAATTCTTACAATAAGTTCTGTCGTCGCTCGGGACCGAACCCGTGACCTCCATAACGGAAGTCAAGCGCTCTAGCAACTAGGCTATCGCGAGAACCCATCTTCTATTATCTAGAGAATATTATTCGTACAGAAATCAGAATGGTAATATCGCTCGAAATGTTAACCAAGATTACATAATATCTAGTAAAACGTGTGATAAGGAAAAAGCTGCTGTTAGTTCAGTACTAGTCCAGACTGGTTTTTAGAAACTAATTTTTGGAAATATATAGTCAGTTAGAGATAGATAATCTGCATGAACTTAATACGAATTGTCAAATACATTCTTAAATAGTGGCACGTGGTTTTTATCAAAAATTTGAATCGTAATTTTAATATAATATAAATCGCAACAGCTGGTTGTTAAAGTTATCAATTATTAAAATGATTGAGTATTTCATCCTGTTCTTATAGGAAAATTTAAAAATACCTCTTTTATTGAATTTTACGTTTTAATAATAATAAAAAAAAATAAAAAAAAAAACCGCTCTTAAATACAAATGAATATAAAAAATTAAAGAAAAAGAAAATATAATTCACAATATATACGTTACGAAATTAATCCGTTTAAGAAAGCCAACGTGTTTTAGAGTCGCTTAATCCATATTCATATGTAAAAAATTAACCATTTTAATATTAATGTTATTTTAAAAACGTATATTTATGATTATTAAATACACCGAAAATGTTTTTCATTTATAAAGTAGTAAACAAATTTTTCAGATACTAGCAAATTCTCCGTAGTAATACAAAAACGATCTGGAAACTTCGAGATTACTTCAGATACAGAAATCATCGTAACTGGATACATTTATTTACGAGCTGCTAAAAGTAATAATGTTTTACGCGGTTCATCGGATACGAACGTTGTTAATGTAATTGATGGTGACTATTACAGATCGGAAGATATTTATAAAGAATTAAAATTAAGAGGTTACAAGTACAAAGACGTATTTTGTGGTTTAATCTCCGTAAACAGCGAAGGTTCGTAAATAATTTAATTATTCGTAATTTTTTTGTCTTTTTTCTTTTATTTAATTGAAAAACGTTTTATAACATCTGTATTCCGAAATGAATAAATGCTTGTAAATGCAGTGTATTTAATGTGACTTTATATTTTATTTTTGAATGATGAAGCTAAATTTTTAGTCGATAATTAAAATTTTACCCGAACACGCTTCCGTTAGGATTTTATATTTCTCTTATTAAATTAATTAGAATCAGCGATCTCTGACATTATAGTAAATTTATTGGCAAATTTTTTAATTATTACGTGTCTTTAAGATTTTAGGATACATAACAGACACAGCTGTCGTGGAAATATTCTCAGAGCTTAGTCGTTTCGTTTCTAATCTAAGAGTTGTTGAGTTGAATTCCCAACAACGGGAATAATCAAAATTAATTAAATTAATATCGTTCTTTTTGTTTCTGGTTTATTCGCCATCTTAATCATCTTAGATTTGTTATAATTTACCTACATCGTTTGAGTTTCGACAAAAACTTAATATGTAAGTGTTTATGTTGATTAATTTCAAATTCTTAAACGTTATAACAAATAAATAATCACTATTAAGGAAAAAATATATTTTAATTTAAACAAATAGCCGGCATTTTTCGAAAACTGGCTTTTTATAACCATGATTATGGAAGTTCCGGGTTCGAAACTTGTAAGTTATTTTGTTCAAATTAAATTATATATTTTTCTCGACAATTATTAGTTATTATAATTTCTTAATACCTTTGTCGATTTCAATTCTCGCCTTCTTTCTCGTTTGTTACTTTTTTAAATTTTGATTTTTTTTTATGCCTTTTTCCTTTTTTTCTAAAATTATTTTCCAATGTTCCAATTCTGTCGGATTTTCTCTTATTTTTTAAAATCTGTTATGACCTGATCTTCTTCTTCTGCATAATGTTTCATTCACTTTTTTAATGCCTATCCTAGGTTTCTTTCGTACATCTTATTTTCGGTCACACTGAATTTTAATATATATCAAAAATTTCTACTTAGCCAAAGTTATTCATTAGTGCTTCTAGAAGAGGATGGGGGGGGGGCTAAAAATTTTTTAAACAGCTGTTGCGAAAGTTTTGTTTGTTTCAGCGCAATCCTAGGATGTCCTGATTTTTCAAGTAGCAACCATTATTAGCTATTCTGTTGCAATCAAGAAAAAATATATTTTGCTGGATTCTTTAGGACAAACGTGGCTACAAAGATTTATTTAAGGTTGTACGATTCCATTATAATCTAAATATCCTAGATGTCTCTAAAAATCTTATAGAAATCGTATTTTATTAATGAAGCTTATTGGTTTTTGAACAGCGTACAATGTAATTATGAGGTAATAATTGACTAAATACGAATTTTTACAATCCTTTATTCTTTTGAGTCGCATCAATATTCTTCGAATTTTTCTATTTTAACTCTTTTACCGTTACTGTCTTTCATGTAGTAAATAAAATATAGCTTCCGTATGTAGTGAAGACTACAGACTTATTAGTCTAATGAGTCATACACTAAAAATTTTATTGAGGATAATACATAAACGGATATTTAATAAGTGTGAAGCAAATATAAGCAGAGAACAGTTTGGCTTCCGCAATGGACTAGGCACACGAGAGGCGTTGACATGCATCCAAATCCTGGTACAAAGATGTCTGGAACAACAAAAGGATGTATACCTATGTTTTGTTGATTTTGAACGTGCCTTCGATAATGTTAAACACAACGAACTAGTACAATGTTTAGAAGAAGCAGGAATAGATGAAAAAGATAGGCAGATAATTGAAAATCTGTATTGGAATCAAGTGGCATATGTAAAACTGGAGAACGAAAATACAAAGGAAATACGGATTGAAAAAGGAGTCCGACAGGGTTGTATACTTTCACCCACACTCTTTAATCTCTATTCAGAAGTGGCGTTTAAAAATGCTTTAGCAAACAGTTCAGAAGGAATAAAAATTAACGGTCAGATTGTAAACAACATACGGTATGCGGATGATACAGTTTTGATAGCGGATAGCGAATATGATCTACAAAATTTAGTTAACCGAGTAACGGACAAATGTTCCGGAATGGGAATAAAAATAAATAAAAAGAAAACAAAAATTATGGTAGTCAGTAAAAATAGCTCAGAAATAACAGCTAACATTAGAATTAACAATTATGCAATAGAACAAGTACAAAGCTTCAAATATCTCGGTTGTAACCTGTCGAATCAATGGAATTCGGAATACGAAATCAAAGCAAGAATTGAACAGGCTCGAATTACTTTTATGAAAATGAAAAATCTATTTATAAACAAATCACTGAACTGGGATGTTAAATGGAGAATGGTAAAATGCTATGTCTGGTCAATATTACTGTACGGAATGGAAGCGTGGACCGTAAATAAATCCATAGAGAAAAAACTAACAGGGTTTGAAATGTGGTTGTATCGGAGAATGTTGAAGATATCATGGATAGATAAAATTAGAAATCAAGAAATACTAAACAGATTGAATAAAGAGATGGAATTAGTTAAGACTGTAAAAAGAAGAAAGATTGCATATCTAGGACACATTGTGAGAAACCAAAAATATGAAATTTTAAAATTGGCCATTGAAGGAAAAATAGAAGGAAAAAGAGCTCGAGGAAGAAGAAGAAGAACCTGGATGGAGGATGCGAGAGAATGGACGGGAATTCGGATACCGGAATTGCTACACAGCATGGCCGACAGAGAAAACGCCAGAAGAATAGTCGCTAACATCTAATGCAGATACAGCACCAACAAGAAGAAGATGTATAGATAAATGATATTACTTACCTAATATTGAAAATATCTTTAAAATCGATTGGTTAATCCTGGAATTACCTAGAATAAGCAAGCAAACACTTATTTTTTATAATAGTAATATCGATTTATGTAATAATAGAAATTATTTTAATTATAGAACATATTTAAAACATTTTTTCACTCACGTTGCTGTTATATAGCATCAAGTAAGCCATTAATGTTATCTTATTATTATACATTTTTGTTACAATAATTCCAATAACTATATATCATAATGTGGTTTTTAGGAGCGATAGCGAAAGTTAAATTGCAACGGAACTGGGTTGCTTATTTGAATTCGTTAATACAGATATCTTTATTCCGAGAATATTCAAGTAATGTTTCTATTGTATCACATATCGCAAGTATAATCATCAATCCTCTGAAACGAAAATTTAATCCGAAGCAGCCAGATATTGGTAATTGTATTTTCACTTATTTCCTTTTTAATTAATTAACACGGATAATCATCTACTCGAAATTTTTGTAATATACTTTCGACCTCTGTTGTGCTGTTAAATTATTTAATCTTATCGGCCGAATATTTTATCCATTTTTGGCTAATTTGATTACCATTTAATAAATATTTAATAATTTACGATATGCTCTTTTGGGTAATCTTTTTCATTTCATTATTTGGATAATATTTCGTTATTTTATTTAAAAACAAAAATTGTAATTAAGAACTTTTATTATGTTGGTTAGGGACTGCATTGTTAAAATAATAAGAATAAAGGCGGGGGTTGTTTATTGACAGTCTATTTTTAGACTTGGCATGATTCATAATGTTATATGTGAAAAGTGTCAAATTAAAATGAAATCATTGAATCATTATGTTTGGCAGTGTGCGGTGTTGTAGTACGAAAAAATATTTAAGAAATTTATATCTGAAACTGTGGAATTCGATAACTTACAGATAATTGCGACACCTGTGTTGACATTTATTATCGGGTTGTACAGTTTTATTGTTTTGTGAAATAAATATTTAAAAAACTGAACTATTAATATTAAAAAAAAAAAAAAAAAAAACTAGCAAAAGATGAAACTTTTGTCAAAAATATAAATAATTAAAAAGTATATGTATCGCGGATCCTTAATAATATCATTTTACATGGAAATTGTAATAATTTAAAATTATCAGTTACTTCATAGAGCTTTTTGCTATAAAAACGTATTAAATTTAATATTTTATATTCCAAAACAATGACTGATATATAACGTCTTAATCAAGTTCGTAAAATTATTCTATTGAAATTAAGGAACACAATTAATCGTCGAAATCAATACAGGCGACTTTAAAATATTTCCCTCATAATTGGATACACTTTACCCCGTGATGTTTCCAATGCTGGAAACAGTTCTGAAAATCTTGTACCTGAAGTCTCTTCAATAACTCGATTGTTATACATTCGATCTGCTCGATAGTGCTCCAGCAATTGTTCTTCGAATCTTTTCATACCTTCGGAAATGCTTAGAAGTCTATTAGTGCTAAATCCAGTGAATATGCATAATGAAGCATCTGTGAGGATTAGATTTTCGCAAGCTAACCGAAACAAGGTGACAAATATACGGAAATGCATTATTGTGATACAGTTCCCACCATTATTAATGAACATTTTAGGACGAGCATGCGCTATGTGATCTTCTGAACGTTCTAAAATGTTCAAGCAACGTTCATTATCGATTCCATGATTGTCTCCAAAGCTTAGAAAATTTATGATAAACAATGCCGCGCCTGTCGAAGAAAAAGGTGAGGCTTTGTACACCTGGTATTGCTTTATCCAACCGTACACAGGGGAAAGCTTCGAAGCAGCCTCACTGTACACCGTATTTTCACAATATTCACACCGCTCTTCTCCACTTTTGACAAAGAATTAAATCATAGTGCGTTGTTCTTCCTTCTAATTTTTTTATATTTTCTATAACAGCATGTGGTCACTTTTTGCATTTTTCAATACACAAATGTACTTTTGGTAAGACGAAGAAACTTACTGCAGTTGTAGTGAAGGTTCCCAGGACACAGCGCATACGTTTTTCAAGTCTGCAATGTAACCACATGACGAGCACGAAAATAATTCTACATATATAACTGTAATGATTCTCTGCCCCCTTAACCGCGCATATACACACACACCAATCTTCTCTCCCAGCGCATATATACGTGTATGTATACGATCAAATACTTTTTATCCAAAATTTCTGATTAAATAAATTTTTAAAGTATTCAGTTTGATTTTCAGAACTGGATTATAAATAATTAAAAATCAAAATGCTTACTTCACAGTATTAATGTTTATTACAGTGTTTTATTTATATGCGATTAAGCTATTTTGATCAAAAGAACAATTAATGTATCTGAAATACACAATTGGAAAAAAAGAGATTCGTTATTTTATTTTTTTTATGAATTGTAGCTTAAAATAAGAAATACACGATAAACTCTGAGTGATTTGAGTGCATATAATTGACAATATGTTTAGTAATTATTTTTTTATTGTTTCGTTTGTTTTTTTTTTTTTTTTTTTTACTAAATTACTATTATAAATTTTTTTAATTTTAAATTTTAGAAAATTATAATTTATATATTTAAGGCACCAAGCGTTTTCCTTCCGCTTCTTTTGACAGTCAGCCAGCGGCCCCCGTTTGACCGATTTAAATTTTTTTTTTTTTTTTAATGGAAGCTTATAACTTCTAAATGAGCTATCAGTAGTGAAAAAAGTTTAAACAAACGTATAAACGTATATATTTGAAGTGCAAGGCATTATCTTTCGGCTGCTGTCCAGCGCTCGCTATTTCACCTACTCAGTTAATTTCTTTTTTATATAAAAGTTTACAACTAATAGATATGTGATTTACGACTAAAAAGTTTAGAAAAACGGAGTAAACCCATGTATTACAAATAAAACGCATTAAAAACTGTAAGCGTCTTCTTTCGACAATCGGCTAACAGACTGTAATTTACTGATTTTGGCAATTTTTTTTTTTTTTTTGAATGGAAGGAAAAATCCTCTGGATGTGTCAACGTAACTTTAAAAAATTTAAAAACAAGTAAAACCCATACACATAAAAAATAAATTTGCTCCTTTCTACAATTGATCAGTGGTCCTTATTTGACCGATTTCAATTTTATTTTTTTGTAGATAGAAGCCCATAACCTGTAGATGAGCCATTAATGTTTAAAAAGTTCAAAAAGATTATAATGTTCGTTTATTTAAAGATCAAATAAATTGTTTCTCCATCTATTTTTCCAAGATTACGTTCCTCTGTGCTCCAAGGCACTTGTTCAAGTGATCACTTCCTAATTAGTATCCAGTCTATTTCTCTTCCACATATGTAATACTCTCTTCAAAATATTCGTTATAAATTTCACAAAGTGGACTGGAAGTCTTATACAGAGAAAATTGATATTTCATGTTAGCCTTCATTAAACATAACAGCTAATATAACCACACTTACTAATGCTATATTTATGACTACTGACGCTTCAATAAATCTTCATCTTGCTTCTCCGAAGGGTCCCATGGTGGTGCAACGAAATAGCAGTCGCTATCCGCCAACGTAAAAGAGCATTAAGAAAATACAAATCAACAAAATCTTTGTCAGATCTCATCGCATTCAAAAAATGCCGAGCTGCTGCACGTATATTGATACATATTAAGAAGCAAAAATCTTGGTGTATTTTTATAAAATCAGTTTCTGAATTCTCTTTTAACCATAATGTAAGGGGCAAAAATAAAAAGTATAAACGGTGTTAATTCTAATCCTATTCCTGCATCACTCACCATCAACGGCCAGTAATATCAAAGCCGCAAGATATTGCTAATTCCTTTGCCCGGCATTACTTTACAGAGTTCTCTTCCTGTTCCTATTCATCCACCTTTCTAATTAAAAAATCCATACAAAAATGGACACCAATAAATTTTAGTTTAAATTCCATAAACCCATATAATTGCAATCTTACAATGTCAGAACATAACTTCTAATTAAAATACCACATATCCAATAGTGCATCCGGACCAGATTCTGTTCATACTTTTATGCTAAAGTATCTCCACTAAATGCAAAATCCTTTTTACTCCACATTTATAATGAAGTTGGAAGTTGGTCACAATAATTCCTATCCTAAAACCAAACAAAAGGCCCAGCAAACTATAGACTTATATCCCGTTTAAGTGGCATTGCCAAAATACTAGAAAAAAACGGTAAACCGACACCTTCCCTTTATCCTAGAGATATCTTTTCCTCGGTCCAAGCCGGAAGGCGTACAGCAAAGTCTGTAGTTGATCATTTACTAAGTCTTCAGAGGTAAATATTAACAGGCTTTCAGAATCAACAACATTTATATGCCATTTTTTTGGATCTTGAAAACGCTTTTGATCGAATATGGCGGCCTAGATGATTAAAGAAGCTAATGTCTGCCGGTATAACGGGTAATATGGGAAATTACATACAAAGTTTTTTGTGAAATCCGACACATTTAATGTGAGAATCGGTTCGTCAATATCACAAATCTTTCCATCAGAGAATGTAATAATACAAGGCTCTGCCTGAAGTGCAACCTTGTTCATATTCTACATAAATGATATAACAGACTGTATCAAACCACCCGTTTCAGCCTGGCTATTCATCGACGACCTAAACATATCCTTATCGTCTAATCTTCCACTTAACGCCCAAAACATACTCCAACAAACGATCCTTAAAGTACAATCCTGGTCCGATGACAATGGCCTGATCTTCTCCTCCAAGACTGTGTGCCTAGATTTCTTTAGGGGGCGTCAAATTACCCCAGACATATCCTTAAATTTTTATAACACCAATTCCTATTAAACCAAATATCGAATTCCTTGGTCAACTATTTGACTCAAAATTATCCTAAAATTCCTGCGTGACTAACTTGAGAACAAGATGTTTGAAGTCCATGACTACCTTAAAATACCTATCTAATAAAAACGTACAATATCCGTCCGAAATTACTCCTTAGTATATACAAAGCCTTAATCCTATCCCGAATCAACTATGGGTGCCAGGTGTACTCGTCTGCCAAACAAACTGTCTTAAATTCTCTAAATCCCATCCACCATACTGCCCTCAGAACAATTTTTGGTGTCCACAGAACTTCTCCTTCTCTTAGCGTATGTGCCATGTCTGGTGTCTCACCTCTTTTCTTTTACAGGAATTACTATTCACAACTAGATGCCTTTACTTACCATGTACACAATCAGCCTCATTCCTATTCCAACCATCTTTCTCCCTTGCGTTTTCCAAATGATCCATTACCAGGAGTCCTTACTTTCTTAAGCCAAAGTAATATAAAATTCCTCATAATGCACTCCACTAATCTTTTAGCACCATGGGACCACCTAGGAATCGACATAAATATATCTCTACATACTTATGCTCGAATAAACAATTCGCAAGATACTTACACTTGAAAAAACAATACAAACTAAAGATAGATATATTGACTATGTGCCAGTGTATACTGATGGTGCAAAAGCGGATACAGTATCATTCCAGCCGGCAGCAGTGTGTTCTTTCGAAATGTCTGGCTAGGTCCTCTCATTTCAACTAGATGATTGGTGCACAATACTTGCCGCTGAGTTATACGGTATCTTATATTGTTTACAGTATATCTACCTAGCTAATCCCCACCCACAGAAAGTTCTTATAATTACAGATTCAATAGTAACTCTCAATTCTATACCCAGCTCGCAACCAAAAAACCCGCTAGTTTTGCCAAATCCTACAGATCGTGGTTGACCTCATGAAAGAAAAATTGCAGGCTGTTATACTTATGGGTTCCTGACAATGAAAGGGTAGACGTGACCGCACAGGCAGCAATTTGCTGTCCTGTAACCCCAGGTGTCGCCCAACCATCACCAATAAAGGGACTACTCCGGCATAAGTCTAAGTAGGAATAGAGGTCACACTGGACTTCTCAACAGACCTTTTCAGGATCGATAAAACTATCAACTGAGCCTAGGTGGCCACAGGAGGGTATGTCCCGGCGCGACTTTACAATAATTGATTGCTTAAGAATTGGGCACATTTCTTTGTCTTATGACTACATTTTCCACGGGACTTCGCCTTCCACAACCTGCCCTTTCTGTTCCCAACCATGTTATCCTTCAGTTCATCATATTCTTTGCTCTTTTGACAATGAAATGCAATAATAAATTTAAATTCTAAAAATTTATAATACACATTACAATAAACTAATATCACGAACAAAAAATAAAAAGCTATAGTGGAGTCATATCAGGCCAAAAATGAATGGATGAAGGACCAATGTGCAGAAATCAAGGAATCAATTGATAAATTTGATTTGTTCCAAATGCACATGAAAATAAAAACAGTAACAGGCCGAATACGTAGTAAAAACACAATTAAATTATGCAATGGAAAAGGAATGCCGGTGCTGGAAGTAAAAGATAAAGAAAAGATATGGAAAAATTACCTACAAAAATTATTTGATGATAGTCGAGGATCATTAGTAGTGGATACGACTATTACAGAAAATTATAATAATGTTAACGGTCCAACAATAACGAAATCTGAAGTGCAGTATGCTATCAAATTGATAAAACCAAAGAAAGCACGTGGCCCAGACACGATCCCGGGTGATATTATACGTTTATTAATTGAAAAGAATATAACAAAGTTAGTAAGCGTATTTAATAAGATCTATAATGATGGAGTAATTCCCACAGAATGGTTTAAAGAAACTTTTATTTTATTACCCAAAAAACAATTTTCAAAAGCATGTGAGGGTTATAGAACAATATCCTTCACAAGTCATCTTTTAAACATTTTCTTACGTATAATTCATAATAAAATTAGAACTAAATGTGAAATGGACCTTAATGATGCGCAATTCGGATTTAGACAAGGAATGGGGTACATGCAAAGCCTTATTTACCGTTAATACTATACTTCAAAGATGCCGTGATATGAAAAGTTATATCTTCTTATATTTCATCGACCATGAAAAGGCCTTCGATTGTGTGATACACGAAAAGCTAATGGATATCCTGAACAGAATTGATATTGATAAAAATGACAAGAATAATGAAAAATTTGTATTGAAGACAAACAGTTGAACTCGTTATAGAAAAAAATGTAAAAATCGATTTTGCAATTAAAAGAGGGATCCCTCAAGGATATATCATCTCTCCATTGTTATTTAATCTTTATGCAGATAAAATTTTCAAAGTGGCTCTGAAAGATGTCAACATTAATATTATGATTAATGGCAGGGTAATCAATATCAGATATGCTGATGATACAGTCTTAATTTTAGATTCTATGAAACCTTAGAAAAATTATTAGAGAAAATTAACATTTCGAGGAGACAATACGGACTAACAATAAAAACGAAAAGAAAACAAAATGGATGTTTATAAGTAACATAAATAATAACTATGGAAAACTGAGGGTAAATGGAAAAAAAGTGGAACGTGTTGAAAGATTTATGTATCTAAGCTGTCACATAACAGAGACCTTAGATCCTGATTTTGAGGTGAAACAATGATGTGTTTACGCAAAAACCACGTTTACAAATATGAAGAATCTGCTATGCGATGACGTTGAACTTATCAATCAAGCGAAATATGATCAAATGTTATATCTATTCAATCCTACTTTATGGGATAGAGGCAGCAACCCTTAACAAAAAGCAGCTGGATAGGTATGCAGCACTGGAAATGTGGGCACTTAGAAGAATGTTGAAAATACCTTGGACAGAAAGATGACAAACGAAGAAGTACTGAAACGAGCCAACACTGAAAGAGCATTATGTAAAACAATTACACGACGCAAAATTGAATATTTTGGGCACATAATTAGAGGAAAAAAATATGTCATCTTACGTTTGGTCATAGAAGGGAAAATTTAAGGTAAAAGAGGGCCAGGAAGAAGAAAAACGGAATGGTTGGACAGTATTAAAGACTGGACTGGACTCAAGAATCTCAATGAATTGATTAGGAAAGCGGAGAAAAAAGCGCTGTAATGATGGTGATCGTCAACGCTGAGGACTGAGTAAGACACTTTTAAGAAGAAGAAGAAGAAGAAGGAGTTATATCGCAAAGTCCCATACCCTTGACAGGGCGTCGGGGATTGTGAAGTTAAGGTTCACAACAACGGCATTAATGAAAGTAGGGGGGTCAGTTCCTTTCTCTCGGCCGCCTACGAGGAATTAATATTAGGAGAATTTTCAAAGAATAAAATGAATATTTTATAATAATTTTATATTCATAAGCACATTTTATATATATACATATATATATATTTTAATATAAATTTGAATGCACATTGAACTACATGGGCTATTACGGCGCCTAAAATCAGTGAAAGTTACAACAGTCTATTGGAACACAGTCCGAATGATTTGACAACAGACAGTGGAATGGGGTATGACTTGAAGCACGGGGAATATGCTAACACCGTTTAAGCTGTGCTCTACAGTTGGCGGGTTCATGAACCCACGCAGGGAACAGGAAGATAGAAGGAGAGCTCCCTCAAAGAAGTAGTGTGAGTGGTCGTTTGACCTGACTACAGGTTATTCTAATCTACAGAAAAGTGCATTTGAAAGACTGATGGTCCCAATCGAGGTAGTAATTTTTAAGTTAATTCATAAATATACATATACATATACATATATATATGAGTCGTTGCGATAGCCTAGTTGCTAGAACGCTTGACTTCCGCTATGGATGTCACGGGTTCGATCCCGAGCGACGACGAACTTATTACAGGAATAAATAAATAAATAAAATAATCGTTAATAATCATGTGGAAGGCAATGGCAAACCACCACGTTCGACATCATATGCGCGCTAGGTCAGTACACAGCAGACCCACCGGGACTGCACTGGTAGCGCGATAACAAGCAGCTACTATCAGTTCCGAATGAAGTCTTGCATGTGTACACCTGCGTTGCATATAACAATTGCCTAGTACAATACCTATATCTGTACTGCTGAGATGTACGAATAGGTAGTCGCCGATGCTTATAAGCTGAGTACGGCACTATAAAGAATATATGTATATATAAATGTATACATACAGGTGACCGCATTTGAGAAGCAAATTCTTTATCGCGAAATGATTAATGACTTTAAAAGACGAAAAAAAAAGACACTCGATTTTCCGAATAAAAAATAAATTTTCCTCTGGCAATAATGCTACTTATCGCTATACCGGATTAGAGATAAAATAAGAAACTAGGGAGAAATTTCAGGAAATAATTATTCGGTATATTAGAAAACCGAAAGATTTTGCTAATTATATAGCATACTACATATAAACATATTTTCACACACCAATTAATTTATTCGACTTTAAACAAAATGATAACCGCGTCGTAAATAAACAAAGTTTTTTTTAATTTATGGCTCAAAATATTTTTTTTTGTCCCCCTCCCCTCGTGGGTTCGTCAACGTGGACATTAGCCCAAGAACTGGGAAAAAGAGAAGAAAGAGAATCAGATTTTTATATAACGCGTAAGATTTAAAAAACAAAAATGTAACAAGCGCTTGAATGGCAGAAGGAGAAGGAAGGGAAAGTATAAATACAGCACTATAGGGAGCAAGAACGCTGCTTAACACCAGAAAGGAGCACAAAGAAGATCGTTCCAATGAAAGCCAAGAGCATTCGAAATTATGTGATCAAGATTATACACAAAGTGACCATTGGAGGAATGTAAAGGACAATAATATGGAGATCGCGCGAGGGAAAACTGGAAAAACGATGAAGGGAACAAACTATGCCCAAAGCGTAGACGGCATATCGCTGTGGAAGGGAAAGCAAAGAAATCAAGAATAGAGAGAAAGGGAAGGTTGAATGGACAAGTAAAAAGAATCCGGATTAGAGAATGAGGAGGAGTAGGTGTTGAACTAAAATTTGCAATGCGCCGCGATAGGCAAAATAATAATATTGATGGATAGAAATGTAGTAAGAAACCTTCCAGAAGAAGAAGGTAGCCGAACTAATGGTTCGCTTTCCTAAGAAACAATGTAATAAGAATGAATAGAAAATTTAATGATCAGATATTTTTCTGACGATTTATACACAACTGTTAATAATTTTTCAGCTGTTTCAGCTTTTGCAAGTAATGACGTAATACGGTCCGATGATGTGTACATAAAGGGAATTTACACAACGTCCTTCAAGAAAAGACCACCATTTGTCGCACCAATTTTACAAACATTTCGATTTGTTCCATTTGAAAATACGTCGGTATGTTGATTGAACTTAATTTGCTATATATTATTGACTAGTAGTAAAAAATCAATAGTACTATAAATGTTGATTGGGTATAACAAGGGGAAACTGTTCTAAAAAACAACGGTTTCTCAGGTGAAATGGACAAAACCGTTTCTCTATAGAGAAAATAACTTTTTTGTCGCACAAATTAACCGCTAAAGAAGCATTGTATTAGTGTAAAATATAATTTCGAATTTATGAAAATAAAAAAAAAGTAAGAAAATAAGATAGTTATTCTAGTTGTATTTATACTTGTGATTAAATAATAATTAATTCTTAAATTAATTACAAATAATCAAATTTAAAATATTTAACCTGGTAAAATTAAATTATTCCTCCACTGATAATAATTTTAGCTTTTTTTATTAATAAATTATTCGTACGTACGAATAAAAACTTAATAACGATATTAAAAAACTAAACGCAGTTAATAAATTAAACAGCTATTTTAATATCTGTTAATATGTAATAAATAATTTATCATTCCCCGTTGTTTATACGTTTCCTTGATTTTAATGCTTTAACTATTGCGTTCTTTTTCTTTTTATTTGGACGCGTGAACAGAAAACCTTTTGCCAAAAACAATTCGGAGAGGAGAGAATCAGTCGGTAATACTATACGAACCTCCTATCCTTAAATCATACTACAAACCTCTCCTTAATTTTTTTCACTTCTTTTGAATTTTATTCCCTCTCCTAATTGATGGGTTCTTAATAAATCTGACCATTCTCTGCACAATTCCAATGCTGCCAAAGAAAAAACATTTTTCCATTACTCATTTCTAACTTCCCTTCTGTGCTAGCTGTGAATTTTGCTTCCGCAGCTATTGTGAAGATGCTTGCTTTAAATTGGTTCTGCTGCTTCATTTTCTGATTCCCTGTTTCACTTGTGTTGTAATAATATTAATTTTAACTAATCCAATTTTTTTATTCTGTTTTGCAAAGTAACAAAAGAGTGAAAAAATTGAAGCTTGCTCCTTCCTGCCCGTTTTCACTCTTTCTCTATTATGTTTTGTTGTCTTTCTTTCTCTTCTATTTATTATTCTTTTTGTCTTCAATATACATATATATATAAATTTTTCATCAATATTGGATTTTTCATTAACGTTTCCCAATATCTTCAGTAACGTGCATCTTTCCACTGTTCAAGATAAAATGTTACGAATCAGCATTCCGATATATTCTTGTTATTAATAACATTCGTGAAATGATAACAGTAGCGTGCCGTGTGTGTTTATCAATCATTTATTCAATACGCAGTTGATGCAGGCTTCGATTTTATACGCGAATAAAACTTTATTTCTAATACATTACAATCTTTTATTACACCGAGCACGGAACATATAAAGAGAAAAAATTACAAACCGCACTTGAGCGGCCCAAGTATGCAAAAAGTAATACAACAAAAAAACCTAATTTAGAAAAGACAAACGTAGATGAGAATTGGTGTTACTAAGAAATACGAAGTATAAAAAAGAACCTGGAAGAATCAATTTCCTTTCTGTCGAAGAAATACGAGGTAATGTTACAAAACAGTAAAATATTAATGGATGAAGTAAAGGCATTACAAACACAAGTAGCGGATTTTATCGGTCAGGTTTCCAAAAAAGACGAAATAAGACAGAACACAATCAGCGAGTTAGGACAGAAACAAGACACGAAAACAGAATTACATGCAGTCACTGAACGAGAAAACGAAAGCCTAATAAATATTGTTTCTGAAATTGATGAAAAAATTGAAGTGAAAATTAATGAAAAATACATTGTAGCAGTGCCAAGGAGGCTTGTCCCGATTGATTTGCACTGCGCGCTTTAGCAACAGACTAGTTCACGTAACGGGTTCCGTGTTGGCTCGGTTTGTAGCCTGAAGTTTCACGAGCACGTACGTGTATTCAGTTTTGTTGTACGACCATTAGATAAAATGTTAGACGACTCCGAACAGGCCTTAGAAAATGCGTCGGCGTACATAAAAATCGAAACTTTACGCGGTAAATGTGTGCCGGAAATCCATCGTGCGTTGGTCGAAGTTTATGGTGATGTAATAGATCGTTCTAGGGTACAGAGATAGTCGGCAAGATTTCGTGAAGTTCGTGTTAGTAGCGAAAATGATTCCAAGTCGGGGAAACCATCTATAGTCACTTCAGACAACACTAACGTTGCGATGATCGCCACGTTGTTGGACGAAGACCGAAGAATAACGGTAAGGGAGATAGAGAGGAAATCCGGAATACCTAAATCAAATGCCCATCGCATTCTAACGAACGTATTGCAAAAAAAAAAAAGGTTGCCGCGTGCTGGGTACCCCACTTCCTATTGGCAGACCAGAAAAAAATTCGCTTACGAATCTCGAAAGAGCTGTTCGCGCGCTTCGAAGAAGACGGCGAAACCTTCCTAAATAAGATCATAGCTATTGATGAGACGTGGATACTTGACTTCGAACCAGAATTAAAGTTTCAGAACAACGTATGGAAAGGAAAAAGCTCGCCGAGGCCACAAAAGAAGTTCGCCGCCAACAGTCAAAAGTCAAGATAATGATGATCTTTGCGGATGATGATACGGGGATCATTGCAACCAATCGGGTTCCAAATGGTACCAATGTGCCCGGAGGTTATTACCGACAATTTCTGATAAAAAATTTGCGGCCACAATTACGTAGGAATGCTCGACAACGGAATTTCGATCCTTCATGACTACGCCAGGCCGCATATTGCGAAAGCAGTTTCTGCGATCTTGGACAAGTACAGCTGGGAAACGCTTCCGCATCCGCCGTATAGCCCGGATCTCAATCCGCCAGACTTCGACCTATTCCTCAAGCTAAAAGAACCGATGGGGGGGGCTCGTTTGATAATCTGAGGGCCCTCAGCGCAAATGTGAGTCGACGGGTTCGCGAGTTCAACTCCAAACCGCTGGCGAGTGTGCATATCGAAGCAGGCGGATTATATTGAAGGTCTGTAATAAAATTTTTTTTGTAAAATGAATACGTTTTAAGCTATGGCCAACAGTACAAATCATTTGGGACAACCCTCGTAGATTAAATACTAAGAATACAAAACTGCCTAAACCAATTATAGTTAAAACAGGAAGAAGATTAATTAGCAGATCTTATGCTCGAAAATAAAAGAAGAATTACGACAATGGACAAAGATGTAACTAAATCCGAAAGTGCGTTGAAAATATACATTACCGAAAATCTCTCGAGATATACTATAAGGAACTATTTTGGTTAACAAAACGAAGAGCTAGAATATTAAATTACAAATGAATTTGGACAAAAAGAGAAAAAATATTCGCTAGAAAAAACAAACAAGAGAAGATAGCAGTAATTCAGCGGGATGAAGGATGAATTAAATAAATTAAGTGTATGTTGCAGTTGTTAATATAAAGAATATTTTTAAATTAAAAAGTAAGTTTTACTTTTAGTATTACTTATATTTTTAGCATATTTAGGGTCACGTGTTATTTTAATATGTAAGAATTGGAGGTCTGATAATGATGTGTGTGATTGTGTCCATGCGAAAGGGTACCGTTGCGTTGCAATACGTGATCAGTAGGGTGGTAGCGATCAGGTTAGTGAGGTTGTTCAGGGAGGCCACCCTACTAGAAAAGCCGGGAATAAGATGGGAATTTTTTTTTTTGCCTAAAACCAGGAAAAAGAGTAAAAATAGCTAAACGATAGTTTTAATAAAAAAAATCATTTGGAGCGAAAAATGAATGCATTTTTTTAGTTTACCGGAGTAGTTTTTTGTTTGTATAAAGTATGTTGCATCGATGAAACAATATCAATTGTAACAAACAAAATTCCATTCTTCATTTACAACTTGCCTCTAATTTTTTGATTAAACGACTTTTTCTATAACGGCAAGTCTGTTTTCATGATGAGTATAATATTTATGTTTATTGCTGTTATATTTTAGTTCACATTTTAACGAAATGCATAGAAAAAATTTTTATTGTGCATTTATGCTTATTGGAAGAGTTGAACCTCTCCTCCGCATACGTTCTCTCATTTGGACTCTCTCTTCTCTCCATGGAATCCATGTTGACTTGCTGTGGGTTCCTGGTCATTCTGGCATCTCAGGAAATGAGATGGCTGATTCTTTGGCTCGGGTTGCTGCTTCTTCTTCTACATTCTTCTTCAAAAAAATCCCATCCTCTAATTTCTTGCCTTTGTGTAAACATTTTCATCTCAGATTTTGGTCGAATATGTACCCTTCCTCCTTTTCTAATTGTCCCTCCTTTTATCTTTCAGTTCAGCCTAATCTTCCTTCAAATCCTTGGTTCCTTCTGTTTCCTTCACTTCCTCGCTCTGTTGTTGTCTCCATTGTGCGTTTGCGCTTTAACCATTCCTTGCTACCTTCCTTACGCTTTCGCTAATCATTAGCCTCTACCCCATGTTGTCCTCTCCATTCAAATGATGCGGTTGTTTGTGACACTGATCACGTGTTCTTTGAGTGCTCTGCTCTTTCGGTGGAGCGCTCGGCTCTATATTCCCACTTGCTTGGGCTGGGGCTTCCTGCTCCTTTTTGTGCTCGTTATATCCTGTCTTTTCCTTCTACACTTATTATCCCCTCCATTGTTTCCTTCTTATTAGCGATAGCTGATCCCCTCACTGTATAACTTTCGTTTTCCCTTAATTGTTTCTGGGTGAAGGTCCTCGGTTGACGAGCTCAATTAAAAAAAAAAAAAAAAAAAGAGTAGAACCTTTTCAGTAAAACTTTTTGAAGAGCGTGAGCTCTGTAAATCCCTTGAAGTCAACGCGTGTGGTTACAAATGTAAATATTATACGTCAAATAAATTTTAAAAGTCAGAATTGTTTGAGTGAGAAATAGGTAAATTAATCTGTTATGAACTTTATTATTAACTCTTTCGTAATAATATGGTTATTGCTCGAGTTAGTGGTTATTATAACGGTAAAATAGTTAAAATGTGAATAAAACAACTTCAAAAAACAAAAAAAATTGATTTGCGATTTTCTCGTTTCTGCTGATATTTTATATTTACCTTCGCTTTAATTTTCTGGGTTTTTGTTATTGGGTGGGCCAAAAGAACATTCCGAATTTTAAATGCTCGTCAAATAAAGACTAATATACTTCCGGAAATGAAACAAACGTTGAAATACTTCAAAAAGAACGCCATTTATTGTACACTATTAGTTTTGAACAATACTCCGTATGAATGGTCACCATTTTGATTTTTACATTGTTGCAATCTTTCCTCAAAATTATGCATTACTTTTTTAAGAGTTGGTTTTTTAATCGCCGCAATTTCCTTCTGAATGGCCAATTTCATCTCGTCGGTTGTTGCTGGTTTACCCTTGTACACCTTGCTTTTCAAGTAGCCCCATAGGTAAAAATCTGTCGGTGTTAAATCCGGACTGCACGGCGGCCAAAACAGCTCACAGTTTCGCGAAATCAAGCGGTCCTGAACCTTCTCTCTTAATAACCGCAAAACATCGTTACGAATATGTGGTGTGGCCCCGTCTTGTTGAAACCACGTTTTAGATAATGCAATCCTCTTCCGTCTGAGCTCCGCTAGAAAAAACTCGTTTAACATTTGGATGTAGCGGTCGCCGTTCACAGTAACATTCGCTCCGTCCTTCTCCTCGAAGAAGTAGGGACCGATTATCGCTTTCGCACTGACTGCGCACCATACCGCGATACGAGGGGAGTGCAAGGGTACCGGGTGAACGATTCGAAGGTTCTCAGTAGCATCATACCGCATGTTTTGTTTATTAACGTTACCATTTAAATCGAAATGCGCCTCGTCGCTGAAAAAAACATAATCCAAATCGACGTCTTCTTCCTCCAGCATATCCAAAAATTTATTACAAAATTCTAACCTTCTTGGCTTATCTGTTGGTATCAATTCTTCTTGGGTTAGTTGTATCTTGTATGGGTGCATATTGAGGTCGTTTCGAATTATTCTTCTGAGTGAAGTACGGGGAATTTTCAAGGCGGAAGCCTGGCGACGAACGGATCTGCGCGGACTTCGCGACAATGCTACGCGCACTTTTTCGATGTTTGTCGGGGTTCTAGACGATCGACGGCGACCTTGATGGTTGACCGCCACCACACTACCGTATTCTCGGAAGTTTTTTACCCATTTGAGGATACTTTTACGGTCGGGGGGATTGTCATGACGTTTTAAATCAAATTGTTTTTTAAACGCGCGTTGTACCGCGATTACACTTTCACCGTTTTTCACAAAGTACTCGACAACGAAAGAGCGTTGTTTACGCGTCTACGACATCATGACTACTAACCAACTATATTTATATTAAACGGCATATTATTTAGCGCCAGATGGCATTACAATCGCCACGCTAACTCACAGTGTATGATTTTGACGAGCGTTTGAAATTCGGGATGTTCTTTTGGCCCACCCTATACAAGTGGAAAAAAGTTCGTGTAAACTCTTGTATAATTCTCGTAACCAGGAAATCGGGAGGATTCGGGCCGAGAAAATGCGGAATAAACTAGGAATTTAAAAATTACATTTGAATGGCCGCTGTGTTACCGGACAAAGATAAAAGGGCTTGAAAAAGAGAAGTGTAATAAGGATTATGGTGTGGTTATTAGTCGAGCATGCTAGTAGTGAATCAAGGTCTGAGGCTGTTAGATGGATACAAAAAAGAGGAAAGCATGTGGGCTAGTACAACGGAGACCAGGGAGTTGAGCGAGTTTTGTACTCGTATTGTATAAGAGTCAGATAGTTGAATATAGTGTGCACTTGTGCGGTATGAGTATGCAAGAAGTGATGCAGGGTAAGAACAGAGAGCAAATAGAGGTAAGTGTTGGCACAGATTTTGTACGTTGGTGCCATGTAGTTATAAGAGGTAATTGTGCGCGAAGTGTGATGTGTGTAAGTAATTGCATGTACATACGAATAGTCGTATCTTTATTTGATATTATGTTTCAGTGTCCCCGTTTTGGCTTAATTAAGTTAAATTTGTTAATAGACCGTTGCAACGACGACAAACTCGTAGATATATTAGTATGCAGATATAATCGTCGCGATGAAAGGCTCTCCTTACATGTATAGCAGCTACGTAAATCAAAGACTTAACTTCTATAAAATTAATTTCTTCTTCATTTCCATCTATCTCGTCTTTTCTCCTTATACTTAATAAGAAAACAATTTGTATACGTGAAATCTTTAATACAGTTCTGTAATAAAATCCGGTATTGATAATTATGATGCATTTAAGAAGTGGAATGTGAATATTGGAAATCTTTTGAAGGGAGCGGGAGAAATTAATGCAAATATATTTAACATGATACATATAAACGTCGGAAGTCTCAGGCGCAGTGGGAATGCATTATCGATGTATACATTCACAATCAACCTATTAGTGCGCTGGTACTTACTAAAATAAATGTGAAGGAAGACGAATTGAAATTAACCGAGATTGAGGGACACGAAAAATATGCTTTAAAGGAACCAAAAAAAAAAACAAACTATAATGGTGGAATAATTGTTCAGGTGGCAAAAAGGAACGGAATCCGGAAGTTGTGTATATTAGAAAAGATGTTGCTGGTTGTATTTTTTAGTAGAAATAAGTTTAAACAATAAGCAAAAAATTAATTTAACGCTATAAATCGTTCTCCGAGCAAGAGAATCGGGGATTTCGTAAAAGACATTAATGACGTATTAAAGATCATAGACCAAGACATGGACACGCTTTATAATATGCGGAGATGTTATTATTAACTTTGATTTAAAACATACGGTGGCGGAAAATGTTTTGAATATTAATGCAAAATATGGAAAGATTAGATTGATCAAAGGAACAACTAGAGAAGAAATAAGAGGAGAAAGAATCACGAAATCGTGGATTGATAATATTTTTATAAAAGCTTCAGTGAACGAAGTGGTAGTAGGCATTATTAAGACAGAAATATCAGATTGCGCATTTAGGAGTGACAGTAGGAAATTTAATAAGACAAGTTTCACAAACAGAAGGTATATAATAAATGATAGTATGTAAAGTGGGTAAAATAATAAATGGTATGATCGGCGAGAGGTACTCAATAACACAGAGGAGCAGACGAGCTATTAACAAATATGAAAGAAGTTGTAAATAATTTCTATGAGCAATACGCGTGTATAAAACAAATCATATATCGAAAAAGAGGAATTATCCAATAAATGAATAAATGAGTAGAAAAATATTAAATTTCATTCATATTAGAGATCTGTAATACAAACGATGTAAAGGAAACAGTTGGAACGAAAGATATAGAACGTTATGATGTAAGACGTATAGAAACATAGCCAAAAAAGAGCTAAGACAAGCTAAGGAAGAATATTGCGCATAGAAATTACGTAAAGCGAATAATGGCATTAAAAGAACATGGCATTAAAAGAACATGGCATTAAAAGAACATGGCGGACGATAAATAAAAAATAGTATGTAAAAAGAAGAAGAAAAAAAAAAACAATTTTAGATGAAGATATGTTAAAAAATGTTGCTATAGTTATAACGAAGCAGCGGGTAAAGTTTTAGATTTTTATCTATCCGCAATCGATAAAAGGAAATATTTTCATAATATACTAGTTTAATGTGAGATTTAGGAGGTTGTGCGAGAATAACTATTTCTAGTGGGTAAATATATATAAAATAACGTATTATAATTTAGGCGCGTAAGTTTTAACCTAAAAATCGTATTGCGTTCGATATAATTAAGATTAAGCTGATGTAATTACTATGAATAAACTATAATATAATTAAGTTGGGAACGCAGGACCCGCAAATTATTTAAAAAATAAAAAAATCTTATGTTGAATCATGCAATTCATTTTATTTTTCCATTACTTCAAACTACGAGAAATATCTTTCGCGGCCTTCCAGAAGGCTCTTCTCTTAGTCCTATACTTTATGAAATTCCGTCTTGTTCAATGTGATTAGATCAGTCGTATGAAGAAATTAAAATTTTCTTACGCTTTGATTATTTTGTTAACAGAGCCTAGATGTAAAAATGCAAACCCGTTCTTGACGACCGACTGTGTTATGTTATATGATATATTTCGGATCACTTTCAAACTTCCTTTCTTTTGCTCAATATTTACAGCTGAACTAAACAACTCTGCTGTACATATTGAAGGTTACGGGGGCAGCTTGAACTTTCGTATCACGCTGGAGTAATAAAAGCTGAACTAACCGGATCGTTTGTTGATAACACTTTATAATAGAGTCATCTGTCTAAATGCAGATGAAGCCAGGATAATATTTATTAACGATTTCTTTGCAATAAGAATAAGCTATATGTTCTCCTCTTCTTACTCACTCCTATGATTTTACCATTCTTCGTATACACTTACTCATCCGTAATCTCTCTTCTTTGCTTTCAATCTATATTGATATCTGTTATGGGTAGCGTAGCTACGAGTATAATGGTAAGAAATGGTGTGCTCTTTGGCTCGAGCTGCTGTTTCCTTCTCGCTTGATTTATTTTCTAAAATTTCAAGTTCGAATTTTCTTTCTCTTTATAACAAGTTTTATTCTAGATACTGGTCTTGAATTTTACTATATTCCCACCTGTCTGTCCAATCCAACCTTTTTGTTCTCACCCATGGCTCTATGATTTTCCTCTACTTCCACGTTCTGCTGTTATTTCTATGATTTCTTTACACTTTAACCATATACTGTACTAACATTTTCTCGCTTTCTCTGTTCCTTAGCGTCTTCTCCATGTTGTCTTATTCATTCAAACGATGAAATTTTTCTATGACTTTTTTTATAGTCATATAATAATTCTTTGCTTTCCTACATTTTTTGTGTCTCTTTTTGTCATTTCTTTCTTTGCCCATCATTCCTCCTCTTACATTTTATCAGTCTCTGTTGCATATGTTATTTCTGTTTGTAGTGTTTTATCCTTTTTTTTTTTTTGTTTTTTTCGTTTTTATTATCTTTTCAAAACGAATAACTTAGCTGAAAGTTGAAAACGCTATTACCAGTCTTTTAAATGCACAAATTTGTTAATTTTTTTTTTTTTTTTTTATTACACCACCCCGGTCCGTTGACCACTCTATCGGCGTTGCTATTGTTTATTATTAATTTATTTTTATTTTGTACAAGGCCTTCTAATTTATACTGTCCACCCCCATTATAGTATGACAGCATTTAGATAATTACTTATATTAATTTAATCATCTATGTATTTAAATTATTCTAAAGGCTTATTACTTATCTCCGTCGAAGCGATGACAACATCATTGATACCCCTCCTACCCTACACCACTCACGTGGGTCAGGTGAGGAGAGCCTGCTTATATTATTTCTAATTAACAGCTCTGATATATCCACCATCGTTAGCTATAATTTAGCGCATCTCGACAGCATGTCCTTCTTAGTCTTCTCTGTGGATTTCATGGAAGGTATTGGTGATACATGCTAGACACGTTGGTGTTATCACTAGATGACAGCTTCTCGAAAAATTTTCTGAACTGTATAGCGTGATATTCTTGAACATGTGGAATATGAAGATCGTTGTGCAGCGTGTTATTCGAAACGAAGTAAGGAGCTGCAACTATTCCACGGAGGATTTTAGACTGAAACTGTTGAATTTTATTAATATTACTTCTGGCTGACGACCCATAAACTTCTATTCCATACTTCCATATAGGAGCTATAACTGTTAGGTATAAACGAGGCGTTTGCAGGAAAGCCTCGCAACTATTTTCTTATAATATTGAATTACATAAATTTTACATATCGGCTATATCTTAAGTTTGTATAATGTCAAACAAAGATCTTTTAAAAAAAGCTGGTACAGACCGACTACTAAAAAATTGCATTATACGGAGAAATGTGTCATACTTTAGCCATGTTATAAGAGGTACAAAATATGAAATACTCCAGACTATTATACACGAACAGATGGAAGAGAAGAAAAGTCTTAGGGAATAAATTGACTGCAAAATATTAAAAATTGGACCAACACGTCTTGCATACAGCAATTATTACTAACAGAAGTAAAACAGCGTAAAATCTAATCGACAGGTTAATGATCCCTCGCATTTCCCGATGAGTATGACACTATGATGATGATAGGTAAAAACCAAATTATTTAATTTTTGTCTTTTCATGATCTTTTACAGCTTTATTAATGAACTTCCGCCGCCAATAAAGCCCTTATTTAATATATTATATCGGCGATGCTGCTTCTTTATTTTTCGCTAACGAGTTGTTTTATGTTTTTCACAAGATTTTAGAACTGCTGACAATGAATTTAAAAATGTACTACATTACATTACATACATATCTCCGTTTTTATCAGTCATCTAAGTATTTCTCCGTCGAAATTCTCGCCTATAGTTTTTTTAAAAAATTAATCAAAAATTTCTTTAGCTGGCAGTTTAGTTTTGTTGTCTTAGTACATTGCCTAACAACAGTTTTCTTTACTATGCGTAGTGAATTATCTGTTTTCATTTATTTTTAAATAACTTAATTTACTTAAATCTCTGTCATCGTATAATACTTAAGAATATATATTTCCATCTTGAAACTTCGTTTTTCCGCCTCCTCTAGATTAAAGTTTCCACTGCACAACAATCTAAGTGTCTTTTTTGGTCCCATCACAAAGTACTGTCACAGTTATTGTTGTTTTTTGAAACATTCTTTATTCGTAAATATAAAATAAATAAATACCTCAATAACAAAACAAAAAGAAGTATTAAATTACTTTAATTAATTTGAAATAAATACTCTTTATTTTAATTTATTAAAGTAAATTATTTTTTGTACTTCTTTCTGTTCGTTATCGAGTGATTTATTTATTTTATATTTATAAGTATTAACAAACTGGTACGGATTTAGAGTTACATTCTTTATTAGAGTGTAATTATTCTGCTTTGTCATAATTGTGATGACATTCATCGTTCTAATGACCGTAGCTAAACGAAATGGCCGGGAAAAGATGTATTAAGAAAATTAAGAAGGTTTCGAAATTGAAAAATAGCTCCTTTCTTAGTCAAATCCCTTCTTTTTTTTTGCCAGTCAAGTTTTCAAGTTTCTACTCCTTTTGCCTCAACTGTCTTTAATTTATCTCCTTAAACCTCTTAACTACTTACTCTATCGAAATATCAGTTTCCGGAAGACTCGTTAATCTAAATCTTTTCACGAACACTATCTCTTCAGTTTCTCTTTGTTACATCGAATTGTTATCCAAGTCCCTTCAATAATCGAGCCTTTAACAATTGCAATTCAACAAGGGCCCTCTATCTAATCACTTTCCTTTTTTAATCTTTTTTCTGATATTATAATCTCTTCTTTTGTTTCATCTTTGTTAGCTAATATAAATCAAAACTATCGTATGAAACATTAAAGAACATCTCAGTGTAAAATGGACACAGTTGTAATAAGTAAAATTTTAATTGATACGGGCTTATGCAATGTGCGGATTTTATTTTAAGTATATTTTTAATTTAAGAATGAACTCTTTGTATACTAAGATAAATATTATCACGTAACCAAATGAATGGCTAGTTACGTAATAAATAAAGTGAAGTTTAAGACCCACATATATCCTTGATAAGGGGTATCATGGATTGTGAAATTAAGCTCTTTTCATAATGTACTAAACATAATGGATCTGATGAGAATATTAAAGCCAGTTCCTTTCTCTCCACCGCCTTTACTTTCCCAAATTTCTCTGGCACCCAATTATTTCAGGTTAGCAAGAATAGATATCCTAAAATTACAACATTTCTATCTAATAACTCAAAAATGCACTCTAAGAAAAATTCTCGGAATAATCACAATTTCCTATTTATTTCCGTTTCCTTCCAAACTACGAGTATTTACAATTATATATAAGTTATTATCATTATTATTATTATTATTTTTATTTATATATATACATATATATACGAGTATAACCAAAAGATTCGAAAATTTGTAGCTGCATAGAAAACGAATTACGCAATTATTACACAAATTACAATAATATACCAATTTATCTTACACATTTATACGAATAAATAACATAAAAAAATATATATATTTATTTTCTGGCCTGTTTTATTGCACCTTTCGTACTCTGTATCCTACGTCGAACATAATTTTGGTAACGGCAAGAACTGGAACTATTCAGCAACAACTGGCACGACACTTAATTGTTGATTGTTGAAATATTAATCTTAATTGACATAATCTGAATCTTTTATCGTCGCCGTGCGCCATTTCATATAAATCAATGATGAACAGGTTAATAAGTATTGTCAAATCCGAAACTGCTACGGAATTACCAATTTTGTTCAATCATCATAGCAGATGTTTAAATTATTCTTATTTTTCCCGATGTAATTATTAACCAAAAATAACGGATTCCAATGAATACATTTTTTTTTTTTCTATTGGAGCGGATTCTTTTTTAATAATAAATTGATTCTAAACGGATTCTGTGAAATGTCATTTATTAGCTTATTCAACGTACGGACTAGCCAGAAATTATCGAAAATAATATAGCCAGAAAAATATTAAAATTATTCGTATATTTCGTGTATGCGAACTTTTATTTTATTATTATTATTACTACTACATATTACCGACGACAATAACTGTCGTACCAGACCCGCTCTTGTCTCATACTCCGAGAATTTTCTTGAGCTTCTAAGATATTCTTACTATCATCCTCCAACACTTATTATAACTTCCGTGAATTAAAACCGTTTAAGAATTGATTTTATAAATTTCTGTTATGTTATGGCTGCAACGCCATAATATATAATAAAAAAAAAAACGAAAACATATCGCTCATTAAATACAAGAACGTCATAACTCAAAAAATAGCGAATTTGCGTTATATGTATTACAGTTGGAATGCATTTTATGAGTAAAATTAAAGGTTAGAACTCCATATTTGTAAATAAGGAACTCGACAAAGCAAGCATCGCTTTTGGAACGGGTACACCGTTCAAATTATAGTAAATGTTAATTTGCGTTTCCTGCAAAATAACGTTTTTTGAGTAATGACGTTATTGTATTTAATGAGCGATATGTGTATATTTATAAAACAAAATTTGAACATTCGGGAACCATAAAATGGTGACCAGTTTTAACATTCACAAAGTGTAAAATTCTGAATGAGTCATACCGTGGTTCAATAAAATCTATACTAAAATTCAGTGCTTTTTTATAAAAACATTACTAAACAAATAAATACTTAAAATTTTTAATTTCCTTTATATTAATGCAATAATAAAATATTTAATCAATTTTTTAAGTTTTTTTTTTGTAATAACAGCTAAAGAAATGACATAGTCTGTATTACTTTCTAAAGAGTACGGGGTATCGCCAGAGAAATCGTTTTCTAAAATATATCATTATTTTTATTTTGCCAACTTTTAGTTACATTTGAAGCTCTAATATAAGTTGTATTGAAACATTCGAATTCTAAAGTATCTGCTGGTGGCTGTCGGAAGAATTTTAATACGCTCGATTGTGTTACGGTATAGCAAATGCTGTGGAAAAAAAAACGAAATTCTCATTTAGAGAGAGAAATTCCTCCCGAAATTTTTAGGATTTTGAATCACAACTTGAAAAAAAAAAAAAAAAATAGACAGTATTGTAAAGATTTCTTATAATATTGAAGGCGAAGGTTTTAATGACATGATAAATCACGAGGTAGAAGAAATGTTTTCATCAAATTACGACGAGCTTTTAAATGATGATCATAGTAGTTTTTGAAGAAACTTGTTAAATGATAGAGGAAGACGAACTAGAAGAATCTACGAAAAAAATTAATTTTAAGTTGATAACCAATTCTATGAATGCCAAGGATAATTTCTATCAAGAGAGATGTTATATTGCGATCGAAATATATACATATATTGAAAGATGTTCAAAATTCCAACGAATACCTGATGTAGGGGTCGAACAACGCCTCTTAAAGAGATTTACAAATACAGCTTCGCTAGAAAGCTCGACAGAAGAAAGTAACCTACTGTTTTTGGAAATAGCAAGGTTAGTAATTATTTATTTTTGAATATATTATTTCACTTAACATTTGCAAAGTATTTTTGTTTGTTTTCTTAATGATTGTAATATTTCTTTTGTTATCTTCTCCAAAATTAGATATTTAAATACGAAGAAGTTGTTCGCTGCGTGTTGACTATTCTTGCTGAAAATGTAAATTGCTCTCACATAAGTATTGTGGAAGGAAATATCACGGTCGGTGCCGATATAAACATAAAATCTTTAGTGTCATTAATAAATGATGAAATGCGTACGATACCATCTTTTACGGTTAGTATGCAAAAAGCATTTCGAAATATAAATTGAATTCTATATTTCAAATAATTCTAATATAAGATTTTTGTAATTGAAAATATTACACTACTGGTACCTTAATTTAAATGATTAAAATAATTTCTATTTAAATACTGTACATAATAATAATCATTTCAATTTCAATCTTAATATAGCTCCGTATTTTTATTTCACTTTCACTTGACGCTTGCGCAAAATTCCTTTTTCTTCATAATTATGGAGTTGATATAAGAGTTCTTATTCTTTAAAGATCAGTCGCCCGCTTCAAAGTCGAATTTATTTGTTTTTCGGTAATGCTCCAAAAATTTCTTCTAAACAATGTTATATTTAGATTTTCTTTTTTCGTTTATGCTCTGAAGGTTTAAGATCAAGATTCTTCCTGAAAATTCCCTCAAAGTTGAATGCTCATTTTCTAAATTCTTCTTCATTGATCGTTTACTCATAATCGGTTTCGCAATTATTGCGAACTTATTTCTTTCTGTATCTTCATTTTGAATTAACTAGCTTCATTTTTCGACGAAAAATTCTAATGCTTTTGCACGTTTCAGCTCATCTTGTATTCTTCTTCCCTTTTATTTTTAACTATTATACATTTCTCTGTTTTTCTGTTGGCTTTACAGAATCATCGCTGGACTATTTTTTAAATGTCTACTTCATTTTGTTGTTGCAAATGAATTCAATGAATCTTTGAACTTCTCCTTTCTTTCATCCTTAATTATGATGGTTCTAAAGTTTTCGGTCCTTTCGTATTTCAAATTTACCGTCAAACCTTACTACTTGCTGCTATTCATTTCATCACATCTTTTCATAGTGTTAATAAATTTCTTATCGCCTCCTATTGTAAACTTTTAGTACCTTATATACCTAAACTATATCTTTCACTTTTCACCTTTCTCTTCCGATTTCATCATCCTTATCATTCGCTCTTCATTTCTAATTTGTTCTTGGTTCCTTTTTTATAAATTAATTTCTTTTGTAGACCGCCAGTCGTCATTCTGTTATTATAGACAACAGTAAATCGCCGATTCTGTCATTGACTGATTTTTATTAGCGAATTTTTCGCTAACAAGATTCTTATTCTAGAATGTAATTAGATGTATAGTACTTTTCATTTCCTAGTTTTTACTCTTTTTATCTGCCGATTTGGATTATCCCTTCTCAGTTTTAATTACACGTTTTTTCTCATCTTAATTGTTCTGTTATTTTTGTTCCAATTTATTTCTTTTTAATCAACCTAAAAAAAAACAAAGAGGAAAGGATTCAGTTTATTTTTTTGTTAGAAGAAAGAGGGAAAAAAATACTTATAATTATGTACTGACATTTACAACTATAATCGCCTAAACTTTAACTCCCAGGTAAATGTCCTCAGTTCGATGCTAGCTGACAACAAGTGCGAACTATTAGAAGTATAAATAATTTTAAACCGCGACATCTAAATAATTATACAATATTATGCGTGTCCGTTGATGCAGACACGTGTGCACGCGCACGCGCATACACACACACACACACACACACAAGATATCTTGATAGAAGCAATTACAATTTTCAAAGTGAGGTCTGCATATATTTGCGTTAAATTAAAAAGATTATCGTACGTATTTATTTAAGCAAAAAAATGTTTTTATTATTTTCAGACCCAGATATAAGTTATAAATATTAGTCTTTCTAACATATATAACAGTAAACCGTCTTGTTTAAATTCTCCCTCTTTTTTCGAAGATAATGTGATCCATATACATGGGATATTCGTAATCTGATTGAGGAAGTAATAGAGGGGGTAACTTCAATAGTTCCAAGCGAATATGTGGGTTAGATAAGAAGATTTGAAAAAAATATAATTTCGCATCTCGATTATATTTAAACTGTGATTTTACACCACTACCTTGTTAAAAATCTTTATAAATAAAAGCAACTCATATCGTGTAAAACATAAAATGGAATAAATCCATCTTAATCGGAATATGTAACATCGTGGTTTAGATTTTATTTTTGGTTTATTTTCCCCTTAAAGTGTACATTCACTTGGAATTAACTTAGAACTAATCTGAAAATAATTTCTCCCCTTATCGTTGGACTTGATTTAATCTTTTTACTGTATTATTTTGCGCTTTTAAGGATTCCTCTCTAATCTACACGTATAATCCATTTTAGGTTGACATCTTGAATGTTCGGTCATTTGAAGTGGATAACGAAGAACAACTACCCAGTAAACAAATTGGGCATTTAATAATTAGCAGTAACATAATAAACAATGGAGAGGTAAACTAATATTATTATTTTAGCACTAGTCGAGATATTATAAATCTCATTTCGTCATCAATGGGATAATATTATCTAAAATAAGAAAAAATTTTTGCTAGTCATAAAATTCAGGTGTTTTAATATTACGAACAAACCAGATTTAAAAATTGTAGAGGCGTGAAAATAATGAATAAATAAATTCCTTGTTATGCATCTGTCGTCTCCGAGCAACCAACTTGTATAATGAATCTCCTGTCATTAAGCGATACAAATTCGAATAAAAAACAAGTACTTTAAAATTTCTTAGTTTCAGTATTTTGCAAAACAAAAAAGAATAGATTAGCTAATGATATGTAAAACACAATAGTTTAAACGAGTGTCAAAGACGTTTATTAATGTGAAATTTATAATTCCAATTCGTTTTATGTAGTCGTGAACTGAATTCTAGAACTCGTTGGTTCTTGAACGCGGTAACAATTTTTAATTCCGTTTAAGGAGAAAATTGTTAATATTCAAAATTTCCGATCTCAGGTATAAGTGACAGCAAGCAATGTGTAGGTTATTTGTTGCTGTTGAGAAACCGAGATGTTTATTTTATTCTTTTTTTTTTTTTTTATATTTATTTTAAGGGGATCAATATTTTCGGTATTAAAAGAGAAACCAAAAAGTAGTAATACTTTGAATAACACAAAGTAAAACTGAGCCCATTGATCTGTAATGAAATTTACTACTTCTATGTTTTTTTGTCTCTCATCAAATGCTATAAAGTGGTAAATTAGTAAAACAAAATAATACATATTTAATATATAAGATTTGGTTTATTTAGGGAAGTTAATATTTTGTTAACCTGTATCTATTAAAATTTAAAAAAAAGGGGAATTATTTCCGTATAAATCTTTATTAAAAATGTGTCAATTTTCCGCTCCGCGAAAAAAAACATTAAATAATCAAATAATAGAGAAATACATTTCCGAGTCTGTGATTAATTTTTTCCCTTAAACCTAAGAAAATATATATATTTACAAAAATGATGCCTACTTTTTTTTATTTTCTTTTCGCAAAAAAATTCGACAAACTCTTAGAATCATCAGTAATTTTCTAATCAATGCGAACCGAAACTCCTCGACTATATTAATCGAATTTTCTTATTTCTTTATCAAAATTACAAAATCATTGGGCTACTAAAAAAAAAAAAATTTATGATGTTACAAAATATCGACGTGTAATTTACGCTGTAACAATTAACCTGTTTGCTAGAATTGTAAAATACAAAATATAATTACGAAAATAAAATGCTTTTTTACAAAAAATAAATACCGACTTCAAGGTTTATTGTAAAAATTTAAAAATGCGCTAAAAAGTAAAAAATAATTACTCCCGATAAAAAATATATATCACGAGTGATATACCCTTAAATGTGATATCGTAATTGTTATACAGCATTAATACCTTAATTAGAGTAGGCATCAAATTCATATTAAAATAATAATTAAAAACTGCATTAAATGTTTATTAAATTGTTCCTAGATATTGTAATATGAATTTGATGCCGACTCTAATTAAGGTATCAGTGTTGTATAAGAATTACGATATCACCTTTAGGGGTATATCATTTTGATATATATTTTTTATAGGGAGTAATTATTTTTTACTTTTTAGTGCATTTTTCAAATAAACCTTGAAGTCGGTATTTATTTTTTGTAAAAAAGCATTTTATTTTACAATTTTTAGCGTTATGCTTGAATTTTTTTCTTGTTAAAAATCAATTTTTTTCCACATTATTTTCCACACTTAATACTTCGAAAAAAATCGTTTTCTTTATTTTAAACTGCATTTCCACGGTAAAAACATCAAAAGCTATATTTCCATGGTAATTTGGCTAATTTATAATATTTTAAGTCAATAAATCTAACTTGACGTTGAAACTAATCATGAATGAAAAGCATCCAAAAAAAGCTTCAACTCCCGCATTATTAAGGATAACTCAAAAACTACCTGTCAGATCTTGATAAAATTTAAATGGGACCACATGAGAAGCACCGTCTTTTAAATAAACGAAGAATCATCAAAATCGGTTCACCTAGAAGAAAGTTCTGAGGTAACACACATAAAAAAATAAATAAAAAAATAAAAATATAGTCGACTTGAATACCTCCTCCTTTTTTGAAGTCGGTTAATAACAAACAAACAACAACTATATACAATAACATACTTATTCGCAAGGACGTTTTGGGGTCTAGCCCTTCATCAGCCAAAAATGAAAAATTGGAAAAAACAAGTCAGTTATATATAATGCGTGTTACAAATTGCGATAAAATCATATATATTTCATAGTGTTACAATAAATCGATTTTTTTTTTTTCATAGATTTTTATAATATTAACGTAATTACCAAAAATTAAATATGCTTATAAATAATTTTTTTTTGTACGTACATAATAAAAAAAATTACTGCTTAGAAATTTTAGTTTATATATTACTTATAAATTACATAAAATACACAAGAATTGCACCAATTTTTACGATAAAAAAGCGTAACGCAAAATTCTGTCCTGCCACCAGTCAAAAAACGTTTAGGATGACCTTTTTTTTTTTTTTTTTTTTTTTTGAATTTAATTTAGAACGTTGTCTTCAATTAGCTATAAAATTTAAGGATAATTTAGTCACTTTAGTACGAATCGTATGGTAGCATGTGAAAACATCTTTAACTGAGGCTATGTAGTTAGAGCTGAAATCAGCGAGAATTTTGAAAAAGTCAGAAAGGCGCGTCTTTTTTCTTTTACCGTTTAAAAATTTAAACAATTGTTAATGTTTAAACTGATTTTAGAAGATGGATAATTTATTTGGAAAAATATTTGGAGGTGGATTTTTACTAACTCGTGAATCTTTATCTTCGCATTTACCTAAATCGAGCAACGAATCATCGTACATTATTTGCGCTAGTTACCGTTTACCGAAAGAAAAAATGTTTTTACTACGAAAGGTTAGTAAACAGATTATTTCCCGCTTTATTACGCGAAGTAACTAGTTTCATTTATAAAATAAACCAATACATCCAGTGCGTTAAATTACTTTGTAAACTTTTTAATCTTATTTTGTAAAATATTGAATAGTGGAGTATATTTAACTTGTGCATCCGGTGCCGTATCATATTTAATCGCAACAGTTATTTTTGAAAATGTTTTGCCATTTATTTTACGACCACATCGATGTAACAATAAAATATTCGGATTGCTTCAAATAACTTTGATAACAATAAGGAAGTACATGATACATTCAGGTTTATTAGCGTAATAGAAAAAAGTTATTTTCACCGAAATTTTTAATACACTACTCGTGTTTTACGAAAGACTTGTTTTTTAAGCTTGGTCTCTTTTGGAACGAAGTTTTTTAACGCGGCTTACGGTAGGAGTAAACTGGCAGAAATCGTCACATAAGGAAAAAGCGCTATGCGTCCTCCAGGCGACCTTCGCTCTCTTTCTCTTTCTATTATATACGGGTGTGTGTGTCGAGTACATGAATGTACAAATCAGAATGGTGACCATTTAATAGTAATTGTATTCAAAAAGAAAAGGAACAATAGTTTTCGTATTATAATAAATTATGCACATTTAGCGGTTTCTATTATTGAAAATCTATTACAGAACGATAAATGCACCCAAAATACAAGACAGCTATTCTTCAGGGCGCTGGTTAATAATTTTTTTTTATTAAATTTCGTTTTTATTTCATTGTTGGCCTGAATAAATATTTTCGCTTAAAATTCAAATTTAGTGTAGTGTGAAAATTTAAATAGATGCTCATTGGATAGGTACAAAGTCAACACAGCACATCAAGCACCGGGGTCTATATATTCATGATCGTACTTTGAAATTCAAGGTTTTTATTGCCTCTACTACATCAATGTTCATTAATAATATTATTGCCATTCGTATCATTTTATTAATATTATAATTATTAATTTAATATTAAAGATAAAAACATATTATTAATCTAATGTCTTATGTTTCAATTTAATTTATATTTTAATGAAGATACTCAAGTGCAAATGGTCGCCGGTAACAATCCAACTTTTCATAGGCAACCTTAATACATCTTTTGTATCCAACCCTAAATCTATTGTCCAATCCACAATCAAAAAACTACGCTTATAAACATAGAATAATGAAATCTTACTTTCCTCTTTATAAAAACGCATTATGTAAAATTCTGTATGCGATGCCCATTCGACTTCGACTATTCCCTTTTCCTAAAATGTGTTAAATTTTAAATAAGTTATAAGTTAAACTAATTGTTCTTTAAATATTATAAAATTAATAACTTGTTTGTTAAACTTGAAATTAAACATTAAAAAAAAATTTAATTACATATAGCAAATAATACTGAAATGTGTGTAACAAAATACTTAGATCGGCATATTATTATATACATGTCAGTATTGTTTTCTGTGTGTAATTACATTTATTTTTAATGTTTAATAATTTTGTTCTTTAATTATTATAAAGAAAAACTCGTACGGATTAATTAATTAATAAGCGGTTTGTATTAATAGAGATGTGTATTCTATTAATTTACCTTAAACTCTATGTAGTGTGCGATGATTTTCTTAAGCGCGTTTTTAATGTACAGAAAGTTCATTCGCAACTTCCAGTAATGTTTGAAATTCCAAATAACACCGACTACAGTTGGATATCTCCCTTGCAAAATTTACTGAAAACCGAAAATTGTTCAGAGATTATACTGTATGCTAAAGATGATCCATATTCCGGTGTAGTAGGATTTTTCAATTGTTTGCGACAAGAACTACGCCATCGTAAAATACGGTAAAACATTTACTGTTTTTATTTTTATTTTTTTTTTATATATTTTTTTTATAATAAGTAAAATGATAAAGCGGAAATAACGCGCTTCGTGAATAAATATTTAATATAAAAAATCAACTACTACAACTTTGGTTCAGGCAACTTCTTGATTTTTTCGTGTTATATTTGTCGACCTCCAGCTGCGTTGTTGTGTAGAGAGGACTAAAAATAATAAATTACTATTCGTTAATTTCTATCCAGTATAATTGTTTTTTTGCATTAATTTCTTTCGTAATTGTGTTAATTTAAATCGAAGAATTTTATAAAAATTGTAAAATACTTTTACTGCGGCAGTTTTATTTCCAGCATAATAAATTTTGTTGCTTAAAAATCATTTGCAGATGAAAATGTCGTATTATTTTTCTTACAATATTTACTAAATATTTTATTAGTTGAAAATTTTCAAATTTTTAGAATCAAAAAATACCCGAATAAGTGAATAGCATATACTTTTTTGCAAGCTATTTTTATGCTATCTTTGAATTGATGTAATAAAAAATTAAGAATATAACTTGAAAAAGTTAAGTGCAAATGTACTCGAAAACAATACATCATTTTGAGGTATATATATAATTTTTTTTTTTTTTTCGTTATTAAGGAAAATAAAATTTAAAAATAGCCATATTTTTTCTTATAATTTTTATCGCATTATTTATTCCCCAAAAAATTCGAAATTTTTCGCACTAAACACTTCAGAGATAAAAAAATAACATTCCACACTGTTTTATGGTTTCTTTGAAAAATATTTTTAAATCTGAAACTGTGCGAATAAAAGTAAGTCCATATCTGTATTCGGCACACAATGGCGAAAGATAAAAAAATTATAAAAAGAATTCAGTTTAAAATTCGGGTGGAAACTCTTGAATTAGCTATAGTAGTTAAAATTAAATACAATTACAACAGTTAATATAAATATATGTAAATAAGTATGTCTAGTTTCAATACAATATTATAGTGAATGAATAAGTACAGAAAACAGTTTTTTTTCAATTAAATAAACGTTCAATAATTAAGTAAAATAATAAAAATCAAACAATCACGACTGTTGAATTTAAATTAAATATAAATAAAGGCATTACATAAAGTTTGGAAAAAAAAACCGAACAGTCATCCAACGCATTTATAAAAATTAACAAATATAATTCATTTTATATAAGCGCATTAAATTTTCTGTTTAATAAGCCATCGTAAACTAGCTTAGATTTAATTGAAACAAACGCAAATTGTTAATATATAAAAAAAAAAAAAAAAACCTCAAAAAGAATAAATTTGTCTACTTTTCTTCGGTAAATAATCTATCCGTTTGTGAAAAATCTTCTAATAAGCCATCTCCGATTGGCTTACATTTGAATAAAGCAGAGAATTTCTTAACGCAAAAAGTGAAGGTGTCTAAAAAAGTAAGAGAATAACAATCTACTTTCGTCCCCTGTTATTCGAAAAATAATCCATTCATTTGATGACGACACTGTTTTTCTGCGACCCCCCCCCCCTAAAATAATATATTTGTTAAATAATTACAACTTATATTATGCAGTTTAAAGTGGTAATCCAATTAAGTTTAATGCCACTATAAATTCCGCTTACAATCTTTCGCTTAAATACATTGATCTCTATAATTTTAATAATCTTAATACAAATAGCGATAACGCGTACATAAATGATATTAACTTAAACTCCTAAGTATATCAGATTATACTTCTTTCTGTTGTTTATTTCTTCGATAATTCGTTGACTAAATACTTTAAATTTACTATATACTAATTCTTCTGTATTGCAGTCTAAAACCATCCCCCTACAATTACTCCCTTGTGAAATATGATAAACTATATCCGGAAAATTATACCTAATACAATTTTCTATTTCCGCAAAAACCAAACCTCGTTAAATACATTTTAAAATTACTATGACCAGTAATAAATTATACATCGTAAAATCATAAAAGTTTGGATTAAACTGATTATTATTAAATCTGTCATTCAAATTTAGAAAATAGTTATACGTTAATCTATTTTAACTATCCCATATACTTTGATATTGTTCTATATAATATTCATTAAGGATAATTTTTAACTGATATCAACGTGTCTAAATTTATTATCAATGTATTTTACGTGATTAAATTCATGTGTTCTATCAATGCTGTTTTTAATTAAAAATAAATCAACATGTTTGCATATTTCAAAATCTGAAGGACTAATCCCTGCTATTACTATTGACGCCAAATAGCTCATTGTTTTCTACGCCTTAATCATTTTAGTGGAAGTGATTCTTTGAAATGATCTTGTTAATGCTGTAAATCTTTTAACTTTTAACATTTCAATGTAAATACTACTGCTACAGTTTTTATTCGGTATTATTATGGATTTGTAAAGAATTATTTATTTTTTGTAATTTAATCTATTATTATTACTATTGTATAGTTTATTCGTGGTAGCCTAGTGGTTAAGGCGCTTGGGTACCAAATCAGGGGTGTCATCGGTTATCGAGACTTGTATTGTTCCGGATCCAAGTCCCCCCCCCCCGTTTACCCAGCCTGAAATAATTGGGTACCAGAGAAATCTGGGGAGGTAAAGGCGGCCAGAGAAAGGAACTAGCCCCAATATTCTCATCAGATCCATTAGGTTTAGTACATTGTGAAAAGCTTAATTTCACAATCCATGATACCTTATCAAGGGTATGGGACTTACTTTACTTTTTACTATAATTTATTAAATATATATACATAAACTTGCTTGTTTTATTTTGTACGTTATTGAAGTTTTCTGCTGTAGGCTGTTTGCATTTAACTGAAACAGAGAATTTCGTAATGTAAAAGGCGGAAATGTAAAATTGAATAACAGAATATTCACGTATTTTTAACTATTATAGTAGTAACAGTTCATTTAACTTTGAGAAACTGCAGAATTGATTAATTAGTCTAGTTGGTTAATAAACACATTACATTGATATCCAATTACACGAATGAAAATCAAAACATGACAACTAGATCGAGAAGGACTATCACGTACGTGCGTATGTGTCATCTGGGATCGCTTTTATACCAATACTATTCGTCGAACTAATGCAGCAATATCACCAAAATTGTTTAATTCCATAACGTTAGAACAGCGACTTAAACCTACATTAAAAAAAAAAAAAAAAAAAAACAAGTTGTAAAAATCGAGTTGTATGGACACTTTATCACTAGTGTGCATTAAGTTTCAATGTAGAACACCGATAGCGAAGTCTTACCATAAAAGTTCTTTTTTTTTTTATTTTGTACTACTAAATTCTAATAGATCTGGTATTCGTTCGTTAAACTGAAATCGTATTAATGCAATTGTATGTTAAAGAAAGATACGATGTTTAATAAGTTACAATCAAAAGTATTCTTAGAAGAAAACTTTTTGTACTATTTTTCTATTCATTTATTCAAAGTAAGCAGTAGAATAACTAAAAGCATTTTGCATCTTTCTATTGACAAATTCAAAAAGAAGTCTTGAGTTAAAATTTTTTATATATGCGCAAATTATTTTTCAAAGCCATTATTTAAACATAGAAAAAAATGTCCTTTGCTTAGTTAAACGTACAAGATACAGTTTTATGTTATATATGTTTAAATTTGCCGTTTTTTAAAAATATTTAACATATTAAAGGCAGTTCGAAACTATTAAAGTATTTTCGTACATGCATTCAATTTTTCTTAATTACGAATAATATATTTCAGGTGTTTCTTTTTACCGAACAGTAAAAATTCCTTTGAAATTGATCATGATTTTTATAAAATTCAGTCGGATAAACAGCTTGTCATGAACGTATTAGAAGGTAACGTTTGGGGTTGTTATATACCTTTTGTTTTTGAAAATACACCAATACTCAGTTTAGATTATTACGCCGAATTAACCGATTCCGATATATCCAGTATACATTGGGTACAAAGTACCACATATCAGTCAACGTAAGTACCGAATTTTTTCGTAATTAAAATGTAATTTTATAAGTAGGCTTAACTTTTAGTTAGATTTAAATTATTTCCTAGCTACTCAGCGTTCATTTTTTGTAAACGCTTTTTTTTTGTTGTTTTTTTTTTAAATAAAAATTAAAAATGAATAAATAAATAGACTGTTTTCAAGTTTTCAACGTTGTGGAGTATTTTTATAGTTATTAGTCGGTGGTTATACACTATGTTTGATATAAGTACTTAATTTCAAAAAAACTATTAATCTTTTGAAACTAAGCCCGATAAACTTTTTTACGTTACAGTTGTAACCTTTGATTTTACTTATTTTAAGTATTTAAAGCGAATATTCGTTTTTTAAAAAAATGTTGTATACTAGCTCATCGTATGATTTTAAATCATATTTTAATTTAAAGTAGGTTTCGAAAGAAGGTATTATTCGGTAAATAAAATATGACATATACCAAAAGTATAAAAATAAAGAAATATTTAAAAATCTATTCCAATTTAGCTAAACGGTCGCTAAATTATTTTGTTGACACTTATTCGTTTTTTATTTAATTTTCTGAATAATTTTTAAACTAATTCTAAAAATATAAAATCGACAGGATACTATGTTACAAATGAAATAGATAAAAAATATATATAGGGGGCATTAATTAATTCCTTTCGAACTGAGGTTCGAACCACATAGCCCTTCGAAACAGTTTAATCGTAATTCGCATATTCACAGTCTGTACGCGAATACAAACACGTACAGTGTTATATTTTCTTGACGCTTTAGTTAATTACATGATAAACTCACTTTACTTTACAATTTGTGTAACTGAAAACGGAATTGAATTTATTTTTAAATTATAAACACAACTTGCTGTGTTATTAATAAACATCGATAATAGTGTATTTAAAAGTAAATAAAGATAACGTATCAAACCCTTGGTAATAGTATCGTAAAAATGCTTTTTTACAAAAAAACATTGATACTTATTAGAGTTGGAATTAAATTCATGTTACTCTATATCTAGGAACAATTTAATGAACATTTAATGCAGTTTTTAATTATTCTTTTAATATGAATTTGATGCCAGCTCCAAAAAATTAATGTTGTATAAAAATTACGATATCACATTTAAGGGTATATCACTCTGATATATATTTTTTATCGGGAGTAATTATTTTTTACTTTTTAGTGCATTTTTAAATTTTTATAATAAACCTTGAAGTCGGTATTTATTTTTTGTAAAAAAGCATTTTATTTTTTACTTTTTAGTGCATTTTTATTCAATTAAATTAAAACATTTTAATAAGAACAGATATTTCCATGGTAAAAACATCAAAAGCTACATTTCCATGGTAATTTGGCAAATTTATAGTATTTTAGTCAATAAATCTAACTTGACGTTGTGAAACTAATCATGAATGAAAAGCATCCAAAAAAAGCTTCAACTCCCGCATTATTAAGGATAACTCAAAAACTACCTGTCAGATCTTGATAAAATTTAAATGGGACCACATGAGAAACACCACCTTTCAAATAAAAGAAGAATCATCAAAATCGGTTCACCTAGAAAAAAGTTCTGAGGTAACACACATAAAAAAAAAAAAAATAAATAAAAATATAGTCGACTTGAATACCTCCTCCTTTTTTGAAGTCGGTTAAAAAGCAACGAATAATAGCGAACTTAATAATTAAAAATTGATCGGTAAATTTTCCTAAAATATAAATTTAAAACAAAATACGCGGTGATCATTAAGAGGTTTTGGGGGGCTAGTATTTTTTATTCGATATTACTTTGAAAAGAATTATTATATTTTGCCGGTTAAATATGCGGCTTGCACCTCGTTATACCATTACGATTTGTCTTTTTGCGACACAAAAAACAGGTTTGCAACTTCTTTGTCCTGCCCTAGTAATTTATAAAATGAAGAAAATATTATCCGCGTTTTAGAAAAGCTTTATACGATAAATTAATACGAATTTTAACAATACAAGTAGGATGATTTTTATTTACTTTTTTAGGGAGAAACTTAGCGATACGGATTGTGTTCAAATTTATTACGCCGGACTCAGTTTTGGTGATATCTGTTCCCCAGATTATTTAGAATGTACATTTGAAGAATATACGAAATCCTCATTGGTAAATAATTACAAACATTATACTTAATCCTATCTCAGTTATGTATATTACATTTTTATAACGTCATGGCGACTTTATATTATGGTTTTATTTTTTTTCTCAAACATTTCTTTTCCAGCTACAAATATTTTATAATACATTTATATTTCACAACACAAATCAATTAAATTAAAATTTTCCACGTATCTTTAAAATGATTGAGAATGCAATAATCTAATAATCTTGACAATCAAAGTAGCAAAAAACATTAAAAGCAGTATTGATGTAAGAGAACGTAGTATTGTTAACTATGTGATTAGACGATCGTAAAACTTCTTCAACTTATAGCTACGGTTAGTTGGCGTTGAATTTTTTGATTGATTTTTTAGAAAAAGTGAGTGGTAATCTGTAGTTGCTTATTTGTATCATATCTGAAAAAACTTTCATTCGTTTAATTATTATGGTGCGTAAAAGACCAAATGTAAACAAAGAGTAATCAATTTTTTAAAGTTAAAAAACCAGCTTTTACTACCACCCTCTCCTCCCCGGCCCCCTGGATATATATATATATCAATACATACTAAAATAAATAAATAAATAATGTCCCTAGTGTATCGTTTTGTTAAACGTCAGTAATTTATAATATAGCTGAACAAAAAAAAAGAAACGAAAGAAAACCCTACCTCACAAAATAATGATTTTTGAAAGCTTGTCCCGGGTAGCTGAAAAAATTATATTTTTATATATGTTTTCATATGTAAAATTTGACGTGCTAAATATATTTCTCTCATTTATTTATTTTTTTTTTGGGGGGGGCATGCCGGTTAAAGGAATGGAAAGAGCCGTCAGTTAAACCTCGATTTGATCAAATATTGACAGTATAAAGCAACCAATAGCTGGGATGACGGATGGTGAAGGGAAAGACGGAATATAAAATGCACAATAAGCAGTAGAAAGCTTGCGTTTCAGTAGTTGAAAATTTAGAAGACAACGCTCGACAAAAAGGGTTGACAGTGAAATTTCAAGGAAACAAGAAACAGAAGGAAGATTAGGCTAAGCAAATGGATAAAACGAACGTTCGTTGTAAAAACAGGAAGAGTAAAAATATTTGACCAAAATTTAAGATGGAATTTTTTGTACAAGGACGCGAGATTAGAGGATGAATTTTTGTAAAAGAAGGAGCGAGAGGAAGCAACGACTTAGGTGAAAGAGTCCGTAATTCATTACCTTTGATGCCCATGCGGCTGGGAACCCACAGAAAATCAACACAAATGAAGTAGCGAGAAGAAAAAAAATGGATAATGCAACATATGTAAAGAATGATAAAATTGGATAAGTGATCAGTAAGGTAAGAGTAAATCACTTGAAGGGAATTCATGGAATCAGAAATGATTAAATAATTGGAAAAGAGAGAAAATGAAAACAGTGGAGTGTATAGCCATTAATTCGTTTATACCGATAGAGCAGAAAAGATAGATGACGAAAAAGAAGTAAAAACTTGTTTTAAACATTTTTTTTTTTTACTTTTATTTTTTATATTGTAAATATCACGTCAGATGCTTTATGAACTGTCCCTGGAATACAAAGTACTACTATACAAACAAATATTAAAACCAATCCGGGACATACGGATGTCAACTCTGGGGATGTGCTAAGCCGAGTAACATTGCGCAGATATAACGTTTCCAAAATAAAATCCTGAAAGAAATTACAGATGCCCCGTGGTACATCACCAATCATACATTACATACAGATCTGCATATGCGTACAATCAGTGAAGAAATCAAAAAAGTTGTAAAACAGTACGGTCGAAAGCTAGGACGCCACACAAATAGCCTGGCCGTTGCATTACTAGATAATTTCAATGAAATCAGACGCTTGATAAAGCCAACGGACTTGCTGTAGGGTTCAAATATATTAAGCCGAATACCAGATAAAACTCATATTGCGGATAGGAGTTTCCACAAATTATCATCACTAACACGCCAAGTGCTAGATAGTCCACAAGGCTACTCGCACACTCCCGGAAGAAAAAAAAAAAAAGATGCTTTATTTAGAGTTTCCGTTCAGGACTTTGTTCCCCTTCCGACACACGCCCCTGGAAAATTATTTTATTTTAAACAATTAAAGATTCCAAATTACATTAACTATGCCTAAATTCATCAACACCTATTTCAGTTTAAATCATACTTTAATTAACCAGTGCTACTTAATTATCCCAAATCGTAATTTTGGTGAAACTGACAGTCGAGTATTTTGTATTTTATACGGTGATTTCGTCAAAATACGGTATAAAACAAAATATTACTTTTTTACGATGTTAAATATAAATCTTTTATTTATAAATGTTAAAAATTCGAAGTAAAACCTTATTAAAATGATGTGCCTGATGGATCGAATAAATTTTATTTATATTTTAATTTTTGAATTTTCATAGACTTCATTGATAAGTCTGGAATTTTCGGGAAAACTTAATAGTGGAGAACGTGTTATGGGTATTTGTAAGTCAGGATTGATGGCTAATAAAATACCCGTTGAACAGTGTTATTTATGGCCTATTCCAGATAGCTGGTCGCTAGAGGACAGTGCGACCGTACCTTTCAATTATGTTGTTGTAAGTTGACCATATAAATTATATCCGATATTTGTGCTATATTTTATTGTGATAAATTAATGCAGTATGAGAACTGAATTTTGTACCGTTCGAATATTGTCTATCGTTAATTAATATATCATTGCGTACTTTTATTTACATGTACATTTTCAACTGCACGAAAAACTCGTATTCAATTTAAAGTTATATAAAGAAAAAATTAAATCCCTTTTTTTATATACCGTTTTATACAATAATGCCGAATTATTTTAACGACATTTACTATAAATCACTCGTATATGTAGATAAAATTTACTATACATACATCGGTGTAATACACATTTGTAATTTATGAAATATTTGAAATTATTTCTGTAATCATTGTAAACAGATGCATCAGCTGTTGTTTTTCTCTTCTTTAGACTAAAGGATGACAACAATTTTTTTTTTTTGAAACTTTATTAACTCGGAATTTACAAGTTCTTTCTGTCTGTGATATTTTTCCCGGGGAAAAACCTTTAATTTTTAGTTATTTATCCTCTCCTTCTTTTTATTTTTATCTTTATTTTTTTTTTTTTTTTCGTTAATGTATTTACATTTTGTTCAATGACTTCAGAATTTTAATAACTTCTTTTGGAGAAATTCGGCGCATTAGAACCCTATAAAATTATTGACAATGGTAGTATTTGTTCCTCTGGAAGTCGAACGACTACAATGTTGAACTGTTAACGCGACAGTAACGAATTTGATCTCCAAAGATTAACTGAAAGAGATAAACTTGTACTATTTTGAACGAGTGTCGGTTTAACAGAATCACTCTGATCGCAAAATATTACTTGCGAGCTATTAATTATGATATTCGTAACCGCCAAAGTCTTCCTTACTTACAACGCCAGTACCGTGACTAGGATTTATGCTCCTGAATACTTTTTTTTTGCGCACTCTGACCCTAGTGATCTGTATTTGACAAAGCTGTTTAATACTACGTACAAGGAATTTGTTATGGATAAAGGAAAGCGTTTTTTTTTTTCTTAATACAATTCTTCTTTTTCTGTGTAATGTACAAGGTATTTGTTTAGGTATTCCAAGTTTATTTAAAAAGATTTGAAAAGCATAAAGAGTTAATCGTTATTTAAGGAATAAGATTAATACAAAAAGTTAAATAAATATAAGTTTATTCATATCAACAAAAAGGTGTCGGTATTTTTACCGAGACTTAACTTTTTGATACATGCACGTCTTATAAATACTGCAGCGATCAAGTAACTTGACATTTTATTTTTGTAATTACTAATTTACTCTTTGGATAATAGGAAATTTTTTTTTGTTCATGTGCACAATCTCGAAAGAAATGAAATTTGGGGATTCTTAAAATATTTTAAAACTATAGAACAATTTTCGAAATATACATATTTTGCAACCTAAAATTATATACCCGGTGAATTATTACAAACGACCGTATAAGAAAAATTTTATATAAATAAAAACTTGCTCGATAAAAAATATAACCTCACGTTTTACAGGTAAGATTTAGTTTAAATGAATATATCCCGTTACCGAAGACTCTCAAAATGTTTCCACTACATATTCTTCAGAAAAAAAGTTTGAAATATTCGGAAAAACGAAAGGAATAAAAATTATAGTTCAGATATTTCGCGCGCAAATTAACATCTACGAGACAATAAATATTGCAATTAATAATTCGCACGGTAGTGGTAAGGAATCAAAGGGATCCCATGAGTTGATGTAAGTCTAATGATACCCGTCTAAGATAATACACCACATAATGGATTACTACTGTTTTGATGTAGCTTTTGACATTATTTATCTTTCGGTTAATTTCCAGGGATCAAATTCTCTACTGTGGTGTTAATAACAGTTGAGCATTCTAGGCGTTCGACTCGGTAAAGGAAGTTTACCATTGTTAAGAACTCTGTAGGGTTATAATCTCCAAAATTTTCCTAAAAGTTATTAAAATCTGATGTCGTTGTACAAATTAACGAAGAAACAATTAACAAGATTCATAGAAGATTATGTATTTGTTCCGTTCTAATGTTTTTTTATTTTTATTTATCACGAGAAACGTACGTTTCGGATGGTTTGGTGCTAAGTAAATGTATTTATATACTTTTTTTATTTGCTGATTGTATATAAAAACAGTTCTACGCAAACTTTGTCTAAAATAAAATTTAAATGTTCTCTTACTGTAATTTATGTAAACAAATTTAGTTGCATTTAATTAATCCCTAACGACAAACTGATTGTTAATATGTTAATAAGAAGTTTTTGTAGTAGTTTTCTACACCTTTCAATTTTTTATTATCTTCTTTTCTTAGCCGAACATTAATCTTATATTCATGTAAATAATAATGTACACTTCTGTTTCATAATTTATTTAATTTCCGTAACTGTTGTGTGAAGCAATGTGCAATACCTATTTTTATTAACCACTATTTCTTCTTAAAAATGGCATTCGCAAAGTTTAAATGCTTCTTACTAATGACCCAACACAGCTGCTGCGCCAGTCCAGTCTGTGATTTGTTTTTCAACCATATAAAAGTCTTTTTCGACCAACTTCTTCTCTTCTATCTTCTATTAAACTAAATAATAAATTGGAGACCCCTCCGACAATGTAGCCAAAGAGTATTTGATTTCCTGCTGCATTTTATATAATATCAAAAATTATTTTATTTGTTTTCTCTGATTTTAAAACAATCACTGTTACTTATGTGCGCAGTTAGTCTCCAAAGAATTTTTAACATCCACATGTTGCAGATCTCCAGATAATTAGAAAATGTTCTCGCATTTCTTATGACTTTCAGATCACATATAACACATAACTGAGATATTTCCTCATCAATCTTTTTTTTGATATCTGAATTCAGAATTTCTTATCGGTAAAGGATTTATTCGATTTTCCAGAAAAGGTTCGAGACTATAACTATTTCCTTATTTCGATTTCTGCCTTTGGATTGAAATTACAATCAAAATACTCGAATTATTTAACCTTTTATTCCATACCAATGTATCATGAATTTCGTACAAGAAACTGATCCTAGTTTACAACCATGCACTTCGTTTTCTTTTTAAGCCGAGCTACTTTTTCAATGTTTTTTTTTTTTTTATTATTATTATTATTAATTAGTTTTCGAAGACTTTTGGCAGATTCTGCGATTAGGACATTATCATCATCGCCATACCTGATATTATATATTAATATTTAATGGTTCTTGGGCAAATTTTATAAAATGGTTAACGGTGTGAATATAAGCTAGAAATTTTGAATAATATTATATTAATAGATCTTATTACTTTCAGTCTTCCAAAAATCATCTTTTTACAGCTGCAATGGTCTCCCATTGGAAGCATTAATAAAATATTCGAAAAAATAATAAAATATTCGGTAATAATTCTAATGAATTATTCCGAAATATAATTTGTATGTAATTTGTAAAATCTCAATCCGTTTGGAGGGTTAAAATTTAGTTATATTAAATAAAAAGTTAGTGTCCTTTCACTGTACGGATTCATTCAAATCTTTACTATGTTTAAGAAAATCGGGTGTACATATATATGCGTTTGTATATGTATATGTGTATACTTCGTAAATACTTTACCATTTTTGAAGAGATAAAGAAAGTTTTAAATTAAATAACAATGAAAAATGAGATTAGTTTTAAAATGTATTTGCTGTTTACATCATGTAGTATAGTGAAACTGCCTGAACAAAAACGAAATCTTGATTGCAGCGTTCGCCGCTCTTGGTCGCCTTTAAATGCTTAAATATTATGGTTAATGTTAAATTTTAAAATTTTTACGCCACAGGGCAGCTTTGATAATTATAAATTTATTTTTGTGTAATTCAGCGTCCAGTATTTAAGTATTGAAATTTATATTTTTAAAAACAAATAATTCCAATATTATTGATAATAATTTTTCACCTCTTTCCATAATAATGTTGAAAAAAATTTTAAACTACTATTATTTTCTCCTTTAAGATTTTAAGAGCGCTATTAGACTATGGTAAAATTTCAACCGGTCAAGTTTTATTAATCAACGGAGCTGCGATCAATCACTTCGGTTCGGCCGCGATTAATGTAGCGTCCTATTACGGCTGTATTTTGTATACATTAGAAAATACGAGATCAGAATCGGACGCAATTGAAAGTAATTTTCCTTCGGTAAGCTTGGCTTGTTCCGATTAATACTTATTTTTTGTTTATTAAAATAAACTATGCAAGTTTTTTCAAATGCGTTTGTTTTTAAATTTAAACGTACTTCAATTTTTCTATTTTTTTTTTTTTTTTTTTTAATACATTTTTAAAAGTATGCCGCTTATTGAATATGGGAACCGTTTTATCCACGAAAAAAGTTAGCACCGTCGTTGGCGATTGTTTTCTACTTTGGTGATACTGCATAGCGAGGTAAACTCGAGGAGAAGCCATTCAATCAGCGGCGTATAGATATTTTATTCAAAAGTTGCGTCTTCTTGCAACTAAGATCTTTTAAAACTTGAAGCAATGCAAGTTTTTTCCTCTCGACGGTACTTAATATTTGACACGCGTCTTTATTTTACTTAATCTATAGAGTTAACCAATACCACATTTTGCTTAAACAGTTTAAACTTATATTAGATATAAGTATTATAATAATAAATTTCAATCGCAGTGGGGCGAATATAACGGTATAGCTAAAAAAGTTTTTCCAAAACACATAGATGATAGACTACATAATATAGAGTATTCACGCCAAATTTTTCTAATGTCCAATTTCTAATTAGACACGGACTATTATTTAAAGATTATTTACATAAACATAAAATGACACACTCAAATAACTGTGTAATGCATAACTCTTTACTGATAGTATTAAGCATATCCCTTCCGGCTGTTAGTAATATAGATTTTAGCAATATTAGCCCTGATCAATTAGTAACTAAGCTATTTACAATATGGTCAGTAGTTTTACGATAGCCGAAATAAATCAAATCACCGTAAAATATATGTATACCTGAATTAATATTAAATTTATGTATACTAATTATTATTAGCATTGTAAAACAGTGACTGTGGGGGTTCCATAAACTTAAATGGACGGGCTCAGGACAGACCTGTTATTTATATAAATTATTGGTATAAATTTTCTAAATATATGTACCCCATCGTATTACGAATTGAGGACCAAAAAAAAAAAAAAAAACACCACATTTTTCTTTGCAACAACTCTGTCGAGTATTCAACTTTTTTACGCGCCTATGACAAAACGAAGAAGCTAAACCATTCTTGCACGTAAACGACTGACAGTGAGAATGGTGGCGGTCTTGTAAAAAATATTACTCATGCTTATATCCTCGTTCTATTGTTGTGCGTTCATTATTTTGAGTAACAAATAGGTTATGAAACATCGAATGCTATTGAAAACCTACTGCATCAAAAAATCTGACTGCCAGCTCTTACTTTCGCACTAAGTGGGCTAGTTTTGAATGTGTTTCACGTTATTATTCATTCTCACATGGGTATTTAAAATTATTGATTATTGTATCATTTATAATAACTAACTGGTAACGCATTTATATTTTCTTCGTTTTTTGTCTTGTCGAACTGTCCCTCGTCTTATCTAATGACATTTTCTGCTGCACAGTTCGGCGCTTTAACCGTAGTGATGACCGAAACAGTTCTCTTCGAAGAGTTGTTCTTATTGTTCCCGTTCATTTTAAAGAACAGTTCTACTTTTCGGTTCCCAGCTCTTTTAGCTCCTGCCTCCCGATTCTGTAGTAACTGTTTCTTAAACGGTTCTCTGAACAGATAGTACGGCAGTTTTAGTGTAATGGTTCTCGTCTCGCTGTTTCAGCTCTCATTGATTAAAAATAGATAAGCAGTACTGCAATTTACAATAGCTTACGATCGCGGCACAATTTTTGTATATGCCTAATAGCGAATAGAAGTTATAACAGATATCTGCTTAAAACAATTTGAATCGGTGTCTTGCCAGTTATTGAGGTCTTTCTTAGTAAATCAATTTTAAATTATTTAAAATCGAAATTTTTGCATAACTATAGTACCGCAACGGTCTTCTGAAATAGCAATGAATTGAATGAACGGTCAAAGCGAAATATTGACGCCAGACGGAGTTCTCGCCCGAAATGCAACAGCGAGCGAATTCCATTCGCATTACCACGGCGTTAGTGGCAGTGATACATGATTACTATGAATATTTACCATTGAGGTATGCGCGATTCAAACCCGTGCAATACTCTTATTACAACGAAGATCATTAAAACTGAAACAGAAACAACTCCTTGTTCAACTTACTGCCTCCATGCTGCAGTTTTTTTTTTCTACTGATTGAACAATAAGTTAAAAGAGTTAGGAACTGAGAACTGTTGCAATTGTTTGTGAACTATTCATGAAACTAGCTCTTTTTTAAAACCTATTCTTTAAGAACAGTTAGCTCCTGAACAGACCGTCCCTATATAAGAGTATAAAACCCCAAGATCTCATAAATCTGTAAATAGACCATACTACGTAGCATTGATTTTTTTTTTTTTGGCACATCAACAAAAGACCTTTACCCAACAGCAACAAGAAAGAAGAGGATCAGTTAAATACTAATTCGGTAAAAAATAGCCAGAATAAAGGGACCATGTACTGAGATGATAATAGACTGGGAAGGAAGAGACAGGATGTCGAGGCGCAGTAAGGACCAGGAAAAATTTAAGTTACTGTTACTTATTAATCTAAATAAGAAAATTATATATATATATATATATATATATATATATATATATATATATATATATCAATAACAAACGATAAATAGATATATAAAAATATATCAATTTGTTAACGTTTTCGGTCATTTCTTTAGCAGAAAATAAAACGAAAACAAGAACATAGAGTCAAACTATGTAATAAGATTGAAGTCTGAAACCTCATTCTTTCAATCTTGCCGTACAGTTTAATTCTATGTTATTACGTTTTGTTTTCTGATCAAAAAAGGTTACTAAATTGATATATTTTTCATATATTTATTTATTTTTATTATTGGTATATTTAATTTTCTTATTACTTGTAATTCTTACGAACCGTTATAATTAAAATACTGTACTCGCTTATTAATCTCTTTTACATTATCAGAAAAAAACCTATTTTTTATTATTGCTCTTATTTATTTTCCAAGCAGGATTTAGTCTGTATCAACTATTCGTCATCCAAGGACACCTTATATTGATTATCGTTCCATATTTTACACTGTCCGTAACAAATTCTACACCTTGTTGTCATCGTTGCTTTAATTTCACTAACTGTTCGTGATCTATTAAAAATGCATGACGTTTATTTACTTTTCGAAACGAATGGAATACTACATTTTCACACCTTTTTTTTTAGAAAAGCACGATTTTGCAATGCACGCTTTAATTATATGTTTTTAGGTTAGGAAGAGTTTCGCCGTCGAAGAAGGTATCTGTCTGGACTTTCTAAATTCAAATGAAACTGATGGAAGGAAGATTGATTTGATACTAAATTTAACTAATACGAACCATGAGATATTAGTAACTTGTATCAACGAGAGCGGTCTGTACCTGCAGCTGGAAAAAAAAAGTTCTTCGATTCCTCCTATGATTGGTACAAAGTGATATTTTCAATTATTAAGAAGCAGTTTAGACTTTTTTTCACGCTAATAAAAGTTGCGCATAGAAGGGAAAGTGCGAGAATGTTTTGTTAATTAAAATTTTTTTTTTTCTATCTGCGAAGCTACATTTGATATATTTAACAATAGTAGTATATGTATATTACACACAACCACGTGAAGCGAACTGCAGCGCGTTAGATCAATATTATTATACCGAATGAGCCGCCACTGCCTATCTCCCGAATCCTGACTAATATTCATTAACATTCGAATTTAACTGTTCTTCTACTTTAGTTTATAATGCCTCTTAGAAGAGAGTACTTTATATATAAGTGATAAGAGCGAGATGCCTCTGTAATGAATGCATTAGTTGATTTTATTGATAAAATTTTGCTTGAAATGGTAAATAAATTTCAATTTAATTTGAAACGGAAATATTTCCTTTCTTTTTTTATTCGTGATTTTTTGAAAATATAAATGATTACATTTAAACAATGCACATTCGTATGTAAATGTATGTACACGATGCGTCCCGAAAGTTTCCGGACTGAGTTTATAAAATCGGTACTACTAGCGTTATCTCTTTGAAACTTTGAAAGGTTGCGCTGTGAACCTTCGTAAACAAACGTACGAAGTTTCATCAGTATGCGGCTACTGGCCTTGAAGTTATGTCGTTTTAAGTGAAGGTGTGTATGTGCGCTCAGTTACAAATTCGCTACGAAGAAAAATTTAGAGCAACGTGCCGCGATTAAATTTTGTTTTAAAGCCGGTTTAACGGCTACCAAAGCTCTTCTGGAAATGATTCGTACTGCTTATGGTGACGATACTACATCAGTTTTCGATTGGTTTGGTCGTTTTCGTGAGGGAAGAGAGGAGATTGTTGACGACGAGCGCAGCGGCCGACCAGCGACGACAAGAAACGATGCAAACATCCAACGTGAGGCGGATTTTTTGAAGACTGACCGACAAGTCACGTGTCGTTCCATCGCAGACAACCTGAATATACCGAAAACAAAATAGTTCAACGCGTTATCCAAGAAGATTTGAAGAAACGAAAGGTTTGTGCGCGCTTCGCTCCTCATTCGCTGTCCACGGAGTAACGAGACCAACACGTCGTTGAGCATTCTCAAGACTTGTTGCAAATGATTGAAAGTGATCTAAAATTCGTCAATAAAATAATTACCGGTGACGAATCGTGGTGCTTCGCCTCCGATCCAGAAACGAAGCGGCAAAGTGCGGAATGGGTCGGCCTAAATTCTCCTCGTCCGAAAAAATCGAGGTTTCAAAAGTCGAAAATCAAAACCATGTTGATTGTTTTCTTCGATAGCGAAGGAATCATTCACCGCGAATTCGTTCCCCTTGGCCAAACCGTGAATGCTCCCTTCTACAAAGAGGTTTTGGATCGCCTTTTGAAAAGAATCGGTCGCGTCATACCGCAGATGTTTTCGAGTCGAGATTTTTTCCTGTTGCACGACGACGCACCTGCGCTCACACGGCAACGATGAACCGTCAGTTTTTATCCCAAAAGCGGATCACAACGTTGAACCAACCCCCATACTTGCTCGATTTAAGTCCCCCAGACTACTTTCTATTCCCACAAAACTCAAAATGTAACTGAAAGGAGACCGTTTTTCAACCGTAGAAGTGATCCAGGAAGCTGTAACCGCCAAGCTGAAGACGTTTCCAAAAGAGGCCTACTAGAAATGTATGAATGACTTAAAAATGCGCGCTGACCAGTGTATCGCTCTTAAGGGTGACTATTTCGAATAAAAAAATTTTTGTTATATTTTTGTAATTTTTTGGGGGTGCTCTGTGACGTCAGTCCGGAATCTTTCGGGACGCACTGTGTATATATAGTTCATATTTATTCTGGAAAATTGTATTTCTTACTAATTAAGACTGTAAAAAATATAAACAGGTAATGCGTAATACATTAGTGCATATTTCAAAATCACTTGATTAAATAATTTACTTATATCGATTTTTTTCCTCTTTTTTTTTTTTTTTTTTTTTTTTTTTGTTGAGACTTCTTTTTATTTACGATTTTCTTAAAATAATTAACATTAGCGACAAAAGGTAATAATTTTCAATGATTTAGGTAATAATATACATTTTACTTCTTTACCCGGTTATAAATGATTTAATATTTTCCTAATTTTCATTTTTAATTCCATTTTAATTTTCAGTTTTATTATTGTTATTATTTCGCTTAATTTTGAATTTCAAGTTATATTTGTTGATGTTATGAATCGAATACTTAGAAGACGATAGCGCTTATTGGTTTTCCTTATTATCTTATTTGCTCTGTAATAATAAGAATCGTTAGGAACAAAAATGCGAACTTCTATTTTGGTTATATTTTTAACAACTGGCCAGAGTTTAAACGGCGCAGTATTGAACTATGTGGAAAACCATGCAGAAACAAAAGTACTTAACAAAAGCGTTGAAGCTATTTTTCTACTTGTTATAAACTTTTGGTTACAAGTGAAATATTTTCAAATGAGTTTCAAGTTTATTTGTTATGGCGCACCCTTTTGTATAAACAAAGTGTGAAAACAGGTGAAAGTAAGCAAGTAGAACGGTAAGTAAAGATTTCTGGTATCTATTATAGAAAAGAAGAAATCCTGTAAAATTTTCTTATAATTAACATACTGTTTGCGATTTCAAGAAATACATACCAATTTCAGCTGTAGTAGTTTAATTGGTGCGCGACTATAATTATAAAATGGAAATTTTTTTAAAAAAATGACATACACTAAAATATGGAACGCGTATTACTTTAACTCGACTGAAAATAGGAACAAAGAAAAACTCCTAAAAATAACATTACCCGTTAATGAATTGAAATATGCTCAAGTTGATATTATTTTATGCAGCTTTTTCGTTTAAAAAAGTCCAGAAAAACAGACGCGGGTACTACTAATAGTTACTTATATAGTGCAAACACATTATATCCATTATAATATAATATAAATAACATATATTCACGAAGTGTTTTTAGATTTATTAAAATATTGTATTTAAGATTAGAAACAGAACTTTATCGAGTGATGTATTCGTTATGTATATTATTCAGGACAAATGATATTGCGTGGATTACGGTACCAATTAATCATTATTGATAAAGTATTCTTGGACAATGCCGCGAGCATAAATCGTTTGGGAAATATTTTGCACGAACATATGAAATCGGGATCGGTAAAGTCATTGCCGAAGAAAGTGTTTCAACCTGAGCAACTGAAAGAGGCCAGCGGGTTCGTACAGATTAAATTCAATTCCAAATTAGTCCGATTAATTTTTTAAAAAAAAAGGAATATATTTCATATATGAAAAGGGATTTTATTCATGCAACTACAAAAACGCGCGATTGTCTAGCGTGTAAAGAAACTGTCCCGGTTTCATCCCGGTGTAGAAACTTTGAAATTTCAAAAACTGATATTACTTAGGAAGCCTTATCTGCTTTAAACAAACACTCAAAAATAATAATGTAAAGTTATTTTTAATATTAACTTAAATATTTTTTCGATCAGATTTTTAGCACTGCAAAGATAAACTAAACGAACGGTGTAAATCAAAATTAAGTGTTTCCATCATACCTTATATTCTATGATTTGTCTTAATCGCTGCTGCACATTTTAATAGACCCATTTGTATTCGCGATATTTGTTTAAATCGCTGATGCTGGTTGCCTTTTTTCCTGAGGCACTAAAAGTTTTCTTGAAAAATTCACTAATTAGCTATGCAAAACGCATCAACATGTTCATTCAAAATTTTTCAGTGCATCGCGAGACTGAAAATCACTCACAATTTGCCAATACATCATTGTACAACTTTTATTTCATTTTTAAACAACGGTATGTAATAAAATTAATAATTAAAGAAGAAGAAAAAACTGCCAGCGATTAGAACTAATATCATCACTGGGGAAAGATCAAAAGTATTATCGATTTATAATGTGAGGAAAGACGAAAAAAGCGTGCCTTCTGCAAACGAATATGAATTTAAATAATTGTTGCCAATATTGAAAATTCACTGCGATAATTTATTTCCGTAGTAATAATATAAATTCAGCTTGTCACACACAACTACGAGTACAATGCGAAAAGCAGAAAATGCCTTAATAAATCACCTCACTGGGTCAACGGATTTTTTGAAGATCTTGTTTTTAAAATTAAACTACAATACCGTTTAAAAAATTCGCTAATTAAAAGAGTTGTTAAAAATAAAAGACCGTCTTAGTTACAGAATTACATTAAAATAAAATGGTCAACAGTTTGATACGTGTTAGTATATGCATTTGCAAAAAAAAAAGATTAAAAAACCTCCTTTTGTTCTAATTTCCAAAGCTGAAAACATTTTATTTAGTAAATATATTAATTTGCGCGATTAAGTTTATGTAAATTTTTACTTTTTATTATATTTCTAAGAAAACAAGTTTACCGAAAAGGAACTAAACCGAAAAACTACCGAAATGAATAAAAAATTATCTAGTTATTTTTTAGTTCATTATACATAATGACTGGGGGGGGGGTGATTCTTTGTTTATAATAAATCATATATGTATATATATTTTATTTTTATTTTTTATTTTTTTTTTAATATAGATATAATGACGGACCAGAAAAAATTATTATTCAGTTACGAAATGAAAATCTGGATAATACTAATAGTATCATTCCCGCGCTTGCATTTAGAAAATTTAGCTGTTTTAAAAACAGTTCGTACATAATTTTTGGTTAGTTACCTGACATTGATATGTATTAATTTGACTTACTCTATTTTTTATTACAGGTTACAGTATTCCATCAAAATAGTATTATCATTTACTTATACTAATTGCGCAACAAGCCCTCAATATATAATTGTAGCGATTCCATCATGGCACAGATAGAAAATACTCAGGAAATTTTGTCGATCAGTAACATGATGTTTGTTGTAGCACCTTAAGGGTTTTTAATAAATTTATCAGCATAGTCCACGTATGTATATGTGTGTGTGTGTGATTAAATATATACATTAGAACAACGTTGAATAGTGGAAAGAGACGCGATACTTCTTGCTACGTGCTCGGCCAACTTTTCGCTCACAACATGTTGTGCTTTCTTGTTGAAAACTTAAAAATACATTTTGATAACTATTAATATTGTTTTTCACGGAGATTTAAATAAAGTTGTATGTTTATTGTAAATGGAATCGTTATCAATAGAATTTAAGGTATATAATTGGGACAAGTTAAAAAAAAAGGAACCATTTTGAAGGTCAGAAGGAATACTCGCTGATAAAAAATAATATAAACAAAAAAGAGAAAAATGGTAAAATGGTAATTGTCTGCAGCAGAAGGCCAAAATAGAAGTGATTATACCGGACAGTAAATTTTTGTATTCGTTATTCGAGACCGATCAAACTGTAAATTATAATCGAGATAAGTACAACTTCGTTATTAATTTTAATTATGTGATGACTGTGTGAAATTTATGATATCAGTGTTCGTGTAATAGTCACGATGGCCTAGTTGCTGGAACACTTGACCTCCATCACGGAAGTCCTGAGTTCGATCCCAGGCGACGATAGAAATTATTGAAAATAATTAAATAATCGCTACTCTTCACGTAGAAGACAATTAAAAACCACCACGTATCATATGCGCACTAGTTCGGTGTATAGTAGGCGACACACTACTGAAGACTGCATTTGTATATCAATGTAATCTCAAACACTTACAATCAATTCCAAGAATATTCTTATATGTACACTAACATTGCATAGAAAAATTGCCAGAAACTAAAACGTAGGTAGTCATATGCTCAGAAACTGAGAATGGCACTACAAAGAGAAGGAGTACTCGTATGAATCAATCAAATGTGCCGTGTTATTATTTGCCGCGAATTTTGTATATCTACATATATTTTCGTTAGCAGCTATTCTATTTTATTTTCTGTATTTTTAATTTATTTATTTATATATTTGTCGCAATTAACCAAAGTGAATTTTTTCAGGAGGACTAGGAGGAATGGGTTTTGAACTTTCTAAGTGGTTAGTGCGCAAAGGAGCTAAAAAGTTGATTTTAACATCTAGAATTGGCTTATACGACAATTACAAACGAATGCACATTAACGCTTGGCGCAAAAATGGAATAAACGTTGTGATATCAACAGCTGATATTACTAAAGAAGAAGAAATTGCGACTCTCTTACAAGAAGCATCATCCATAGGACCAGTCGATGTTATCTTTAATACGACATTAGTAAGACTTATATTACAAAGTTTTGCACCCAGCTAACTGAATTTATTCGTTACTTCCTAATTTGTAATCAATTCGACATTGGCGTAATTCCTGTTTTATCTAACGATTATTGTAATTTCCAGATTTTTTTTTTCTCATTTACATTGTTACATCTATTAATTTTAGTTTGATAAAAGCTTTTAAGAGATCTTCTTTGTTAGTTGCACAAAAAACATGTGCGCTTATGTCATTAGAAATACTCTCCCTTAGTTTGTTATATATTGTACTGTCGAGATTGTTTTTTTTCCCGAATTAGTCTAATTAAATGTTCGGGAATGCTTACATTCCGTAATACTGCTCGTAAATAGCCTCGCATAATTCGATCAAAAGCATTTCAAAACATCTATACGTTCATTCTTATTATATTTTTTGTATTTTATTTGCTCCCGTATCAAAAAACAAATTATACGTTTATCGTTGTGATATTTATAGAAAATCAAGTTCTTTAATAGTTCATAGAATGGCATACAGCAAATTTTTACTAATTCAAAAATTGAAGCCACTGCCCTATAATTATCATATAGCCCATTATTAATCTTCGATTTTCAAGTTATTGGACAATTACATAATAAGAAAAAATTAATTAATTTTGAAGCACTGTAAGTAAATTAATGATACAAAAATAGTAATTTCGAAGTACCAAAATACAATGCCATCGTGTGGTGTTCGGTGTTCTGTTCTATTAGTTTGGCAATTAATTTTCTAATTTTAACCTCTACATTGTACAGTTTACAAAAATTAATTCTCTCGAATTTCGTTAATACTTGTTGAGAGTCTGTAAGAATTAAAAAAATTTTCCCCTCCTGATGTATTCCATTGCTGTGAAAATTGAATACAACTCCATTATATGAGAGAAGCCGACGTATGGTATTTAGTAAATTTTAGATATATTTATGTTCGCATATTAAAACACTGCTGAATCTTTGCAAGCTCAATACACTATCTTGAAGTAGCTCTTTTCCTGAATAGACACATTGAATTATTTTTAGTGCAACGGACTATTGATTGTCTTCTATCATAATTAGTTGTAGACCAAGTTAATGTGTTTATGAGGAACCACGAATTTTTCTATTTATTGAATTAATATTGTCAGGTTGACGTTGTCGTATACCGATTTTAAATTTGTGAAGATTACTAGAGTGTACCAATTTTTTATAAACTTAGTAAAAATATCAAAAGTAAATAAAGTTAAAGCATCTTGTGTGTCTGCACCCTTCCGAAATCCATACCGTGTTTTTGGAAATTTATTGTGCTTAAAGGCGTACCAAATTAATCTTTTGTTAACAATATTTTCCAATATTTTATCCCAGCGAGACAATAATAAAAATTGGTCTGTATGATGAATACACCTTCAAGGTCTTCCCAGGTTTAAGTACGGAGCATTTAAACTGTTTTTTCCATTATGGGGAACATTAACCATCATCTAAAATTTTATTAAAAAGGAAATATTGTTTAGCTACCGTAGAAAATAATTTAATAGCCCTATAAAAGCTACCGTCAACTCCAACACTTGTAGTTTACTTAGAAAAACTTATGTTTAATTATCTTTTATTTTCTATATTTAAAGATTTATATTTTTCTTTTTTGGTTTATTAATTTGCGCCTTAAGTTGATTATCTTTACTACTTATTTGAGTTATAATATTTTATACAGTACGAAAGTTAGTTTTATCACAGTCACGCTTAAGTGGATACCGACGCATGTAGGAATTCGCATTACGAAACGACTGATACGGTAACGAGATCCATTTTCAGAACAGTGAGGAATATAAAATTAAACTGGAAGGAATATATATATATATACATATATCCTTAACTAAAATTAACTTATCTATCAGGTAGAATGAAGATTTCTGTAATATTAGCCAACAGAAAGGAAAAGCATATATATTTTGGGTGGGGGGGGGGCTTTAAGCACAAATTCCACCCATCGTCATAAAAGCATATTATATTACTTATAAAAAAAACTATTAGTCACAGCATTTAGTTTATAGAGAAGGAAAGGACTAGAGATGATCTACTCATAATGTGCAGATTATGAGTAGGTAACCATCGCACGCTTGCTCACTTAGCTGGAATTGGTGTAGTCCACTATAGGACACACATTGTACGGCAATCCGACGACTACAAAAGAGAAAGAGAAATTTTTATTAATAATGCCTCAAATGAGTACTCTTCCGATTCCAATCGCACAAATAGTGATTAGCCCGTGTTCTGCAGAAGCTAAATATTTTTACATGATTATTTAAGATCTTGGGAAGTTCTGATATAGTTAAAGACCGCCACCCGTACATGTATATACATATAAATGTAGAATTGAGTCATATAAGTGAATTTTGCTTACGGAGTGTTGTCATAAATAACACAGAAACAACAAAGTCGCAGATAATAGTACTAATCAAATTCACTATAAATCATGCTACAATAAACCACTGTAATTACCATACCCTTCCTGATAATCGAATATCCAGACTATTTTCCTTTTATATCGTGTCGCGATAGCCTGGTTGCTAGAGCGCTTGACTTCCGATATGGAGGTTACGGGTTCGATCCCGAGCGACGACAAACTTATTACAAGAATTAAATAAATAAATAATCGCTAGTAATCACGTGGAAGGCAATGGCAAACCACCACGTTCAACATCATATGCGCACTAGGTCAGTACACAGCAGACACACACGGGACTGCATTTGTATATGTCGATATAAATCAAACGATTACTAATCAGTTCCGAATGTAGTCTTGCGCGTGCACACCTGCGTTGTATATAATAATTGCCTAGTACACTATGCCTGTGTTTGTACAGCTAAAAATGTACCAATAGGTAGTCGCCGATGCTCAGTCGCACCGACAAGGCTAAGCCTTTAGAACAAAAAACCATAAATAAACGGAAAATATTGTAACAAGATCCGTAAAAACAATTAGCCTTTGTGTCCGCTTCCGTTCAACTCCCTTCTGGTGCACTTTTGCAATTTTTATCTAATTTTACATATAATAATAATTTACTACAGGGATTTTTACTTTACTCCATTCGTCGATTATTTTCGGTAAAAACCACGTCACCATTATTATTTCCATTGACGTTTCGAATAATATTACTTTATTCATCATTAGAAGAAGAAAACACTGAGCTGGACTAAGTCCATTTCTTTAATAAATATCCAACATTCGCAGATATGCATCTGATGTGTTAATTACAGGTTTTTTGTTAAGTTGACTAATCACCGTCTTCCAATTTGAGTCGATTTAAACGTTAATGGAAAAAAATTGTGACATGGTTTTTACCGAGAATAATCGACGAATGGGGCAAATCAAAAAAGCCACGAAAGTTTAAAATCGTTTTCAACCAATCTCTAAGGGCTTTCTAATTATAGTCTTCAAACGAAGTGAACCTCTCTGATTAATTTTTACGATTATCAAAGTGCTTTTACAAGCAATTAATAGTAAGGATATTTTAAGATAACAAAATATATTTTTAAAATTTATTGTGTTACAACTCGCAGAATGATGTAAGGTTTACTAAATTCAAAGAAAAACATAAAAAAATAAATAATGTAAAATAATGATAATAAAAATAAGTAACAAGCAAACAGTAAAAATGGAAGCGGACGTGGAAATCGGAAAGTAAGTGAAACAAAAATAAAACAGATAAAGAAAATGCAAAGAAAATTAGTTGTATTTTTTTGGTGGTGGGGGGTCAACCGGGAACCTTTACCCAGAAACAATTAGAAAAGTAAGGAATCAATTATATCTTGATACGGTCAGATATTATTAGGAAGGAGGAACAAATAATAGGAACGATGTATGAAGAAGGAAAAAACAGGATATAAGAGGCGCAATATGGAGTAGGAAGAATAAGTCGCAGCAAACTGGAATTAGAAAGCAGAACGCTCAACAGAAAGAAATGAACACTCAAAAAAAAAACATGATCTGCATCGCAAACACGCTTCTGCTTTGAGTGGCGAGAACAATATGGCGAGGTAGCAAACGAAAAACGAAGACAGAAAAAAGGCCAAAGTGAATGGTTAAGGCGCAGACGAATGACGGAGACAACAATAGGACGACGAAGTAAAGGAAACAAAGAAAACCACGGATTGACACGAAGATTGGTTGTTCAGAAGAACAATTGTTTCAGAAAGAGGAAATCTACATATCCGAAAAAGACCTAAGATGAAAACCTTTACACAACGGGAAGAAATTAGATGATGGGACTTTTTAAAAAAAAGAAATGAGAAGAGGCAGCAATCCGAGCCAAGTAGTCCGCCGCTTCATTACTGAAGTTGCCCGAATGGTTAGGAACCCACAGCAAATAAATTTGAATGGAATGGAGGAAAGGAAGAACGTGGATAAGTGAGCGTATGCGGAGTATGATAAAATCACAGGAATGATCAATTAGGGGAGAACGAATGAAGAACGGTCATGGAGTCAAGTATAATTAAGAATTTAGAGGAAAGGTAATTGGAGGAAATGAAAATAATGGAATGTAGAATAGTCATTAATATGTTCATGAATGTAGAACCGAAAAGAGTCAGACAAAAAGATTCTGAAAGGTCGGAATCTGGGAAGATAACGGAGGCACCGACACCACCTAACCTGTTCAAACCATTTGTAAATACGGTTACATGAGATGGAAATTGAAAATTGATAAAGCTATAGAATTCCTGTCTGATTAGGGCCCGTGGAAGAAATTTGAAGAGCGTAAGTATAGTAAACATTTTAGAAGTACGGCAGAGTTCGGTGAAATTAAAATAGAAATCGGGGAGATTGTCAAAGGAAAAATTGTGTAAGAGAAAAACGAACTAAGCCGAAGAGAGATGAGAGATAAAATAGAGGTTTTTCTAGATGTCAAACGCCAGTTCCTAGAAATGGAAAGGTAGGAATGGATAAGAGTAGAACACGTGAGTGGAAGACACTTAGCGAGGAAACGATAGCACAAATAAGATATGCGAATAGAAAAAGGTGGTGCATTAGATTCGGCAAGAAGTGCTGGAATCGGAGAGGATTTAAGAGCACCAAGGCATAGACGAAGGCAAGAACTTTGAATTATATCTAATTTACAAAGTCGGCACATAGAAGAGGCACAACCATACAGAAATGAACAGTAATCAAACTAAGGAGAAATAAGGACATAAGGATCACCACACTATTTGGTTGGAGATAGAGGCTTCAGCAGTTTAACTTTTTGATTGTAGAACAGGAAAGATATTTAATATATTCGGAGAAGGTTAACCGACTGTCGAGGAGGATATCAAAATAACAGAATCAATTAACACGAGAAATAAAGGTGTTCGCTAGGGATAAATAGACAGAAGCAAGATTATAAGGTCGTAAATACGACGTAACAAGATTTAGTAGGAAAAATAGACAGATTAATTCAGGAAAGGAAATTTTCCAATACGGTAAGAGACGAATTAAGTGCTTCACTGGCTGATGTAATATCATGAGATGAGGCAAAAAGTAGGATGTCATCAGCAAAGAATAAAGAAAAAAAATTTAGAGGAAGAGAAGCCACACTGAAAGTGTATATGTTGAAAAGAGTAGGCCTGAGGGACAAAACCTTGGAGAAGACCTCGAAAAACCGTTTTTGACGTTTTAAAAGATCGAGCAGACGGGTGGATAGAACGATTCAGCATGAAGTTGATAATAAGGGAAGTAAACTGCATTGGAACGTTAATTGCTGTCATCCTATCTTTCAGAGTGGGTAAATAGACATTATCAAAGGCACAGGATGCAAAAGCATTTATTCGGAAGAAGGGCATTTTGAATCATGAGTGCGCTCAAAAAAAACGCCAAACATAAAATTAGAAATAAGTAACAGCGTGCAATGGAGGAAGAAAAGCTCTCAAAATGTGAATCGGGAGAAAAACGTTTAAAATCAAATGGGCTCATAAAACTGAAGAAACTGAATTAAATAAAGGCGAAAGAAATTTTTACTTATTTACAATAAATGTGTTAAAAGTATGCAAATGAGAAAAGTAACGCCGTATTAAATCTTTTTTACAGATATTACGCGATTCATTGTTCGAGCATCAAACTGAACAAAATTTTCGCGAAGTAAACTCTTGCAAAGCGGATGCGACAAAATTACTGGATAAGTTAACGAGGGAATTCTGTCCAATGTTACGTAATTTCGTTGCATTTTCTAGCATTTCGTGTGGATACGGAAACAGTGGTCAGTCGAATTACGGTATGGCTAATTCGGCAATGGAAAGAATTTGTGAAAAACGATCAAATGACAAGCTCCGTAGCGTTGCTATAGAATGGGGTGTGGTTGCTGATGTTGGATATTTACAGAACAAAAATTACCTGCATTGTAAGACACGCTGTTATGTATATATCTATATATTTACTAGTTTTTACCCACGGCTTCGACGGTATATTAATACCTGTTTAAATGTGTACTTGGAAATTCATAAAAAAAAAAATTTGTTTTATCTGGAATTATATTTATGTAAAGATTATTTCTCTCTTTTTCGGGGGAAATATGTTTATCGCCGTCTAACAAAAAATGGTTTTCATGTTTCACGTTTAGCTGAAAAAATCAAAATTAATAATATATAGTATTTTTTTTTTTTGATTTTTAACCGCGCCATGATAGATGTTAAAATGACAAATAAAATTTAATTTTAATAAGGAGTAGAAACTTTCTGAGTTTTAAAAAATTTCAGAAAGGAGCGATAATGACTCAAACATTTTTAAATTCTCGTATATATCCATTTACAGGAATGCTGCGGACAAAATATATCACGATGGTATCAGAAATTCAAAATAGGAGTGCTTTGAATTTATTATTAGTTTTATTATATTTAATTGCCTAATTTTTATTTTTATTTCTTACTGTTTTATATCTCATCGATAGATTAAATTTGCAAATGTTCCCTTATAAAATCGATTAACGCATATTCAATTACAACCACTTGAGCCACCGGCGGTTGATCATATTCTTATAAACTACCCTACTTCCAACCCTCCAGAACGAAACACAGATTTGATAATCTCAGCCATGTCCTCTCGAATTCAGAAGAGAGCTCAGTTTTTCAATTCTTCAAGGACAATGGATTAAGGGTAGTCCTGTAACCGGAGACTATTGGGCCGTAATAGTCGAGATATCACACACGGCACGTTGAGAGGAATAAAAAAAAAAAAAAATACATAAATAAAATAGCAGCGATGCAGTTAAAAATTTAATATTTTTCCGTGAAAGTGAATTAATTCGTGTTTTTAACCAAGCCCAATAAAATTCGAACTGTCATCTTCAATTCGTTACTTATTAAGAGTTTGTTGCCGGATCGGAAAAAAATAAACAAAAATTTACGTTGCCTAGCCGGTTCGGTATGAGTAGAGAAAAAGTTGAGAAATATACGGGTGTCGAAATTATTCACTTTTATAAGATTTGTTTTGTATCTTGGTGGTCAGCTATTAATCACCAATTAGAGCTTATGTTCCGGTTACCAGTAGGGCGATTACTCGGAGACGCATTTTCGTTTGTACCGTAAACTATAATTACCAGTTGGCATTCCCCGTCCGTTTAAACTACGTTACGAAACACGTTGCATCATTTTTTTAAAATATCCATATAATAAAATTTGATTTATCGATTATTTATTTAAAAATTTAAATTTTTAAATTATTTTCATAGTTTATTGATTCCGTTATTTCATTTCATGTAACAAAAAATTAGGTATTATTTCATAACTATTAATAAATGTTTTAATGTAATATATATTTATATGGAATAATTGAAATATATGAAATGATTTGTATAGAATTAAAATTACCTGATTATAATCTTAAATTATTACAATAATGTTAATAATGGATTGTTAAACAAGCTTATTACTCGCCTGATTTTTATTCATTTCTTATTCACATCCGTAGTCAAGATAGAATGTCCCACAATTTCTATTTTATTTTTTGTTTTAATTTATTAATATCGTGCTTCAATTACATATAAATACCGCCGATGCAATTAATCAAACATATCATAAAGAGCCCAACGCCCGTCTATTTTATTTACAAGCACATTCCGCCAGTATTTATAAGCATTATTATATATTGTCAGCAAATTAGCATTGTTTACTAACTAACGTGAATATAAATAAACGATTATATTAGCAGACGCGATAAAACCTAGAGAACAGAATTTATAGTATTAAGTGTTTTATTTTATTTGTTTTTTTTTTGTTTTTTTATTATTTTTTTTAAACATCTAAAGTGCAATATTGTAATTAGGAAATCGATTTGTGAAAGAAATTGACGCGTTTATTAAGGAGAAATGTAAAGGTATTTTACTATTTCATGGTGCACGGCATATTAAGACGTATTTTACAAAATAAAATTTTGAAAATTAAGTCACTGTATTACAGTAGCAAAATGATAATGAAAAATACAAATTCAATGGATTCTAAAAATTCGCATTATCATCAAAAAGTCGTGTAATCTCTCGTGGAGATATCATGATTATGACCATCTGATGTAAAAAATATTGCCATTGATCTCTGTTGTGAGCCGGTCGAACACACTCAACGAAATTTTTTCTAACAGTCATTCGGATCATGTCTAATCATTTCGTTGGAACGCGGCCACTCTATTTTTCCTTCAAGAATTCCCATCCATCCCCCGCTTTTATTACATAACCAAATTATTTCGGTATTCTTCTAATTACTTCGACGATAATCTCATTTTCATTACTTCTACTTCTAGTACTGAACCATTCAGTTATGTCTAAATTATGACATCTATACTGCTATCAGATATAAAAAATGCAATAAAATTGTTTTGTTTTTTTTTTTCAAAAATACCAACACATTTGGAATTTTTGAACAAAAGAACGTAGTGAAATAAAGTAAACAATCACGATCCCCTTTATATTGAAGTTTACATTTTTTTTTAAATTAGTTTAAGTTCGTTTAACAAATCTTTATTACACTATAACTAGAGTAATCAAAGAATTATTTATTTATTATGACTCTTTAAGTATATTCTGAAAAATTGTTCTAAATTTTTCGAATTATATTAAATGAATTAAAATGAAAACCGAAAAAATGATGCAGGAAGAAGGAGACTGTGGTTAAAGCGAAGGCGACAAATAGCAGGGATTGTAGAGCGTTTAAGAGAGGGATAGTCAAGGAACCATGGACGAGAAGAAAGAAATAGCCGAATAGAGAGATAAAAGGAGGCAAGATTAGAAAATGAAAAAGAATAGGAGTTGAGCCGTAATTTGGAAAGAACGACTGAAGAAAGAAGAGCAATATTACGGGCTGAAAATATACCAAAAAATGTACCTCTGCAATTGGGAGAACGAGCTAAGAAATCCATAGGAGATTGATCTCGATCGAGTGGAGAAGAAAAAGTCATGGATCAGAGCGAACGTTTGAGAAGTATTACATAATCGGAAGAGGAAATAAAATAGTTTATAGAACGCCTTTACAATCCGTGATTATGAGCGCTTTATAGAAAATTAGTAATAAGGAAGCAAAGAGAACAGCGCGTAGAATAGCGATAGATTCCGCATAGAAAATTGAGCGAAAGGAGGGAAGCTTGAAGGATTCTGATATCTAAAATAAATTTAACGACTAAAATAGTTTGAGATATTTTTTTAAATATCTCGATTGCCAAAAAATAATTGTACAAGAACTAATTCTGAAAAAATAGAACAGAAAAAAAGATACATTTCCAAATATCGAAATTCCTTTTATAAAACCCAAAAACAAAAAAAAATGGAAAGCATATCTTATTTCACACAATTAGCTGTACCTAAGGCATTTATTTATAATGCCGAACAACGGTAAAAGATTTTTTTTCCCAATACAAAATAATAAACCTCACAGTAGTTATACAGAGGTCAGTTAATGCATTTTAGTATGTTAGCGTTTGAAAAGCAGAAGACATCTGCTGAATGTATCAGTATTGTTTAAAAAAGGTTTAACAATGAGCAAAATCAAAGATAGCGGTTGTATTAGGCTTTTTTTTTTTTAGCGTTGTAGCGTATACTATTATACTGTTTTATATAAATAAAAAAGAAAGAACTTAAACATAAGTGAAAGCTGTTATATGAATAAATAAAGATACCAAAATTGTTAAACGATCAAATATACCAAATAATGCCATTCTTCTCTTTAGTGCAAAATTTTAAACGGCATTTTTTCATTTTATTAATAATTAGATATTAAACATTTTTTTTTTTTTATTTAACATTCTAGTATATTTTGTTTATATTTAATTTAAATGTTACTTATGTTGTAATTGGTAATTATTTTTTCTTATTAAATACATTATTCTTATAGTATATGTAAAGTAAAGTAAGTCCCATACCCTTGACAGGATGTCCGGGATTGTGGAACTAAGATTCACGATGTGCTAAGCCTAACGGTACTGAAGAGAATAGGGAGGGGAGCAGGTCCTTACTCCCGGACGCCTTTGCCCCCCAAATTTCTCTGAGACCCAGTTATTTTTTTCAAGTTGGATAAACCCGGGAGCGACTTGGATCCGGGACGAGACAAGCCTCGAACCCGTTGACCTCTGGTTTAGTAGCCAAATACCTTAACTACTAAGCTACCGCGCTACCATGTACTATATATATATATATATATCTTCGTTTTATGGTTCGGGATGACAACCGCGTGTTCTGTTTATTATTTTATTTATTTAAAGTGATAATACTATCATGCGCGGTCCATTTACTACGTTATTATTTTAAAGGGTTAAAATTTATTTTTATTTTTAAAGTTATCATAAAGTAATCCGCCGAGAATAGAGATATATCAATCAGATGATAATAATCAACTCCGCCGAAGAGGGATATAATTTTATTTATTTTTATTGAAAAAAGTATTCATCATATTATTTCGATATCTATGACAGTGTTACGTATTTTTTATAGCGGGAAAAATTAATATTGATGCGTAATTTTCATAAATTGAATATTTTCATTATTTTAGATAGTGAAGTTATAGCGCCGCAACCTATTGAGTCATGCTTGGAAGTTATGGACATTAGTTTGTGCACAGATTTTCCAGTTGTTTCTAGTTTCATTATGAACGATAAACGAAGTATTAATTCAAACAACGAAACACCAAATAGCATTGTTAATGTTATTCAAAAAAGTACAGGTAATATAAATTCTATACAAAATCAAAAAAAGGAAGAAAATTACTCTTTGATCATCCGTATTTTAGGTATCTATACAAATAAAAATAGTGTTATTGAATAATGTATAATTTGTCATTTAAAACAAATTTTGTCTGTCTATTTGTTACCTTTTCAAAGAAAAATTTCCAGCAATCTGAACCAAAATTTGTATCATGAAAAACCTCTCTTTCCATCACCTAAACGGTAGAAATTTTATACTAACTACTATATTTTCATTTAATTTTGAAGGAAAAAGAATAAGTTTTAATTTCTTTTTTGTGTGACAGTGCGCTTCTGTATCGCAAATTGTTACTGTTAAAAATATTATTAAACGTGTGTTGTATGTAAATTTATGAAAAAATTAATTGTACTTGGCTGAACAGAGAAAGAAAACAAAAGTGAGAAACAATAAAAAAAGATAGGTTATTTAATGTTTGGTTTTATTTACTTTTGGCTAGTATCTGGATTTCACACACTTCTGCAGTTCCGTTAACACATAATTGTTTAAATGAGAAGTTTCACATATTATGTATAATATTAGTAAAATATTAAATTGAATTGGGAGGATACATTTAATTTTATAATTTAGGGCCCCCAGGTTGTTGAATTTAGTACTGTTATTAACAAGTTACTTTATGTAAAAATAGTATGTATGAGATTAATGTTGCGTTTTGCTGTTTGATATATACAGAGCAAAAGACGCTTGCTAGAGTTGTATGTATAGAAATTTTGACTACATTTGCATTGACAATAAAATATGTACCATTTCAGTATCTCTTAGGGGTAGTCTTGCATTTGCCCAAATTGCATATAGAATAATGTAACGTAAGCACAATAGATGTGTATAATAAGAATGTAAAAAAATAGATAATCAGAACGTTCGAAATTAAGCGATGTTCCCATTTTCTGCAAAAAATTTCGCGATTTTTAACTGTTCAATTTTTTTTTCTTTTACCAATATTTCGAAATTTTACCTAATGTTTTTGCTAGGATGTTAATGTTTTTTTTATTCTCAATACTTATGTATTTAATTTTTTCTGTAAAAGAATATTTAATTTATTCTTTTTTTCTAATGTTTAATTCATTTTTTAATTTATTCTCATATTTTTATTGTACAGACATTACGCATACTTTTTTCTTTTTTTTTTATATGCGTTACACTTATTTTTTACTCTATTCCTTGTTATCAGATTTATGTAAACCGGTCAATCCGATTTCCACGCGATCAGTTAGTTATTGCATGCTCCATATTTTATTTCTGATTTAACTGATTCGCGATAAATTAGTTTTCCATATCACTTTACTGATATTTATGTCGTTTTTAGGTAAACATATTAATAAGCTAGATCATAATAGTACACTGTATGAGCTTGGTTTGGATTCGATAAATATTGCAGAAGTGATACGAATTCTGCAACAGTGTTTCGGAATTTCTTTAAGCGCTAAAGACGCGATGAAATTGAAAATTTCAGATATCAAATATATTTCTAAATATCAGAAAGGTTTGCACATTGAACTATATTAAATAATGTATGTCAAATCGCCAAAGTTATGTGTTTTATAAATTTATATATTAATCAAACATTAAGCATATGGGTATGTTTGTGTTGTAAATTAAAGATTTTTAATTATTATTTAATCGCATTATTTATTTATTTTTTTTAATCACTTAAATACACTAAAGCCAATTCATTGCGGCAAGGTATATTAAATATAAAATGTATAATTGTATAATGTGTTTTCTAAAAATCCATCATCGTACATTTAAATATATGGCATTGCCGACTTTAGCGAGAAATAGTCGAAAGAAACGAGCGAAGGAAAATAGTTCCTCACTCGAATCGTTAGCTGAGCTACGTTTTAAAAAATATATTTCACGCATTTCGGTATTTTTTAATAAAAATGTTTAAAGTTTAAATATTTAATTGTTTTACGTTATTCAAATTACTTAATTTGCTCTAATTTATTGTTTATTTTACTTTATATTATTATTTACTAGTTTTCTTTACTTTATAAATTACTGAAAATTGGAGGAATTAGCTAAAGTTTTTGGAAATAGTGAATTTTTATATATAGTCGTCCCTGTAAAAAAAAAGAAATAATGAATCGGGAAATACTTCCGATCATACATAATTTAAATGTACCAAAAATTTTATAATACCAAAAACAAATCATAACATTGATGAAGAATATTTCAAAAAATCTCACATGATAAAAGGAACAATTAAAAAGATAGTGTAACAAAGCTAACTCTACAAGAAAAACCAACGCCTCAGTTAAAACGAAAAACCTTGCGCGTATAAATTGAGAGCTGACTTCTGCATATTCAAATTATTTACATAGATAATACCATTTTAGTATTAATATTTATGTATTATTATGTATAGAATGTTTCAAAAAATTTTCGCCATCGATTGTATCCGAATTGAGAAAACAGAAAAAAGGAAATGATTCTGTTTTAGTTAGTAAAATAAGTCTCGTATCTTCGATAAGACGTCGGGGGTTGTGAATTTAGGACACCTAAATTATGTAAGCCGATTTTTTGCCCATAAATTTAATTTCGCAAATTACCTTTCTATTTATATTTTTTTGTATCGTACATGAATATTCTATTTTAATTATGCAATTTTTAACTGTACATTTTATATAAAATTATTTTATTGTTTGCCTTTTGCACTACTTCATGCAGTCTTTATGATATTGCGGCATTACAAAAAAAAAAGAAAAAAAACAAAAAAAAAACATTTTAATAAAAACAAAATTTTAATATTTTGTTTCGGTGTACATATTATTTTTTTAGATATTTCTGATGGTAAATCGGGCGATTTGAAGTACGTAGAAAAAATTTCGATTCTAGAGAAAATATATGAAAATTTTATTACTTCGTTCAAAACAAACAACACGGTAACTCTAGAATCAATTGTGAGGCTCCCTTCTTTTTTAAACAACGGATCAACGGTTGAAGTTGCAACAACTAAAGAACGAACGCTTTTCGTATTCCCCGGAGTGGATGGTAAAGATTATTTTTTTTTATTACGGAGAAATAATTTTAAATTAATTTATTATTTATGTACAAAATTATACAAAAACATAAATACTTATATTTATCCGACATACATTTTTTTTTGTTTTTATTAGAAATAAGTGGGTTTCACAGGGCAAACATGCCCGTTGTGTGAGTGCCCAACACTTATCAGCGTTTATTACAAAAGATACAAATTATAGAAATTTCAACTATCTTAACTTATTCTCTAAATAACTATAAACCCAGCATTATATTTAAGTAAGAGTATATTTACATATGACAGTACACAACATGCCGCGTAATACGCATCTGTTACACGCAGACAGCTTAATACTTAAAATCGAAAAAAAAAAAATAAATAACATTATCTGAGAGAACTTAAAATCCAGGAAGGACACGACAGAATCAAAACCAACAAACCGTAAAAAGAAAAGAAAAAGAAAAAGAACCATTAGAGAGTAGCGAGATAAAGGGCGTAACTTAATTTTCAGTCTTTGCACCGTTCGGCGCATAACATTACTGGTTGGACTAAGAAAATAATAACTTTATTATAAACAACCGTAATGATAATAATTACTTCACGCTCACAAAGAATTATAAAATAGTTTAAGAGTAATCATAGTTGAAGTTGGTAGCTGCATTTTATCCACGAGTAAATTAAAAACATGAATAATAATCAACTGATTACACGCTCACTGTTTAAAACTACAAAATAAAAAGGTTATTTGATTTTCAACGATTAAACTAATAACTACGAAATTCGTGAAATATTCTTCGGCCATATATATATATATATATATCTATTTACCGAATAATAAGGGAAAAACTAAGTACATGTCACCTAACGAGAGGGAGGGGGTACTTTTTGTATATTCTTGTCGAGTAGTAGAACGTTGAAATGTTTAAAATCATTTCATACCGCGCTAATCTGTTGTAAGGAATTAGTTTAAATATTAACAAACGTTATAGTTAAAATTCATATGGAAACCGTATATTCATTTTAGCGTGCGTATACATGCAGACTTAAGATTTACATGTTTCTCTTAGTTATGTTGAATTATGGAGAATACTTGTTCACATTTCGTTATATTTGAATTTAATCGTTTCCGTCTAATTAAATTCACGATGCAATTAAAACAGGTGTTGCATCATCCATGATACCGATGGCGTCCAATATTGATCAACAAGTTTTGTGTTTCCAGTACGGATATAATTTTCAGTCGGTTCAGGATCTCGTTTTGAGTTTGTTGCCGGTAATCAGACATTAGTTCCTTTTTTTAGTATTTAAATTTTTTTACAAAAACTTTTTGTATCGGATTCGAAAGAATTCAAACAAACTTAGATAATTATGTAATTTGCTTGTTTTTCTACAACTCTTTTTTATATTTCGCATTACTGAAACGACTGCGTTCTGTTTAAGTTTTAATTCTCATAGAATTTTTTTTTTTTTTTTTTTGTTTTTATCGCTTTTAATCTGCATCCGTGTTATTTCGTTTACAAAATTTACTTTTTTTCCTTCAATTCGTCGCTTTTTTCTTCTTCTTTTCACGTACAAAGTGCTTTTTAGCTTACGATGTCTGTAAGTTCTTAAAAAATTGTGCGCAGAATTTCAATATCTTACTGTCCGCGTTTATCGTCGATATTTCACACACTAATTTCATCGTAGTCTGCAAGTATCACAAAATTACTCTTACAATTTAAAGTTCATCTTTTTCTATTTCACACGATGTTTTTTTTAAATGCTTGAAAGCCCGTTTGCTAGTGCTAAAGCTGTATTTATTTATTTATTTTTGATGTCTGTCGTTCTCACACAATTCAGACATGTAAATATTCCAATTCTAATGTATTTTCTACATTTCCAACACCAATCTTTTACCCCTCTGTAAATACCACCTGATTGTTCTTCAGCTAGTATGAATTTTTCTGGTTTCCATTCTGTTCTCATATGCTTTCACTTCGTATTTGTTTATCGGATCTAACACATCTACTCCTCGTCTGTTCGTCTTGTTTATCACCTAAACGTATTTCTTAAATTTTTGTTTCTTTACTGTTTTCATTTATCTTGCGATTAATACCAAGATCTCTTCTTATTTCTTCCTATGAACATTCTTGTTGTCTGTGCTGTATTTAATGTACAGAATTTTTAATCTTTCGGTCTTTCTTTGTGACGAAGTTCGTCGAAAAAGTCAGTTGATAAACCGGAAAGGAAGAAAACTGATTTGAAATTTTATCAGAAAGAAAATAAGCGGAAGTGGACATTGTCAAAGGCCGCGCAGGTATCAACCAAAGAAGCAATAAGAAATTTCTTTTCGATAACTGTCGCGTAAACGTTTGCTAAAAAGGAACTAACAATCGAAGAGGCCTTGAATGGAAACCAAACATATTGTAATAAATTGTTATGCTGGAGCCGCCAAATAAGATGTCGGTTAATTCAACTTTCGAAAAGCTTTCTTACCCGTAAGAGGCAAGAAAGATTGGGCAAAGTGATGAAGAATTAAATTTAGGAATCGGAGAACGATAAAGGTATGTCAAAAAGAAAGAGTAGAACCGGAGCAAAGAAAAGTGTTAAATAGGTTCAAAAAGAACCGAAGAGAATAATCAGAGAGATTTTTGATTTTTGAAGATGGGAAAAAAAATTTCATTTATTCTAGAAGAATTATCTATTATTTTTTTTTTATTTTCAAAACTCTTGTATCATAATTTTTTTTGCAAACAATTGCTTGTTTCATAAATAATGTTTTTCTGTTAATTCGCTTAATTTTTTTCACTTTTAAAAATGTTCTATAAATAATAAAAAAAATTTAAACGATATTTTTTAAGTATATACGATTTTGTTTTTACACGTAAGACTATTTTCCTCAGTACTGTGTTTTTTTTTTTTTTATCTTTTTTTAGGAAATCAAACGTAGAATAAATCCAAATGATACGTGTAACATTTTAGGATACTCTTACGGCGGTTTAATAGCACTAGAAATCGCCAGTATACTTGAACGTGAAAATATTCATTGCCTTTTATATTTGATCGATAGTTCCCCGAAATTGGTTAAAAGTATTAACAATTCCCTTTATAGCCCGATCGATTTCCGAACAAATATAGCAGTTTTTATTAAAACTATACATCCCGCAGTCAGTGCCGATGAAGTATGTATAGTGATATTTTCATATATACATTATATACATATATGTATATTAATATGTGTGTAACTCCGTATGCGTTTTTTTTTTTTTTTTACGGTTTGGCTTTAAATACCATTTGGCCGGTAAAGTTAGCCGATTAAAATAATAACTGAAAAATATGTTGGCAATTTCTGGTAAATTTAAATTATACAAGTTCGTCAAATTTTATTGAATAAATCTAAAAATGTGTGACCATGCTGCATTCGAACGTATTGAAATTGATACGAAGACCACTCCCGTTTAAGAAGTAGAGAAAACAAAGTGTAACGTATTTGGTCAGTTTGAGTTTAAATTGAAAAATTAAATAGCTGATAAATCAAAAGTGGAAAAATACAATTACGAGTATATATGTATTTCGGTATAAATAAAGCCATTGATACAGTGTTTGCGAAATTAAAACCACCTTTCTCTTTTTTATCGTTATTATAAATTAATATTCGCAATACTTAAATTAAGGTCCTCATTAAATGTCAAATGAACACGATGTTTCACAAAGCATATTCTACGGTAATTGCTATATTACCAAGTAAGAGGTAAAGATATCGTATTCCGATAAATGTAACTGGAAACCTGAGATGGAATATTATCAGCGGTTAATAAAGTTTCGGTACCACACAAATACAGTGGGGAAGATTAAAACCAGTCTTCGTACGTATAACGTATTAAATATATAAGTGTCATAAACTATTAAAAACATTTCAACGATCGGGTTTTTCGTAAATTTATTATGTGTCCTCATTAAACTTATTTCGGTGAGATTTTCAATATAGTTCCCGAAAAAAACTCCGCAGTAACTGGAGGTTCCTACCGGCGTACTATACGAATGTTTAATTCCCATCGTTTTTCAGCATACAATTTTCTTCGTACTAAATTATTGTTTTTTTTTTAAAAAATCCTTAGTTTTTTTCTGGAAAATAAACTTCTATAAACTTCTTTTTACCTTCCGGTTATTTGTCTTTCTAAATTAAAACCTCTTTTCTCAGATTTATTTCCCTAATTCCCGATTGCTAGCTTTAAGAAGACAAAAAAAAAACGTTAAACATTTGGCCGGCTAATTAACTGTTCGCAACAATACGGGTTTCCTCTTTGCGACGAAACCGAATTGTTTCGCTTAATAATAGCTCACCCGAGGTCAATTTAAAAATACAAGCGCATAAAAGTAAAAACATTGCTACTATTAAAAAATAGTAAGTCAGTATATAATATAATAATGCCATTAAACGACATTGTAAAATTAAAAACTGAAATAAATGTGAATACAAAAAGATACTTTTAGCGGGTAAACAAAAAAAAAAAACAAAAAAAAAACGACAGATAAATATTTATTTAAATTTCCAATAAATCTCAATCTACATTACGGTATCCAGTGATATTGAAATATTGTATTCGAAAGTGTACGTAGTATATAACTAACGAAAATTATCAGAAGGATATAGCGGGAAAAAAATTTGTTCGCAAGAACACCGTTTAATTACATAATTATATAAACTTATGCTCTGCTAGTGTCGTTTATTCTATTCCGCGCATCAAAATTCATCAATCAAAATTGTAAATCCTTCACACATACTTTCAGTGTAAGTTGCATCTCGTATTTTAGAAGGTGCCTGCTTAATTTCTTCTAATAACGCTTTCCATAATAATAATCTTTGCAACTTTAATTCCTCCATTAGAGAATTCGCCTTTTCATTTCCTTGACCACCTAGCGTAGAAGATTTCAAATATCTAGGTGTTGTAATTGATAACAAACTCTCTTCTCGGTATCACCTCGACCATATGAACTTCCAAACTAAATAATAAATACTGTCAACTTTTAAGGGTTTGTCAAAACACACGGGGTTTTAATTTTAAATATAGAATGATAATTTATAAAGAGCACTAGTCGAGAATACCTTAAGCTACTGTAGTTCCGTTATCAGCAAGCGAGTGCAATCTAGAACTTCTAAAAAACATATACAAAGGGAATTTTTAATTAATGCATGTAGAGCATACGTAATGACACCACACTCAGCTGTAGTAGCTACTAACGGGTATTCTCCCAGTTGACCTGCTGATGCTATGCAGAGCAGTCATCTTTGTATTAAATAACCGTAAAACCTTTCAATACTTACAAGGAAAGCACTCGAACCCGAACTCACCGATTTTGATGAAATTGATATATGTTGTAGAACACAAAAAAATAAAAGACCCGTGTTTTTTTATATCTGCTAATAAACATATTAAGGGGGTGAAAACTACCCCCAAAGTTTGCCAAAAAAATCGTTTTTCTAAATATCTCGACTAATACTTAATATTTTTTGGTAAAACAAAATGGAGATTACTCCTTTTGAAAAAGCAAGTAATTCATGATGATTTGAACCATAAGGGATGCATACCCTATTTTATAGGGGTTGAAAACCCATATTTAATTCATTATTTTGGCGATAAAAAATAGTACAAAATCTAAAAATAATTTTTTAATTAATAAAATGAAAAACTGAAGTTGACCTGTTTCGGCATTTTCGTTAATTTCACCCCTAAAGGGGTAAACCACCCGTAACAGTACCCCAACCCAATCTCACCGATTTTAATGAAATTGATATATCTTGTAGAACACAAAAAAATAAAAGACCCGTGTTTTTTTATATCTGCTAATAAACATATTAAAAGGGTGAAAACTATCCCAAAAGTTAGCAAAAAAAAAAACATTTTTTCTAAATATCTCGACTAACAGTTAATATTTTTTGGTAAAACAAAATTGAGATTACTCCTTTCGGAAAAGCAAGTAATTCATGATGATTTGAACAATAATTGATGCATCCCCTATTTTATAGGGGTTGAAACCCCATATTTTAATTTATTATTTTGATGATAAAAAATAGTAAAAAATCTAAAAAAAATGTTTAACTAATAAAATGATAAAATGAAGTTGACCTATTTCGGTATTTTCGTTAATTTCACCCCTACAGTGGTAAACTACCCCTAACACAGAAAAACCAAAAATAGGAATTTCAAGCGATCAGATTTTGAATTTAATTCGGATACAGGGTTTTCGACGTCGCTGATTACGAATCTGATATCAATTATTTTTTTTTTTTTTTTTTTTTTTTTTTTAGTATATATATTTAATAAAGTTACAAAATAGAAAACTAATACGAACATATATAATTTAAATATAAAGGAGTATAGAAATTATTTTTATTTTAGCTCATTGCAAGTATACATCATATTATTCAACGAAATTTCGACAGTAATGGTAATCTTCATAAAAGTGTTTAAAACACACTAATTTTTTGCACCAACCGCAACGTACAATAGCGACATTTGTGCATCCTTCTATTTCGCAATGCGTATTACAAGAATCTCCGAAACTAAAATCTACAGGATTTTCAAATTTATTCGGCCTTTCATTTACATAACCACTTTTGTACCAGGAATATTTAAAAAGATCTTCATATCTTAATGAAGACAATTGGTTGTGAACCAGTAATTGAAGTTTTATTATATTATTTCTAATATGGAAATTTAAATCATAATTCATTAAAATTACGTCATCAGAAAATTTTCGAACAAAACTTCTCCAAATTCGGAATCCAAAAACATCAAGTGGTTGAATTTCTCCCGTCGTTCCAGTAAGAATTTTCTTCAAGTTAACAATTTTATTGTCTAACATTGTTTTTTCTACAACTTTTTGCCCAAGAGTCAAGTAATAGTAAGGAGGTATGAACTAAATTTGGTAAAAATATTTTCTCCAACCAAATTTTAAAGTGATGAAATAGGTCAACTTCATTTTATCATTTTATTAGTTAAACATTTTTTTTAGATTTTTTACTATTTTTTATCATCAAAATAATAAATTAAAATATGGGGTTTCAACCCCTATAAAATAGGGGATGCATCAATTATTGTTCAAATCATCATGAATTACTTGCTTTTCCGAAAGGAGTAATCTCAATTTTGTTTTACCAAAAAATATTAACTGTTAGTCGAGATATTTAGAAAAAATGTTTTTTTTTTTGCTAACTTTTGGGATAGTTTTCACCCTTTTAATATGTTTATTAGCAGATATAAAAAAACACGGGTCTTTTATTTTTTTGTGTTCTACAAGATATATCAATTTCATTAAAATCGGTGAGATTGGGTTGGGGTACTGTTACGGGTGGTTTACCCCTTTAGGGGTGAAATTAACGAAAATGCCGAAACAGGTCAACTTCAGTTTTTCATTTTATTAATTAAAAAATTATTTTTAGATTTTGTACTATTTTTTATCGCCAAAATAATGAATTAAATATGGGTTTTCAACCCCTATAAAATAGGGTATGCATCCCTTATGGTTCAAATCATCATGAATTACTTGCTTTTTCAAAAGGAGTAATCTCCATTTTGTTTTACCAAAAAATATTAAGTATTAGTCGAGATATTTAGAAAAACGATTTTTTTGGCAAACTTTGGGGGTAGTTTTCACCCCCTTAATATGTTTATTAGCAGATATAAAAAAACACGGGTCTTTTATTTTTTTGTGTTCTACAAGATATATCAATTTCATTAAAATCGGTGAGATTGGGTTGGGGTACTGTTACGGGTGGTTTACCCCTTTAGGGGTGAAATTAACGAAAATGCCGAAACAGGTCAACTTCAGTTTTTCATTTTATTAATTAAAAAATTATTTTTAGATTTTGTACTATTTTTTATCGCCAAAATAATGAATTAAATATGGGTTTTCAACCCCTATAAAATAGGGTATGCATCCCTTATGGTTCAAATCATCATGAATTACTTGCTTTTTCAAAAGGAGTAATCTCCATTTTGTTTTACCAAAAAATATTAAGTATTAGTCGAGATATTTAGAAAAACGATTTTTTTGGCAAACTTTGGGGGTAGTTTTCACCCCCTTAATATGTTTATTAGCAGATATAAAAAAACACGGGTCTTTTATTTTTTTGTGTTCTACAACATATATCAATTTCATCAAAATCGGTGAGTTCGGGTTCGAGTGCTTTCCTTGTTAGACAATCACGCGCGACAAGAAGTAGACTCAGTAACGACTAATTCTGTGACTAATCTAATAAGGAACTAGGCAAACAAAAAATGGTTAAAAGCGCACAAAAGCAGAAGTGAAAAATCGCTATTACCGTTTATGTCAAACTGTTTCGGACCAGACTACAATTGAGCGCCAAACTTATACATTAATACGAAATGTACATGAAAACCGAAATCTGGAAATAATTCCTGATTTTTACACGACTCAATTACTAACAAATTATGATGGGAATTCGCCGACTGTCATTACAAAATGAAACTGTACGAAAATAATAAATGTGACTGCAGCGACAATTTAAAAAAAAAGGATGGGTGGGGTAAAATAAATTATCTATTTTGTTAAATATATTTTTTTTTACTTTTATTTTTCTATGTATTTTTCTAGTTAAATCGTGTGTTAGAAGGATGCAGTAACTGGCAGGAAGCAATAAATGCAGCGTTGTCTTTGTTACCGGATCAGTTTCGTTATAAAAAAGAGGATCTAAATACTATATTAGCCGGAGTAATGAAAAAGCACGAATCTATTTCTAACTACAGCAGTCCAATCCTGAACAAAACTTTGAATTGCAAAGCATTCCTTATTCGAGCTAAAGAAACAATTCTCGATGTTCCGGACAATTACGAGTTGGAAAATGTAAGAATTTCGTTTACTGTTTAAAAAACGATACGTCCCATTATTCGATAGATTTAAATAATTGCATCTGTTTTCGTTTTCCACTCCACAAATTAACTCAACGATACACGTACGCGCACGGTTCAACGTTCTGCACGGATATTTACAATTATTTTATACGAATAGACTACCGCCATTTTTTTTCTTCTCTAGCGTACTTAACAAGAAACATTTTCTAAAAATAATACAGTCTCGAAACTAGGAACCTAATGAAAAACATGCCGCTATAGTTTGTAGTAGGAAAATGGCCGTGCGAAAAGGAAATGTGATTGTTAGATAAAAGAATAGAGATGGAGGAAATAGACGATATGTGCTGTAGAAAATCAAAATGGAGACAGGCGAGCTCGGTTTTTTAAAAATAATACTGATATATCGATGGAAGAATGTACGGACCGAAAAACGAGAAGATGACCCAGCTAATGAACGAGAAATATCGAACTAAACTGAGAACAAAGAATTGAAAAATGAATAGATTGAATTTTGTATTTTTTAAAAGAAAACTGTTCGGTATAACAGAAGAATTGTGCAGTGAGTAAGAATTATTTCGAGGGAAAAAGTCTGTACATGTCTCAACTTGTGTTATCGTATGCATGTAGAGATGTCAATATGTGAATTCGACTACGCATATGTGACGATTAAAAATACAATTTTTTACCGTATCAAACTGAAATTTAGTCTTGCATGTAGCATATAGAATATTACTGTAAACATATTTATATCTTTGTACAACGAGAATGAATGAATAGGTAGGCATGAAAAGAAGAGGGCTTCTAATACAAGATAGTAGTAGACAGCATCACATTAGTTATTAAAATGCTAGTGTATACAGACGCGTCAACAGTTACTAGAAAAATTCAATTCTACGTGACAGTGGTGAATGGTGGTTTCTGTTTTTTTTTTTTTTTTTTTTTTAGAAGGAGCTCTAAATATTGTTCAATTACGATAAATAAATACAAAAAGCATAAAATCTTGATCATACTCTTCTTATTTCCTCACATTTTCGTTTTCGTCTCGCATGCCCTACTCATCCTAACGACGAAGTCGTCTGCGATCCTGACCATATCTTCTTTGAATGTCCGTCCCTCGTGAACGAACGTACTTCTTTGTACTCCGATCTGTTATTAACCTCCCTAATCCTTATTGCGCTTTATATATCTTACCGTTTCCGTCGATTTCCGTGGTTCCGATTCTCAGTTTTTTTATTCTATCAATATTTGACACCGACTCTACGTCTAACTGATTCTTTTCCCCCGTGTTGTTTCTGGGCGAAGATCCATTGTTGGCATGCCCAACGGGGGGGGGATAAAATAAAAAAATAAAATAAAAAAAAAGTAATATTTTTTAAATACGCAAAAGTAAAATTTATATTCGCGCAAAAACGAAATTTCGGTACTTGGCAAAAAACTGCTAAGTCGAGTTTAGCAAAAATTAATGCTATTGTTATTAATAATGAATTTCACACATGCCACGGAAACTTTTTCTTTTATTAAAATGAAAACAATAAATCGAACTTTAAAAATTAAAAGTTTCTTCAAAAACTCGATAATTACTACTGCGTCATACAGTGCTATTCAACATTTTAAGCTTTCATTTTCAAATTTTCGCTGGATCGCACAAATTAATTCCAGAATAGCGTCCTATAATCCCCTATATGCACGGAAAATATTTTAATGAACTAAAGAAATTAAAAAGTAAAATTTCCAAACCGGATTGGGGAAACGTTTTTTTTTTTGATATTGGAAAGAGCTGTGAACTTTTTTTTTTAATTTTCAGTCTTTCCGCTTTAAGCGTGTATCTTTCCAAATTCCGGGCCCTAAATATCATAATTTTTCGAATTTCATATTTTCCCTATATTCCGGAGGCTTTAGTATGCTGTTTAAATAGCAAATCGGTAGCGTAATTCATAAAGAACCGGTTGTGAAATTTTTTAAAAATTTTCTTTTTTTTAAAATAAATTTTTACATTTTTTAAAATTTGGACCGTTAAATTTTAAAATTTTAAGGGTTTTATAATTTTCTTATGACTTCGCGAAGAAAATACGTTCAATCGAAAAATAAATTAACTCTTTAGCTAGTATAGTTGAGTTTCCACAGATAAACCTAAAACAATGCTTTGTTGTTTTCTATATTCGCTTATACGTTCCACTGTTAATTTAGGTCTGAAACGCAACGGGAATTTAGCAGTCGATGTGATAGACGTTTTTTTATATATAGCCTTTTTACGGAATTTTAACATTTTTTTTTCCTGCCAAGATAAATAAAAAATCGCAATTACGACTAAAATATAAAATTGTCACACACCGCACAAATGTGAATATTTTCATACAATATTACCGAAGGTTGCGAAAACACCGAACACACATTATAAACGAATACACACGGATAATGTGGGAGTAACGGATGGGCGGATGAAGCAAATTTACCGAAACGAAAATAGGAATAGGTCTAAATTAATCGGAACTCGAAAAACATACACAAAATGGTTGATGCACTATTGTAATGTTCGCAGTCGATCTTTCGATTTCCCGCTGGTCGCTAATTATTCGGATCAAGAACCTTTCAGTTGTTATAAGTGTCTCATTGTTGGGATAATCTTTTTGCGCTCCTCAAATTACTTTCTCCTGATTGCAGAGTCGTGTGTATGTTTCAATTTTCGTGATAATTCTCACGGTATTTGTGAAGTCGGGTGGTTTATTTATTTTTTTCTTTTTCCCGATTTAGGATGTAACGTGTTTAAAAGAAATGCTGACTACTCGCTAAACAATCATTCGCCTCCATTGTTCTCCTACATCTTTTTATTATATATTTAGTTTAGCGTTGCGACCATTTAACGACGGTAAATGTGATCCGCAACAGTTCACAAATGTCAGAACGACCTTTTACTCGTACCGCTCGTGTATGGTGGAGGCTTTCTTTCTGTTTTTGACGTGAAACGTCTTTAAAATTGTTCGTGAAACAAAATAGTGAAACGAAATCGCTCAACGCTATTATTTTTCAATATATGATGATGATGATGATGATATCCACCTTAATTCCGAGTATGGATTCCCGTCTTTTATTGATGAGTCCTTAGATGGCTTATCAAGCCAATCCTGGCACCACAGACCTTTCCAAAAATGTTGCAGATAAAAGTGATGGCTGTGCTCAAATGAGAAACATTTTGAGCTGTTTTTTTCTTTCCAGCGTTTGCAGTAATATTATCGTTTAAGCCTTGAAGGCCTTTTGCTACGAGAGATTTCCAATTATTTCTTTCCGCCGCTATGTCTTCCCATTTTAAAGTATCCAAACTACATTCTTTTAATATTCTTCACAGATGATCACTAAATCGCAATCTTGGCTGACCAAGAGGTCTAGTTCAACTTGCTAACTGACCATAAAGAAGAACTTTTGGGAGTCTGAAACACTCCATTCTCAAAATGTGCCCTGTCCATCGTAAGCAATTTCGATAAAGTAAAAATCGAATTGAACTGCAGTTTGCTCGGTTTAACACTTCAAGATTTGAAATATGATGAAACCACCGGACGCTTAGTAAACTTCTGAGTGTACGCTGCTGGAAGTTTTCTAGTAATTTGATATGCCTCTTATAAGGAGTCTCTAAGTCTCTGAACCATATAAAAGTGTGGGTAAAACAATAGCTTTGTATATTACAAGTTTAGTCTTCAGAAACAGGTGCTTGTTCCGGAAAACTTTTTTATTCAGTCGGAATATTGCGTTCGAAGCTGCTTGAATTCTGCTTTGTATTTCATTATCTAAACGCGAGTCATTACACACGATGCAACCCAGATATCTGAACTGATGAACCACATCATATGTGTGTATATATATATATATATATATATATATATATATATAATATCTATGTATCTAATATCTTTAAACGAGCAATTCTTGTATATATATATATATATATATTTCGCGTATCTCAGAAACGGCTCTAACGATTTGGATGAAATTTGCACACTAGGGGTATTTTGGGCCAATAAATCGATCTGTCGAGGTCTAACCCATGGCAAAATTTGGTTTCGCGGGTTTTAAATGGGTTTTAATGTTTTTCAGTATGATAAGAAACAGGGTTGGTGGCGCGATCTTTCGACTTATTTTTGATTTTCGAACGTCGTCGATTATCGGCTCTAGTAGTGTCTTTGTGTACGGGGCGGTGGCGTCAATACTGGTAGTGCAAAGCAATAAAACATATGGTAGACAAAACATACGAATGATAACTCCAGGTACCTGGAAACGGTGAGGAACAAATAGGCAAAAAAAAGGCATCGGTCTTGGCTCTCAGCCGATCAGCGGGCGGTCACATAATTGCGGTTCGAAAATCATGTGCTATGCATGCAGTTAAAAAATATATATAACAAAAAAAAAACATAAAAGAATCGAAAATATCGTAACAAACAGTTCATTCTTTATTTTTTTTTTGTATTAATTTTATATTAAAATAAGAAAAAAGAACCTGTTTTTTAATAGCTACTAAACAAAAAAAGAAAAAGAAAATCGCTTAATAAACAAATGAGGACTTTGCCTATTTATATGCAGATGTTAAATGTTTTGCGTATTTATATATTTGTTTGTGAAAGTGAATTACTGAGAATATGTTGTGCACACTTTAAAAACTCCCTTATGAGTAGTATGCCCTTATTATTATATTTCGCAGTGATTTAGTCGGAAATTTTTTTAAAATTGGTTGGGAAACAGCTGATCACGGGTAAAATTACAAGACGCTTTTTATTTGTTTTTATAACGAATAAACCCCGATAGAGATAAAGCTGACGACGACCCTATATACCTAAAATGGTTCGCGGACAAAAGCGCACAAGACAAAAGCGCACAGGACAAAAGCGCACACGGATAAAAGCGCACACGGACAAAAACGCACACGGACAAAAGCGCACACGGATAAAAGCGCACACGGATAAAAGCGCACATGGATAAAAGCGCACACGGATAAAAGCGCACACGGACAAAAGCGCACATCGATTTGCAGAACAGAAGCTAATTTATTAATTTTTCCGTTCTCGGCAATAGCATCATTTTTGAAAAAGCAAAACTGGACAGTTGCCCCGCAAAGAATTTAAAATTCAAAAAAATTATTGGTAATCAGCGAAAACAAAGTAAAAATAATACAATTTTTTGTATGATTCACTAGTCATTTTTCTGTTTTTTTTTGTTCTTATATGTGTATTTGTTTGTTAATAATCATAGTGTCTATTGACTATGACCGCTAGGAAGTTACCGTATATAAAAAATAAAATTTGTATCAATGATGTATTCAGGGGCGTCTCAAGTATCCCAAGTTGTGGGAGTGATGCATTACCCAAAATACCGATTCATGAATTCATATAATTTAAAAATATTTTTTTTTTATACTGTATAGCTTATATAACAAAATGTTATATGGTGTTTTTTAATGATTTTCTTTAAACTTTTACAATGCGAATCTTTTATTTTTTACTTTTGCAGTCAAAACTGATTTAGATCGAACTGTGAGGACTAAAAATATTTAAAAAGAAAAATTTTATTAAAAGACATCTCACCTTTTAATGCTAAGCCTATAAGACTTTGTAATAATGCTTTACTTTTTCAAACAGTGAGGGTAACTTTTATTTTACACCGTTGTATACTAACCGTTTCTTTATAAATTGTTTCAACTGGTCTGAATTTTCTTAATAATTTTTGCTTTTAAATTAGTATCGAAAAATCCGCAACTCTTTGTTAACTTAGTAAAAGTTTTCATTATATTTGACACTTCTATATCGTCAACCGTTTGTTTGCTTATTTCTTCTTCATCATTTTCATCACTGTTGTTTATTTGATTCTTTGATCGCGGTTTCATTGCTGATTAAAACAACTGTTGCAATATTTTTGTCAACGTTTAATTATTCCTTTGATAATAAATTTCCCGATGATCATTCTAATATTGTGAAAAACTTGAACTCTGTTTTTATTCCGCAATACTTCAAACTTTTGTATTAAGGGAATTTTACTTACTTTCATTTTAATATTATCAGAATAAAATATATAAATATAATGATTGAATGATTTAAAACTGAACAGAACTCGCTGTTAATTAAGCGGCTTCTATTGTATAATTCTTTAAATTTCTACAAGTCTGTTGTAGTGATCTAAATTGTAGGATTCTTGGCTGTTATTAAGAACTTCGTAATTCGACCATAGTTGCAGACAAATACATAAATTAAATATATTTGTACTTCCTTGTTACTAGGTTAATATCTTGATGCAGAGGGACTAAAAACGTACACAAAAAAAATCTAAAATTTATTTCAATAAAATATTTCGGAAATTTAAATTATGGTGAAGTTGTGAAAGAGTTTCATGTCGAGTTGAGAAAAAAGACGTCAAGAACATTATGTTTGATTTACTTGTTACTTAAAATAATCAAATTTCGTACTTTCAGCTAAAATTCATCTGCTTTTAAAATTCATTATTTTTAATTTCTAATATGGGAGAATTTAATTTTTTTAAATAAAATGAGCAGGGGCCGATACCTTCTGTGATTTTAATAATTTAAAATTATTTTTACTAAGAATTCTAAACGAAACGGTTATTTGCTTTATTATTACCTGTAAATGCCATTCGTTGTTGGAGAAATTTATTATTATGTTTTGTGGTGAATGTGGTTGACGGGGAGCCAATAAGTGGCCCATAAACGTAGGAAAAAGATGTATAGAAGAAAAGAAATTAAAAGTATTGTAGCAGAAATACAATTTTGTGGGCAAAATACTTTAAGGTGGATAAAAAAACATTAATCATTTGGCAAAATCATGATGTTTTCGTTATAAAACTCTTAATTCAAATATGAGATTTAATGTACTTAATTTTGAATTAATAATAAAATTGATAATGTTGAAGAGGAAGTTATGAGTCATTTACTGGGTAACTTACCAAAGGAATTAAGAGACGAATGTAATTTGAATATATGGAAAGACAAAATAAAAATATGGTTGATTGCGTGGTGCAAAGAATGAGAAATGGATAGTCATAGGAAAGGAACAGCGATAAGACGGGTAATTGATTGAAAGAGTAAAGAATTATAAATGATTTAATGAAAAAAGAAAAAAAAAAAAAAATGCTCTGTTCTAGCTGCATTACTTATGGCTTATGTGTAAATATTGTGGTACGATGTGCGATAGGTATAAATGTTGTGAATTAAAATTAGACGTAGAGTAGTAAAAATAGAAGTTTAGTTGAATTAAGTAATTATATATAAGACGAATATGATGTATTATACTTAAGATGTATATAATGAATAAACGATATAATTATGTTGGGAACCCACAGACGGGCAATTGCCTTGTGGGACCCTCAAATTATTTAAAAAAAAAAAAAAAAAATAATATATTTTATTGAAATTAATAAAAATTTTTTAAAATGGGCCGAATTTGAAAACAGCAATAAGCATATTATAAAATCTTTAATTAAAATATAAAATCTCCGAATTTAATGAGTCCGACTTTAAAAGTATGTATTTTATTTAAACTTGAAAAACTCTTTCATCGACCCTGAAAAGGACAATATGCATTGAATTAAATGAAGCAAATGTTATATTTTATAATAGAAATTAATTGCAAAGTAAATTTCGATTTTCGTTTTTATTTTTTAAAGTTTAACTTTGATTACAGTTTGACTGTTTTATGAGTATTTATTTTATTTACTACATTTTATCAAGAAAAAAGTAACATTAATGAAAACAAACGGTTTCCACTTATCGTTGTATGTGAATGATCGGAAATTAATTTCAGCGCTCAAATGCTCACAAGACGGTGACAATAAAAAAAATGATAAAATAAAATGACCAGATTTGAATGCAAAAGGCAGTACATTTTATGATTTAAATGCAATTTTTGAAATACTTAAAAAACTTGTAAAATCTTCGCAAGAATTGAGAAGCATTTGCACATCAATATGTAAACGTTCTATATGTTCCTTCAAAAATTTAAAGTTACATCTATTATATCTATTATTAAATTGATTCAAGAATTATTTTTTTTACTGGAATTGTAAATATTTTTCGAAAAGGTTAAAAAATTGAAAGAATTTTAAATAAGTCGTCATGAATACAAAAAGTAAAGGCTTCAAAAACAGCTCTGTTTTTTTTAAATCGAATGTTATAAAATCTACATCACATGTAGTCTCCCCAGGGCTTCATCACAACTTTTTAGCGCACAACGCACTTTGTATTTGAAAAAGCAGGTTCGGGATTATGAATATTTTTTACAAAAAGAACCAGAGAGTTGATCAATGCAGAAATTTGTTTATCATTTTTCATTTTTTGAAATATTTTTACCGTACTTCGAATTAGTTGTGTAACATCAAACTTATTACTGAGTTCTCTGTTCAATGATTCCATTAAATTTTTGATTTTAAGCATGATACTTTTAGAAAAAAACAATGAACAAATAAAATCAAAGATTAACTTTTTTTAAGCGGACTAAAGGTATAAACATGTGTTTTACTGTCAAAATCTTTATTTGTTTTAAAATACGAATTCAATTTTTTAAAACAATTCTCAGCCTTAACATTGTATTATAAAGAACTTTATCATTTGAAAATAACGTTTTCTAGTATTGGAAAGAATTTGAATTAAAGTCACTGTTGTCAGCCGAAATTTCAAACTAACGAATTTATTGTTTACACAAAAAAAAACACAACAGATGATCGATGAAAATAAAAAAAAAACAAACAAATCTACTAAATTCTACTCTTTATTAATTTTTCACGGAAATTAACAAAACATAACTTTTACAAACAACAAATATATGTTTTTATAAATCGATAACAACGCTTTATATATTCGAACACCTAAAGGAGAAACGTTTTCTCCCGCAAACAAAACACACAATGACCCACACCAATTCGCTACATACGCGTCTCTAAACCTAAAAACTACTTGATGCCGACCACGACAGCCATACTGTCCTTAAAAAAATACATACCAACTCTATCCTGACAATATGGCAACCTTTTAAATTTAGGCGCTGGCATACAATTATCAAATAAAACAAAAATATAAATATTGCGGCGAAAATAATAGAAATAATAATTAAATATAATCGGACCTTGTTACACAAAATTAAAAATTATGAATCTTAAAAGCAGATGAATTTTAGCTGAAAGTACGAAATTTGATTATTTTAAGTAACAAGTAAATCAAACATAATGTTCTTGACGTCTTTTTTCTCAACTCTACATGAAACTCTTTCACAACTTCACCATAATCTAAATTTCCGAAATATTTTATTGAAATAAATTTTAGATTTTTTTTGTGTACGTTTTTAGTCCCTCTGCATCAAGATATTAACCTAGTAACAAGGAAGTACAAATATATTTAATTTATGTATTTGTCTGCAACTATGGTCGAATTACGAAGTTCTTAATAACAGCCAAGAATCCTACAATTTAGGTCACTACAACAGACTTGTAGAAATTTAAAGAATTATACAATAGAAGCCGCTTAATTCAAATATAATGAAAACTTTTACTAAGTTAACAAAGAGTTGCGGATTTTTCGATACTAATTTAAAAGCAAAAATTATTAAGAAAATTCAGACCAGTTGAAACAATTTATAAAGAAACGGTTAGTATACAACGGTGTAAAATAAAAGTTACCCTCACTGTTTGAAAAAGTAAAGCATTATTACAAAGTCTTATAGGCTTAGCATTAAAAGGTGAGATGTCTTTTAATAAAATTTTTCTTTTTAAATATTTTTAGTCCTCACAGTTCGATCTAAATCAGTTTTGACTGCAAAAGTAAAAAATAAAAGATCCGCATTGTAAAAGTTTAAAGAAAATCATTAAAAAACACCATATAACATTTTGTTATATAAGCTATACAGTATAAAAAAAAAATATTTTTAAATCATATGAATTCATGAATCGGTATTTTGGGTAATGCACCACTCCCACAACTTGGGATGCTTGAGACGCCCCTGAATACATCATTGATACAAATTTTATTTTTTATATACGGTAACTTCCTAGCGGTCATAGTCAATAGACACTATGATTATTAACAAACAAATACACATATAAGAACAAAAAAAAACAGAAAAATGACTAGTGAATCATACAAAAAATTGTATTATTTTTACTTTGTTTTCGCTGATTACCAATAATTTTTTTGAATTTTAAATTCTTTGCGGGGCAACTGTCCAGTTTTGCTTTTTCAAAAATGATGCTATTGCCGAGAACGGAAAAATTAATAAATTAGCTTCTGTTCTGCAAATCGATGTGCGCTTTTGTCCGTGTCCGCTTTTATCCGTGTGCGCTTTTGTCCATGTGCGCTTTTATCCATGTGCGCTTTTATCCGTGTGCGCTTTTATCCGTGTGCGCTTTTGTCCGTGTGCGCTTTTATCCGTGTGCGCTTTTGTCCTGTGCGCTTTTGTCCGATGCGTTTTTATCATGTGCGCTTTTGTCCTGTGCGCTTTTGTCTTGTGCGCTTTTGTCCGGTCACCACCTAAAATATCATTTTTCTAATAAAAAACGTATAGAAATATATTCGTAACAATCAAAGTGTGCAGTCATTGAAAACATTTTCGAACCGTCCGGGGAAAGCGAATTCGAACGACCTCTACATTTCTGTTGCATTCAGTATTGAAAAGCAAAGTTGTATGGGATCTTGGTTTTAAATTCATAAATGTGTTCATAAATTAGTTTTAAAATATTTTATATTTTGTGAATATATATCTGAGATTAAAATAAAGTTAAGAAGTTACAAAAAAAAAAAAAAATACCGAGCGAAGCTCGGTCGCCCAAGTACTATATATATTAATTACAACGTAATTCTTAGGCTACCCCTCCCCATTAGAGAAAAAATGTCCCAATTTTATGTAACGTTTGTTATATTTTATAGGATTTTTGTGGTTATGTTATTATATTCATATGGACCGATTTAGAATTAAGTTGTAAATTTCGATCATTTTATACAAAGTATAGAATAGAAAAAGACAGAAATGTAAGCAAGCGGAGTCAAGGAGCATAGCTCTTTGCGAAGCCAAAATGGCCGAGTTATATATATATAACATATATATATATTTATTTATTTATATATATTATCGCAGCTCCTTCGGAAGCTACGATAATTTTTTTTTTACCAGGGTCTGTTAGTGTTCGCTAATCACCAAATATACAACTATAGTAAAACACGTGATAAATCACCAATTTTGTTTATGTATATTAATCCTTATCTAGTTTTGTTTTCTTTTTATTTTTGATTTATTTGTTTACCTTTTTTTTTATTTATTTATTTTATTTTTATCAAACGTAAATTTAATGGAATTGCCTAGTTGGCCGAGAACATCTCACACCCACGCTAACACAATAAAATTATTTCGTGATTATTATTATTTTTTTTTTTTTATTTCTTTTATTATTATAAAATCGCCGCACAATATCGGAAAGGAAATGCAGCTGGACCAAAAGAGAAATAAATAGATAATACGAACTCACGAACTATATGACAAGAATTAATACCCACACATAAATGTTATACGTACACACATCTACACCAAAATATTTACAACATTAAATAAAATACAAAAATCTGGCATGTTTAGTCCGTCGCCTCCAGGATCTTTACCGGTCCGGACGATTCTGTTCTTAGATCGTTTCCGTTACACATACTGCTTGGATGATTCGCCTCCGATGGATCTTTATCATCGACGTTCTTAACTCTGGTAGCTTTTAAGCCGCTTTTAAAATTAACGGTGGATCGTGTGAGAACTAGGTTTTTTGACGTGACTAAACTATTCGCGGTATAATTTATTTTTTATTTCGTAATTAATTTATTTCGATTTGACTAGATTAACTTTAACACGAACCGTGACACATACATAAATTGATTAGCGACATTTTAACGCATCTCACGAGATGACGCGTTTTCGGACCAGCGTAAACGTTATATGTTTCGACACTGCTTTCGTCTGAAGCACAGGCTTCCCTCGATCTCTTATCATTCCGACGACAAGCCATTGTCCGCGACACTTTGAAAATTCCCTTTTACCGTTAATTCCGACTTTGCACTATAATACTATTAATAATAAACATTTCTGTTCTCTTTGTTAATTTTAATTTATCTAGCAATTCCCCGGCTTATGCATTATCTGTCAACTCGTATTTGGAATTTTATTTACTAAATATATATATTTTCCGTTTTTAGCTTTCTAAGTATTCCCACCGAATTACGTAGTAATTTACAGCTTTAAGAAATAATTTATTATTAAATTTCTTTCAGACCCAGTTACGGCTAGAAAGCCATAATACATATATATATATATATAAAAATACTTAAACCGATACAGGCGTTTCACGTTAAATCAACGGCTCTGTAACCCAGCTCAGCCGCACCCAATTTTTTTCTTGTTGCTAATTGTGGTACGCTACAACTCTAAATTAAATATGATAAACTGATTATCGTTAGTTAGAGATAATTAGCTCCATGGAAAATAATAATTATCATAACAAACGAATTTTATCTGTAACCCTTTGTTTTTACTTATTTATTTATTTATTTTTGGGCTCGTCAGCCAGCGAGGCATTAATCTAGCGCGCACTATCGTTTTTGTTTTTTCGTTAACTGCAGCAGCATTCGGACCATCGAACGAAACATCATTGCCTAACCGAATTACGCGTCGTGTAATTTAATTATAAGTACCCGGTGCACCGAGCAGTTGTTCGGCTCACAAAATCATGCTGTTCTCAGAAATTCAATTATACTGTTCGCCTTTTTTTTTCTCTTTTGAATATTTTATGAGAACATAATCGATCGTTGCGAAAATGCCAAACATACATTAAACTACGAATACGAACGGATAATACGCGAGTAACGGACGGGCGGCACATGCGAACATGGATTATCAAGCGCGATGTCAGAAATAAGTAGTACAAATAGCGGATAAAAAAATTCAAAATAAAGGCAAAAAGTAAAGAACAGCGATTTTGCAATCAGATACTTTATAACTGTTAACTGAAACCATTCGGTATTAAACGATTCAAAATTGTGAACATAATAAACCGCAATTATTGAAATGTTAATACGAATAGGTTTGAATAACTCTGAACACGAAAAATGGTTCATGAAATGTTTTACAAATAGCCTAACTAAGGAAAGAAAAAACAACCATGTTAATACCTTTATATGTATGTATATATTTCTTTTCCGGTTTTGTTTATGTTTTCTGAAATATTCGTCTGTATTGCCCTCTATGCTCATTCAGCTTTATAATTTGTAAAATCACCCTTAAACTCGCAAAAACGAATTTTGCCGGGTTTTTTTTTTTTTGGACTTTTAAATAATCTATATTGTTCCTCCGGACCCCATAAATACACTGTCCAAATTTCATAAAAATCAGATGGATATAGAACGACAGACAGACATACACATTCATTAAAAAAAAAAACCGGACCATGAGTGCAGATTACAAAAGAAGAGTAGTTTTAGTGCTATCTATAAATATCGTAGGCCGAACATGTAACAAATGCACCAGGATAGCAAGAATAGGGGAACAATAGAAACTATTCGAAGACATTAAAAGTCGAAAAATGAAATATCCCGGTTCATAAAATAAGAAAAAACGATTTGTTTACGATGGCGGTATAAGAAAAGATACATTCCGTCTTCTTCTTCATGCAATCTGATTCGGATATAGCTTAACAAACTTTTCATGGACTCCACCATTTGATGAAATTCGCCTCGACTTTTTGCGACCTGCAATAATTCTCCTTCTTTTGTAATTTCAGTTCATGTCTTAATATTTTGGAACCAAAAAATCCTTCTTCCTCGTCTCCCTTTCCATTCTACCGCTGATGGGAACCATTATTATTGTTTACAGAAGGCGAAATGTTGGTCTTCTCTTAAAATGCGCAAAGAAATTTGTTTTTCGTTTTCTAATTATGTATAATACCGGATCCGTTTTCATCAATTGTAGTGCACTGCCGCATTATTGTAGTTGCATAAGGATTTCGAATTTGAGTGTAAATCACTAAACTATCGCTTTCAGTTTAATTCTTTTTCGCAAAAAACTATCAATATTCAATGCGGAATTTGTTGTTGTTATGAAATCATGTGACAGCAGAACTGTCAAACTAAACATCACATCGTGACGCTATTTTCGTCATTTTTGTTTTATTGTTCCGACTTTTTCGATGGATTTTTCAAAATTTTCTTTCATACAAACCTTGTCTTAACAATGAATGACAGAATTCATAACTGTGATCAAATACCGAAGAGCCGCATTTTACTCGTTCATTTACATTATAGCTGCATAAATAACGCATACCAGAATAATTTCTTTACTGTACGCCATCTGTTGGCAATGTTGATAATTAGTGTTTTGGTTAGGTGGCCACACTTTCGATCAGTTTTTATTTTTTTATTTTTATTTTTTTGACTTTTAAGTAGCCTACACTGTTTCCCCTGACCCTATAAATAAACTGTCCAAATTTCATAAAAATCGGATGGATCGTTTCGGAGTCCATAGAGGACATACAGATATGCATACATTCATTTTTATATATGTATATACAAGGGGTGTTCAATAAAGACTCGGATTGTACTTATAAAATCTTTATTAATTAAAATGTACAACTCCGGATCGATTTCGCAATATACTTCCCTCTCAGTCGTATGCACTTGGCCCACCTTTCTTTCCAATTTTTAGAAACGTGCTGGAACACTTCTTCTGACATCCTCTTGAAAATCGCCTGTACAGCTCTTACTGCGTCCTCTCTGGAATTAAATCGACGTCCTTTCAACTCCTTTTTGGCCGTGGGGAATAGGTAGAAGTCCCATGGAGCGAGATCCGATGAATACGGGGGGGGGGTAGTAGCTTGGATGCTATAGTCTCATAAAAACTGAGCGACTGCATTTGAAACATGAGGCCAAGCGTTGTCATGATGCAGCTTCCATCTTCCATTAGTCATGTGAGGTCGCTTTCTTTGAATGCGAGGCCGGATTAACTTTTTTCGATACCTCAAGGTAATACCTGTCTGACTTTGTGGAACCACATTGGTGTAGATTAATCCGTCTTTATCAAAGAAAGTGATCACCATCACTTTGGTCGCGGACTTGGTTGCTCTCGCTTTTTTCGGTGGCGGGCCCCCTTTTTCAACCCATTTGGTTGACTGCTGCTTAGTTTCAGGGTCATACATGTATATCCAGGTTTCATCGGCAGTAATAACATTCGCGGTTATTTGAAGCTTAAAACAAAATTGAATGACTTTTAAATTTTCGTCCATGTTTACTGTACAGTCGATTTTCACGTACACTTTTTTAAACAATCGTAACACGCGAACTATTCATCCAAATTGCTCCCGTAAAAAAACCAGTAGCTTCGTATTGAACCCCCCCTCCCTCTATCTATGCCATTGCCAGCTCGATTGCAGTGTTGCCAGCTGGCCTATAGAAGCAGTCTGAGTCTTTATTGAACAGCCCTAGTAGATTACAGTTTATGTACTTCAATTTTTTATTTTTAAAAAATTTTAGCGCAATTTAAGGAAATATAGTTTATTCTAAATATTATATTTTTCTGACTTCTTCCTCTTTTGTTTTTCCAGTATTTTGCAACCCCCGTCGAAGAATTTACAATTCCCGGAAATCACTTTACAATGTTACAGTCTGCCAGGTTAAATTATCTAGTGATGAATTTACACAAACGTGCATCATCAACCGACCATATAAAAATTTAATCCGATACCGAGGTATTGAAAACAACGGGTTTTATTATAAAGTTATAAAAGGTGTGTAAATGGTTGGTAATTTATGAGAATCGTGTTGATAAATTGGTGAAAAATAAATCTAAAATTATATGTATGCATGACTTTTTTGGTTTGAAATCGATTCAGTTTGTATTCGATATGTGGTATAGATGTAATTTACAACTATTTATAATCAATTTAAAAAATTACGTTTTATCTCTTATACATATTCGTATATCTAATCACATTTTTCAAAATAGAATACAATACACTTTACATGTTAGCGAAAAATTAACAGACTTTGCAGGTAAAGAAGAAGAGGAAATTTCCCTGTAATGACAACGAAAAAATCGTGTTAAATAGGACGTGTAAGCACCTTTAACTTTTTGTTTTTATACTTTTATTCGATACAAATTTTAAAAAAGAAAGAAACTCAAAATTTTTCCACTCTTAATATATATAATTCGTATGGAACCTTGTTTATATTTAATAGTTTAAATGGGAACTTGAAATTACCATTTGTTTGTATTGTTCTATCCCGGTTATTATGCAAATAAAACTTATCAGACATGAATATGTTTATATTTAATTTATCCGCTAGAAAATAGTAAGTTAATTTTTTGAAAATAATTAATTGGTTTAATTATTACAGAATATATAAAATGACTGTGCATATTCATAATTGTGGGGAAAAAATTTATATATATATATATATATATATATATATATATATATATACATATACATATACATATACAGGGCCGGATTATAGTCAAATGCCGTTGTGGGTTCAATAATTTCTGCTGACCTTAGAATAATTTATAAATTAAGTAAAAATAATACAAATTATTAAGAAATGTTGTGTTACAAGTTACATCTCTCATACAAAATATTACATTATTCTAAGAACTGATGCCGCAGATATGAAATAATATTTAGCAAATTTTAAATATTTTTCAAAATAAAAAATTTTCAATCTCATGCAAATTTGCCGCCCTTCGAATTTTGCCGCTGTGGGCTACAACCCATTTAAGTCCGTGTTGTAAATCCAAGACTGTATATATATATAAACATATATATTTCTGCAAATGTATATATTTTTACGTTGGACCATGTTTTTCTTAATTAAATTCAAATTCAAATTTATTTCTTAAATTTTGCAAACATTATAAACTTAAATTAAATTAACTTTCTTAACCCGCAAATGCACTCAGTTAGCGCGAGTAGCGGAACTATTTTTAATTGTACCTGGACTATGAGAATGTGCAATTAATTATAGGAAATGTACATCATAACTTTTATAGTCCAGGTTTACAAATAATGACGCACGGTTTTGATAATTATCCTTCACAAAAATAATTAATATATAATAAACATTATATGTAAGTAATAAAATAAACGTACAAGAGCTAAAATTCGGTGTAAGATTCAACAGATAAACAAAATAATAATCAAGAAAATAAGAGCAGGTCTTCTTTACATATTTCAGCTAGCCCATGTTTACAGATATTCTTAAACGATAATTTAAATCTGAATTTAATAGTAGTATAGACTTTAAAACTATGATCTCAAATTATACACACATATTCCTCATTCCCCCAAGTATAGTAGCAATTTCAATAGTAATGTACAAACAAGAAACTATGTATGCTACAGTAAAAGAAAAATAATAAACATAACTGCTGTAATAATAATATTATAAAATAATTATTACAGTATGTAAAATAACACTATAGTCCATTCAACGAAAATGTGCAGATGGAAAAAGTCGATATAAATCGATATTTATATCGACTTTTTCCATCGGCACATTTTCATTGAACGGACTATAACAGTAATGAACACTTCTAACAGTAGGTAATCTGTTTGTATTTAGGATAGCAGTAAAGAATAGAAATAGACAAATTTTAATTGATATTAAACTTTATAAGATTAAATTCAGATAAAATAAGTAATGTAATTTTTGTATAATAAATAAATCGAGTTTGAGTAAGAAGTAAATATGGAAATAGAATAATGTATGAAATACCGTATTTGCAGTTGATTAATTATAATTAAACCATTAAACATCTAAATTGAAGTTAAATTTAACAAGAAATTATAAAAGTTATGTTTAGTTTCAGTTTAATGTAGATGTACTCGTAAATAAAACGATGTCTTTCGATCTAATCGACTGTATCACTCATAAGTAAATAAAAACACAATTGCCTTAGACATACCGGTATATGAACTAGTATCTGTTCAGAACTTGCTACTGTAAAATCAAAAAAAAAAAAATCTAGATTTTTTGAATCTAACAGAATATAATTTCGTTTACTTACCGAGTTTTTTACTTTATGAGTTAATGCCGTTATTTACTAGTGAAAATGTTAACTTCGTGTTATTGCTTTTATAATAATAATGCTGTCTTGGTGGAAGTGTTTTTGGTTTTTGAACAGCTATTAATTCAGGAAACTGTGTAATTTATATTATTAATGCAGTGTATCGTTTAGTGTTGTAAATTTGTTTCAAATTCGTTTTGTATTTTTGCCCAATGTAATGATATGAACTTCCGTGTATATACATATTTTGTTTCTAACATTACGATTTCAATACTATTTTCAAGGGTGAATGATTCGACTGAAGAAAAAGCATTTATATATTCTTTATTTATTTCGCAACTATGTACAAACCACAGCGTTTTGACCGATTACAGTTTGCACTTATAAAGTAAACATAGGTTTATCAATTCTTAATCTAGCAATAACAAGTTACCCTCTCTAGAGGGCGCGGTGATGTTATGAAACTGCCGCATCTGTCACAGTTCTCTATATTAATCTATGTTGAGCTGTCATTTTTGCCTCATGTAGGCTCAAGGCCATTAATGACTGTAATTGGTCGACCCAGCGTGATCCGGTTCGTATATCATGTTTGGCCTTGCCATTCCGGTCTGTTATCATAGTTTTAGTTTTAGTTCTCGGGGGGTCCCTCTTGTTATGGTAGAGAGGCTCAGTAATGCCTAACGACCCTGCTAAACACAATACCATCGGGAATGTATATCCTGCTAGGGCCACCCACAGCGGTAAGGTTAGCAGGGTAGGACATGAAGCTAACGGATCCACACGGTGCTAGCCAGCAGCGTCACCATTACTCTCTCTCTCTCTCGAGGCTGATGAAGAAGGACTTCATTTAAGGCTTGGTTGGGACACTCGCAGACGAAATTACATATTAATTCCTCCGGCTGTGATACTGTGATCAGGCAGGCTTGGGAAAACCACTTGATTATGTTTCCACAAGAGTGTTATGAAACGGGTCAAACCCACATCAGTACTTCATAAATATACTAATTCACGTGCCAAAGGAATACTATCAGACTAGTTTATAATAATAAGTACTTTAGTACATACGCAATATTTAAAATCGCGATTCGCACTTACTAAAGACCGCATCCACGCACTTTGCTCCGCTGGTGAAGTAGTAGTAAACTTTGAAAAGACAAAAATGTTGAATATGAGTAAACAGGCGACCTACTAATATGTGCAGTATAAGAGAATAGTGAATCTTTAAGTTTGCATACAAGACATCTAAGATCTTTAAAATTTTAGCAACCCAAAATATCAAGTTCACTGCATTTGTCTTCGGTATTATTTTAATTAGACAATAACGATTCCACTGTGAAAAACATTAAAAATTCTTTGGCTTTTCGTATGGTCAACAAATGAGTTTTTCGACAATTAAATGGAGGTACTTTTATACAAATTCTTTCTAATAAATATGGAGAAATTATCTCTCGATGAAGTAATTTATATAAAAAACATACCTCTGCTTCACATCTATGCGCCTCTCAAGAGTCTTAAAATTAAATATTTGCAGTGAAACTGCATAAAATATTTCGCTAGGAAAGTGGCAGCAGAAGCGTTTGATAAATAAATACCTTAAAACTCGATTTGAACTTCTATTTTTTTAACAATTACTTTAAATGAAGAACTCCAAATAAGTGCTGCCAACTCTAAATAAGAGCGGCCTAAAAAGTTCTTTGATTTATCTTCTGTAATATAGTTTCTACAATTTCTAAAAAAAAAAAAAAAAAAAAAAAAAAACAACATCCTTCTTGTTTCAATAATCGTATGTAACGTATGAACCTGGAACGTAAATTTAAAATCTCAAATTATCCCTAAATTTCGAATTCCATTTTTGGTTTCCAAGTTAACTTCTATAATGTAGGTTAATTTAATTGCCTTAATAGGATAACATGTTGATAAATCGACAGGTAGTCTATTTTTTATACTTCACATATTGAAATTGTTCGCTTGTTTCTGCAGAGATAATCGTAACATATTTAAAAACCTTTGAATGCTACAGTACCGCTTCGTTAACATAATTTAATGAAATTACCGGTATAAGGTTTTTTTATTTTTCGGTTTCATTTCGTTAACAATGAAGTTACATTTATCTCACCGTTGTATACCTAGAATATAATTGTAAAACCCAATGTAGTGTTATAGGTTTCATCAGAATGCACACGATTTTATTCACGATAACATTATTTACAACTAAAGTGACGTAAATATGAAATTACTCGGGCGAAACGCTGTTTAGTTTAATCTAAAGGTTGAAGTACCAGTACTTTCTTACAACATTGCATAATTAAAATGTTACAGATACAATTTATCTTGGTTAAAATTTCTTTTAATTATTTTACTTCGCGATAGCCTAGTTTGCTAGAGCGCTTGACTTCCGATTAAATAAAATAAAAATAAATAATCGCTAGTAATCACGTGGTGGCAATGGCAAACCACCACGTACAACATCATATGCTCGCTAGGTCAGTACACAGCAGATCCACACAGGACTGCACTTGTAGCGCGATAGCAAGCGATTACAATCAGTTCCGAATGTAGTCTTGCGTGTGTACACTGGCGTTGCATATAACAATTGCCTATACCAACGTCAGGCCCGGGCGATAGGCCGGTTGGTTCATTCACTTGTCGCATCTACTAAAAATATCAGACCCCGCTCGCGGGAAAATGCTCAAGAAAAAGAAGACTTACCGAAGCATAAGGGACATTTAATTATAGCAATCCGCTATAACAATTAAACCTTTACTGATAATTATTACCTCTAATCCAGTTTATAAAGTAGTAATCAGGTTATGGAACAAATAAGTAAATGGTAACATGTAATCATAAAATATGTGTTGTTACACTTTGCTCGCTTTAATGTTTTCGATAGTGGCTGCATATCTATTTTTATTTCTTCCGTGTGTTTTCAATTCAGGCAGAATGTTCATTTTATTATATCGCAACTGTGCCAGTTTGAATAACTGCCACATTTACTATAAATGGCGGGAGTTGATAATAAAAATAAATAAACAAATTCTAAAAGTAAAATCTACGTGCGATGGAAGTCTCTTCTTGCTCGTCAAATGATTACCCTTTTTATTTTTAATTTTTAAACCTTAATTTTCTATGTTTCCTTTGTGCTGTGGATTAATTAGTTAGGCGATGATGTTTTGTTCGGATAGAACCTGTTTCGAATTCCGCTGCATGGTTCATTGGATTATAATTTACTTTCGAATTTGTTTTAAAAAAAACAATTCTTTTTATCATTTTGGCTGCTACATTTTCGACGTATTCACGTGTTACTTGCCACGTGCTGCTGCTCAAAACTCTCTTTTCCTTTATTTATTTACTAGTTCCCAGTTATATTTCTTTCTTTGACGAAGTAAGTTCACTTACTCCATCGCTCACCCTCATTCAATTTAATGAACAAATTCTACCCTAGGAATAATAGGGTATATCTTACTCTATTCTTAAAAATCTTTCCAGTTCTTCGTTTAAAGTATTGTTAAATATTTTCAGTTCTTTCCTGCATTCTGGTCTTACAACACGTTATTAGAACTCTCGTACAATAATTCCAGTTTCTAAGAAAAAATCAAATGAAGCACGTTGCGCCCTCAACAAATATTTCTTTTCGTTCGTTAGCTCGATTTTCGAGCGTCGAGACTACCTATCTGTACAATTTAGCTGTACCGAAAACAGGTAGCGTTCTTGGCAATTGCTATATGCAACACTAGTGTACACGCGCAAGATTTCACTCGGAACTGATTAGTAATCGTTTGATTTTTACCGATTTACACAAATGCAGCCCGCGTGTGTCCGTTATGTACCAACTAGCGCGCATATTATACGTGATGGGTTGCCAATGCCTTCCACGTGATTATTAACGAGTATTTTAAATTCTTTGTAATGAGTTCTGTCGTCACCCGGGATCGAACTCGTAACCTCCGTAGCGGAAGTCCGGCGCTCTAGCAACTAGGCTTCTACATACAAAAAAAAAAAAAAAAAAAAGAAATCAGGAAGAATTCAAGAATTACTTCACGCTTCCATATATTTACAAAGTCGCAGAATGAAATTACACCAATGTTTGAGGTAACTAAGAAAATTATTTAGAAGTCTGTAATCAGTCAAATAAATACTAATAAAAAGCAGAGAATAGCCGTGCTAAACCGACTGATTGAAATTGTTACACATTTTTCGTTATTTATTCTTAGTGATTTTCGATTTTCATGGCAGTTGTATAATCGATGGTGCTATTTACTATTAACAAATGTAAATTGTGACGTGCCTTTAACTGAAAATTTCAAAGATTATAAACTCGGTTTTTCCTTCGATTTTTACTGATGATTCTAAAAATGCCGCGAGTATAAATGTCACCGTTATGGATCCAGCCCTCTCCCATCCTGAAAGCTTTAAACTTCCCTTCTTTTACTTAATTTTCACAGCTCAATCACGTGCAAGTCTTCGAGAAATTATTTTCATTTCACTTTTCCCCCGTGACAACGAATTCCTTATTTTTTCCGATTCTAGAAGCGTCCCGTTAGCTATTCTTCTCATCGGTTACCATCAATTAACTACATGATTTTATGATCCCTATACCTTCTCTTATCATCAACTTATTCCGAACTCGTTCCATTTAAATTTACTTTCTTTGCGTATATTTCAGGCAACAATGGAAACATTTTGGCGCATTCAGCTTCTTTCACGGCTGATTTATTAATAAATTCTCAGCTACAAATTCCTTCTTTTATCGCAACATGTTCCCTCTAAAATGTGGGCCGAGGATTACTCCTTTTCCGTTTCTAATCCTCAACCCTTTCGTCATCAAATTCCAACTTATCCGCTTTTTTTAGCCTTGGTTTTTGTATTTTTTTCTATCCCAGTCGCGCCATCACATCTATAATACGTCTCAATCACACCCTTCTTCCTTCTTCTCTTTTTCGATTCTCCATTGTTACATCTTCCTACTGTGTTCCGCACCCTACAGATCATAACTTGCGACGCCGGCCACATTCTCCTTGACTGCTTCCTTCTTTCTCCAGAGTGCTCATTTTTATACTAACAACTCCTAATCTTAGCTCTTCCTATTTCTTACTGTGCGATAGGCATTCGTGCTCTTCTCTCATTATCGGTTGTATTCCTGTGTTAGCTATAACTTCATTTCTCGGTGTCTATTCTTCTTCTTTTGGTGTCATACTCTTCGAAGAGCGTTGACGATCACAAATGTCAGCATCAAAAACTTCTGTTTCTGGCATTTTGCATGAGTCTTCCTATCGACCAAGTTCTCGTCCATTCCTTGATGTTATCTAGCCAAGTCGTTTTCCGTCTTCCTCGGCCTCTCTTTCCGTCTATTTTTCCCTGGAGGATTAGTTGTAGGAGTTGATATTTCTCTCCTCTGATAATATGACCGAAATATTTTATCTTTCTGTGTATAATAGATTTTATTAATATCCTTTCTGTTTTGGCCATCTCTAGAACCTTTTGATTCGACGTTCTACTTATCCATGGTATTTTCAGCATCCTTCTGTGGATCCACATTTCTACAGCCTCCAATCGATTTACCTGTCTTTTATTGAGTGTTGTTGCCTCAATTCCATACAATAAGATAGAATAAATATAACAATGCACAATGTTTTGCCGTATATCTAGACGTAAGCATCTATCACAAAGCAGATTTCTCATGCTGGTGAAGGCACTCCGAGCATAACTACATCTCATTTTTATTTCTGTATCTGGGTCCAAGTTCTCAGTAATATAACAGCCCAAGTATTTAAATTTTCCAACTCGTTCAATCTTATCATTGTTTAACATAACAGAGACTTGATTAAAGTTGTTTTCCTTGCTGACCACCAACCATTTCGTTTTCTTCACGTTTATATTCAAATTATATGATTTTCCAACTGCATTGAGTTCATTGAGTAGATATTGAAGATCTCTTCCATTCTCTGCAATAATAGCAGTATCGTCTGCATAGCGAATGTTGTTAATAATCCTTCCATTAATCCGAACGCCCAAGGATAGGTTCGAGATAGCTAATCTAAAAATCTGTTCAGCATACAAATTGAACAGTAAGGGTGAAAGGATACATCCTTGTCGCACTCCACGTTGGACTTTAAAGTCAATTTTTTCTCCGTTCTCTAGAATGAGCTCAGCTGTCTGGTTCCAATATAGATTCTTGATTATCCTTAGATCGTATTCATCAATTCCCGTAGTTTTAAGAATATCCATTAGTTTATGATGTTGGACGTTATCAAATGCTTTCTCATAGTCAAGAAAGCAAATAAATGTGTCTCTATTCATTTCCCTACACTTTTGGAGTAATACATTAACTGCCAGCAGGGCTTCTCTTGTTCCAAAACCTGCACGAAAACCAAATTGGGTTTCACTTAAAAAGTATTCGCATTTAGCTCGGATTCTATGGTGAACAATCCTCAAGAAGAATTTCAGAAGATATACATATTAAAATATAATCCATCGTTTTCTTCCAAATTTTTTCTATGTATTCTCTGGGTCATTGCCTGACATTCTCATTAAACCGAAAAAAATGTTCTACTTAGAACTCTGGTCGCTCCACGGTGCTTTAAAATTTTCTCATCACCACATTTCTAAAAGGAAAAAAATGTATATGACATGTTAAAAATCTGTAACATCCGGAACAGAAAATGCGTAATTAATTTCAATGGCTCCCGAATAAATTCATCGATTCTCATCATTGGTCTGCGCCAACGGAGAAAAATTTTTCAATCCAATCAGTTCTGAACGTTGGGCACTTCGAACAACGGCTACTTTTTTTGCTAAACGATGTTTTTTTGTTTTTTTTTTAAATATAGAGGATCGATGTTCAAATTGGCACGCTGATAATAAATTACAATTTGCCCTCTAGATATCTAGAAAAAAAAAAAACCTAAATAGACTATACGGTAAAAGAAAAATATGAGCATATAATAACAGAAATATTGAACAAAAGAAATAGCGGAGGAAGAGGATGATACTTTTTTTGGGGGGTGAGAGTACGCTAACGAAGAGCAACAGCCCAGTCAACCAAGGAATCTAAGTAATAGTTCAAAAGGAACTTTTAATCTGGTGTGCGAGATATGAAAGAAGCTAGAATAGGAACAACTGACAAGGACGGAAATGAGAGAACATAAGAGTCATTGTGTATGGAGCATCAAGATATCCACAAGCCGAGAATAGAAGAAAGAGCGTTTTGAAAAAAGTGAGAAACATTCGAAAAAAACATGATTGACATTACACAGGAAAAAGAAAAATCTTCTGGGTGGAGAGGACAGCACGGGGAAGAAATGAGGGAAAACGAAAAAGTGACGAAGGGGTAAAGGTATAACCGAAACGAAGGAGACCTATGGCACAGTAATCAGGGAACGACAAAGAAAAGGAAACTTGTCAAACCAACTGGTGAGAGAAGGTAAAGGCTGGACGGAAAGATATAAGGAATTCGGATTAGAGAAAAGGAAAAATAAATATCCTTCCATAATGTAATATGGAACTGTCTGGACATATGACTGATATTGCGAGCAGGAAATTTATGAAGAGTATGTCCATTGGAAGCCCCTAAGCGAGCCAAAGAATCAACCATCTCATTACCCTCAATTCCAGCATGACTAGGAAATCAGAATAGATCTATTTGGATAGAACGGAACAGGAATAATTCGTAAATTAGATTGCGGACAAAAAGAACGAAAGGCTGTTCAAAAGAAGGCAATGGTAACGGAGAAGAAATCGCCTGCAAGACACTTTCAGAGTCAGCTATTAGAAGAAATTTATCCGAGAGGAGGATAGAAGAGGAAGAGGTAAAAAGAATTTCATGAAGTATGGCAGCAGATTCAGCAGTAAATATAGAACAGCAGGAAGGAAGTTTAAAGAATTCAGAGAAGTTGCGAGAAGGAAAAACAAAGGCAGCACCAACCCCACCAGCCATCTTAGATAACCAGCAGCAAAAATAACGGAATGATTGGAATATAAAGAATTTAAAACCATGAGAAATTCAAATCTAACTATAGAATAAGGAAAGAATTTAACAGAACTTGACAAATGAAATACGTGAGGAAGATGTAATGAAATAATTACGGGTGAAAAGTACGGAGATTTTTCAAAGGAGAAAATATATAGGGAAAAAAATTGGCAAGACGAACAGAAATGAAAGATAAATTTGGAATTTCGTTTAAGAGTAAAACGTTAATTATGAGAGATCGAGCAGTAAGCAGCTGTAATCCTAAAGGAAAATGAAGGAAGACATTTAATTAAGAAACGATAGCCTAGATAAGATCTTCCGCGGATGAACAAAAGATATCATTTTGATTCGGAGAGGATGACAAGACAAAGACGAAGACAGGAATTTAGAATACGGTCAAGTTTTAACAAAGGAGACTTAGAAGAGTTGCCATGTGTGTAGGACCAGCAGAAGTCCAACCTAGAAAGAATAAGGGACTTATACAATAAAGAAAGAATGTAAGGGTCAACGTACCACCTGCAGGACGACGAGAGTGATTTTAAAAGATTAATCCTTTTAAGATAAGAAGTATACAAGCGACTAATATGATCCTGAAAGGAAAAACGGTCGTTAAGAAGCACACCCGAGTAACAGAAACACTCTACAAGAGGGACACTTATATTAAGATTAGATTGATTGAGGAATGATTGTATGAACGGAAAGTAAAAACCATGGCCGCGGATTTAAGAGGAGAGACGAGAAGATGAATATTGGAGAGAGTATTTTCTATAAATGACCGATTTAGTTCTAAAACAACATCTACGACGTTGTGAGAAGAAGAGTAAATAAGGATATCGTCAGCATAGAAACGATGAATTTAATGCAAGAGAGGCAATTTGTATAGATGTTGAAGAGAGTAGAACATTAGTGACCGGAATATCCTGATGAAGACCATGAAAAACTTTTCTTGAAATGGAATAATAAGAAGTGGATAGATGTACACAATTTGGTTTTGGAAGAGACTAATAATAATGATAACAGCATGGACCGGAAGATGCAATAACAGCATTATTATAGTAGGGAACATCGTAAAATGCAGTGGAAGCATCAATAATGGCTGCGATAGTAATTATTTAGAAGTCTCTTATAGAGGAGCTTGTCAGGTAAACGTAGACATGTAAATAATTATTTAAAATAGTAATTATACGCTCTTAAGTGGATAGAATTTAATTCTAGAAATAATTATTAATCTCAGTAGCGCGGCGCTGATTTATAAAAAAGAAAAAGAATTATCATTCCGAAACTAGCATAATAATTTTTAAAATTACATTATTAATAAAAATATTAAAAAATTAATTGAATCCGAAGTTAATATCCTTCAAATACTATACATACATATATGTGTGTGTGTGTGATTCCTTTTAATCGTTACGTATTAATTAAATGCAGTCTACGTTTAGCATCATCTAGGGGATTATACGATATTTTATAGTACGTCACTATGGTGATATCTAAGATGTTTACCGTAATCGTTATTACGAATATCGATAGCAGAAGCATCGGCGACTTCACCATCATGACCAGCATATATACCATATTTTCCCCGACCGCTAATTTCGGATATATAAAACTCAAAATACTGAGCAGCAAGAGCCAACAAACGACCGAAAATATCACCGATAGCGCTGTACTCCATCTGAAATGTTTACTGTGTATGACGAATTTAACGCATATCACCAGCACCATAATCGTGTACACCGTATTACCTTGCACCAGATAGGTATCCGAGTATCCTTCCTCCCAAAAAACGTTACTCTCCATCACGCGAAAGCACAGATAGATGATGAGAAATCCGTGAAACGCTCCGTTGATCAGCGATAACAGGAAGACACTCATGGTAAACCATCTGTTCAACGAGTAGAGTTGCGGCCAAATGGTCAGTACCTCTTCCTCGAACGGCTCTTCGAATATCCCTAATACGAACATGTGACTGCTGGTGAGGAAAACGTTGAAGAACATCAGCGCCCACTCATCGAAAACGATCTGCCCGGACCAGCCGCTGAACGCGGTGTAGTAGAGGGCGACGCAGACGAGAAGGAAATTCTTGTAAAAGCAGAACAGTATGAGGGAACCGATGCGATAGTACGACCAGGTACCGTAGACGAGCAGTAACCGTTTCAGGTACTTAAACTGGCCGATGGAATAGTCGGCCGACTCGGCCGCTTGGTTGCCCTCCAGGCCGGATATGCCGACGCCGATGTTAGCCTCCTGTATCATGGCGACGTCGTTGGCTCCGTCGCCGATCGCCAACGTAACCGCTTGCGTATAGTGGTGCACGTAGCTGACTATCATCGATTTCTGCATCGGAGCGCATCGACAACAGATGACCGATTTACAGCTCATCGCGAACAGAATGAACTTATGCTGCAGCTGGTTACTGAAGACGGTGTGCAGAGCGCGCCCGGTAATCACCAGCGCCACGTTGTTAATCGGCTTGCCGAGATTTTCCCCTAAACTGCGCGAATAAAGTTCGATCGTCTGGCGCAACTGGTCCGAGTCGTCGCCCTCCATGATCACCGTGTGCACCGATTGTCGCAGGAAATTCGTCGAGTAGCCGATGTTAATGGCCGTCTCCAGTTTGTCGCCGGTCAGCATCCAGATGCTGATGCCGGCATCCAGTAGCGAGGCTATCGTCTCCGGTACCTCGTCTTGCAGCTTATCCTCGACCGCGGTCGCTCCGAGCAGTTTCACGTTCTGCTCCAGCTTGTTCTGCAACCAAGACTGCGTCTGCAGCTTGCGCTCCTTGTCCGTCGACAGTAGACCGGTACAGTTGCTTATCAGTCGTTCGGTTTTTTGCGCGTTCAACTTGGACATTCCCATGCACAGCGTACGAAGTCCGAGCACCGCGAACCCTTTCACGTGATTATACGTTTGCTCGATGAGGCGCTCTTTGCCGACCACTTTCAAACGCATCGCGTCGTCCGCGCCCATCATGTAAATGAAAACGTCGCCGGTACTAGTCTGTTTGACGATCACGGACGAGCATCGTCGCGAGCTCGTGAACTCGTTGAACAGCAGCACCTCGAAATGCAGTTCGACGTCGAACACGCGCACCCACACCTCGTGACCGGATCGCCGGTACAGCTGGTAGCCGAACGTTTTCGCCGCCTCGATCAGCACCGCTTCGTCCGGTGACGCTCCGAAGTACGTTACCTTGGCGGTGTTTACGTCGTGCACCACCGGCACCACATTGTTACACAGGCAGATGCTGATGAAGAAGTGATGGAAATTGTTCGCCACCTTGACCGTCGCCGCGCTCATCATCTCCCTCAGTCGCAGCAGATTCTTCTCGCTGTACACTTCGCCGCGAATGACGCACGCCTTGAACAGCAGCACGTTTTGCGTTAAAGTTCCGGTCTTGTCCGAGAACACGTACTGCACCATGCCGAGGTCTTCGTTCAGATTCGACGTTTTCACATTGGCCCACGTGTCGCTCGACGCGTAGTACATTTTCTCGTCGTTGTTGATGTAGGTCACCTGAACGTAACGCACCACCTCCTGAATGAACTGCAACGATATCGGTATGATGAAACTGAACAGCACGACGAAGCTGAGCATGTTCGTTATGAAATTATAATCGGCCACCGACGCGTACCAGTAGTATCGTTTCGCCTGCATGTTCCACAACAGGCTGCTGACGGAGCATATCAGCACCATCACCAGCAGAATCGTGACGAAGACGATAATCTGCTTGTTCAGCGCGTACAACAGCGTGGACATTTTCGCCACCGACTTTCGCGAGTTCTTCATAATCTTCGTATCGGTCCCGGTGTAGACGACCACGCCGACCGCCCATTCCGTATTCTTCAGTACCGTTTCCCGCAGCAGTACCTGTTCGTTGTCCAGCACGTACTGTTGGCCGTTACTATGACGGAACACCCCGTTGAAGCTGTGAATCAAACCGTTGGGCGGATCGCAGATAATCGTGCCGGTCAGACTACCGACACCGTTCGGCACGGTCAGATTCCGGAATTGCGGCAGACAGTTGCGAACCTTCAGATTCGATTCGCCGTCCAGGCTCGTCGTCTGTATGTAGCACAGTCCGTTTTTATCGCTGCACACTAGCAGTACCGCGTCCGCCGGCATGTGATCGTTCCGTTCCACCTTGATTATGTCGCCGACCCGGATATCCTTCCAGAATATCTCGCTGAACCGGTTCCCGTGCAGCACTTTGATCCGTCGATGGTTCACCTGCCGCGTGTACTGAAATCGCGCAATGTCCTCCTTCACCTCTTTCAAGCCGGTCACCGTCATCACTATCGAGAACGGTAAAAACGTAGTGAATCGTCCGATCGGCGATATACCGGGCAACTGCTGTATGAATATAATCGACAGGAAAAACCAGTTCGTGTAAATGCTAAACTGATCTTTCAAGAAGAGCGGAATGAAAGTGAACAGCGAGTACTTGCAGAACGATATCGAATTCGGCGTGTACGAGTACATCTGTTCGTCGTTCACCACGACCACGCGGTTACTTTCGCGCGGCTTCTTGCTGCTCTCTGTACCGGCAGCCGAATTCTTCGCGCTGTCTTCTTTGTCACCCGAATCGTTACCCCGCTCCTCGCCGCTCGGATCGTTAGTCTTGTCGCCGGAACTGCTGCTGCTGCTGCTGCTGCTCTGGCCAGAGTCGAGGCGATGTGCCTGGCCTTTGCTCACCCTCTGATCTTTGCTCGTTCGGGGGCTACTCCGTTCTTGCTCAGCACGAACGTTCGCTATCTGTTTATTCTTCTTTGTACTACTACCGGTAGCCGAAGAAGAACGAACGGCAGAAACGGACGGACCGACCGATTCCGTTCCGGGTTTTCGTTTCCTTATACCAAAGTCGCTAGTCAACGGGGCGACGCTCGTCCTTTTCCTCGATTGCACGTCTTGCTTTACGCCCGCTCCGATTTTACTAGCCGGTCTTCTTTCCTTCTTCTCTGGCTCATTCCGGTTGTGGTCCGTTTCGCTCTTCTTTACATCGGTCTTTATCACGTTTCGCTTTTTCCCTCTCTTCTCGTCGGTATCATTACCGCTTTTATTAGATACCGTACGTTTATCGGGTTTTTGCATTTTTCTAATATACCCGTGCCCCGTTCCTTCTGATCCTCTTCAGATGGTACTTTTTTTTTTACGATGGCTGTTGAAAAGGAAACAAACAAAAGGCGAAATATGCATAAGCATATTTTATGTGGCAGCAGCGGTTAGATTTCTGCGTGGCCGTATCGGAATTTCAGTTCTTGGTCGTCAGCATAAACTAGCCACAACACACAATGTAGCCGCATCAGTAATGCACCGTTGTTCGAATTCGCGCTTAAAAAGTGCAAAGTTCTTCGGACGAAATCAGCTCGACTATATTTATGACAGGGCACTATCTACATTGTCGTTCGACCTTTGCGCGTGCATCACTTAGATTCTCGGAATGTATACGGCGATAACTTCACTAGGCATGCTTTTCCTAATAGAGTTTACATTTCAATTTATTAGATTAATATTGGGAAATGCCTTAAGGGGGGGGGGTAAAGTTAATTTCGGTAAAAAAAGGCTCATTTTCAATAATTTTTCTTTATGCTCCAGTGAATGCAAATATATTTTATTACGTGTAATACAATAAATTAACATTTGAACAATATTTTCTGAAATTTTAAATAAGAAATATTAAAAAATAAGCCATTAGCAGAAAATCTTCGAAGAAGCTTCAAAAAAAAGTTGTTTTGCGGTGGACACTATATCTCACCACTGGTTATCTGAAATCAAAAAAATCAAAGTGCTACTGATAGTTAAACATTTTCTTGAGGTAACGCTGGGAGGATTTTTTTTTTTTTTTGATTTTTTAATTTTTGTTAACACTTGGAAGTTAAAAACGCGATTTTCGCCATCAAAATCGACAATTTATTTATTGTAAAATAAGTAATAATTAAAAAAAAAAAAAAACTCCCAGCGTTACCTCGTAATTGATGTGCAGAAACGCTGTACAAAATTTCAAAAGAATCGATGCATTAGTTTTCGAGTTACAGTGTCCACGGACTTTAAAAATGTCAAGTGCGAGAAAAAGGCTTTAAAGTTTTGTGTACAAAAAGATTTGACTTAAACATCAGTACGCGAGTGTTTCTTCTAATATACTTATTCAGAGTCACCCATAAAGCTCATAAAGCTCACAGCTTTCAGCTGTAAAATCTAAGGCAGCTTTTTGCGCTTGTCAACGTCGAATTCCGCCTTCTTTACTTTCAAGTGCAGCTTGTTGCTCCACTCTGTTTATGCTCGTTCAATCTTGAGAACTTGACCCTGTACTGATGTTTATCTCTTGCATAAATGAGAGCAAAGTAAAACAGCCCTCATTGAACATACATGAAGCTACATGAGCTGTGATTTCAACAACAGTTGAGGTACCACTCAGTGATTTTGGAGTTGTCATTTTCCAAATGAGTTGATTCAAACTCTCACTGTTGTTTTGAGTGAATCCTCCAAGATATCGCTGCAGAAGTGCCCCCTTACTCAAGTCTTCATATATCGGTTTAATTCCTTCAGAAACGTCACTTGGAAGTGCAGTGTAACTGTGTTTGAATTACTTCAGGGCATTTGCAGCTGCAGCTTTCTGCCATTCATACCACGAGTCTTGGCCGCTCGGGCATTTGTCGTGCTGCGGTTTCTCGTCCATCGAACAATAATGGTAGTAAGTAGCCCAAATGGCACAAAAGTATTCAGTTTTTTTTTTTTTTTTTGGACGATGTATCTTTTGCTTCGGCATCGTCTGTCTTTCGTTTCTGTGGAGGTATTACTTTTTTTGATTGATCTAATCTGGAACTGGTACTCTTGCGATCTTCTCTGCTAATTTTCTTCGGAATTTTACTAATAATAAATACACAATCATAGCGAAACTAGAAAATACGAAGTTCAAAAGAGCACGAAACAGCTTCCAGGTAGCCGCGTTACGTAGCTGCCCAGTAGGTGTTCAAACCCGGAGCGGACCACCGCTCACTCAAAACTCTATAGGTCCGTTAGTTTTGTTGCGATCGATTTCAAATTTTTACACAATAATCTTGAAATGTTGTACATTCATATAAGCAAATAAAAAAAAAAATGCAAAAAAAAAGTTTAAAAACTTTACCCCCCCCCCTTAATAGTACAATCATTTTTTTTTTTTTTTTTATTTTTTTCTTTTTATTTTTTTCTGTTTAATAAGCTTAGTCTCGAGATACACATATAAAATGAGACAAAGCGTAATTTAATGCCAAAATGAATTCCCCCAACTAATACCGCCTTAGGATCAGCAACTAATGAAATAATATTGCGTTGTGGAAAATGGCTAATCGAAATAAACTCATAAATTATTTACCGATGAATAAAACCGCTAAAAATTTAATAAACTTTAAGTACTTAAAAACAAAAAAAAAACAAAAAACATATCATCTACCTCAATATGACACGCAAGCACTATGAAATTTTAAAAAAAAATGAAAACTAAAAAAACTACTGTTTTGGCCGTTAGACAAACGCGACTCTAATCGCGCGTCATAAATCGCTACTCTAGAACTAAACGCTTCCATCCGATTTTCGGTTAATATTTTTTTTCCCTTTCTTTCGGGGCACCCAAACGGTAGACATCAATCCTACACGAGGAGAATTTTTTTCCATATATTCAATCTGTGGCAGCGGGAAATCCGACTCGAACGAACATCACTGCCTAACCAAGCAAAAAAAAATTCAGAAACATCAAAGTACATTTCAAGGAGTATGGAAACAACAAAGCAGTACACACGGATTTTATATTATGTAACGGAAGTAATTAAAAAGTTTTTTTTTTTTTTTTTTTGGGCGCATTAACTATCAATGGGAAGAAGAGACAACTAACTAGAACCTAATTCGATTGGAGACAGCTGAAATAAAGGAATCAAGGACAAGAACAACAGACTGGAAAGGAAGGGACAAGATGTAAGACGCACAGTAAGGAGTGGGAAGCCCCAGCTTTATAAGGTGAAGATAGAAAAGAGAACGCTCCGCAAAAAGAGCAGAGCACTCGAAGAAAATGTGATTAGCATCACAGACAACTGCGTCATCTGGATGCAATGGACAATGAGGAGAGGGAAGCAAAGAGAAACGATAGCGTGAAGAGGGCAGCAGTGTGTGATTAAAGCGCAGGCGGACAATAGAGGAAATTATAAATCGTGGAAGAGAGGGAAACTCCGAGAACCATGGATGAGAAGGAAGTGTAGGTTGGATTGAAAGGTAGAAGGAACGATTGTCGGTAAAAGAAGAAGGGTACACATCCGACCAAAATCTGAAGTGAAGCTTCTTAATTAGGGGTAAAAGTTGGCTGTGGTATCGGTAATGTAATCATACAAACTAGACGACACGACCCCATTAATCTGCTGGATAGTAACAATGAAACAGAAGTATATAGATTAAAAAGAATTAAGCTGCTAGATGCGACCCGTTTTTTTTAATCTTTTTTACTTTGTGGGGGGCTTGTCTATGTTTGAAAAATCTATTCTGCGATAGATTCTTACGCCTAGGTATAAGACTATGCAATCTTACATTTTTCCAATTTTTCCAATTTTTTTTTACGGTATAGAATCAGCGACGCTTAATAAAAGGCAAATTGAGAGTGGAGATCCGGCTACATAGGAGAATGTTAAAGATTTCGCGGATAACCCCAAAAAGCATCCAATAAAAGAGTACTAGAAATGGCAAAGATCGAAAGAATGCTGATTAAATGGACAATAGATAGAAAAGTTAAATATTTTGGCCACATCATTAAAGTAAAGGAAAGTAAGTCCCATATATCCTTGATAAGGTATCATGGATTGTGAAGTTAAGCTTTCCGTAATGGTACAAAGTCCAACGACACCAATGAAAGTAGGGAGGGCAAAAGTTTGAGATCCTACAGCTTATTATCCAGGGGAAAATAGAGGGAAAAAGAAGTGCAGGAAGACGGATAACAGACTGAAGAATACAAAGCATTAAGAACTGGACTGGCATCAGCTCAATCCATGATCTCATCCAAGGAGCAATAGAAAGCAAGTTTTAGCTGCCGCCTGATCGCCAATGCTTTGGGAAGAGTACGGCATATCAGAAAGAAGAAGAATTCTAGACATAAGAGAGTAATGATTTTCGACATTTTCGAAGCGAGTTTCACTAAGCGGCGGTTTAACTTATTAATGAGAATAACTCTGCTGTGGATGAAAAAGCACGCGCGTAATTTTTAAAGAACTCGCATTCTAATCATCTGCCGATGGATCGAGAATTAGTAGATTCGTTTTTAAAAAATCAAATAAATAAAAAGGTAAAGATTCGCGAAATATTGCACAATTTTGAAGAAATAGGAACCGTTCTAAATACTGAAAATAAAGAAACATTCTCGAAATAATAGACAAAATTACAATCTCGGTGGAATAATTATGATCCGTACAGTTTCTTGTTTAGTTGGCCAACTCTTATTTAAATACTTTGTGCTTTATATATATATATATATATATATATATATATATATACATATATTCCGCTTAATATAAAAACATTAACAATTAATCATACAAGTTTAAAAGTATTTAAGGCGAAACATAGTGTAGAACTGAAGTTAATAAAAATTATCGAGTTAAAAATTAAGCCACTATAGAATTTTGTAATAAATTTATTTCGAAGCGACAAAGAAAGGACACTAAATTCAAAAAAAGTACAATCCGCTTTTTCTTTTCTAACATCAATTCCAAAATATGATTAAGAATATTAACTACACTGTTGAGAGTATAATTTAAGGTTTTGAAATTGTTCTTTCGGCGAATTACGTTCAAGTTGAAGTATGCTATACGCCAAAGTTATAAAAAGTAATAATTATAAATATCGAAAATTCGGAATGGCTTTCGGTGAAGTTATTTTAGCAAAATGTTTAGTAGAGATTTATTATTTAAGTAATGTACCTTAAGAGAAAAATAATGATCGCCGATACATACGTAATTGCACAGCATTTAAATTAAAACAATATTCAATGACAACAACTCAGCTGACGGAAACAGCGAATTAATTATCTGGAGTATTTTTCATAAACTCTGTGGCCAGCGATTTTCCAGATCGTTATCACGTTCCAGTTCGCTTATAAAATTATATTGTAGTAATTTTTAGCGAGAATTTATAATTTTTTCTTTTTTTATTATTAAAAACTAATGACCAATTATATACACAGAATCGGTGTTATATTTATTTCCTGAGCTCGATTTTCCCCAGAATATATGCTATAATCTTTCGTTAAAAATTAACGACCACTTAAAAATCTTGCATTATGTATAGGGGAAAAAAGTATTTTTAATAGATCTTGATTACACTTGATAAGTTTAAATGGTTAATTAACATGTTCGTAATAATGCTGGTCTCCAGTTCTAACCTCGAAAAAAGTCACACTGTGCTACGACATTAAATTCTCATTTCTTTTGCAACTATTTACACATTCATAATCAATAATAATTTAGAAACACGGACTAAATATCGAATAAAATACATTAGCTTTTACTTTAACTGCTAGCGTTTGTAAAAGCCATCTCTTGTTCTATAAAACACCTACTAACTGAATATATAAGGAGTTTATTATTTATCGGGCATTTGTAGGTATCATGGCCTAACCGATGATAGTGATGCTCATAGACGGGCTGGCTAAGCGGGCAAACTGGCATTTTCCCGGTGCGCCCAAGCATTTAATTTATCTTTTGCGCCCTAATTTTCTCAAAATTTTATCACCGCCTCCGCCCCTCCAGCTCTGAAGCACACTTTTATCTCTGAATTTTCCCGGTGCGCCCTTAAAAGCCAGTCCGTAAGTGGTGATGATATATTGATTTGGAAAACAAAAATTTACAGGACATGAATCCAGGATTATTATAAGCATTTTCTACCATAAACCGCTCTATACATTATAAATGTAAATAATTGTAAATATTAACTGTTAATATGCGGGTACTAAAGTTATAGTTTTTATATTACTCAAACGACATTCACAATTCACAAAAAATATACAACATTAATTGGAATAGACTTAAATTGTTCAAAACACATTAAAAATAAGTTCGACATATATGTATACATATATATTAATTACAACGTAATTCTTAGGCTACAAAGATGTCGAAATTTTATGTAACGTTTGCTATATTTTATAGGATTTTTGTTATTGTTATTTTAAAAATGTCACAATTTTATGTAATGAAATATGTAACGAAAAAATGTCTTAATATTATATAACGGAAGTTAAATGTTAGAATAAGATGTTTGTGGTTATGTTATTTTTTGTGTGTGTTGATGCCAGTAAGAATTACGTTGTAAATTTTGATCGTTTTATACAAAGTATAGAAGAGAAAGAGACAGAAATGAACGCAAGAGAGGTCAAGGGGCACAGCCCCTTGCGAGGCCAAAATGGCCGAGTTTATATATATATAAATATATATATGATGGTTCTAAGGGGTCTGATGGGGTTGGTGCTTCTTTTATTCTACCAGATTATAACTTCTCTGAATCCTTCTGTCTTCCTTCTTTCTGTTCCATATTTACAGCCGAGCTAATAGCTATTTTACGTTCCATTATTTTTATCACCTCCAATCGTCTTTCTTCCCAGTTTCTGATCATATCCGAATCCATGAGTGCTCTTCAAGCCATCTCTTCTCCTCTTCCTAATCATTCCTGTGATTTTACTATTCCCCGCATACGTTCTCTCATTCGGACACTCTCTTCTCCCCATGGGATCCATATTCACTTGCTGTGGGTTCCCGGCCATTCTGGCATCTCAGGTAATGAAATGGCTGATTCTTTGGCTCGAGTTGCTGCTTCTTCTACATTCTTCTTCTAAAAAATCCCATCCTCTAATCTCTTGCCTTTGTGTAAATATTTCCATCTCAGATTTTGGTCGGATATGTACCCTTCCTCCTTTTCTAATTGTCGCTCTTTTTATCTGTCCGTTCAGCCTAATCTTTCTTCAAATCCTTGGTTCCTTCTATTTCCTTCACTTCCTCGTTCTGTTGTTGTCTGCATTGTGCGTTTGCGCTTTAACCATTCCTTGTTGCCTTCCTCACGCTTTCGCCTCTCGTTGACCTCTTCCCCATGTTGGCCTCTCCATTGAAATGATGCGGTTGTTTGTGACGCCGATCACGTGTTCTTCGAGTGTTCTGGGAGCGCTCGGCTCTGTATTCCCACTTGCTTGGGCTGGGGCTTCCTGCTCCTTTTTGTGCTCGTTATATCCTGTCTTTTCCTTTTACACTTATTATCCTCTACATTGTTTCCTTCTTATTAACGATAGCTGATCGCCCCACTATATAACTTTCGTTTTTCCTTAATTGTTTCTGGGTGAAGTTCCTCGGTTGACGAACCCAATTAAAAAAAATAAAATAAATAAATAAAAAATATATATATATAAATTAAAAAAAATATATATATATAAATAAAAAAAAAATATATATATATAAATAAAAAAATATATATATATATATAAACTCGGCCATCTTGGCCTCGCAAGGGGCTGTGCCCCTTGACCCCTCTTGCTTTCATTTCCGTCTCTTTCTCTTCTATCTTCTTCATTTCGTTATCCGAGTCGGATGTCGTGACCTTATTTGACGCAAGATACAACACGTCGCCATTTATACCGACCGTGTGCTAGATCTATGATATGTTCTAAATTTGATCTGCATATTTTCTTGATCTGGTTGATGTAGCGGTTCTTTGGTCTGCCTTTCTTCCTTTTCCCCTCGACCTTTCCCATCAAAATCGTTTTCTCTAGCCCATTTGCTCTTACTATATGACCGAAAAAGCCTAGCATACGTTTTCTGATGGATGTTAATAGCCGTCGGTTGGTTTCGATCTCGAGCTCTTTTAACACGTATTCGTTTGTCCTTCCGTGGGATTCTTAAGATTTTTCGATACCCTTTCATTTCGAAAGCTGCAATCTTCCTTCCAATGGTTTCATTGATCGTCCATGTTTCCGATCTGTAGGTCGCTATAGAGAACACCAAAGTTTGCAGGAGTCGTAATTTTGTTAGTTTAGAGATCTTATGATCTTTTCATATACGGTTAAGCTTTCCCATCGCAGTGCTCGCCAGTGCTATCCGTCTCTTTATTTCTTCGTCTGATCCTCCAGTTCTTAAAATGCAGGCACCCAAATAGATTACTTTATCTTGGGTTTGTATATCTTGTAGCATTTTTAACGGTTGTTGGATTTTGTTATCCTTATCAATAACTAACATCGAACACTTTTGTTTGTTAATTACAGAACCGGTCTCTTTTCCAGCCGTTTCTATTCTTAATAACAATTCATACATTTTCCTTTCCGTGCTGGCCAGTACTACCGTATCATCTGCAAATCTTATGTTTGTGATTTTCTCACCTCCGAATGATATTCCCCCATGCCAGCCGTCCATTGTCTGTCTTATAATCCATTCTCCACAAATATTGAAGAGAATCGGTGATATACAACAGCCTTGGCGCACTCCCTTTTTTGCTGCAAACTCACTGGATTTATCGGTTTCCAGTTTTATATGTCCTTTGTTATTTACGTACAGTTGTTGTATGAGGTAAATTAGATGTTTTGGTGTACCCATTTCTAATAAAATCTGCCACAGTTTTGGCCATTTAATGTTATCAAAAGCTTTATTATAGTCCAAAAAGCAAAGCAGCCCCGGAATGTTATATTCATTAAGTTTCTCTATTATTTGCCTTACGTTTAATATCTGCTCTCGGGTGCCTTTGCCCGGCATAAAAGCAGCTTGTTCCTTAGAAATTTGCGGAAGTAGATAATAATTGAGGCGATCTTGTATTATATGTAATAATATTTTGCTGGCATGGTTAATCAGAGCGATTGTTCGATAATTTCCGCATTCTTCTCTCGAGCCTTTTTTATGCAACGGCACATATACTGATGATGTCCACTCCTCAGGCCAGTTATTTCTTACCCATACTTTTTGACAGATCGTATGTAGTAGATTTATTCCTGGCTCTTCCGTTTCTTTCAGCGTTTCCGCAACTACACCGTCTACGCCAGCTGACTTCCGATTTTTAAGTTTCTTCATGGTCTTAATTATTTCCTCTTTCATAATTGCCGGTTCAGGCTCGTAGTTTTGTATTAATACTGTTGTCTCGTCATCGTACATAAGGTTTTGACGTTACTGGCGCCATCTTTTTACTATTTCTGCCTTGACCGTTAATTTTTCCGCGTATTGATCTTTCACTGGCAACATTCTGGTTTTAAAAGTGTTACTTAACCATTTGACTTTCTTGTACAGATCATGAGGTTCATTTTTTAGTGGGTGTTGTTCTATTTCCTCACATATTCCTATTATATAATTGTTCCTATCTTTTTGTATTTCTCTATTTATTAGTTTGTTAAGATTCTCGTCCGTATTATTACTTCCTCCCTTCTTTATCTGGTTTTTCTTATTTATTAACTGTAATGTTTCTTCAGATATCCATGGTTTCCGCCTTTTTTGCACTTCCTTGGGAATTTTCTTCATCACCTCATAAATTGCCGATTTAAATTCCTTCCATAGTTCTTCCGCAGTTTTGTTGTTATTACTTCCATGTGTATGACAGCTTCGTTTAGCTTGTCTCTTATCTGCATTATGTAATTACTATTTGATCTTAAGTTATACGAGTTAATTACATCTAGCTTGCATGTGTTTCGTTGGAGCTTGAGATATACTTCACTTACTAAAGCCTTGTGGTCACTACCACAGTTCAGTCCTGGATATGTCTTCACGTCTTTTATTGAGGACCTCTATCTTGTTGGCATAAGTACGTAATCTATTTGATTTCTAACTTGTCCATTCGGTGAAGTCCATGTATACAGATGTCGGTAATGATGCTTAAAATTTGAATTCATTATACAGAGATTGTTTTCTGAGCAAAAGTCAATTAGCATTTCACCCCTTTTATTTCTGTCTCCCAGGCCATATTTTCCTAATGTTGATCTCAGGTGATTGTCTTGTTCAGTATTTCCTATTTTTGCATTGAAATCACCTATTACTAATAATAGTTCTCTATTTGGAACCTTTTTAATCGCCATTCGTAGATTGTCATAGAACTCATCTATTTCCTCCTCCGATCTTTGAGTTGTTGGGGCATATGTTTGAATGACATTTAGATTTATTGGTTTTCCTTTTATTTTCACTGATACAATGCGATCGCTTATCGTTTCGTAATCTAATAGTGCAGATGATATTGCCGTATTCATTATTACCGCTACTCCATTTACTGCTTCCTTCTAGTTACTTGAGCATATAATCAGATTCCCGCTGGCTGGTCTGAAATGTCCGCTCTGCTTCCAGTGAGTCTCAGCAGTGCCAACTATAGCTAGCTGCTTAGTAATATTCTCTTAAACACAGAGTTTACCTTGTTGATTAAGGCCTCTTACATTCCAAGTTGCTATTCTTGTTTTTATAAATCTGCTTTTATTCTTTTGTTTGTTCATACCGGTAGCATATTTTCCACAGAGAACCCGGCTATTAAATTTCCTGCGGCCGGTCGTCCATTTCACACATACATACAGTTCCGGTTCCGTAGCGCCGATCGCTAATCGGTTCACCAAGCATATTAATCTCGTTATATGTGTCTTGCATAAAGTTTTCGTGGAACAAAATTTACGCGGTAGGGTTCCTCTCCTTTTTGTGTTTTGGACCAGCCGCTCCTAACTTGGAGAACAGACGCTGACCGTCAGCCGCCTCACTGGAGACAGACGCTTCGAGATTTATGTTTGTTTTTTGTCAGGGTTGACGCCCTTAGTCTTTGCGTAAATACCCTCGCCGCAAGGCAGCGGTTTGCTACTGGGATAGCGGGTGAGACATATTTATACAGGCGGCCTCGACTCGTCAAGGGTTGGTTAGCCGCCTTAGGCAGACAGAGTTTTACAGACAGTTCCCAAACCTGTCCCTCTACTCCCTTATGCCAACTACCCCGTCGCTACTAGAATCGTCTGCCTGGGACTTTCCACCGGTAGCCGCTCTTGGTCCGCGACTGCTTATTTGACTAGTGTCTTATTCGCAGCTAACCTGCATATCTCCAGACAATTCCACTATCCGCCGCCTGTGGACGCGCCCCGATCCGGATTGAGCTCCGGCCCGGAAGGTACAAAGTACTCCCCGGCGGGGTTCTCTTCTATACTTTGTATAAAATGATCAAAATTTACAACGTAATTCGTACTGGCATCAACATAAAAAAAAAATAACATAACCACAAAAGTCCTATTCTAACATTTAACTTTCATTATATAAAATTAAGACATTTTTTCGTTACATATTTCACTACATAAAATTGCGACATTTTTTAAATAACAATAACAAAAATCCTATAAAATACAACAAACGTTACATAAAATTGGGACATTTTTTCGAATGAGGGGTAGCCTAAGAATTACGTTGTAATTAATATATAAAATACACAATAAATACAATAAAATAGTCCGACCGGTTTCGTCATTTGTGCAACATATTTCAGTGACAGATTTTGTGATTTTTTAAATCATATTATAAAATGAAATTAGTTTATTGTCGAAAATATACAAATTATTTACTCGTGTAATAACGAACCGACTAACACAACAAATTAACCTTCATCAACCGAGAGAGCAGGCTGGCTTCAGGCGAGCATTTAGTACAAATGACCACCTATTAACAATTACAACATTGATACAGAGGTGGGTACAATATGGAATTATACATGGCCTTCATGGATTGTGAGAAAGCGTTAGATTCAATAGACGTCTGGGCAGCACTAAATTCGTTAAATCTTACTAGGATTAATGACAAATATACTAAACATTATTAAGACCTGAATCTACGTTATGATAAAATAGGATTGAAAATAAACCTAGACGAAACAAAAATAATGACAAACGCCGGTTATCCACTAGCGATTACTACTAACGCCTTTTTACTACTTTATTACAACTGCCACTACTACCTCTCGGGCAGATTCTTGGCCTTCTATGCTCGTTGAAAGGCTGTCTATGCGATGGAATAATGTTTTCCCAGCTCCTGATTGGCTGATTGAGTATTGTGTGCTATTATGAGAGAAAAAAGGAATTGACAAATGACGGGAATGTGAAGAATTTGCACAGTTATGTAATAAACACGTGTATCCGTCTAATGATTGGGTTTCCTTGGAATTTGAGCCTTGAGTGTTGCAGTCAGGCTGTTTGAGGGGTGCAGGGGGTGGTTGGGAGAGCCTCGGGGTTCTACGAGTGATGAGAGGTGTCTGAGACACAACCGGACGACTAGACAATAGTACAAAGTTAGAATTAGTAAATACTAATAATATTGATAATAAAACTATTATTAATACTAGTACACACGGATGCATATATAGCTTTTCAATGGGGGGGGGTCAAATCTGAAATTTTCATAACTTTTTTTTAAGCAAAATAAAATAGTAGGTCATTCTATATTATTATATTATATTATTATTTATTTCATTCTTTGCTTATATTTTTATACAATATTTTTTTTCCCCTTACCATGAGCCGTGTAAGTGCATAGGTTATTACGGCATACGGCAATTACTAAAGTTTAAATGACTGGAATGATCTGATTTGTTTTGGTTGTGGGAGACGAAGTCCTGTGGTGTCTAGCATTTTTCCGGTGTTTAATTGGTTGTTGGAAGTCATCTTCTAATGTGTATTCTTCTAGAGCCAACGTGGCTAATTTTTTGATAATTTGCGAACGGCGGTTTTTAATCTTCTATCATAATATATTAAGAATGTAATTTAAAATTTAAAATTCAGTCATTTACGTTTTATTTCTAATTTATTTGCAATTTCTTTAGAATCTAGTTTTACCGGCGGGTCAAGCTCTATGCTCATAAGAGTAAGACCAATGATTTTTCATCACCCATTCGATTTGTAATATAGGTTCTTAATTGGAGAAATATCTTTCTAGAGTCGCAGTGGTTACTGGAAGTGTGGCTAATATAATAAGAAGCTTTTTTATCGAAATCGATATTAAATTTTTTCATTACTTTGTTTAGACTTGTTGTATATAAGAAAATTATTTTCAATATAACTAGCCACACAACAAACTGACTATTTTCTATGACGGTTTGCAGTCGATATGCTTGAGCGGCGACATTCCTACACTACAGGAATCATTTGTGCAAACTGTTCTACAGCCGCGTGCTTTTCGGTCCACCGTATCTCACAAAGAGAAATAAATGTTGAATAAGATTAATTAATCCGATCATTCAAAAGACTGTCTCAAAGTTAAAATTGTCGAAAAAAGTTTATTGCGTGTTTTATGATCCCTATACAGTAGATACCCCGCATAAATGCGCCAGAATTAAAATCAGAATGTGAGCCACACAGTGCACGAATTGCGCTCTCGAGTAATTCCCTACGATTATTGTTTTCATGCCTCGTAATCGACGACTCGGTACTGCAACACCATCAAAGCATTGTCTAATGAGTTTATCTATATCCAAGTTATAGGATAAGAGATGCATTATAATTGTCGTTGCCAATGTTTGAGCTGAAACATCTTCTATGTAGATAAATTCAAGAAAATCCTCCCGGATAACTGATTTTTCAAAGGATCAGTCTACATATCATAAACATAACGCTAGTTGTTCTCGCCGGAATATGCCTTGAGTTTCGTCTGCTAATACTGTAAAAAAAGCTAGCCTCTTTGACCGTTTTAAGTACATGCGATTGAACAGCATTACCGCATAGTTCGATCGCTTCATTCTAAATTCCTGATAAAGTATACATAGCTTTACTATGCATGCTTTGTGTAAGTAAATAACTCTTAAGTGTTTCATCGCCAGATCAAGCACGGAAATGAAGAAGTAGTCGAAAATTACTATCATTGTGAGCAGGTTCGTTTAATCCAGCTTCATAATCATGGCTTCCTCTTAGGACCATTTCCTGTCTTCTACACAAAAGAACTGTTTCTATAATAGCGTTTAATATCTCGTGATTATCTGCAGCAATTTTATGACCTCCCAGGTTTATGGACTCCTTAACATCATCAGTAGATTTGCCTTCCGCGAACTTTACAACGTTTGCTGCTTGCTCTAAAGCGAATTTGTGGTATTTTGTATTTGTGTAATGATTAAAGTTTTCTAAAGCGTTTTCCCAGTTAGTAAATGGCTTATTAACAAGGGCTCCAAGATCTTGTTGACCATGTCCGCCTTGCACTGTTCCAAGTAGAACAGATAGTTCGCAAAGTCCTCCCCATATATGACGTTTGAATACATAAGTCACGAGTGTTTCGCAGTTCAACAATGTTGAAAAGAAAAATTCCTGAAAGTATCCGGTAAGTTCCAAGGCTCTATTAAAGCTTTTAGCTTTTCCTCATCATTATTCGAAGAACTACAGAATGAACCTTTTGACAAATAAGCTTGAACGTTCTTTCCTAAGTAACCTAAATAAAAATGTAAAAAGATTCGAACTATTTTAAATTCAATTCAAATCGACAATGCGAAGACATACACTATGATAGTGTATTCGGTTAATATTTGGACTTTTGCGTGAGTTAAGGGGAGAGGGATTCAAACCAATCCCCCTTTATTAATGTCGACGCTATTACACCTGCACATTTGTAATCCAACAGTAAGTATACAACCCAAATAATCTTCAAACAATGCTTTTAAAAAAAATGAAATTTGCTATCAGAGCCATTCTAAGGGATTTTGATTTATTTTAAATTTACTGATTGAGTTTTATAATATGTGTTACTTATTTATTTATTTTTTATATACTTAAGTTAAAAATATGACTAAAATTGTATATCTTTAATTTTACTTTAAATAGGACGTTTGATAGTAACTAACAAATTTTTGGTTGATTTTTTAGGTGGTTTTGAATTCAATATTATATGTTATCAAAATAATTTTTTATATGGTATAAAGTCATTATCAAGTAATACATTATTTGAAAGAGAATTTTAATTGAGAATTATGTGCATAATTTTAAAATTGTTAAGCCAATTTTGAGTTTTGTAATTTATTTGATAGTTTTGATTTTTCTCTAATTAGTTTCCGTGCATTACATTTGTGTAAAATCCTAATAAGGAATTTACTAATATAGTATGTTTTACAGAAATAAATGGAATTTTTTTTTTTTTTTTTTCTTCACATCTACAACTGACTATATAGTCATTTACTAGATTTTAATGGAATAAGATCGTGAATTTCAAGATCTGCCGATCAGCCGATCCCGAATTTATTTATCGAATAATCACGCTAGGTCAATAACGTTTCTTATTTTCAACCTATTACAACTTGCTGGTCGTTGTAGTAAATTCGTTGAGGGAGCATTTTCATGTCCTTTTAACTTCGACAAGTGATTTTTAGCCGCCAGCTTTATTTCTTCAATAACATATTTCACTTGTAAATCTTGATGTAGTGTTTGATTGGACACATACCATGGTGCCCCCTTGATCATTGGGTCGTTGCACTTTATTTTGATACCGTTGTATTCTATCCGCACTCTATACTTTTGGAAGCGCATTCCCAAAATTCAGCTGCGTACAACCATATCGGTTTTAATACCATGTGGTATAGTAATATTTTATTTGAAATATGTAATTGGGACCGCGGTCCAAGCAACCAATGAAGTTGTCTTGTTTTCAAATTTAGTTCTGTTATTTTTGTCTTGATATGATGAAGCTGCGTAAGTGTTTCATCTAGATGTACTCCAAGATATTTTACGGATGAATATGTTTGTATTTGTTTGTTATTTATAGATATATGGTATTTGTTACGTACAATTTTTCTCTTTGTAAAAATAATGTGGCTACTTTTATTTTCATTTATTACTATTTTCCATTTATTCAGCCAATCAATGATTTTATTTAGCACATTTTGTAAATTTTCTGTGGACTTTTCTGGGTTCTCGTGCATTGCCATAATTGCCATGTCGTCAGCGAATGTTGCTAGTAGTGCGTCATCTGTCTCTGGCATAACATAAGTAAACAATAAATACAAGAGAGGACCAAGAGTACACTTCCCTGATGTACACCTGCCTCAATTTTATATATGGATGATTCTGCTACATTTACTACAACTCGGAATAATATCTGTCTTGTAAGTAGAATTTCAAAATATTTTAATACTGAATTGGTAGTACTTTTTTGCATTTGCAAAGTATTCCCGGATGCCATACTTTATCAAATGCCTGTTGTACATTTAGGAAGACAGCCGAAGTAATTCTTTTTTTTTCAAACGTTTCTTCAATTTTGTTAACCAGATGGTGCACTTGTTGTACTGTTGAGTGCCTAATTCGGAAGCCAAATTGATGATTTGGTATTATTTCTTTCTTGTCTATGAACTTTTGTATTCTCTTTTTTAAAAGTTTTTCGAAAACTTTGGCCAGAATTGATAAAAGTGAAATTGGCCGATAAGAAGAGGCACTTTGAGGAGGTTTACCTGGTTTTAAAATCATCATAAGATTGGCGAATTTCCACAATATAGGAACATATTGAAGCCGTAAAATTGCATTGTAAATATAAGTTAACATTACTAACGCTTTCCTTGGTAACTCTTTCAGAATATCCCGTTATGAGGTCGTACCCTGCTGCCTTCTTGTTTCTCGATTTCTTTATTACTCCATTAATTTCGCCTGGCGAAGTTAAATTGATTTTATTTGGTGGATTATTTGAACTTTGATTTAAATAATCATGGACGACGTTTTCGACCGGCGATATCGTATTGTGCGGTTTAAAAATTCCTGATAAATGTATAGCAAACAGATCTACTTTAGCTGCATCATCTATAGTCCAACTACTATCAACTGCTTAAATTTATTTTTGAATGACTTAAAAATATAGAAGCAAAGAAACAAAAAAAATAAAAATTGAAGTAACAATCTACAGATAAGTGGTTCATGTTATTACTTCTATTAATAAGCGCACAATCATGCGAATACTCTAGCTTGTTATGTTTAAGTTCAAGTATAACTAACTCATATATTATTCAATATAGCAGAAGTTACCATAAAATTATCAGTTTTCTATAAAAATTCCAGAATGTAAAATTGAGTTTCCAACTTACTATTAATCACATATGCACTATAATATAAAAATCAATTTGTGGACAATAAAAGAAAAAATTCTTTATTTAGGCAATGGTCATCTTCCAACTGCTATGTAATATATAAGATGGCACCACAAATTACAGCCTTTATGCTAATGTTGTATATTATAAAAGAAGCTTAAGTCGAATATAGAGCGTGATTTGGATTTTTTAAAAAAGTTTAAATTTTCATCTTCTGGCTGTTTAAATTTTGAATATAGCTTAAACTTTAAGCTTTTCGCTTGTGGAAACTTAAATATGGCTTTTGGATTAAATTTATGAAATCAAAAAAGTAATTAGCTTTCAGCTGTTAACTTTTGACTTTCAGTTAGCTTTCAAGCCCTGTTGCTTTCCACTACAGTTAAATTATATACGATATACTGCAAAAATTATTGAAACAATACTTAAATTTTTGAGTGGGATGTAGTATTTAGTGAAACTATTTCATTATTATTTTTATGAAACATAAAATATAGTGATTTGAATTTGACAGAACTTATGCGTTATTACCAGGTCTTGAAAGCCAGCCGAAAGCCAACAGCTAAAAGCTGAAAGCCATTCATTTTTAGATGTCATAAGCTTAATCCAAAAGCCATATTTAAATTTCCATAAGCTAAAAGCCTAAAGCTTAAGCTATATTCAAAATTTAAACAGTCGAAAAACGAAAGCTTAAGCTGTATTTTTAAAAAAGCTAAATTAAGCTTTATATTCGGCTTAAGCTTTTTTTTTTTGAATTTCTTGATTTTGCATTTTTGACAATAATTATTTGCATAAGAAATTGTTTTTAAAAACTTTTATTTTTGTGCGTAAAGAAAAAAGCTGAAGTTTCAATAGTAATGCTTAATAAGTTGACGCATAGTAATTAGTAAATGATTTTAATTATCTTCTATTGAAATTCATTTCGTAAGCCAAAAGCTGAAAGCTTAAGCTGTATTGTAAATTTAAACAGCCAAAAGCTGAAAGCCTAAGCCATATTTCAAATTTAAACAGCCAAAAGTCGAAAGCTTAAGCTGTATTTTTCAAGGACAAATGTCGTATTAAGTTTAAGCTGTATTATTATTCGGCTTTCAAGCCCCTGGTTATTACCAAGGCTTGAAAGCTGAATAATAATACGGCTTATGTCCTTGAAAAATACAGCTTAAGGTTTCGGCTTTTGGCTGTTTAAATTTAAAATGCGGCTTAAGATGAATTTCAATAGAAGTTAATTAAAATTGTTTACTAATTACTGTGCAACAAACTATTTAGCATTACTATTGAAACTTTACCTTTTTTCTTTATGCACAAAAATAAAAGTTTCTAAAAACAATTTCTTTTACGTGAATAATTATATCAAAAATGCGAAATCAAGAAATTAAAAAAAAAAGCTTAAGATATAGCTCAATTTAGCTTTTTTAGAATACAGTTTAAGCTTTCGTCTTTTGACTGTTTAAATTTTGGATATAGCTTAAGCTTTAGGCTTTTAGCTTATGGAAATTTAAATATGGCTTTTGGATTAAGCTTATGACATCTAAAAATGATTGGCTTTCAGCTTTTAGCTTTTGGCTTTCGGCTGGCTTTCAAGCCCTTGTTATTACTGAAATTAGTCATTTCATAAATAGAGCGTAACGTATATACCTACTACCTTTATTAATAATTTTTGTTTTGATGCTATTATTTATTATTACCATAGATAAAAATTCGGAATAAAATAAATCGGTAACTAGTTTAGCGTTTAAAATCAAACATAGAGTAGTCAAATTTTACTTTTAGATTCGGCTAATGCTATTGAAGGATATAGCTTGACTTTTGACTTCTTTATACATAATTTTCAACTTAAGAAACTATCATATAGTCATAAGATTGATTTTAGTGATTTTTTCATTGCACTTTAATTGATAATTTTTATTGTATTATTAAAATGTCTAATTGGTAATATTTGTTATTTAATCGAAACACGTAACTGTTTTATACAAATTCTGGTAATTTTAAATACACCCATTATTCAACGAGAAATTTAACGAAATAAAATCAATCCTAATCTAATGGAGAAAAATGAAATACTTGTGAAATTATGTTTCATATTTTGCCATTTGTCCAGAAATGAATTAACTTTTAGTTGATGCGTGATAAACACTTAATTTGTACAATACGCTCTTTAATGTTATTTATAAAACAGTATAAATAGCAAAATTTTCGCATACAGTTGATAGCTGAAAGCAAAGAAATGTGGTCACACTGAACAGTAAATTTGAATATTACGCTATATCAATTTAATAGCTAAACGTATACCGCTGTCTGCAGTGTTAAGCTTCTTTTCGTTCGTCGATGGTTGTAGTATGGATTTTAAGAATATTCGTTTGTAAATATGTGAAGTTATCGTATTGTTGGTATTGTTTTTTTTTTTTTTTTTTTTTTTTTTTATAGTCGAGTTAAATATATAATTTGATTTTTATTAAATGTTTTGATGCAGTGAATAGTGATCTGTGTTAGAATGTGCTTCTAATAACATAATTTTAACCGATTTGATCAAAAGTTTATATTCACATATATATTATATGTATATATGTTTAAGATGGTTTGTACATTTATATAAATATCCGGTGATGTGAACGGTGTAAATGCGCGGTGGTACATGTTTTATTAATTTTTTGCAAATTGCAATGATTTTTTGGTGACCAAGAAACTTTGCTAAGCCGAAAGAATAGAAGATACCGTATTATGCTGTAATCAGTATCTGCCGCTAATGAGGTATGTATACTATTTACATATTCGGATAAAAAATTAAGTAGAGATAAAAATGTATGACATTGTAAACATCTTATTTCATTGTTGCATACTTCGATAATCAGTGTACACAGTTTGAAGATAAAACTACAAAATTTGCCGAGTATAATTTTAGTAATTCCCTCTACAAGATTTTCATTTATTACTTGTAAGAAACTTTTTAAGGGTTTTTTTTTTCAATGCTCTTCACTACATGCACATCTGAAATGTTTTTGCACAATATAATTAAATATTGTTGAGAAATTACCATCTACCGGTTGAATAAAAGTTATGTAAATTTATTTAACACTACTATTTCACACCGGGTTATAATAAAAATATATTTAAAAACAATTTATATAGTAATCTTTTTATATTTTCTTCTTTCTATTCAACGTGTGTATTTTAATTTGTTATTAAAAAAATTTATCAGCTGTGTTTGTTTTAGTAACAAGAAGTGACGGAGGGGGCATCTGTTAAGGCGAACTCTCTCAGATCATGCACACAACTTACTTGGGCTGCTAAAATCAAAAATAATATTAGTTAATGTAAACTAAGTAAACAATAGATTTTGGGTTTCTTGTCGAGGACAGTAATAAAATGGCAGTAAAATTCTGATAAAAGTAAATCAAAATTGAAACTGTAGATTATCAAAGATTTTCTACAAATGCTGTTATTTAAGCGAAGTGTTCCCGGTAAAAAGAAAATTTAACTTATTTTGTTTTAAAGTTGTTGTTTTTTTTTTTTAAATCTAAATCTGCGTGCGATCTATTCTATTTTACGCGTTGATGATGTAACATTTTGTATATTTTATAATCAAGAAATGAGGATTCGAAATAATATTTCAAATTTCATTGTGTGAAATTTTTAATTTTCAATACATTTCACATTTTAAACTGTATATAATATTAATCTCCGTAGGATATTCAACGTATTTAAAATTGTTTCAGTAATAGCGTTGCTTCGGTTGATTTGTTTTTTAAATATAAAAATTATAAAAATAATTTCATTTGCGTAAGTAATTTTTGTTAGTTTGCGGGATAACATTTTAATTTATTGAATAAGGGATATTTTTGCAAGTTAGTAATAATTTCTTGCGCTCTTATTTTAATAACTTTTAACGTCTGATTTATAAAATAAAGTTGTTAAAATTAGATGTACGTTTTCAGAAAAAGTAACAGAAGACATTTGAAAAATATTTTCGATCTTTAATATAATAAAAAAATAAAATTAACGTTAGTTGTGTTTCGGCATCATAAGTGGTTTGAAAATCCTATTTGTATCTGACTGTGTTTCTTAGGGCATCTGTTTATTTTGATTTGTAGGGCGGATCGTAAATTTGTATACGAAAGATCGTATTATAAACAAAAAAAAAAAAAAAAAAGAACAAACATTGCTTTCGCTGTTTTATTATAGTATGAACCGAAGACTACTACATCGAAAGCAGATTAACGATTAAACGAAGTAAAGAAAAAAGTATATTGTTTTAGGCCTACATTTCTTTCGAATAACATTTTTCGAACGATAAGCACTTTTTACCAATTACAGGATGGTCACTAAGCCGAGAAAAATTTGGATTTTTTTTTTTTTGAATATTACCAAAAACTGAGAATTGTGTCCTAAGATCGAAAAAAAAAAAAAATAATAAAAATAGCCAAAAAGCATTTTCGACGGAAAAATAAAAATGTTCTTTAATATTATGCGTTATTTTTGCTTTTTAGAATTATTTACACCTAAAAGAAATTATTTTTAATTTTGTATATGATACTTGAAAATTAACAGTTTTTACAATTTACCTCATTTATGGTGTAAAAAACCGAAAAAGATGCGAACTTTATTTACCGATGTAAATAATAATAATGTTTTTTAAAATCATACATCAGGATAACCGAAGTCGACTTATAAGAAATGTTAGGGGTTCTCTCTTGAAACTTAAAATTGTACTTTACGTTTTAATTTCAAACTTTCGGTCAAAATTGTATTCTTTTTATTGAAATTATTGTTTTAAAATATCACGTTTCGTCGATAAAGTAAGCGTTCGTTTTCAACAACCATTATGATATTTATTCCTTACAAATACATATATACGTAACGAACTTGAATAAAATTTGATTCAGATATTTCAAGTACGTAATAGTTGAAAAATTTTGGTATAACCCAAATCACTATTCCGTATTTTGGTTTATAAAAAAAGGCTGAATCCTTTCAATGAAACTTTTTGGGCAGGCTGGAGCTTCGAAATTCCATATAGTGACGGTACTTATAATTACGCAAATGTAAATGTTATATTTCAAGTAAGATTTAAAATTCGGAACTAGGAAGTGCTGTGATTAACGTGTTATGATTTTCGTTATTAAATTTTATGATATCGAGGAGATCATAAATTTAAGTTAGTCGTCGTTATGATGAATAGAATATTATTTAAAATACAAATAAAATAACTTTGAATATTTAAAAAAATGTAAAAACCTTTTTTCTCTTTCCGTTAATATGTTTTGTTACATGCGTTATTCAACTCTAGGTATATATTTGTATCGTAGTTTAATATTTGGTTAGAAAAACATATACTTTTCGAAACGAAATATTTTTTTTTTTTTTTTTACTTTTATAAAGTACCCTTAACGAATTTTTTTGGCAATTATGTGGGATATCGTTAATTTTTCTAATAATATAAAATAAGAACTTTTTATAGTTTCTATATAAAAAAAAACAACAACATATTTTCGCATATTCGCGCCTCATTTTATTAACATCCACTTAAAAAAAAAAAAAAAACGTGTAAGGTTTTTTGCTGCTACAATGTTTGCGAGATATTTCTATTTTTTTGTAGAATTTTAAAGTAACAATTTAAAAAAAAAAAAAAAAAAAAAAAAAAATGAGTATGTTCCAGCATATGCCCGAAAGTTGTAATTTTTAGAAGAAAAGTTCGGAAAAAATGAATATAGCTTTTCTCTAAAACACTTTGTTTAATTCGATATTAAACTGAAATTGAAAAACTTGAGATAAAAAAAAAACTATTTTAAATTTAAAATGGACGATTCAAAAGACTCGGGGAACAAATGACTGAAGAGCAAACAGCGAAAAACATATGTTACACTGAACAGCTATGTCGAAACTTTTAATAATAGAACGATTGAGATATGAGATATATCGAATAAATATATTTTGCTTAGAAACTTTTTCGGAATGTACCGGGGATGTCTGATAACGCACAGGATGTTTAAAAATTTAACATGAAAGAGCGCTGCTGATAAACTGACGCAACTCGTAATTTTACATGTTTCTCTTGATTATCGAGAAGGAGTTTTCAAAACTCGACATAACCACTTTTTTCGATTTTGGTGAAAATTTTGTCAAAAATCCAGTCGAATGTGATGATACCGTCGTGTTAAAAACATTATATTACTGACTTTTTAAAATCAGAATTAGAATAGAGTTTATAGCACGCTTAATTACATAGTACAAATTATAACAGTACATTGTAAACATTTTTGTTTTCAAATGCCGTATAGAAAAACTTTAGCAAATAATTAAATAACGAGCTATCGTTTGCTGTAAGCAGATTAAATGTTTTTATAGAAATATATAGATATGCAAAAATCTACGAGATGAAAGAAAAAAACAAAATTAATTACAAATGAAGAATCTTTTTTCATACTGTTTGTTAAATATATATGTATAATAAGTTAATAATAACAGATATAATTAACAATTATAACAAACAACATAAGATAAATTTTCTTACTTAGTAACGTTTTCGAGCATAACCCATCATCAGCTAAAACAATATGTGAACAGATTGTGATTTAGAATATTTATATCTGTTCACATATTGGTTTAGCTGATAATGCCCGAAAACGTCACCAAGTAAGAAAATTTATCTTATTTGTTTGTTATAATTGTTTATTATATCTGTTATTATTAACTTATTGTACTTAATTAGAAATCTTATAGAGGTAAAACTTGAATAAGAGTTTAACAGATTTCTATTTGATATAGCATCAGTTCCATAACTGATATTATGATTTTTTTTTTAATATCATTTAAAATTAGGCCCGTTTAAAAGTGAATATTGTACTTTGGGAAAACGGTAAAATTATCGCGTAAAGTTGTATGTATATTTAACAAAATTCAAAACCTTTTTGAATGAAGGAGAATCTAATTAAATGAACGGTACTTATAAAAATTCGAGGTTTTTGTTATATTTTATTATATTCAAACCTAATTGCTTTTGCTATTGTTGTTATTTTTGATGAAAGCCCGAATTGCTTCAATTTCGGTGTGAATGAGTTTAAAAAGTTTTTGGTATACGTTGATAAGAAAACTGTCGGTCTGATGTAATCAAATCATATTTAACAATGACAGTAGCTGTCGTATATTCGAGAATTGCTTGTAAATAATATTTCCGTCGCGTTCTACCGAAAACAATATACTACTCTACCAGTTTTTTTTTATTCGAGCCAGCCTTTCCGTTATTATTATCGGTTCGTGGAAAATAAATAAATAAAAATAAAAACTATCCGCGCAGATTTCCCGCGTCAAGAGCCTAACAACCGGTTCATAGTTTTAAAAATATCTTCAGATGAAATTTTTTAAAAATTGATTCCATTTTTTTTTTTTTATGAATGAATTCGCAGTTACTTTTTATGCTAACTTTGAACAAATACCGGTTTTTCTGTTGGCAGTAATTTTCATATATGCTTGCGAGTTTTTTTATTTTTATTTTTGTTCATTCTACTACGGCATTTTACGATGTCGAAAATTAGTATTTTTTTTATAATTTACGGATTATTAAGCAGTTTTCTAAATTTTTTAAAATAGTTCGAATTATTTTTTGCAATATATACACATATGTACATATATACACATAATTATGAATATAAATTATACATTTATTTGCTAAAGTCTTTTTTTCGATTTATTCAAATTAAAACTAAATTATTAAATCCAATATAAAAAAATTAAATAATAACTTTAAGAAAGCATTCTTGAACTTTTCGGCAAAATCAGTTATCTGAAACCTTTTTACCGATTCTACTCAATTACCAATGTAAAAACAGTAATATTACGTACGGATTTAGGATTGCGATAATAAGGAAATTTAAAAAAAAAACGCCAACGACATTTATGCGGCAATATTTTACTTGTATTAAAGGAGTCTCTAAACCTTTCAAGTGCATTTTACATAGTGAGAAATGCAAATATATATTGAAAGACTATACCATTTTTATGCTAGGATAATATGGAAAATTATGTAAAATTTTTGTGCTACATTTTTCGATCAGTTATATGTAACGTTTAAAAATGCGATTATCGGTTAAAATCGGTCATTTTGTAAAAATTACGGAAAACTATCATGTGGGAGTCTAGAAAGCCCCATAGATAAAGTCCAAAAAATCAGATTTTTTATATATTTATAAAGATATATATATATTATTTTTTTCCCCCGAATTGGCCATCTTAGGACCACGATATTTCAACTGTTTGAACTTTTGGCTTTCTTTTGTGTCCAATATTGCCGCATTCGCTTTCGATGTTGCTCTCTCCTTTCTTCGGTCCACTGTTTTCCCCTTCCTCATTTCAGTTTATCCCTAAAGCTGACATATTCTGCTAATTTCTTTCTCAATGGGTAGCGGGTTTCAATATCACTATATATGTATATATTTCTTTTTCGTCTTTATGTATGTTAAGTCTCATGATGGTTATTTACTCTTCTAATTAATAATAATAATCGTCGTTTGTCGTTGTGGTGGTATTAATCTTTTAATTCCTTTTTAATGTTTGTTACGCACATGCGAGGGAAATTATCGAACTGATTTTAAATAGAAGGGGGTCGGCGCATTGTATGCAGTATGCGTCGTCGTACAACTACATCCTTCTATTACAAATAAAATTCGTTCGTTTCTTCTTTGCCAATAGTTACTTCAGTGAAGTTAAATGTGTCAGTTTTGCTAAGACTGCGCGCAGTCATTAAAGTTGAAAGGTAGACGGAAAAAAAAAAAACATGTTTTATAAAACTGTCGACTTAGCTATTGAGCTAATAATTGAACTATTCAAAAAACTGAGTGTAAAAAGGAGATGGAAATAGTCGATCAGTTTTGTGGTTATTTAGGGTAAATAGCAAGTGGACTTATGATTCAGTGGCAATCGACGTTGAAGAATAAATTTAAATTGATTAAGTTAAATTTCTTTATTTTTATTTCGATGAGTTATTTTAGTTCACTGCAGAAGTTTATTTTGAATTTCCTTCTGTCACTCGAGAGTTAAACATTAAGCATTCCAAAGTGCATTCTATACAATCATGTCAGTTTGCTTGTAAAATCACATTTGTAAATTAAGAGTAATTTTTTAGTTTAGTAAGATTTTGTTTAAGTATTTTAATTTGTTGTCGATTGTTCATAATTCACTATCTTTTTTAAAACAGTATAATGACCATCTTTTGGTCATGCTGTTAAAAACACCATGATAATGCATCAATTTCATAGTGTCACCAAATGCTAAATAGTTTAATAAACTATGGCACATCAGCGTCCAACGACGCTTCTGCATGACATTTTCTCTAAACTGTTGTGAACGACTGAACGAAAACAATAAATATATCTAAAACGATGCTAACACGATTGGAAGCCTTATAAAGTAACATATTTATGCGTATTTGTATATGTATGTATGTATGTATGTATGTATATCTATTGCGTGGTTTAAAATATGAAAGATCAAAAAGTAAAAAATTAAAAAAGACCGGTTCAAAGTACTCTTGGCAGCCAAAACGGCTTCTCCGATAATGCGCCAACGAGAAACAGGAAATACTATTTGTTTACGCAATTTCAAGGAATTGTTAATTTATCGAAACGGATGCACTGTCGGTTAAAGCCAACTGAAAATCCTTTTCAAACTACATTTACTTTTTTTCGCAGTATTTCCTGTGTAAAAATTGACGATTGAAGATGCCGTCCAAATAGCCAACCAACCAGTTTTTCTAGATACGTTCATTTAGTACTTCGACGAAATGACCGAACTACCGAGCGGCCAAGTTTGAAGTGGATAGTGAATATTTTTCAAGGAGATACGTATATATTTAAATATATACATATCTCTATGTCTGGAATATCTGACTGAATTTACATAATTGTTTTTTTTTTCTTCTATTATTTGCTACGTAAAATAATTCGATTCTTATAATTTTTTTTTTAAACGTCTTATTAATAGTATTTTTTTCCAATATTGGAAATCCATTTTAGGTGATGTTTTTTTGTTTTTTTTTACAAAAATAATAAAAAACGAAAAGGTAATCATTTCATCTTTTTGAAAAAAAGAATGGAAATTATTTTTAGTAAAGCGAAATGAGCTTGTTAAAAATGACCATTTTTATTAGGAGCTGACACGCTTAGCTCGCATGATATATATACATATATATATATATATATATATATATATATATATATATATTGCACGTTTCCTTAAATACATGTATCTTAAGTTGCTTCTCCCTTTATGCTAATTAAAACGTTTTTAACAATCGTATGAATCAATTCAGAATTTGTGATTACACGGACAGTTTTAGGTTGGATTGCGTGTTACGTATATGTGGATGAAGTTTTAGTTATTACAAATGTAGTATTTAAATTAAGTAACAAGCTTAGGTGGTTAATGTTATTAAAATTAAAATTTTTCGATAGAAACCACGTCACTGTTAAAAATACTATTTAATGTTTCGAACACGTTTACACGGTACATGAGGAGAAACTAAACTAAAACTAATTCGACGGTCGACACCTCCACTTTGTAAATTATATTTCTTTCCTTCAGGCTGGAATTGGAGAGATCAGTGACATTGGTTTCAGCGTCTGTTATTCGTGAATTTTTTGTGACAAGTAGGCCATTAATATTTATTAAATTGACAAATCCCTGTGGTAAACTGCTAGTATAGGAATTTTCATTGAAATTGTTGCACTGGTCAGTATTTCTGTACGTGTCTTTTCATTGATTTGAATTGTATTTGATAAACTATCCAATTTATTTTTGTTATAATTAATATTAAAAAAAACTCATAGTGCATAAACTATAATTTATTTAGCAATTACGTAAAAATTCACCGACATTTTTCGGAGACAAAAAGTTCTCATTCGTGGTGATTATGAATTCACTTCTTTTTTTTTTTTTTCTAAACTTTAATACATAGACGTCATATCGATATGTAGCTGTTTGCTTCTAAATCACGCCTATGAATTTTTATGTAATTAACTAATTACATTAATAAATTGAAAATTACACTTTTAAACATAAAATATATTCGCAATTAAAGTTTTAATAAGTTATTAAAGCCATGATTATGGGAATCTGTGATATCCAAAACTAGTCGGTTATTTTTATAATTTTATTATAATTTTAATTTCGAATATATTTTGCGTTTAAAAGTATAATTTTTTCAATTTATTAATACTGTAATTAAAACACAAAAGTGAATGAAGATAACTTTAATTACAACTAATTATACATATTGCGTTTTTTTTATATTAATTATAACAAAAATATAATAATTTAGTTCGAAAAATGTTCAATCGTAATTATGTAATCAATTTATTTTGTTTAATTCTCCTTTAATGAGGTACGGTTTCTAATGTTTTTATAAATGCCGAAATTCCACATATTTGGGTGTATACAATCCGACTGGGCGTAATATCTTTTAAATCCCACTGTTTTCCCGTGATATTATTGATTTTCTGTTATTGGGAAAAGTCGCTGTTGCGCGATATGTGATTTATCGTGGTTCTGTTATACTTTATTTTGTGCATTATTTTAATGTTGGGCTATCCGCAATGCGAAATTGTGTACATTTCTTTAGTGGTTTCACGTTTAAAAAAAAAAAAAAAAACGAAAAAAAAACAACATAATTTTATACGGAACTTTACAGCTTTTGTAAAAAAGTAATTTCTTAAAAATGTTATGATAACAGTAATAATAGTGGTTATAGTGGAACTAGCGATGACAATAATAAAAATGGTAATAATGATACTAGTAGTGATGGCAATAAGTGCGAAATCTTATTGTATTTCACTAACGACGGACATTTATATATGAATTTAAATTTAATATTTAAACAGTTTGTTGTGCATTAATAGAGAGCAGTCTATTTTAATGCGGCAGTCGGCAAATCTGACATCGTATACAAAATTAGAATGACAATAAAAAAAGCTAACCATTACGAATGACGGTGAACGAATCTAAACTTTTCTATCTCAACCCCGAAACTAACGCTCTTCTCGCCGTCTGTAACGGAAAGTTCAAAGTTAAAGCATTCAAATTAACCAAAAATTTACATCCGGAGCCGCAAAATTCACCCTATTCTGAAGTTTCTAGCGGTATAGTCAACTACTAATCTAAACGTCTACCTTGGGAGAAAGACACCGAATATTGCTATTTTCGCCATGCTTTCCAATAATTCGTTTCCAAAATACAAATTATGCCTAAGTATACTATCTCGGTATCAAAAATCAACCTCTCCATTCATTTCCACCCCATTTTTTACGAATTTCAAAATTGCAATCGTAAGTAATACAGAATTTAAATTTTTCCATTTTTTTTTTTTATTTTTTTTTGGGTCTGCCAAAACCCCCGGTCACACACCACCAGTGCCACAGCTGAAGCCGCCGTCACTTCTTTCCCAAAAACACCAACGTCGTCAGAGACACTGCAATTAATCCATTCATTTCCACACATAACGGTGAACCTTATGGTAAGATTGTGATATCAATTTTTTAAATTATTTTTTATCGGCGAGCAAAAATTATTATTCTAAAATTTTTTATTTTATTAAATGTTTTCTTTTTTTTTTTTTTTCACCACAGTCATCAAATCCTCTACTTTTACGAAAGTATTATACGTCTATGTATTTTTAAAATAAATCTGAGTATACTATAGATAATGATAGGCAATGTGAGAAATATAAAAAGGAAAGGGAGAAATTGATGAAAGAAATTTTAAATAAATATTACACATTACCGATATCTCTATACCAAATTGTAAAGGAGCCATTGTCCTTAGAATGTAAGGAGTTATATATTTTTTTAAAAACCGCTAATGTAAAAATATAAGATGGAAATAGGTATTTAGATCTGAGTGTAGACTAGCTAAAAGGCGAAAGCTGGGCCAAAAAAAAAAAGAAAAAAAAATGTATAATGATACCGAAAAATTATTTCATCTCTTTCCTGCAACCATTTTGATATCTGTTTATAATTTTTTTTCAAAATCATCACATGCATGCACTGACCGTTTTTTTTTTTTTATGTATTTATTTATTTATTTATTTATTTGGTGAATAATAACATAAATACATAGTAATTGAAACATAGCCATGAGTATCTCAGTTGAATGAACACCTCATGGATTGGAAACAATAAAAAGAAAATGAAAGAGGCAAAAATTAACCAATATAAAAATTAAAATAAAATTATACATTAAATGAAAAATCTTCAACATCCGAATATTTCCTCCACAGGTCATATATATGCTCAGAAATGTGTTATCAGTTTCCAAGATTAGTCTAAGTATATTATCCGGGTACTAAAATTTACCCTCTTACCTACCCATCCTTTCGCCCGCTTGTAATATGGTTTTTCGATCATGCGTAATTTTTTTTAGCATTTCATGTGCACGCAGGGCCAAAAAAAACGTACAATACATATTCAGCAATAAGTTTTTAAAATTAGTCTAAGTATACTATCTCACTAAAAGCAAAGCAAAGTAAGTCCTGTACCCTTGATAAGGTATCATGGATATGTGAAGTTAAGGTTCGCAATATGCTAAGCGCAGCGGTGCAAATGAAATATCCTCGTCCTTTTTTTTTCCCTATCACACGTTTCTGAGAAAAAATCCTATACGTTATGTTTTCAAAATCACCTCAAGTAAACTATCCTAATATCAAAATTTTAACCCAGACTTACCAGCCATTTTTACCGTTAGTTCGTAATTTTCCCATGTCGACACTATTTCAAGACCTTAGGAAACTGCACCATCCGTTTCCGCACACATTGACGCAATGTCTCGACATTCCAATAATTTTTATTCTATCATACGCCTTCGTAAGATCATATCTCGCGCGCCTCAAAGAACGCTAACGATCATTCCAGATACAGAGATAGACAACTTTCACCGGAGCAATGCAGTTCTATACCCCCTTTTCCAAAAATAATAATATTAAAAAAAAAAAAAAACCTTGGAATAGTAGCGATTTTTACTCTTCCAAATAACGTAACATATATTTTCTCTTTATCTAATGCATTATCAACCATGTAAATAATACGAAATCATCATCGGACGTGTATACTGTTAGTATTTTAATTATTTTTCTCCATTTACAAACAATAATATATTATACGCGCATCATATTAACACGTAATTTCCACAAAATGCCCCATTCCGAAGAGAAGAATATCCGGACAATATATTATTCTTACTACTTTTTCATCACGTTCAATCTTAGACATATGTATACATTAAAAAATATGCAAGAATTCACACAGACTCTAGATCTCATTGCCGTATCCAATTCCAAAAGTCAAATTTACATCGTAAGAGAAAATCCACAATGTAAATTTTCTTTTTTTTATTCGCCGCAGGCACATCGATGCACTGCAGTAACCGCGCCTATAATTATGCACACATCTCCTGTACTACCGTTAGAAGAAATTAATACGCGTGATATTTGTTTTCTATTTGTTTTTTTTTTTTTTTTTTATTATACATGCAGTAAAAAATCATTGATTGCCGGTATAGGAAATATTTAATAGTAATGAAAATTTGATGGTGGGCATGCATCGATGAATTTAATTTTTTAACTTTTATTTTATTTTATTCATTTTTTTTATTATTATTATTATTTGTTTCAAATCAAATTGCATGAGTTTTCAAAGAGTAAATCAATTTTTCTACAAACACCAGCGTGCATGTACTATATAAGTGTAATGAAAACCGTATTTCATTATTTACAAGGATATGGAAGAGTAATTTCCTGGGGATCATTGAAAACGATCGAAACTCGTCATTAGGTTTCGAATTTTGATTGAAATGTTTGCAGCTGTTCTTTCCTTACATTTCGTTTTTATTCATTTTTCTTTTTAAACTCATCGCCTGAATAGACTGTGTTATATATTTGCGAGGTAATAAAGGGCCGAATTTACAGGTTTGGGAGGAAGGATAAAAACGTTCGAGTCTTGATATCCAAATTTTAGAGGAAATTTTTGTAACATGTTCAATTCTTACATTTTATTTTTACATTTTTAGATTTTCAACGTGTAATTATTTTGAAATATGCACACGGTGCGGGTAGCCTTCGTTATTATGGAGAATGACCAGCAGAAAACGTATCAACACTGCATGCGCGAGGAGACGGCTGTGTGCGAGTATGCATGGATGTAAATATACGAAAGACGTAATAAGAAACAACTGTTGAATTGAGATCATAGGTAGAGAACAGAATTCGGAATGAGATTGAAAGATAAAAATGTATGTGTTGTACTTTTTGTTATAGCAGATCTTTACAGTCGAAAATATCCATTGACACCCTTGCTCAAAACGTTTTTTAGAAATTTAGAAATTAGTGTAGAACTGATGGAATGGAATAAATGAACACTAATGTGTACATCGTTGTACCCTGTGTGTATATATGTATGTATGTATGTATGCGTATGCGGTAATGCGGCTGACAAAGAATATTAACAACACCTCAGATTAGTCTCAGCTTAGGCATTGCTGCATGCCATTGCAGTGATTTAGATGCAAAAATTATCGTATTTTAGCAATATTATTTTTTTTTTTTCAGGTTTCATGAAGATTTTTTTTTGTAAAGCTTGAAAAGTGCGGGTAAATTTATATGTTAAATTACTTTTTCCTCTATGTGATATACTACGGAACAAATTTATAAGACACATCTCTCTTATTCGATCACTTTTACTTGATTTTCTATTGACTTAAGTATCTTAGAAAAATATGCGCCACCCGAACGCACTGTATCTATTCTGTAAGTGCACGCACACTATCAATTCAAACGCATACTAATCTCAGACTTTGAGAATGATAATATACGCGTAATTGGTTAATCGTTGAGCATCATATAGCCGTATGTGTAAGGTACGATTACCAAAACCCTCGTAAAGACAGGATGCAATAACGAAGCGGAATGTGTCCCCCGTTTTTCCTTTTTTTTATGTTTATATCCTCAGGAGGATAATTTACCCATTTTGTGCACCACTCTATTAGCCATGCTTTAACCTTACTCTGTATCGATGTAAAAATACGCAATAAAACAATATATTTTGTAGAACTACACAGCATACACCCGCGGTAACTATGCATATACATTTGATATTGATAAATGTAATTTAACGGCAGCGATCTTTTTTTCGTTTTACTCGTAAGTTTTTTAAAAATAGTTTCCATACAATTCTATATCATAGGAACCAATATGTCGTCGTCTATAGATAATACCGTAAACGATCAATGTGATCGGGGAGGGTAATTTTTTTTTAGAAGTTAATGTGCCAAAGACTATACATACGAAACGATATTATGCGTTAAAGGCGTTGAAAACTTAAACCTCAAAAGACAATCGTGTATTCCGACATACCGTCAATCTGCCCAACTATATTTTTCTTCTTTTACTATATTTTTTCTCGGTTCTATCATACAATGCAATTTTTATATGGTATTCGTGGATTGTTCAGTTTACACAACTTCTAACATCGCATCCATTACTGAATATTCTAGTGTAATTTTAATTCTTAATTATCTGAATGTATTATTATTAATTTTGCTCTATACAGAGCTTGAAATTTAATCATCATCTCTTTCTTTTATTATTTACAATGGTTTTCATCTTATGACTTATTGTTACTATGATACGTTGCATGGTTTTTCTCCTCATTCGTTGAATTTGCGAATAATGTATGCATCTTTCATTGAATGCGCTTAACGGAAGATTTGAAATATAACGAACAATAACGAAACTTTTTTATCAAGTATTAACCATATTTTTTTTATTTATTGATTATTTTTTTTATCCTTTTTTGGCTCAGCTTTGCCATTTAACCGGATTTTTCTTTCGTTTAATAATTTATGAAGAAGTTTATTTCTTCTACACGTCTTTCTTAATTTTAGTTTTTATATTCCTACTTTGCAGTGCTTTATAAAATTTATATATTAAACAAAGCTGGGTTAAAATCAGTGGAAAAATATGCAGCTCTAATCGTATTTCTGTTCTAAGTTTGTCTTTGCCTTGTTTGTATAATTTACACTACCAGCTAATGTAGTCTAATCTCTACTCCGCAACTACTGCAGATTCTCTCATTAATGATGTTACTTCTGGCCAGATGAGGAATTTGTTCAGTGCTTTAAACAAATTCAGATCGTGTGATTTCTCTATCTAGCCAGTTTGTGAATTTATGCGAAAAATTCGACGGCAGTTTCGGGTTTATGGATTAATTTTGAAATCTAATTTGAAATAGTAGATTGGTATCTGAAGAAGGTTAAAAAAAAAAGGCCACAGATCTTTCGTGCTTAGATTGGTGTTTATTTTATTGTAATAGAGCCTTTCCCAGGCTAATTTCTTTTTTATTTAATGGACGTTTTGCTCTAGCGTGCTTTTTTTTGAATTTTTAATAGTTTCCCATATTTGAGTATTTGTTGAAAATTAGTAGCCGTATTTAGATGAAACGTGTATGTGCACAAGAATATGTGTTTGTCGTATAATGCAGTATTACCCTAAATAAATTACTGACTATAGAGAATTATTTTTATGTTGCATGATCTTTCAATATTCATATACGACGGCGTATCACTAATGCAAAGAACTACGATAAGTCAACATATAAAGTTTTGTTGAACTCATGTAGCAACATATGTATGCAGTAGTGTACGAAGAACACGGAAAAGAAGACATAGGCTTGTGTATAGAACGTAATAAGTGATGATTAACTTTTTTGACACAGTGAAGCAATATGTTTTAAAAGTATTTGTATATTAGCATATAGATACACAAATGAGCATACAGTAACTATAATGATTTTTAATTCACGTATTAGTTGAAGCGAATGTCCGATCAATTGAAAATCTTTCTGGCCATTGCATAAATTGTTTTTGTTTAACTGATCGTATTATTGACAGTAATAGCAAATATAATTTTTATGAGAATAATTATATATATTTTGAACTAAAACTATCTGTTAGTAGCAGAAAAAATATCATTTTGTTATGTGTAACGATAGGATTCCGTTTTAGGCTAAATATACCGTTTTTTTCATAATGAAACATGAAGTTTGACGAAAATGACACATTATTAAGTAAATGCACATGAGTTTTCACATAAAAAAATTACCGATGTTTATATGTTTGTGTGGGCCTCTGTATTTGTTTTCGTATTACACACGAGGCAGTAGCACAGAATGTAACAGTGAAAAACACCTATTTTATACTCCCGTTCACATATTTATTTATGTTTTTGTAGATGTGTTATATAATTGAAGAACAGAGAAAAATATGAAATATTATGTTCTTAGTTTATTTTTTGTATGTTATAGTGGTGGCGTGTAATCACAAAACGTAATTTAATGTTGAAAAATATTTGTGCATACTCACAAGAGGATATGCAAAAATCTAAAAAAATCATCGGCTGTTCTCCAAACCCATGGTTAAGTTCTTATGTTGTTACACTTGCTTGTTGATATAAATGCTGTGTATAAATGTGTTAAAAACAAATAGAAAACAAATATCACGCGTATTAATTTCTTCTAACGGTAGTACAGGAGATGTGTGCATAATTATAGGCGCGGTTACTGCAGTGCATCGATGTGCCTGCGGCGAATAAAAAAAAGAAAATTTACATTGTGGATTTTCTCTTACGATGTAAATTTGACTTTTGGAATTGGATACGGCAATGAGATCTAGAGTCTGTGTGAATTCTTGCATATTTTTTAATGTATACATATGTCTAAGATTGAACGTGATGAAAAAGTAGTAAGAATAATATATTGTCCGGATATTCTTCTCTTCGGAATGGGGCATTTTGTGGAAATTACGTGTTAATATGATGCGCGTATAATATATTATTGTTTGTAAATGGAGAAAAATAATTAAAATACTAACAGTATACACGTCCGATGATGATTTCGTATTATTTACATGGTTGATAATGCATTAGATAAAGAGAAAATATATGTTACGTTATTTGGAAGAGTAAAAATCGCTACTATTCCAAGGTTTTTTTTTTTTTTTAATATTATTATTTTTGGAAAAGGGGGTATAGAACTGCATTGCTCCGGTGAAAGTTGTCTATCTCTGTATCTGGAATGATCGTTAGCGTTCTTTGAGGCGCGCGAGATATGATCTTACGAAGGCGTATGATAGAATAAAAATTATTGGAATGTCGAGACATTGCGTCAATGTGTGCGGAAACGGATGGTGCAGTTTCCTAAGGTCTTGAAATAGTGTCGACATGGGAAAATTACGAACTAACGGTAAAAATGGCTGGTAAGTCTGAGTTAATTTTTGATATTAGGATAGTTTACTTGAGGTGATTTTGAAAACATGCCGTATCGGATTTTTTCCCGGAAATGTATGATAGGAAAAAAAATGGAGTAGGATATTAATTTTGGTAGTGAGATAGTATACTTGGACTAATTTTAAAAATTGATAATTTATTACTAGATATGTATATGTCGCGATAGCTTTGTCTTCCGTTACGGAAGTCTCGGATTTGATCTCCAGCGCAACAGATATTATTATGAAAAATTGATTTAAAAAATACTCGTTACTTTTCGTGGAAGGCTATGGTGAACCACCACGTGTACCGTCATGCGTGCGCTAGTTGGTACCCAGCAGCAGACACACACGGGACTGCCCTACAATCAGTTCCGAAATCAGTCTTGCGTATATACACTGACGTTGCATATAACAATTGCTTAGAATACTATGGCTATATCTGTACAGCTGAAATGTACGAATAGGTAGTCGCCGACACTCAGGAATTAAGTATGGCACATTATGATAATGATTCGTGCGGAAATGGGTTGTATACGTTTTTGACCCTTGTTTCAAAGAAATAATAAATATTATTTTGACATCATCCGCACCTTCACTGATGGTTGTAAAGCACAAGCACTAAATGGCCCGGGTCGGTTCAACATTCATTTCTGATTCAGGTCTGATACAAAAATTAAAGCTGACACCCGAAGCTTCAGTATATGTGGCAGAGTTGTTTGTTATAAGTAAATCTCTTAATTTCATACTTAAGATGATGATAGTGGTACAAATTATGTAATAGTTAGCGACAGAGTAAGTAGTCTTACGGCGTTGAAATTCACCTTAATGTAACTTTGAAGAATGTTGACTGGGCCACTGTGTTATCAGCTCGAACGAGTGAGTGAATCTTGCAGCAAAAGAGGCCGCCTTTAAGTTATTTAAACAACAATATTATTAGTATAAACATTTTTATTTTGTAGTTTAAGTTTAGATCCGTTCCGTGGTATCACTCTCTATTTCTGTGGCTATTCTAGACTTGTACATATGTTACTATCATTAGTCGTTTGCGTATGAATAATCACCAGTTTTTTAATTTTATCGAGAATGTTTTACTATTTAATTGTAAACACGCTAGAAGTGGCTTCTTTAATGATTTAATTTTCTTGGGAAGTCTTTCCTCCGTATAATATATCTTATTTCTATCATTGTAGTATTCTTCAAATTTATCATTTACAATGATATTATCATTTCGTTTTTTTTCTCTCTCTGAAATAAAAAGTTTATTTTTATTCAGAGGGTATATCATTTTCTTGATTTATTACAAGTTGTATTTTTTTTAAATTTTAGTTCTGTTTGTAGTTTTTAGAAGTTATCTTATTATCTACGTCCTACAGCTGGTAATTGATCTTGTCGAGAATTCAGCGAGCATGTATGTTATATCATTGTCTGTTTAACTCTAAACTCGTGTTGCTAAATTTTATTCTTTAGTCTTGCTCCAGTACCTTATTCATTTCGGTCGTGATGTGATCAGTTTCGATTTTTTTGCTCATTCTTTTTTGGCATTTATCGGTTATGTTAATATAAATTTGTAGTATTATTTCAGTAAGTTTTTTTTTTTTTTTAATTTTTTTATATATATATTAATCTATTTCCAAGTTCTTTTACAAGAATTTGTTAGTGGGCAGATGGTTTCGTGTCAAGCCAAAAAAAAAAAAAAAAAAAAAAAAAACGAAACAAAATTTGTAGGGTGACTTAAACGAAAACCTAGGCGATCAGAATCATGTACGATATGAAAGTTTGGGTGACAATCGCTAACACTAGTGACCATTCCAATGTAAAAAAATTCATAATCGAAAGAGGAGCTCTATTCAGCCCAATCCTAAAAAATGAATAATATTCGGGAATTATTAGTAAAATAAAACCAAATTGAATTGAAAAATAAAAACAAATAAATTAATTCATTTAAAAAATAATACCGATAAGAAATAATGTAATTATATCGTTAACAAGAGTTAATTTAAAATATGACTAATAAAGTACGTAGATTGGTAAATTAGAATTGCAAAGAAAAGAAATTAAATTTCTTCTTTACAGAAATATGATTCAGATAGCTGGTAATTGTGAAACCTGGCTGAAATCGTCAAAATGTCAACGTATTTTAGGCTATGATATTATTCGTTGCAATAGGAGCAATCATGACGGAGACGAAGTAGAAATAACAAAAAAAAAAATTGTTTTCTCCTGATTTTTATGCATAATTATCGCAAATTTGGTATTTCTAAATTGAAATATAGTATAAAAAATTACAAATTTTTTTTAATGAAATTTTTCAATAAAACTTTTTTTTTTTGCTTTAAATTTAAATTATATATTTTATAACTGATACAATATTAGATAAAATTTGTTACAAAACATCAAAAACGATAATCGTTAATAGTATTTCATTTTGTAGTTTTCTTCCTTTTCATATTTTCTATTACAGTTTTGTGACGAATCGACCAACAAAAATCGGCAAGCATTGCTCCTAAATTAAGGGACATGTTGTATTTCAGAGCTTTATATACAGAAAGAAGTTCTTGGATGATTTCTTCCTGGTAGTTTTAATTTTTTTTGTTTCCAGGACAATTATGAGACACTTCTACGAAAGCGGTTCATGTCTTTTATTTCAGCTTTATTCAACGTACTTATAAAATTTGAGTCCTTCATAAGCTCTGGTATTTGGGGACCTACAAAGATTCCTTCTTTCAATTTCGCGTTGCTGATTCGAGGGAATTTGGTTTTGAGGTATTGAAAGCCTTCATCATCTCTGTTCATGACTTTTATAAAAGCGGTAAAAAAATGTTTTCACTTTGAACTAAAGGTTCTTCTTTTACATTCTTGACTTCAGGCATCGAACTCGTTCGTTTTGGCCACTTTTTCGCTACGTAGTGCTCATCTCTTGCGCGACTGTCCCACTCGCATAGAAAACAACAAAAGTTTGTGTATCCTCCTTGCAATCCAGTTAACATTGCTAAAACTGTTAGATCAGCACAGATGTTCCGCGTGTACTGCGAATACTTATTATTATTATTATTATTATTATTATTATTATTATTATTATTATTATTATTAAATTCTCAAACCGTGGTTAGACCTTGGGCCATGTATAATATCTAGACTATTACGGCCCGAGAGTCTCCGGTTACAGAATATTGAATTTTTTCCAATAACAACTTCATATTTCCATAATTTTCTTTCATGTTTGTTGCATGTGCGAGGGGAATTGAATGATATTTATTACCATTGTGTAGTAATACAGCTTTTAAACTGATTTTCGATGAATCAATAAAAAGTCGCCATTCTTCCGATCCTTCAGGAAAACCCATTTACCCATTTCTTGTAGAAGTCCTTTAGCATCATTACAAAATACCGAAGAAATAACTCATAAAATCTTTTTGTCTGCTACGAAAATATGAGACCTTCATATTTTTAACTGACAAATTCCGTTGTAATCTTGATCCGAGAAGTTGAGCATTAAATTTTGAGAACCCTAAATCGCGAACAAGGTCATTCAAATTAGATGATTGCGTAAGAAGGCGAGGTTTTGTTAAGTCTGTATATAATGATGAAGCAGTAGAGCAAATACTCGATTGACTAACAATAAGAGTAGAATAAGCGTCTCTGATATTATTCTCTCTCTTTCTATCAGTGCGAGTCGTTTTTGTGTGTACAAATACGATCTGAACTGAATAGAGTGCCGTTAATGCAAGAACGACAGACAATATATATATATATATATATATATATATATATATGTATATATAATTTTGAGCTAATAAAAAAAAAAAGAAACATTTTAAATAAATATATACGTGATAGCAAAAAATGGAAAGTAAATCTGAATTCAGCACATTAAACTCTCCTCGTATTCATCATATTTTTTATTGAAAGGAGGATTTCGTTGCAGACCAGTGTAATTAATAATAACATATATTTTATAAACGGAATATATAAAAATCCAAACATACCACGAAATTCTATATCTCCGCCGTATTCATGATGGGACCAAACGAGTTTAATAAATTAAATTATATATAAAAAATAATCCAAACAGAAACTAAACTTTATGTTTAGCAAGGAAAACGCGAAGAATAAAAAAAGTGCCGTCACAATCTACAACTGAAATCTAATGTTAGTGAAGTATAAATTAAGATAAAAATCATTCGTAAATATTCTCTTTAGCTCGTAAGTGACAAAGACGAATCAAAATCGATTGAAACTTATATTAAACAAGTTCAGTGAAGCATGATGTTTCATGCGCTGAGGATTCCGTATTTTTAACATCAGCGCATGAAACATCATGCTTCACTGAACTTGTTTAATATAAGTTTCAATCAATTTTGATTCGTCTTTGTCACTTACGAGCTAAAGATTAACGTTAAAGATGATCATAATTTACGTTTACATAATACTAAATTCAAAACGAAGAAATATGATTTTTCGTGCCCTAAAGAGGAAGAGACGCGTCATTTTTCGCGCTTTTTTGAACTTTTTGACAACTTCGGAGGTTTCGTTAAGAAAATGAAATACGGTCTTGTTCTCGACAAACAACGCGATCTTTCCGTCGCATGCTCGGGAAAAACAAAAATATTTTTTTCAAAAATTTCGAACTTTCGATGCTCCAAAGGTCGAAATTTAAAATTGGAAACCCGAATGCTCCAAACTAGACAAATATATGGGGATGCGCATATTTTTACCGTTGTTTAAAATTTTCACCTATAATACTCGCGTCGCAGAGGAGCGAAGCTGCACTTCACAATTTTCTACCTTTAATATCGAACTATTTAACGTACTGTTTATTAAATATAAATATAATAATTTGGAACAAAATTATAACAAATTTAGATATATGATACTATTTAGACGTGTTTTAGTGCATAGATGATTGGCTATGCCTGAAAACGTTCCTCAGTATTATACATATCGTTTATACGTTTTGTGGAATTATTGTCATAATTAATTAGTTTTGAAGCAGGATTTAATTGGCTATAAAGCGAGCCATTAAAAAATAAAATAAAAAAGAGAAGAAGTCCAGTATTGTCTCGTTTTTTTTTTTTTTTTTTTTTTACATTGTTATTGTATTAAAAACTGGCCATCTAGGCCATTTAACAATATTCTTAACAGGGAAATATTTAGCATGAAGGAAGAAGTACCCAATAGTACCTACTCGATAAACTTTACCTTAAACAAGGTCATGAGGTTTCCGTACTTCAGCCGCCTCCTATCACTAGCAGTATGTAGCAGTTCAGCAGCAAGTTTATTCGGATGACTTTCCAAGTGTCTTCGGGCATGAGTTTTAATAACATCTGTCACATACTCTATCCCTAAATCTTGATACAAAGTTTGATTTGATACATACCATGGCGCCTTGGTTACAAGCCTAAGGATTTTATTCTGCGCGGTCTGTATTATCTTCAGATTTGTAGGTTTAGCACAACCCCAAAGCTGTACTCCGTAGGTCCAAATAGGCTTCAAGATACTTGTGTGTTTATCAAACGTTTATTATCAATAGTATTGTCTCGTTGTAGTAGCGAATTCACTGCCGTTGTCCACAATCTTCCAATCTACCGGTGGTACGCGGAATAAAAATAAAATTGAAATAAAGTTGATATTCGAAGAATACTGATTGGCATTCTTTAAACACAGAGATGTTTGAGTGTACTCTAGAGAGAGGGTCGACTCAAGAATGTATGGGAATCATCACCATTTTTGGAGTTCAGTTGTACGTTGTTCATTCCCTACACACTGCGTAGGTATTATTCCTGAAAAAATATTTCATATATTATAGGTAGTAGTCGTGTACTATAATTAATAAAATAAAGGCAGTTCTCTTTTCGGTAATGATATTGGTATTTAGTTGGCGTAGGTAAATGATTAAAATTGTAATCGTTGGATGCGGCCGGGAATTGTGATAATAAGCGGCCGTGATGTTGAAGAATAAATGATAAAAGAAGAAGAAATCAGATTATTCAGAAAAAACCGTCTATTTTCGCTAAAGCATTTCTGTTCCGATAAAGACTGGTGTCTAACTGCCGCTTTCTTTCTATTACATCATCAGCTGGCGAGAATTTTCCAGCCGTTGCGTGTAATTCAATGATAAATAAGTCGGTTCGAAAAGTTTAAACTTTTCCCCGAAAGTCCTTAATTAGATTGTGCGGCGAGTTCTCCGCTAACGTTCCGTCGCGCACGCACTCGCGATAATACACTCGCGCGCGCACATACCGTATACTAAAAATTCGCAAGTCTGCGGCTTTTCCGTCTCGCTCCGACACTTCGTAATGAATAATAAACTGTGTAGAAGTGCGCGCCAGCTTATCACCCTCGTCACTGTGTGTCCTGCCGTAGATAACGCAGAGATGTTCCAGCTGAGACTTCATGAGGAAGCAGCCTAGTTTTTCCGTTTGTTCGCTATTCCTCGAATTTCTCTTTCACTTGTTCCGTTCCTTCAGCCGTACCTGAGGAGTGCTAATCAATAAATAACACGTCTCCTTCCAGATGGCTGAGCTTGGCAAACATTATATTTCAGTTTCCCATGGAATTTATTTGTAGCGGCAAAGACAGCGAAGAGAATTCTGACCCAGTCCACAGCCGTCCCAAACGCTTTGACACCGTAAATTGATTTTATTATTAGAAAAATATATGTATAGTGTCTATGTAGTCGATATACACACGAATCGAGACATATGAATAATAGCAGAATGAATATATTTGCACACAAAGACGCATAACGAGCACGTTTCCAATGTTTTAAATCCTGCTATACGTTAACTCACCAGAGTTAGTGGTCTACAGATCACCCCGTTTATTATGATCACCAACAACAACAGTCTCAATCGTCCACGAAATGCTACACGCGGTGCGAATGATTTTCGTTATTTCTTTAACTTTAAAAGACTCTCGTTATTTGTATCTACCACATAGTTATTTTTGCAAATTCAAATTGAATGAAAAAACTCTTCCACTTAAATTTTGATATTATTATTATGATGATTATTATTATTATTATTATTATTATTATTATTATTATTATTATTATTATTATCAAACTCCGCTACAGCTTATTTTAAAACAGCTCGTCTTCATAGTGAACATTTGATGTTGCGAAAAGTTCTGTAATTCTCATCGGATTCCCAAAAAGAAACTATAATCACGCTTCCAGTGGTAGCCGAAAACTGCACGGAAATTTTATTCGTTTATACGACTCTAAGCGAAAGAAATAATATCTCTATTTTGGGTATTTGTGACTACACTGGAATCAATTTGTTATATTATTTTTGGGCGTTTGAAATAGAACACGATCGCAACGCAGTTGTGATGTACCACTAATACAAATTGTAACTCATGCTGTCTGAAGCAATTACCCGATGATCAGTAGTTATATTGGGGTTTTTGATTGTTTTTTTTTTTTTTTTTTTTTTTTTATAAATTTCATGTAAAACAATTTGAAATTATTTAATAACCTAAATTGTTTACAATTTACAATTACACTTGCAGTGCGAAGTTAAAATTTCCAAGCAAAAGGTTTTTAGCTAGGCTTTTATTTAGTGAATTTTATGCAAAACAGTTTAAAATTATAGAACATTTTAAATTGTTTATCATTTATAAAATCATTAGCAAGTGTACGGTTAATATTTCGAAGCAATATGTTTCGCTCGGGTATCAATGCCTCTGTACAACTGTTTATAGTATTTTTTTTATACTGTTCTCGCTAGATTTCGATTGTTTAATTTGACTTCAAAAAAGGAGGAGGTATTCAATTCGACTGTATTTTTTTATTTATTTATTTATTTTTTTTATGTGTGTTACTTCAGAACTTTCTTCTAGGTGACCGATTATTTTGATAATTCTTCTTTTATTTAAAAAGCGGTGCTTCTCATGTGGTCCCATTTAAATTTGATCAAGATCTGATCGGTAGTTTTTGAGTTATCCTTAATAATGCGGGAATTGAAGCTTTTTTTGGATGCTTTTCATTCATGATTAGTTTCCCAACGTCAAGTTAGATTTATTGACTTAAAATATTATAAATTTGCAAATTACCGTGGAAATGCAGTTCAAAATAAAGAAATCGAATTTTTTTCAAGTATGAAATATGGAGAATAATGTGGAAAAAAATTGATTTTTAACAAGAAAAAAAATTCAAATATAACGCTAAAAATGTAAAATAAAATGTTTTTTTTCAAAAAATACATACCGATACTTGAAGTTTTATTATAGAAATTTAAAAATGCACTAAAAAGTAAAAAATAATTACTCCCGATAAAATATATATATCGAATAGGAAGAGGATATGAGTGTTTTTGGAAAAATAAAATTTATAAGTTGTAAAGGCTTAATATTTTATTAAACAGGAATAAAATTTTAATTAAAACATAAGTTTTCCAAATTGTCCATGATTACGAGCCTATGAATACTCATCAATGACGGTTGATTAAAAAGTTTCAGGGCTCCAGTGGGAGCAGCTGCCCCTCCCTGCCCCCCGCTGGCTACGCTAATGATTCGATATATATTTTTTATCGGGAGTAATTATTTTTTACTTTTTAGTGCATTTTTAAATTTTTATAATAAACCTTCAAGTATCGGTATTTATTTTTTGTAAAAAATCATTTTATTTACTTTTTTTTTTTTTTTCTTTGACAGTTTCTTTTAATTTTTTTTGTACACGATTTATTCGGCTTTATATCGTAAGTTTTTTGAATTTGATTAACTTGTTCCATTTGAAGTCTGTAGGAGCTGCACCGGCTATTACGTAAACGGAACTATACGATACAGTTCTGTATGCTCATATAACACCTATATTTATCATTGTACAACGATCTCACTGGAATTGTTTTTTTGATTTTAAGCGTTATATATTGTGCATGTTTGTTGCAGTTTATATTTTGATCTATAATTATTTCAAGATATTTAATAAGTAACATTTTGTTGGTTTAGTTTTATTTCTTCGACTATTTGAATTTATTCTTTCTATTTTCTTGTTTGTTATCTTAACTGTGCTTATCTCGTTTATGCCAACCACCACTGGAGATCATCATTGGCATACCTTATCTATCAATTTATAATTCCTTTATTCTCTTCAGCCTGTTTATGTACAACTGATAATATTATTAAACACTGTCGGTGGTAGCGTAGGTCCCTGTTATATTCCTGCTGAGGAGAGGTTATGTTTCCTTATTAAATAAACTTATTTTCCGATTTTCGATGAAGTTCTTAATTATTGCAGAGTATTTAATTTCATTTATTTCTTTTCCATGACCTTTACCAAACCTTTCATTTCTATTAGTATTACATAATTATAATGCCGCCGCGGTAGTCTAGTTGCTAGAGCACTTGACTTCCTTCACGGAGGTTCTGAGTTCAATCCCAGGTGACGGCAGAAATGACTATAAATAATAAATAATCGCCGATAGTCGCGCGAAAGGTGTCAGCCACCGCCTATACAATCATATGCGCGCTAAATGAACACTACCTATATCTGTACAACTATAATAAAATAGGTGGTCACGATGCATGCTCGATGTCGAGTGGTACAACTTGAGAGTATAGATCTTACTAAACTCATTGACAGTATCAGCCATTTTGAGTAAATCCAATTCTGCAGAACTTTCTTGTCTATATCCGGCTTCTTCTGCGTGATTATTCCGAATTTTAAATAACTTCGTAACATCATTTAAAAAAACAGCAATATTATTTTTTTTGGTACATTTTGTATTTTATTTCCATATATAGCATTTAAATGAAATTTCCTGAACGCGTTAGTTTTTTTTTTTTTGTAAAAAGTGATTATTTTGCACAATTTTAAACTGATTCATGATAATAAATGTTCAAATGATAGCGGTTACTCTGTTAATAAAATTAATTTTATATGTGCGCGCGCGCACGCCTGTGCGTATATTAAAAACAAATTTAACTATGTTTTGGCAGTTTGTTACTGCAAAATATGTAAATTAATATTAATAAAGCAGTAGTAATTATTTATAATTGAAAGTATAACGTTCCCTGCAGCCACTATCTGATAATAAATGAAGAAATACGATATTGTCTTTTCGGGTGACCAATTATTTAGTTTTTAGTTTACTATAGTTTGGTTTTCGTTTATATAAATATGTATACGTGCGTTCATATACCTACATGTATAATAAATAATACAACTAAGAGTAATAGGCTGACACTAAAAGTTGTACAATACATTAATTATTTAACAGTCAATTTTTCTTTAGATTTCTATGTGCTGTTTTTTTCTACAAAAATTTTACTATTCAAACTTCTATTTTCTCTCTCCCTGTATCTCTATTTACTCTCTCTCTCTCTCTCTCTCACACCCACACCCACACACACACGCACACAAATATACGTGCGCGCGCATGTGTGAGAGCGAGCGAGAGAGTGAGAAAGTAAATAAAGAGAGAGATACAGGGAGAGAAAAAATATAAGTTTTAATAGTAAAATTTCTGTAGAAACAAAAATATATATACATGTATATATATATATATATATATATATATATATATATATATATATACCGTACATGTAAAATACTGAAATCTTTGTGCTTCGACCTTTCTGTTGCTTTTTGTACGAGTATTATAAAACTTATATAGTTTAACTCTTTTTTAGTTGTTAGGAAGAGTGAAATGTTTCCTTTGAAAAGCTGTAATGAATTTGTACATTTCCGCGTTGACTTTCACACATTTTGTTTTCAGGAAATTAACCCTTCTAAGACAAGAGTTATACTTTTGCGATGTATTATATATGCAAAAGCGCCTTTGTTTTCATTCTTTACCGATGTTTCCAAAAGGTAAAAATGTCTCTGCGTTTTTCTTAGTTGCATCGGTTCATAGTTTCTGCTGAGCCCTTTTTATTTTTTCCGTTTCTACTTCATTTTAAAAATCGTAACAAAACGTTGCTGGAAATTATTCTTTCATTCGTGTTATTTCTCAGATTTTTTCAAAATGTGTCTAATCTGTTTATTTTTTTTGTCTTCTCGTTACCATCTTTTTGTCATTCTCATTGCCTTGTTCATGTTTTATATGTCGTCACAGCTGCCGCATTCCTTTCGGATTTTTGATTTAAAAACGACAAGAATGGCAAAAAAGTCAATTTATTATCGTTTTTTTTTTGTTAATTTTTATAAAAACGGTTTTTCTTTTACAATCGATTTGATTTTTTCCAGCCGCGTTGGTGAAAAATCCAAAATTACCAAATTGATTTTTATATACACAAAAATTTTTATATCGTCAATTGCTGCTTAAACACTACTCTATAAGTAACGAGAAATGTGTCTGATCCAATTTTTGGACTTCTGCACTATTTTTCTACTATTGCTTTTTTTGAAATATCCACAATACAGTGAAAAAGTGTTGCTTCATAGTCCGCAGTTATGAAGTGACTCGTCTTTCTTCAGTGGTAAGCAGCTGTGAAAAAAGAATTTTCCATAACACTTCTGACGACGACATTTGAACGATATATTTCTTTTATAATTATCAACATTTACTTTTTTTTTTTTTTTTTTTTTTTTTAATTCTGCTCGTCAACCAGAGAAAATGAATCAGTTATATTTTGATGCGGTCGGACATTACTAGTAGGAAGGAGCAAACAATGGGAAGAACGATGTGTGGAGACGGAAAAGACAGGATATAGAATATAGAGTAGGAATAATACCAATTCACGGCAAATTGGAATAACAGAACGCAGACGCTTCATTGAAAGAGATGAACAACACTTAATAAACACATGATCACAGCATCGCAAAAACACTCTCTTCGTTTGGGTAGAGAGGACAATATGAAGAAGAAAGCAACGGGAAAACCAAAATGAGAGGCGCACCGGCCATTATTATCTAAAATAACGAAGAAGATATCGAACAGATAATGCGGATTGAACGGTTAATAGAAATTGTGTTCGTTTTGGAAGCGTTTTGCGATTAAAAATTAGATTATGCATTAAAATTCGAAAGTAGATGGAAGGCTGCGTTAAAATTTTAAGAATTAGGAATCTTAATAGAACTTACACTATGTTATATTAATAAACTAGAAGTTAATCAGTAATATCGATAAATTACCGTTAAAGTGTTTTTCTAATTACACTCTGTAGCATTTCCGTGCACTGTAGTTTTTGATGGTTAAATGATTTCGCTGTCAAAACGAAAGTACCGGTAAAGCCGCTTGAAAGAAAATGTGAATAGGACACAAGGTGTAATATTGAATATATACATTAGACACGTTTTGACCTCATGTGTTGCATGATTGGTTTTTAATGTTTGTTAAAATTTGTTCGACTTAGGATTGCGCTATAATTATTAAGAAGCAAGTTGTAGCGAGCAAGATAAATTATAAAATTAACGTATTCTGAAAAAATTCGATAATTTGTAATATGAGCGCAGACTTTTAGCGCACTATTCTGAGCCTCTGTTAGCGGTAATAAATTATTCGCATAGTAACCCGATAGGCAGATAATATGTGAGAAAATGAACGAGCAGAAAGGAGGGGAATGAATTAGGGGTGAAATGTTGCAGTTGGAAAAAATGGTGGAATTTTTCTACTTTAGACAGTGCCGTTCAAGACTAATAAGTAAACTTTCACACATAAACTGCCTGCAATCGCTCGACAATAGATTTATTGTCGCCGGCGATTGGAATAGTAAAACATGTTTTGGGGAGCGGTGTTTGTTTGAACATTACTTTAAAATTTAATAAACACTCTAATAAAGTGCACTACGAAAATAGGCAGTGATATATTATTCCGCACACGGGGCAGACTCTTGTATTTATAAAAGTCTTGGACAACGATATACAAAAATTGTACGTTGCGTTCACTGTTGGCCGAATCATGTCGTAATTAAAACGCAATGTTAGAGGCTAGAATAATGAAAAAACGCAAAGCATCAAAATTGAATAGAATTCTTAGGTTAATAAAAGCATCAACTTAAAATTTTTAGCTGAATCGGAAAATAACGTTGACAGACTGTTGAACATTGGATAAATCTGATGCGGAGACAATTTAGCCCGGAAATGATGAACCAAAACTTTGAGGACTATCGTATCCGATAAAGACAATAAAAAAAAAGCAACAAAACAGCAGATAATAAGGCCGAAAGGAATATGGCAAAATTAAAACGTGCGTTAAATGAACTAAAGAACGTATAGCACCAAAATAAAAACGAAACCATTAAACAGCTTTAAAAATTATTTTTAGTACCGATAAAAGAATACTTAAAATCTTTTCTTTAAGTATGGAAAGATTCAGACAAATTAATTGACCCGTACGTCATCTGTTCGAAATGTTACTGGAAATGAAGCAGGAACGGAAGAAAATTTTCGCTATACGTTTTCAAAATGCATTCCTAAATGCAATACGATTGCACAAAATTGCACTGCTCAATAGATGTTTTGTTTTTTTTCTTTCTTTCTTTCTACTAAATCTGCATATCAATTAAGTCTTTTATAGCAGCTAAAATTATTGAAAAAAGGAACAATAATTAATTACATACAAAAATTTTGAGCGAACTGCAAAAAAAATTCTTAATGGTATAATCGAGGGTGCAGTGGTATTATTTAGTATAACGGAAACTTACATATAGAGTTATATACTATCGATTTTAAAACCATATAAATAATCAAATGAAATTCACTCACACAGACTTGTCAAAATTATTTAAGAAATTATTTTTAACGTGATTAGTAGTAGACCCCCCCACCCCCCACTCATCTAGAATCTAATATCTATGAATTTTGGTTCGAACGATATGGCAAAAAGTCTAAAAAGTAAACTAAAGTAAATGCCACAATTTTGAAGAGAATGCTTCTAGATACACGTGAACTAGTTAAATCAAAACAATTTGAAGAGGGGAATCCGAACTATTAGCAATAAAAAACATATTGTGTCCTTTGCATCCGTCCACAACCATTTTACATGTTACTTGCATCGCATAATGTTTGAATACTGGTCGCTTTCAGTTAAATAAACTTCCTTTTACACTCCTCATTTTATCAAAAACAATTGCTTCGTTTATTCTTTCCCACCATCCTGCTCTTTCTGTTATCCAAATTCGTGATTCATTTTTGTTGGTTATCTCTGATCGAATAAACATCTGATTCCTTCCTCTGTCTTTCGTCACTTTTCCGGTCCTGACGAATTGCTCACTTATAGACCTCGTAATGTGATTGCAACTCGAGAAAAATAAATCCATGTCTTCTATTGTTTATGCGATCAGTCCCGCCGTCGTTTTATTATAGGTAGTTTGGTATAAATTTTTTGCTTCGGTTTACGGGGAATGTTAAATAAATACCCTCGAAAAAGAAGAAGTAAAACTTCTTAATAAATGAATGATTCATACTATGACACGAGATTCTCACAAATGAAAATAACTTGCATATTATCAGTGATTTACTGACATGATAATCTGTTGAGAACTATACTGATGATTATACATGCGAAGTTCGGGATTAATAAATTTAGCAGTTTATTTGATTCGATAAAATGTGTTTTTTAGGTGCGTCTGTACCACTTTTTTTGTTTGCATCTATATTTAAAGGTGTGTAATTCCTGTGACGCGACTAGCGCAACCGTAGCGGTTTGGCTCAGGTCGCGATTTGTAAAACCAAAGAAGACTGTTATAATCATTTTTTTAGGAATTCTACAATAGCAGTTTGACTTCCACTACTATCGTACCGGTCACTAGACCAATCTCTAGTCGTTGAGTTGCGTTTAATATTGTTTTTCTTTTGTTTTCAAATATAAAATATTTAATGTTTTATATGTTTCTATCCGTTTATTTATCATTTGTTTTTCGAATTTAATATAAATTTTTCAGACTTCATGGTTTATTCTTATTATTAATGGGCATATTATTTTCGCGATTCCGCAAAAATACCGTAAATACTGAATTAGTGTTCCTTAAAGTATATTTATATTTTTCTACTAACTGTAACTGTTTTTAGTTTTTCTCAGATTAAAAATTATCACCCCCCCCCCCCTGGTATTCTTAATATCGGTCTTGGTGTATATAATTCTACGGATTCTTGTCAGGTAGTTTTAATTTGATTTATGATTTTGTCCATTTAATAAATAATACAGTAAATACTTTATTTTTTTGTGTTTTGCGAGAATAAAGAATTGAAATAGTTATTTTGCAAATTAAAAAAAAAATCAATAATTTTATTTTCATTCATAAAGTGTGTTATCCATTTTCCATAAATATAAAAGGACACCACTGATTCAAAGAATTTCATATTACATTTGCTGTACGTATTTATTGTGGTAGGAAATGTTAAAAATAATAACCTGCCTGTACTTGAGCCTCAGTTTTGCAGTAGGATTTACCAGTTTTTCCGTTTTAGCTCGCTTTCAACAATTGTTAAAATATAATTAAACCGTTCAATAGGTAACCGAAAAAAAAAAATCCCTAAACATTGAATCATTTCAATAAACATTTTTGTTTGCAACAATATTGCAGAATCCTTAACTTTCCCTCAACAAGTATACGGCATTTGGTTCATTATTATTTACTTTGGAAACTTTTCATTTTCTTCTTATTCAACAATACACGAAACAATAAACGATGTTTGGTCTATTATGCGATGTCTGAGAGCAACTCGCCTGCTTAGGAATTAGAACAGCTCAGACTGTACAATTACAACCGCGTTAATCGTGTCGCGGGAATTACACCTTAAAAGCATATATGTGATAAACATAGTGTACCTATGATATTGATTACTTGAGATTTGGATATATTCGTCAAAGAACTTACTTTAATTCGTCATTGTGTGAATGATATATACTTTCAGCTTATTTGTAAAACTGGGATATCGCAGTATATTTAGAATGATTCTTCCGCAACGGTTCTGTATTTTATATTCATCTCTTGTGGCGGTATTTTGAGTGGTGCAGGTGATTAAAATTGACGGTACTCTCTGTAGAACGATTTTATAAGGTAACTTGCTTGTGGATGATCACACATCTGTTTGTAGATGATGGCCGTGATTTCCTGTTAAAACAGGAAACTAGGCGATGCGTTATTTCTAATATGCTTCGTAAACATCGGTCTCTTTGATTAAGTGTCTGAGACCCCAAGTATAATGTAGCTATCCAATTTGTACGTCTAAAATATTTATGTTTTTTTCTTTTTTTGAGACCTACTTCTGTGTTTTCTTTTCGGTAATTTTAATTCGTCGCTTTGTGAAATACTTCATTATTTTATTCGCCGCTTTATTCGGTTTATTATTTATTTATAGTATCTGTTCTCAAAAGGAGCAGCTGTTATGGCAGAGAGTGTCATGTACATATAATAGTGCGTTTCTACTTTAATTTTAGCATATCGTTAATGTATTAAAAAAAATAAATAAATAAACAAATGCAGCCTTAACCGTCTAGCTTGCACTATACCAGCAGTTATTAACATCTGTTTTGCAGTACGCCACAGCTATTAACGTTTCCCGGGTAATTGTAATTTTCCGCAGTTTACATGTAAAATTTTTTTGTATAGATAAGATTTTAACATTAATTTAAAAACAATTCTGTTTTATCGAATGATTTTTCAGTGTCGCAGTTAACAGAAAAGTGTCCTCTGCATGACTGACCGTGATGAAGTAAGCAAGAATTATATTAAGCTCTGACAAGATTGAAATTACGGGGCATCATTAGAGTTGTTACCCCATATGATACTAGGAGCAAGCCGAGAGAAGATATTGTCTGCTCAACACGCCAAATAGTGCGGTCTGTCGATCGTATGACGCAGTGCATCAAGTACACAAGAGTATAATGAAAAAAGAGATGTACTGATTTACCGTTGGAGAAATTTCATACTCAGTCAATAAGTGTAGACAGAATTATTATCTAACCTCTCGTCGACGGAAGGTCTGGAATTATATAAAAATATATGAAAAAGATTTTAAACGTTTAAACTGAGAAGTAAAACAAAAAAAAAGGTATTCTTGAATGTTTATTGAAAGCAAAACACTATCTCAGTGATTTTATCGCAAATTTTTGTCACACGAATGATGAGACTTAATTTTTGAATCTAAATCCGAATCGATTATCAGAAAAGATTTTCCTCGCTGTATTTTCGTACTCCAATGAAAGAATACAAATACTTTTACCGATGTTACCTAATAAACTTATTAGACGTATGTTGCGTTGAACTCTCGAGAATAGATACAGTTATAGGGATTCTTTATGGTACAGGGAAATAGGATAGACGCGAATACATGAGTAATTCGAGTCGTTAATAGTAGCCGCTATTGTTTTTTTTTTTTTTTTTTTTGCTTTTAGTCGTAGTTAACCGATTTATTTTTTTTATTTTTTCATATCTAAAATCTTTTGGTATGGTAGTTTTATACATGATTAGTTGTTTTGCAGCAATATATTTATAATGCTTTCGATATTTTTAACGCGGTTGTTCAATTTTTTATTTATTTGTTTATTTATTTATTATTTTTCTGCTTTGTACCTTACACTAAAAAAATGTTCTGTTAAGACTCTCCTCTCTAAACAGATAGTCCGTAGACTATGGAAATATGCATTGTGACTTCTTACTTTAATAACAATACCTAATGATATTGAATTTGGTGTCTGTTCTGGGTATTGGGAATGCGGAACAAGTGCTCAAAGCAGTTATTGAATTATCAGATAGAAGAATCCGAAAATATTTTTTAAAAAATCCGTATTTATGTAATTTATAACCTAAACGGCTACCGACTTGCATTAAAGATTATTATTGTACGGGGGTGAATCGATCATATAATTTTAAATACACTGGCGTAACATTTAAACTATTTTTATTAACATCGTAATCATTATTCCTTTCCTCCGTCTATTTTAACGTTGAACTGTTGCTTTTTTTCTTTAATCGCCTAATTATGGTTCTTTGAGAATTTGTTGCATGATGTTTCCTGAACAATTTTTGTTATGTACTTGGCGTTTGCATTGGAATGTGTTTTGCGCGAAGCACATCCGTCTTAAGCATTTAGAAACCAGAATTCAATTTTTATGATTTTACATTATTTCATTTTTGTTATAATATTTCTCCTACTTGAGACCATTTTAAAGAATGTAATTTGAATTTTGAAAAAGGCCGGTTTTGGAAATATTCGATAAAAAAATTATTAAAAATAAATAGGGGACTTTTTTTTATTTTTTATTTATTTATTATTTTTTTTTCTTACCATGAACCGTGTATAACTGCATAGGTCATTACGGCATGCGGCAATTACCAAAGTTTAAATGACTGGAGCGATTTGGTTTGTTCTAATGTATGCCAAGGTTTGAACGATCATTGCAGGATCATTGGCAAGGATCTTTCGTAAAGAAAAATTTAGGTTATATGACGAGCGGGATGTTGCAAATTTAGTACACTTGGAAAGGATATGATTTACTGAGGGATAACTCGGTCGGGAACAGAAAGGGCAGGTTGTGGGAGGCGAAGTCCCGTGGAACACGTAGTCGTGGGATAAAGATATATGCCCAATTCTTAAGCGATTAATTATAAAGTCGCGCCGCGACATATTCTCCGGTGGCCACCAAGGCTCCGTTGATGATTTTATCGAGCTTAAAAAGGTGTTTTGCGAGGCGCAGTGTGACCTGCATTCTTGCTTAGACTTATGTTGGAGTAGTCTCTTTATCGATGCTGGTTGGGCGACATCTGGGCTCACCGGACAGTCAGTTGCTGCCCGTGCAGCCACGTCCGCCCTTTCATTGCCAAGCACCCCAGTATGACCAGGAAACCCATAAGTATGACACCTTGCAATGTTCTTTCATGAGGTCAACCATGATCTGTTGGATTTGGCAAACCAGTGGGTCTTTTGGTTCGCGAGCTGGGTACAGAATAGAGAGATGCTATTGAATTTGTAATTATGGGGACTTTCTGTAGGCGGGGATTAGCTAGGTAGATATGCTGTAAACAATAGAAAATACCGTATAACTCAGCGTCGAGTATTGTGCACCAATCACCTAGTCGAAATGATTGGACCGAGCCAAACGCTTCGAAAGAACACGCTGCTGCCGCCTGGAGTGATACTGTATCCCCCTTTGCGCCATCAGTATACACTGGCATATAGTCAATATACCTATCGATAGTTTGTGTTGTTTTTTCGAGTGTATCTTGTAAGCTGTTTGTTTGAGCATAGGTAAGCAGGGATATATTTATGTCTACTTCTAGGTGATCCCATGGTGCTAAAAGATTAGCTGGGTGCATTACGGGTAATTTTATATTACTTTAGCGTAAGAAAGCGTGGACTACTGGTAACGGATCATTTGGGAAACACAAGGGAGGAGGATGGTTGGAAGAAGAGTGAGACTGGTTGTGTATATGATAAGTAAGAGCATCTAATTGCGAATAATAACTCCTTTAGAAGAAAAGAGGTGGGACACCAGACAAGGCACATATGCTAAGAGAAGGAGAACTGCTGTGGACACCAAAAATTGTTCTGAGGTCAGTGTGATGGGTGGGATCTAAAGAATTTAGGACGATTTGTTTGGCAGATGCGTACACCTGGCACCCATAGTTGATTCGGGATAGAATTAAAGCTTTGTATATACTAAGAAGTAATTTCGGACGGATATTGTATTTTTTATTGGATATAAGTATTTTAAGATAGCCATGGACTTAAAACATCCTGTTCTCAAGTTAGCCACATGGGACCGCCATGATAATTTTGAGTCAAATAGGAGACCAAGGAATTCGACATTTGGTTTAAAAGGAATTGGTGAGTTATAAAGATTTAAGGGGATATGCCTTATTTTGATACTCAGGATCTTGTTTAACTGCTCTCAGCTTAAATCGTTTTTAGTAGACCTCTTAAAACGAATTTTACTGGTCTTTTTTCAGGGTTAGAAGACGAGTTTGGTATTCGATATTTTTTTTCCCCTTTTTTGGTTAATTTCTATTAGTATTTTTATGATGATTTTATATTTTAGTGTTTTATATTATTTACGAAGGTTACACGCAACATAATGTTAATTTTTTAATGAAATAAGTTTAGAAGTGTGATAATTGTTATTTAAATTTGATGTCATACGCGATAAAATGAAAATAACGTGTACCAAACAAAACTATTCCCCCTCCCGCCCTGTAGCTGGATTTTAACCACTGACCAGCTTTATTCTTTTATTAGGTATATTTAAGGGAATGCGAATTATTACAACAATAATAGAAATAGTATCCGCTGACGTATAATGAGCTGAATCTAATTTTTATGGGAGCCCACGGAAAATTTTTCACGAATCTTTTGGTAAACTATATGCAACACAATTCGAAAAAATTATAAGCCGCGTGAAAAAATTACTTACAATTTAAGTGAGTTTTCGTTTATTCTTTTTTATGTTTTTCGTTATGTGTGATCACTAATGTTATCTGTATGATCGGCGAACTTGCTTTTATCCATTTGAAACAAATTCCCCGATTCCTGGATATGCACCGACACATAGAGTATATTTTGCAATTGGAGTACACTTCTAAACTGCCGCACTCGTTGTAACTTTAAAATTCGAGTGTTGAATAAATAGATGATTAATTTTCTTTCATCCAAAAACTATTTATTTTATTTGTTTCGTTTCAAGAGTGGCAATATCGTAGAGTCTCGTATTTATTCTGGATATGAAAAAAGTAGATAAATAAGATCCGATCTAGCATTAAAACCAAAATGAGCTGATGGCGAGTCTGCAATGTTTTTCCTGCGCGTAATTGAAAAAAAATAGATATTAGGTGCTTTTAGTTTTAACTACACTAGTTTATTGGATTTCAAAAACAACAATTGATTGAAATTTTCACAGATGGGGTAGCATTTAATAATAAAATTTGAAATATTGAAAGAGTAATTTTAATTTTTTTTTTTTTTTGATTATTAACCCAATTTTTCTAAAAATTCTATAAGTGATTTAGAAGAGAAAGAATCATGGCCATCCTCATTTTTAAGCGAATGATTAATTGATTATTTTATAATAAAGTTTTTTTTTTGTGATTCGGTAATTTTACATGTTAAATTCGTATTAAGTAAAAGAGAAAAACGAAGTTCAAATTATCAAATTCTAATCAGAAATCATTTCCAAGAAGATGCGAAACGTAACCTACCACTCGGTAAAATTAAATGCCGTATTTATCAAATTTATCAAAGAGAAAAAAGACACGTTAAAAATACATATAAACATATCGGATTAATAAATTTCTTCTTATAATAAACAAAATAAACAAGAGACGCAAAAACCGATATGTAAAATAAATCTTACTAAGAATATTTAATTTCAGATTTAAATCTGAAATTAAAAATTTGTTATCCTACGAAAGTTCTCTGGATTAAAAAAAGCGAATCATCCTAAAGAGAGATGAACTGGCTCTATCAATATTCTGTTTAGATCCCTAAGTATATTATAGAAAGAGCTTTTTATGGAGAACATCGATCATTTGTTTTTTAGTTGTGGTTAGCTTGAACATAGAGTAGAATTATTCTAATTGACGAATTAATGGCTATTGGAATATACCTGCCATACTGTATATATTCATTACTACGTACTGATAACCATATTTTAGCGATTCTGTTCAAATATGTAAATATGAACCGCATAACTTTGTTGATACGTACGTAGCGTGCCTCTCCCGCAAATATAGATTTTTTCCTCGACTGGGTTGGAACAGTCGAATTGATACGCTTGTTTCCTTTTATTTTCTTTCCTTTTTTCTTTTCTCCGCTTTACTCACTTTCTTAACTTTTGCTATTCAGTCGCGCTCCAATGTCCGCTGCACTTGGGATATGGTTACTTTTTAATTTTCTACTCATTCTTTTTCGGCATTCGTGGGCTATGTTAAAGCATTGCGACCCTGTTTGTTAGATCTAAATTGCAGATGCATAAAATTTCTTGACAGATCCGATTTTCCCTTGTGTATATACCTGGTGGTGTCCAGAAAGTCATGAAACATGTTTTTGGGTCGCGCTGGTCTTGCCTGCAGCGCGCTCGAACAACAACCGGTTTGGTTAGGCGGAGTTGACTCTCAGCTTCACAGGGCACCGCAGTTCAGTCTGTTCCGAGCATCGGTAGCGTCAGTATCGGTGAATTAGTGTACCCCTCTGTTTGGAGACCTGGTCACGACGCACGATGGCTGATTCATAGAACTTTGGCGCTTCGTTTCCGGGTCGTACTGGAATGTCCACGTTTCGTCACCGGTAATAACGTTGTCCAAATAATCCGGTTCAATTTCCATGCGTTTCTTCAGTTCATTCGCGATCAGCGCTCGATTGGCTTTGTGTTCGTCCGTCAGAAGTTTTGGGACCAGCTTGGCGCGCACCTTCCGCATGTGCAACTCTTCACCGTAACAATGCTGAACACAAAACTACGTTTTGGAATGTTCAGGGTGTCAGCTAACAGCTGAACACACTCATTTGGCGGTCAGAATTCAACGATTCACCCGGAGCGAGGGTTATCGTCACCGCTTCCTGGCCGTCCTTAAACTTTTTCACCCACCTCGTAACTTGCACATAACTCATTGCAGACTCCGCATTATAGGCTTGCTTCAACATTGTGTAAGTTTCGGCAGCTTTTTTGTCGAGTTTTGTGCGAAACTTGATCGCCCAACGTTGTTCGATTGAATCAGATATCGTGCATCGTGACGAGGCCTCCAAACAGAACGAGCCTTTCGGGAACACACTTGTGCAAGTACAAAAATACTCAAAAAGCATCGAAAAGTACTTAAGAAGAATCGATTATCGTTTGTAGTGTTCATCACTTTAAATTTCAATTTTATTGAAAAATTAATAATTATTTTACTTTTCTTAATAAAAACTACGCAATATTTTTTTCTATTAACTTTTTAATAACAATAAATCATTTTTCTGTTGTTTATTTACATTTTATGCACTACAATATTTAACTTTTAGTTTATTTCAAATCAAAGTACATGTAATTTTTTCTTCCAAATTTTTAATTGAAGTAAATAATCCGATGAATTAGATGGGAGAGAGTTCTTAGCGCATTATCTGTGTGGTAATTCTGCAACCCGTCCGTTAGAGATCGGTTCGAAATCTTCAAAATCTTCAATTAAGATATAATTTCGCTACAATTAAAAAGAGCAGTTGTTTAACCTCTATCAACAGGCTTCAAATTTTGTGGTATAGTTGCGCGCAGGAACGTAGCTTTCTGTCTGTTTATCTGCTCTGTAGTCTTCTATTAATAGCATACATGATAACTCCCTATTATTTGCGAACTCAACTAACAATACAGGAAATAGATGCAAGATATTCAAATTAAAGCTTTCAAATCATGACATACAAGCCGAAAAATAAAGAAAATGTACGTTTAGCAGTAATATAGAACAGAAATAAAAATTTAATAAGATCCTTTAAATTACTAAAAATTTATCCAGCAAGTATGCAACAGATTTAATTATAATGAAGCTTTAAAAACGTTTAAAAAAGTAAAAAATGAAAACATATTAATACCAGCGGACTCCTTAATTGCAGCAACATCTAAAGTGGACAATAAAAAAAAAAAACAAACAAAAAAACAGACACAATATATTATACAACACATTAAATGGCATCAGTAAAATCCTACATATTTTTACTGTTGCCATATTGTCCAAATATGTATATCCAGGCGAAAAAGTAGAAGGAAATACTTCCGTAGACGAGTTAACTAAAACCATGAAATGCATGGTATCAGGAATTTAAATTGAAGACAGAATACATCCCCACGGTAAATAAAAACACTAGAAAATCACGGCAAAGAGGAAATTCTCTTCTTCTTCTTCTCCGTCGATCACCCCAAAGAGGTATCGCGACTCGTACTTGCACATTCTAGATATAGAGACATAGGCATAATGTTCACGGCAATTCTTGCGTACAACGCGACTGTAAACGCGAGATTACACTTGAAACTGATGTTGTGATTGATTTATCGATGTCTGTTTGCTAATTTCGAAATAAACCCTAAAAACAAATGTTCGTTACTAATATGACGGGCAATATTGAAATGTATATAACAATACATATAATTATTTCTTTCGTGGCTGTAGAAAACATAGACCGAGTATAGATGAGATAGCTCTAATATTCTTGGACGATGACAGAAGAATCGTAGTAAACGGTCAATAATGGCAATTCACATGTCTAGGGAGTGCAGTTACGAACAATTTAGATATATTGCTTTAGTTAAAATATGGGAAATCACAATTACAGGTCATGATCCACGCCTCCCGATAAAGAAGAAATTATAAATATTGATACGAATCAGGGTTTGTGATTCTATCTTCTAGTATACAAGCGATGCATAAATGATACTGTCTTAGTTGTGTTCAATATTGTGTGTCACTGGCTGCTTGCGTTCTGTACTAACTAACGAAGCTTTATCGGGAGGTTGGTGTGCGAGTGTGTGTGTGTGTGTGAGAAGGTCTCGGGGAATGGTTGTGTGCTGTGTACTAGCGACGTATGCACATAGTACATGCCAGAGATGCGAGCATAAAGGCACAGGTAGCGGAAAGTTCGGCGTTACCGTTTTCCGATCGAGCTGATATGAGGTACCGTTCTCGGTTGAATGAAATTAATTTTGCTCGTTGCTAGGGTCAGAAGTATAGAGAGAGCCGGTTTAAGATATGTGTTAATTGTACCATCGTTACTTTTATTCGTCCAAGAAACGTTATAAAAAGAAAAACAATATTTTTTTTTTTTTCGATCGAACTAAGAAAAAGAAAATACGCCGTGAAGCTGAACTCCTAGCGCCTATGAAAAAAACATCGGTTTATAACATTGGCTGTTTCTGCATAGGGGACCCAATATCGGTTTTATAACAATATAATCAAATCCCTTAAGGACAACAAAGCCCCAGAAGTCAAATTCAATAACAGCAGAATTATGCAAAAACACGAAATTATTAAAACTATTAAGGAAATACAGATAATTCTCGATAATTGCATAACAGCTCTGATTCAGCCATTACGTAAATACAGGCAGATGTGAACAATTGCACAGGGACATGTCGCACGTACCAGTTACATACAAAATACTTGCTAAAGTATTACATGTTAGGGCAGAGGAAGAGCGATTGGAGAAAACCAATGTGTATTCAGGGTGGATCGTGCGCAGAACAGATTGTCAACATGAAATCAGTAATATGCTATATTTATAAAAAAGAAAGCAAAGTTATTAAAGAAACAAACGGATATTCCTTCAAAAAAACAAAAAAAAACAAATAATACCTGACAGAAATGTTAAAGGTGCTCCCAATAGAATAAATACCGATTTTGGTAAAGTTTAAAGAATAAATAAATTTAAAAGATGAAAAAAGAAAGAATACGTACAGAATTGTACTTACCGTATTCTATTAGCGAAACGGATGGAAAACGAATAAAAGAAAATAATAATTTTGACATGCGTAATACTACCGAAAGCGGGAATGGCTGAGAATTTATGACGCACTGGAAGAACAAAGAATACATTTAAATATTTTAAAAGAACGATTGGTAGAAAAAAATCACATCGAACTGTGTATAATAACTATTGCTCTTTCGTCTTCGGCTGTGCCTCCAAGTTCCGTCTGTCTAAATTAGTTACAATTCCGGTGCCCTTCGGTCCTCTTCGATTCCTGCAATCTTGGCTTAATTTAGTACGTCACCCCTGCCTCTACATAGATCTTATCTGCGTTGGCGGTTTCTCATAAAACCTCTTTCACTCATGTCCTCTACTCTCATTCGTTCCTTTCCATTTATATAAAAATTAAGGTTTCACACTTGACCAATATTCCTATGTTAGCTCATACATATATCCGTTCGTCTTAATTTATTTCGGCCTTATACAGTTTCCAGCGGATAATCTTTCCCCTTTTTTTCCCTTTTCTTTTGCCAATCTCTGTCACCCTTCCAATGTATTTTTCTTACCCTCATTTTCCAAAATTCTTTCCCCAGACTGTAATTAAACAGGAGTTCTACAACACAAATTCACTCTTTCCCTCACGTGTAACTATTTTCACGGACAACCCTAGGGGCCCAATGGTGTTGGTGCTTCGTTGATCCTTCCAGATTTTAACCTTTCAGAATCATTCAGACGATCTGCTCCCTCATTCCGACTCATTCTTGCGATTTTATCATTCTATGCACACTCAATGTCTCATCCATCTTCTTTCTTCGCATGACTCCATCTGTGTTGATTTGTTATAGGTGCCCAATCACGTGGGTATCGAGAGTAATGCGGCGGCGGATGTTTTACTTGAGTTGTTGCCTCCTCCTCTTTTTTCAACAAAACCCCATCCTCTACTCTAATCTCCCGTGTCACTATGTAAAAATTCTATCTTAAATTTTGTTAAGATATTTACACTCCTTCTTTTTGTAACGATCGTTCCTTCTGTCTATCTGTAAAACCTAATCTTCCTTCTATTTCATAGTTCCTGAAGTTTCTTTTACTCCTCCGTTCTGTTATTATTCGTCTACGTTTTAATCATTCTTAAAAAAAAAAAAAAAAAACAGTTTCGTAATTTCTGACAATAAGAAGATACTAAAAGGCTGCGTCCAATTGACTTTGGAGAAGATTTAACAAGAGCTCTAGTATTATTAGAACATTATGTGATCGGCGTAATTGTATAATTGCGTATACGAACAAGGATGTTTGTTTTTCTGATTTTTTCTAATCTATCCCCCCCCCCCCCCCAACCTAATCGCCTAGTGGAATATATTGATAAAGATGAAAGCACTCCGAGTAATTTGTAATTTGTTTGATTACGCTGACGATATTCTTTTCGATTTAGTTATTTTTCAATAGTTTCAATTCGCCGCGTCGTCATCTATTAACAAATCAAACTGTGTGTTATTTTATCTGTTTATTTCATTATTTATCTACTGTGCAAAAAAAATACTGATTATTCTCATGTTGCTTACGATGCAAGTTATTGATTATAAAATACGTATTCATGTCTGTACGGTTGTGCTTCATTTTGGTTCAGATGTAAGTATATACGTAACATATAAATATATTGAAATGCTCAATTTCGCTTTTATTTATTTAGTTCATCATCCGCGCCAGGGATGCCAAATGTTTGCTGTTATTATTATTTTGTGTCTAGGGATGTCAATAATTTTCAGTTAATGTAAACAGACAATCGGGTTTTAAGTGTTATATTAATGAAAATACACTACACAAATTTTTCTTAATCGACCAACCGCTAAAAAGACACAATTAGTAAATGGATAAAAAAATAGAAATTGCACTGCGATTAAACAAATGTAATAGAAGTCTATGTATCACTGTTGTCGGCAATGATGCGCACTAAGTTGGTGAACTGCTAACTTTTCGAATTTGCAGATTATGATGGGTGACGGTTGAATTTGTTTAATTTGGCAATAATAAAAACGAATTCCGAAAATGATACTTTAACCGGACTTTACGGTAATGTATTTAGAATACCAAACTGTTATACGACTGAGAGGACGAGATGGTCGTTTTTTTGTGCAATTAGCGACCCTTTCCTGACATCCTTCGGCCGTCCATTCTTCGATCGTTTTTTACTTCCATATTTTGTTCTCAATCTCAATCATTTTTAAAATGATGGTGTGTTCTCAGCGTCGATGCGTGACGGTATGTTTAACTCATAGTAAAAGATCTCTCAGCGTGTACGAAATTTTGTGTTTGTAAAATCGGTTAATTGTTATTATTTATTTTATTCGTGTGATGTATATATTACAGTATATGTGAAGTGAGTTATTTCTTTCCCCGCTTCTTCTTAAAATATGTATCGATATTATGTTGGATAAAACTTTCTTTTTCACCATATTCAGTAAACTGTTAACCTTCGCCGGTGGGGAGTCTTGCTACACCTGTTACAGGCTTTCTATTATACTAATTGGTAAAGCAATCCTTGTATTTTGCTTGTGTTTTTAAAAATTTTTATTCATTTTCTATCCTCGACTACTGTTCTTTTATTCACACACACTTCTCCAGATCTCTTCCTTCGCAGCTAGAGCGCTTTCACAATACGTACCTTCGTTTTATAAATTCTCCTCATCTCTTCATTCTAAAGATTCTCTGATTATCGCTTTTTGATTATACATTTGCCTATTTCTTTTTCCTTTTTTCTTGTTTTCTTGGCTTGGCTAACAAAGAACATATTGGCTCAGCAAAGTGGAAGAGGTGAGTGAAACAGAATCGGAGCTATACACTCGTAGTATTTTATCGGACGTGGAATAATGGAATTCTTCCAGAATAGGAACTATAGAGGGGGAATTAGCGGAGAAAGAACATAGGAGGCATTCTAAAGATGCAGGAAAACCGAATTCTAAAAGTTGAGATTAAAGTAAATAACGCTCACGGGATAAACAGAAGCACTAGAAAAACGCGTGATCTGTGACATAAATATGATAGGAACCTTCAGAATGCAATGGATAAAATGGAGATGTAGCTAAAGGAAAACAATTTAAGAGAAAAAGGAAGAAGACTGTGCAAGAAAGGAAGGCGAGATAGTTTAGTAACTATGAACGGACACAAACGAGAAAGCAATAAAACTAGAGGATGAGAAGAAAGAACAGGGTTAAGCAACAGGTACAAGGGATTAGGATTAGCGCATAGTGATACATAAACGAAGTGTCATAGCTTAAGGTAACAGGATTTAGATAGAGAAGAATATTGTATGATGGAATCCTGCTAATAAAATGGCCATTAGAATCTGCTGATCTGGCAAGGAGGTCGACTGTTATCCATCAATGGCCGAATGACTAAAAATCCGAAGAAAGTCAATCTGCGTAGACATTGAAAAGGATAGATCATAGCGAAAAGAGCGAATAGAAAGGGTGAGGGCATCAGCGAAAGTAAAAAGGGAAGAAGGAGATATCGCTAGAAGAACAAACAGTAGGGAATTTGAAAGGTCCTCCAGGAGAGGAAATATAAGTAACGGCTTGTAGGATGGCAATAGATTCAGCAGTAAAGATAGAACAAAAAAAAAGAAAGTTCAAAGAACTGAGAATGGCTGAACTGAGATCACAAGAATGAAGTTCTAACAACTCCAGGGTCCTTCGATTCGTCCGTAAAGATTAAATAATGATCTTGAAATGAGGAATCTATTGCATTATTAAACTCCGTACTAACACATGAAAACGACAGGATTTGAGGTGGCACGGCTTAAAGTTGATATTTGGAAGCTTTAACAATTTGGGAAATGATAAAAGAGGAAAATATGAGATAGAATTGAAATTTTACGAGAGGAAAAACATCAGCGACGAAGGATAAAAGTGTAAAAAGCACTGATATTTGAAAGGGAAATGAAAAAAAGAAAGCGATAACCCAAATAAGATCTACGGCATGAATAGTGTACAAGTGTTGGATTCCGATAGAACAGTTAAGGTAGGAGGTAACTTTAAGACAAAGTTGAAGGTAAGTGTTTTGGAAGCGATCTAATTCATAAAGGACGGATTTGAAAGAGTTGCCGTATAAGAAACCACTGTAATCTAATTTAGATTGTATAACATTATTAATACAGGATCTCAGCTTCCGATCTCGTAGGGGAGAGAGCTTTAAGGAAGTTTAAAACTTTAAGTGAAGAAGCATATGAAGGGTTGATACATTAATAGAACAGCAAGCGAAGCATTAAAATGGTGTCCAGATAACGAAAGGAACTGGTTTTTTAGATTTATCTGAACGGAGCACCGGTTATGAGATCAGAGGGGAGATGGAGAGATGAATGTTGGAAAGAGCTATCACTATAGTTTTTAAGAAGCGGTTTATTTTTTTTATTCGTAACTAGAATAAATAAAAATATCATCCACGAAGAATAAAGGTTTAGATTTTAAAGAGATAAAACCAACTTTAGATACATATATGTATGTATATTAAATAATGTAGGGCTAAGACAAGAGCCTTGTAGAGGATCCTGAAAGACCTTCCTTGGGGCGGAAAAGTAAGTAGCAGAAAGAAGGAGAGATCTAGTTTTGAAAAAGATTGATAATTAAAAAGGAACCGACGGCGAGAATTTTTAAGGTGATCATGCTGTTTTTGAGTATGGGAAGATGGGCGCTTTTTTGTACACGCTGGCTACATTAATAAAAACTGCAATTGTGTGAAGCTCTTAGTCTAAATGATCCCTAAATGTCAGCAAGGAAGGGATTGATACAATCCGAAGGGCCTAAGACGGATCAAAGACCAAACTGATTGTCTGGAAGAAAGTTATTGTGTTAGAGTCACTGAAAAAGCCATCTGTTAAGCATTCTTTCAAAAAGTTTCCGTATGCAAAAGACTAAATAAATAGACTGAAAAGTGGAGCAATTATTCTTAAGGTTAGGGGTAACACAGTAAAGCTATTCCACAAATCAGGGATAACGACAGACTAAAGTAAGGAGTTACAAATGATTAGAAGAGTTCGAGAATCCGTACGAATAGATTTTTGAGGATGCAGTAAGAAATTTTGTCATGGCCAAGGTAGAAGTTTGTGGAGCTATTCAGTGAAGGAAAAGTTAGAGGAAAGAAAATGAGGTGGTGATGGATAAGAAGGAATTAAAGGACCAACTTCAACAAAATTAAAAACATAAATAAGAGTTATGGCGTCTAAAAAATACGGTAGCTAGATGAGCGTTTAGAAAGAAAAGTTCTAAACGCTGTAGCCAACTTCCAGACGTGGCAAATAGGACTGTCGATCGAGGAAAGGAGGAACAGTCGCTGCTTCTTACTCCTTTAAACTTCATAAATGACGATTTTCTTCTAATGAATTCCAAATTTTAGCGTTATATTTTTATTCACGGTAAGTTCCCATAATTTTTTTTTGAAGATTTTCCAATTTCCTTCGTCCTATTAAATATCTTTTTTCACCGATTAATTCTAAACTTGTTCCTTACCATATCGTCAGTATTAAAATTTCCAATATTTTAAGTTCTTTTTTTGTTACTCTAAGCACTGTAAAGGAAGTTTTGATTTTGCTCTTTTCCGTTCTTCGCGATTTTTTTTTTTTTTTTTTTTTTTTTTTTGGCCCGGTTTTAGTTAATTATCAAGCCATTTGGCCATTCCACGAAAGTAATCAGAGTTCTTCAAAATTCCTTCTTTCTACTTGATTTTTTACGTGAAATCTATTGCTATCTTGTGTATTGTTCTCTTTTTTTCTCTTTTCTAGTATTCCACAGAGTTTTTATAATCCGTTCCGCAATTTATCCTACCTTTTTCCTCGCTTTTTCTTCAGATTATATAGTACTTTTGAAGTGAAACTTCTTTAGGCGCCCCCTTATATATATATGTAAATAAAACTATGGGGGGAGTTAACACAAAAAGTTCCAGTCAGTAATATATTGAATTAAAATTTACGCGCTCGGCTCTCTCCGTTGTGTGTATGCGAGTAGCGTACTCTCTTTCTTACTCGTTATAAATCAAAGAAAGATAACGGACAGTCCGCTCCTTTTCTGTACGAAATCGTAATTGTCCACGCTTATGTAGTAGTTTATTTATTAAATTTTAAAAATGTCATCCGGTGACGAAAAAATGCATGATGGGTCAACATGGAAAATAAAAATTAAACGAAAATGAGGATATAAAGAATCGGTTATGTTGCATGTTTTTGCATTTTATACCGCTTTGAGATACAATAAGCAAAAGAAAATAAATTTATTAGAACTTCAAATATCAGAAATCTATGCTGCAAATTCATCTTACTTAGCTCTTCGTATACATTATATTATTAGAAGCAGCATTACAAAATGATATTTCTGCTTCTACCGTGCGAAGATATTTCTATGTACGAATTATGAAATATGTTTCTTTTCAAATTTAATTCGAGTTAATCATCCGGACCGGATTGAGGTTGCGCAATTCGTCAATGGATTGTATCTTGATTATCTTAAACGTCATAGGGACGTTTAACAATTTGCTCACTGAACTGGTTGCCGTTTCAGTGATTCTCATGGAATCCGGATCAATCCTGAAATAACTTGAGCGTAGGGATGCTTAACAATACTATATTTCACAATAAAATATACATAAAGATGTTGTAATTATGTTTAAGCAACACTGATACTTATTAGAGTCGGTACAAATTCAGATTATAACGATATTTAGAAACAGTGTTTAACGAGTACACCCAATCACTTGTTTTCTCTAAACGAAAAATAATCGCAAACGTCGAGAATATTTCACGTGATTGTTAATTATTGTTACAATTTGAATATATGTGTACCGCCTCCAATAGGTATTAATGTTATTTAAAGAGTCATAACATCTTTATGTTTTGTATATTTTATTGTAAAATATATTAATTTTTATCGAGTAATTATTTTTTACTTTTTAGTGTACTTTTATTACATTTCTAAAGTAAATCGTGAAGTCGGTATCTTTCTTTCAGTTTTTTTTTCTTCTTTTTTCTTTTTATTTTTTAGCATAAAATTATATTTTGTGCAAGTTTATTTTTTTTAATAATCGCGATATTGATTAGTGTTGTGTACAAGTTGATTCGTGTGCTACTCAGGCGGACTTAAAATTGCTATACCGTTTTCTTTTTGACGTAGCATCTATTTGATTAATAAGTGAAATGGGGTTTTTAAAAAGTTTTGTAATATTCAATAAGTGTTAGTTCAGATAATTTACATGTTTTCATGTTACATTAATACGAACGATTTTATCGATTTATTTTTATAAATTTGAATGGTATCTATTGTACAACAGACTGCTTCTTTGTGTAGTAGCTTTCCTTTTGGAACTATTTTAAATTTGTAGCAAGAATTCCTCTTATTAACTCTGCTATATTCGGACGAATAGAGAATTGCGCACATACGACGAAGGAGTTGTGGCGGACATTTTTAAATCACTCGTTAAATTGAAGTTGGTCGGTAATATTTTTAAATTGGGATTTTCAGAAGAGCTATCGTAGAAGTAGGTTCGTTACCGTAAATTGGTGTTAATTAAGGTTTTCTTTTATTATGATATTAACGATCGAGCCGAATGTTTCTCGGAGAAATGAGAGATACGAGTAAAAATATGGGAACACTGATAAGCGTGTAAGTTTAAAAAAATATGTTGTACAGTTCATAAAAATAACCTTCATCGGGCAAATTTTCGACTACACACCGGCGAAGCGGAAAGTCGAAAGATAGACTATTTAATAATAAATGTATATTGTAGTGCATTTTTTTATATATATATATATATGATGTGTATCGCTTAATGTTAATTTAAAAGTACAATAAGCAAAGTATTACCCATTTTTGTATTATTGTATTACGTATGAAAATTGAACTAAAGTAACAGTACAAGGAAATTACAATTATGTTATTATCTGTAAAAACAACATCGACATGTTTCGTAATACAATGTAATTTTTCTTGTAAAACATGTCGCTGTAGTTGTCATAAATAATAACATTATATAATAATTGTAATCTTTGCATAGTATTAATTTAGTTCGATTTACATTAAAACGTAAACAGATAGCTAAAAATCTGCATGTGACGACGATATACATATATGGAAAACATGGTTATAAGTTGTAAAAAATTAAGAATACCGGTGAGGAAAGGCTATTATTTTTTAAACCGTAAATTTTTCTTAGCCAGTGATATCTAATTATATCAGGGTGGCTACCCAACCGGAAACCGGAAAACTGGGAGTAAACCGGAACTAAACCGAGAATTTTGCAAACCGGGGAAAAACCGCAAATAAGCAGGAAACTTTGTCGTAAAACCGGGGAAAACAGTCAAAAACGACGATATTTTTAATAAGAAAAAATCTTTCGAAACGTTAAAAAGTGAATATGCATTGTTTTAATGTACACCCTGTCAAGAAAGTATCGGGAATTGTTAAATAAAACGAACAATTTTTAATTTTCATCCAAATTTATTTTGTCACCTTCAAAATAACATCCATTCGAAGCGATGCACATATGCCAACGCTTTTTCCACTCGGCAAAGCACTTCTGATAGGCGGTTTCCGGGATGGCCTTTAGCTCTCGCGTCGCATTCGTCTTGATGTCATCAATCGATTCGAAGCGCATTCCCCGTAGCGGAAATTTGAGTTTTGAGAATAGGAAGAAGTCGCAGGGTGCTAAATCTGGTGAATACGGCGGTCGTTCGATGATATTTACCGAGTGTTTGGCCAAAAACTCATTCACAATTATGGCTTTGTGAGACGGCGCATTATCGTGATGGAGAATCCAAGAATTGTCGACCCACAAATCGTTACGTTTACGACGGATAGCCTCTCTCAAACGTCTCAAAACACTTAAGTAAAACTCTTTGGTGACTGTCTGTCCGGCTGGCACATATTCATAGTGTACCACGCCTCGAATATCGAAGAAAACAATCAACATGATCTTCACTTTCGATCGGCTTTGGCGAGGTTTTTTCGGCTTTGGCGCGCCAATTGGCCGCCATTCGGACGATTGCTGGTTCGTAAGCGTGTCGTACTCGTACACCCATGTCTCGTCACCAGTAATTATCTTTTCCAAGAAGGTAGGATCCAAATTGGCTCGATCCAGCATGTCTGCAGCTACCTGTTCTCGGTACTTTTTTTGAAAGAAATTCAGGTCTTTCGGAACAAGCCGAGCCGCAACGCGTTGCATACCCAATTTTTCGTGCACAATCGTACGTACGCTCTCGTGTGACATGCCCAATCCATGAGCCATCTCTCTCAAGCTCACATGACAATTTTCAGCAACGATTTCCTTGATTTTATCGACGTTATCATCGGTCACACTCGTTGAAGGCCGTCCAGAGCGAGGCATGTCTTCGACCGTCTCCCGACCATCCTTGAACGCTCTGTACCACTCGTAAACCCGCGTTTTTGATAAAGCAGATTCACCAAAAGCCTTCTGTAACATTTTCAGTGTATCGGCACAAGAAATTTCGTTCGAAACACAGAATTTAACACAAGTACGTTGTTCAATATTTTCACTCATTGTAAAACTTCGACAAAACACTTCAAGGTTGACTGATTTTAACAGCTGCTGTAAACACACTGGTTGACAGATCGCGCTAAAAATAGGCATCATAATACAAAACAGTTGTACCAACCTGGAAAAAAAAAATTATCTGCCTAGCTATTACCCGGGAGATTTAAATTGACAATTCCCGATACTTTCTTGACAGGGTGTATATTTCATACTCGAGAATAAACTACAGAGTGTTCTGTTTTATTCATATAAAATACGCTGCGGCGGTGAAATATTATCAATAGTAACAAAGAAATATTCCATTCTTCTTTTTGTACAATCCTACTGATCAGGAAATCGGGAGTATTTGGACCAGGAAAATTAGGAGTAATTCGGGAATTGCTGAAGAAGACCGAAATATTGAGAAGTGTCTGTCTTCTGTTGAGTGCCACTTTTACTATTGATTAACTATAAAAGCATGAAAGTTAACATTGAGATAAAGCTTTGGATTCTTAAAGGTTTGGCAGTAAGATAATTTTGAAGGCATCATGTCAATTCTTGAGGATAACAACAGCACCAAGACTGATTTGTTTAATATTACAGCGGCTAATTTGAAATTTTTCCGGTTCAATCATGAATTTCATCTATGAGTTGGTCGTACTTTTTGTAAGTTTCGACTAAATATTCTTGTGTTGCATTATATACCACAATGATGGCTATTTTTTCACGGTAACATATAAAACATGTGTAGTGCTTAATTTTAGTCGGGGCATCCTTCCTACAGTTGTTGCTAATGTTGGCTCCAAATCTTCTGTATAGATGAAGCAGTTCAGTATTGCTCTTTCGAATCGTACGAACTCGCGCTTTTTCTTCAAGTACTTATTTGGTGATATTTTCTTCGAAGTTACTTTCAGGATTTTTTGCCTCAATCTATTTTTTGTAATATTCTATACAGGAAACATCCGTGAAGATACCAACAAAATTGAAACTCGATATTGTTAGAATTAGCGTGGCGTGATACCTTTTAGTATAATAGAGAGACTACCTAAAAGAATAATAGAATTTTACGTAACGTTTTTTTTCCTCCTTTTTAAAAATCTAAAATAGTATGTAGTATTTAAAAATTGTTTAATTTATCGGCTGAAGTATTAATATAATTTTTTTTTTTTGCGTGAAAAAAAGTTTTTACATAAAATGTGATGTATTCCTAAATTATTCTACGAGTGGAACTCTGAAAAAACACTGCTGTAAGGAATTTTCAACCCATGTCTTTTCATCCGTAGATGGTTTATGCATTTGGCACTGACAGCAGTTTTAAAACGTTTAGCTATGTTTCCTGTAACCTGCAGAAGATTCTAGATCTTTCCATTGTAAATGATGAATATGGTAGATGGGGCTTATTTAGTAGAAGGATTGATGTGGACAGCGCGAAATTGTACGATAAGTTATACATTTTTTGTAGAGAAATATGTTCACTTTGTTTGTTTTTTTGTTTTTTAATGGCCCGGACTGCCACCCATTTGTTTTTTAAAATCGTTCATGTTGCCTATCAATTTTGTTAAAACTGCTGCATCTGATTTAAAATTTGTAACTATTAGTCCTCCTTCCAAAGACAGACAATTAATATACGAGTACATTAAGAATCGACTTTTGAGATTATTTCCAGTTTCATAATACACCTGATAAATGCACGCACGCACACACAAACATACCTTGTGTGCATCGGAGGAGGGGGTCGCTGGGTGTACGTATACGTATATATCAGGGGTGGCCAACACGTCGACCGCGGTCGACCGATCGACGGCAACGGTTTTGAAAGTAGCCCGCGAAGCTAAAGTTGAACAATTTGCTTTCACTTAAATTAATGTTTGAAAATCTGAATGCGATAATTTACTCTTACCAGAATAGACTGTTCAACGTAGCCAGCCATACTGTTTGTATTTATCCCGATGAACAATGCAAGTGAATGTTAACTTTTAAATTAATTATAGTCGTAACGCATGTGCATATAAATGGCAATCGCACAAAATGACGCAAAATCATGTGCCAGACAGCAAATAATGAGGTTATTACACACGGTTCGTTTGAAGACAAATTTATACGTAATAAGTTTTAATTTAAAATTATGCTAAGAGAACTTCTGCCACAAACATGCACTCATATTTACAAACTAAAGGTGGTTCATATCTTCAACTGAATGATCAATAATGGCTTCTTAATCTTTCTTTGTTCTGCGATATTACTGAAAAATTACACCAATTAAACCTGCAACTAGAGGGTAAAGGTAAAACAATAATAGATATGATAAGCATTTTGAAGTCATTTAAAGAGAAACTAAATATGCTTGCAATGCAATTAAAACGTCGTGATTTAAAGTATTATCAAAATCTGGCTGATGAGTCTAAAAATAAAAAGAATCTTACAATAAATATTTCGATATTATTGCACTGCTTTTAAAGGAATCTGAAAGAAGATTTCTAACATTAAGTGAACTTGAAGATATTGCCAGTTTTTTGTCTTGCTCATTTAATGACATCGATGTCGAAAGTGTAGCTCAGAAACTAAACAATTTTCTTGATACTACAAATTTAACAAGCTTTGAAGAAATAATAAATATTAAATGTAACATAAATCTTAAGTCACTGGTTTTAGATTGTAATTTTTGGAAACTGATAAAAAAAGATAAATATCCAAATTGTTACACATTTCAATGCCTTCTTTGGATCAACATATTTATGTGAATCCGCATTTTCATTTATGAATGCGATCAAAACAAGTTACTTTATTATCATCTTTTAAAGCTTGGTCTTGCTGCTCCTTTCAATGACTCTTATGTTCTTTCTCTACCCATTCTCTCAGTTGTTCCTATTCTAGGGGTGTTCCTTGATCCCATTGTCGACAAAATAAAAAGTATAATTTCTATTCTATTCCATGCATCTATTCCATTTTGCTGGGCTAATGCTCTCTGGTAGCAAACCCAAGGGGGGTAAAAAAAAAAAAAAACAAAAAAAAACGCAATTAACAGATCAACATTTGGAATCATGTTTGAGAATTGCCTTAAGTTCATATGAACCAAATTTTGAGAAATTTGCTGCACTTATGCAAGGTCACATTTTTATTCATTTGTTTATTTCCAGTGTATTTTTTCTAAGTTAATAAGTATTTCATAACGAAAAAAATAAAAAAAAGTACAATTATTATTTTTTTTCTTTATTTGCTAAAATTTTTTTGTGTACTTATTTCTTTACATTGTAATTTTTTTTTAAATTTTATAAATATTATTGTGGTTCATAAAATGAAAAAATATAATCATTTGTTTGCTTTATTTGACATAATATATTTTTAAACTGAAATTCTTGTTAGTTATTTATTAAAATATCAATGAAAAATTTGAAAAATCCTGAAATTGTTTGCCCATATTCACAGTCGCCCGCAGATTACATTTTACAAAATAAGTCGCCCATAAGAGATAAAAGTTTGGCCACACCTGGTATATATAATATATAAGATCTTTTGGACCCCATCGAAAAGTTGTTACCGTTTGGGTACTCAGATGATATTTTTTTTATAATATTTATAAGAAAGTTCAATTGACTTTACTGTTCTCAAAAAAAATAATAATTTACGGTATGCGTGGCAATTTTTGTTACAACTTCAGATACATTTTTCATAACGTTTTTTCATATTATTTCTGGCGCATTGATGTCGTCGCGAATATATTTACTGCTGTAATTTTCGCCTAAAGTCATATAAAACTTTATAGTAGGCGCAGTATCTGTACAGCTGAGATGTGCGAATAGGTAGTCGCCGATGCTCAGGAATTAAGTGTGGCACTATAAAGAAGAAGTAGGCGTAGTTCGGCATCGGCATGTGCGTAATATATATGTAAGAGTTGACAATAAGAAAATACCAAAAAATAAAGAAATATTTTACCTAGTTACATCAAAATGTTTTGATCAAAAGGCAAAACATAAAGTGTAAGTGATATTGTGTTTGAATCAGTTATTAATAATTCTCAGAAGGACTTAACCAGTATGCAACATTAACTCTGTTCTATAATTTGCACATTTTTTCATTGAACTTTTCTTGCGCAATGGAATAAAAATTGAGCGTGTTCAGTCTCTTGGCTACTTCCCGGTCTTCTAAATGGTACGACGCAGCTGCTATATGTTCTTCTTTTTAACAAGACCGGTAGCTGTCTGCATTTCGGCATTTATAGCATCTTTGTCGCTTGCCTTCCTATTTTTCAGATTTCGGATTGCCTCTTCTATTTCTGTCAGATTATATCTGGCTCTAGTTCTTTATTGATTGTTACATCCATTTCTGCTGTTCGATCTTGTGGGCGCATCTTTTTCAGACCATGCTATAGTTCGATCCGCTTTTTCAATACTCGAGTTCCTCGACTTAAGCTGGTTTATAATTCTTTTTATCGCCGTATAAGACGAGATGTACTTCACCTTCTTGAGCTACATCTTGCATTTCTTTATAAAGGATTTGCTTTTATTTTTTCTCCAGTCCCATTTTACTTCTCTAGTCAGATTTTTGCATTTCGTTGATTGGCCCATACCTGCTTGAGTTATCTCCGTTTCATAACTCCGCATAGTTTCCTTTGATATCCATATCTGTTTATCCTCCTACTTTCTTTCTGTTTATTTCAACCATTTTTTCAATATTCAGCAAATTCTGTGTTAAACGTAATAATTTTAGCTTCTGCCGTTATGACAATTCTCTTTGATTTTTTTTTTTTTTTAGAACCATTTTCTTACATTTGGTTCTTAGTGCTACTCCTTTGGTTTTAAGTGCGATGTTAATTACTGTTATTAGTAATGTATGATTACTGTTATTAGTAATGTATGATCACTGTTATTAGTAATGTATGATCACTGATTCGTACTGCTTTCAAGGCGATTCACCGCCACTTCTGTTCTACCATAATAAAATCAGTGTAATTTGGGGTTCTCTGATTGGGTGACTTTCACGTGTACAGTTATCTTTTTGTTAACTGAAACCTAGTGTTACTTACTATAACATTTTTCTGTATGCACGTTCGGAGTAGCCTGTCACCATTTTCATTTTGTTCGTCTCTAGGGCTTATCGCTTCACAATCGGAGATTATTTTAACGCCGCGATCTTAACCACGACGATATGCGTGGAAAGGATATCCTGAAGCGTATCATGCAACTCCGTGTAAAAAAACTTCGATGACCTCTTCTTTTGCATCTATCAGCGAGTTGTAGACCTGTACTACGCATAAATTAACAAAAAACGCTCTGAATCATGCAACTAATATTTTGTCGTTTGTCAGTCTGTATTCTCGAGAATGCTATCTTCGGATCGCATACGAAAGCGACTCTGTTTCTGCTTGTTCCTTTATTTCCAGAATATATAATAAATTCACCACTGCTCGCATAAGAATATCTAGAGCCTTTCTAGTGCGATTCGCATATGCCCAAAATATCTATATCGCGACTCTTCGACTCATCTATTATTAATTGTAGCTTACCGACTGCATTTAATCCCCTCGCGTTCCAAGTAACGACATTTAATTTCTTCGTCAGGGGGAATTTTCCGTTTTTACAGATGATTTATTGTCTAGTTTCTGGGTTTTTAACAAGCGTAATATTCGGTAAAAACTTTACAAAGTTGTAGTTATTTATAAAAGTTACAAATAATTTTTATTATACATTAAAAAATAATCAAATATATCTCATATAAATAAAAAAATAAACGATACTCAGTATTAACGTAAGGAAATTTTATTGGTAAAAATCGAAAGGGACAAACGTTCCGATTTTTAATTTAAAATAATAATTGTAAAATTATATAACTTCTACTATATTTAATGAACATTTTTTACGAATGCATATCAGATTTTCTTAATAGAATCACTATTTATTTTCACTTGCTGATAAAAATAAGCAACTGATTCAAAATAAATATGTAAAATATTACCGTTCTGATATTCTGAGATTTTAAGAAATAAATGTATTAAAAACAATATTATAACAATGTATTACGATAAAAGACAATGAAAAAAACATCATTTTTTAGCCTAGATGTCTCGTTTTTCGGCCGTCGTGTGTTTCCCTGCCAATTGAAATATGTTTTCCATTCATGGTGTTTTTCTTCTTCCTCTATCTCTTTTTCCATCAATTTTCCTTTAAATTATTTTGTTTGTTTTGAGTGCCCAGCTACCCCACCCGGGACTAGTACAACACTATCACGATGGGGTCGCTAAATGACGCAGAATAAACCTGTTGCATAGGGAAATTGGATAGTGTCTGCGATACTCAAGGACGAGTTGGCCAGAGATGACTGCAAAGACACTATGCGAAAATTGGAATGTTGAAGGCAGAAAAAGAGCACTTCAGGAACAGGTGTTTTATTGAGGGAGCAGGAGGAAGGGAACAAAATGGATATTCAACAAGAGGCTTGCAGTTAAATAAAAGATGATTATGTGTCAGGGAAATATGCCGGATGCGGAGCCTTGCCAAAACAACAAAATGGGTTCTAGGAGGATCAGAAGAAGGGAACAGGGTTCAGTATCATGTTTTATGTTTCTGAGAGAAAGCAAGCTTGTTGAGAGAGCCAATCTTGCTTCCATTGGTATTGCACAAATAATTGTTTTCAATAGTTCGCAATCTCCTTCCTCTAATGATATGTCCGAAGTAGCTTGTTTTTTTGTTTTTTTTGATTATATCTAAAAATTTACTTTTCGTATTGGATTTCTTCCGCATCATCTTGTTACTCATTTTTTGTATCCATGATATCTTCATGCTTCTTATATGCAACCACATTTCACACGACTCGAAATATTTCATTTTTTTTGCAGTGTACATTGCTGCCTCTGCGCTATATTATAGGAAGGAATAAATATAACATTTTATGAAATCTTGTCCGATCTTCAACTTGAAAGATCCTCTGTGAGTAAATTTCTCATCCTTTTGAAGGCTTGTATTACTCGAGCAGGCCTTTTTTTGACTTCTTAATTTAGATTCAGACCCTCTGTAGTAATATAACGTGCTAGGTATTTAAATCTCTGACCTGTTCAACTTTTTTACCGTTAATTTTTATTTTAGCATTTTTATGTCTTCTTCTGCTTACTACCATGACCTTCATTTTATTTTCGTTAATTTTTAGGCCGTATTTCTTTCCATTTTTATTGCTGATTTTATAAACTAATTGTTGTAGGTCTTCTTGGGATAGTGCCATTAAGACGACAGTATCATCTGCGTAGCGAATATTATTTATCCGTCTTTCACTGATCTTGATTCCTATCTTTAAATTCCATACGGCTTCCTGAAATAGTTCAACTGCATATATACTGAAGAATGAAGGCGACGATATACATCCGTGTCTGACTCTGCGACGTTTGGGAAAGAATCCTAATTCCTTATTCTCTTAACGAACTTTGATATTTCGATGATACTACAAGAAATATGGGTTCGCAAATAAAGATTGCTATGTGGAACGTCCGAAGTTTGTACCAAGCTGGAAAGTGGGGGATAATGTTCTACAAGAAATGGGAAGACTGAAAACGGGAATATTGAGAATTTGCGAACACGGATAGTCCGAAAATTCTGAAACAAAGGCAAAAGAAGGAATTCTGGAAATCAGGATTCACAATACATAAATGGAGTTAGTTTAGTCGTTAGTAAAGAATAAGTTCCTTTTATAGTAGGTTTTGTGCCTTTCTCGGATAGATTAATGTCCGTTAAGTTAAAGTTTGATAAAATTGTTATAAATATAGTACAGATTTATAGCCAGCTGTAGGCAAAAAATACGATGAAAAAACTCGAGAGCAGTATAATACTATAGAGCAGAGCAGTTAAACAGTTTAAAGACGAGCGAAATAATGATAATAATGAGTGACTTCTAAAATTTGGTGAAGGAAGACATCAGAATCTAGTTAGACTTTTAGGATTAAGCGAATCAAACGAAAGAGGAAAAAAATGTTTGATTTCTGCAAGCAACACGATCTAGTGTTACAAACACATTAAAGAAGATTGCATACATAGCAATCACCCGCATACGAAATTCGATAAATTATATAATGATAGACGAAAGGTATCAAAATGCAATTAAAAATGTAACAGCTTATCCAAGCGCGGATGTAAGATCGCATCACAATCGTATTGTAGCAAAATTTAAGTGTCGTTGAAAGATAATCAAAAACAATAAGCTAAGAAATAAAAAAAGCATAGATGTAGTTAAACTACAAAATAAAACAAGATAGGAATACAGGAGGAAATAAATAAAACATATTCGAAAATACATGAAACATCAAAGTTAGAAGGAATAATTATATTTTGTTGATGGTTTACGTTTTCGCATACTCTTATAAACCAGCCGTCATTTATGTATATACAAACATTTTGAAAATTGGAACAGTATAGTTTTCTAACTATTGAAGATCATACCGGCATGTAGTAGTACTACATTGAAGTATTCCGTCAGCTAAGTAATTGCTGTATCTTTTATTTCAGATATTGTCTAAATATCAACAGGTATGCCGGTGCTTTTGCTGTTTTCATTCTATCAATTGCTTTAAAAACTTCATCAATTAATATCCAAGCGATCGACTCATAGTTTGTCTCCCGATTGGGATTTCTGGGTATCTCATATGTTTTCATTGACCTGATCATAAAAGTATTGCTTCCAGCGTTGCACAATTTTTATTTTAACATGAAGTCGAGTGTCGTTAGCACGAGCTATGGCCAACCGACGATATATACATATATATATATATATATATATATATATATATACATTTATCACCGTCTCTTTCGTCTAACCTTTTATAAAGTTTACATAATGCTCATGTTTAGCTTTTGTTTCTGTTCTATTTTCCTTCTTTCTTTGTATCAAGCTGTTTTTTTATTCCCCCTGTATGGTTTTAAATTGTTTACATGTTTTTGTTAGTTTAAAGCTTTTGAAGTAATTTCTTTCTTTAATTCACAACAGCTTTGTTTTCTAATTTTTAAACACTTATAATTTCTTTCGCAAAATAAATTTAAACAGCGTCTACAAAAGATTTTTATTTTTATGGTAAATTAAATATAAAATGTCTAGAGTAGAAAAGAAAAAGAAAAGAAAAAATTGTCCCAAAGATTAGAAATAAGGAGCGTCGCAGTAACATGTACTGGAAATTTCGTATTTTCTCTTCCGACTGAGCGGTAAAAAATAAATCGATAAAGTAGTAGTAATAAGTAACATTTAACAGAAATGGTGTACATTAGGCCGTTTTCACAATTAAATACGAGTCTTTTTCGTTGTCGCCTTCTTATGCACAAAGTGAACTGAGTGTGTTAATTCGACCTAATCGAGCTGCTGTCATTAAATTAGACAACTGCTGCGTGGTAATTTGTAATATAAAAAAGTCTCTTTAACTTTAGAGATAACTCATTGTAAATAATATTATTTCAGCGCTATATTGATTCTATTTCAAATGTTATTATAGGTAGCACATTGGAAATTGGACTGTCGTTGTTTTGTCTACCAGTTAACAATCGAAGGATTTACCCATTGCACTGTAAGATGTGTAAAAGGTGAAAAATTCGTAAATGGCTATGATCAAGGAGAGCAAGCAAAGGGGAAAACCGAGGAACGCGACTCGTAGGTCTTCGAGAAGTAGTTGTCGAAATGTAGTCAATACGAATGCGTTGCCTGGTATGGGCGAAGGCGTTATGCCGTCGATAAATTGCGCGCGACTGGAAAATGATATCAAAGTGAACGATGTTTTTTCAAGTCTGGAACCAGCTGGAATGAACGAGATGATGGACCAAACTACGCCAACTGCTGCGCATATGTCGTACAATTCATGCTCACTAGTCGGAAACGCTAATAACTTGCTGAATAACAGTATGTTAGGCTCTGAGAGTACGTAATGCTTACTATTTTTTTTTTTTTTTCGTAAACTTTGTTGTTTCATTAAAATGAGAAATTTTGAAACAATTTGTTATGTTTGAAACAAATAACTCTAGTTATGTATTTTTAAACCTTAAATTACGTTACAAAGTTATAGTTTTAAATATTACTCGGACACAAAGTACCTTTTAATTCGTTAAAACATACAACATTTATTTATATTAAATTATTACTTAAAATAAAAGTTACAGACATTATTATTCACAAAAAATATATATAAAAATCCGTCCTACCGGTTTCGTCTACTTGACATATTCATGGACTCTTTTTTGTGAATAATAATGTCTGTAACTTTTATTTTAAGTAATAATTTAATATAAATAAATGTTGTATGTTTTAACGAATTAAAAGGTACTTTGTGTCCGAGTAATATTTAAAACTATAACTTTGTAACGTAATTTAAGGTTTAAAAATACATAACTTATAATATCAGTGAAACAAACGTTTACAGGAAGAAATAATACATAATAAATAACTCTAGGTTTTAAAAATTAATTTTTAATGAGTTAATGACGATTGATTTATTCGCCATATTACTAGAGCCAATAATTAAAATTGAGTCACAGAGCAGGCCACCTACAGTAGCGTAGTTGGTTAGGTAGTAGTGTTTTGTTCAGGTAGCACACTGGATATCCCGATTCTATGTACCATGAACGTAGACAAATTTCTCTTATACTGGATTAATGGCCATAGTGGATAAAGCAACAACTAAAAAAAAAAACAAACACACAAAGTGAATATACAATGTAAATTTCCAGTTAGTAATTTTTCTATAGTATTTTTTATAAAACGGTGAATTATTTGTGACGATATATATATATATATATATAAACTCGGCCATTTTGGCCTCGCAAGGGGCTGTGCCCCTTGACCCCTCTTACTTTTATTTCTGTCTCTTTCTCTTCTATAATTTGTATAAAATGATCAAAATTTACAATGTAATTCTTACTGGCATCAACACAAAAAGAAAAATAACATGACCACAAAAATCCTATAAAATATAACAAACATTACATAAAATTGGGACATTTTGTGTTACATAAAATTGGGACATTTTTTTGAATGAGGGGTAGCCTAAGAATTATGTTGTAATTAATATATATATATATATATATTGAAGCGTTATATATCTTATTTGGTTTTTTATTCTTACATCAGGGATGCCACCGCGAATTTTATTCCCTCGGAGCTATTTTATTGCACTGTTATTATGATAATTATCACCTGTAATATGATATTTATTATTATTATTTTTAATTAATTAATTTGTTTTTTTTTTATTTTTTTAATCCACGCGCACAAGAACGTTAATTATGATTTAGTTATTTATTACCAAACTCGTACATAGATCTTTCGAGGACGGTCGACCGTAAGAAAATTTGAATACTCTTATTTAAAATAAAAATAATGAAAATACTGTAATTTAAATGATAAAATTGCCACCAAATGGTGATTAATGTAAACTTAAATAAATTGTATACATATCTCGAACTCTGGGGGGGTCGATGCCGATGATATGGTGGTGGTAATTCGTTGTTCCTCTTCGTTGATCCTGTTCATCTATTATCCTAACGTGGGACTTCTCATACGCGAATCTTTTCCTTTCGTTTTATTTTAACCAAATTAATTCATTGATACTTTTTCAAATAAACGCGATAAAATGATTATGATTTTATACGGACGAATAGAATAATGGAAAGCGTTTGACCAATGTAGTAAGCCACCGGCGCGGACTCCCATTCAGCTTTTTTAACTGTCTTTTTCCAACTCCAAAATCTGACTGACTACCCGTGAACGTATTTCCGATCCCCAAACCAAATCGAAGTCCCCTCCACCGTCGGATGGCGTTTCCTCCAGCACTATTTCTGTTATTTCAGACGTGACGTAACATCATTCCAGGCATTATCATCTCCGACCATTCGTCGAACTACACACACATTTACACTCACACTCGGCTTAAATTCTACATTAATTACTAATTTATTTATTATATTTATTATTCATGTAATGTACACATTACAATATATATATATATATATATATATATATATATATATATATATATATATATACTACTTTGTCCAGCCACACTGTTGATTTCTGGCCAGTTTCCCCCGAAGAATATTTTCTGGTGGATGATTTTCCCGATCAGAGAGAACTCCCCCAAATTTAAATTCCGAAAACTATCCTACCAGATACCCAATTTTTTCCTGAACCGATTCTGCTGAATACAGTGTTTCTCGGATGTGTTGTTTGTCAGTAATCTCCGATTGCCGAATTAAAAGCTGGCAAAATTTACTACGATTGCCGGTAAATAAACGGTTCTCCGCCCGGAAAAATGTTGTCTCTTCAAGGAATCGGCTAATTAGTCTCACAACCATTCTCCGAATCAAAGAGAATGTACCGCTGAATTGCTATCCTGACGACCGAACCATTAAAGAGTATACATGTACTATTTCCATACTTGTATGTATGCCGCTGGGGCTTTTGAATTATTCCGAAAAGGACTCCTGCCGGTATTGGACTACTTTGAACATAAACGGACGTCGGACAACCGTTTTTCCGTGGTACTCACGTTCACTTTCGAAGCGATGATGAATGACATATATAAGGCAAAAAAGGGGTAGTGTAATCCGGTTGCTCGTTATTTAACGCCAATCGTGGTATACAGTCGTTTTTAAAAGATTTACAGAAAGAGCAAACAGATACTGAGGTAAATGTAGCGATGTAGAAAAGGGTAGAAGTATTATTTAAAAGGATGTGGCTGGATTTGCAGACACGAACACGTTTGATCATAGCGCAACAGAACGAACATAACGGTAATCGCCTATTAAACTGTTTAAGGGAATCCTAGCTGATCACACTATAAATCTACAATTTAATTTGTAGATAATTATACTGAATAAAATTTCTTTCAAATTTTACGGATTAGTATTCATTTTTACAATTATAATTTAAAAATTCATCATCTGTAACAATATACACCGTAATAAATATTTAAAGCTTTCACATTGAATACTCGTAATATATCATTTTCGGATACAACAGCGTTTAAAAAGAATTTTATTCGTTTAACGTTTTGACCAGCTTACACTGTGGCCATCATCCAGTGTAAGCTGGTCGGAACGTTGAGCGAATACAATTTTTTTTTTAAATACAGTTGTATCCGAAAATTATTTATTATATTATACATCGTAATTGTATAATGATGACGTACTATGCATAGTTGAGTATATTAAAAAGACTGGTATGCAGTTAATTTAATGACTCGATTTTGAATAGTTTACCTTAAACTCCATGTTTCTTAAAATCATCAAAAATAACATACTTTGTTTTCTCACTTAACTATTTGTATACAAGAAAAGTTAATATAAAAATGGAGCTTATCTTATTACCTAAACGCAGCGACATTACCTGCTCACAGTGGAACATAATATACTAAAGCTTTAATAAATATAAATAAAGTGGGAAAAACATTTTTATAGTATTCCTCCAACTTTAATTTTAAATTTAAATTTCTTTTGTTTTTTCTTGTTCGCTGCTTGAAAATCCATTTTTTTTGGTATTGATAAAAATTATGAACTATTTGATATGTTTGTAATATTAAATTCGGCATCCATATTGCACCGTTCATTTCTAAATTCAGAAAACTATATGGCTCATCTAACATTTCCCCTATTCGTCGCATAATTATATATATATATATGTATATTTTCCTATTCCGTTAAATAAATTTTACGGATTAGTAATAATCTTTTATAGTTACAATTTAAAAATTCATCTGCAACATTATCCCTCGTAATTACACATTAAACATCATAGGATCACCAATTTACAAAATTGCTTTGAAATATAATTCTTTTGATAATTTATTTTTCTTAAATATCATCTTCGCTTGCCCGTTCGTACACAATCTCCACTAATCATTTCACATATACATTTTTTTATTTGCAATTTTTAAATGCCATCATCGAAATATTCCAAGATAAATATACTAATTACTCCTTAATTTTTTAACAAATTATTATCCAGCTGCCCCGCACATTGAAAATATGCATAAAAAATTTCACTTGCGTTGAATTTGACAAGCCTAAAAATATATAAAAACACAAATTATTGTCCATTTTTTATTCCTGCATTTTACTTCTTTTTTTTTTGTAGCAGAGGTGGACTTGTCGTCAATTTCGAAAATTAACTCAGTTTTGCATTTTTAAAAGAAGAATTAATTTTCTTCAATGAACAAGTTTGAAAATCATCAATATTAAAAAAAAAAAAAATCATCGTAAATTAACGGATTTGTTAAAATGATTAATCTAACTTCTCTTTTGATAAGTAAAAATATTATATACACACTTGAATAAATTAAATATTTGAATAATATTATAAAGCTGCACATTTAGTAACATTTAGTACAAAATATTATGTGTCGTCTAATAAAAAAAAAAAAAAAAAAAAAAGAGATTAAAAATGCGCCATTTCATTGAAATCAAAATTTCCGTTTGAATCGGGGCGAAAGTTCGATTTAAAGATTCTTAGAAGTTAATTAAATGTTGTAATTCTTATAATAAATAAAAAATATTATAAGTAGGAAAAAATCTTACGATATTAAAAGGCGTAGATTCGATTTCGTACCCCACGATTATGTTTTCATTACCAAACTGCGTGCTAACTATTATTAAATTTTTAATAATACCTAAAATATAGTAAATTATACATTTTTCTTTCTTTTTTAAATTGCACGCTTCAATTTTTCTAAAATTTAAAATGAATTGCGTTGACGCCTAAAATTTTACAGTATTACTGTACTGTTGTTATTTCAAAATTATACCAAATTTGAAGAAAAAATAACTCACTTCTCTAACTCGCCTAATCTTCTACTTATTAAATTGAACATCTAATGTCGAATCGTTTGATACTTAATCCGTGTATCTAACATTCGACATAAGCGGAATTAAGTTTAAACGCATTTTATAATTCGACAGTCCTCTGGTATATTGAAAAAAGGGAAGAATTGACGATATCATTATTATTTAAAAAATGTTTACCAGTTTTCATTTAACGCTGAATGCCTGTAAGAAAGAAATCAAGAATATCTGTAATCATTCAAAAACCGCCTAAATTCTCAGCCTTTTATTTCGTTCGTCGACCTAATAATAATAATAATTATTATTTTAATAGCGAAAATTAATGATTAAAATGAAATCGCCGGACGTTCTTCGAGCACCGGAAGTAGTTAAAACAACTCTCATCAAAGTCCGTGCCTAGTTATTTTTTTTTTTTTTATTTATTTATTTATTTATTTACTCCGCTGTACCTTGCGGTTTTTCAGCCAGAGTTTCTGATTGTTACTGTTATTATTTGTTGTTTATGTGTTTTGTTTTGTTATTCATTACATGGTTGACAAAGCTGATCAAATTAAAAAAGTTTTTTTTATGTATTTCGGTTATTGGTTTTTTTATTATTTTCCGTTTTTCTCTTTCGTTTTTAAACTTATTGCATTCGAAAATCGAATGAAAGCAATCGTCTGTTTTCTCTTTACAGTCTATACAGATGTCTGTTTCAGCAATTTTAAATCGTTTCATATAGACACCATTATTTCCATGTCCGGTTAAAAATTGAGTGAAGTTATAATCGGTATAAAAATGTTTCATTTGTAGTCTTTCTTCTAAGTTTGGAACTATTTCCCGTGTTACTTTTCCAGTTTTTGATTTATCACATCGGAGTTGCCAAAGAGTTAATTTTATTGATTTGTTTTCGTAACGTTTTTTTGTCGAAAATTTTTTCTTTTTGTTTCCATGTTTTGATTTGGTTTACAGTTTCTAACTTTAAGTCTATAGGTATTATTCTTGCTATGATGTTGACTGAAGTATACGATATTGTGCGATAACCAGAGATTGTTCCTATTAATATTTTCCTTTGTAATTTTAACAGCTTATTCTTGTCTTTTTCTCGTAAAACTGGAAAATATACTGTAGAGCAGTATTCTGTTATTGATCCAAAAATGGCTTTGTAGAGTACTATTCTATCTTTATATTTGAAACCGAACATATTTGAATATAGTGATCTTAATTTGAAATACATTTTTTTAATCTTGTCTATTATGAATTCGATGTGTTTTCCAAAATTTAAATTTGTGTCTATGATTATTCTCAAGTATTTTATTTCTTTTACTATTTTTATTTTGTCGTTATTTATGCATAAGTGCTGTTCAATGCAATGTATCATTTCTTCCCTGTCTTGTTTTCTGCTTATTAGTAGTGCTTGGGTTTTATTTATGTTGAATTGTAAGCCTAAGTTTTGAATGTTTTTACTCAATTTTTTTATTGTTTCATTTATATTGTAAACTTCGTCCTTTTTATTAATTCCTGCTACTAACATTATATCGTCTGCGTAGCTTATCATATTGCAGTGTTGACTGAAATGCAAATTATGAACTTCGCTCATTGCTATGTTGAAGAGTACTGGCCCTAGAACCGAACCTTGTGGTACTCCTGAGTTGACACTCCTGTTGTATAGGATTTTGTTTTCTTGATTAAATAAACCGATTCTTCTATCTGTTAAGTAGTTACGAATTATAGTTTGTATTGTACCAGATATATTTTTTCTATTCATTATTTTTAAGATTTCATCAATTTTTATTTGATCAAATGCTCCGGATATGTCAAAGCTGATTAGTAACGTATGTCTTGTTCGTTTTTTATATTTTTCAATGTAATCGCATAACTTTTTTATTGCTAGCTCGGTTGATTTGTTTTTAAGAAAGCCAAACTGATTTTCGTTTAAAATCGCTTTTTCTTTTATTTCTGTATCCAGAAAATTTTTTATTATTTTTTCGTATATTTTACTTAAACTAGACAGTAGCGTTATAGGCCTGTATGATTTCGGATTTGTTAAATCTTTTCCAGGTTTGTTTATTATTTTAATTTTTCCTTGTTTCCAGACGTTTGGGAAATAATTTAGTTCGATACATTTTTGGTAAATAGATTTAAATATTTTTTCGTCTACTTTGTGAAGAAGTTTAATCATCTTGTTAGAAATTTGATCGTGTCCATTGGCTTTCCTATTGTTCAGTTTTTTGATTATTGTAGTTAATTCGTTTTCATATATTTGAAGAGTTTTATCTGGCTGAGTCGGTTGCAACTGAAGTGTTCGGTTTGGAAATAATTTAGCAAAAATTATTTTATGTTTTTCAATGTTATCGTGTACGATGCATCCACCGACATTAAAAGCAGGCATGTCTACTCTTTGTTTGGTTTTGTCCATACAGATTTTATACGGCTTGCCCCAGATTGTCGAAGAATTAATCAGTTCTTTCCATTTTTCATGCTTTGATGTCTGCAGTTCTTCATTGTATTCTTTTTTCAGTTTTCTAATTTTAATCCTTAATGGTTCCACTTTATTATTTGTTTTATTTTTGCTTTTGTATAGTCTCCTTTGTAGTTTCTTTAGTATCTTTTTAAAGCTTTCTAATTTTCCATTCCAATAAGGTGTGTCGCGAATTTTTGTTTTTGTAAGTGAATTGTGGATTAGTACTTTTATTATGTTTGTAAATTCTATGATTTCGTTCTCTAAATCTTCTTTTTTAGTTACTTTTTCAATGTGTTCTATTTTTTGTTTTATTTGAGGTAGAGCATTGATAATTTGTTTTTGAAAGATCTCATAGTCAACTGTTAGTGTATTTTCATTTAGTAATTTACTATCTTTCCTTATTGCGAGTTGCAGACATATTGTTAAGTGTTGCGTTACTGAAAAAGGTAATATTTTTATATTTCTAATGTTCTGGCTGATTGTTTCGTGGACAATTATAAGATCAATTACACTGCTCCCATTGTGATTGTTAAAAGTTTTTATGTTATAAGGATTACAAACGCTTAGATCATTGGCAAATAGGAATTCTTCGAATTTTTCTGCTCTTTTCGTATTATAGTTTATATTGTTTAAATTTTCATATATCGTTGATCTAACATTAAAATCACCTAACAGTATCGGTTTTAATTCCTGAAATTGTGTGATTAAATGGTTAATTATAAGAATGTGTGGATCTATACTTTCATTAGGGGAAAAGTAGGACGCAAATAAAATATAATTTCCTATTTTAATTGAAATAATATTTTGAGTTGTTCCTATTATTGACAAGTTTATATTTTTATTATAGGCTATTGCAATATTCGGCTGTGTTATTTCATACTGTTCATTGTTTATTCCATATAGTTTGTTTTTGTAAATATACGGTTCCGGTATTATTATTAAGTCTTGTTCACTATTTGTTAATATTTCGTACTGTTGAATTTTGGTTCTGCCCACATTAAGTAATAATATATTTAAATTACCTTTCATCATGTATTATTTATATGATTATTTTGTTCTTTGGAAGTGTTTAATTGATAAGATAATTTTTTGATAATTTTTGTGAACTGAATTTTTGCTGATCTACTATGTAGGATAGGTTTATTTTCAATTAGCATGTTCATTAAGCCATTTATGTCTTCCGTAAATTCTTTTGCCGTCTGAAGAATATCTTTTTTCCCCTTACACATTGCTACAAATAACATAAAATTATTTAACGAAAGCGGATATTTATCTTCATTGTTCCGGATATTTATTTCTAATGGTTTGAATATTTCTTTTTTTAATATCGATTCATTTTCTTCTTCATCTGCTTTTATGGACTGGTCGCTGTCGTATGTTATTGTTGCCTGTTCTTTTGTTTCTGCTGCATCATCTGTTTTAGCGTTTTGGTCGTTTAATAATACATTGTTAATTTTGGGTTTCTTTTCATTTTTTAATTTATTACCTGACATTATTGATTCGGAAGAATTTGTTGATAGTGCTCTTTTAGCAGCTCCATTTAAGAGTTGCGTTAACGGAAGAGTGGGGAAGTTGATGTCAACGTTTACATTTTTATTGTCATTTATTTTATCACTTACGTTGTTTGAAATGTCTTCGTCTTCTATCGTGTTTGGACAGTTTTTACTAGTATGTCCTTTCTCGTTACATACAAAACATGAAACTGTGTCTGGGGATAGAAATATTCGGTATGTTATTTCTTCGTAGTGTATGAGTACTGTTTCAGGGATTTTTTTGATTTCCTCTGGGTTTATAAAAAATTTCCGTTTGGCATTTAATAAGTGCTCGTATCCTCTCGTTTCTCCCATCCCGTACTTTATAAAAGAGATCGGGGTTTCTGGGTTTACATTATAGTCTTTTTTGAGTATTTCTTCTATAATGTAGTGTGGTATAGAAGGACATACATTTGAAATTATTATTCTTTTTTTAGGGTTTATTAGTCTTCTTATATGTATTACGTCGTTATTTATTGTGATTGTTTTGTGCGTGTCTACTAAATAATCTACGAATTGTTTACTGGATAAAAATATTGCAAACCTGTCGCGCGACATTCGTGATATATATTTTAAATTTTGAGGTTCTACGATTTCTCCTATTTTAATAATGTAATCTTTTTGATTGATTCCTTTCGGTATATTAAAAACTATTGCTTGTTCTTTTGATGGGAAATTAAAAGCTGATGCTGTTTTAGCGTAACTGTTAGCATTGTTGTTTGTGTAGTTAGTATGTGAATTGTTGTTACCTGATTTCTGTTGGATTTGTTTACCTATATATGAAGATGTTTCTTCTGATAATAGTGGTGACAGTAATATTATTGATGACGATTGCTGTTGATGTGTTGGTAAAGTTGGTGTGGGAAGTTGCTGAGGGGTTGATAAGTCGATGGCTGTATCAGGCGGTGTTACCGCCATAATACGTTAACGTCCGTAGCCCGCACTAGACAAAACTACACACTATCGCGAAAGATAAAGATAAAGACAAAATACGTAATTCCGTGTATTCAACTAACGAGAAAACGTTTATTACAATAAACGCATGAACACACGACCGAACTATCACTTATCACTATATCGCTAGTTGTTTAGGAAATAAAAATTGATTATGACTGGTTGAACCTTTTAATCTATGTATCGGACATTGAGTAATCAAAGAGGACAGTAAACTCCGTTGGCGTTGATTGCGTAATAAATTAAAACGAATTAGTTTTATTTGAGTCAGACTCGCTAGATAGTTTAATCCGTACCGGAAAGAAAAAAAGGAATTGAATAAAAATAATTTTTATAAAAATCTTTCATTATCATCATCTCTTTATGTAATGTTAAAAAAAAAAAAAAATGTTTTTTTCCCTGAAATATAATTCAGCTATTTATCAACTATGAAAGTTATTAGTAGTCGGGATCTATTCTTTCCCGATTAGTTTATTTTAATTTAATTCAGTGGAACTGTAAACGATAGTCCCCCCGAGTTGTTATTGCAGTTAAAATGACCTGTTTTCGCTGACAACATCATAATTATTTCTATGCTGTATACATGTAGAACTAGCCGAGACGGTTTTATAATAATCTAAATAAACTTTCCCTATAGGAATGGTTTTAAGTTCTCAATAAGAAAAAATAGTTCATTTTTACAGACTGAAACATTGCACCCGCTTGACTTGCTCATCCACTTTCCTTCATCCGTTCGATACTTGAACTGTGTACATTCCATCAAAAACTATTTTAAAAAGTTATCTCACACATTATATGGACTGGTGTTTCCTCTTCGATGGTTATCGATCGACAATACGTCGCAAACGTAATTACAGTGTCGCACTATTTTCCTCTGCATCTAAATCGCTCAGCAGTTCTGGGTAGCTTTTACTTTATGTGTCGCTTCGATTTGTTAATGGCGTTCTCCGAATATTTCCCATTACGTGTCTCCTTTGCGAAGCATTTAAATGGTCACCGGCGATGTCCCGCGATTATTTTACTTCAGATTTACTCTTAAAAACCATCTCTGATACTCATGTCCCAACGGCAGAAATTGCGTTATCATCGCAACAAGAATTATCTAGACACAGGCTTTGCTTACTTCATCGAACTAAGCAGAAACTAAATAATGCATCCTACCATCCCATCTACCCATATGAATTACTAAATCTGGACATCCGGTGGTAACCTTAGGCTTTCAGGGGTTCAGTTTACGACTCATATCAGATGATTTATCTCCATGGACGAACAGCACAGTCTAACTTGATCATTCGCTGCTACATCAAAAAGAATCCAAGTTTGCAATTGCTCATGTGTTATTGTCGTTCACGGAGGAATAATAGTTGACTATATACCGACGAATCTAGTTCGTAAAGTTCAACAGAATGTGCTCATCTAGGTTTCTTTTACCTATTTCAGCTTTGTCTTCAGAATTAAACGCCATATTCGTAACTTTAACATATATACGTTAGATATTCATCAAATAATCATCGCTGTTGCAACTGATTCTATGCGCTGCTATATAAAATATAGAAAACAAAAAGTGTAACCACAAAATAGCTTCCGTCTATAAGGTTCTTGCAAAAAACCGATGTTCCGTCGTTTATATGGATACTGGGTCACGCAGGCATTCTAAAAAACACAATTGCTCACGGAGCAGCAAAAGAAACAACACTGCATTGCGACTTGCTTTAAATATGAAGATCTACCATCCAACATTAAGTATCTAATTAAAAGACTTTTCTGACCTTATAGGAAGACAAATAGGTTAACTCGAGACCATCGTACATTCTCGCAGCATTAAAGACAACCTCTGTCCATCATATCATATTCCCTTGCGTGTCGTAAAATCGCTGTATGTTGCTTGGTTCGCATCGGTTTGATATACACACGGTTACATTTTGTCTGGGCTCTCCTTCCGCTATGCTCCTTATGTAACGTCCCTACCTCTGAAACATGTCTTGTTCAATGTCGGTTGCTGCAAAGTCTATGCCTAAAGCGCAGACTATCGCTTAATCTTAAATTTCAACTACTATATGATACGATAACTATCAAATCGCTTCTATCCTTTCTTAAAGATTCTGGACTAATTTAAAAAATACAGTTGGGAATTTTCGCGCTTCTATGTCATACATGGTACGGTAAAATAAATATTAAAAAAAAAAACAAAAAAAAACAAGTAAATTTGAAGAGGCTTTTAAATTCTGTACTTTTCAGGATGAAAAAAATTGTATTTTTTTCATTAAGGTTAAATGTTATTTCTTTTTAAAATAAATAAAATTGAGCTGGAAATTTCATTTAAAATGTTTCCAGCAAAAAAATAATGTGTTCATTTTCGATCTTTTTAAAAAATCAACCAACTGTTGATTATGCAACGTCGCCTCCATTTTGCGTCCTTTTTTTGATTATTGCACTTATTATTAACACTTCTCCCTTCATAGATGCTACCTTGGCTACCGGTTCTTCATTAAGCGCCTTCTTATCCCCTCAAATAATCCTGTCTGTTTATACTCTTCCCTATTGCAGGATTGGCGTTTTGTCTCCATTCTTTCCCAGGTTTCCGCTCGTCTACTTAAATTCGCTCCCTTTGTTATTTCTTTCGATAAACACCCATATTTTCACTTCAAATTTTTTTCACCTTATTCATCCTCCAATTCTTTTCTTCTTGTCTCCTGGTTTAAAGTCTCTTTCGCCCTCATCATCTATTAACGAATAAATCAGTTAGTAACATCTCTTTTCCCAGACCACATACTCATTTATACTGATGGATCTAAAATGGCTCACGGGGTAGGTGCATCGCTCTTCATTCCCACGCTTAACTACTCAAGTGTATTTAAATTACCATCATTCTGCTCTATTTACTACGCGGAGTCGTTTGTAATTCTACCATTGAATTCACTAGCTCTGCCCCTGATCATAAACATTTTCTTTTGGTATCTGACTCTAGAAGCGTTCTTAATTGTATTTCCTCTCCTTATATTCATCCTTCTTCAGATCCAGTCATCCTACATATTCGATCTTTAATCTCTGTCTTCTCTCGCTCACGTTCATTCCATATAAACTTCCTGTGGGTCCCCAGTCATGCTGGGATTGATGGTAATGAGAAGGCTGACTACCTTACTCGTTCGGCTTTGGTTTCCGGCCGACTTGTCCGGCGACCCCCCCCCCGAATTTCTAAGCACAGCAAAAAAAAAATTCAATTTGAAAATTGGAAATCTTTGTATGGTCCTTCCTTTACAAATCCGCGGTCCTTACATCTGTCTATTCAACCGTCTCCATCCTCATACCCTTGGTTCCTAGATTTTCCACGCCTTCGTCGTTCTACTATTTCCGCTCTTTGTCGTCTTCGCTTTGGCCACAGCTGTCTTCCTGTTTCTCTTTATCGCTGCCTCTCTGTCCCTTATGCGTAGATAACACATTCGATTGTGACGCTGATCACATTTTCTTCGAGTGTGCATCTTTATTCTCTAAAAGATTTGTTCTATACTCAGATCTACTATCCCTTAATATCCTCACGCCGTACCATACATCCTTTATTCTCGCCTTTCCGTCACTGTCAGTTGTTCCTGCTGTTGCTAAATTTTTGTATTTAATCCGCGACAATATAAGCATTTAAGTAAGTCCATCCTCGTCTTATCTTAATATTCTGATTCATCCACCGCTTTTACCTAGTGCATTGTAGGTCTCTTTGTTCAGATGGTAGCCATAAAGTGGTACTAGGTCAAGGTGGTGTGTATCTTCCTGAGTCAGTATGAACTCTGTACTATATTTTAGCGATCATGCTGGTCTCCTCCGATGTAGAGTTGCTTCCTTTCTTCTCCTTAATATTTCGTAAGCTTGTCGTCTGTAGCTGTCGTTTGAATGATAGATAAACAATCACTTTGCTTTTCTGGACGGGAATTACGAGCACTATTTTGCAGTTGCGGCTATATTGTTTTGATGAGGATCTTTTCGTGGGCGTTGCCCAGCAACCGAAATCATGGATAACTTCTTCTCTTTTGATGGTGATTACATTGCATTTAGCTTTATATTGATAAGATATATCTGGAAACGGTGTTTTTGTAGGTTTTGTTTATGTAAAAGTTTTTCTGTTTTCGGTAAAGTCAATTGCCTACTAAAATACTGTAACAATTAACCTTCACGCCCTACCATACGGGAGATATGCAAACAAAAACATCACATACGTATACGCACCATTTTACATTCAAATATACGTATCCTTATACTATTTTTGTGTTTGAAAAAGAAACGTATGCTATACAAATTATTATTTTCTAACAGAGTAGATTAATACAAAGTAAAAGTACCATTTCACTCGAGGCTGTTCATGCAGCTACATGTATGTAGCTGTGCACAAACTAAAAATGAACTAATAAAAATATTCTGTGTTCGAGTTGAATATCATATTGGATTTATTTTTAAAAAAAAATCATTTAATAATATCCACCTTGATAATTAAACTTTCTTCTAATTTATCAAGCCATTCAGTAAAAGGAACAGTATATTAAAAATTAGAAGAAAAAAAAACTCATGTAACATAGCGAGAGGCTCGTGCTAGTATATTTTTTCCCTTACCTATATGCTTGTGGATAATAATAATTCGAGCTCGTTAAATCTACTAGTCTCTACTAATATTCGAAGAATGCCTATGGGAGAATATAAATAAAAACTAAGCCTAACTTATATGTAAATATCATGTTAATATTGTTAAAATGTGTTTAAGCGTTTTTTAATGAGTTTTACTATTAAAATAAATTTGCTAAATCGCACATTATTACTTCTAAAGTAATATTCAGTTTTGTTGTCTGTTTTTACTTTATTTTCAACTTAAAAAATAAAGACTGCATAGAAGCGATTCGATTTTACTTTCATATTTACTTATTTATTAACTCGATCCCACTACAGTTCAAATGAACTAGATCAGAATGAAATAATCAGGAAAGAACAATTCCCCAGGTTACGTTTTTGTTATCCAAATGAATCGCGATGGTACACTTTAAGTTTATTTTAGATTATTAAGTGATAATCTCTCTGATGCGCAAAACATACTAAACTGTCAGTTGTTTTTCTTAAATTAAAGAAGTTAGTATCTTTTTTCTCATGATTAACATATTTCAGCTAACTTTTAATAGCGGGTAGTGTTCTGCTTAACGATTGAACTACATGTTAAAGTATGAACCCTTCCTGGCCAATCGCCAATGCTTATTCCAGGACGTATAATGATTGCGGTTAATTACAGAATTTAAATCACCAGCTGGAATAAAAGGAAATTCAATGCCCATTGAAGGCGCATCCTTGGCGGCCCTATCGGCCACCTCATTTAGTTCTATCCCCGCATGACTTGGAACCCAACAAAACTCCACAACACCACCCTGTAAAATGATAATCGAACATTTCTCCCTTATCTCCCAAACAGTGGGATGATAGTTGGGTTTAAAGAGGCAATTTTGTAGCGCTAAAAGGGAGCTAAGGCTGTCGCTGCATATAACATATGTGCCCCTGCTACCAAGTACATTAAGTATATAGTCGCAGGCCTTGGCAATTGCCAACAGCTCGGCTGAGAAGATAGATGCCAAAGGTGGGAGTTTAAATTTTTGTACAGTAACTTCGTCAACAACAAAGGCAGCACCAACAGGATCGGAATTCCGACCGGATTTGGAGCCATCAGTGAAGATTTTGGAATATCCAGAAAATGCTGTCTCTAATGCGGTAGTAAGATCTGCTTCCCGACCGAGAAGAGTATTCTGATAATGTCTAATATTGTCAAATAATGTTGTATTAATGTTTAAGTTAATAAGGTTAATTTCGTATGGAATTCTGAAATATTTAGATGGATATTTAGGAATTAGGGCCGGACAATATTTATAGTATTGAGGAATTCTGGCTGATAATAACGGTAGTTTAAAGGAAAGAAATCTCCAGTTATTACTAATACTATAAGTAATATTAAGCAGATGCGGATAACTATAATTACAGTACTTTAATAAAAATCTATCCGCCAACATATTTCTTCTTAACTGTAGTGGGGCAATCTTCGTCTCCGCTTCAAGACCCGCTACTGGAGCGGATCGAACATTTCCTGTTATAAGTCTAAGTCCGATATTCTGTAGAGTATCTAGTTTCCTAAGGTTCGATTTGGAGGCTGAGCCATAAAATATCGAGTCGTAATCAATTCTGGAAAGTATTAGTGATTTATATAACAAGGCTATAATTACAGGGTCGGATCCCCATGAAGCATTTCCAATAGCCTTCAGGGGGTTCAGTGTTTTCAAGATTTGACTTTGAAGTATTTGGATGTGACGAGCCCAAGTAAGCCTTGAATCCAAATACAATCCCAAGTATTTCACATAAGATTTATGCGCGATATTAATCCCATTTATTTTTATCTTAATACATTCTGCGTTGTAGGGTCTTAATGTGAATATGACAACAGTAGACTTAGCAGGGGAAATTTCCAGTCTAATTTCCTGAAAGAATTTGCCACATAAGTAGACTGACTGATTGCTCTCTACTGTACATTCCTTTATCTCTTTATTTCTATTCAGTATGATAAAATCATCAACATAGGAGAAAATTTGTGAGTTATGTGGCAACCGTATGCTGAAGACTGAATGTACATAGATATTAAACAAAACCGGGCTTAAAATTGACCCCTGTGCCAAACCCGTGTAAGCAACTCTACCAACCATTTCCTTGGTGACCGGGTTCAAAAATTTAAGTTTTCTGTTGAGAAACAAGTTGCTAATGTACTTAGCCAAGACTGTTGGAACTCCTATACTTACTAGCTGCCGATGTAATGTCAGAATACTAACATTATCAAATGCCCCCTTGATATCCAGAAAAATGGCCGAAAGGAATTCCTTTCTCAAAAAAGAAGCATAGATTTCGTTCACTAAATGAGCAGTGCAATCTAACGTTCCAAGGCCCGGTCTAAATCCGAACATTCCGGCTGGGAAGATTTTTTTATTCTCTATCCACCAAACAAGCCTATTATTAATGACTATTTCGAATGTTTTTCTAACACAAGAAGCCAGTGAGATCGGTCTGTAAGACGTAGCTTCTAACGGAGATTTACCGGATTTTAAAATAGGAATTATTATGAATTGTGTCCATTCAAGTGGAGTGATTGAGTTGAATAACAATTCATTAAATATGTGTACCAGAACGCTTTTCGCCTTGTTTCCTAAATTTTTCAGAATCGAATAAGTAATACCGTCTATCCCCGGCGAAGAATCTTTACCTTTATTCTTTAATGCCAATCCTAGTTCCTCGACTGATATGGGATTGGACAGAATATGAGATTGTTGAAGTAAACTGGTCGAACCAAAAAAAGAGAAAAAAAAAGGAAAGAAAAAAAAAGAGAGAAAAAGAAGAGGAGAAGAGAAGAGAAGTGGAATAATTTAAACTTATTTTGATATGGAAGTGGTCAAATGGTAAGCTACTTAGCCGCCAGGCCATAAAAAAAAAAAAAAAAAAAAAAAAAATACATGTTACAATTCTCAATCGTCTAAGGAAAGTATAAAAATTGGTTTTTATTAAAAAGACCATTCGAAATTGCAATTTATTATTTCTCGACAACAGTTACCAGCTATTATAGACGTAAGCGTCATGATCAAAGTAGTTATTCTAATCCACGATATTAAATTCAAACCTAAAAAATTCGTTGTATCTTCCACTACTATACTCAATTAGTTAGTTATTTTAATTTATTCGTTATTTTGAGATTTTGATAACATGAAAAGCAATTATACGATACTGCAAGTTTTAAATTAATTCATATAGTTATTCGAATTATTTTTACTGATAATAATAAATGTCTACGTCACGATTGTTATTTATTTTATTTTTTTTTAATTTTTATTATTAACTTTTTTTAATCACAATGCTTTTCACATAACGTTGGAGAAAGTATATTCTATTTCTTTTTGAATGTTGGGTTTTTTTTTTCGGAATTTAATTTCATAATTTCTTCTAACCACCATATATAATATACAAGCTCACGAGATATTATATTATTAAAATAATGGACCATAAAAATGGCAAAACTTCGAATAATTGCTTAAAATATATGTATTTACGGGAAAGTGTATAAGTATGATATTAAAATATTATATTTATACTGTTCCTCATAAATCCGCATTCATTGCATTTGAAACCAAGCGACTTTTTTGCAGTTTTTATGGTTCATTATTTTAATAATATATTTATTTTCTGCCTTATGCATTTGATAAAATCTGAATATTTTTTAAACTCACTTTCATAGTTAATCAATTTAATTTTTCTAAACGCCGAGGATTTTTTGTTTTTTTTTTTTTTTTTTTTTTGTATATATAAGTATGTATTTTTTTTTTTTTTTTGCTGCGATAATAGCATCGTTACACTGTTGAATGAAAACGGAAGAAAACTTCTGCCGATAAAATAATTTTAAATCAATGATAAATTTAAACGTTTAAAATCATACTAGATATGTTCTAAACGTCATATGGGAATTATAATGTGATACAGCTTTGTTTTATTTTTAAAAAATTTACATTTCGATAATGAAATATTCTAGGAAAAATAGACGGACTTATGTTCATGGATACCTCGCCTCCAGATTTGTCACTGCCTTCCGTTCATTATAATGCTCAGAAAATGGATGTATTAACATGTGGTGGGGACTGTACATCAAATGGTATAAACGCATTTTTTTCATAATATATATATATATATACATACGTACATATACATATTCATTAATTTAATTAGTTTTAGACTTTTCAGATGAACAAAAATTTACCTGGTATTTTATTTATAAATCTTTGCAATTCTTTTTATTTCGTATTTAGCATTATTACATTTAGACTCATATCTGAATACATCTGATATCTTTTTTTTTAAAGTAATTTACTTTTTCGACCATTTCGAAGTATATTTTACAATTTTTCACACATTAAAGTTTAAAAATCATTCTTCTTGATAATTCTGTATTGGTCGAATTATTGTACATTTTTCAAGAAGCTTGATCTGAAGTGTCCCCATGCGTGTTTAAATCTATTACTTTTACCACTTTGAGTGCAATAAATCAAACATAATATTAACAGAATTGTACCTCTTATAATAATAGCGTGCAAAAACTGTACTACTAGCGAGCTTAATTATGGTTTTATAGAAATTTATAATAAATACAGTTTTTAGAATAACAAAAAAGTAAAATGAAATTTGAATAAAGTTAACATTCTGAGAAAAACAAGAGATTTCAATAACAACCTTTACATTCCTACTACTAGTAATGATACATTTGTCTATCGACGCTCATAAATATTTGAAAACGCAAAATTTTATTTGGCACCTCAATTACCACACAAATCTTTGTTAATTGTTGCAAACGTACAACCCCAATCTGTTTTTTCTGTGTAAATAGAGTTATTTGTTTGTAAAAACTGATCGACTTCACACTTAAGAACTTTATGTTTTACTTTGAAAATAATATTTTACTTGGCGAATAAAAGTGATTCTCTCTTTTTTTTTTTTTTTTTTTTTTTTTTTTATTACTGATCCTACGTTTGAACAGCGCTCATTCATTAATTAAAAATGCGCGCATTTTCAACATGAAAGGCGAAATCATAAAAAATATGTTCAGGCGATGTTTAGATATTTCTCTCTAAAGAAGAGGAATTATGTTTTTCGGTATTAATCTCAAAGTAAAACATTTTCTAAGTTATATTTTTTATTACCGAGTTATTTTTCTAAGAAACAAGCCTTAGAATTGCACACTATACAAGCACATTTTAATTGGAAACTTAATAGAATTATAAATAAAAATTGAATTTTTCGTCTGAGGTTTTGGTACTTTTGTTACAAAGTAGAATAAAGTGACATCATACTGGAGTAAATTTTAATGTTAATACGAATTCTATGGTAGCGCGGTAGCCTAGTGATTAAGGTGCTTGGCTACTAAACCAGAGGACATGGGTTCGAGACTTGTCTCGTTCCGGATCCAAGTCGCTCCCCGTTATACCTAATCTGAAATAATTGGGTACCAGGGAAATCTGGGAAAGTAAAGAAACTAGCCCTAGTATTCTCCTTAGATCCATTAGGTTTATTACATTGTGAACCTTAACTTCACAATCCCCGACACCCTGCTAAGAGTATGGGACCTGCTTTACTCTTTACTTACAAATTCCATATGTTGGCGAATTAAGATGATACTTGAAATCTTTCTTAAAAGATAATTATCGATTATTAATTATGAGAAATGCCGTACAATCTGATCTGCTTACAGCCTCAGTTTTATTATCGTTAATTTTAATTTTATTTTTATTTCAATAATTTTCGATTTTATCGAAACCGTCTCCTAATCTTCTTTGTACAGCATCAATCCTTCATAATGCGTAAAATGTTTTACTACATATATTACCCGCGAATGATCTCAGTCCGGAAAAATTATTCACATCTTTAATGTATAAAAAAAATAATGCCCTATTGAGACACTTCAACGTATGTTATTTTTCAAAAGAACTCGTGCCGTTAAATCTAACCGAGAATATCAATCAATCTAGTTTATTTATAAGGCAGTACTATATACGATGTTTCTATAAACTAAATAAAATAAAATAAAACATTATATAATCTTACCGGAACAAGTTTTTCTTTTATTTAAAAAAAGTAAAATACGATAAGTTGTTTTACAAAACAAAACGGTATTTATAAAAAATAGTACAGAGGGTTAAAAACGTTTTTTTTTTTTTTTTTTTTTTTTTTTTACAATAATAAAAACACCGGTGCATTAATAAGATAGAAACATGTTAATATATATAATGTCATTACCTGCCTATAAGTATAGTGGTAGTATTAAGATGGAATGGAATATTTATAACAATGATACTAGAGTGTAATGATAAATATGGTGTAAATATTTAATAATGAAAGAGCGTAATAACAATATTGATAAAAAGTCGGTGATAAATTATAATTAGAAATTTAAGTAGTAAGGTAAATTGTTCTTTTAACAAGATGAATATATTAATGAAAATAATAAATGTAATGTTAATAAAAGCAAATATAATAATAATAATAATAATAATAGAGTTAAAACAATGATTTCAGTCGAATTTTTAGAATTTAATATACAATAATACGTGAGATGTTATTTTAACTCTGATTCCAGAAGGTAGTAATGGAGTTTGATAACAGTTGGTGTGTAGAGACATTGCGGTTAAAGTCAAAAACGAGGAGATATTTCTAATTTGAGTTTAATCTGCTTATAGTTGGCAATAAATTCAGGGTCAATTAGAATTAAAAATATTGAGAAATTAAGCGCTTCTTATGTTTAGAATAAATGAAATTAATTTAATTTTAAAATTATAACCCTCTTACTTAGTCATTTGTTACTTTGCGCCTCCGTTTGTAATTTAACAATTTTTTTCGTAATTAATGGAAAGTTATTATATGTGAAACTGCCCATATACAATGTTTGCATTCTGATGTGAAATTTCATATATTTCGGTAGTATAGGCTGTTCGAAATATGAGGATCTGGTTTTTTCTACTGGTTTTGTAAAATTGAATTTTTTTTTGTTTTCGAGTATATAATGAAGGAGCTGGGATTTATGCAACTGGTCTTTATTTAGAAATTCCATAGTTTCTTTACTGTGAATTCCAATGGATTTGAGTACTGCGTTTTGCAATATTGATAAAGGTTTTCTATGAAATTTTGCCGCCTCGCCCCAGTGAGTTATTCCGTATGTTAGCAACAGTTAATAAAGTGCTGTATAAATTCTCTTCGAGTGATTTGTAGAGAAGTGTTTTTTTTTTTTTTTCCTACCCTGGGCGCGCCAGCGGCCTTGACCCAACAACATGAAAAATTAACAGTTATAACTAAATAACCAAAGTGCTCTTTTAGATAGTAATAATTTAGTTTCCTTAGTTTGCTTGCAACATAGGTTGTATATACATTCCAGGTTAATTTTCGGTTTAACTTGATCCCTAAGTATATGATTTCATTTACCATTTCTGTCGGTGTTTCATTATTTCATGATATATTTAAATCTCCACTTAAATGTTAGTTTTGGTTATTATAAATCATATATTTTGTTTTCTTTTTATTTAAAAATAGTTTATTGCAATCTACCCATTGTGAGATACTATTCACACCATCTTGGATTAGTTGGTTAAGAATATTTATTTTTCGATAGAATACGAAATCATCAGCGTAACAAATAATTCTCTTATGTACGGATAGGTTACATAGATCATTGATGTAAATCAAAAATAGGTAGGGTCCCAGGAAATAGGAGATGAAGCTTTTGATTTTAGAAATGAGAGAATGATAGTAATTCCGCATGCCTTCTCCATATCTGGTAGAAACAATAAACAGTGTATGTGTTTATATTTAAATTAATAATATCGTTGATTATGTAATTTACGACACAAATAATTTAGAATGTTGCGAATAATTTCGATTGAAAGCCACATTGTTGTCGAATTCTCTGTAGGGTATTTACAGTGTAATCGCTTAGTTTAGTTTAATATTTTTCAACTATTTTTCTGGATTGCTTATTAGAGAAATCGATTTTTTGGAGACACCGAGTGTCAGTTTTACCGTTCTGGACAATGAAATTACTGTTAATTTCTCTTAAACTTAATCAAAAGTAACCTATAATATAAAATTTAAGTTTATTATTATTTTTTTTTTTTTATTTATTTTGAGGGATACATCGTTGATTATTGTATTACAAATGTTACGGATAGGTCTTATTTTGAATTATTATTTTTTATCTTTTCAATATGTGGTGAATTATTTATTTCAAAGGAGTAGAAAATTTTTGATACCAAAAAATAAAAAAATAAAAATTAAATAAAAACATACCGCATTACTTTTTTCTTATTAAAATGTTTTTTCGATAGTGGAGTTCATCTTTTATTTTTTCAGAACTGTAAGAAAAAATTGCTAACAATTGGCTGCTTTTCTTAACACAAAAGAAAACTGTACACACTATTCAGAAGCGATTATTGAAAGAGTAACTGCGTTTATTTTTAATTGTTTTGGAAATTTTCCAGATAGACCGGCCCTTTTTATGTTCACTTTTTAATAACTTACTATTTAACTTCGTATTATGGAATTTTGAAAAAATTTTGATTTTAGCTTATATTCCTTAGAATTATTTCGATGAAGCCTATATTTTATAATTTATTTAATTTATAAACGTCGAGAAAAACCCGGCTTTCATTACACTTTACGTGTATAAATAAGTTAAAAGCTTCTTCACAGTAATTTTATATGAATATAATATTTGTAACCGAAGCCGCTGGATTAGAGCTATACTTATTTTAAACTCTTATGAAAAGAAAAAAGTGATATAAACAGTCGAATGACGAGGGTTGAATTATTTGTTAGCGAAGACTAAAAATATAGCAAATTTCTGTACAGTTAGTACTTAACAATTGAAGATAGTTTTGTCGAGAATAGTCTGAAGCATGTGTGTAAATCTTCATAGTTAAAAAGAAGTGAAAGAAAATTTTAAGGCTCAGGGCAAAAACGCAATTCTTCTTTCGTTATAATTCAATATTACCAGCAGATCGTTTTTTTTTTTTTTTTAAATTAAGCACGTTGATAAAGGACCCTCGCTCAAAAACAATTAAAAAATAAAAAAGAAACAGCTAGATACAATTCGGTCAAGCACTGATAGAATAAAGAAAGAAAGAACTGGAATGATGGACAAGAAAAGAAGTGACAAGATATAAGAGGCAGAATAAGAACTAAGAAGCCTAAGAGATAATAAATATAGGAATAAATAATGGCGCATTATATTGAGAGGGATGGGCATTTAAAAAAGATATGTTGGCTTGGAGAGCACACATGGAGTCGGAGATGATCAAATGATCGGAAAAAGGATGTTGTGAGGAGAGCGCAAGATAGCCATTAATTTAGCAGTAAAGATGGTATAGAAGGAAAAGAGACGAAAAGATACGGAGATGTTAGTGTTCGGAATGATAAAAAAGGCTCCAATTCTACTTGCCCCTTTCGAATCATCTGTAAAAATGGTTCTACGGGAAGGAAATAAGAAATTAATAGTACTATTAAATTCCTGTAAAACTAATGTTTCGGAAAGAGACTTGGAAATGAGGTAGAATACCTTGGGAGGATGGGAAAGATCATTAAAATTGAAAGAAAAGTCGCGGAGATTATTAGAATAATTTATGCAATGCGAGAAAAAGTCTAGACGCGACGAAATATGTGCTAGGATAGGAATTTGAAAAAAAATTAAACGTCAATTTTGCAAAATAGTGAGGTAGAAAAGGATAAGACTAGAAGAAGTCAGCTGTAAACGTTTGGAAAGAAAATGGTAGCATAAACAGGATCTGCGAATGACAAAGGTGGCGTATTTGATTCAGCAAGAATTGCTGGTATCCGAGAAGATTTAAGAGCACCGTGACAGAGGTGAAGGCAAGAATTTTGGATTATACCCAATTTGGAAAGGAATGATTTGGAGACATATCCGTAGACAAGAGAGAAATAATTGAGTTAGAACGGATGAAGTATTTGTACCGGGAAATAAGTAGAAGAGGGTCGCTTCTAAATTTTATGGGAGAAAGGGCTTTCTACAAGTTTAGTCTTTTAAGAACAGAATAGGGAAACAAATTAATGTGTTCGTAGAAGGACAGACGACTGTTGAAGAATACACCGAGATAGCAGAAGCAGTCTTTGCAAGGGATAATTGTAGAGTTTAAAGATGCATAGATTAATGTGCGATTATAATGTCGAAAGGAAAAAATACAATACTAGGAGATTTCCTATGAGAAATAAGTAAGTGATAATGAGGAAGAGACTGCTCTAACATAGTCAAGGATGAATTTCTGTAATATCATCGGATGAAGATTTGCGGCAGTCGTCTCACCGTTGCGAGGGTAGTATACGTATGTTTGTAATGCCACAGAATATTTGCAGAGACCTTATTCTTAAAAATGTTACATGAGTACACTGGTAAAAGATACGATTAAGGAACTATATCTAAACCCGACTATAGCGATGGCTATTGCAGAAGCAGTGCATTCCATAGTTACGATAAAATTAGCTGCGATCACATCTTTAGGAAATTCGTTCAAATGTCTAAAAATCCATATAAAGGGAAAGATTAAACTAAAAACAGGAAAGAAAAAGAGAAATAATAATCTAGAAGAAGAAGAGAAGCAAAATAAATAAATGAGTAAAAAATAAAAAACGGGGGAAAAAAAGAAATAGAACGGGTTAAGGAAACGAATATTAAGATCCAAATTTCCTTTTTCTTACTTTTTAATTTAAGTAATAAGAGTAACTATTTAAAATTAATAACATTAGATAAGATGTGAGATAAGGAATGAGCATAGGAGAAGAAGGTGCAATATTGTTAGCTGAAAAAATTCCACGGTAACCTCGGCTAAAAAAAGTTGATTGCTGGAATAGTAGCGGAGGAAGGAGAGTTGAAAGATTGGCTAAGGGAGTAGGGTTAGAGTTACCGTTATAAATGTTGGAATCATCGGAGGAGAATCAAGGTTTATTGAGGGCCCATTAATTAGAGGAAGGTGGCAGACGATTGAATGGGAGGACAAGAAATTGTGGGGAAGGATTGAAGTGAGTTTTAGGATTGTATCACCTAAATTTCCGCTTATTTAATCGTAGCAGCGTCGCGAATATTCCAGAATTCGTTTTTCTAATTTAACTTCGAAATTACTTTTTGAACTTAAAGATGAAATTGATTTTGCGACCGTATAACATCTTAATGTTCTATCAAAAATTTACAATGGAAAATAAGTCGTGATGGATTTTCAATTTTTATTTTAAAACGATTTTGAACACAGCCTGTTTTCTTCTATCGCAATTAGTTTCATAATACTAAACAGTGCAGCCCAAAAATTAGACGCGTACCAATTTCATCGTTTTAATTTTTTTAACACTCGTGTGTGATTTTTTTTTTTTTTTAAACGGAATAATTACAAATTTATTCAATTAAAATTTATATTACAATTCGCAGGGATATTGTTAAATGAAGCTCCCGGACCATCGTGTTATGACCACAGTAAATTTATAGATGTTCCACCGGACCCTATATTTCCTCCGCCTGGTTTGTATACTAATAAATTATATTATTGCATGCAAAATTACTTTTTTGAACAGTGGAGCAATATTACGTAAAATGTAGGAAAACGACAGTTTTGTTTTATTATTATTGTTATTGTTATTGTTATTGTTATTATTATTATTATTTTGGACATTAAAAAAACACACTATCATGATATTCACTTAAGATGTAATGCCGTTGCTATAAAATATAGGTTTTATTTGAAAAAACTACACTTTTATTTATTTATTTATTTATTTTGTTATATGACCACCCGGTTGTCGCTCTTTGGTCATATATTATACATTTATTAAACATAAAATCTATTAACGTACACTAATTAATCAATTTGTCTGTTACATATCATTTTGTAAAAATTAAAAGGCTGCGTATAGGATCTTGCAGGATCTAAATTATAACAATTTGAATTTCCCGAAATCAGCCGATTGGAAATGACGTAAAATTG